>CM067341.1:76136562-77383125 GCA_034376525.1 Nicotiana benthamiana
TATGGTCCCAAATTGAGAAAAGATATGGTACCCCTAACAAGACCAAAATTTTTGAATTAAAAAGGGAACTTTCCCACACATCTCAAGGCTCCTTAGACGTAGCCTCATACATTAACAAGCTCAAAGGCTTGTGGGATGAATTGGGCACAATGTGCACAAATCATGGGCAGAGATGTGTGTGTGCTGCCAAAAATGGAATAATTGAGGAAGATGATGAAAACAAGGTATTCCAGTTTCTTATGGGGTTAAATGAAGCATACCTGGGGGTTAGGAGTAATTTGTTGATGATGCATCCATTTCCTTCCCTTGACAGTGTTTACAACATAGTGCTTCATAATGAGAAACAGAGACAAGTTCAATCTATCTCTCAAATCAGTCCAGACTCTATGTCTTTTAATGCTCATGCAAACAAGCACTCAGTTGGGTTTAACCAGGTCACAGTGCCTAGACCCCCTATTTTCAGACCCAGATTTAATTTTGAGCTAAGCAGAGGGCCCTTATTTTGCAGATACTGCAAGAAATCTGGGCACTTAATTGATAAGTGCTACGAGATCCATGGGTTTCCTCAAAACATCAATTACACCAAAGGAAGGAAATCTGTAGCTGCTCATGTCTCCACTGGTGATGACTGTGTGCCTGTTAATCATGGGAATCCTAATTTGTCTGTTCCTCTTAGGGATCCTTCTGCCAACCATCACCATGTTACACACAAGATGGTCACAGCTCTGTGATACCAGGGTTGAGCAGACACCACTATGATCAATTGATGAGCTTGTTACAACTGACCAAGTCAGGGGATTCCAGTGATCAAGCTCCTCCTTCCATGTGTGCTGCTATTTTGCTGGTACTAAGTTGACTGAGAGTCTTGTTTCTGATTTCAAATTATGCATGCTTACACATATTAATTCTGTTACCTGGATCATTGATTCAGGGGCATCTAATCATATGACACATGATAAAAACCTACTCTTTAACATCATACCTTTGACTGTTCCTTATCTTGTAACTTTATCTAATGGTTACAAAGTAAAAGTAACTTGTACAGGTTCTTTTGCATTAACTTCTTCCCTTACTCTTCACAATGTGCTTCTGGTTCCTGCCTTTAAACACAACTTGATTTCTATTCACAAGTTGATAAAACAGTTGCACTGTATAGTTTTGTTCACTCCAACTTCCTGTTTACTTCACATGATACAGGACCCTTCTCTGAAGAGGCCTCTGGATCTTGGTAAAGAGGAAGCTGGCTTATACAAACTGTCTTGAGTGCCTCCTTCCCCTTCTTCCTCTCCTGGTTCTTCTTTTACTTCTGTGTGTGCTTTGTCTGATTTTTGTAATGATGACAATGTGTCTGACAGCAAAAATGTTGGCTTGTCTCCAATTGTAAATAATTCCATTTGTAATAATGCTGTTACATTTGATATGAATTACATTTGGCATTTAAGACTAGCACATACTCCTTTTGCTAATATGAAACATATTTCTGGTTTGTCTTTTCCACTTGCTTCTAAACAACCTTTTCCTTGCTCTGTCTGCCCTATGGTCAAACAGACTAGACTTCCTTTCCATGACAGTAGTATCAGTACTACTAGACCATTTCAATTAATACATGTTGATACTTGGGGGCCTTACCATACTTCTACTTCTTCTGGTTATAAGTACTTCCTTACTATAGTTGATGATTTTTCTAGGGCTACCTGGACACACTTAATGGGATCCAAAAGCAATGTTTTTTTCCTGCTTAAATCTTTCATCTCCTTTGTTAAAACTCAGTTTCACACTGTGGTCCAGACTGTTAGAAGTGACAATGCCTTAGAATTGGGATCCAGTACTGAGGGAATATCCTTTTTTAGTAGCCAGGGGATTATTCATCAAACCTCCTGCCCTCATTCCCCTCAGCAGAATGGGGTTGTTGAAAGAAAACACAGAACACTTCTTGAGACATGTAGAGCCCTACTTTTTCAATATAGCCTACCTGTGTTCTTCTGGGGGGATTGTCTGCTAACTTCCACCTATCTTCTTAACAGAATACCTTCCAGAATCCTTCACCATAAGTCTCCCCATGAAATTTTGTATGGCAAAGCTCCATCATATTCCCATTTGAGGGCATTTGGATGCCTAGCTTATGCAGCTGTCCCTATTCCTCAAAGGGACAAGCTCAAACCTAGAGCCCATTCTTGTGTTTTTCTGGATTACCCCTTTGCCAAGAAGGATTATAAATTGTATAATTTGGTCACCAGAAAATGTTGTCTCAAGGGATATTATCTTCTATGAAACATATTTTCCTTTTAAGACTAAGCAGAGATTCCACAATTTTCTCCTTTTCTTTTTTTCTGGTTGTTGCAGCAAGCAAATGAAGAATCGTTAAAGTCTTACACAGAAGTGAAGACTGAAGTATTTATACACACACAAAGACTCAAAAAGATTTCTAGAAAACTATAGGAAACACCTTGTGTCTTATTGAAACATTGAAGTCGTAAAATTTTATTAGCTAAAATCAAAATAAATTTGATACCAAAATCTTGTTATCATTTATCTCATAATATAGAATGTTGGATTATAATCCCAAAACGTCCTTGTTTCAAGAGTATAATTAGTGATGGCAAAATGGATATTAAACAGTTATCCACCATATTATCCACCAAAAATGAGTTGGACAATAAATTTTTTAAAATTGGATTAGATATGGATAAAAATCATATTATCTACTTAAAAAATGGATAACTAATGAGTTTAATTTTTATATTTGTAAAGATTTAAATTTGGGGTTCCTCAAAGCTGGGAGATTAGGAATTTTCCAAAAAGTGATCATATTCAAGAAGTCATGAATAATATGAATCCATATTATATATCGATTAACCTATTTTCTATTTATATTAACTGTGGATTTGATCGAATACTTTATCCATTTTACGTTATATATTTTTATATATTCATATCCGATCCAACTCGACTATTTTGACATAGCTTTATTTAAGACCAGCCACCACCTCCACATCTAGTTGGTTTCCCAAAAACTGAAAGTACTCTATCCTAAATGAACTTACTTGCAAGAATTAATTTGTCATTATTTTATATCTGTATTTGTGTTTCTGTTGAACAAGAAAGTTACTAGAAATAACTAACGAGCATACCATTGAAAACTAAAGGCACATTCTATAGTTCCTCTAAAAGTAGAGTTGAAAAGTATATAAAACAAAAAGGTCAACAAAGATAGGCATAAATAAAAAGATAAATTTGTTGTGGCAATTACATATATATATATATATATATATATATATAGTGTTTGTTAGCATGTGCACGAAAGAAAATAGGAATTGTACTTGATTGATAAATAGGAGTGATTTTGCAGGGAAGTTAGGAAGGAATCAAAACTTGTGGGGCCAAATTTCCATAGAAATAGTCAATAAATGCGTCTGGACTATAGAGATTTCTTTATCCTCTTAGTATTTGTTTACTCATTGACGTAACATGTTTCACTGTATTCATTCAAGAGTAAGAGTCAATATCAACAAAGAAAACGTCATCAACTGTATTGTGATTTTTCAAAGTCATAAAAGGAGGATACATATCAATACTTTAAAGTTGCATACGGTATGTTCTGCTAATATGGATCCTTTAGAAATGAATTTATCATTTTATGTGATAATTTAAATTTTGTGACTAGTATATAGACTTTAATATTTGTGGAAACAACTCTGAGATCTAGTCAAGATTGTGTCATTCCGAGCGGACGAGATCGGCTCGATAACCGAAGGCTTGCGTACAGCAATAATAAAATTAGAAATTTTTTTAAGAATATTCAAATTAATAAAAATAAAAATAAATCCCGATAAAAAATTATTCAATATATCTTATCTTTAAACATAATATTTTTAGATATATACATAGTGTAATTCTTTGGCAAACACCCTTATGATCATGTGGCTTCGCCACTACTAACGTGGAGGCAACATTGCGATCACGCGCTTGAATGTTACTTCAACATTTCTCTCCTTTTTATAGCTCCTTTAAAAAGATATTCTTTAATTAAAGTTTTCCAATTTTAGAAATTCTTTTCTTAGAAATACTTTCTTTACAAGATCTAAAGTCATGATGTCTAGAGGTTCTGTTTGGTTAATGGTAAATCGCTGGTATTACAAGTGAAGGTTAAATATACTCAACTAGTATATTATTAATTATTTTTGACATATGTATCATATATTAGTATTTCCTTTCCTCAATATATTTTGCTCTTTGCTTATTAGAGTATGATTTAACACTTAACAACCTTCCTTACCAACTGGACCTAAATGCAAAATACATTTAATTACCAACATAAACGTATAGGATAACAATACATCCACTTATTAATATTTTAAATGAGTGATAAATTGAGGTGTTGGGAGGACAATGGTTTTGGAGAAGGCAATAAGTGGGGTCTACTTGGGCTTTTCCCATAAAATCACCAACTTTCTGTTGAAAATATTGTCTTTTATTACTCCCTTTGTTAAGTGCTTAGTGCAAAGGCAAAAGTTTTCTGGCATAATTGAGGAGACATGTAAAAATCTTCTAAAATTCGAACAACCAAATGTTGCACAACCACAAACTCTTGTCTCGAAACCTGTCACGTATTGAGTCTTAGAGATGTTTAGTTTAATTGTTGATTTATTTAATAATCTAATTGTATGAATGTTTTTTTACATTGTCATTACTTGAAACTTAAATTGAGTAATATACAAATTACTAAAGACTCGATAGCTAAATATTTGTAATGTTGTATTACTATCTTCTTGTTTATCCTCAAACCGGATAACAATTGAATTTATATTGTGATTTTAAGGACACATAATTTTAGTTGACACAAACTAAAAAATAACACAACGTTATTACTGATATTAACTGCAAATAGAAATAAAGCGAACCAAAAGAGATGTATAGAATCCTCAAACTAGGTCGCCTTCGATTCAAACAAGTATTTTACTAGAAAGTATAAACAGAATAACAGAGTATTGAGAGTTTAAGAAAATGATAGTATATTGCCTATGTAGCATGAATATCATGTCCTTTACAAATGATCAGATCCCATTTATATTGTAGGGGAATGCTACCATTAATACAATCCAAAATATAGTAAAAAATCTCATGATTAGCTGATTAATCGACCTCTTCTTGATATATGTCGAGATTTTCGCCGTGATCCTTTTGTTCAATCGAAGATATCTTGACTTTCCATTATTTGGCTCGGCAGACTTTCCTTAATCTTGCTCGATCTCTTTCTCGCTCGGTCTCGATCAGGCCTTGAGTCACAAGCTTGGCTATCTAACTTTGTATCACGATCCGGTATAACGTGGCGTCGAACTATGACCTATCATGCTCCGATCTCGATTAATTATAAAAAGGGACAAATGCAATTTTTACCGTATACCCTTCGGCCCCAATATTACCATCTTAACAAACTCAATTTAATATTATTGTCTTAAGAAACTCAGTTTGCTTCAAAATACCTGATGTTTTAAAGAAAAGGAATCCATTTAGTGTGTTTTATTTTCAAATTTATCCTGGCTGTTTTGATCGGTGAAGTAAAATGTTTAAAGAGAAAAGATAAATTCTTTTCTGAAGTGAAAACATATTTTAAAAGGCGTATATAATAGTATATATGAAGCAGATAGATCACTGTAAAATTAAATGCACTCCACATCATTTTGTTGTTGCTTATCCCAACCAAATCTTTACGAAATGTGCCCCTACCCAAAATGGCCATCTGACCCCACTTGCTTTACCTGATAACAAGGGTATTCAAAGCCTTACCAAACTAACAATCAACAAAAGCTTTCCCACGTATATAGATGGGGGAAGAAAAAGGAATACCTTTACACAAATCCTTATCCATAACCAATTAAGTCAACAAACTGCGTGGCATAACTTATTATTTTTATAATGGTATTACCTTGCGTGCACCTTAGCTAATTCCGTGTGATACTTGCTTGCTATCTTCCATCTTCCATCAATTTGTGAAAAGTTAGCGCAACGACTAAAGTTGCTGCCATATAACCAGGTGGTCACGAATTTGAACCATGAAAGTAGCCTTTTGCAAAAATGCAATATAAAACTGCATAAAATAAACCCTTGCGATCCAACTCTTTCCCGGACGATACATATAGCAGAAGCTTAATATATCGAACTGCCTTCCTTGCTATCTCCCAATAGCACAGGTACTCAATAACTTTGTCAACTAAGGCTTTGATAGATGGGAAGAATGACAAATTATAGAACAATGTCGTTTGTGATATAGCCATCTAACTAACTTCCAAAAAAAGAGAATGTAACCAGCCTTTTCTATTCCATTCATATTTCAATGTCCTGTGCTTCATACAAAAGTTCTGACCAAAAAGAAAATGCACTTATTCTGTGCAAATTTACAGTCAGGGTATTCCTATGAAAGCATATGGTTAATACTTAATAATCAATAGATGGTAATAAGTCCTTCCTAAAGATCAAAAAAAATTAGATCAAAAATGCCAAACCCTGTACTGTAGGTCCAAGAAAATGTTTATCTAAGCATATTGTAATTCAGATAACATTCGCGTGCCCCTCCCGATTTGAGAGTGGCCTCTACTATTGAGGTAAAATTAGATGAGATCCTCTGTTTCCACAGCAAGTTGAGAAATTAGTATACTGAGGAGTCATCATGTTTTTCTACAGGAATAACTTGCAAAGGTGGATGAAAACTGAGATCTTATTGAGACAGTCGGTTGATAGAAAATTCAGCGACGTCCATTTGCCCAATATCTGTTATTGTTTCCCGCTCTCATATGAGAATTTTTAAGGCCAAGACCTTGGTTGGAGATACCCTGCTTGGGGATATCGTGCAACTCCATAACCTGTATTGTCCTCTGCCTTTTGGCTAAACGACAATTATAAAATATATTCAGATCATAATTGGAGCTTATAGTCACGAGTCAATCAATTTAAATATTCTCAAAAGTAGAATTAGAATTTAGAATTCCATATATTTGAGAAAGAAACTAACCATTTTCAGCCTCTTGGTACCGTTCCTGAAGCTTTCTCTTTGTTGCCTCAAGTTTGACTTGAACTGCACACTCATCTGGGCGTCTAAGTTTCTACGCAATGAAATTATGCACAGTTAGATAGAGATCAGAGGTTTACATAAATCTAAAGATCACTTCCTTTCTGAAACTCACATTTTGCTGAGTAGACACAGGCCTCTTTTGAACTGTGCCTTTATCGGATCTCTGCTGGAAGTTCATCTCGCTCGTCTTGAGCTTCTGTTCCAAGGCTGGTTTTATCGGCCTTCCAGGCCCAGAGTCACATCCGGATGGCTTATTTGGTCTCATAAATGGTGTTTGTTTCTTGATTACAGTTTCTTGTTTCTTTTGTTGCTCACCCTTCCTCTCCTTGGGAGCAGCATCGAAGAAATCAGCCGACTGCTTCTTCCGAACTGGATTATTCTCATTATCCAGTAACGACTTTCTGCCATTTCCTCGGTTCTCGTTGAATTCCCCACTGTTTCGAGGATCTGAAATAAAATCCCAAACAGAGAAATATACCTTTATTAGTGGGGAATTCAAATAAAGAACCGAATAGCAAAGCTTATACTGAACGAATATGGACACAAATTCTACTCACTTCCATCATCATCCATGCCGTCAAAGAACTTCATTGGTCACAAACAACAAAGAGAAAATCAGTCAGTGGCAACCTCCAAAGAAAAATAATTAATTTTCTTGAAGAGAAGAAGCTGTGCATACTTGCGACAACTCCATTGAAGTGGTCTGAGCAGCAAAGAAAGCTAAGTCATCCAATGGCGGGGAAGGAAGTCCTTCCTCCTCTTGATCAACTACAGATACTTTCATAGACTCTGGAGTGCTTTCGGTACCTTTAAGCAAGTAACAAATTAGTTTAAACTTCAGTTTTGTTGAGCTGTCTCACATCGGAGAAATTTGAGGTCCTTGGTCTTCTTACGTGGCTTGGGCAATCCTCACCTCACAAGCTAGCTTTTGGGGTTGAGTTAGGCCCAATGTCCATTCTTATAATGGTATCAGAGTCAGGCCCATCCCAATTATTGTTATCGATGTTGGACCCCCATTTATGTTGTCCACGCTCCAGAGACCTGGGCGTGAGGGGGTGTTGAGTTGTCTCACATCACAGGGATTTGAGGTCCTTGATCTCCTTATATGGCTTGGGCAATCCTCACCTCACAAGCTAGCTTTCGGGGTTGAGTTATGCCCAATGTCTATTCTTATCAAGTTTAGAATTGCAAAAGAAAACAAACATAGAGAACGGAACGCTTAATTCTTTTTTCCTGAAAATTTTTTTTTTAAAAAAAAAAGACAAAAAGAAGGAAGGTTTAAATAACAACCTGTGAAGGCTGCAGTAGCATTTACCCATTCATCTACCAAAACTTTCCAATCCCTGTGACATACGAAAAAGCGATCAGCTATAAACTACAAACATGCCGAACTTAAAGCACTCTACAGAAACAGACGAGGTACCCAAAAAGTAACTAAGCAAGTTGCACAGATCAACAAGAAGGGATATAAAACACAAAAACTAGAGCTCAAATTGCACGGCTGAGGAGCAAGGTTAGTCATATACTTCTGGTAAATGCAAAGGGGCTGCGGAAGTGAGTCAGAAATTTTCCGAAGCACTGAACGGATAAAATGATGAGTATCATTAGTTCATTATCATGTGTTGATAATTAAGCTATCACGTACTCAATGTATATGGTCAAGATTACAACAATTAGAGAAAACCTATAAGCACAAATAGTGGCAAGAATTAAAAAGTAATATTAGCTCAAAAGTATAATCGACAAAGCAAGCTAGCAGACACCGATATGAAAGGTTAGTTCGACTAGAAGACAAAAGTTCAAACCTTAGGGAAAACAACAAAATTGAGTAACGGTAAAAGGATGCTGTATCAGATTACGAGAACCATGCTGTGGATTTCATACTGATAATTTACTTCAGCAATAAAGCGAGGGTTTCTTACTCAATCAATGTCCGGGATAGATGCCGAATATCCTTTGAGCTGTGCTTTCTGAGAGCATTAACTGATTTTCCAATCTCCGTAGCCTGATATAGAAACAATTACATTAAGCCCAAATAAAAAGTGAAATGAAATTAAAAAAAGAGCAGCCCAATGCACTAAGCTCCCGCTATGCGCGGGTCCGGGCAAGGGCCGGACCATAAGGGTTGAAAGTGCAACTAAAACAAATGGCAGATAAAAATTTGGAAATGGCAAAAGATCAAAACCTTCAGGATCTCAACAGACAAAGCCATTAGTTGAAGCCTTCTTAGGCACTCATGTACCTCTGAGGACTGTCGAAAAGAAAAAGCAATCAAAATCTCAAAATTGTGAATTCCCTCAACCAAGCAAGTGAAATTGCAAAATTGGAAATCAAAGATAAAGTTTAAAGTAGCTTCATACATTTTTTAAAGATAAAAAAAGCAACAGCCTTGTACAACTACATCAAAAGATCAAAAGGAGGAAAAAAGGAAACTAAAAAGCATAAACATTTCCTAACTGTATTATCAGATTTTCCAGTTACAAACAGTAGTACAGAAAATAGAATGGCCCTCAAATTCAACCACATAAAAAAGTGACCATTTTTATGTCAGATCACATCAGAAGTTCTAAGAATCTAACCACATTTAAGCTCAATTATCAAAATTCATCTTCCTTGTGTCTAATAGCCCTAGAAAAAGAACTCCATAATCTACTTACACAATCAAGAAACAACAACAACAACTCAGTAAAACCCAACAAGTGGGGTCCAGGGAGGGTAGTGCGTAGGCGGACCATAATCCTACTCTATGTTGTTTCCGATAGAAACTCGGTTCAAGAAAACAGAATCAAGGAACAAAATGAAATTTCAACATGATCACAAGTTAAAAGAGATGAACCTCATGTGGAGTGTTATCAATGATATCTTTGATCCTAAGAACCTCTCCAAGAGTCTGAGTCTCTTCCTCTATCTCCTCAGTCAATGCCTCAGCATCTCCATAGCTATAATTACTAACTTGATTCACATTCAATTCAATATGATGATCTATAGTACTATTGGTTTTGCTCTCTTTAGCCTCAAATCCTCCACCAAACTCACTCTTATTCTTATTCTTTCCCTCGTCATCATTAGCAAGTGGCACTGCTAATTCAACCTTATCACAACCAAAACACCTTGTGACTTTACATGTAAAAAGCATTTCAGCAATTTTATCTCTTCTCAATTTGAACTCTTTTGGACAATCTGTAGCTGCCACCATAACTGCATGCTCTATTATATCAAGTATATCTGAATTTGCTGTCCTAAAATAATCCCTCCATTTTTCAAGAGTCCCAAAACTCTTGGCCATAACTGAAAGCTTATAAAATCAAATCAAATCAAATCTTTTTCAACACCCAGATCAAAAAAAATCAAATCTTTATTGACACCCAGATAACAAAATTCAATCTTTATCCTACTTTGATAATACCCACAAACCAAAATCGACTCTTGATACAAATTCTGATCAGAGACAAGGCTTTTTAAGCAATAAAACTCTGTTTTTTTATCAGGCTCGACCCAAAGGGTGTGAATGGGTAGTTTTGGTAACTAACAAATAAAATTCAGTTACGTTTTACAGATTGATCAGAGGCTCAGTTCTGAATTTTCTGATGAAGATTTAACAAATTGATGGTAATCTGATGAAAAAATTGGGATAAATCTCAATATATGGTATCACGGGAAAATTCACATGCTGAAACGCAAAACCAATAGGGAATAATAAGTAAAGATTTTGATGAAGATTTTGGTGAGATAGAGGAATAGAAAATATTCAATGGATAAATCTAGAGAAAGTTATGCCGATTGGAAAGAAAATTTCATCAGGTACGAATATATGTTAAAGTATGAGAGATATTCTCTCTCCCTCTCTCCTATCTTATTTTCTCTTTGTTTATTTAATTACTTCTCTCTCAATTCGAAATGCAATACAAGGTGCTGCTTCAAAGGGACTGGAAAAGGAAGGGGATGTATTGTTTTCTTTTGTTAGCTTTTTATTTTTATTTTTTTATTTTTTATTTTTGGTGCCAAGGGGGAAGGGAGGGGGGAGGGGGGAGCGGGAAGGGTTGAAATGGGGGTTGGTGATAAGGCTACATGATGGGGGTTCATAGAAGGTTCAATTTTCTTTCTTGGGCAAAACCCATTGGGGTAACTATGGCATTTTCATATTAAAAGTCAAATTTCTCAATTTTAATAGGAATAAACTTGGACATAAGATTATTAACTTTTTTGACATAAACTTTACATAGTAAAAATATTACATTAAAAGTATTGTAAATAATAATAATTAATAATTTAAAATATTTAAAGGGTGTATAATAAAATTATGGTAAAAAGAATACTTTTGACTGTTGAAATTCAAATTATGTTAAATAAATTGGAAGTAATAGAGTATATGAGGAAATATGGATAGCATAATAATTTTAAGAAATTGATTGGATTGAAATAAGGATATTATTAGATTACAATCTCAAATTCTATATGAAACCAATAATACAATGATTTGATATAAATTTTATACCTACTTTACTTAATATCAATAGACAAAAACAAGATAAATATAATTTTTAAATTTATATCGAAATTAATATCCTAATCTGGATAACCGAACGACCCAAGAAAGTGTTTTCTTTCTTTGCTTTGAAGTGGTTGAAGCTACTGTGACTAAAGATGTTACTATAATTTACATAATATTACACTTTGTAATTCAGTGATCTGATTGTTGTTATCTGATTCTATTATTTTGGTCTCCCTTTTCTTTTTCTTTTTCTTTTTCTTTCTTTTTCTTCCATTAACTGAAAATAGAAAAAATAGTTGTATTAGTAATTTTGTTTAGTTGCGAAACAATGACGATTTTGTCATGTCTTTTTTCATCTCGCACAACTTTTTTGTCACATTTACATCATGTCTACCTTGCTTGTTCTAGTCTGATTCCACCTTTGTTATGCTAGATTTTCTTACATTATGTCTTCTTTTTTTTTTTGGTACATTAGAATATTATAAATTTATTTTCATTGATGATATTATTGTTATCTAATTCTATAATTCAGTTAGGTTTCATTATTCTCCTACTACTAGAATAATCTATAAAAAAATAATTATATTAGAAAATTAACTATTTAAAATTTTTAACTGCATAACGAATAACGTCTTTTTTTAGAATATTATCTTGACTCGTCCCGTCTCATTTAATTTTTTCTTTCATTTACATCATATTTACGTAGCCTGTTTTAGTCTCATCCCACCTTGCTCCGTCATATTAGTTTTTCCCTTTTTTTATTTCTTCTTTTTATTGCTAATTCTACTTTTTTGTCTATTATTTGTTATAGTTTTCATATAACTCATCAATAATAATATATGTGTTATGAAATAATATAAGAACAAGTAGAATAATGCAAGAACAAGAACAATATAGAGAGAATATGGAGAGGAGTATTCTTATTGATACTTTGGGGATGGTTAGGGATGGTTTACAATGGTAGAAGACCCCTTTATTTATAGGGAGAAGTAAACCCTAGAATCTCTCTAATTATGGACATTCACCTAAAATAGGAGATTTTATAACACTCCCCCTTGAATGTCTATTTAATGATGTGTCTCGTTAAAACCTTAACTAAAACAAAACCCAATGGGAAAAAATTTAAAGAAAGGAAAAAGAGTACACATGTTTGAATATGCGCCTATTGGTTGCCTCGTTAAAAACCTTGCAAGGAAAACCCAGTTGGGACAAAACCTTGTAAGGGAAAAAGAGTGCAACGCGCATTAACTCCCCCTGATAAGAACATCAATTTATATCCTTGAGCATTTGCATTCCAACCTTGTGCACCATCTTCAAAACAATCTTTGGTAGATGTTTGATAAATAAATCAACCATATTGACTTGAATAAATATTCCGCACCCTGAAATCATCATTCTTGATAGATATGAACATCTTCGTATAATGTCATGGAATGACTCTTCAATATCTTCATAGATGTATTCTCAATGCCATCATGCTTATAGTTATAGCAAGATACATATGTACACAAATTGTACTTAGGATTTGGTACTTCAGGACCAAGAATTTTGTATGCTTCAAGCAACTTAAATCTTTCAAGTTAAGTCATATAAATCACATAATAGACTTTAGATGCATATCAAGTTTTCATGTCATGCTAAACAAATAAGATATCGAAAACTGATTATACATACCTTTGACTTTATGCTTTCAAGTATTTGAACTATATGTCCAAATCTACATGTCTTTCATATGGAATCAAGTATTTGTCTATACGCTTTAAGCATATCAAAGACTTTGTCCTTCTGGGACTTAATATGAGTATTTGTAGTGAGAATATAGTTACTTTCTTTGGGTCAGCAAATGCGTATAGCATGCTTTGCAATATGTTGCAATTGAATTATCCATTTTATGAACTTCAGGTTCATGATATTCGGGGATTTACATATACAAATGATCATTCATCCCATGTAACCTTTTCTCAAGTGTTTATCATGTCTCCCCCTCATGTTAGAAAAGCTAACTTGTTTCCTCAACTTTGGGAAATCATCTTTGTGCATTATCATGTCAATATACACAGCACATTAATAATAAGATGAAATTATTTGGTTCCTGACCCTGAACCACTTGTGAGGGGAGAATATACTCTCGTATACAACGTATATCAAACTGATATATATAACTTTGTTCTCATAAGAAACAGTTTAGCTATTAAGTGGAGGCACTCAATAATTATCTTGCTAAACCAATTTTGATATAAACCAACTTATCAAGATGAACTATCTTGAGTAGAAAATCTGGAAATTATGCTCGAAGTTAGATTACTGAGCAATTTACCTCGCAAGCACCGGCCAGGCTGCGGGTTAATAACAATTGCGCATGTAACCATTTCATAGATGCATCATATGTGGTATACATGGCAGGTGAATGGGCCCATATTCACCTTTGATATTTCCAGAATTTATGGGCTTCTACCCGAACTCTTTAGTTGGTCAGTTCATTAATGAGAACAAGTGATACAAGAGAATTCGTAAAGAACTTTCTAGTTCTTTAATATTCACCTATGTGAATTTGCACATCATACTTAAAATGAGATGGCTAACACGAATGCCAACTGAATTAATTATCAATATTGGTAAACTTCAAATTTACACCATGACATGTGCACTTATCAATAAACTTCAGGTTTATTATGACATGGGTTTTTATACCAATAGATATCCACTTTATTGTGGCATTCTTTCGTTTGTGTAGTACAAACTAGAGAACAAAGCGGGTAGCTTTACATATACAAATTACCCCGCTACAAGTTGTAGTAATAGGAGATATCAAATCCTTCCTTTATTTATAGTCTCAATATAATCAATCGCTTTCGCGTGTACTTTGGAAACTCAATAAGTTTCTTTGAGACTTACTACAGCACAATACTCAATTGTGTTTCTCCAACATAGTAATAATTGGCTCTTCTAGAGCTCTCAATTAATTTTGTACTACCACAGATTCATCAACATCCATGTGGTGAATATCTTTCTTGAAGAGAAAGTTATACCATCATGGTCATGTCAAACTTATATGCAAGATATGTTTCTTGCATTATCGTTGTCCTTTAATAGTCATATTTCCAAAATACTTTGGCGTACAATAGGTACGTGACCAACGATCTTCATGCCATATATATAGCCAACAGGCTTGACACCATTAGGTGTTTCAACTATAGGGCCAAAAACTTCACGTTTTGCCAGCGAATTCAATTCTGATTGAATTGCTTCTTGCCACTTTGGCCAATCATGTCTTTTTCGACATTCTTCAACAGATTGAGGTTCGAGATCCTCACATTCTTGCATAATGCTAGATGCGACATTATAAGCAAAGACATTATCCACCACTATATCCACTCGATTAATATTTGCCTCAATATTGATTGGATTTATGGATAGTTCCGTATTTTCCAGAGCCTCGGGCTCAATGGATTCTTCATGAATCTCAGAATTTGTTAAATCATGAATTTCCTCATGAGATTCTTTCGTAGTGTCATTTTGATCATTTGCTTTCCTCTTTCTAGAATTTCGATTTTTGGAACCTAATGGTCTGCCACGCTTCAGGCGTGCATTTGACTCATTGGATATGACACTAGATGATTGTCCAACAGGGACATCAATACGGATTGGGACATTTTCCGCGGGGATATGGGATTTCGTTATCCTTTCCAAGTCCGTAAATGCGTCAGGCATTTGATTTGCTATTCTTTGCAAATGGATAATCTTTTGTACCTCTCTTTCACAAATAGAGGTATATGGATCAAGATGAGATAATGATGCATTTTTCCACAAAATTTCCCGTTTGGTTTCACCAACTTCTCCCCCTAATTTTGGGAAAAGTGTCTCATCAAATTGACAGTCTGCAAATCGTGCAGTGTACAAATCCCCTGTCAATGTTTCGAGGTAGCGAATAATGGAGGACAATTCAAACTCAACATATATTCCTAACCTTCTTTGCGGACCCATTTTGGTGCGGGATGGCGGTGCTATAGGCACATATACTGCGCATCCAAAGATTCTTAAATGGGATATATTAGGTTCATGACCCAAAACCAATGCAACGGGGAATATTTGTGTCAATTCGTCAGTCAGAGACGAACTAGCATTGCTGTATGCAAAATGGCGTGACCCCAAGCCGAAGTGGGCAGCCTCGTTTTCATGAGTAAATGAGGTATTCAAGATTATACTCATGTATTGTCTCAATCTGATATCCATTTTGAATGATATCTTTAAAACTCAACAAGTTCCTTTTAGACTTGGAGGAGAACATTTTGACTGATATCATTAAAACTCAACAAGTTCTTCTTAGACTTGGAGGAGAACATTGCATTCTCTAAAATATCGTTCCTTTAGGCAGAGTTATAGTTGCTCTTCAGGAGCCTTCAATCAATTTTAATTCCCATAGTTTGCCATACAAAAGAAAATATACGAACATGAGAATAAACAAGTTCAATTCGTTTGTTTCACATTTAAACAATATTTTCAAAATCTGCTGAGGTCAGTTGACTAACTAAATCAGATAGTCGATTATATGTTTTCCATAATCGATTACTATGCAGTTTGAAAATTTCAGTTTAAGCATTTTCTTAAAACAATCGATTGTTAAACACACACAATCGATTGTTGAACATTGACAATCGATTGTTAAACACACACAATCGATTATTTGCTATTTTGAAAAACTTCAGATCACACTGTCTTAAGACAATCGATTGTTAAATATAGACAATCGATGTTGACTATTTTGAAAAATTCCAGAGCACACTGTCTTAAGACAATCGATTGTTAAATATAGACAATCGATTGTTGGCTATTTTGAAAAATTCCAGAGCACTGTCTTAAGACAATCGATTGTTATATATAGACAATCGATTGTTGGCTATTTTAAAAAATTCCAGATCACTGTCTTAAGACAATCGATTGTTAAACATAGACAATCGATTGTTGAACATTGACAATTGATTGTTGTACATTGACAATCGATTGTTTTGCAGTTTTAATACGAAATATTAGATAATCGACTAACTGTTAGGTTAGTCGATTACCGCTACTGGAAAATAAAAATATTATTGAAATCTGAGCATATTGAAACATTCTAAAGAACTAATACTAACATTATATCATAAACTAACTAATACAAGCTGATACTAATGACTATTAGTTTATTCACTAACTATTAAAAATAAGTGAAATAAAATCAAACAACTCTATCTTCTTTCATCACAGATCCATCACCGATTAGGTGGTCTATTTTCCCATCGGGTTGCTCAAAGAAGTCTGCCACATCCAGGTGGGTGATGTCAAAATTGTCGTCAGAGACAAAATTTGTTTCAGGGCCTTTATTCTTTAGAGAAGCTTGATAAAGATCAACCGAATGTCTTGGTACACGGCAAGCTTTTGACCAGTGCCCTTTTCCACCGCAACGATAACATATAGTTTCTGAACTTTTTCCCTTAGGATCCTCATAATCCTGTTTCTGCTTTCGGGGGTTATCTCTCCTCGGGGGGTGACGGACATCATGGATATTTCTTCCTTTTCTACGTCCACGGCTATGACCCCGATTAAGACCACCACCATGGTTAGATCTATGGCTGTTTTCATAATTGGCATAATGAGAATACACCTTATCTGCTACAGGCAGTGGTGTAGACCCAGTGGGTCGACTTTCGTGATTTCTCATGAGCAGGTCATTATTTCGCTCAGCCACAAGTAGAAGAGAAATCAATTCAGAGTACTTTGTGAAGCCTTTCTCTCTGTACTGTTGTTGCAGTACCATATTGGAGGCACGAAACGTTGTAAACGTTTTCTCAAGCATATCATAATCGGAGATTTTATCTCCACATAGCTTCAATTTAGAAGTAATTCTGAACATTGCAGAATTATATTCAGAAACAGACTTAAAGTCTTGGAGCCTCAGATGAGCCCAATCATATCGTGCTTGTGGCAGAGTGACCAACTTCAAGTTGTCATATCTCTCCATTAAGCCTTTCCACAAGATGAGTGGATCCTTGACGGTGAGATATTCAATCTTCAAACCTTCATCAAGGTGATGGCGCAAGAAAATCAAGGCCTTAGCACAGTCTTAGGTGGATGCTTTATCTCTATCTTTAATGGAGTCTCCAAGACCCATAGCATTTAAGTGGATTTCAGCATCCAACACCCATGTCATATAGTTCTTGCCCGAAATTTCAAGGGCAACGAACTTTCTTTTCGTAATGTCAGACATAATCGAAAATCAAATTAGGAAGAGAGAAATACCTTAGTTTTTCTTGAGAACGATTCTTGAGACGGTAGAGTCTCGTGCTGATAACGTGTTATGAAATAATATAAGAACAAGTAGAATAATGCAAGAACAAGAACAATATAGAGAGAATAGGGAGAGGAGTATTCTTATTGATACTTTGGGGATGGTTAGGGATGGTTTACAATGGTAGAAGACCCCTTTATTTATAGGGAGAAGTAAACCCTAGAATCTCTCTAATTATGGACATTCACCTAAAATAGGAGATTTTATAACAATATGTAATTAATTTGTCATTTAAAGTAGGAAAGTAAAATTTCAATCTACCAAACAATTACTAGTCAAAGTTATAATTATGTAAGAATGAAAGATTGAATACGTTAACAAAATTAAATGAGATATTAAAGTGAATTAAACACTCGCATTATCTTGTTTAACAAGAGCTCCCATGCCCTCCCTAAATTTGGTATCATTAATTAGGTTTCCTACTTTCCTCATAAGTGACATGGATTTTTCTTTCAATGTAGCTCAATACATATGAATACATAATTCATATAACAATTAAGGAAAAATTGGTCGTATCCTACATAAAATAGCCATTAAACATTTATTGTAAAAAATATTATCATCAAGTTATAGTTTCTATTTTACTAGGTCTTAAGTTTGATTCGTTTATAAATGAACAATTATTTAGAAACCACTAATTTAGATGCATCTCTTCGATAGGGATGACAATGAAGTGAAGTGGATGTAGGATGGGGCAGATTTTAGCGTTCGAGAGGCAGGATAGGTTAAGAGGCAGGCATGGGCAGGGCGGGATAGGTGAGGAGGCAGGCATGGGCAAGGCAGGGTAGGTTAGAAGGCAGGCATGGACAGGACGGGACGGGTTCTCAGAGTTTGGAGTCTTGATGTAGTAAAAGTCTTCAAATCATAAGGCACATTACGCATTATTTCTATAGATATGGAAACTGTATAGGTCAAAATATCACCATAGTGGTCGACCAAGTTGGGACCTCGCCCGAATGACAAACTAGCAAAGAACACCACGGCTGACTTTAAGGTCAAATTATCAACAATATGTACCAAGTCAATATTATACTCGAGCAATGACAAAAAGGACAGATGCAAGACAGCATATTGGTCAAAGGGGACTGAAATGAAGTGGAGGAATTATCTATAGACGGGTGTAAATATTAATAAGCGGGGTGGGAACTCTCACGATAGAAAGGGAAATAAAACTTCCCTTTTCCTCTTTAACTTCTTACAAATAATTGATTTTTGTTTCTGATGTAAGCTCAATTCTAGGGCTTGATATAAGATTATAACATCGATATATGATACAATTTAATTTTTTTGGGATTTCTCGCTATTTGTGTTTGAATGTAAAGTTAATTATGTTTGGCTAAGATTTACCTTCCTTATCTCTGATAATTATAGTTAACAAAAGAGTCGGAAACTTTTTCTTCAAATAATTTAGTGACGTCTATAGGGATTTCTTAGCCAAACTTTCTAGTTTCCTTCAGATCCAAATTCGGTGAAACACAATCACCCACCAAAAAGAATGGTCACTAAATCTCACATGCTAATCTAGATCAGGCTACTACATAAAAGAAAAAGTTACAATCAATATCCACAACAAGCCCACAAGAGAAGACGACACCTACTTTATAATTCTATAAAAGAATGGGCTCATCCTGCTCTACACTGATATCCTTACACACATCGGATGATCCATAAACAAGCCGAGGCAAACCCAACCCTCGTGGAGCTAGGGAACCTTTAAAAAAAAGAAGGAGAGCTGAATACGACCATCGAATCTAAAAATCACCATTCTATCAACCATTTGAACGTGGAAGAGCGAGCAACGCTATAAGGCTACCCTCGTTCACCAACTCATTGGATCGAGGTAAGGAAAATCTCATTTTGTTTGCTTATGTTGTTTGGTTAAACAGGAACACCAACGCCGGATGGATAAGCGAGCAAAGGAGCAATTCAACTAGAGAATGGAAAGAAAACTACTACAAAATAATTGGAATATTGGCCATCTCAAACGCAACAACTTCTGGAAAATGGCGTCCCTTAAATCATACTCTTTTTCCCTCACCCAGGTGTTGTCCCAATTGGGTTTCCTCGGGGAGGCTTTGAACGAGGCAACGAGGGAGACGTCTCCAAGTTCAAGGGATAATTCATCACCCGCTTACCAATGAGCACAATGAAGGGACTAAATATAAGGAAATTCCAATATAATCATGAAACGAACGTTAGCAAAATAGCAATGTTTTATACTCTCCGACATCACAATCTCCAAAGCTATAAAATTAAGCAAACTGGTACTCACCCAAGAAACACATAGGTCAAGAAAAATTGGGACTCCCCCAAAGGACACCTTACACTCTCCAAAAAAAAATAGAACAATTGGACCTCGCTCGAATTGCAACAGGTTAACATTTCGACATCAGCTCGAAATAACACCCATACGGCCAAGGTCCATTGCCAACGAGAAAACTTTGACCTTACTCGAATTGCAACAGGTTAAAATTTTGACATCAGCTCGAAATAACACCCCAACGGCCAAGGGCCATCACCAAAGAGAAAAATTAGACCTCGCTCGAATTACAACGGGTTAACATTTCGACATCATCTTGAAATAACACCCCATACAGCCAAGGGCCATGGCCAAAAAGAAAAATCCAACTTCACTTAAATTGAAATGGTTTAACATTTTGACATTAGCTCGAACTAAAACCCATACGGCCAAAGGTCATTGCCAAAGAGAAAAGTTCCACCTCACTCGAATTGCAATAGGTTAACATTTCGACATCAACTCAAAATAATATCCCAACGGCCAAGCGCTATCGCCAAAATAAAAAATTCGACCTCACTCGAATTGCAACGGGTTAACATTTCAACATCAGCTCGAAATAAAACCCCTACGACCAAGGGCCATCTCTAAAGAGAAAAATTCGATCTCACTCGAATTGCAATGGGTTAACATTTCTACATCACCTCGAAATAACACCCCTACGGCTAAGGGCTATGACCATAATGAAAAATCTGACCCCGCTCGAATGGCAACGAGTTAACATTTCAACATCAACTCAAAATAACACCCTTACGGCCAAAGGGCCATCACCATAAGAGAAAAATTCGACCTCATTTTAATTGCAACGGGTTAACATTTCAACATCAGCTCGAAATAACACCTCCACGGCAAACGATCATTGCTATAAGGAAAATTCGACCTCTCTCAAATTGCAATGGGTTAATATTTTGACCTCAGCTAGAAATAACACCCCTACAACCAAGCCATTGCCATAGAGAAAAATTCGACCTTGCTCAAATTGCAACAGGTTAAAATTTTGACATCAGCTCAAAGTAACACCCCTAATGTCAAGGGCCATCACCAAATTGAATAATTCGACCTCACTAGAATCATAGTGGGTTAATATTTCGACACTAGATCGAAATAACATCCTTTAGACAAAATCCCATCGCAAAAGGAAAAGTTCAACCTTGCTCGAACTGAATAACACCTTTGCAGTCATCGGTCATCTTCGTGTATATTTTTCTTCTACTTACTAAAAAATTGTTTTCGCTACGAACTCCAAATTTGAAATTGCTTGAATATATATACAAAAAAAACGGCTTTGCTCGAATCAACGACAGTTTGATCCCACTCGAATGACTCAAGTCAAGACTGACTTCGTCCAAAGTAACGAATCGATTATATACCCTCGTCTGAGTCAAAGGTGAATCTTCTTAAAGCAATAAGTCACAAATTGATCTTAACCAAATAAAAGGATAAAATGAGACTCCATTCGGACTCACACGACGAAATCCTACTCAGACAGGTTAATTGGTCTCCCTGAAATATCAAGAATTTTTCATACGAAAATCTGAAAGTATTACGCCAAAGATATGTAAAAGGAGGGGGGAGAAATACAAAGGACATACAACGACGAGAACCCCTTTGTTACATCCACTGTAGGCTTCCTCCAGATATCGGCTTTGGGTTAGTTAGCTCCATATCTTCCTGGAGTATTACCTAGTCACGTTCTATATATGTTACTTTGGTTTATAAGGATGCCAGGGACCTTGTCCTGACTTATATGTTATAGTCATCTTTTCTTATAGGTTTTGCAGACAGTGTCATGTGTATAACTTTAGGCATGATATGTCAATGACCTTGTCGGCCCATATGTATCTATATAAATCTTTTTGAATTAGTTATGTGAGTTAAGTTATAATATTGTTAATTATGTACATAGATGTGGCCTATCATGGCCCATGACGAGTTATATAGAAAAAAAAGGAATAAGATATGTGCCGCTCGGTTGAGTGGGAACTGGGTGCCAGTCATGGCCCTTTGGTTTAGGTCATGACACCCTTTTTATTTAAACAGTTGCGCAAATGGCCGTAGAATACACACGGATAAAACCAACCCAGTACAGAAAATAAAATATAAACAACAACACAACAAAAAAGAAAAAAACAAAAAACAAACAACAAAGATAACAACTTTTTTATTAGGCGTCATTACCGCCGTCCTACTCGTCACCATCTCCAGGAAATTCCTCCTCAGTATCAACATCCTCGCCAGCCTCCATTGTTGCAGGATCTAACCACAATTAACACAAGCCTCTCATGCCTTTGCCCGAGCTCCTTCACAAGCGGCCTCAGAACATTGCCGCTTCCCACAAACTCTTGTATATGTCCCGTTAGGCTTCAGCATGGACCCAAAGCTCTTACAAATAGTGAGGAATAGCAACGGAGGCAAATTCAACTTGGGCCAGCAATTACGCCTTTCCGGCCTTAAGAACAGCGACCCAATCTCCCAAGATTGAAGCTTCCTGGTCAATTTAGCCAATACGCTATTCGAGCCTCACCTTCCTGAGTGTAGCCGTCACCCCCTTAAACTAATTCTCAGATTGAAGGAAGAAGATAGTGTTTTCTAATGTCGCCACCCTCGCCGAAGCTGACGCCCGGGCACTCTCGACACTCTCCAACTTGAAAACCTTTCTCTCCAGCCCGACTAATTTCCCCATCCACTTCGTACTCAAAGCTTTGAATCTAATGGCGTTATGATCCAACTCGACTGCAATGGCCACATATTCGCCTGAAGATGCTCACACTCCGCGGCGACCCCTTTGCCCAGCTCAAGTTTTTTATCCTGTACATGAAATAACTCCTTGAGCTTGCTATTCCTGCAAATAGCCTGCATCAGCTTTCGGTCCCTCTTCTCCAGTTCCTCGCCGATAGATTGATTACCGGCGTTTTTCCTTAGTCGTTCGTGCATCTCATGGCACTTGTTGCGGTAGCGCTGATACTTCTCCAACGTTCATCAGAAAAATTTTGGCCCGAGTGTCGGCCCTGCGAGCACTTTCAATCTCCACCATGTACGTCTGAAAGATGAAAAGAGTTGGTTAAGGACAAGGTCGCCAAAGATAAAAGGAACACAAAAAGAAATAGGAGAAACTTACCCTCAGGACCATAGCATCCAATTCATGCATCAAGTCAATGTAACGAATGTCTCGAAGAGCCTCACACTCGATGGCAGAGCACAAAAGGTCAAACTGCAGTACCAAGTCCTCCGTGTCCTTCAGAAGGTTAAACTCCGACGGTATCTCAAAAATGCAAGACAGACCTCCTACCTTTACCACCGAACGAAGAAGGCCTTCCTCAAACATCCTGTAATCATCAGGATCAAGATAGAATTCAGAGTCGTAGTCATCGACCACGACACCCTTCCCCTTTTCTGTGGCTAAGGAAGAAGCATGACCCCGTACGAAATATGAAGGACCACCCAAAGTGGAAACAATAGCCTCGGGATCCTGACTCCCCGTCACAGTAGTCTGTTGATCAATCACATCGGTTGAAGCCTCTGCCGGTGGGTTGGTTACGATTATCGGCTCTACTACTGCGGATGGGTTAGCATCACCTCCCATTTCAGACAGTCGTCTAGGGAAGGACGCCCTCTGCACATACTACAGCTGAAGGATCCATTTTGGACTCCATTGATTGTCTATTTGACGAACCTTCCCCGTACTCAACACTGGAAGACTCACCCATTGAGCCGGCAGTAGGAGTCAGAGTCCCAGATTGGGGAATAGTTTCTATGCACATGGCTCCGTTCGTAGATTCAACTTGAGAAGCCTTGCTGTAGGTTGAACAGCAGACCTTTATATGGGCCGAGCAAAAAATGCCTCCTGACGGAATGCAAGGGGAGGAGCCCTCGCCCTAATATCTGTAATTGTCGTATAAGCAACAAAGTCAATTTGCAAGGCAAAAAACAAAAGTTGCGGCAAGACTACTTACTAGTAAGGGACTTACATCCATATTTATCATAGAAGAACTACCATTTGCGAACTCCCGCCGTATGAGGAAGAATGATATTCACCCATTCGCAAATATCGTCAACGGGCATAGGGGTAATCTCGCGGCTGCAAAAGAAAAAACGATTCAAGACTGCCTAAAGAAAAATGGTCGACTATCATTCCGACAAAAAGATACAAAAACTTACGTGCGAAGTTCCACCTCTCAGCGAACCCTGCAGATTCCACCATAACATGCTCGTTCCGCAAATAAAATAGTTGTCATAGAAACGACGATTGGCTCTATCGTCCATCTTCACCACCAGGCTCTTCGTCCCTCTATAGCGCATGTGGATCATCGTGCCTCGAATAAGTTGAGGGGAAAAAATATTGAGCATATGTCTTAGAGTGTTCTCCCGACCGGCAAGCTCCACAAGCTTGAGTAGCATGATGAAAAATTTATATAAGTACGATGAAAGTTGAGCTGGACACACCTCATAGAAACAGCATAAATCTACCACCAAGAAAGGGAGAGGAAGCGTTTACACAAAAATAAAAGGATATGCGTAAAACACACAATATCATGGGAGGTCAAAATGAATAATATCATCTCCTATTGACGGCAACATCTCGACGTGGTGCAAAATCCCCCACTTAGCCTTCAGCTCCACAATCGCCGCTTCATCCATAATAGAGGAAACATGCTCTGGTTCCTCTCCGGCGGGGCTATTGAAATCGCTCCACGGCTTTTCTATACGAGGCAGTATTTTGGTCGTTGTTGGAACCCCCTCATCCTCCACAACTTCCACTCTTCCAGGAGCAAGAGTATAATTTTCCAGCTCGGAAATTGCGGCAAGATTGTCAGCGCGGGAAGAAGTACCAACAATTTATCTCGATTGAACAAAGAAAATGAACAAAGGGAAGCAAAAGGGAAGACAATGATGTCAATTTCCGACTAATGAGAGAATGAATCAAAAATCTGAAGTATCGGAGAAGATGAAGACGCGCAAAACTCTTTTTATAAATTGAAAAAGTGTGCCAATGGAATGGTGCTTTTCCCCTATTTATTAGAACATAAATGCCCCAAACGAGAAATCCAAGAGTCGCCAATCAAAACTGATAGGGAATGAGAAACAGTTCACTCCACAGGAAACGTGTGTCGTAATGGCAGTAATTATGAATGACGTTTCGAATCAGCACAATGGTTCATCTCCGAACAGATGCGACAATCCAAAGGCATCATTGAAATGGTGCGCCATAGCCTCGATCTAAAAATCTCGCGCAAGGCGCACAATCAGATTTCTCCCATCGAACCCGTTAAGGGATGACCTCGACGGACGGAGGTACTAACTGTATAGGTCAAAATCTGACCATAATGGTCGACCAAGCTAGGACCTCGGCCCAATTTAGAAATGGAAAAGAACACCACGACCGACTTCAAGGTCAAATCGTCGACATCGTGTACCAAGTCAATAATATACTCGAGTAATAACGAGAAGGACAAATGCAGGAAAATATATTGGTCAAAGGCCACTGAAAAGAAATGGGGGAACTATATATAGATGGGGAAAACACTAATAAGGGGGAGGGGGAGAACTCTCACGACAAAAAGGGAGAAAAAACTCCACTTTTGCTCTTTACTTTCTCACAAACAATTGATTCTTATTTATGATGTAAGTCCAATTCTAGGGCATGATATAAGATTATAACATCGATAAATATGCTATATTTTAATTTTTCTGGAGTTTCTTGTTATTTGCGTTTGAATCTGAAGTTAATTATGCTTAATTAAGATTTCTTTTACTAATCTCTGATAATTGTAGTTAACAAAAGAGTCGAAAACTTTTTGTTCATACAGAAATAACAGCTTAAACAATGTTTTTACATTCAACCAAATTTTGACATAGTAAAAGTTCGTTCGATCCGTCTAAGTATAAGTATATATGATATTTATACTGATAAGAAAATAATAAATACTTTGTAAAATGGACTGAGGTACGTAAAAAATTTTCTGAACCAAGTTTACAAAAAATTAAGGGGGAAAAAAAGAAGAAGGGCTTGAACAATTTTGACTCACAATTCACGTGGTAATTTGGTATCTCCATCAATCTCTTTGATCTTTATTGCACCTAACGAAGTTCGTGAAACTTGTTACGTGTGAACTGAACACGCCAAAAACATAAACAGTGATAAAGACATTTTATCAAAAGCTTCGCGTCTTCGGTAATGGCGGTCATGATTCGATTTGGAATGATCTTTTATTAAAAAAATACCAAATTTAAAAAGTCAGTTTTACAAATATTGAAAGCAAATCAAATTAATTAAATCAATTTTTATCGATTTGATTTTTATTTTTTTTTTCAAGTTATTTATAGATTTTTTATTAAATATAAGACATGTACTATCAAATAAATATTCTAGCGACTACATTTCAATATAACACTATCAAATCGATTGTTATTTGATAAATCTATCATTTACCAAGATATATTGATGATAATTAAAGTAAAAGTAATGAATAATGTAATTATTCAATTAAAATCGAATATTTTTAATACGAAATAAATTCTTGTACTTAACGAAAGAAAACTACCAAATAAACTGGAATGTAAAAGTAAAAAGTTAGATTACTGTAATAGTAAAAACCTAGACTAAAAATACAAACTACTAAAATGTAACATAAAATTTTAGAAACTTTATATAAAATATACATACACACACACTCAGATTAGTAGAGAGTAGCTTGCTGTGGAGACACACTCCATAATTAAAGTGACCATTTTGTAAGGTACACCATATTCCAGCAACACTGCCCTCAGAAACTCCCATTCAACAGAGTCATAAGCCTACCTAATGTCCACTTTTATCATGCATCTGGGAGATACTGCCTTTTGAGTATAAGCGTTTATCAGTTCATGAGCCATAATAACATTATCTAGTATGTTTCTCCCCTCTATGAAAGCAGATTGTGAATGCCCCACCAAATAGTCCACAATCAGTTTAAGTCTGTTTGTAAGGATCTTTGCAATGATTTTGTACAATGTTGAGCAGCAAGCAATGGGTCTAAATTCCTTGACATAGTTGGGATTTTTCACTTTTGGAATCAATGTAACAGTTGTGCAGTTAATATCTTTTAATAATTTTCCAGTCTGAAAGAATTATTGCACTGCCTCTATAACTTCCTCTCGCACAGTTGACCAAAACTTTTTAAAGAATTCTGCAGGGTAACCATCTATTCCAAGAGCCTTGTCATTAGGAAGGTGATGTACTATCTGGCTTATCTCTTCCCTTGTTACTAGAGTTAACAATTGCTGTTGTTGGTGCAATGATAGACAGGGCCCATCTCTAGCCACATTAATGTCTATTCTAGGAAGCTGATCTGCTGCTGTGCCCAGTAACTGGTGAAAGAAGTGAGTGAACTCTTGTTGGATCTGCTGTGGGTCAGTAATCTTCATCTGTTATACTGCTCACCCTGTTTCTTACTTGTCTAGATTTCATATATGCACCGAAGTACTTTGTATTGCTATCACCCAGTTGGATCCAGTTTACTCTTGACTTCTATCTCATTATTTGTTCTTGAATTGCTTCCCACTTTCAATGTTCTCTAAAAGTTTCTTTTCTTCTTCAATCACTGTTTTATTGAAATAATCTTCATTCAGTTTTCCTTGAATTACCTTCAGATCTTCTCTCATCTGTTGCAGCTTCTTATCTACAGATGAGTGCTCCTGACGAATGGTTCTGGTTTCCTGCTCAAGTTTCTTCAGTTTGCTCCAAATAGAATACATAGTGTATCCTTTGATTTGTTGACTCCACACTCTTTGAACTGCTTCCTTGTATTCTTTTTGTTGTATAACTGTTAATAGTAGCCTGTATGGTCTATTCACTTTAGTTTTAATTATTTCAGTTTCTATCAGTATAGGGGTGTGATCTGAATGTCTAGGTAACATGTATATTGCTTCCACCCATGTGTAAGAATTGAACCACTCATCATTACCAAAGGCCCATTCTATATTGCTATAGACTTTGGCTTCAGCATTCCTTTTGTTGCTCCATGAGAAGTTGTTACCTCTTTTGGTAAGCTACCCCACTCCAATGTCATCAATACATCTCTGAAAATCAGCTATCTCTTAGGGATGCACTGGCTGACCATTTATTCTATCCTCCACCCCTAACAGACTATTAAAGTCCCCAATAATAAGCCAAGGGCCACTATGTTGGACAGTTCTCAAATCCCTCCATAGTGGTGCTCTATGTTGAGTAGTATGTAGGCCATATACAAATGTGATGTAGCTAGCAAAAGTTGAATTCTTATCTTTCACCTGACAATGGATCAGTTGATCAGTGCTTTCCAGAATTACCACCTGAACATTGACTTCTTTCCACATTATCCATATCCTTCAATCAGGAGCATATGCATAGTTGTTCTCTATTGTCCACTCACCTCCCATCTTTTTATAGATTGCCATTGAGTTTTGCAATTTCTCTCTACTTTCTAGACAAGCTATTATATCTACTATATTAGTCCTCAGGAATTTGACTAACTCTCTTTGTTTGTAGGACTTATTTAGTCCTCTATTATTCTAAGATACAATAATCATGAGGAAGTAGTGGATGTAGTGCCTCCTGGATCTAATAGACCTGGCTCTAGGCTGCATTCTCCCTTCTGTTGATTCCCATCAGGAGGTTCTATTATAGTTAGTACTTCAAATGTATTCCTCTTGACTAGTTCAGCATAGCTGGTCTCTTTGTTTTGTCCTCTATCTTTTGGTCCTTAGACAATTGAAATCTTTTTGCCTTTATTATTTATTTGAACTTCTACTGCAGGTAGCTCTGTTGGTTTTTCATTCTGCTGCTCATCTAATTTCTCATCAGTTACAGCTTTTGGTTGCCATTGCAATCTGGTTTTCTTCTTTTTCCTCTTTCTCTGCCTCTGTATCCCTTCAGTTTGTTGTTCCTCTTTCTGACAATCTCCATTTTTGTGCCCAAACGAGTTGCATTCTAGACAAAAGGTTGGTTTTCATTCATACTCCACATTTTATAGCCAACTTCTACCATCTGGTATCTCAATATAGACATTCTCAGGCAGAGGTAGAGTGATATCAACTTCCCCACGAACTCTATCATAGGAGATTCTTTCACATTCAACAGTTAATCTATCGGTGCATAAAAGGATTACCAATCAAGCTAGCTATTCTGCCTAAGTTCTCTTCAGCCCAGCATTGGATTGGCAAACTGACTCAAATTGGGATAATTCTCATCGACTCGTTCTGAATCTGAAAATTAGGATCCCATTCCTTCATAATCATAGGCCTACCATTGAAAGTATATGGCCCTTGTTGCATTATTAGGTTCTTATCCTCCATATATTCAAATTTGAAGATGAAGTACCCATCATCATGCAACAGCACTGTAGGTGTTGTAACCTCATTCCATACTCTATAAGCATATTTCAACATTTTCTTGAATGACGGATTACCTCCTAAAACATAGCCGATTAAAGCATTCCTCCACTTCTGGTTCTGAGTCTCTATCTCATTATGGTTTAATATTGCGATTTTCACTCCATCCTTCATCATCGGAGGATAGAACTTAAGCTGCATGTCCTGATTTTGAACCATATTACCTTTGACTACCTCAGCCATTGTTTGCTTCAGGGTTTCATGTGAGTACGTGAGCTTCCTAGCCGTCATCGTCACACCTGCATCATCCTTCGCCGGCGGTGCCTGCATGACTGTAGGAGCACTCCCCATACCGGGAAACCAGTGTAGCAGGGGTATTGGGATTAACTGTTGTGGTACTCCGCTTTCCGGGGTTATCACTCTCGTCATATTTACAGTAGGGTTAACTTGTACTACTTGAATTGTTTTTTTGTTTTGTTCAAGTACTACTTGAATTGTTGCCAACACAATACTCATAGCCTTTTTGGCCAAACTTACAGATTAGCTTATTTTAAAATGTATTTTTTTAAAATATTTTAAAAAGAACGTTGAAAAATAGTTTTTATTTGGTTAATTATACTAAAAAATACTTTTAAATAATAATTAATATTTAACTAAATTTTTAAAAATTATTTGAAGTGTATAAAAGTATTTTTTAAAAAGAGCGATTTAGGGAAGCAATTTTTTTTATGTTTCTCAAAATCTGTTTTTGCTTCTACTCAAAAGTACTTTTCTTTCATTCTAAAGACCTAGTTAAACATCTCAACATTAAAAACGTAAGACTTTTAACCCAAAAATTTACTTCTGATAAAAAAGAAATTTAGTTAAATAGGATATCACTCAACTGATACAGCCATACCTCTGTATAATAATATCCCTATATAATTATATAAAAGTCAAGTATTTTCGAAACTAATTTTAACGTTCTGTTATAATATATATATTTTATAGCACTATTTTGCTAAATACTTAAAAATATTCGAAACAAACTAAATATCATAAAATGGTTTGATTGTATTTGATATTTGGTGTCACACATAGTCAACGCGTTTGAAATGATTTAACTTTACGATTTTGTTCAGTTAGATTCTATCTTCTAGCATTTCGTGTGAAGTTTACTCTGTTGTTATCTAGTTTGCATCCTTTTGCGTATTCCGCTATAGTGCGTGTGTGCGTCACTATTCTTCATAATCGGTCGGAGAGATAGTGGCCGCGGTGGGGGATGATAGTGTAAGGTCATGTCCTCGGGGGATGAGGGCGGTGGCGGGGGTGAGTAGGGGGGACAGGGAGTGGTCATGCGGGTAGGGCGGGAGGTAAGGGTGGGAGGAGAGTAGCATACACTCATAGATTAAGGATTGGGTCGTGGAACATTGAGTTGACGAAGGTTCTTCAGAAGAGGAGGGTTAACATAGCCTGTGTCCAGGAGACTAGGTGGAAAGGGTCGAAGGCGAGGAATGCAGACGGGATTAAGCCGTGGTATTCTGGAGTCGTGAGAGGTAAGAATGGAGTGGGTATCTTGGTAGATAGGGATCTAAGGGAGTCTGTGGTCGAGGTTAGGCGAGTGAATGATAGGTTAATGTCTATTAAGTTGGTTGTTGGGGGTTGCGTCCTCAACGACATCAGCACTTACGCACCGCAAACGGGCTTAGACGAGGAGGTTAAGAGGCGCTTTTGGGAGTAAGGCTGTATCCGGTTCCGGTTATGGGTCTATTTGGGTCTGCGGTTCTGGTTCTGGCGGTTCCGGTTCTGGCAGTTCTGAAGGTGGAACCGGCCCCTGACGGTTCCAGGTACCCTGCGGTTCCGGTTCTAGCGGTTCTGGTTCTGGCGGTTCTGAATTTTTTTTTTTAATTTAATATCTTGTATAGTAGTCATTAGTATAATGTAGAATATATTTTATATGGTGTACTATGTTATTAGTATAGTATATATTGTGTTTGGTAATTAGTATATATTGTGTATAAGCAGTGTATATTTTGTATATAAGTAGTATATATTGTATGTAAGTTGTATATATTGTATATAAGTAGTGTTTATTGTGTTGTAGTTAGTAATTAGTATAAATTGTATATAAGTAGTATATATTGATAAAAGAATGTTGTCATTAGTATATTGTGTTGTATGTTATATATTGTATTTTATATAAATATTCAAGGATTGATATCGAAGTAAAGACAAAGAAATATTGAGACAAAAGATATTCAAGGATATGATAAAGAGCATATTTATTGACCAAAATGGCATATCTTTCTTAGTCTTCCTTCCCCCAATGGAATGAGCACAACATGGTACTAATACCACCATTAAAAGAAAAAAAACTAAAAGAAGTGCCAATGTACAAGTTACATCATAATTTATGTATTATTTCTAACAAATCTCATAAAACCGTCAAGAGTGGGAGGTGGTTGTGTTGGCGGTGGTAGAAATGAAGCTTGTTCATCACTATTTCCGGTTGAAGTTGCTTCCTCAGCAAGTTCTGCTATCATTTCTTCATACGCCTCATCTATTTCTGGTTTGTGATTCTGCTATGCCAAAGTTCCTTCTTTCTGCGCGGATCCAATCTCGAAAAAGCACTGATTTTTCCAAGCTCTCCTGCATCGACGCTCTGTGATCACCTATTTGTAGTCTTGCTTGACTAAAAGCTCTCTCTAATGCAACAGTTGACGCTTGAATCGACAGAACATCCCGAGCCATCCTTGCAAGAACGGGAAAATGCTTTTCCCTTGTCTTTCACCATTCCGAAAGGTCGAAAGAGCCGTCTGGATTCTCCTTTTCTAGTCCCTGTGACAAGTAAACTTGAAGCTCATTTAGATGGGAAATTTTATCTAAATTATCACCTTGAGTACCCCTGAACTCCGTCCACTATTTAAGAGCTGTTAAGCCAGCAGCTCTTTTAGACGATTGTGATGTAGACGAAGTAGGGGTTGGAATATTTGACCTAGCATGCTCTAACGCTTGTTTATAAGCATTATAAACAGTTTGAGCATTAACTTTAATTGATGCTTTCGTATCAGCTAGTGTAGCAATTTCTACTTCTGAAAGATCTAAAGATCGATAAATAGTAGAATACCAATAGTGAGGACCTCCTAATTTCATAGTTGGATTTAACATAGCAGATACACCAAAATTAGGAGGGATTGGAAAAAAATATTTTTTAAACTTATTTTTCATTTCATTTATTGCAAGTTTATAAATGTCCCCTCCCTCGCTAAAATCAACAAACAAATTAGCAAGTGCGGCAATATAAACTAAACAGTTAGAAATAGTCGGATAATATTGTCCAGAAAAAGCATTTGTAGCCACATGAAAATGTTCTAAAAAATCTAAAAGAATTTTAACATTAGTCCAATCTTGAGTAGTTAGCATTTCATCATCATCCTCACCACCTACCCGAGAATTAAACGTAGCATTAAATGGGTTTCTATATTCATACGCTACTACTAAACTTTCGTACATGTAATTCTACCTAGTCGGGCAAGGTTTAGGAACCTTTCTTTCTCTAAGGCCATATTCATCACATTTTTTAAAATATTCTCTAAGTCTACTTCTACGGTTTGAATAAAATAGCCAATTAAGAGCCATTCTCACCTTTTCAATTTCTATGTTTAATATTCGCATACCATCACCAACAATTAAATGATAAATATGGCAAATACATCTAACATGAAAAATATTACTAAATGCAGGATTAAGTATTTTTGTTAGCATGCCTATTGCACTAGTGTTGCTAGAAGCATTATCCATAGAAATTGACATTATTTTATCACTAAAGCAAAAATATCTGCATACATCTGAAACAGTGTTAGCTATAAACCTACCCGTGTGCAGTGAATTAATTATTCTATATGCAATTATGCATTTTTGCATTGTCTAGTCTTCGTCTATCCAATGACTTGTTACAGTTAGATAATCACAGTCATTTTCACTTCTACCAATATCAGTTGTAATAGAAATACGATTACTTATATGAGTAAATAAATAGCGCAAATATTGTTCATATTCATGCTTAAATTTATAAATATCGGCCTTAACTGTTGCGCGAGGCCAACCTTTATAAGTAGGATTAAATGCTCTTCTAATATAATGAATCCATGCAGGATTAGAAGCAAAAGAATAAGGCAAACACATAACAGTAATCATTTTCGCTAATTCTTCACGATCCTTATTTGGATCGTAATATAAAATACCTCCGATGACAGTGTTTATTCCTGGTTGAACTAGATTTGAACCAGTACTTGGGTTAACTGTAGAATTAACACTTATCCTCCCCTCTTGTTGCGCTTTCAATTGCAAATATCTAGCCTTATCGCTAGGGTGTAATTTTATATGCTTAACTAAACTACCCGTGCCGCTACGATCTCCAGTATACCTATGAACAAGTAATTTCCCACAAGATTTACACTTAGCCTTATTTTGTTCTCTTAGTTGAATAAAAAATTGCCAAACTAATGATGTTTCTGTACGTTTAGGAGGTTGTCTACTAAAAGTGGGACTTTTTACAGGTGGGTGTGCCGGTTCATCACCTAAGTTATGAGCAGGACTAGTAGGTGTATCATCTAAATCTGGTGCTTGGGTTTCATCATCATCATCATCATCCTCATTTCCCTCAAAGATAGGTGCATTAGGATAAAGAGCATTCATAATATCATTGTCTATTCTATCACCTACTGCTACATCATGTAGAAATTCAATATCGCTAAATTGAAAACAAGGGCGATCACTATCAAGGATTACGAAGGGTTCATTAGGACATCTAGGTTGGCTACTACTTTCAACTTGCTTATCTTTTTTAGGTCGGGGAGCCGGGGGAGGGGGAGTTTTTTGGCCACTACTTTCACCGATTTTACCTTTTCCTTTACCGAACATATTTTTCAATGAAAATGCCATAATAATTAGAATTAAGCAAACTAAAAACACAAAAAAAAAATACTATTAGCACGTAAGAGTTGAAACGAGTTTACCGGATTGACGAACAACTTCTTGAAAATTGAAAATCGTTGAACTTGAACACTTGAAAACTTCAATTCAACAACTTCACAATTTTTCACAAATTTGCAACAATAAATTAAGCACTTGCACTAGAAAGACTGAAAGAGAGCTTGAGAGAGATTGAGAGATATTGATGAATTGGTGAATAAAAATGAAAGAATGAGGGGGGTATTTATAGATGAGAAATGGGAAATAGTGTAATTATATAAAGTTTGGGGGCCAAATGGCTATTTTTTTAAACTTCCAAACTGTTACTTTTTGCAAAGAGCCGTTACTGAAATTATTTAAAAAAATTTTTTTTTTTTGAAAAATGGCCGTTGGAACCGCCAGAACCGCCAGCCGGTTCCAGTTCTGGCGGGTCTGGTTCTAGCGGTTCCAACGGGTAGAACCGGCCCACGACGGTTCCCTGGAACCGGTAGAACCAGAACCGCCGGAACCGGCAGAACCGGCAGGGCCACGGTTCCAGTCCGGTTTCGGTTCGAAACCGCGACACCATACACCCTTATTTGGGAGAGCTTGGATGATCTGGTAAGTAGTATTCCCCAATCTGAGAAGTTAGTTATTGGAGGGGACTTTAATGGGCATATAGGGGCTGATGCTAGGGGTTATGGTGAGGTGCAGGGTAGGGTGGCTTCGGCTTTGAGGTTAGGAACGAAGGAGGCACGTCACTGCTTGATGTTGCCAGGGCTTCCGAGCTTCTGATTGCGAACTCGACATTTCAGAAGAGGGAGGAGCATTTGGTCACCTTCAAAAGTTCGACGGCGAGGACTCAGATTGATTACATCCTCCTCAAAAGGAGCGATAAGGGCATGTGCAAGGACTGCAAGGTTATCCCGGGAGAGTCCCTTTCGACTCTTCATAGACTTCTAGTGATGGATGTCGGTCTCTGGGTGAAGAGGAAGAGGAAGAGGTTCTCGGGGTCAACCGCGGATTAGGTGGGGTGTTTTGACTAAGGAGAAAGCTCAGGAGTTGGAGAGGAGGTAAGCTGAGGACGGAGCTTGGATAAGTTCTGGGGAAGCGGACGCCATGTGGTCAGAGACGGCGAACTTGGTTAGGGAGGTAGCACGGGATGTGCTCGGGGTAGCCAAGGGCTATTCAGGCAGACATCAGGGTAACTAGTGGTGGAACAATGTAGTCGAAGGAAAAATGGAGGTGAAGAAAGCGGCGTTTGCTAAGTTGGCAGGGAGCACAAGCGAGGAAGAACGGAGAGCGAACAGGGAGATCTACAAGGTGGCGAGGAAAGAAGCAAAGCTGGTGGTTATGGAAGCTAAAAACGCGGCATTTGGTCGCATGTACGAGGAATTAGGGGAGAAAGGCGGGGAAAGGAAGTTATTCCGGTTAGCTAAAGTGAGGGAAAAGAAGGCGCGTGATCTTGACCAAGTTAGGTGTATCAAGGGTGAGGATGGTAGAGTTTTGATGGGGAGTCTTAAGTCAAGCAAAGGTGGCAGGCGTACTTTCGAGACTTACTTAATGAAGAGGGGGATTGTAACATAGAGCTAGGGGAGTTGGGGCATTCATAGCAACATAGAGATCTTGGGTACTGCAGGCGCATTAGGGCAGAGGAGGTCATGGGGGCTTTGCATAAGATGAATATGGGTCGAGCGACCGGGCCTGACGAGATCCCGGTGGAGTTATGGAAATGCATGGGTAGGTCAGGAGTGGAGTGTCTCTCCAGGTTGTTCAATGCGATCTTCAGGACCAAAAGGATGCCGGAGGAGTGGAGGTGGAGCACAATGGTGCCCTTGTACAAGAACAAAGGGGACATCCTGGCTGCAACAACTATAGGGATATCAAATTAATAAGTCACACCATGAAGGTTTGGGAGAGAGTGATCGAGGCGAGGGTGAGGGAGATGACATTTATATCTGTGAACCAGTTCGGTTTCATGCCAGGTCGCTCCACTACAAAAGCTATCCACCTTGTCAGGAGGCTGGTGGAGTAGTTCAGAGATAAGAAGAAGGACCTGCACATGGTGCTTATCGACTTGGAGAAGGCGTATGACAAGGTCCCAAGGGAGGTGCTATGGAGGTGCCTGGAGGCGAAGAGCGTGCCGGAAGCCTACATCAGAGTAATCAAGGACATGTACGATGGAGATAAGACTAGGGTTAGGACAGTGGGTGGCAACTCAGACCATTTTCCAGTGGTTATGGGGCTCCATCAAGGATCGGCGCTTAGCCCTCTCTTGTTTGCCTTGGTAATGGATGCTCTGACCCGACATATTCAAGGGGATGTACCTTGGTGTATGCTATTTGCTAATGACATAGTCTTGATAGACGAGTCGAGGGTCGGTGTTATTGATAGGTTAGAGGCATGGAGACAGACTCTCGAGTCTAAGGGTTTCAAAATAAGCAGATCCAAGACATAATACCTGGAGTGCAAGTTTAGCGCCGAGCCGAGCGAAGTAGGCAGGGATGTAATGATTGGATCTCAGGTCATCGCCAAGAGGGACAGTGTTAGATACCTTGGGTCGGTGATTCAAGGGGACGGAGAGATTGACGGGGACGTCACTCATCGTATAGGAGTGGGGTGGTTAAAGTGGAGGCTTGCATGGAGTTCTGTGTGACAAGAAAGTTCCACAGAAACTCAAGGGGAAATTTTATAGAGCTATGGTTAGACCTGCCATGTTGTATGGGGCGAAGTGCTGGCCAGTGAAGAACTCTCATGTTTAGAGAATGAAGGTTGCGGAGATGAGGATGCTCAGGTGGATGTGCGGGCTCACCAGGTTAGATAAGATTAAGAATGAAGTTATTCGAGAGAAGGTGGCGGTGGCCCTGGTGGATGAGAAGATGCGAGAAGCGAGGCTGAGGTGGTTCGGGCATGTGCGGAGGAGAAGTCCTGATGCCCTGGTGAGGAGTTGTGAGCGGCTGGTAATGGTCGGCGTACAGCGAGGCAGAGGGAGGCCTAAGAGGTATTTGGGAGAGGTGATTAGGCATGACATGGCTAGAATGCGGGTTTCCAAGAAAATGACCCTTGATAGGAAAGTCTGGAGGTCTAGTATCAGGGTTGTAGGATAGGGGCTCCTAGAGTTTTTCGTACTCCTCACCCGGGGTTGGGTGAGGCTTGACAGGGCTATCCATAGATGATTTGTGTATTGAATTGTGTCTCCCTTATGGTAGTTATTCATGGTAGTTACTGTCTGGTATTATTGCATGCTATTTTTTTTATGGTTCTTATGTTTAGATAATTATTTATGTTATTTCTTCTGGAGTTACTAATGCTCTTTTGTTTTGTTTTTGTTTTTGTTTTTGTTTTTCCTTTCCTTCACTGAGCCGAGGGTCGATTGAAACCAACCTCTCTGCCCTTTCGGGTAGGGGTAAGGCCCGTCTACATATTACCCTCCCCAAACCCCACTTTATAAGACTATACTAGGTAGCTGTTGTTGTTGTAGATTCTATCTTCTATAAAAACTAGAGAAGGGATTAGCATGGCCCAACACTTAATTACAAACATAATTTTCTTCAGTTGTTTTGTAAAGATTACTGGTATTAACTTAAATGATATATTTAAAGATGAAAATTTTATATGCGTCTTTATTTTATTCAATAAAAATATTGTATATCCGAGCTAACTATCTGATTTTAAACTACTTTTATTGTAATTAAACATCAATTTTAACCCAAAAAAATTAAGACTCATGATAATCTGATTTTGAAGGTACTGTAAAAGGCTACAGCTAATTAATAAAGTATAAAATAAATATGAAAATGGGGCTCACTTTTCGAAAAGTTGTTCATATATCCAGAGGATACGTACAAAATTACACAATGATGTGGTTCATTCGTCCAAAATAGAAAAACTACTTGTTTTTTTCACTATGCATTTAAATTTTCAATGTTATTTGTACATCATGTCCTTTACATTGAATTTAAGAAAATAATATTTATAAATCTCTGATGTATAAAAGAGAGATTTACGCACAAAAATAAATTTTTCATGTATTAAAAAAGAGATAGGGCCAAAAAATTAAAAAGAAGTTTATAAAGAGCCAAAAAATCAATAATTTAAAAACCTTTAGTTTGTATTTGTCATAAATTGCTGGTCTAATTTAGACATTATAGATAAAATTTTTATTTTATTTTGTTATTATACTTTTTTTAATACATGAAAATATGAACAACACATTCTTATATATTCTCATTTCTAAGGTATTTGGCTTGATTTCTCTCATTTATTATAAGCTATGTGAATTGTATCATTTCTTGTAGTTGGATGATCTCTCTTTTTCCTATGATATCTCTCCTTCTTCTTGTTATGGTTTGAATTATAAAAACATTTTATAGTAGCCACTCCTCATATAAACAACCGTCTTTCACCATATAAACAGTAATATTATTTTAAATGTAAAAGTTAAGTGGCTTAATAAAGAATGTAAAGGTTTATGAGTACAGTTATTCTCACATTCTTCATTTATGGAAAATTAATATTTTTATTTTTAAATTTGTTTCTCTGAATGTAAAGTTATGAAAAAAGTGTTTCAATATTTTAATGAAAAAAAATCGCATTCCATGTGTTTCATTCAATTAAATATATTCCTTTTCTTAAAATTTCGAAGTTATTTCAAATATTAATAAATCCTTTTTGTAGATTGTTAATTTTTTCAACTAAAAATAAAAATGAGCAGCAAATATGATGGTTCCAACACATTAACCGGATGAATGTATTGGTTTTTTAATAAATATTAGTAATAAAGAGCGCATAACGATGATTAACTTTTTGTCTTAATGAGCTGTTTAAACTATTTGTGTTCAAGTACAGTTCAGTTAAATCAACTACAAAAGTACTTCTAAATTGATAATTGATAGTTGATTTTATTTTCACCATTATATTTTTATATATGGAAAGCAGTCCTCCCCACCAAAACTGTTAAATTCTTCTCATGGCCTTGATAAGTGTGAAAATATAATTTTTAATTTTTTTTTATTTTGGTCGAAAGGAAATTTTTATTTCAACCAGTTATCAATGTACATCCTCTGTTCTTTTGGACTATAAAACAGATCTCAAAATTTAATCAACTAGCTACTCCACAATTATTGTTGTTTAGCTAACTCCTAATATACAAGAAAATGTATATATAGTCAAGGATTACATTGAGAATAACTATTTATATTCTGCAGAATAGGCAGCCATTTTGGCTTCTTCAGTCCAGTGATGTGTATTAGAATTGCAATCTTCCTTGCTCTGTTTGTGGCTTCGTTGCTCGACTCTCGAAACCTTCTTCCTTTCCATCCAAATATTGTATACAACTGCTGCAAACACCACTCCTAGTATAATTTTCCTTGGGTTCCTGTTGTTTACCCTGGCAGTCACCCATTGCACTTCTAAATCCCAGGTGTTTATCATTCTGTGAAAGTTCAGCCAATGTAACAGTCGTTGCCACAGCTTTTGGGAATAAGAACATTCAAAATATAGATGGTCATGTGTCTCTACAATGTCTCTCCCACATAGTATGCATGACTGATCAGTGTGAATGCCCCATTTTGCTAACATGTCAACTGTTGCCAATCGTTTATGCATTGCCTTCCATAATATGAACTTATGTTTTGGCAGCAACTCAGACACCATCACTAGTTTTTTCCAATGAACTTTGGGATATTATGGAGTAGAGTGTATATATGCCTTCCTGATATTATAGTTCCCATTCTGGCTGCATGCTTGCACTACTGTGTTATTAGTTGTCCACCAGTCCCTTGCTCCAAATAACTTCCTTACTAGCCAGCTAGCTTGCTTTGGTATTTCCATGGTATCAATTTCTTTCTTCTTTATGTAGTGACAGTGAATCCATCCAGCGCCTATCTTTTTTCAACATTAAGGCCCAGAGAAGATTAGACAAGGCTGCTTTATTCTATCTCTCATAGCAAATAATATTCAAGCCTCCAGCTGCCTCTGGTTTGCATACTATTTCCCATGCTACTGGAGCCCTGTGACTTGTCTCATGACTGCCAGTCCACAAATAATTCCTGCATATTCCATCAACCCGTTTTATAACTTTCTTTGGAATGAGAAAAACCTGGACCCAATAAGTTTGTATTTCAAATATTACACTTTTGATAAGTTGAAGTCTTCCAGCATAAGATAAGGCTTTGGATGACCAGCATCTAATTCTGTCCACTATCCTTTCAACAAAAGGCATGCATTGTGTGATTGTGATCTTTCTTGTTGATAAGGGTACTCCCAGATATTTGAAATGAAATTTCCCTTCCGCTAGTTGAAAGTCTGCAAGCAGTTTCTCTTTGACTTCCCTTGAAACACCTGCTATATACAAAGAACTTTTCTCCAGATTTGCTTGAAGGCCATACATATGTGAGAATTATTCAAATTCTTCCAGTATTAACTTCATTGAGGTTTCATCATCTCTACATCACATCAAAAGATCCTATGCAAAGCATGTATGAGTTTTTGTAATTTGGAGCATTTGGGGTGAAAGTTGAAGTCTGGGTTCCTGTTAAGTTTCTTCAAAGATCTAGTGAGGTATTCTATAACTAAGACAAACAGGTATGGAGACATTGGGTCTCCTGTCGTAGTCCTTTCCTTGCTGCAAACTTTCTGGTCAGTCCTCCATTTATTAAAAGAGAGTAGCTTGTTGTGGAGATACATTCCATGATTAGAGCTACCATTTTGTAAGGTACTCCAAATTCCAGCAGCACTGCCTTCAGAAACTTCCATTCAACAGAGTCATAAGCCTTCCTAATGTCTACTTTGATCATGCATCTGGGAGATACTGCCTTTTGAGTATAAGCTTTTATCAGTTCATGAGCCATAATAACATTATCTAGTATGTTTCTTCCCTCTATGAAAGTAGATTGTGAATGCCCCACCAAATAGTCCACAACCAGTTTAATTCTGTTTGTAAGGATCTTTGCAATGTTCTGTACAATGTTGAGCAGCAAGCAATGGGTCTAAATTCTTTGACATAGTTGGGATTTTTCGCTTTTGGAATCAATGTAACAGTTGTGCAGTTAATCTCTTTCAATAGTTTGCCAGTCTGAAAGAATTGCTGCAGTGCCTCTATAACTTCCTCCCCCACAATTGACCAAAACTCTTTAAAAAATTCTGCAGGATAACCATCTATTCCAGGAGCCTTGTCATTAGGTAGGTGTTCCACTATCTGGTTGATCTCTTCCTTTGTTACTCGACTTAATAGTTGCTGCTGTTGGTGCAATGATAGATAGGGCACATCTCTTGCCACATTAATATCTATTCCTGGAAGTTGACCCGCTGCTGTGCCCAGTAGCTGTTGAAAGAAGTACGTGAATTCTTATTGGATCTTCTATGGATCAGTAAGCTTCATCTGGCTGTCATTGAGAATACTGCTCACCCTGTTTCTAGCTTGTCTGGATTTCATATATGCATGGAAATACTTTGTATTGCTATCACCCAGTTGGATCCAAGTTTCTCTTGACTTCTGTCTCATTATCTATTCTTGAAGTTCTTCCTACTTTTCAATGTTCTCTAAGGATTTCTTTTCTTCCTCAATCACCTTTTTGTTGAAATAATCTTCATTCAGCTTTCCCTGCAGTACCTTCAGTTCTTCTCTCATTTGTTGCAGCTTCTTATCAACAGATGAGTGCTCCTTATGAATGGTTCTGGTATCTTGTTCAAGTTTCTTCAGTTTGCTCCAAATAGAATACATAGTGTAGTCTTTGATCTGTTGACTCCACACTCTTTGAACTGCTTCCTTATATTCCTTTTGTTGCATAACTGTTGTTAGTAACCTGTATGGTCTATTCACTTTAAGTTTAATTACTTCAGTGTCTATCAGTATATGAGTGTGATTTGAACATCCATGTAGTAGTATACTGCTTCCACCCCGGTATAAAAATTAAACCATTCATCATTACCAAAAGCCCCGTCTATATGGCTATAGACTTTGGCTTCAGCATCCCTTTTGTTGCTTCATGAGAAGCCGTTTCCTCTTTTGGTAATCTGCCCCACTCCAATGTCATCAATACATCTATGAAAATCAGTTGTCTCTAATGGATGCACTGGCTGTCCATTTATCCTACCATCCACATCTAGCACACTATTAAAGTCACCCATTATAAGCCAAGGACCACTATATTGGATAGTTCTCAAGTCCCTTCATAGTGATGCTCTGTGTTGTGTAGTATGTACGCCATACACAAATGTGATGTAGCTAGCAAATGTTGAATTCTTATCTTTCACCTGACAATGGATCATTTGGTCAGTGCTTTCCAGAATTATAACCTGGACATTTAATTCTTTCCATATTATCCATATCCTTCCATTAGGAGCATATGCATAGTTATTTTCTATTTTCCACTCACCTCCCAGCTTCTTATAGATTGCCTTTGAGTTTTGTTGTTTCACTCTAGTTTCTAGACAAGCTATTATATCTACTTTATTTGTCCTCAAGAATTTTACTAACTCTTCTGTTTATAGGACTTATTTAGTCCTGTAATATTCCAGGATACAATGATCATGAGGAAGTAGTGGTTGAAGTGCCTCCTGGATCCATTATACCTGTCTCTAATCTGCATTCTCCCTTCTGTTGATTCCCAACAGAAGGTTCCATTATAGTTAGTACTTCAAATGTATTCCTCCTGGCCAATTCATCATAGTTCATCGTTTAGTACTTCAAATATATAGTATGCATTAAAAATTCACTAAAAAGTATAATTAATTAATTTCAAATATAGAATGTTTAAACTCTAAACTCAACTTTAAATGTAATTATTATTATTACTTCCTCCATTCACTTTTATTTGGCGTCTATATTAAAATAAGTTTTCATTTTTACTTGTTACTTTACGTATATTAAGGAAAGACAAATTATTTCGCCATATTATACCTACAGTATTTATTATTCATTTAAAATCTAATAAAATATACATCAACTAATATGAAAATTATGATAAATTATGTACTTCATTTATTATTTTTAAAGGTACGAAAAGCAAAGTGTCAAATAAAAGTGAACGGAAGAAATATTATATTAAAACTAATACTACTATTGTTTAGTGTAATCATTGACGGTGAGTAAATTTCTACGTAACAAAGATGCGGCCTTAAGTACATACGTAATTGGACTCTTGTATTCAGTTGTCACGGATAATAGGATATTTTGCAATACGTGTTTCCCCGTGCGAATAATTTTAGAAGAAAGATTATTTTTAGCCTACCTCTGAAATTATTTATATTTTGACAAGAAGCATATAAACTTAATTTATATATATATATTGCTATTTTAAAAATGGTTATACAGTATTTTTATCATTCGTGGGTTTTTTTTTTTTGGTAATTAAAGTTTTTCATTAATCACCAATGAAGTTGCATTGCAAAATCACAGTCAGGCTTCAACTCGGCCGACTGTCTGAAAGCTAACATAATAACTATTCTTACTGTCCTACCTGTCTAGCTTCTACTATATACTAAGGTATTGCTGTTGTTGCCTAATTCTAGGGGTGCCTCTAACATTACAGTTATACACTATGTCTCTCAGTAGAGCAGTATTACATCGAAAAGTCTTGTTGAATACTCTTGCATTCCTTTCCAGCAAGATAGCATATGCAACTTCAGCTGTGACCATTTTAAAAATGGTTGCACGACATGTTCGTCCCTTGTCTTTGGTAGTCATCCATTGCACTTTCTGGTTCCAACTGATACTAGGTAGGTAGTGTTCCTGTAGCCAATTCATTACTCTTCCCCATAGATCCACAGTGACAGGGCATTCCATGAGCAGATGATCTCTTGTTTCAGGTTGGATTTGGCATAGAGTGCATTGTTGATCAATATCCAATCCCCAGCTATGTAATCTATCATTGGTTGGTAGTCTGTCCTGTAGGAATAGCCACAGGTTGAACACTGCTTTTGGTCTGGCTTGGTTTTGTAAGATTAAGTTCTTCCATGGGACTGTTGGCACTTCTTGCAACTGCGATTGGTACAACTGTTTAGTAGTGCATTTCTGATGTTTCCAGTTCTGTATCCTTTGTAGGGTGTCCCTGGATTGGATGATCTTTTTAACCATCCAGCTAGCTTGGGCAAGGATTGGCATGGATTCTAATGGCATGTCTTTGATATAGTACACTGTGATCCACCTTATCCACATCTTATCCTTCTTATGTGCTATGTCCCCGCAGGTTTTTGCAATGGCAGCCTTGTTCCATAGTTTGAGGTTGGTTAGGTTCATTCCACCTACTGACTTTGGAGTACACATTTTGTCCCAGGAGATGTATGCTTTCTTAGTTACAGTATTCATCCCGGACCAAATGAAACTCCTGCAGATACTTTCAATCATTTTAAGAACTTTCACTGGGAAGATAAACAGCCGAGCCCAGTAAGCTTGAATTCCAGAGATGACAGATTGCATCAGTTGAAGTCTTCCAGAGTATGACAGTGTTCTAGCAGTCCAAGAAGTGATCCTAACTGTGATTTTCTGCACTAAAGATTGCCACTGTATTAAAGTAATTTTCTAGGTGCTCAGTGGTAGATCATTCGTGGTTTGATTTGTAAGGAAAGTAAGTAATTGCACGCATAATTGTAACCATAAAAACCAATAGGTCGTTTGGTTCAGAATAAAATTATTTCAAGATTACAATTTCATTAAAATTTTCATACTATAAATATTTACTAATATTAGTTAATAACACTAACCAAATGAAAATAAGCATAATCTCAAATTTAATATTAAAATCAATATCCTAATCTCGATAACTAAATGACCCCTTTGAGATCTTGCCCCCATGGGCGGATTTATATGGTGACAAGCGGTGTCATGGGATCCATGACACCGCTTCGTCAGATTTTTTTACTATTTATATATATAAAAATAATAAGAAAAACAGAAATAAAAGATAAAATTATTAAAAGTGACACCATTTGCAACAAAACGTGTTAGTAGCCTAGTGGTTGTTAGCTTCAAATATTATATAATAGGTCTTTAGTTCGAATTCCCTTGCTCCACAAAATACTTTTAAAAGGTAACAGCCATTTTACTAGAAATAATGACAGCACTTATAAAAAATCCTGCCCGCTTGCCCCCTTCCGACCAAAAGGAAGAAAAATTCTATCAATTACTTGAAGTAATGAAACTAACTTCATCTTTCTATTAAAGGACACAAGATTAAAATCAAGGCGCATTTCATAAAAAGAAAATTTGTGCCTTCTGGTTTGTATAGTCACGTTAACATGCCATATACTTCATGTATTGTATTGCCAGATCATATACGCAATTCGCTTTTACAAGTTATTGATTACTTTAATTTGAGCACCAATTTGCTAGAGGTTTCCAGTGAGTTTTTTTTTGTCAAATTAAATTATTAATACTCTATTTTCTATCAATAATAAATAGTAATATTTTACTTTATATATAGATAATTTTTTTATGAAGGATATTCTATTGTCCACCTTTAATCATTGATAATATATAACTTCGTCTCTTTCGTCTCTGGCTACTAGCCGTATGAGTTTTAACTCATGTGCATTGATAATAAAGGATTAGCCATTTTATATTTTCAACTTAAGATAGATTATCAAGTGAGTATATCGTTGTACCAAGTTAAAATATTATAAAATTAAAAAATTCCAAAAATTAAATTAAATTCTTAATCTAAACTATCTCAAATCTGTTAGGGATATAGTAGATATGCCCTAGATCCAATATCATATTTGATAACTTGAACATATTTTTGTGAATGTCATTTGATATAAAATATATGGCATTTGAAATTCTTTTATCATTATTAATAATTAATTGATTAATTTGATAAGGTCCATCATTAAATTTTGAGATTTGTCATCGTGATAGAGATCATGATAATGAGAGCAAAGTCTTTTACAATTTAATCTAAATTTGTTCTTGATCGTAGGATTATTAATTTGGACATTAGTAATCCGGTTAGATCAATATTTATGTGATCGTCTTTATCGGATAAAGATTAGTTGGTCTCATTAACTAAATCACATAGATAGATGATGCATATAGAGATATGATCATTGAACCGACTCATTGGATAATTCCTAATGGTTAGAATTACCATAACTGTCAATAGGATATTTTCTTGAAGAATGTGATATAACCGTTTCCTTTGACTTAAGATCGTCATAGTAATTGACAAGTTATTTATTATGCTTTGATACTAGACACCTATGGCCCTAGGGCGATAATTGAAAGGATATTGGGTACGATTAAATACTTGTAGAATTAGTGATTGATCAAGACGGAATCTGTCAACTCTTGGTAATGAGTTTAAGCTCCATGTTGTCATGAATTATAAACGACCAAACTAAGACATTGGCCAGGGCAATTGCATGAAAGAAGAAATGAGTTTCTTAGGTCATTCAATGGTCGATTATATTTGACGTGAACACATAGTTGATCGCCTATTAGGATCTGACAGTTGAACCATATCCTAGGGGTGATCCAGAGCTATAAGGACAAAGAAATTACTACATTATTCTTCTAATGGTTCTTGAGAGTAAATTGTATACTTCATGCAATCCGGTCGTTGAGGAGTGTTGCTAGACGCCACCCTTGATTAGTATATTGATATGATCAATTTACTACCGATTTAGTATTGAACATATGGGGTCGCACACTAACGAGTGTTCTGATCTTTGCTAAAGGATTAATTAACTTATTATTTGATAATTAAATTAAAGAATTTAATTAGTCAAATAAATTTAGTTATTAGTCCAAATGAAATATTATTATATTCTTTGCTAGCACAAAGATTATAATTACTATTGTGAATAAATTGAAGTTTCTATTTGGAATAGAAATTAAATAATATCTCTTGGTTGAAATATATGTGATATATATAATTAATATTATTTTATATAATAGATTTATATAAAATATAATATTAATAAAGGCTTGTTAATAAATCTAATTTTGAATTGGATTATTAATTGAAGTTTTATCATACTTGGAATGGAATTAATATTTTCAATAGAAAAATATTATATTAATACAAAAAAATGGAAAAAGTTTATGAATTGAATCCAATTGAGAATTGGATTCAAAGAACGAAAATTTTTGGCAGTTCTCACGTTAACCACAAAGAAGGAAATTCGGATTTTCCATAAAATATTTTCATGAGTTTATATTTGGAATAAACTTTTACCCTAGAAAAATTATTACCTCAACCAAATAAGAAAAGGGTTTGTAGGTGATGCTATATAAAGGGTGATGGAGAAAATTTGCAAAGTTTTTAGTTTTTCAATTATTCTTGAGAAGAAAAATCTACTTCGTGAAAGTGAGAGTGCAATACAAAGCCAAGAGAGAAAATATAATTACAAGAAAAGTGTTTCTTGTTCTTCTAATATGAGTTGAGATTTTTGAGAAAAATTTCAACACAATATTATTTGTTCAATTTGTTCGCGGGTTTCATTGATCAAAGAGTTGATAGCAAGGATCGGTCTCGGTGTGGATACGCATAGAGTCTTCGCACTATCGAAGAAATTTCGGAAAAGGAACTCTCTTCACCAGTACGTCTTAGATCCTATCTTTGACACGTAAATAAATTTTAAGCATGAAAAATCTACCTAGGATTATTATTGTCTTCCGCTGCGTGTTACGAACACCTATACGCAATCCTTCAGTGGTATCAGAGCCGTGGTTTATTGTGTCTAAAATTTATTTACGAAATATTTTAAATTATATTTGAAGAGTTCAAACCATAATAGATGTGCCTTGTGCAATAGTTAAATCGTTTGAATGTTGATATTATTTTATTGTGGATAAAATATGCATTCATATAACTATTGAGATCGTTCCAAAACTTGAATTTGAAATTTTGTATTAGATACAATGGGAATCTATAATAAGTTAAATGATTCTATTATTAATTTAATTGTTATTAGTTCATGAGATGTTAATTAATAATAATATTTTAGCATGAATGCCTTTTATGTGATATATAAGATAAATATGTTAGAGGATGTTGAATTTTGTTTTATGCCATGTGCTTGCTCATTACATAATTTTGAGTTATTTATTACATGTGATGTAAATTAGTTTAGGGCTAAGCAGGTAGACAATTGAACTAAATTCACATGCTATAAAAGATTCGATGTTCGTGTTATTAAAAATAGTTTTTGTGACAATTCCCTCTTATTAAAAAAATTTGAGTTCTTAAATAATAAAATATAAGATATTTTATTATAAAGCTATCAATCAAGGCAATTAATTTTACTTACTTCTTGTTTATAAGGAGCAGCCTGACTACCAGGAGACTTATAGTTCGAGAAGATGATAAAATTATTTATTGCATTAGATGTATGGATTGAAAGAATTATTCAATTTTACACTAAACGCCTGGACTACCCCGGGGAGTATAAAATTTAATAAGTTCTTTGCTATCATGATGGTTGAACTCAACTATGCCAATAGGATCGACCTGACTACCAGGGGACTATTTGACATAGAGCCATTTAAGGAAATTGTATGGGGATACAATTGGTAAGAGTACCTACCTTTAAAATATAAGTGAGAAACGACTTGATTACGAAGGGGCTCATACATATTATTAAAGGATTCCTGTACTCCACTAAAAGAAATAAAGATTTCGTAAACTATAATGAGGGTAAATAGTTTAAAATAATTAGTGGAAATATCATTAAGATAAAATTCTATTTCTTTATGATATATGCAAATATGTTCATATAATACTGCTTTTTCTTTTCTATATTTTAGATTTCTCAATATGTCTGTTATATCACTGTGTGAAATACTTGAGATCAATAAATTGGTAGGACCAAACTTTGATTACTGGTATAGAAATTTGAGAATTGTTCTCATGCATGAAAAGCTTATGGATGTGATCGATAAGCCTGCAAAGATAATCCCTCCAGAGAATGATGTTCAAGGAAACATGGTTTATCATAAATAATTGGAAAAAAAACTGCAAGGAGTATCTTGCAACTCTAAAGGACAAGAAACAAGGTGAGACATTAATGAAATTTTTTTTCAAGGTTTCTTTAGCTACTACTCATTCTTCACTGTGAGTATTAGATATTGGTAGTGGTTATAACATTTGCAATATGTTGCAAGGGTTCAAGATAAGTAGAAAGTTGAAGAAAGGAGAAATTAATCTACAAGTTGGAAATGTTGCAAAAGTTGCGGCCATAGCTGTAGGATCAATTTCTCTAATAATACCTACGGGCAAATTACTTATGTTGGATGATTGTTAATATGTTCTTAAATTTGTTTCGAATATAATTTCAGCTTCTATGTTAGACAAACGTGGTTTTCGCATTATTATAGGTAATGGTATTTGCTCTATTTATTATAATGATAATTTATATGTGAATGGCTATCTCCAACATGATGTTTATGTCTTACCTAGTGTAAATACTAATTCGATTATGCATGTTTCAAGTCTTAAGAGGAAAAGAGATGATCATGTAAATCAAACATACCTTTGGCATTGTAGGCTTGGTCATATTGGAGAGAAAAGAATTAACAAGTTGTACAAAAAAGTGTACCTCAACAAGTATGATTTTGAATCATATCCAACTTCCGAATCTTGTCTCAAAGAAAAAATGACCAAATCTCCATTTAATCGAAGTAGAGAAAGAGCTTCTGAATTATTGAGACTAATTCATACATATGTTTGTGGGCCCATGAAAACTCAAGCTAGAGGTGGATATTCTTACTTCATCACCTTCAATGATATGTCAAGATATGGATTTGTGTATCTTATGAAACATAAGTCTGAATCTTTTGAAATGTTCAAAAGGTTCCGTAGTGAAGTTGAGAAGCATACTGGTAAAAGTATCAAAGTACTAAGGTCCGATAGAGGTGGAGAATATCTTAGTGAAGATTTTACCAGATATCTCAAAGAGAATGGGATTCTCTCACAGTGGACACCTCCAGGAACACAACAACACAATGGTGTGTCTGAAAGGAGAAATAGAACCTTATTTGATATGGGGAGATCTATGATGGGGTTCACTCATACTCATCTTCCAATAAATTTATGGGGATATGCTTTGGAAGCAGCAACATACTTACTTAATAAAGTACCCACTAAGTCAGTCTCTACAACACCATATGAGATATGGAAAGGATGTAAGCCTAACCTTAAACATATTAGGGTTTGGGGTTGTCCAGCTTATGTTAAGAGACTACAGTCTGATAAACTTGACTCAAGATCTGATAAGTGTAGGTTCATTGGGTATCCCAAGAAAACAAGGGGATATTATTTCTATCACCCTTCTGACCAAAGTGTTCGTGGCTAGAGGAGCAACCTTTTTGGAAAGAGAATTCCTTTTGGAAGGAAATTATAATGGGGAGATAGAACTTGATGAAGATCAAGAGTCAACACAATATGAAAATCATGAGACCCAAGTTGAAGAACCTTTATTGGATGTTTTAAAGTTGCCAAGGAAATTGCCATCTTCAACGGTTGAAGTTCAAGAACTAAATGAAGTTTAAGAACAGGTTAATGAACCAGTTCCAAACGAAATTGAGCAACAACGAAATCCAACACAAGGTGAACAGGTTGTACAAGTACCTCCTCGAAGGTTTATACGAGAACGTCATGTCCCAACTAGATTAAATTTATTGGTACAAAATGATTTATCAAATGAGGTTGATCATAATGATGATGATCCTAAGACCTATGAAGAGGATATACAAAGTTCTGATTATGAGAAGTGGCAAAAGGCCATGGAATCCGAAATGAAATCCATGAATGAAAATAAAGTATGAACTTTAGTTGAACCTTCAAAGGATATAAAAGTTATAGGTTGTAAATGGGTTTTTAAGAAAAAGATTGGAGCATACGGAAAGGTGGAGACCTACAAAGCACGTCTTGTTGCCTAGGGATATCGTCAGAAAGAAGGAGTCGACTATGACGAGATTTTCTCTCCCGTGGCGATGTTCAAATCTATTCGGATTTTGCTTGCTATAGCAGCATTCTATGATTATGAAATATGGCAAATGGATGTGAAAACAGCTTTCCTTAATGGTGAGCTAGAAGAGGATGTGAACATGACACTACCTGAAGGTTTCACATCTTCGTCTGATCATAATAAAATCTGTATGATACAAAGATATATTTATGGATTAAATCAAGCTTCTCGAAATTTGAATATTTGATTTAACAAAACAATTGAAAAGTTCAATTTTGTTAAATGCAAAGAAGAACCTTGTGTGTACAAAAAGGTTACTGGGAGCACAATTATATTTTTAATGTTGCATGTTGATATATTGCTCATAGGGAATGACGTACCGGCATTGCAAAATACCAAGATTTGGCTATCTGAACAGTTTTCTATGAAAGACTTGGGAGAAGCAGCTTATATATTAGGAATAAAGATCTATAGAGATAGATCTAGGAAGCTGCTTGGACTTTCCCAGTCTTTGTACATTGATACTATGTTAAAGAGGTATAACATGGATAATTCACAAAGAGGCTATCTACCGATAGGCACTGGAATTTCTCTCAGTAGGGAGGATTGTCCTAAAAAACCTGAAGAGAGAGAACGCATGAGTAGGATCCCATATGCTAGTGCAGTGGGAGCTATCATGTATAACATGACATGTACACGTCCTGATGTGGCTTATGCACTTGGAGTGACTAGCCGATATCAGGCAAATCCTGGTGAGGAACATTGGAAGGCGGTGAAGACCATTCTTATCTACTTAAGAAGGACTAAAGACCAATTCCTCATCTCTGGGGATTCTGAGTTGAAACTTGAAGGTTATACTGATGCAAGTTTCTCTTCAGATAGGGATGATAGCAAATCTATTTCTTGTTATGTATTCACCTTAACTGGTGGTGCAGTGAGTTGGAAAAGTTCCAAACAAGCTACAGTAGCTGATTCAGTGATTGAAGCAGAATATATAGCAGCTAGTGAAGCTGCTAAGGAAGCTATATAGATCAAAAAGTTCTTAACTGAACTTGGTGTGGTTCCTTCAATTGAAGGTGCGGTTCCATTGTTGTGTGACAATACTGGAGCCATTGCTCAAACAAAAGAACCAAGATCACACCAAAATTCCAAACACGTTCTGCGAAGGTATCACTTGATAAGAGAGATCATTGAACGTAGAGACGTCGAGATTCAAAAGGTTGATGGAAAGGAAAATGTTGCAGACCCATTCACTAAAGCGCTTCGCACAAAGGAGTTTGACAAGCACAAGTGGAAATTGGGGATGAAGTACAAGAGCGATTGGCTCTAGTGCAAGTGGGAGATTGTTAGGGATATAGTAGATATGCCCTAGATCCAATATCATATTTGATAACTTGAACATATTTTTGTGAATGTCATTTGATATTCTTTTATCATTATTAATAATTATTTGATTAATTTGATAAGGTCCTTGATTAAATTTTGAGATTTTTCATCGTGATAGAGATCATGATAATGAGAGCAAAGTCTTTTACAATTTAATCTAGATTTGGTCTTGATCGTAGGATAATTAATTTGGACATTTGTAGTCCGGTTAGATCAATATTTATGTGATCGTCTTTATCGGATAAAGATTAGTTGGTCTCATTAACTAAATCACATAGATAGATGATGCATATAGAGATATGATCATTGAACCGACTCATTGGATAATTCCTAATGGTTAAAATTGCCATAACTCTCAATAGGATATTTTCTTGAAGAATGTGATGTAACTGTTTCCTTTGACTTCAGATCGTCATAGTAATTGGCAAGTTATTTATTGTTCTTTGATACTAGACACCTATGGCCTAGGGCGATAGTTGAAAGGATATTGGGTACGATTAAATACTTGTAGAATTAGTGATTAATCAAGACGGAATCTGTCAACTCTTGGTAATGAGTTTAAGCTCCATGTTGTCATGAATTATAAACGACCAAACTAAGACCTTGGCCAGGGCAATTGAATGAAAGAAGAAATGAGTTCCTTAGGTCATTCAATGGTCGATTATATTTGATGTGAACACAGAGTTGATCGCCTATTAGGATTTGACAGTTGAACCATATCCTAGGGTGATCCAGAGCTATAAGGAAAAAAGGAATTACTATATTATTCTTCTAATGGTTCTTGAGAGTAAATTGTATACTTCATGCTATCCGGTCGTTGAGGAGTGTTGCTAGACGCCACCCTTGATTAGTATATTGATATGATCAATTTACTACCGATTTAGTATTGAACCTATGGGGTCGCACACTAACGAGTGTTCTGATCTTTGTTAAAGGATTAATTGACTTATTATTTGATAATTAAATTAAAGAATTTAATTAGTCAAATAAATTTAGTTATTAGGCCAAATGAAATATTATTATATTCTTTGCTAGCACAAAGATTGTAATTAATATTGTGAATAAATTAAAGTTTCTATTTAGAATAGAAATTAAATAATATCTCTTGGTTGAAATATATGTGATATATAGTTAATATTATTTTATATAATAGATGTAAATAAAATATAATATTAATAAAGGCTTGTTAATAAATCTAATTTTGAATTGGATTATTAATTGAAGTTTTATCCTATTTGGAATGGGATTAATATTTTCAATAGGAAAATATTATATTAATACAAAAAAAGGAAAAAGTTTATGAATTGAATCCAATTGAGAATTGGATTCAAAGAAGGAAAAATTTTGGCAGTTCTCACGTTAATCACAAAGAAGGAAATTCGAATTTTCCATAAAATTTTCCCATGAGTTTATTTTTGGAATAAACTTTTACTCTAGGAAAATTATTACCTTAACCAAATAAGAAAAGGGTTTGTAGGTGATGCTATATAAAGGGTGATGGAGAAAATTTACAAAGTTTTTTATTTTTTATTTATTCTTGAGAAGAAAAACCTACTTTGTGAAAGTGAGAGTGCAATACAAAGCCAAGAGAGAAAATACAATTACAAGAAAAGTGTATCTTGTTCTTCTAATTTGAGTTGAGATTTTTGAGAAAAATTTCAACACAATATTATTTGTTCAATTTGTTCGCGGGTTTCATTGATCAAAGAGTTGATAGCAAGAATCGGTCTCGGTGTGGATACGCATAGAGTCTTCGCACTATCGAAGAAATTTCGGAAAAGAAACTCTCTTCACCAAGTACGTCTTAGATCCTATCTTTGACACGTAAATAAATTTTAAACATGAAAAATCTACCTAGGATTGTTATTGTCTTCCCTGCGTGTTACGAACACCTATACGCAATCCTTCAGTGGTATCAGAGCTGTGGTTTATTGTGTCGAAAATTTATTTATGAAATATTTTAATATTATATTTGAAGAGTTCAAACCATAATAGATGTGCCTTGTGCAATAGTCAAATCGTTTGAATGTTGATATTATTTTATTGTGGATAAAATTTGCACTCATATAACTATTGAAATCGTTCAAAACTTGAATTTGAAATTTTGTATTAGATACAATGGGAATCTATAATAGGTTAAATGATTCTATTATTAATTTAATTGTTATTAGTTCATGAGATGTTAAATAATAATAATATTCTAGCATGAATTCTTTTTATGTGATATATAAGATAAATATGTTAGAGGATGTTGAATTTTGTTTTACGCCATGTGCTTGCTCATTACATAATTTTGAATTATTTATTACATGTGATGTAAATTAACTGAAGGCTAAGCATGTAGACAATTGAACTAAATTCACATGCTATAAAAGATTCGATGTTTGTGTTATTAAAAATAGTTTTTGTGACAATTCCCTCTTATTAAAAAAATTTTAGCTCTTAAATAATAAAATATAAGATATTTTATTATAAAGCTATCCATCAAGGTAATTAATTTTACTTACTTCTTGTTTATAAGGAGCGGCCTGACTACCAGGAGACTTATAGTTCAAGAATATGATAAAATTATTTATTGCATTAGATGTATGGATTGAAAGAATTATTCAATTTTACACTAAACGCCTGGACTACCCGGGGGACTATAAAATTTAATAAGTTCTTTGCTATCATGATGGTTGAACTCAACTATGCCAATACGATCAACCTGACTACCAGGGGACTATTTGACATAGAGCCATTTAAGGAATTGCATGGGGATACAATTGGTAAGAGTACCTACCTTTATAATATAAGTGAGAAACGACTTGATTACCAAGGGGCTCATACATATTGTTAAAGGATTCCTATACTCCACTAAAAGAAATAAAGATTTCGTAAACTATAATGAGGGTAATTAGTTTAAAATAATTAGTGGAAATCATTTAGATAAAAGACCATGTCTTTATGATATATGCAAAATATGTTCATATATTACTGCTTTTTCTTTTCAATATTTTAGATTTCTCAATATGTCTGTTATTTCACTGTGTGAAATACTTGAGACCAACAAATTGGTAGGACCAAACTTTGATGACTGGTATAGAAATTTGAGAATTGTTCTCATGCATGAAAAGCTTATGGATGTGATTGATAAGCCTGCAAAGATAATCCCTCCAGTGAATGATGTTCAACATGGTTTATCATAAATAATTGGAAGAAAAACTACAAGGAGTATCTTGCAACTCTAATGGACAAGAAACAAGGTGAGACATTAATGAAAAGTGTTTTCAAGGTTTCTTTAGCTACTACTCATTCTTCACTGTGGGTATTAGATATTGGCAGTGGTTATAACATTTGCAATATGTTGCAAGGGTTCAAGATAAGTAGAAAGTTGAAGAAAGGAGAAATTAATCTACAAGTTGGAAATGTTGCAAAAGTTGCGACCGTAGCTGTAGGATCAATTTCTTTAATAATACCTACGGGCAAAGTACTTATGTTGGATGATTGTTATTATGTTCCTAAATTTGTTTCGAACATAATTTCAGCTTCTATGTTAGACAAACATGGTTTTCGCATTAATATAGGCAATGGTATTTGCTCTATTTATTATAATGATAATATAAATGTGAATGGCTATCTCCAATATGATGTTTATGTCTTACCTAGTGTGAATGCTAATTCGATTATGCATGTTTCAAGTCTTAAGAGGAAAAGAGATGATCATGTAAATCAAACATACCTTTGGCATTGTAGGCTTGGTCATATTGGACAGAAAAGAATTAACAAGTTGTACAAGGAAGTGTACCTTAACAAGTATGATTTTGAATCATATCCAACTTCTGAATCTTGTCTCAAAGGAAAAATGACCAAATCTCTATTTAATGGAAGTGGAGAAAGAGCTTCTGAATTATTGGGACTAATTCAAATATATGTTTGTGGGCCCATGAAAATTCAAGCTAGAGGTGGATATTCTTACTTCATCACCTTCACTGATGATATGTCAAGATATGGATTTGTGTATCTTATGAAACATAAGGCAGAATCTTTTGAAATGTTTAAAAGGTTCCGTAGTGAAGTGGAGAAGCAGACTGGTAAAAGTATCAAAGTACTAAGGTCTGATAAAGGTGGAGAATATCTTAGTGAAGATTTTACCAGATATCTCAAAGAGAATGGGATTCTCTCACAGTGGACACCTCCAGGAACACAACAACACAATGGTGTGTCTGAAAGTAGAAATAGAACCTTATTAGATATGGAGAGATCTATGATGGGGTTCATTGATCTTCCAATACGTTTATGGGGAAATGCTTTAGAAGCAGCAACATACTTACTTAATAAAGTTCCCACTAAGTCAGTCTCTACAACACCATATGAGATATGGAAAGGATGTAAGCCTAACCTTAAACATATTAGGGTTTGGGGTTTTCCAACTTATGTTAAGAGACTACAGTTTGATAAACTTGACTCAAGATCTGATAAGTGTAGGTTCATTGGGTATCCCAAGGAAACAAGGGGATATTATTTCTATCACCCTTCTGACCAAAGTGTTTGTGGCTGTAGGAGCAACCTTTTTGGAAAGAGAATTGCTTTTGGAAGGAAATTATGATAGGGAGATAGAGTTTGATGAAGATCAAGAAACTAATGAGCCAACACAATATGAAAATCATGAGACCCAAGTTGAAGAACCTTTATTGGATGTATTGAAGTTTCCAAGGAAATTGCCATCTTCAACGGTTGAAGTTCAAGAACTAACTGAAGTTCAAGAACTAAATGAAGTTCAAGAACAGGTTAATAAACCAGTTCCAAACCAAATTGAGCAACAACGAAATCCAACACAAGGTGAACAGGTTGTACAAGTACCTCTTCGAAGGTCTACACGCGAACGCCATGTACCAACTAGATTAAATTTATTGGTACAAAATGATTTATCAAATGAGGTTGATCATAATGATGATGGCCCTAAGACCTATGAAGAGGCTATACAAAATTCTGATTATGAGAAGTGGCAAAAGGCCATGGAATCCGAAATGGAATCCATGAAGGAAAATAAAGTATGGACTTTAGTTGAACCTTCAAAGGATATAAAACCTATAGGTTGTAAATGAGTTTTTAAGAAAAAGATTGGAGCATACAGAAAGGTGGAGACCTACAAAGCACGTCTTGTTGCCTAGGGATATCGTCAGAAAGAAGGAGTCGACTATGACGAGACTTTCTCTCCCGTGGCAATGCTCAAATCTATTCGGATTTTGCTTGCTATAGCAGCATACTATGATTATGATATATGGCAAATGGACGTGAAAACAGCTTTCCTTAATGGTGAGCTAGAAGAGGATGTATACATGACACAACCTGAAGGTTTCACATCTTCGTCTGATCATAATAAAATTTGTATGCTACAAAGATCTATTTATGGATTAAATCAAGCTTCTCGAAGTTGGAATATTCGATACAATTTTGTTAAATGCACAGAAGAACCTTGTGTGTACAAAAAGGTTAGTGGCAGCACAATTATATTTTTAGTATTGTATCCTGATATATTTCTCATAGGGAATGATGTACCGGCATTGCAACATACCAAGATTTGGCTATCTGAACAGTTTTCTATGAAAGACTTGGGAGAAGCGGCATATAGATTAGGAATAAAGATCTATAGAGATAGATCCAGGAAGCTGCTTGGACTTTCCCAGTCTTTGTACCTTGATACTATGTTAAAGAGGTATAACATGGATAATTCCAAAATAGACTATCTACCGATAGGCACTGGAATTTCTCTCAGTAGGGAGGATTGTCCTATAACACTTGAAGAGAGAGAACGCATGAGTAGGATCCCATACGCTAGTGCAGTGGGAGCTATCATGTATAACATGACATGTACACGTCCTGATGTGGCTTATGCACTTGGAGTGACTAGCCGATATCAGGCAAAACCTGGTGAGGAACATTGGAAAGCGGTGAAGACCATTCTTAAGTACTTAAGAAGGACTAAAGACCAATTCCTCATCTCTGGGGATTCTGAGTTGAACTTGAAGGTTATACTGATGCAAGTTTCTCATCAGATAGGGATGATAGCAAATCTATTTCTGGTTATGTATTCACCTTAAATGGTGGTGCAGTGAGTTGGAAAAGTTCCAAACAAGCTACAGTAGCTGATTCAGTGACTGAAGCAGAATATATAGCAGCTAGTGAAGCTGCTGAGGAAGCTGTATAGATGAAAAAGTTCTTAGCTGAACTTGGTGTGGTTCCTTCAATGGAAGGTGCGGTTCCATTGTTGTGTGACAATACTGGAACCATTTCTCAAACAAAAGAACCAAGATCACACCAAAAGTGCAAACACGTTCTGCGAAGGTATCACTTGATAAGAGAGATCATTGAACGTAGAGACGCCGAGATTCAAAAGGTTGATGGAAAGGAAAATGTTGCAGACCCATTCACTAAAGCGCTTCGCACAAAGGAGTTTGACAAGCACAAGTAGAAATTGGGGATGAAGTACAAGAGCGATTGGCTCTAGTGCAAGTGGGAGATTGTTAGGGATATAGTAGATATGCCCTAGATCCAATATCATATTTGATAACTTGAACATATTTTTGTGAATGTCATTTGATATAAAATATATGGCATTTGATATTCTTTTATCTTTATTAATAATTATTTGATTAATTTAATAAGGTCCTTGATTAAATTTTGAGATTTGTCATCGTGATAGAGATCATGATAATGAGAGCAAAGTCTTTTACAATTTAATCTCAATTTGTTCTTGATCGTAGGATTATTAATTTGGACATTTGTAATCCGGTTAGATCAATATTTATGTGATCGTCTTTATCGGATAAAGATTAGTTGGTGTCATTAACTAAATAACATAGATAGATTATGTATATAGAGATATGATTATTGAACCGACTCATTGGATAATTCCTAATGGTTAGAATTACCATAACTGTCAATAGGATATTTTCTTGAAGAATGTGATGTAATCGTTTCCTTTGACTTAAGATCGTCATAGTAATCGACAAGTTATTTATTGTGCTTTGATACTAGACGCCTATGGCCCTAGGGCGATAGTTGAAAGGATATTGGATACGATTAAATACTTGTAGAATTAGTGATTGATCATGACGGAATCTGTCAACTCTTGGTAATGAGTTTAAGCTCCACGTTGTCATGAATTATAAACGACCAAACTAAGACCTTGGCCAGGGTAATTGAATGAAAGAAGAAATGAGTTTCTTAGGTCATTCAATGGTCGATTATATTTGACGTGAACACATAGTTGATCGCCTATTAGGATTTGACAGTTGAACCATATCCTAGGGTGATCCAGAGCTATAAGGAAAAAAGGAATTACTATATTATTCTTCTAATGGTTCTTGAGAGTAAATTGTATACTTCATGCTATCCGGTCGTTGAGGAGTGTTGCTAGACGCCACCCTTGATTAGTATATTGATATGATCAATTTACTACCGGTTTAGTATTGAACCTATGGGGTCGCACAATAAGGAGTGTTCTGATCTTTGCTAAAGGATTAATTTACTTATTATTTGATAATTAAATTAAAGAATTTAATTAGTCAAATAAATTTAGTTATTAGTCCAAATGAAATATTATTATATTCTTTGCTAGCACAAAGATTATAATTAATATTGTGAATAAATTAAAGTTTCTATTTGGAATAGAAATTAAATATATCTCTTGGTTGAAATATATGTGATATATATAATTAATATTATTTTATATAATAGTTGTATATAAAATATAATATTAATAAAGGCTTGTTAATAAATCTAATTTTGAATTGGATTGTTAATTGATGTTTTATCCTATTTGAAATGGGATTAATATTTTCAATAGGAAAATATTATATTAATACAAAAAAAGGAAAAAGTTTATGAATTGAATCCAATTGAGAATTGGATTCAAAGAAGGAAATTTTTGGCAGTTCTTACGTTAATCACAAAGAAGGAAATTCGAATTTTCCATAAAATTTTTCCATGAGTTTATTTTTGGAATAAACTTTTACCCTAGTAAAATTATTATCTCAATTAAATAAGAAAATGGTTTGTAGGTGATGCTATATAAAGGGTGATGGAGAAAATTTGTAAAGTTTTTAGTTTTTCAATTATTCTTGAGAAGAAAAATCTACTTCGTGAAAGTGAGAGTGCAATACAAAGCCAAGAGAGAAAATATAATTACAAGAAAAGTGTTTTTTGTTCTTCTAATTTGAGTTGAGATTTTTGAGAATAATTTCATCACAATATTATTTGTTCAATTTGTTCGCGGGTTTCATTGATCAAAGAGTTGATAGCAAGGATCGATCTCGGTGTGGATACTCATAGAGTCTTTGCACTATCGAAGAAATTTCGGAAAAGAAACTCTCTTCACCAGGTACGTCTTAGATCCTATCTTTGACACATATATAAATTTTAAACATAAAAAATCCATATAGGATTGTTATTATCTTCCCCTGCGTATTAAAAACACCTATACGCAATTCTTCAAAATCTACCCCACAGGCAAGTGTAATAATTTTCACGTGTTATACAAATGCCCTACTTACCATAGTGACGATAATTGAGCTAGTGAGCAAGTGCAGTTAACACGTTTTTGTTTTAAAAATTAAGTACTCGTAGTTTTTCTCAAATGGTCAAGATTCTCTAATGCAAATAAATAAATAAATAAATCAAAGAAACAACGCTTTGATAGTGATGGGGTGACTCATCTGATCCTATCTCATACGGCCTGATAAAAGCTCTGCATTGACGCGTTAACAAAATTCATACTGCCACGTGTCAGTCAAATACTCTTTGGAGAGATGATACCTTCGTATTAGTTACACGTTTATTATGTGGTTGAGTGTATTTTGTCAGTTTTTGAACACTCAGATGTCAACACAAAAGGTTATAGACCCTATACGCGTATCCCTATTTTCTTCCAACATGAAGATTTCCTTCTCATAATCGAATATATTAGCAAAATCGTGAACTTTAGAGGTTGACAAATTAAGGAAATAATTTCATTTTGTGAGTGTAGTTTAACACGTTATAATATATAACTTATTATTTTTATCACGAAAGGCCTTGAAGCAACGGTAAAATAATTTAATTTATAAATCACAGATTCAAGTCGTAAAATTAACCATTAATACTTATTTCAAGATAGATTTTCTGCTTGTAAATTATAGAGATGGCAGTTGGGACGATATAAGGGAAAACCTTAACCCACTAAAATTTTGATCCATCGTGCCCTGCCTCGGCCTCTTTTTCAAATTTTGTCCCGTCGTGCCCCGCCTTGCTGAGCCCTGCCCTGTCTCGTTTAGATTTTCTTTCATTTTTTCTCTTTATTTTTTCTTTATTTAAAATTAACGTGCCAGCAAAAGTATTTTATTGATATAAAATACTTTATTTGTATCAGTTGAATAAAATATAATTTTATGACAATATTATAATATAGCTTATTAAAGAGTAAATTCCCTTAAATTAATACTTCAACCCAAGTAAATAGTTAGCTGTTTAAGTCACTTTTGAAATTTTTGTTTCCTTATGTTATATAATCTTTTTTAAGTTAGTAAACTGACTGGACTGTAAAATTGCACAACTGAGTATCATTTTTATTCGTTATTTTAAAATATAATATGAATTTATTAAATTAACGCAATAATAACTGAATGCACATATTCAAATTTTGAAAGTTAAAGCTAGTATTTCACTGTCAGGAGCAATTTAATTATATAAATTTTCTTAATAATCTTCTGGGAAATGAAATTCTTCTTTAAAGTTGAAGTTTGAAGTTTTAAATTTCTAAAACAAATTATACACTGTTAAGAATTTTCAACAACTCTACATCTTGCTCAGTCCTGCCTTAACCCAACAACTTTTTTTCAAAAATTATTTTTTACCCTGTCCTGTCTCGTCCCGTCCTATTTAGATCTTTACTTGTCCCGCGCCATTAAAAGTTTGTCCTGCCCTAATTGCTATTTCTAGTAAACTATATTTGTAAATTAATTCTTGAAAAACAGAATAACATATAAACAGAAAATATAAACGAAATAATAGTTAATCCGAACCCACTGAATTCACAGTGTTTTCTTTAAGGAATTTAATCCCTTCATAGTACCAAAGGTTATGGATCATTTCCTCTCAGGATAGAACGAATTACACAAGTATAGCGGTACTTCATAGTATTTCAGCGAATACAAAGTTGGTTAGCAAATCACACTTAGAGCCTATTTGGACATATATGTTTTTTCCTTTTTTCCAAAATAGTTTCACATTTTTTTCAAAATCAATGTTTGTTCATAAAATTTTCAATTTTCACTTGAAGATGCATTTTGATAATTTTCGAAATTTGAAAACTCCAAAAAATTATTTTTTAAAATTTTTACTCAAATCACTCACAAAACTTCAAAAAACAACCAAACTGAAATAAATGTCCAAACAAAATTCTAAATTCAAATATCATTTTTACTTGAAAAAAATATGACTATTTTTTGAAATTTTACAATTCTCATGTCCAAATGCGTACTTACTGTTTCTTTCTTTGAAGATAAAACAATGTTGAAGAAAGGAGGAAAACTCAGATAATCTTATGAAAATAATGAGAGAATGCACTTGTATTTATAGCCAATGTTGGGTAAAAACTGAATAGGTGCAACTCTTCACAATGGTTGTCTATGCAAAACGGTCATAACATAAATGACTAATTTATGCAATAATAAACCGGGATTGAAGAGGGAGGTTAATTTTCAATTACACAACCGAAAACTAAAAATAGATAATGGAAAAACGTTTAATATTCGTTGTATTTAATATTAATATTCTATTATTAAAACGAATTTTTAATAACATTTCTGTTAATATTTACTATTAACAAATAAATTTGGTCCAAAAAATTAATCAATAATTAATTGATCATTTGACCAAATCCAAACCCGAGGGACGACGATGACGACGACGATGCTTGCCTTCTTCTCAACTGGTTAAGAGCTAGAAGAAGAGCAATTGCTTACATACCCATCAAAAACCTTTTCCTCTTCCAATATGGGACAATGTCCCTTTGCCAAGGGGAGAAACTTAAACTTTCATTTCTCTCCATTTCCCATTCACCTTCTTTTAAGCCATATTAATGCTTAAAACCCCAATAATCCCTCTCATGAATGGGAAATCGCTATATCACGAAAATATGTATGAAAAACTGTGTGATTTGCACGCAAGGACTAATTGTATCTGGATAAGTAGGTTTTCCTTTGAATTTTTCGTAATGAACTTCCGTAAGATATACTCGATCAATCGGTAAATTTGATATCTCTGAACCATAGAACTTTGATGTATACCTAGACAACCATAAGTCACACAACCAACCCTTAACAGTCTTTGGTTCTCATTATTGTGTTCATTTCATCCATGAACACTACCCGGTTTCATAAGTGCGTAGAGAACTGGCCTTACAAAATTTTCCTTGAAGCGGCTAACACTTCACACTTACATAGGTAGTTTCTAAACGTGTCATCCTATAAATACACTATTTGATATACCCCGTATCAAATTTTATAATCATTAAAAAGCCTTAATATTTTATCCTTGGTACTGAACATTGTCTCATCACGAAAATAGACCAAAATTTTGGTTGACAATGTTGAATTTTCATTAATGACCTTGTTTGATCTCCTTGAACCTAGATCTTGGGATCTCCAGTCTTCTAGGTAGAGTTACCGTCACAATGACTTGTTCTTGGCCATAGTCACATACCCCTTGATGATTTTTCAGCTACCTCTCTAGTTAGGCATTTTGTAAGTAGATCCGACACATTATCAATTGACTTTACATGCTCAATCATGATAATTCCTCTAGAGAGTAATTGCCTAATGATTTTAGGTCTTCGTCATATATGACAAGGTTTACCGCTATACATATCGCTCCCAACGCTTCCAATTGTCGCTTGACTATCACAATATATGCATATTTGTGCCAACGTTTTGAGCCAAAATGAAATGTCTTCCAAAACATTCCTGAGACATTCAACTTCTTCACCGGCTATATCTAAGGCTATGAATTCAGCCTCCATTGTAGAGCGGACAATACAAGTTTGTTTGGATGAATTTCAAGATACTGCTCTTCCACCGATAGTGAATACATATCCACTTGTGGACTTTAAATTAGCTGAACCAGTGATCCAATTTGCATCACAGTATCCCTCAATCACCATACGATATTTATTGTAGTGCAAAGCAAAGCCCTGGGTATGTTCTAAATATTTGAAAACTCTTTTCATTGTCATCCAATGAGATTGATCTAGATTGATCGCGTATCAACTCAATCTAGCACAAGCTATATCTGGTCGTGTACAATTCATGATGTACGTTAAGCATTCCTACACATGAGCATAATCCAATTGTGATATGGTTTGGTCTTTATTCTTTGCTAATTCAAGATTCGCGTCAATTGGACTCTTTACAACTTTAAACCTTAAGTGCTTGAATTTTAAAAGTATTATTTTAATATAATGAGATTATGACAATGTGTGGCCTTGATGAGTTTTATGGATCCTAATCCCCATAATTAAACCAGCAACTCCTAAGTCCTTTATATCAAATTTGCTGGTTAGTATACGTTTAGTAGCATTTATGTTGGCGATGTCATTATTCATTATCAACATATCGTCCACATATAAGCAAATAATGACTATGTGATTTTGGAATATTTTTAATGTACATACATTTATCACATTCATTTATCTTAAAATCATTTGACAATATTATTTGGTCAAAATTTGTATGCCATTGTTTGGGTACTTTTTTTAGTCCGCAAAGGGACTTATCAAGTCTACGTACCTTCTTTTCTTTACCTAAAACTACAAACCCTTCAGGTTGTTCCATGTAGATTGCTTCCTCTAAATCTTCATTCAAGAAGGTCGTTTTAACATCCATCTAATGAATTTCAAGACCAATCACTGCAACTAATGTTGCGCCCCCTTTTTTCTCGTGAAATCGGGTTTCGACATTTTTCGAATAACTCCTTTTCTTTTGGGATTGGGTAAGGGATTTGAAGAGTCGTCATTTAACGGATTAAGGTGTGTTAGGGCACCTAGAACAATTAACTCATATAACCGGTTACGTCACCAGAGATCGGGCAAGGGCTCAAAATTACCTTGAGGGAGATCGGGCAAGGGTTACGTCACCAGAGATCGGGCAAGGGTTACGTCACCAGAGATCGATTGTGTTGAGGCAGTGTCCATCAGATTTTTCAAAGCTGCAAGACAATCGATTGTGTACCTTATGATAATCGATTGTGTTGAGGCAGTGTCCATCAGATTTTTCAAAGCTACAAAATAATCGATTGTGCACCTTATGACAATCGATTGTGTTGAGGCAGTGTCTATTCGATTTTTCAAGACTGTAATATAATCGATTATACATATAGCATAATCGATTATGTAAATGACCGTTGCCAAAATATTTTCAAACTCTGTCTGGTAATCGATTGTATGATTCTGATAATTGATTATCCTAAGTAAAATTTGAATATGATTTTTGAACATTGCCAAGTAATCTATTATATGATTTTGATAATCGATTGTTTTAAGTAAAATCTGAAAAAGATTTTTTGAACGTTACCAGATAATCGATTATACGATTTAGATAATCGATTATTATGCGTAAAATCTGGGAATGATTTTTGGACGATTGGAAAACAATCGATTATGCAACTTAGACAACCGATTGTTTTAGCACAAAATCAGCAATTCTTAATTGGCAATTAGGCAACGGTTGTGCATGTTTTCAACACTATAAATTCTTCTTAAAATCAGTCTTTTAAGTACAACAACTGATCATATTATTGCTAAAGCTTGCATACTCTCTTATTCATCATTTTCTATTCATTATATAAGTTTTTGAGAGCCAAATTCTTGACGAAAGTTGTTGCGTTCTTGAGCGTATTTATTTTACTCATATCTACTCTTGAGGAGAGTCTTGTTTTGGGTGCAAAGTGTTTTTATACACTTGAAGGGAAGTGTTAATCCCTTGTATTGTAAGAAGGAACGTTGTGATTCTTTTGGTTGAAGTCTTGAAGTGTGGTATCTTCGAGCAAAGGTTGTTGAGGCTTGTGTGACTCAAGTTCTCAGTTTGTAACGGTTTGTTAAGCACCCGTAAGCTTAACGAAGTTAGTGGAAATCTCGAGAGATCTCTCTGTGACTGGACTAGCCACGGGTTGTGGTGAACCAGGATAACATCGGTGCGTTTGTTCCTTATTATTTACTTATCGCACTTATTTCATTCCTGCAATTTTTAAATTCCGCAAGTTCACGCTGTTTTTTGTTACAACGCTATTCACCCCCCCTCTAGTGTTAAGCGTATATTCTAACAATTGGTATCGGAGCCCAACTCTCGGAAAAAACTTAACCGTTTGAGAGAAACAATCCATGGCTTCTACTCGTGATTCTTTTGCAGGAATAGGTGAAGGACAATGCTCCACCCGACCACCACTATTCGATGGCACAAACTATACGTACTGGAAGGAGAGGATGAGAATATTCATTCAATCGAATAATTTTCATCTGTGGAAGGTTATAATGAATGGAGAACAAATTCCAACCAAAAAGGTTGAAAATGAATGGGTTCCAAAATCCGAAGATGAATACGATGCGGATGATATCCAAAAGTGCAGAACAAGGCTAAAGCTATCAACTTATTGTATTGTGCTATAAACGCTGATGATTACAGAAAAATATCATGTTGCACAACGGCGAAGCAAATGTGGGATAAGCTGGAAATCACGTACAAAGGTACGGACCAGGTAAGAGAGGCTAAAGTTGATTTTCTAACCCATGCATATGAACTGTTTCACATGAAGGAAGGCGAAAGGGTAGATGACATGTTCGAACGATTTTCAAAAATCGTTAATGACTTACATGCTCTTAAGAAGACCTTCACGGATAAGGAACTTGTCTGAAAAATTCTCCGAAGTCTCACTCCTGAATGGCGCTCCAATGCCGACGCGATTCAAGAGTCTATTGGCATTTCAAATGTCACCATCGACGGATTAAGAGGTAATCTTAAAACTTATGAATCTACTATACTTAACCCTCTTGTTAATGATCAAAGAAAACAAAGAATCGCCCTCAAGGCAAGCACAAGTCAACCTCAAAATGATGAGGACGGAGATAACGAGTTCGGACTCGTTATTAAGAGACTTCAAAAGTTCATGCGAAAAGAGTATGAACGAAAAGGCAAACAACAAGGAGATTAAGTAAAGTGCTATGGATACGGAGAAATTGGGCACATTAAATCAAATTGCCCAAATGTCGAAGAGGAGAAGAAACCCTTCAAGAAACAACGAGCGTACATATCTTGGGGAGGCGACTCCGGAGACGAGTCAAGTGAGGAAGAAGAAGACGAAACCGCAAATCTTTGTCTTATGGCACACGAAGACAATCAAGAAGAGGTATGTCAAATTTCTTCCAAAAACTTCTATTCTCTTGAGGAAATGCAAAATGCCTTTGATGAGTTGTATAGTGAATTCATTAAAGCTTCCAAAACTGTTAAAAACACTAAGGAAAATGCTTCTTTGAAAGAAAAAGATTTTGAAAGACAACTCTCTTTGAAAGAAAAAGATTTGGAAAAATTGATTTTGGAAAATGAGAAGTTGAAAGAAGAAAACAATTTTTTCGGCAAGAGAAGCGCCGACAAACCCGAGAGCTCTAGTAAAAATTGTAATTCTTGCATGCATCTAAAAATTGAGGTAGAAAGACTTAAGGGCACCCTAGATAAGTTCAATTCTTCTCATAAAAATTTGAATGAAGTTCTTGTTAATTTGAAATCGACCAAACATGGGATAGGTTTTAAAAACGAGCCTAAAGAAAAAGTTGAAGCCAAACCCCAACCACCTAAGGCTCAACCTAGGATAAATAAAACAAATGTTCATCCTAGAGATAACAATCCTAGAATCAACATGCATGCTAGACCAAACACTAGAAGAAACTTTGAACATTTTAGGACACCTAGAAATGACCTTCAACCTAGAAATAACTATTCTAGAAATGATGCATATCCTAGACCAAACACTAGAAGAAACTTTGAACTTTTCAGGACACCTAGAAATGGCTTTCAACCTAGAAATAACTATTCTAGAAATGCTGCATATCCTAGAACAAATAGTAGGAGAAATGATTTTCATGAAATACGCAATAGTCGTATTGTCGAAAATAGAGTAAACAAATTTCGTCCGTCCAAATACTATCAACCTAGACGAATGCATAATCCTAATGTCATTTGTCATTATTGCAATCGAATTGGATATATTGCTCCTGCTTGTTTCACTAGACATAGACACTTAACTGCATGTCAAGCACAACAGCATGTTACACCTAACTCTCAAGGACCCAAAACAGCTTGGGTACCAAAGACTCATTAATTTGTATTGTAGGGATCAAGTGTACTTTGGTACCTTGATAGTGGATGCTCCAAACACATGACCGGAGACGAATCCAAGTTCCTTCAACTAGAGCACAAGGAAGGAGGAAGCGTTATTTTTGGAGATAACAACAAAGGAAAAATTATCAGCATTGGATCGGTCGGTAAGGATGAAACCTTCTTCCATTAAGCATATTTTGCTAGTTAAAGGTCTAAAACACAATCTCTTGAGCATAAGTCAATTATGTGACAAGGAAAATCTTGTTTTATTTGATTCGGATGAATGCTTAGTTTTTCGCCGTAGAGATTTTAAAATTATATTCTTCGTGGTTTTAGAATGGATAACATCTATATGGTTGATCTCGAAAATTCTTCATCTGAATATGTGAATTGTCTTATGAGCAAAGAAGATGATATGTGGTTATGGCATCGTAGAGTAGCTCACATCAACATGCATCTTTTAAACAAATTAGTTTCACAAAATTTAGTTATTGGTCTTCCAAATTTGAAATTTGAAAAAGACTCTATCTGTGATTCTTGTCAAAAAGGGAAGCAAACAAAAGCATCTTTTAAATCGAAAAATATTGTTTCAACTACTAGACCTTTGCAACTTCTCCACATGGATCTCTTTGGACCATCTCGCATTGAAAGTCTTGGTAGAAATTGTTATGCTTTTGTTATTGTTGATGATTATTCTAGATTTACATGGACACTATTTCTTGCTCACAAAAGTGAGGCTTTTCATAATTTTAAATGCTTTCTTAAACGTGTTCAAAATGAAAGGACACAACCGTCACTTCAATAAAAAGTGATCATGGGGGAGAGTTCGATCACAATCTCTTCGCGGACTTTTGTGACGAACTCGGTATCGAGCACACCTTCTCTGCTCCACGTACACCACAACAAAATGGAGTGGTGGAAAGGAAAAATAGGTGTCTCGAAGAGATGGCTAGAACCATGCTCGATGAGGCTAAGACTCCCAAACATTTTTGGGCGGATGCCGTGAGTACCGCATGCTACGTTTTAAACAGAGTAGTCATAAGGCCAATACTCATGAAAACTCCCTATGAACTCTACAAGGGAAGAAAACCAAATATCTCCCATCTTAGAGTATTCGGTTGTCAATGTTTTATTCATAACAATGGAAAAGACAATTTGCGAAAATTTGATGCAAAATCCGATGAAGGAATTTTTATTGGTTACTCTTCACGTAGCAAAGCATATAGAGTATTCAACAATAGAACCGAAACTGTAGAGGAATCCCCTCATATTGTGTTTTCCGAAAATAATGCTCGCTTGGCGAGAAAGGATTCTGGTTTTGATCTTGCAGGTATTTTAAACTCAATAAGTCCTCAAGACAAAGTACAAGAGGAAAATCCAAAGGAAATTCAAAATGAAACCTTGGAACAATTATCGGAAGAAGCGCCCCAACTGGAGAAAGAAACGAAACTGCCTAACGCGTGGAGGACAATCAAAGACCATCCTCTCGACCAGGTAATTGGCGACATTGAACAACAAGTAAGTACTCGAAACGCTCTTAAGAACACCTCAGGTCATACTGCTTTCGTCTCTCAAATTGATCCCTCAACCATCTCCGAAGCAATTGGGGATGAATTTTGGATCTTGGCAATGCAAGAGGAGCTTAACCAATTCAAACGAAATGACGTTTGGGATTTGGTGCCAAGACCCGAAAATCATACCATAATTGGTACGAAATGGGTTTTTCGAAATAAATTAGATGAAAATGGTGTAATCACTAGAAACAAAGCTAGGCTTGTAGCAAAAGGCTATAATCAAGAAGAGGGAATTGACTATGAAGAAACATATGCACCCGTAGCAAGGTTAGAAGCTATTCGTTTATTACTTGCTTTTGCCTCTTCTATGAATGTCAATTTATATCAAATGGATGTAAAAAGCGCTTTTCTAAATGGTGTCATTCAAGAAGTTTATGTTGAACAACCCCCGGGCTTTGAAGATTTTAAATCTCCCGATCATGTTTTCAAGCTTAAAAAGGCACTTTATGGTCTTAAACAAGCTCCCCGAGCTTGGTATGAACGATTGAGCAAATTTCTTTTGGAAAATGAATTCATTAGGGGAAAAGTTGACACCACTCTATTTGTTAAGCATAAAAATAATGATATTTTATTAGTTCAAATCTATGTGGATGATATTATTTTTGGTGCTACTAACAATGCTTTGTGCAAGGAATTTTCTGATTTAATGACAAGCGAATTTGAGATGTCTATGATGGGTGAGCTAACCTTCTTTTTGGGGCTGCAAGTAAAGCAAATGGAAGATGGAACCTTCATTTGTCAAGCTAAATATTGCAAAGAATTGCTAAAACAATTTGAAATGAGCAACGCAAAAGCAATGGCCACTCCCATGAGCACATCCGACCATCTAGACAAAGATGAGAAAGGTAAGGAAGTCGACACCAAGAAGTATCGAGGTATGATTGGATCTCTCCTTTATCTTACTGCTAGTAGACCGGACATCATGTTTAGCGTGTGCTTATGCGCTCATTATCAATCATGTCCTAAGGAGTCTCACCTAACTGCGGTGAAACGGATATTGAAGTATCTTGTTGGTACTGTAAATGTGGGTCTATGGTACCCCAAAGGTTCTTCACGTCAGCTTGTTGGCTATTCCGACTCCGATTTTGCTGGATGCAAATTGGACCGCAAGAGCACTAGTGGCACTTGCCATTTGCTCGGTAGCTCTCTAGTTTCTTGGTTTAGCAAGAAACAAGTAAGTGTTGCGTTGTCCACAACCGAGGCTGAATATGTAGCCGTGGGGAGTTGTTGCGCTCAAATCCTTTGGATGAAACAGCAACTCTTAGACTATGGCCTAAGTATCGATCATATCCCTCTTAGATGTGATAATACTAGTGCCATATGCTTGACGAAGAACCCCGTTCTTCATTCAAGAACAAAACACATTGAAATTAGGCATCATTTTATAAGAGATCACGTTCTCAAAGGTGATGTCAAAATTGAATTTGTTGAAACCAAACATCAATTGGCCGACATCTTTACAAAGCCTTTAGAGAAAGAGTCCTTCTTCCGAATTCGTAGTGAACTCAGGATTCTTGACTCCACGTTGATCTAAGTCATGCATTGCATTTTCCCTTTCACATAATTACTAACTTGAGCGTCGGAGGAGCCTAACTTATTTTTGCAGGTATCGCCCTAAACGCAGGGGGAATTACAAAAGATTGGTGCAGAATAATCGATTCCTCTTCAGAATAATTGATTTCTCTTTAATATATAATCGATTATCAAGTATCACTAATCGATTATGTTGCCATTATTTGTTTTATTATTCCTTTTATGAAATTGCAATTCTAGTTAATCAGTAAACAAGTTATTTGCTTATTCTTTTTTGCTAATGTCAAAAAGGGGAAGAATAAGGGCTATGCACTTAATATTTATTGGCATAAATTGAGGGGGAATTCATATGTTGAGGGGGAATTAATTGCATATCTATTTACTTGTCTTGGATCGTCATTATGAATTATCTAATATGCATATCCCGATTAAGGTTTTCCATTATCAAAAAGGGGGAAATTGTTGAAACACGTTCTCACAAGGCACTAAACTAAACGTGTGTTTATATTTGTAGGTTTTGATAAATGACAAACGATGCGATCTCGACATATGACGAAGTCCAAGCACAAGCGCGCAATTGATATATAACGAGATTCAAGCACAAGACAAACAAAGATCAAGATTAAGCAAAGAAATAAAGTTATACATGAGTCGTTCTTTAATTGTGATCTTGATCCGACAATTGACTCAAGACTTGGCTTCTCTCGTAAAATCATTTTTATCAAATCATGCATATTTAATTTAAAGCAAAATTATTGTAAATCATGCATATTTATTTTAACCAAAATGATTTTTAAACATGCCTCTAAAATTTGGACAAAGATAATCGATTATGTACTTATGATAATCGATTATGTTAAGGCAGCTGCAAGACAATCGATTGTGTACCTTATGATAATCGATTGTGTTGAGGCAGTGTCCATCAGATTTTCAAAGCTGCAAGACAATCGATTGTGTACCTTACGATAATCGATTGTGTTGAGGCAGTGTCCATCAGATTTTTCAAAGCTACAAAATAATCGATTGTGCACCTTATGACAATCGATTGTGTTGAGGCAGTGTCTATTCGATTTTTCAAGACTGTAATATAATCGATTATACATATAGCATAATCGATTATGTAAATGACCGTTGCCAAAATATTTTCAAACTCTGTCTGGTAATCGATTGTATGATTCTAATAATTGATTATCCTAAGTAAAATCTGAATATGATTTTTTGAACGTTGCCAAGTAATCGATTATATGATTTTGATAATCGATTGTTTTTAGTAAAATCTGAAAAAGATTTTTTGAACGTTGCCAGATAATCGATTATACGATTTAGATAATCGATTATTATGCGTAAAATCTGGGAATGATTTTTGGACGATTGGAAAACAATCGATTATGCAACTTAGACAATCGATTGTTTTAGCACAAAATCAGCAATTCTTAATTGGCAATTAGGCAACGGTTGTGCATGTTTTCAACCCTATAAATACTTCTTAAAATCAGTCTTTTAAGTACAACAACTGATCATGTTATTGCTAAAGCTTGCATACTCTCTTATTCATCATTTTCTATTCATTACATAAGTTTTGAGAGCCAAATTCTTGACGAAAGTTGTTGCGTTCTTGAGCGTATTTATTTTACTCATATCTACTCTTGAGGAGAGTCTTGTTTTGAGTGCAAAGTGTTTTTATACACTTGAAGGGAAGTGTTAATCCCTTGTATTGTAAAAAGGAACGTTGTGATTCCTTTGGTTGAAGTCTTGAAGTGTGGTATCTTCGAGCAAAGGTTGTTGAGGCTTGTGTGACTCAAGTTCTCAGTTTGTAACGGTTTGTTAAGCACCCATAAGCTTAACGAAGTTAGTGGAAATCTCGAGAGAGTCTCTCGGGGACTGGACTAGCCACGGGTTGTGGTGAACCAGGATAACATCGGTGCGTTCGTTCCTTATTATTTACTTATCGCACTTATTTCATTCCTGCAATTTTTAAATTTTGCAAGTTTACGCTGTTTTTTGTTACAACGCTATTCACCCCCCCTCTAGCGCTAAGCATATATTCTAACAAGACTTTCTTTATCATGTTTCATTTCTTGCCAGTTTCTTCCTCATCTTCTTTTCCTTTGATTCCGACTCCGAGTTTCGAATTAAAAGTCTCGTTCGTCTTGTTAAGTCAATTACATAGGTTTCATTCTTTGTGTGTTTGTTTTAAGCTGATTAGTTTAGGTCCAGAGCTGTTTCAGTTATTGCTTAGTCACGTATATAATTAAGTCTCTGTTTGTATGATTAGTTTAAATGATATTGAAAATACTATTTGTTTAATTGCTAGCAGGTTTTTCTGCATGTTTGTTTTATCTCGATCCATTTAAATCTCTTAGTGTTCTACTAGTGTTGCTATGGCATTTTAGAAGAACTTAGGGGAGTCAATTGTTAACCTGAAAATGATATGGGGATAATTGAACTTTTTAATAACTGATTGGGGCTGGGGACAATTTAGGTAGCTTGAGTAGGAAGGAATATTTGGGCAACAAAAATTGGAAGTTACTAGAAGCACCTAGAAGGGGTTATAAGAAAAATTTTAGATTGTTAAATGGAAAACTTGGTGACAAGTCATAACTCTAGGGACCCTAAGCTAAAATATGAATTAAAAAGGGGGGAGGGAGGGGGGGGGGGGATTAATGGGTAAGCAAATGGTCCTGAAGTCTGCCCTAGAGTTTGGCCTATAAAAGGGCATTATCCTTGCCTTTCAAGGCAAAGTTTGAGGAGCTAAAAATCCAAAACCAAAACTTGTAAAAACTCTAATGTTTTATTCAATCTTGAGGATAAAAATACCAAAATACCATTGTTTCATTGAATATCCTCTCAAATTTCTTGTGGAAATCGCTCTTTGAAAAATTTTGGGTAATTATTAGTTATAAATGAGCTGAAGTATATATGATATTCAAGTTCTGGGGTCACTTTTAGTCGGAGTTTGATTCTGCACTTTGGGTGATATTGTTTAAATTCAAAATTGTTAGTGGTTTTCCTCATCCATTCTTGGGCTTAAATTGTTGGTCAATCTGTTCCTGCTACTGTTTCCGATGCTGATCCTCTATTTCTTTGTTTGCTTTCAACTTCCAGGTACACAATTTGAATCACACAATGTGAAACCAAGTTTGAAGATGGAATGAAGAAATTTCTTGTCTTAATATTCTTCTTTTCTATGTGTTTAGAGTTGTCCAGTTCTCATGTTTTTTTTTTATTTAAATCGTTGATGTAGGGATTTGTCCTTTAGAATAGCTAAGAATCAGATTGTAGTTGACCATGGACTCTCGAGACTATAACTTGTTCAGACTCTGTTGTTCATGTTAATAGTGCAGGTTAACTTTATAACCCCTTTGTTAGCTAGAGGTAAATGTTAGACATTTGGACTTATACTACATACATATGAACAAAATATGGATTAATTATATGTTATGTGCTATCTTTTGGTTTGGCCTAAATAAGTGGTCTTTGGGATGTTATTAAGGAGGCCAATATATTGTCATATAAAGTATAGGGTATAATTTGTGTAGATACCCAAAAGAGTAACCTTAGTTAATGATGGGCTAACTAAGGTTACATACATGTAACCAAGGTTACATTCTTGTGACCTTTGAGTTTCTTAACTCACATGTTATAATTAGGGGGGTTATGGTTCCCACAAGAATGCAAGACACATTCTCTTCTTCCTCCCATTGAAACTAGAGAGCAAAACTTGTTCTTGCATATCAAGTGGAAAGCCAAACCTCTTGGGAAACCTCAAGATAATCTTCAAACCTGATAAAGGAAACAATCTTCTAGCCGGATTAAGGAGCTTCCACTTATGGATTCAGGTACGCTTCCGCTTATATTATAATTTCAAGTAATTTGATATGAAGGCTATAGTGTTATATTTGGATTTATTCCAACAATTGGTATCAGAGCCTCCTTCGTATTGGATCATTTGGAAGTTCATGAATTCAATGTTATAATGCTTAATGACTAAATTCAAATAGAATTTTAGTTTTGAAGTTCTAGTACCTTGATATAGCATGATTTCATGAATGATTTGTTGATGATAAACTTCAGTATTTCGATACCTTTCATATCACCAAATGAATTGAAATGTTGTGATTATTTGCATAATCTCGTTTGTTGAATATGATTCCATGATTAAGCCTTCTGTTGAAAGTCCCATTAAGTTGGACAGATTGGTAAGATAATCGATTATCTTATAGGTAATCGATTATCTTGATAAGTTCTCCAAAGTTTTGCAAAACAGAAGCTTAAAATAATCGATTATGTTTTGAAGATAATCGATTATCTTATTTGTAACGTTTACATAATCGATTATTTTAGATCAATAATCGATTATTTCATTTGTTCATCAAATGTTTATGAAACAGAACCATACGATAATCGATTATGTTATATGTCCGCCAAATTCCAGAAAGCCAAGATAATCGATTATCCTCTTGGAATTTCCAGCTTTGCTGGAAATTCCAGAAAACCTAGATAATCGATTATCTGGAATTTCCAGCAAAAATGGAAATTCCAGAAGGCCAAGATAATCGATTATCAGGACCAGATAATCGATTATCTGGCAATAAATTGCAGAAACGTTTTCTTTTCTGGCAATTTAATGAAGACATAATGTAAAATTAATTAATGAAACGTTTTTTCATCATTAAAGAAACGTTTTTCTTAAGATTAATGGACACATAATGCAAGATTATTGTTATAACATTAGTGTTTTGTCCATTATTATTCAGATTTTACATTATAGACATGTAAATTTCTGTTGAGGTTCAATATATGGCTTAAAGAACTAATTAATTTTGCATCTAATATTTTACATTAGTCAATTGAAACATTATGTTACCAAAGTAACCTCTTTTGTGTAGATTGATTGATTTTTAGAATATAAGATGACTGTGTATGTTAGTATTCCATGCGTTTAACAGCGGCCCAAAGGAAGGTTGTTATTTGGCAGGAATTCGAGCATGCTTGTGGTGATAAATATGTGACAATTATTAAGTTTTCCATGTGAATATTAAGTCGGCCCAAAGGAAGGCTTGATATTTGACAGGAGTTTATTGTCAATATTTGATTACTACACCAAGAGTACCACTTACAAATTGATTTTCTGTCCAAAGACTAAAATCAATGTTATGCTAGGTATCTTGTAATGGGATTTGCCTATTTTGAATCTGTATACTAAAGATAAAATTCAAATAATTGTAAGCATGTGTTAAGTTGTCCTTGTTCTATTTTCAGTGAATTCTTCAGCTGCTACAATATCTGCAAACACTAATAGCATCCCTGTGCTTAATGGCACAAATTTTAAGGAATGGAAAGAGAACATTATAATAGTTCTCGGTTGCATGGATGTAGACCTTGCACTTCGGATTGAGAAACCTACTTCTCTTGAGGATACATGTTCTTCTGATGACAAGAAGGAGATGGAGAAGTGGAAACGCTCAAATCGCATGAGTCTTATAATCATGAAACGTGCAATTCCAGAATCTTTTAGGGGCACTATTACCGAAGAAAACAATGCCAAAATTTTCCTTGAGGACCTTGAAAAGCGTTTTGCACAAAACGAAAAGGCGGAAACTAGTACTCTTTTGAGTAAACTTGTTTCCATGAGGTATAAAGGCAAAGGAAACATAAGGGAGTACATTTTAGAAATGTCTCATATTGCTTCGAAACTAAAGTCACTCAAGTTGGAATTACCTGAGGAACTGCTTGTGTACTTAGTTTTGATCTCTCTCCCTGCACATTTTAATCAGTTTAAGGTCAGTTACAACTGCCTAAAGGAGAAATGGACTCTTAATGAGCTCATTTCACATTGTGTGCAAGAGGAAGAGAGAATAAAGCAAGATAAGACAGAAAGTGCTCATTTGGCATCCTCTTCTAAAGACAACAAGAAGAAGAAAAATAAGGAAGTTGCGGTCTCAAGGCCCCAGAAGAAGCAACATAAGGAAACTAAGGTTGAAACTACAGAATCAGGTTGCTTTTTCTGTAAGGGGACTAATCACATGAAGAAAGATTGTACCAAATACCACGCTTGGCGTGCGAAAAAGGGTATATATCTTGCTCTTGTTTGTTCTGAAGTTAATTTAATTTCGGTACCTAAAGATACTTGGTGGGTAGATTCTGCTGCTACTACTCACATAAGTGTATCTATGCAGGGTTGCCTGAATTGCCGAAAACCAAGTGATGGTGAAAGATACATCTATGTTGGTGACGGCAAAAGGGTTGAAGTTGAGGCTATTGGAAAATTTAGGCTATTATTTAAGACTGGTTTTTATTTGGATTTGAATGAGACTTTTGTTGTACCGTCTTTTAGACGGAATTTAATTTCTGTTCCCAAATTGGAGATATCCGGTTATTCTTGTTTATTTGGTGACAATAAAGTGAGTCTTTTTCAAGGTTCAAATCTTATCGGTACTGGTCTTTTATCAGCATATGATAGCCTATATTTGGTTGACATAATAACCTCACATAATGAAACTTTGCATACAAGTTCTAGTGGTACCAAAAGAAAATTATCTAATGAGAATTCTTTATCACTCTAGCACAAGCGTTTAGGTCACATATCTAAACAAAGAATTCAGAAACTCGTGTCAGATGGAATTCTTGATTCTCTTGATTCCTCAAATTCGGATATTTGCATTGAGTGTATCAAGGGTAAACAAACAAACAAGACGATATTAGGTGCCCAGAGAGCTTCGGATGTCTTAGAATTGATACATACGGATATTTGTGGGCCATTCCCTACACCTTGTAGAAATGGTCAACAATACTTTATCACATTTATAGACGATTACTCTCGTTATGGATACCTATATCTCATTCATGAGAAGTCCCAATCTATAGACGTGTTCAAATCATAAAAGGCCGAAGTTGAAAATCAACTAAGCAAAAGGATTAAAACCGTTAGATCTGACCGTGGTGGTGAATACTATGGTAGATATGATGGTTCAGGTGAACAACGTCCAGGGCCATTTGCTAAATTCCTAGATGAGTGTGGGATCGTTCCTCAGTACACCATGCCAGGCAGTCCTACTATGAATGGTGTATCTGAGAGACGAAATCGGACCCTAAAGGACATGGTGAGAAGTATGATTTGTCATACTACTTTGCCAGACTCACTCTGGGGAGAAGCATTGAAAACCGCAGCATATATACTTAATAGGGTTCCAACTAAAGCTACAATCAAAACCCCATATGAACTATGGACTGGACATAAGCCCAGTATAAAGCACTTACACATTTGGGGTTGTCCAGCTGAGGCAAGGCCTTACAGGCCAAATGAAAAGAAATTGGATTCTAAAACGGTTAGTAGCTATTTTGTTGGATACTCTGAAAGATAAAGGGGGTATAAGTTCTATGATCCCACTTCTAGAACTATTTTTGAGACGGGTAATGCTCGGTTCTTTGAGGATATTGAGTTTGGGGGGTGGGGAGTAAAGTTAGAGATTTTGTCTTTGAGGAAGAACATGTGTCTTTGCCTCCAGTTTTTGATCTTGATCAGGGTGTTCTCATTCCTGATACGGATCACACAACTCCAGTTCAAGACAATCTTGATAATCTCCCTAATCAAGTTCCTGATATTATTAATGAAAATCAAACTCAACAACCTCAAGAATCTGAAGTGCCATTAAGGAGATCCACTAGAGAGAGGAGAAATGCAATTCCGGATGATTATGTTGTATTTCTCCAAGAACAAGAAAGTGACATTGGACTTGAGGAAGATGATCCAATCAACTTCCTTCAAGTCATAAAAGGTTCTAACTCTCAAAAGTGGATTGATGCCATGAATGATGAGATGAAGTCTATGAGCGATAACGGTGTTTGGGAGCTTGTTACATTGCCCGAAGGTATTAAACCAATTGGTTGTAAATGGATATTTAAAACCAAGAGGGATTCAGAGGGCAATGTCTTTAAGTATAAAGCTCGCCTTGTCACAAAGAGCCACACTCAAAAGGAAGGCATTGATTATAAAGAGACTTTCTCTCCAGTTTCATCGAAAGACTCTTTCAGGACAATAATGGCACTAGTAGCACATTTTGATCTTGAACTTCATCAGATGGATGTTAAGACAGCGTTTCTCAATGGTGACATTGAAGAATCAATCTATATGATGCAACCTGAAAACTTTGTTTCGTGAGACTCAAAGAAAAGGGTTTGCAAATTAAAGAAATCCATCTGTGGGGTCAAGCAAGCTTCCCGTCAATGGTATCATAAGTTTCATGAAGTCATTACATCTTTTGTTTATGAACCAAATATTACTGATGACTGTATATACCATAAGCTCAGTGGGAGCAAACGTATTTTTCTGGTTTTATATGTCGATGACATACTGCTTTCCAGTAATAGTATTATTGCGCGAAACTAAGAAATTTCTTTCAAAGAAATTTGAAATGAAAGATCTTGGTGATGCCTCTTTTGTATTAGGAATTCAGATACATCGAGATCGCTCCAAAGGTGTTCTCGGTCTGTCACAAAAGGGCTATATCGATAAGATTCTTAAAAGATTTGGCACGCAGGATTGTAAATCAGGCGACACCCCTGTTGCTAAGGGAGACAAGTTCAGTCTCAAACAATGCCCAAAAAATAATTTTGAAACCATGGAAATGGAGAAGACACCTTATGCTTCGGCTGTAGGGAGTCTGATGTATGCTCAGGTATGTACACGACCTGATATAGCATACATTGTTGGGATGCTGGGCAGATATCTCCACAATCCGGGAATGGACCATTGGAAGACAGCCAAAAGGGTCATGCGGTCCTTACAGAGAATAAAGGATTACATGCTCACATATCGGAGATCGGACCAGCTTGAGATCATCGGGTACACCGACTCCGATTTTGCTGGATGTCAAGATAGTCTAAAGTCTACATCAGGCTATATCTACATGCTTGCTGGCGGTGCTATCTCTTGGAGATGCATCAAGCAAACTCTTACGGCCACTTCCACCGTGGAAGCAGAATTCATAGCATGTTATGAGGCATCCAATGAGGGATTATGGCTGCGAAATTTTGTTAGTGGACTGCGCATAGTAGACAGTATTAAAAAGCCACTCAGGCTATTATGCAACAACAGATCAGCAGTCCTTTATGCAAACAATAACAGTAGTTTGACGAAGGCAAAGCATATGGACGTCAAGTTTTGGGTTGTTAAAGAAAGAGTACAAAATGGACAATTGTGCATAGAGCACATCAGTACAAACTTCATGATTGCGGATTCGCTTACTAAGGGATTGCCACCCAAAGTATTTCATGAGCATATTGCTTGCATGGGTGTCAAATCAGTTAAGGATTATGAGTTTTAGTGGGAGTTTATTTTATACAATTATGTATTGTCCATTACATTCGGTAATTCAGCCTTTAAGGTTTTATCTGCAGATATTCAGTCTTAAAGTTTTATGTACTCTTATGGTTTATGATTGATCTCAATAAAGAGAACCAGTTGGAAATAGACATTCTATTTCAGACCACACTTTATGTTATTTCCATGCTAGACACCTATACTTGATCCATGTCGTTGGTTATATTGATATACGTGATCTATGTTGGTTCTAGTTACGCAAGAGTAACTAAGAGCTCTTAGATCCTATATTGATATGATTGATGGACCGGATTGTTCATGACAATTTTATTATGATAGCAATACAGAGCTCATAAAGTTATAATGTAACATATAATGCTAAGGTTTGTACATATGAATGAGTGTATCGTCCAAGTGGGAGATTGTTAGACATTTGGACTTATACTACATACATATGAACAATATATGGAGTTAATTATATGTTATGTGCTATCTTTTGGTTTGGCCTAAATAAGTGGTCTTTGGGATGTTATTAAGGAGGCCAATATATTGTCATATAAAGTATAGGGTATAATTTGTGTAGATACCCAAAAGAGTAACCTTAGTTAATGATGGGCTAACTAAGGTTACATACATGTAACCAAGGTTACATTCTTGTGACCTTTGAGTTTCTTAACTCACATGTTATAATTAGGGGGGTTATGGTTCCCACAAGAATGCAAGACACATTCTCTTCTTCCTCCCATTGAAACTAGAGAGCAAAACTTGTTCTTGCATATCAAGTGGAAAGCCAAACCTCTTGGGAAACCTCAAGATAATCTTCAAACCGGATAAAGGAAACAATTTTCTAGTCGGATTAAGGAGCTTCCACTTATGGATTCAGGTACGCTTTCGCTTATATTATAATTCTAAGTAATTCGATATGAAGGCTATAGTATTATATTTGGATTTATTCCAACACTAAATGGTGGCCAAAGTGTTGACGTGGTGATTTCTCTGTATGTAGGAGGAAGCATTATTATTTTGGTTTAGATTCACTTAAAAATTATTATTTCCGGTTTCAGTTTACCATGTGTGTAGTATGCATTTTGGATGATTTTAAATGCTTGTATCATGCAGTTTGGACAATTGTAAATGTGCGTAATAACGTGAATGACTTAGATGATTTTATCCTTTTGCTAAGTGATAATAAGCACTACTGTTAGTAATTGATTTCTTCTGTAGCTTTAATCTTTTGTCCATTGTGGAAAATAAATCATCTTTGAAGGAAGTGTATAACTTACTTTACAAGGGGTAATTTTCAAAGGGCTGTGGTACACAGTTTGTTGGGCTCGAGAATAAATAGCATATTTTGCAGTTTGTTTTGTAGTTTAATCGCTGTATGCTTTAGACACATTTAGGATACAATTGTGGTTGCGTATACGTTCGCGTAACATAACCATAATTTTAAATTAATTTAGAGTATGCGTTCGCACAACTTCACTCGATCCTTTCTTAATAACAAAATGGATTGTAAGCCTTTATTTATTCTATTTCATAAGCTTATTAGAATCACATGGCTTTTATTAATTTCATAGGCTAAATAAAAATAAATTTTCGTAGAATATTCCTTAAGGCCGTTTAAAATACCAAGTGTGATTGTGTATACATTCGCCTAGCACAACTACATATCTAAAAAAACTGGAGTATGCGTTTGCGCAACTTGGCCCAAACGTTCTTAATAATAATTAAGCGTAATTAATTTTGGACACGTTCGAGTGACATGATTTTTGACGCGCGAAACGGGCAGGTATACGTACGCGTAACCCGTTCCAAAATAATTTCCAAATTAAAAAGTGAAAAGAAGCAAAAGCACATAAGTTTAAAAATCAGTAATTAAACAATTCAATCAAGTCAAGTAGGATCAAAGCGACCATGTTACACGAAACCTGGGAGTGCCTAACACCTTCTCCAGGTTAATAGAATTTCTTAGTCGGATTTCTAATTCACATACTATAATAAAAGAGTCATTTTTTTCTCGATTCGGGATTTCAACCGGTGACTTGGGACACCATAAGACTCTGATTTTTAATTAAAATGAATCCCATTTCAATTGTCACTTAAATTGGAAAAACCCCCTTTCTACGCCCTTCGCACCGATGCAGTACTAAAAAGGAGGTGTGACAGCTCTAGCGACTCTGCTAGGGAGCTAACCTAGAATCTCTGGTTCAGGGTTCAAGAATTCGAGCTTGTTTTATGATTTTTACTTGGCTTATTTATTGTTGATATTATTGTATTTTGTGAACTTTTGTGCTAAATGCTATCTGTTTACCGCTTTGATTTTGTTGAATTGTATATATTTGTCTCCTTAGGCCATCCCTCTGAGTCTTTTGCAAATGGTGCATACGTTTGCGTAGGCAGCTTTTTCTGTAGAAATTATACCAAATAGAGCGAGGCTGGGCAAGCGGCAAGGCCGGGCATACTTTAGTGCTCCCGGTACATCGGCCCATCCTCGGCCCTAGTTGACCGCTCGGGAACCCCATGTCTAGATCAAAACCCAGGATTTAAACTTAGAAAAATACAGCCTCATGCCGGATCCCTAATAGGAGCGCTTGTTTGCATCACGTGCATTTTGACTTAGGGGGCTCAACACAGGGGTTGGGTCCGTCTAGGACAGGTGTACCCAAAATAACAGACCATCATGATGCATCCAATGTGCTATGTGAACATTCATTTGTTTCTGCTTGCATGTTGACCGGCTAAAAAAGAGAAGAGCGAGGAAAAATCAGAGGAAAACAAGAAAAGGGAAAAAAAGAGAGAATAAGACCAAGAGTGATGTAAGAAAAGAGTAAACCCGATTCTAAAGAAAACTCAATGCATGAAAATACCTCGAAACTCTGCCAAAGTTTTTTTAGAAAAATAGAAAAAAAAAGAAAAGAGAAGAAAAGGAAAAAGTGTTTTGTTCACCAATAAAAGAAAAACAAGTTTTTCGAAAAAAAAGAGAGCTTGCTCTTTTCGCCAATAAAAAGTTTGTTTTATTTTCCAATAAAAAATAAGAAGAGAGTTCTGTTTTAAAAATAGTTTATTCTATTTTCCAATGAAAAGGAAAAGAGTCTTGTGATCAAATTTAGTTTGCTTATTTGCCTATGAATTGAAAAAAAAAACGAAAAAATCGTCTTATTTCAAAAATAGTTGTGTTTGCCGAACTACGCTGGTCTAATTTCCATCAGATATGGGATACGTAGGCAACTTACATAAGGTCAGGCCTTATTTTGAAAAATAGAGAAAAAAAGAAGAAAAAGAAGAAAAAAAGAAAGAAATAAGCCAATTCAGTGTCGGTAGTGTTTCTAACCGTTCTTACCGAGATAGCCTTATAATATTCTCCCGTTATAGAAGGACTATCTTTGTAAAAGAATGGACAGAATTGAGAAGTGTCGTAGAATAAACCCTCTCCGACCTCAAAATTCATATGGACTTGGGAAGGGGCCCTTTTTGCAAAAGGGCCATTTGGCTAAAATGGGCATACCAAGGAGGGAATCATGGTCTTTTTGTTTTTAAACCAAATTTTTTTTTTCAAAAAGGGTCATTAGAGTCAACCCTAACCCCACCTTTCTACAAGGACAAATGAATATTATCTAGGACCCACCAAAAGTGGTCAGGGAGCAGGCTCGAGTACATTTACGCATGTGGTGGAATGATTTGGATCAAGATGGTCGGGAATGGGCAAGACAACATTTGGGCGCTCTTATAGACATTTGGGAGATCAAACCACAGGATGATTTGATCAAGGCTATGATAACTTTCTGGGACCCCGCTCGCAATATTTTTCGCTTCTCGGACTTTGAGATTACCCATACTTTGGAGGAGATAGCCAGGTACACTAAGTTTGGACGAGATCTGAGGAAGCAATAACTTATATTTCCAAGGACCCCATCGGTGCACAAGTTTTTTGACCTCCTGAATATTAGCAAACAGACAAGTAAAAACCGCGTAAGCAATGGGTGTTGTGATTTCTATTTCTTATACTTCAGGTTTGGGCATTCTTCTGGTTTTGAGACACATGAAAAGGGGTTGAGAAAAAAATATGATAAGGGTCTTTGGCAACTTCATCGCCGGTTTGCATTTATCGTGGAATTCTTGGGGGTATTGGTTTTTCCAAATGAGAAAGGGACAATGGATATTCGTATGGCTAGAATTGGAAAAATCCTCACCACCATGAAAAATCATACACTTGCCCCATTGGTACTAGCAGATGTCTATTGTGCATTGACTTTATGCAAAGCTGGGGCTCAGTTCTTCGAAGGTTGCGATATCCTCCTACAAATGTGGATGATCGAGCATCTTCGCCACCATCCCAGATTCACGAGTTATGGTTCGAGCCCAAATAATGTCATCATCAGTTATGAAGAGAGGGTAAAGGATTACAGCGTGCCAGAGGGGTTTGAAGTATGGGTATCCCATTTGAAAATTCTTAGAGCAAGTCAAATTGAGTGGTTCATCGGATGCCTCCCGAAGACAGAAGTTATATACATGACTGCTGCTAAGGGCTACTTGAGGATAATGGGTGTGAAACGTATTCAATCGTATGCACCACAGAGGGTCTTGAGACAATTGGGACGGTATCAAATTGTGCTAAAAGATGAAGATCTAAGTACTCAAGTTATAGAGTTTCATTCGGAAGCCACATTGCCTGAACTTTTATTTCAAAAGGATTGGAATAGCTGTCGGTATCTTAAAAATGGAACCCAAGTACCAGATGTCGCAAAGGGAGAAGTGGATCCACATTATGCTGCTTGGTTTGAGAAGAGGTCCTGTGTGAACACTAAGCTGGAACCCAAACCTGAACGACCCATCAAAAGACCTCATGTTCAAGCTTTCGAAGAAAAAATCCAAGAGAGATTAGCATGGGGAGAAAAGGAAAAAGCATATAAAGCTGAGATTCATGCCTTGAAAGAAAATCAGAGAAACATGGAATTCAACAATGATATTCAGGCTCAGGAAGCCGAAGGTGAGAAGAAGATTGATCCAAGAAAATTAAGCTCTCATGGCACAGATCTGGAAAATGAAAATAGCAATTGAAAACCCGGGTATGAGTAGAAAGGATGAGAGGCTCATCTACAACCTCACCCAGAAGGCACGTAATTCCGAGGATGATTTACAGAAGACTGAAAAGGAGTTAGCAAGTGCTCGGGCCAAGATAGCCAAGGATGCAGGGGAACGAGCAGGTTTTGTCCGTCAGTTGAAGGAGAAAAACGACAAGGGGATTACAAGTATGAAGAAAAAGGTCAAAATCGTTGAAAATAAAATGGCCAAGCGCGGAAGAGAATTTGAAGCCGAAAGGGAGTACTGTTATTATTTGATAGCACATCTAGAGAGGGATTTGCAACACCTTGAAAAACAAAGCCATGTAGCCAGATAAACTGTGGAAGCAAGAACTCGGCAAATTGGAGATTTATTATGGGAGAAGGGAAGGATCCATGAAAGGGTCACAACGATTGCAGAGTATATTGTGGTAAAATTCCAAATATGTGAAGACATGACCCAAAGCACTTTCTTCGCGGTAGTCATGATGTTTGTCCAGCAAGTAATGACAGATTTGGAAAGGCTCTAGTTGGACCTTGTAGACGAGCCCTCAACAAAACCAAACAACACCCCGAGAGCTCCAGGAGTGTTTAAGGCTTTAATGTATTAGTAATCTTTCCTTGAGTTGATATTTTTGCTTTGAGTCTGTTAAGTTGTTTTGGAGTGTGTTAGGTCTATTGAATTGATCTTTTCTAAGCTTGTTAGTTTATTTCGAATCTGTGAGTCTTGAGTCTTTGTAGTCAAGGTGTTCGTTTTTTATCGAAAATTTTGATGTGTGTATATATCTATATATATATATATATATATATATATATATTTGTTTCGTTTTTCATATCCTCCAGAACTACGCTCGGTCTGATTCATGCGGGGTCATGATACGTAGGCAATCAACATAGGATTCGATCGTAACCAAATAAAAGAAAAGAGAAAAGAAACAAATAGGGGGAGAATAGGATAGGAAAAGAAGGGAAGGCAATAAGCAAATAATGGAAAAACAAGAGGATAGAGTAAGAGGATAAAGATAAGCAAAGGCATTGCAAATAAAGAAAAAAGGGAAAGTTGGGATGACGTAGGCAACCGGCACATGTAGTAACAAATAATTATTTAGATGCATTCATCCCCAAATATGTGGCCGCTACATGTCAAAACCTAACCATTAACAAGTTTTGGTGTTGTTGTTTCCATACCAAACATGTGCTTAGTACTTGCCGCATTCTGGCAACCCACTCCTACAACACGCGGTCTAAGAGTAAACAAGTCATGGCCAATCAGGAAACCGATGTCAGCATTATTGACCCCTTAAAAGAAGTAGAGGAATTGGACGTTAATGCGATGAAGGAGGAAATGTACAAACTGAAACAACAAATGGCTGAGACGTATCAGGCATGGGTGAGAGGGCAGCCACTACCGACCTATCCTGCTAATTCAACCTTTATCCTGCCACTGGCCCAAGCTCATACCATCCCACCACTGATCCACCCACAAGTTTTCTTGTCTAATTGTAGCACCAGGGTACGACCTCTCAACCATCCCCAGCTCCACTACCCAAAGCCGCTGCTCATCCCCCTCCACTAATTGCCCCTATTTATGTGGCACCTCCTCCTCTCGCACTCCATACATCATCAAGTGAGCCCATGCTTCAAGCTCACGACAATCAGTACTACCCACCAGAACCCTCTTACAAAGCCCATGAACATTACTCATATACTCCCCATTTTGAAATCCCGGAGGGGGTTGAAAAACCAATAAAAAATCTTGAGCAAGAGGATGTGCTCAAGAAGGTCAGAAGTTTAAAACAATCATTCGAGGACATGTGACGGTTAGGTGGCCAGGAGAGCGTGGCGTTCAAGGACCTTTGTTTATTTCTAGACGTGCAGTTGCCTCTAGGTATTAAGATGCCTAAATTTGACTTATATGATGGACATAGCGATCAGTCACGCATCTAAGGGGGTTTTGTAGAAAAATGAGAGGAGTAGGGGGAAAAGATGAATTGCTAATGGCATAGTTTAAGTGGGTCGGCATTGGAATGGTACACACGCAGGATCACAATCAGTGGTATACTTGGGATGAACTGGCACAAGCGTTCGACTTTCACTTTCAATATGATCTCAAAATCGTCCTGGACCGTCTATATTTGACAAAGCTGGAGAAGAAACACAACGAGAGCTTCAGAAAATACAGTTTCTATTGGAGAGAACATGCAGGCAGGGTTGACCCCCCACTGAAGGAGAGTGAGATGGTGGATTATTTCTTACAAGATTTGGAGCCTACCTATTTCGGGCATCTGGTGTCGGTAGTAGGTAAATCTTTCACCGAGGTAGTTAAAATGAGTACAGTCGAGGAATGCCTAAAATCCAACAAGATCATGAGCTACTCCATCATCAATGCGACCACTCAGGCCATCCAAGGTGGGGCTGGGGGAACATTTGGAAAGAAGAAGAAGAAAGAGGTAGTGACAATTGAGTCAGAAACTTGGATCAGGCCTCGGGCTCCATCCCATTACAGCCAACCCCTTCCCAACCACCAAACATACCCACCACTCCATATGGCCCACCACAATATTACTTTCCACCATTAAAACCTCACTTCTCAGTCCATCATGCACAAGCATATAACCAACCTCCCACCCACACACAGTGACGTGGGCTAGGTCCACAAAGTAATTACCCAGCTCCACCAAACAACTAACCTCCAAGAGCCTACCAAAAACCTCCCAGACCAGCTTTCCGGGCCAACCAAGTTCTAAAAACTGAGAGAGTGCAGAGGAAGAAAACTTTCACGCCATTGGGAAATTCATATACTAGCATGTTCCACAGATTGAGGCAACTGGAGATGTTGAGGCCAATCGAAGCAAAATTGCCAAACCTCCCCCGAAAAATCAAGATTATTCTGTTAGTTGTGAATACTCTTTCGGTGCCCCGGGGCATGATACCGAAAAGTGTTGGCATTTGAAGAATGCTATCCAGGAACTTATTGACTCCTAGCGAATCGAAGTGCAAGCTCTTGAGGCACCCAACATAAACCAATACCCGTTGCCGACCCATTATGAGACCAACATGATTGAGATAGTAGAGTAAGGGGGAGAGCCTAAAAAGCCCTCACAAACGGTAATAATGATCAAATCCAGTAAAGTCAAGCCAATTGAGAGTATGAGCAGTGAGAAGTCAGTGATCGAGATGAAGGAAATAGATAGCAAACCTGTTGTTGTTCAAGGGAGGTCACCATGCATGGTTGTACCAAAGCAGGAAAAGGCAAAAGTGATAGTACACGGGGCAACTAGGGAACTCGTCATAGTCGTAGAAGATGATCACATAGAGACTGCCATTGTATAACCAGTAATCAAGCCCCCAATCGTCAGCAGCAAAGCCGTTCCTTGGAGATATGAACAAGCAATAGTGATGTACAAAGGGAAGGAAGCTAGGGAAGAAGTTTGCGAAGCCCGGGGTTTGACCTGCTCAGGGAGATACTTCGCCCCTGAGGAATTGAGGAAAAGCAAGATCCCCAAGGATAACCCAGAATCGATAAAGAAAGTGTATCAGAAGAAAGGCAGAAGAATTCCTGAAGAAAATGAAAATGCAGGACTACTCCATCATATAGAAATTGAGGAAAACACCAGCTCAGATCTCCTTTCTTTCCTTGTTAATCCATTCAAGTGAACACCGCCAGGCATTGATGAAGATTTTTACAAAGCCATGTCCCTGACAATATAACAATGAATCATTTGGAGAAGATCGCAAACAAGATATTCGAGGTAAATCGGGTCACTTTCTCTGATGATGAGCTACCCATGGAGGGCATTGAGCATAATCGAGCCCTTTATTTGACTTTGAAGTGTGAAGATGCTATAGTCACCCGGGTTTTTGTTGACAATGGGTCCAGTGAAAATATGTACCGCCTCTCCACATTGAGCAAGTTGAAGGTGGAAAATGAAAGGATCCACAAGAATAACATTTGTGTTCGGGGGTTCGACGCCGGAGGAAAGGACTTTGTAGGGATATAGTGCTGGAACTGACAATAGGGATCGTTGAGTTCACCATGGAGTTTCAAGCGCTGGACGGGGTAGTTTCTATAACCTGTTGCTGGGAAGGCCCTGGATTCACGCAGCCAAGGCAGTGCCATCTACTTTGCACCAGATGGTCAAATTTGAATGGGACAGACAAGAGATTGTGGTACATGGTGAAGATAATCAGTGTATTTTAGGTGATGGCATTGTACCTTTTATTGAATCTAAAGAAAGCAAAGGTCCATCGGTTTACTAGGTATTTCACACAGTGTCAGTTGAGAAGATTCCGGAAGGTGAGGTTTTCACAACTCCAAAGATAGCAACCGCGTCAGTCATGGTAGCTTCAGAAATGTTAAAGAATGGTTTCATGCCCAGTAAGGGACTGAGTGCTTCGCTGCAAGGTACGTGCAACCAGTGTCTCTCCCCAAAAATCTAGACACTTTTGGTCTAGGGTTCAAGCCTACAACTGCAGACATAAGGCAAGCCAGAAAGTTAAAGCAGAGGGCCTGGGCTCTCCCAAAGCCCATCCCAAGGTTGTCCAGATCGTTTGTCAAGCCCAGTACTAGCAAGTGCCCTGTGCCAAATATTCCGGTCCGCCGATTGATGCGGATGGGGATTTGGATAAGGGATTAGAGAGGCTGTTCAATGAGGTAAATATGGTTGAGGCAGGAGAAGGATCGAGCAGGGCAGATATGCAGTTTGTGGGAGCATGCGCAAAAGTTAACATCTGGGAAGCCACTCCTCTTCCTACCCGGAGGGAGTCGTGGTAGTCGGCTTTGATTTTTCTTTTAGTCTAGTCTGGATTAGCTTCAGGGTTGTTAATTCAGTTGTTATTTTCGTCTGTTTGGATGTGTAAACTCTGTTAGCTTTTTGATTATAATGAAATGCAATTTCTTTTACAGTAGTGCTGATAGTTTCTATTTTTCGTTGTTTTTTCTTTTCTCTTTTGTCCAGTTATTTTTACGTTGGTTCCAATGATCTGCCATGCATAAGGACTCCTCGACCCAGTCTTAAAAATTGGTCTAGTTCAGAAATAATAATTCAAGAAATTGAATATGAGGATGAGCCAGAGTACGACGAGGAAGGAGCATGGGATGAAATTAGTAAAGAGTTGAGCCAATTTGAGGAGAAACCCAAACCAAACCTGAGCGATATAGAGGCAGTCAATTTAGGGGGACTGGATAATGTTAGAGAAACCAAAATAAGTGTCCATCTGGAGTCACAGTTGAGGAAAGAAATAACTGATGTACTGCTTGAATACAAAGATGTCTTTGCATGGTCTTACAATGACATGCTCGGATAGCACTGGCTTGGTGGTTCACAAATTGCCCGCCGACCCAGCCTGTTCTCCCCTCAAACAGAAGTTGAGAAAGTTTAAAACTGATGTGAGTGTGAAAATCAAAGAGGAAGTGACCAAGTAGTTTGAGGCAAAAATTATCCGAGACACACGATATCCCACATGGTTAGCCAATGTTGTGGTCGTGCCAAAGAAAGATGGTAAAACTAGGGTGTGTGTCGATTATCGTTACCTCAACAAAGCAAGTCCAAAGGACAACTTCCCACTGCCGAACATTCACATATTGATTGACAATTGTGCAAAGCATGAGATCGGGTCGTTCGTGGATTGTGACGCAGGTTACCACCAGATCTTGATGGATGAAGAAGATGCGTAGAAAACAACATTCATCACTCCATGGGGGACATATTGCTATAGGGTCATGCCTTTTGGTTTGAAGAACGCTGGGGCAACATACATGAGGGCTATGAAAACCATCTTCCATGGTATGATACATAAGTAAATTGAGGTCTTTGTGGATGATGTGATTGTGAAGTTCATAAAGCAATCCAATCATGTCAAAGATCTGAGGAAATTCTTCCAGAGGCTCCACATATATGATCTCAAACTCAACCCGACAAAATGTGCACTTGGGGTCCCCTCAGGGAAGTTGCTAGGGTTCATAGTCAGCCAACGAGGCATTGAATAGATCCATCCAAGATAAAAGTCTATTCAGGAACTGCAGCCACCGAGGAACAAAACAGAGGTGATGAGTCTATTGGGGAGATTGAATTACATCAGTTGATTCATTGCTCAGCTCACAACAATCTGCAAGCCCATCTTTAAACTATGAAAAAAGATGCTATGATGAAATGGACCAAAGAGTGCCAGGAGGCTTTTGATAAGATAAAGGAATATTTGTCGAACCCACCGGTATTGGTCCCTCCGGAACAGGGAAGGCCCTTGATCTAATATTTGACAGTGTTGGACAACTCATTTAGATGCGTGTTGGGTCAGCACGATGTTACCAGGAGAAAAGAGCAGGCCATATACTGCCTTAACAAGAAATATACGGCCTATAAGGTTAAGTATACTCATCTTGAAAGGACATGATGTGCCCTGACATGGGTAGCCCAGAAGTTAAAACATTACTTGTCATCATATACCACTTATCTCATCTCACGTATGGACCCGTTGAAGTACATTTTCCAGAAGCCCATGCCCATAAGAAGGCTAGCAAAATGGCAAATCGTGCTTATTGAATTTGACATTATCTGTTTGACTAGGACGCAATGAAAGCACATGCATTGGTTGATCATTTAGCTGAGAATCCCATAGATGAAGAATATGAACCTTTAAAGGCATGCTTCCCAGACGAGGAAGTAATGCATATTGATGAAATGGAACAGGGCAAGAAATCAGGATGGAAATTGTTTTTTGATGTGGCCGCCAACATGAAAGGCGTCGGGATAGGAGCAGTGCTCATTTCTGAAGAAGGGTGTCATTACCCAGTCACGGCTCAACTCCGCTTCTATTGCACCAACAACATGAAAGAATATGAGGCATGTATCTTGGGTTTGAGGTTAGCAGCAGAAATAGGTGTCCAGGAAGTCTTGGTCTTGGGATACTCGGACCTTCTGGTACACCAAATTCAAGGAGAGTGGGAAACAACAGATTAAAGATCATACCATCCCGGCAACGTTTGCATATCTTTGTTAATGATTTCGGTCAATAGAGATAATGCACATCTCCATAATTCGGAATGAGATTGCTGATGCCTTGGCTACTTTGGCATCAATGTTACATCATCCAGATAAGGCATATGTCGACCCGATACACATCCAGGTCCATGATTAACATGCTTATTGCAACATGGTGGGAGAAGAGATTGATGGTGAACCTTGGTTCCACGACATCAAAGAATATATCAGGATGGGTGTGTACCTAGTACAAGGAAACAAGTGACCAGAAGAGAAAAATCCGTCGCTTGTCAAGTGGGTTCTTCTTCAGCGGAGGGATATTATACAAAAGAACATCGGATCTTGGTTTGTTAAGATTAATAGATGCCGGATAGGCTACAACCATCATGAATGAGGTGCATGCTGGAGTCTACGGACCCCACATGAGTGGATATGTTTTGGCAAAGAAGATTCTCCGGTAGGATATTATTGGATCACTATGGAGCGGGATTTTATCAGTTTCATGCGTAAATTCCATCAATGTCAGGTGCATGGAGACTTGATTCACTCCCCGCCGTCTGAATTACATACAATGTCTGCACCATGGCCTTTCGTTGCTTAGGTCATGGATGTCATTGGGCCCATCGAGCTAGCAGCTTCTAACGGACACAGATTCATCCTGGTTGATATTGACTATTTCACCAAATAGGTTGAAGCTAGAACTTTACAAGTAGTGACCAAGAAAGCTGTGGTCGACTTTGTACATGCAAATATCATTTGTCGATTTGGAATCCCGAAGACCCTCATCACTGATAATGGAGAAAATCTTAATAGTTATCTGATGAAAGAGGTATGTTAGCAGTTCAAGATCGTACATCGCAACTCCACCCTATACCATCTCAAGGCGAATGGAGCAGTTGAGGCAGCCAATAAAAACAAAAAGAAGATACTTCAAAAAATGGTGGAAGGGTCCAGGCAATGGCACGAGAAGCTACCTTTTGCATTATCGCACTACTGTCCGCACTTCGGTAGGGGAAATCCTATATTTTTTGGTATATGGAACAGAAGCATTAATCTCGGCCGAAGTTGAAATCCCATCCCTTCAAATTGTGACCGAAGCAAGAATCAACGATGAAGAGTGGGTTAGAATCCGCCTGGAGCAATTGAGTTTGATTAATAAGAAAAGATTAGCGGCAGTGTGTCACGGCCAATTGTATCAACAAAGAATGGCCAGAGCATATAACAAGAAAGTGCGTCCAAGAAAGTTTGAGTTGGGTCAGTTGGTGTTGAAACACATCCTTCCTCACCAGGAAGAGACAAAGGGCAAGTTCGCTCCAAACTGGCAAGGACCATTTGTCGTGTCAAGTGTGTTGTCCAATGGGGCATTGTATTTAACAGATGTAAAAGGAAAATATGAAGAAATGGTTATCAATTCGGATGCAGTCAAAAGATACTATGTATGATTTTCTTATGTTTAAATCATTGTCTATACTTGGCATGTTTGGTTGTACTTGGCATGTTTTAGAGATTGAAATGACAAAGACATTTTATTCAACTATCTAAACACTTTACCCTTTGCTAACCATTTTGAGATTCAATTATTTTCTTTTCATATCCCTCTTTCAGAATCAGTAATGAAAGTGAGAAACGCAATTATGAGAAGGCAATGAAAGGAAAAGAGCAAATAAAAAACAAAGAAAGAAAAAAAAGAAAAAAAAGAAAAAAAAAGAATAAGAAAGAAAAGAAAAAAATAAGAGGAAAAGAGGAAGAAAAAGAGACAAACAACAACAGAACGATAAAAACAATGAATCTGCAGGAACTACGTTTAACCTGATTCCTTTTAAGGATACTTAGGCAGCCTCATGGCTCGGTCATATTCAAATAAAATCCAAAGTCCCCAAGCAAGAAATTGGGGCAGAAATCTCGTTTGTTATGATAATTGGATTCCCAAAGTTATAAATTTTGAACCCATAAGTGTGATTTTTGAGCCTTTTATATCCTTTTATTTATAACCTTATCCAAAAGCCTACATTACAGTCCAAAGAAAGACCTTTTGATCAATATTTAAGAAATGCCGAGGCAAGCAAGGAGAGGTGGACCATACCCCGGGACGGCACTCTAATTCAAGCAGAAAAATAATCGAAATGAGAGAGTCTTAATGGTGAAAACCCTCACGGGCACCGTAAAGCGACAAGAGTTGAGAGAAATAAAAATGAGAGAGTCTTGTTGGTGAAAACCCTCACGAGCACTATAAGGCGAAGGCGAGGCAAGGAATGAACAATTGAAAAAGGGTCGTCGGTGATAATCTGTTTAGAACATCGTAAGTCAGGCAAAGTTAGGGTTTGGTTAGAGGAATTAGGTTAAAATGGTCGCAACAACAAAAGCATGGCAACCGAAGGCCGGTCATCAAGACAGACTGGGTCGACTAAGCCGAAGTGCACTTCATGATCATGAAAAACCAGCTGTTCTTCCTTAGATAAGTTTCTTTTCTCTTCCCCTCAACAATCATTAAATTTGGAATTCTTTTACCCTAAAATAGTTCTGAGTCATTGCATTTCATTTTTCTTTCGAGTCTCTAAAGTATTTTTCTTTAAGAAAATGGGAGAGAAATTTCAAAGATTACTACCAGATCCCAAAGGGACGAAGCACATGCCACCCAAAAACGTAACAAAGGCAGCAAAGGTTGAAAAAACAGGGGGAGGGATTCACAAAAGCTTCAATGATAACAAAGGCGGTTAAAGGTTGAAACTGCAAGGGGAGGGATTCACAAAACCTTCAGTGATAGCAAAGGCAATAAGGGTTGAAACTGCAAGGGGAGGGATTCACAAAAGCTTCAATGATAAAATTGACTCGAGAGGCAAGAGTTTGGCAAAGTGACAGAGAACAACACAAAAATAGGGAGCAGAGTAAAGCCACAAGGGTCAGAGGGCCAGATGAGCATAATACATTGACTTGGTAATCTCAAGAAAGATATAAGAATTCTGGCAAAAGGGCAGGAGTGTAACACAATAACAGGGGAGCAAAGTAAAGCCATAAAGGTTCGAGGTCAGCCAACCAACTCAGGCAACTCATCATCAACATTGAAACTTGAACACAACAGAACACAAGAGTGGGGAGGCCACTTCAACCAAGAATGCCATAAGCTAACCACCACTTTTCAAACTGACAAGTTTTCTTTGATTGACACAGGGGCAAAAAGATTTCAGAAGATCCTAAGGGAAACCACCCACAGGGGAGGGCAAGTACATTGCAGGTATGATCAAAACTTCAGGGCCCATCAAAAAATGGGACCCAGTTACAACTCAAAAAGGAACATAATCCATCATAAATATTCTCCCTAGCTAGATCGCAATGGGACGAAACTTTAATTAGCAACCCCCAACAGAAACAACCGAGAGTTAAAAAGGGCATGAAATTTGAAATTCTCAAGACCCTCATGAAAATGGGACTCAGTTTAAAACTAAAACAGGCACGGGTAACATGGGCAGGCGCAAACACCTTCCTTAGTAAGAGTCGTCAGAACTCGCTTGAACAATGATCCCCAACAGAAACAATAGGAAGTTAGAATTGGAATTTAATCAAGAACCCTCGTAACCCCCCTGAAAAATGGGACTTAGCCTGAAATACAAATAAGCACGGGCAACACGGGTAGGCACAAATATTTCCCCAACAAGAGTCCTCAGAACCCGCTTGAATAACGAGATATAGCTTTAAATACTAATCCCCAGCAGACACAGTTGGTCATCTAATTAAGAGTTGTCAGAACCTTTCTAGATAATGGGAAGTAGATTAAGTCACCGATCCCCAGTAGGTCCCCAGCAGATATAACTCAGATAACAACACACAATGAATTATAACACCTTTTGAGAACACAACCTAATTTTTAAAGTTGTCATGGGATTTAATTAAGACTTACAGATGCATCCAGCACCAAATTGGGGCAGAAAGATCTTCTCTTGTTTTGTTTGCTTTTTTGTGATTAGGTACAAAAGCAACAGTCTCAGGGAATATTTTCCATGATTTAAGTTTGGTAATCAGGCGCCCACCTGTAGAACAAGGGAATATTTTTCAAGTTTCAAGTGTTGGTAATCAGGCGCCCACCAATAGAATAAGCGAATATTTTTTAAGTTTTAAGTTTTGGTAATCAGGCGCCCACCTGTAAAATAAGGGAATATTTTTCAAGATTCAAGTTTGGGTAATCAGGCGCCCACCTGTAGAACAAGGGAATATTTTTCAAGATACAAGTTTTGGTAATCAGGCGTCAACCTGCAGAACAAGGGAATATTTTTCAAGATTTAAGTTTTAGTAATCAGGCTCCCACCTGTTAAACAAGGGAATATTTTTCAAGATTCAAGTTTGGGTAATCAGGAGCCTACCTGTAGAACAAGGGAATATTTTTCAAGATTCAAGTGTTGGTAATCAGGCGCCCACCTGTAGAACAAGTGAATATTTTTCAAGTTTCAAGCGTTGGTAATCAGGAACCCACATATAGAACAAGGAAATATTTTTCAAGATTTAAGTTTTGGTAATTAGGCGCCCACTTGTAAAACAAGGGAACAATTTTCAAGATTCAAGTTTGGGTAATCAGGCGCCCACCTTTAGAATATGAAAATATATTTCAAGTTGCAAGTCTTGGTAATTAGGCGCCCACCTGTAAAACAAAAAAATATTTTTCAAGTTTTAAGTGTTGGTAATCAGGCGCCCACCTGTAGAACAAGGGAATATTTTTGAAGATTTAAGTTTTGGTAATCAGGCGCCCAACTGTAAAACAAAAAAATATTTTTCAATATTAAAGTTTGGGTAATCAGGCGCCTGCCTGTGGAACAAGAAAATATTTTTCAAGATTCATGTTTTGGTAATCAGGCGCCCACATGTTGAACAAGGGAATATTTTTCAAGATTCAAGTTTCGGTAATCAGGCATCTACCTGTAGAACAAGGAAATATTTTTCAAGTTGCAAGTTTTGGTAATCAGGCGTCCACTTGTAGAACAAGGGAATATTTTTCAAGATTCAAGTTTTGGTAATTAGGCGCCGACCTGTAGAGCAAGGAAATATTTTTCAAGCTGCAAGATTTGGTAACCAGGCGCCCACATGTAGAACAAGGGAATAATTTTCAAGATGCAAGTTTTGATAATCAGGCGCCCACCTGTAGAACAAGGGAATAATTTTCAAGATGTAAGTTTTGGTAATCAGGCGCCCACCTGTAGAACAAGGGAATATTTTTTATGATTTAAGTTTGGTAATGATGCGCCCACCTGTAGAACAAGGGAATATATTTTCAAGTTTCAAGTGTTGGTAATCAGGCGCCCACCTGTAAAATAAGAGAATATTTTTCATGATTCAAGTTTGGGTAATCAAGCGCCTACCTGTAGAACAAGGGAATATTTTCAAGATTCAATTTTGGTAATCAGGTGTCCACCTGGAGAACAAGGGAATATTTTTCAAATTTCAAGTTTTGGTAATCAGGCGCCCACCTGGAGAACAAGGGAATATTTTTCGAGATACAAGTTTTGGTAATCAAGTGCCCCACCTGAAAAATAAGGGAATATATTTCACGTCCAACAATTCGGCATTGAGCATAGAAGAAGAGAAAACAAGAAGTCTACAAGGCAATAAGAAGTTCTACAGGAAGAAATACAAGTGAACAAGGTAGCGAGGAGTCTATAGGAAGAAATACAAGGCAACAAAGCAACAGGGATCAAGAGCAAGTTTGAAGACGTAGATAGGTTATTTTATAACCCATAGTTCATATCTTATTCTAGCTTCTTTATTTTTTACGAGATGTAATAAGGGGGCCTAGCAGCAGTAGCAGCAGCAACAACAACAATGAGATCACAACTTCGGTAGTCCCAGCTACCAAACACTCCTGAACTACACTCACCTGATTTCTCTTTACCCAAGGATATGTAGGCAACATCTGAAGTAGGGTGCGGTCAAACTTTTCAAAATGTTTCTCACGGAGTATTTGAACGGGCAAAAATCGCCCGTGTCTGCTTACGTATCTTTGCACGAAAACTCTTCGTGTTTCCGAGCAAAGAGGGGCAGCTGTGAGCACGTGATTTTTTCCCTATATGAATTACTCCCAGAAATTCAAACAAAATGATTTTGTTCATTATTTTGCAATTTTGTGGATTTTGTGACATTTTATGTTAATTATTTGTATTTTTTGTATATTTTACATAATAAAAAATATAAAAAATATACTTGACATTTGCATTTAGGGTTTAATTTCACATTTTAGAATTAATTAGTAATTAAGTTACTATACAAAATATAGAAACTACAAAAATAGTTCTTCTGCATTTTTACTTTTAATTTGTTTTAGTGTTCTTTCAAATTAGGAATTAGTATTAATTAGTATAATTTTAGAGTTAATTCAGGTCCTTTATTTTTATTTTAGCACTTAATAAAAATCAGAAAACTTATAAATAAAAAAAAAACAGAAACAAGAAAAAAGAAGAAGAAAACAGATGAAAAGAAAGGATTTTTTAAAGAAGTAAATAGGCTGTTTGTTCATTTGGGCCAATTGTCAAATAAATAACACCAGCCTATGTAAAAATCCCATAATGCCGGCTAAAGTTGGACCAAATCACAGACACCAACCCGGTCCAGCCCTAACCCATGCAAAAACGACGTTGCTTAGGGCCCCTTAATCACGACCGTTGATCCCAATAGATCGAACGGTCCGCAATTGCCTAGGTTTAGGATATAAAACAGTCAGATCCCCCCTTACCCCCCAAACCATCGCCTCTCAATACCCCTTGCCAACTCCGGTGTAACACCGCCCAGCACCACCGTTCCCTACCATTCGCCGTTGGTCGGAAATTGCCTCCGCTGGCGGCGAGTCTCCAAATAACCCAAAAATTACAACATATCGTCCTCATCATCTCCCCTTTCCAAATTCACGTCTGGTTTCTCTTAAATCCCCACCAGTCTTCTCGTATATTCTATTAAATAGCCAGATGCTCCGTTGTGCACAGTGGCGATGACTCAAACCACCCCAATGGAAACCAAAATCACACCCGGTGGCTACTTTGTTTCCCCATACAACATTCACCCTCAAATTCCCTCAATGGCCTCCAAAACTGGTCGAATTTCAAGATCTAGTGTTCCGAGATCAAGATCTCGAATGGATTCTTGGGTCGAGTCTCGAGCTGTGGCTAGATTCCGTCTCAAGTAATTTTCAATTAGGTAAGACTTTCTTTATCATGTTTCATTTCTTGTCAGTCTCTTCCTCATCTTCTTTTCCTTTGATTCCGACTCTGAGTTTCGAATTAAAAGTCGTGTTCATCTTCATAAGTCAATTGCATAGGTTTCATTCTTTGCGTGTTTGTCTCAAGTTGATTAATTTAAGTCCAGATATGTTTTAGTTATTTCTTAGTCAAGTGCATAATTATGTCTCCGTTTGTGTGATTAGTTTAAATGATATTATAAATACTATTTGTTTAATTGCTAGCAGGCTTTTCTATGTGTTTGTTTTATCTCGATCCATTTAAATCTCTTAGTGTTCTACTAGGGTTGCTATGGCATTTTAGAAGACCTTAGGGGATTCAATAGTTAACCTGAAAATGATATGGGGATAATTGAAGTTTGTAATAGCTGATTGGGGCTGGGGACAATTTAGGTAGCTTGAGTAGGAAGGAATATTTGGGCAACAAACATTGGAAGTTACTAGAAGCACCTACAAGGGGTTCTAAGAAGAATTTCAATTGTTAAATGGAAAACTTAGGTGAAAAGTCATAACTATAGGGACTCTAAGCTAAAATATGGATTAAAACAGGGGGGGAGGGGAGGGGAGGGGTAAAGGGTAAATAAATGATCATGAAATCCGCACTAGAGTTTGGCCTATAAAAGGGCATTATCCTTGCCTTTCAAGGCAAGATTGGAGGAACTAAAAATCTAGAAATAAAACTTGTAAAAACTCTACTGTTTTATTCAAGCTTGAGGATAAAAATACCAAAATACCACTGTTTCATTGAATAGCCTCTGAAATTTCTTGTGGAAATCACTCTTTGACAAATTTTGGGTAATTATTAGTTAAAAATGAGCTGAAGTATGTGTGATATTCAAGTTCTGGGGTTACTTTTAGTCGGAGTTTGATTCTGCACTTTGGGTGATATTGTTTAAATTCAAAATTTTTTAAGTTGTCTTCCTCATCCATTCCTGGGCATAAATTGCTGCTGAATCCTGTTCCCACTACTGTTTCCACTGCTGATCCTCCATTTCTTTGTTTGCTTTCAACTTCCAGGTACAGACTTTGAATCACACAATGTGAAGCGTAGTATGAAGATGGAATGAAGCAATTTCTTGTCTTAATCTTCTTCTTTTCTATGTGTTAAGAGTGGTCCAATTCTCATATTTGTTTTCATTTAAATTGTTGATGTAGGGATTTATCCGTTAGAATAGCTAAGAATCAGGTTGTAGTTGATCATGGACTCTCGAGACTATGACTTGTTCAGACTCCATTCTTTGGTTTCATGTTAGTAGTGCAGGTTAACTTTATAACACATTTGTTAGCTAGACGTAAATGGCGGCTTGTTGATGTGGTGATTTCTCTATATGTAGGAGGAAGCATTATTATTTTGGTTTAGATTCACTTAGAAATTATTATTTCAGGTTTCAGTTTACTATGTGTGTAGTATGCATTTTGGACGATTTTAAATGTTTGTAGCATGCAGTTTGGACAATTTTAAATGTGTGTAATAGCGTGAATGATTTAGATGATTTTGTGCTTTTGCTAAGTGATAATAAGCACTATTGTTAGTAATTGATCTCTGCTGTAGCTTTAATACTTTGTCCATTGTGGCAAATAAATCATCTTTGAAGGAAGTGTATAACTTACTTTACAAGGGGTAATTTTTAAAGGGCTGTGGTACACAGTTTGTTGGGTTCGAGAATAAAGAGCATATTTTGCAGCCCGTTTTGTAGTTTAATCACTTTTTAATTTATGTGTTCGTAGTATGCTTTAGACACATTTAGTATACAATTGTGGTTGTGTATACGTTCGTGTAACATGACCATAATTTTAAATTAATTCAGAGTATACGTTCATGAAACTTCGCTCGATCCTTTCTTAATAACAAAATGAATTGCAAGCCTTTATTTATTGTATTTCGTAAGTTCATTAGAATCACATGCCTTTATTAATTTCTTAGGCTAAATAAAAATAAAATTTTCGTAGAATTTAAGGCCGTTTAAAATACCAAGTGTGGTTGCGTATACGTTCGCGTAACACAACTATATGTCTAAAAAAATAAAATCGGAATATGCGTTCGCGCAACTTCGGCCCAAACTTTCTTAATAATAATTAAGCGTTATTAATTGTGGACATGTCCGCGTGACGTGATTTTTGACGCGCCAAACGGGCGGTTATACGTAGCGTAATCCCGTTCCAAAATAATTTCCAAATTAAAAAGTGGAAAGAAGCAAAACTACATAGGTTTAGTAATTAAACGATTTAGTCAAGCCAAGTAGTATCAAAGCGACCGTGATAGAATCATGGAACCCGAAAATGCCTAACACCTTGTCCCGTGTTAACTGAATTCGTTACCAGGATTTATGATTCGCAGATTATAATAACAAAGTCATTCTTTTCCTCTATTCGAGATTTCAACTGGCGACTTGGGACACCATAAATAATCTCAAGTGGCGACTCTGATTTTTAATTAAAATGAATCCCGTTTTGATTGTCACTTATATTTGAAAAACTCCCTTTCTACGCCTTTCGCGGGGACGCAGTGTTAAAAAGGAGGTGTGACACATACCACAAGTAAACTAGAGGTGTACTGAAACAAATATTAGTTGACATGACTGGTAAGCTATCTTGGTTCAATCATGATGCGCAAATGATTGAGAATTCACATTGGCATATATTGAAAAAATAGAAGATTGTTCAAAAATTCTCTTGTGCGTCTTATTCTCATGATATACCAGCTAAGGTAGCTACTGAATCCTTTGATATCTGGAATTAATAAAATATGATATATATATATATATATATATATATATATATATATATATATATATATATATATATATATATATATATATGTAGGCCCAGTCACCTGCCATGTGGACTATTTTCTATTATATAATTTTAATAGATGCATCTATTGTATAGTCACATATGCGTCTGTTATCAACTTGAAATTTGGATTTTGCAAGGTTGCTTGCTCAAATTATTAGAGCACAATTTCAGAACGTAAATTATGATGATTTATCTTTGTAATGCCGGTTTAAATCCAAGTTGGTTTAGCATAAATTATATGCCTCCAACTATAGCTAACCAATTGGTTATGAGAACAAAACTCTCAAAAAAGAATAGTATGAGATATATTATTTAATTAATATATAGCAACACTTGTACACATCTAGCCAATAAATTATTGATAAATTCTCCCTATCACAATTGGACCAAGGTCAGGAACTAAATGAATTCCATCTAGAAAAGTGAATGTGCTATATGATTTAATTGCTCTACCATAATGCATAAAGATGAGTCCCTAAAGAATGATCGGGATATGTCTTGGTGATCCAACATTAGGGGGAGAAAATAGACAACTCAAAAAATATTACATGAAATGAATTATTATGAGTACATCTAGATCCTCACACAAGAAAATATGAACTTGAAGTTCAAGTGATAATTCATTTACAAAATATTGCTAGGTACATTTGTTGACCCAAAGCTAAATATTATATTTCAGCTGCTAGTGGTCTTAAAAAGGATAAATTCCATGAAGAATAGAGTTTAGGGCACACATGAAGCATAATTGACTAATCGGTTTCAAAAATAAAAATCCTTGAAGAAGTAGAGGAGTAAATGATCAAGATGGTCATAATAAAGAGGCAAATGTTCTTTAAGAGCATCGAGACATAACACTTTATAAGACCTCATAAAAGAGGCTCAGGTAAATAAAAATAATGAGATCTCCATCAATTATGTCTGTATTGAGAGATGATGGAACCGATATAAAATGATCATCAACGATATTATTGATATAATGTAGCACTCAATATAATTAATATTTACGAGTATCTTACGTTAAAATCTGTTATAGAATGTGGACAGATAAATGATTGGCCAAAATAAAGACTACACAATTAAGATTGACCTCACCTGAAAAATGTGAAGTTGGACATATAGTCCCAACACCTGAAGTATAAATCCTAGTAGAGGTAAATATATGTTCTTGTGCAAAAGTAAAATGCAAAATCAAGTCTATAGATATAAAGTCAACTTGTGGCACAAGATTTTTCGTAAATATCCTGGCATTGATTATATGGAGACATAATCTCCTGTGATGGATGCAACACATTCAAGTATCTTATCTGTCTAGCAATTCGTGAAATACTTGATATGCATCTTATGGAAGTTGTCACAGCCTATTTATAGGGCTCCCTGGACAGATGAATTTTTTTTAAAAAACCCTAAAGGATTCAAAGTACCTAAAACACACAAAAATTTGCAGAAAACTTGTTCGATAAAGCTTCGGAAATCGTTGTATGGATTGATCCAATCAGGGAGCATGTGGTATAATAGCCTCAGCAAATACCTATTCAAAGAAAGGTACAAAAATGACCCAATTTTGTCTTTGTGTTTCTATAAAAAGATCTGGATCAGAATTTGTCGTAGCAAATATGTATGTTGATGATTTGAATATTATTGGAACTCCTGAAGAGCTTCCAAAGGAACTAGAATGCTTGAAGAAAGAATTTGAAATGAAAGATTTTGGAAAGACAATTTTGTCTTGTCTTACAAATTGAGCATTTGAAAAATGGAATATTTGTCAATCAATCAATGCACACCAAAAAATTTTAAAAACGCTTTTATGTGGATAAAGCACATCCATTGAGTACCTTGATGGTTGTGAGATTACTTGATATAAATAAAGATTTATTTCGTCCTCATAAAAATAATGAAGAGCTTCTTGGTATTGAAATACCATACTTAGTGTAATTTGAGCATTAATGTATAATAATTCTAGACCAGATATAGCTTTTTCTGTGACCTTGTTAACAAGATTTAGTTCTTCCCCAACACGAAGACAGTGGAATTGTATTAAGCATCCATTCGAGATATCACCGAGGGACTATTAAAATGAGATTATTTTATTCAAATGAATATAGGTCACAAATGATTAGTTGTGCAGATGCAGGATATTTGTCTGACCCACATAAAGGTCGATCTCAAACAAGCTATTTATTTACGTGTGGAGGTACTGCCATCATGACGTTCAACAAAACAAATTATGGTTGCTACTTCTTCAAATCATGCAGAGATAATATCCATTCATAAAGGGAGTTGAGAATTCGTTTGGTTAAGATCAACAACTCAACATATCCAGGAGATATGTGATCTTTCATTGGCAAAGGACATTTCGATAACATTATATGAAGACAATGTTACATGTATACCTCAACTAAAAGGGGGATATATTAAAGGAGACAGGAAAAAAAAACATATTTTACCAAAATATTTTTTCACGCATGGTCTTCAATAGAATGGTAAATTATAAGTTTAACAAATTCGTTTAAGTGATAATTTGGCAAATTTGTTCACTAAGACATTACAGACATCAACATTTGAGAAATTAAGATCCAAGATTGGAATGCACTGTCTCCAAGATATCAAATAAGGTTTTTATCAGGGGAGAAATATGCATTGTACTCTTTTTTCCTTAACCAAGGTTTTGTCCCATTTGCATTTTCCTCGTAAGATTTTTAATAAGACAACTATTAATGCTTATTATAAGATATGTGTACTCTTTTTCCTTCACTAAGATTTTTCCCACTAGATTTTTTTAGTAAGGCTTTAATGAGACACATTATCTGTTAGTGGAAATCCAAGAGGGAGTGTTATAAATCCTGTAAATGGATCCATCCACTTGCAACGATGGATGTCTCCCACAGCAGGCTTTGGATTGGTTATGTATCCATAACAAGCTTTGGATTCGTTATGTATCCATAATAAGTTTTAAATTTGTTATGTATTTATAACAGGTTTTGGATTGGTTTTGTAACCCGGATGTTTCTATATAGAGATTCATAGATGAACCAATTCATTACTCTAAAATGAAGAAATAAATCCTTTCTTCTATTGTCATTTTTCTCTTTTATTATTGGTTAATTACATAGCTCTTGTTAGCTTTTGTTTTATAACAGCTAAAATATTTTGGTCAACCTAACAAAAATAGACAAAATTGTTACGCAAAGGAAAGTCAACCTTTAATCATGAAGAATAGTCTAAGGTCGCTAGTAAGTTCAAGATGTCATGAAAAGTATGGTCAACAGTGGAAGGCTGTAGGAAAAATGTACATGCTTTATTTTAATTCTTTGAAATCTTAGCCCACATAATTCACAAGAAATTTGAATAATTAAAACAAAATTGATATTAGTCAACTACTCCGCTTGTTTTTGGTCAAACTCAAAAATCTTAATGTCAAAACAAGTTAATAATCTATGTCAGCTAATACTTGACCAAATACACTTCCTCTTATTTCCTCTCTTTCGTTATCTTCTTCCTGTATTCAAGAACAGCTGTGACTTCTTAGCATCTATTAATACACCGGTATTCAAATTTAATATGTTCATATTCTTTCTTGTTGATCTGCCTTTGGACTATGAAAACCTTTTTACTACAGCGAAGCTTCAACGACAAAAATTGATTATGACTGAGCTTCGGTCTAGCTTGTTGTTACATGAGTCTTGCCTTTAGCGGATATATCCTATGACTGTATTGATGATCTTATATATTAATCGAGTTTTCATTCAAAATAATTGAAACTTTAATTTTTGAAAAGGCAAAATGATCTGCATTTCTTCGAATTTCTTTGGTAATTTGTCAGCATAGTTCTATTCTCGATGATCGAATCGATCAATGTTCGTCCCCAATAAGTTGTGTAGCTGCTTGTTATAGAAATGTGTTCCTCCATCACTTATCAAAATTCGGGGCCCTAAAATTTTACCTCTACACTCGTGTCATTAGTAGGAAGAGCAAAGGCTTCCACCCACTTAAAGACATAGTCCTTCGCCAGAAAAATGTACATGTGACCATTTGAGTAAAAGAAATGCCCATGAAATCGATCCCCCACGCATCAAAAATTTCTATATCGAGAATACCTTGCACTGGTATATCTTGCCTTCTTATTATCATTCTGGTCTTTTGGTACCTATTACACTTCTTCATAAACTCATGTGCATCTCCAAACAATTTAGTCCTACAAAAACCTAATTGTAGCAACAGTTGTATCACCCTAGGGTGATGCATGGCAGTCATGTAAGATCTCTTGTATTCCTGCTTTTGGCACACACTTTCTTATCAACTGATCTGCATAATATTTGAACAATAATAGCTCATCCCACATAAAGAGTCTCACCTCATGTAAGAATCTTCTTTTTGCCTGGGGTTCGAGGTCATGTGACAGCACTCTACTTGCAATGCAGTTCACATAGTGAGCGCACCCTGGTGTTTTCTCTCTGGGTGATGGAAAAAGAATTGCTCATTTGGAAAGATCTTCTTAATCAGACTCCCTTAAGCCACATGATCCTGAGACTCTAATGTCAACAACTGATCGACCACTTTGATTCTCTATTCCTTTATGACCGCGGATCTCCAAATCAAATTCCTGCAAAAGCAACAACCAATGAATTGGCCTTGGTTTAGAATCCTTCTTCTCAAACAAATACTTGTTAGCTGAACGGTCTGCGTATATGATGACTATTATGCCTATTATGCATGCCTCAAATAAGTGAAAGTTCTTTTAAGTGACTATGTAATTCATCTGAGCAGGAGCAAGGGTCTTGTTTGTATAAGATAGAATGGAATACCTTATTCCTCCTCGGACCCAGGATAGCTCCAATATCAATGTCACGTGAATAGAAATTTGCTCAAACGACTTGTTCAAATCCTTAGCATTCTCCATCTCCAATCCGTATTTGGACACTTTATTGTGTCCTAGCATTATGCCTTCTCGCACCATGAAATTGCATTTCTCTTGTTTAGCACCAGATTCGTCTCCTTACGCCTAGCAAGCACTTTACCAAGAATAGTTAAGCATATATAAAAAACTATCAAACACAGAGAAACCATCCTTAAAGACCTTAACAAAACCTCTCTACTATATCAGTAAAAATTGCCATAATACACCTCTAAAAAGTTACGGGTGCATTACATATCCCGATTATAATTCTGTTAAATGCATAACTGCAATAGAGGCATGTGAAAGTGATTTATTCTTGTTCTTCATGGGCAACAACAATATGATTATACCCCGAGTAGCCTTCAAGAAAACAATAGTATTTCTGTCCGGCTAAGCCGTCTAGCATTTAGTCAATTAGGGAGAGAGAAAGTCGTCTTTTTGGATATTATGCTTCCTATAGTTTATAAAAATCCGCCAACCAGTTATTACCCTATTTAGGATTATCTCATTCTGCTCATTCACTAATATTATCTTCCCTTCATTTTGGGGTATACACTGAACAAGACTTACATACTTGTCGTCTGAGATAGAAAATATAATACATGCATCTAGCCACTTAATCGCTTTTTTTTACTACCTCATTCATGATTGGAATGAAGAGGTGTTGATGTTCCACAGTCGGCTTGTGCCGTGCATGCAAAAAATAGAGCTGATCCTTTTTATGTCGTACATTATCCATCCAATGACATGTTTGTGCTTTCGTAACACCCATAATAGCTTTTCTTCCTACATGCCAGGCAGATGACATAATTACAAGTATTACAGATATACCCAAGTAAGCATAACAAAGATGAAAATTTAAGGGCTTAAGGTTCAGCTTTGGAGCTTCATCGGTAGAAGGCTTGGGTGGAGGTCTACTTGGCCTATCTAAGCGCTCAAACTGCAGTTGATCCCTAATATATCACATACACATCAAGAATGTGCATCATCTTCTCAACCTGCTCATCATTTCTATGTTGTCAAACAACATGAATGCATTCTCTAGCGAATCATATAAATATACACTCGATCAATAGCTTGCTCATCTAGGCAATTGAATCGCCTGGTAGACAATGAAGACTTTGTTGACCACTCTCGTGACCATTTTATCTTCCATGATCTTGATGATTGCATCTGTAGCCAAGAGAAGACATTCCAATATGATAGGAAATTTTTTATCGTCCGGATGGAAAGATAAAATGTCTAATTGCAACAACGCATCCTCAATCACTTCTCAAAATAAGTGAGGGACCTATCAGCTAATTGTAGCATGATCGTAGTATTAGGAAATATTGTAAATATCTTTTGTGTATCTTTTTATTATTGGTAGAATATTCTCTCATTAATTGTACAATCCTATAGTTGGTAGGTTTTGATTTTCCTTCATTATTGTACAATCCTATAGTTGGTAGGTTCTGATTTCTCTGTACTCTATATATACTTTGGTGAGCAATACAAGAAACTCACTTCTCCAAAACTCTCTACATGGTATCATACGCCAGTGGCTTATCGCTAAACAAACCCTAAATACATAATACCCGCCGCCGCCGTAGCTCCTCTCATCGGAGCCCGTCGCCGCCGCCGCTGCACTAATCGGCAGCCCTCTTTTTCTCGACGTCGTTCAGCGCCTCCTCTCCTTGCCTCACGCTCATGGCCGCCACGACGTCAACCGCGCCTCTCCAGCCGATTGCCATAAATGCATCGGCTCAAATTCCACTCAAATTGGACTCCACTAATTACCTGGCGTGGAAATTTCAATTTCGAACCCTCCTTACGGGTTACGATCTCCTCGGCTTCTTGGACGGATCGAAGCCATGCCCACCGTCCACTATCGTCGACAACGACGTGACTTCCCCCAATCCAGCATATCCTTACTGGATTCGCCAGGACAACCTTATTCTCAGTGCCATCATCTCGTCGATCACACCGACGATCATATCCTTCATTGCCGCTGCGGAAACCTCTAAAGAGGCCTGGGACATCCTCGCGCGCACATACGGCACCGCCTTCTCGTGGTCGTATCATGGCTCTCAAACAGCAGCTCCACAATCCGGTAAAAGGTTCTAAATCTATTACTGACTTTATGCACGGTATTCGCGTGATTGTGGATGAATTATCTCTCCTGGGTGTTACCGTTGATTCTGAGGATCTTGTCATAGAGGTTCTAAATGGTCTTGATGACCCGTATATGGAACTCTCTCATGCCATCCAAGCCCGTGAGTCTCCCATCTCTTTTGCTGAATTACATGACAAGCTGTTAAGCATGGAGGCTCAGATTACTGCTCGTGTGCCGGCCACCTCCGTCACATCCGACTCAGCTCCGTCGGCTGCCTTCGTCGCCGGACAGCAGCCAGTCCGTCACCTTTTCGGTAGCCGCAGGCGCGGCTGCATCAGTCGCGGGTCAGTCTCCGGTCGCGGTGGTTACTCCAGCAATGGTCAATCTCGCGGGTACAATGGGAAGTGCCAACTCTGCAGCGAATTTGGCCACTCCGCGCCCCGCTTCCCATCCTATCCCGTCTCCGGCGCCAACCAGCCCCCTTCCGGTGGACCATTGCCGCGGCCAGCTTATGCTTCGCCGCCCTATCCAGCTGCTCACACAGCCCATCACTCTCCGACGATTCCCTCTGCATCCGATTGGATCCTGGACTCTAGTGCCTCTCATCACATAACCTCTGATCTTGCCAACATGTCTCTTCACAGTCCTTACACTGGCTTCGACAATGTGGTTATTGGTAACGGTGAAGGTTTGACAATTACTCATACTGGACAACTTAACAGTCATTCCTCTCTTTTATTACCTGGGGCTCTCTGTGTTCCATATATGCGTAAAAATTTGATCTCTGTTGCCCAATTATGTCGTCACAATAACGTTAATGTTGTTCTTTCTTATACTGATTTTCAGGTGAAGGATCGTCGCATGTGGGCAACGCTCGTTCGCGGCCCACTTAGGGGCAACACCTACTACTGGCCGGCGGCTCCCAGTCTCCCATCTGCCCTCACAGGACAAAAGCTCTCTACGTCATTGTGGCATTCTCGGTTTGGTCACCCGTCAGCTAAAACCCTGCGTCATTTAGTATCGTCTAGCAGTATAACGTCCAGTAATGTGTCTGATCTTGCCTATGTATCTTGCAAACTTCATAGGTGTCATAAGTTACCTTTTTCTGAGTCAAGTCTGTCTTCTACTGCTCCCCTGGACCTTATTTTCTCTGATGTATGGACCTCTCCGATTATTTCTAATGAAGGGTTTAAATATTATGTCATCTTTGTTGATCATTTCTCTAAGTATGTTTGGTTTTTTCCTTTACGCCGTAAATCTGATGTCTCACAAACCTTCCCCATTTTTAAATCCATTGTAGAGAAATATTTCTCTGCTAAAATCATTACTCTCTATACTGACAATGGGGGTGAATTTCTCGCTTTACGCTCTTTTCTTGCCTCTCATGGCATCTCTCATCTTACGTCACCTCCTCATACTCCTCAGCACAATGGCTATGCTGAACGCCGTCACCGTCATATTGTCGATACTAGTCTCACTCTCCTTCATCATGCCTCTATACCTCTTATTTACTGGCCTTATGCCTTTGCTACAGCAGTCTACCTCATTAATCGTCTTCCCAAGACAAATCTCTCGATGCGCTCCTCCTTTGAGTCTCTCTTCCAGAAACGCCCCAACCTTGCCAAATTACGTGTCTTCGGTTGTCAATGCTTCCCTTGGCTTCGGCCCTACACCTCACACAAAAATGGAACCCAGATCTCGTGCCTGTGTCCTCTTCGGCTACTCTACTACTCAAAGCGCCTATCTCTGCTTTGATCCCTCAACGTCTAAAATCTTCGTCTCGCGTCATGTCACCTTCCATGAAGATGTCTTCCCGTTCTCCAAAATGTCTAACCCCGAGTCTCCCCTTGTACCCATTCCGGTCTCCCTAGAAGTCCTTCCGCTGCCGCCACCAATACCTGCCGTTGCTCCCACCAGCGATCCTTCACCAGATGCACTCCCGGCGCCACCGCCCGCGCCACCAGCGCCCCTTCCGGCATCGCCAGCGGCCCCTGCCGCCGCTACACCCATTATGCCGCCACCTCCATCCTCTCAGGGTGGTCATCATATGCAGACACGCAGCAAAAACAACATCTTTATGCCCAACAAGAAGTTTGGTATGTCTGCTGTCACCTCTCCTGCTGTTACTGAACCTCAGACCCTGTCCAGTGCTATGTCTGATGAGCGATGGCGCGCTGCTATGTCATCAGAGTTTGATGCTCTGCTACGGAATGACACTTGGGATCTTGTCCATCCTGATTCCTCGCAGAATGTCTTGTTGCAAAGGGCTTTCATCAGCGTCCAGGTGTGGATTTCCAGGAGACTTTCAGTCCGGTTATTAAGCCGGCAACTGTGCGTTTGGTTCTCAGTATAGCTGTATCCAAGGGCTGGCCTCTTCGTCAAATGGATGTGAACAATGCCTTTCTCTACGGAAGGCTTACAGAGGATGTTTATATGGCACAACCACCGAGCTTTGTTGACAAAGCCTATCCATCTTATGTCTGTAAGTTACAGAAAGCTATTTATGGTCTCAAACAGGCACCTCGGGCATGGTACAGTGCGCCCCGCCAAAGCCTTCTGACCATGGGTTTTGTCAACACTACCTCTGACACTTCGCTCTTCGTCTTTCAGCACTCTGGTATTACGGCCTATTTTTTGGTGTATGTTGATGATCTCATATTGACTGGTAATGATTCTGCTTTCTTGAACCGTGGGATTGACTCTCTTGGGTCTCAGTTTTCTCTTAAAGACATGGGTGATCTAAGCTACTTTCTTGGTGTTGAAGTTCTGCGCACCTCCAAGGGGTGCTTTCTTTCTCAGCGTAAATATGTTGTTGTTCTTTTGACTCGTCATAATATGCTGGAGTCAAATCCTGTTCAGACGCCAATAGCGGCGTCAACTCGCCTTCATCTGGCCGACGGCTCGGCCCCTGCCGACGCATCCGCCTATCGACAGGCCCTTGGGGGCCTCCAGTATCTCTCCTTCACTCGTCCTGATATCTCCTTTGCTGTGAATAAACTCTCACAGTTCATGCATGCTCCTACTGTCACTCATTGGGGTGCAGTTAAGCGCCTATTCTGGTATCTGAATGGGACGCGTGACTTTGGCGTCTGGCTGCGTCCTTCATCTGCTATACCTCTGCATTGTTTCTCTGATGCTGATTGGGGTGGAAACTGTGATGACCGCTCCTCAACTGGTGCCTATGTTGTTTTTCTAGGGCCGAATCCTATTTCATGGAGCTCCAAAAAGCAGCGTTCCGTTGCACGATCATCTACTGAAGCTGAGTATCGTGCCATTGCTTCTGCTGCCGCTGAAGTACGTTGGCTTCATTCCCTGCTGCGCGAGCTTCATGTCCCTCTTCCGGCTGCTTCTGTCATTTACAGTGACAACATTGGCGCCACTTATCTCTGTGCCGACCCTGTGTTTCATTCTCGCATGAAACACATCTCCATTGATTATCACTTTGTTCGTCAATTGGTCCAGAATGGGTCCCTTCGTGTTGCTCACGTATCCTCTGCTGATCAGCTTGCTGACGCTCTCACCAAGCACTTATCTCGTCCTCGGCTTCTTCTGATGATGTCCAAGATTGGCGTGTCCTCCGGCCCTCCATCTTGAGGGGGCGTATTAGGAAATATTGTAAATATCTTTTGTGTATCTTTTTATTATTGGTAGAATATTCTCTCATTAATTGTATAATCCTATAGTTGGTAGGTTTTGATTTTCCTTCATTATTGTACAATCCTATAGTTGGTAGATTTTGATTTTTCTGTACTCTATATATATATTTTGGTGAGCAATACAAGAAACTCACTTCTCCAAAACTCTCTACACGTAGGAGGTCATGTATTTCCCAAGTCAGTAGTTAATAACGGAATCAAAATTGTACCTAAATTGCAAAGAGCTTGGCCCACATTAACTTCACCAATTCGCATGGGGGTGGTGAAGATGCTTAGGTCCTTTAGCTTTGGCGGAAGTTTTCTTTGGATCCTCCAAGTCACTGCATTAAATTGAGCCTGAGTATTCTTTTTAGTGTCACTATTAAGTGCTCCAACATGTCAGGTTGTCTCCAAATCTGCAATTTGTCCTCAATTGCAAATTGTCCAACGTTGCTTGTTGATTGTAACCAACAACTTCTTTAAAAATTCAATCATCTACGGTCCCTGATATTACCCCTATGATCTGCTACTATTTTGATTTTCACCCCACGGGAAGTTAAGATGATTTCTTTAATTCGGTTTGTATGTATTACTAACATACTAAGCAATTTTATTCATTGGACATTTACTTTGCTGCCCCACGTATTATATGGATTTAAGATTCAAAGGGCAGTGATCATTGACTGTAAAATTGACTCCTTATACATCTTCAAAGTTTCATCTAACCTATCTGTGTCCCAAAATTTTATCTGTTTGAAAATAATGTGAGCATTTTTTTTTTATCGCACTCTTGACGAAAGAATTCATCCTCTCTCTGCTAAAATCCGACAATTTTGGACCCTCTTAACAATTTTGTCTTCCCAGAGGGGAAGAATTTGATCAATCATTTTCTTGTTAAATCGTCTCAATTTCTAATCTAATTTGTTGGTTCTTTCTATAAACACGTCTTTGGTTCCCCATTAATCAGTGAAAAGGAAAATAATATTAATCTGATGTAGTCTTGCGAGTCACCTGGAAAGTTATAAGAGTGTTATTTTCAGAAAATTCTTGATGTGCCGATGCAAATCTTCATGTGATAAACCCATATATTAGCCTGAGATTGCACCATATTGTTTTTTAGCTCAAAGTGACTGGTGATTAAAGGTTGTACAATAGCTTACACCATGTTTTCAAGGCTAGACCTCGATCACTGCTCGTTCAGCGTTAGCTTTCATCTCCACAGGTTAAGAAAGATTAATAATTTCTTGAGGATTCTCGACGTACACCCTCAACCTGTTCAGTTGCTTTTGTAGCTTCTTTTGATTTTAAAGCTGCCTTAGCAGCTTTTTCAACTACCTGTCCATGTCCACATTCCAAATATAAAAGTAAATCAGAATGAAATTAATAAATTTAAATGGTATTACATTTCGTGCTTTTACTCTTATTCTCATATATAATGTAAAAATAAATGCAGAACATTATCCCTCGTGACTTTACTTTCATACTCACATTATAATATAAAATTAATTGCACGACTTCACCCTTCTTGCTTTATCCTTACGTTCACTCAACCAATAATCACTATGTAAATAAGGGACGCAAACACCGTTCGTGCTCAATCACTCTTTCTCACAAGCACGGTAATATCCTTCGTGCATTTCGCTCTTCCTCATCAAGTAATTATAAACAACACAATACCTAGCAAGGTAAGAAGAAAATTCAATACCAACAAAAGTATTAGAACATAACTCGTCATATGAAAATCTTTCAACAAATAGCACCAAAAACTTATCGACAATTCAACGATCCCAACACTAATAACTCAATCATCTCAACATAGAAGATAATATGAATATGAGAAATTAAGGAATTAAACAATCTATCTAAAGCATGAAAGACATAGTACACAAATAACATGGCACAATTAAGGCTAATTCTACCCGCATGCTTATCCATGACCAATGTATATACACATGTCATTTTGCATATACGCAACCCCAAAACATAGATGACAAAGCAATTATATTGATTCTATCCTATTTTTCTCAAATTAAGGTTAAACAAGACACTTACTTCTTTTCGAAAAACAATCAACTATCTAACACGTCTTTTTCGTTAGAATGAGCCTCCAAACCAATCGAATCTAGTCAAATATCGTTCAAACAAGTCAAAACAAGCTTGAGAAACTACCATCGACTGAAAAATATACAATCTTTAACATAATTGAAAAAGTCAACCTGGACCCATGTAGTCGAAGTCCGAGATTAAGACGAAATCTCAATTACCCATTCACCTAGGAGTCCGGATATGTAATTTGTTTCAAAATCCGACATCAATTTGAGGTCTAAATCTCAATTTTATAAAATTCCAAAATCGCTTTTTCCCACGTTGACTTGCTTTGTCTTGCTTACCGGCTCGAAATTTTTCTCCAAAAAAAAAAGACTGACTTTAAGGATGCATATATTTAAGTAAGCAAACCAACAGGAGAAAAGATCACAGCTGGTCTAGGATTAGAGAGAGTAGAATAAAAGAGTCCGCCGACTCTTTTTAGTTTTAGAAGGGTTAAATCAATGTTTGTAGTTTCAACCCAAAACTTCCTAATTTCTACTTTGAAAATCATAGATTTAATGATTAAATTTATGAAAAAGTAATTAAAAATAAGTTAAAGTTACTAACCTATGAATTTTGGGAAGAAATTACTCTCCAAAATTGCGTCTATGGAGTCTAGCAAAATTCCCACAAATTTTTAGCTGCAAATATCGCAATTGCGAACTCTTATTTGCAATTACAATGTTTGCAAATGCGATCAGTGTCTCAGTCTTCAGTTTTCGCAAATGTGACTTTTCATTCGCATTTGTGAATGCCCTCCAGGTCGCAAATACAAACCAAGCTTCGCAACATCGAAGTAGTGCCTAGCCCAGTAGTGCTGCAAATGCGACAATGTAGCTGCAATTGTGAAGCTCCTCAATTGATACCCAAATTTTACCCATATATATTTTAATAAGTAAAATACTTTCAAAATAGCATATATATGCATATATAAATATGTCCAAGTACTTTATTATTATTTCATAATTTTTAAGGTTTTTAAACTGATTAATTTTACTTTTTTTTTCATTCATAAAATATCAATAATTATGTCTAAAATTATTATTTTGGTAATTCATCTATTGAATTTTCATATTTATGCCAAAATATGACTAAAATAATTTTTTACATATTTTTACAAATTCATTTTGTATTTTTAAAGCTAAATTGTACATTATCGCAATATTAGTCATTTTTAAGGTTTAATTGTGTCTTGTATCCATAAAATTGAGTCTGATATTTTAAATTGTTAACTATGTGATATAAATAATTTTAGTAATTTTCAATTTATTTTCATAAACCATTTACCATTTTTTATAAATTAAAAAGAAAAAGTGACTATTTAAATTTTTGCCCAAATTGGCTTTCAATTTAACCCCAAATTAAATCTATTTCCCCAACCAAATTTTAGTTCTTACCTGACCCTAACCTTTTTAAAACCAAACAAAACCCGGATTCCCATCCTACCCTTTTAATCTAGGCCATTGATCATTCAGATCAACCTTTAGCCAAGGTATAGACCGGGAGTACTTACTCATAGGTTGCTTGACTTTGGCCATCATTCACCCTTCCATAATTAAACCCCAAACGACCCCCCAAACCCTCTCTTTTGTTACAATCCGCCACATTAGAATCCCCTCTCCTCTCGATTCTATCTGCAGCCTCACATAAATCCTAGCCTCCACCAACCCATTTCACCCTTATTCCTTGCAATCCCTGCCTAACCCATGGATTCCCATGGCTTATTGAGAGGTGTATCAGTCTCATATTGCTTCTCGATGTTTGTTTCCATCATTTCATGGCCAGATCTCAAAGAGACCTGGTCCAGTCCTTGCTCAACCGCTATCTTTGGTCTTTTTTCGACCATCTTTGACCGTTCGAGTTAGATCCACGGCTTTTTTCTAGCTAGATCGATAACTTTCAAAGTCTTTTTCACTTTTTTGGGGTTCTCTAAAACCCTAGCTTTAAGGTTTTTCTATTTTCTTTCAGTTGTATCTTAGATCTGTGCTTATTACAAATTATTAAAGTATTTTCTAGAAGGTTCTTCGATTTTCATTCAAAATAACTCTTCATTTTTAACGATTAGGGTTTCCTCTTTAATTTTTTAAAAAGACTTTCTAATTTTATGATTTTTATGATTTTTCTATGTTCGAACGACTTGGTTATGCTTTCCTTCTACTTGATTCAACATTTTAAAAACCTTAGGTCTTTTTGGTCTTATCCGGTTTCGAAATTGTTCTTGTTTGTTTGAGTGTATACTTGTTCGATTAAGTTCATTGTCCTTTTTGACTTATTTGATTATGAGTTCTTGCCATCTCTTAGACTCGAATATTGCTGAAACCCTAATTTCTTAAAAGGTTTTCCTCACTTGTTACTGTGAGATCTTTACTTTTTTCTGACTCTCTTTACCTGTTGGACTGGCTTCTTCACTTTGGCTTTGCGTGTGAGCCCTATTTATTTGACTTTTTTGACTACTGAGCCCTAGCTTACTCTTGTTGTTGCTGCTGCTGCATGTTTGTACGCATCCAGTTGTTTGTTTTACCAACACGTTTGGCCTTGAATGTCTGATTATTCTGTTCGCTCTATTTATATGGCAAGGTGCAGAATCATGTTTCTTTCTTGATTGATCTTGATTTCCTCAATCTTACGACTGATTGCAAAGGGTTTCCTTATAAACACTAATTTTTACTCATTTGTTTAAAATTAATTAATTACCATCCTTTAATTACTGTGATGTTTTACCTTGCTGAATACTTTCCCAAAACTAAGAATATTTTGTACTTAAACTCAATTATTTACTTCATACTTTTACTGCCCCCTTATATGGCAATAATCAATCTCTCTCAAACTGATTTCTTTCCTTAATTAACCCTGTTAGTATCTATTTGAGCAGTAATCCCTTAATTAAAGGGGAGTACTTGTGTTAATTAATTCCCATTGTGGTTATTTCCATATTTGAGTTGAAACTTTACAGGTTACCTTATTCTTCACTCGTTTTCAAAACTATAAATACCCTACCCTCTCTTCTTTCAAACACACGAACAATCTTAGTTTAGAACAAAAACTTACACTCAAAACTCTCTCTTTGTTTACTACTACTAGTGTTACTGCTTTGCCTTGCCGGGTGAAAGCCAAGGCTAGACTGTGGAATCCTTTTTACTCTTCCTTTCTGCACTTTTCTTCTCTACTGGTATATCCTAGTAAATTTTTAAGCCTCAACAACAACATGTTTCTTTAATTGTTTCAATTTCCCTTGTTCTTGTCTACTTCTGCTTATGGTTCTGCAGTCAAGTTACATCTACCATCATGTTGTAACATGTTCCCTTCCCCTTAGATTAATGCTTCCCCTATGTGTGTTTTGAAGCATACCATGTGAGTCACTTGTTGTGTACTTGTTGTTTTATGAAGCCCTTACCCTATGTATGGTTACAATACATAGTTTTAGTTGAACCTCACAGGTGCCTTAACGCTTCTTAAAATCATTAGGTGGAGACTCTTCAAAATTGCAAAGCCCCTTTTCGAAAAGAAAAGAGTTGTCCCGACCAATGTCATTAACCTGATTTTGCAAGAAAAAGGGGGTGAAATAGCATTTCACCTTTGCTGGAGGAGATATGAGGACTGACCGGTCTAGTGTGGGAAACTCCAGGTTTGCTAATACCTTAGAATAAAAAATGTAGGGGCTTCCCTAAAATGATAGGTTTGAATAAGAATCTAGAATTAACATGCCTGAAGGAATCATACATCCATTTTGACTACCTGTATGAAAGGTGCGGTCACAGTAAATCTTACCGTGCCTACTCTGGCGACTTTTCCGTCACTTCCTTGTGACATGTCCATTGTAGGGTTTTTGTCTTCATATTTTGCTTCCTGAGTCTGATTGTCTTTCTGATTAAGAAAGGTAGAATTCGTACAAGGCTGGCTATGGTAACCAAAACCCTAATGGAGAGTATTAGTGGGTAGGCATTCAACATTGTAAAAATGATTATTGCAGACATATACGTAGGCTTAGAGAAGTGTCAACAAGGAGAAAAATAGTACGAAAGCTGCAATCTGCTACTTTAACTTTGGCTCATATAGCATCTTCAAAAAGGCGGGTATCGACAAGAAATTCAACGAAGGGAGTGGGATGATCACATCTCTTTCCACCATCCAAAGCAAGTGAATTACATTCCCGACATGTTCGCTCAGCCTGAGAATGCTAAGGGATGGGTTGAGCTATTTGATAATCTGACCGAAGAACAGGTTCAATGGATGTTTGAATGGTTTCCAACAGAGGAGTTCATCGCCCAATCCAGAGATGTACCTTTCCCGATACTAATTGGTCTTAAGGGAACCTACCCTTACGTCCCTCTTCGAGTTATGAGGCAAGCTAGTAGGAAGCATGTCATACCTAGGGTCGACAGGATAAGCCACTTTCGAGCCGACTTCCAAAATGATGATAGTCCCTACAAATGCCAAGCCCAACACATGTGGTATTGTAAGATCGTAATGGGAAGAGACAACATGGAGCTAGATAGATATCATGCCGATTGTCGCCTTTCTATTCAAGTTGGTTGGAAGAAAATCATGATAGCATGGGCCAGCCAGGGTTTGTTCGAGGACACATGATTATAGATGAAAAGGCCGAGGCACAAGTCAAGTACAACCATCTGCGCAAAAGGATCCGTGAATGTGAGAGCGGATACCACGAAATATAAGAGTCCAACCCAAAGCTGATTGAGAAATGGGGCTACCAACGCTAACAAAAGGCTGGGATACCTGGAGCGAGACATAGTAGAACTGGTAAGAAAGTTTTTCAAAAGGATTGAAGATTGTCAAAATGCTAAAGGGATCGAAGGTGGACATCTAGCCAAAGCATACCTGTTACTAGGACTTTGCGAGTTGGGGAAGTTGTTTGACGGAGCTCAGGATGCCGAATCTGGGGAAGGTCCTTCTGGGACCAAGTAGATAGGTGTCTATCTTTTTGGCTTTAATATGTAACAAGGACAATGGCCATTATTAACTTTTATTTCCTATTTATTTAATGTCGATTTGGGATTCGTCTTATCTTTATCAATGTAATGAGGCATTTAGCATTCCAAGTTCTCCAAATTACCTTATCGCTATACCCACCTCGGGTACAACAAGGTCCCCAAATTAAGGCACACTTTACATTCCTACACTACGTGTTTAAATATTACAATATATTTTTATAATCCTGAATAAATCGTTACCTTTTTGTTTTATTTTTATTTGTTATTCCCCTCCCCAAAGGTTAGTTCGTGCAATCTGGCAACATCATCTTATTCCACGAGATCCAGGGGCCCTCCACCCACTCATCTTCTTAGTCCTTCTAGGAAAAAGAACAAAAGCAACATGGAAGATTCAAATAACATCAGAAAAGAGAGCACAACAACAGAGGCCACTGATGGCCATGGTATTCGGGTTCCCAACGAAAATGTATCACAACTTGAACAAAAATTGTTAAAGTTCCAGCAAGAGCTCGATAAGGTTCAGAACCTGGCCAACTTATAACTTTCCCTCAGCACCCTAGACACTAACTTCCCTAATGTTCAAAACTCCACACTTCCTCAAAATATCCCCAAAATAAAATTATCCCACCGCTCTACAAAAGAACCAATGTAACACATGTCATACCCCAAACAACGCTCCACTACTCCTCCCAAAACCTCAAAACTCCGTAAATGACCATTTCCACACCCATACACCAGGCCATCATAACAATCCCATTTACGTGGAGACCATGCCACTCTGCACCCAACCTATATCTTGCACACCTGAGTATGATGAAAAGGATCTACTCATTAAAAACTTGGCTGAGGAACTTAAGAAACTAGCTAGTCGAATTTATAGCATCAAAGGAAGCAAATGGATTGAAGGGTTGAACTATGAGGACCTCTGTAGACAACCTGATGTTGAACTGCCTGAGGGGTACAAACCTCCTAAGTTCGAGATGTTTGATGGTACAGGTGATCCAAGTCCAACCGAGGACATACTGTGACAAACTGGTTGGAGTAGGAAAGGATGAAAGGATCCGCATGAAGCTATTCATGAGGAGTATGAAAGGAGATGGACTATCTTGGTACATCAGCCAAGATCCCAAGAAGTGGTCGAGATGGGTAGGTATGCATCTTACTTTATGGACAGGTTTAGGTTTAATATAAAGAATGCGCCAGACATGTTCTACATCCGGAATCTAAAGAAGAAGCCCATAGAGACATTTCGCGAGTGTGTTACTCGTTGGAGGTCCGAAGCTGCTAAGGTCAGACCCGCCTTAGAAGAAGAACAAATGAACAAGTTCTTTGTCCGGGCTCAAGACTCACAATACTATAAATGATTGATAGTGATTGAGAACCGTAAGTTTTCCAACATTATCAAACTGGGGGAACAAATTGAAGAAGGTATTAAGAGCAGTATGGTTATAAACTTTGAGGTCTTGCAAGCTATAACTAAGGCCTTGCAGTCTGGTGGTATGTCTAAGAAGAGGGACGTACGGGCCATGATGGTTGCACAAAGGACCAAGTCTCCCACCAAATACCAAACTTACACAATACCTCCACTCACATACCAGCCAACCCCAAATTACCAAACACCCTCTTACAAAACTCCACCACTAACTTATCAATCATCTCTAACTCCTACATATCAACCCACCTCACCCATATACTCCCAGCCCACTTATGTATACCAAACTTACGATGCCCAACCATTACATTACCAATCACCCACTACACGCCAAAATTTCCCTAGGCCCCGACGTAATTTTGATCGAAGGCGTCCAAAATAATATACGGCCATCGCCGAGCCCATCAACAAGCTGTATGAGAGGATCAAAGTCGTTGGTTATGTCACCCCCGTCCCTGCTACAACCCTTGGGAAACCTTCTTAGTGGGTTAGACCAAATAAGTCCCATGCATACCATCCGACATGAAAGGACACACCATCGATGAATGTCGCTCCTTAAAAGACAAGATACAGTCTCTAATTGATAAAAAGTCCTTGTAGAAAACGAAGCTGCTCTGTACGTCTGCAACAACCTTATGCCGGACCATAAAGGTGGGGATATTAACATGATTTAAGTAGAGGATTATTGGGATCCTGAAGGATCCCTCAGATTGATCGCAAAAGGAGTTGACCCAAAGAAACTAAAAGTTACTGTCAGTCCCATCATAGTCCAGATCTAACCGTCTGAGGACACTAAGGTAGATGTTTCTATACCTCATGAGTTTGAAGCAACGCCATAAGAAAATGCACCAGCACCATTTGAGGTTGCAGTCTTGCACCCAAAGAACATATTCCATTTGAAGTGAAGGTAACCGCACCAATCCCAGTGGCGATGTCCATCATGCTTCGATTCTACACTTAGGTCGCACCCTGGGATTATATAGCCGAGGCAATAAGGAAAGGTATGGTTAGAATTGAAGAGACTACTGCACCCTAGGTTATGACAAGAGCTAGTAGAGTCTATACCCTTGAACATCTAGACGAATCAAGCAAGCAGGGCTCCAATGGTCACCCCTTATTGAGACAGGTCCGGATGAACTTTTGGAGGAAAATATAGGCCAAAGAGTATTCAGTCATTGACCAGTTAAACAAGACGCCAGCACAAGTATCCATCCTCTCATTGCTGCAGAATTCCAAAACAAACAAGAATGCTCTGTTGAAGGTGCTTAGTGAAGTGTATGTACCAAGTAACATCATTGAGGGGGAAATGGCTAATATGGTGGGACAAGGATGAAAAGCCATAAAATCACCTTTTATGAGGACGAGTTGCCACCTAAAGGTCTAGGTCATAATAAAGCATTGCACACCGTACACTGCGAAAATTATTTCATCACCAGGATCCTGATCGATTGGGGTTCTAGCCTTAACATATGTCCGTTGGTAACACTCAAGAAGTTGGGCAAAGGGTTGCATGAGATAAAGGATGGAGAAATCAATGTGAAAGCTTTTGATGGTTCTCAGAGATCCACTATCGGTGCGAATAGTCTATATTTGTTGATGGGACTAGCTTGGTTCGAGGTCGATTTTCAAGTAATAGATGTACCAACATACTACAACTTGCTGCTAGGACAACCATGGATTCATGCTGGTGTGGTCGTCACATCACCGCTGCATCAGGCAGTAAAATTCGAATAGAATAACCAGGAAGTGATCATTCACGGTGATGGCAGAAACTTATATACAGTCGCCAGACCAATCCGGCAATCGGGAGAAGAAGAAAGATGGTTGGAGATACTATCTACAAAGACAAATGGTGGGATAACAAGATCGAGAGTATATTGAATTGGAGTGGGTACAAACCTTGCAAAGGACTCGACAAGAACCTCCAAGGGATCTCTAAACCTATAAAGCTCTAGAAACATGACTCAACCTTCGGTTTGGGATATGAATACACATGGGAAGAGTTTAAAAATTGGTTGCCACCATGGCGCGATCCATACAACCTGTTAGAGCAACCAATACCGCATCTAGAGCAGACTTTCCAACATGCTGACGTCGTCTATGGGACAGATGAAGAAGAAGCACTCGTAGTAGTGAAAAACTTGTTTCTAGAGGACAATGATATGGACTATTATGTTATTCTCTGGATAGAGGGGGAGGAATGTCCTTCCATACAAGCTCTGAGCAGAGGGGAACACCTCAATAATTGGACCATCAGGACAATCAGAGTCCGACGAGCCTCGAGGTAGCAAGGCTAAAACAAGCACTATTTGTTGTTTATTTACTGAATGATTTTCTTTTTGCATTTTTTCAATTTCTGCAATAAGATCTTCAATTTTCAAAAGTATTATTCAATTTATCAAAAGAATGATTGATTTTTTATGAATTAATATTTATTTTCTATCATTTTTTCCTTACTTTACCAATACAACATTACTATTACTTATCTTGATGAATCAATGACTGTGACATGCAATGAGATAACGCAACAAATGGAAATTCATTCAGAAGAAGATGACATGCGTGATGAGATTGTCAAAGAAGTTGAGAACTTTGAGAATACACCTAAGTCCAACCTGGACGAGACCGAGATTGTTAACCTAGGAGACGCATAAAACATCAAGGAAGCACGAATCAACATTCACCTATCACTATCAGAGAAGAAAGAACACACAGATTTTCTAAAGGAGTATGAGGACATATTTACCTGGTTGTGTGATGACATGAATAGCTTGATTACGTATATTGTGGCTCACAAACTACCAGCGGATCCAATGTGTCCACCCGGTAAAGCAAAAGCTCAGAAGGTTCAAACCAAATATGAGTATGAAAATCCAGGAAGAAGTCAACATATCAAAATTAAGGAACTCTCAAGGTGGTTGAGTATCCGGTCTGGTTAGACAACATTGTGCCAGTATTAAATAAGGATGGGAAGGTTAGAGTCTATGTCAACTATCGGGATCTCAATTGAGCCAGTTCGAAAGATGATTTCCCTTTGCCGAATATACATATCGTGATCGACAATTGTGCCAAGCATGAGCTACAGTCATTTGTGTATTGCTTCGATGGATATCATTAGATCAAGATGGATGACGAAGACACTAAGGAAACGGCTTTCATTATGCCGTGGGGAGTGCATTGTTACAAAATGATGCCATTCAGCCTGAAGAATGAAGGTGCCACCTACATGAGGACCATGACAACCATTTTCTATGATATGAAACACAATGAGATAGGGTATATGTGGATGATGTTATCATCAAATCCAAGAAGGCTACTGACCATATAGAAGATTTGAGGAAGCTTTTCATTACATTGCGGAGGTATAACCTGAAACTAAACCCTCCAAATTGTGCATTTGGGGTTCCTGCTGGAAAGTTTCTTGGGTTTATTGTGAGTCGCCGAGGAATAGAACTGGATCTATATAAGGTCAAAGCCATTCAAGAATTACCACCGCCAAAGAACAAGAAAGATGTGATGAGTTTCTTAGGAAGACTGAACTATATATGCCGATTCATAGCACAGTCTACAGTTATCTATAAGCCAATCTTTAAAATTTTAAAGAAGGACACTACTACTAAATGGACTGATGGCTGCCAGAAGGCCTTCGATATAATCAAAGAGCACATGTCAACACCACCATTCTTAGTTTCGCCTGATCCAGGTTGACCCTTATTACTCTACCTTGTAGTGTTATATGGAGCATTTAACTACAATCTGGTGCAACATGATAAAACATGGAGAAAGGAACAAGCCATTTATTATCTAATAATTTGACCCCGTACGAGGCCCAATATTCTCTTTTGGAACGCACCTGTTGTGTGTTTACTTGGGTAGCTCCAAAGCTGAGACATTAATTCCGTGCCTATACTACATATCTCATATCGAGGATAGATCCTTTGAAGTACATATTTCAAAAGCCTATGCCCACTGGCAAGCTAGCCAAGTGGCAAATCCTGTTAGTGAGTTCGACATTGTTTATGTAACTCAGAATGTGGTCAAGGGATAGACACTGGCAGACCACCTTGCTAAAAACCCCATAGATGGAGAATACAAACCCCTAAAAATGTATTTTCCTAATGAAAAGATATCATTCATAGGAGAAGACATTGCATAATCCTCGAATGAGCAGAAAACTTCAAAGGAGTTGGCATAGGAGCAGTCTTGGTATCAAAACCGGTCAGCATTATCCAGTGTCTGCCAAACTCAGGTTCTCCTGCACCAACAGTTTGGCCGAGTATGAAGCCTACATCTTGGGCTCAAAATAGCCATTGACATGAACGTGCAGGAGCTGCTAGTGATTGGAGATTAAGATTTACTTATATATCACGAGAAGAATGAGCAACCAATAATTCCAAGATACTCCCGTATTTGCATCATGTACATGAATTGAGAAAGAGGCTCACGAAGATAGAATTCCAACATGTTCCTAGAGTCTAGAATGAGTTCGCCGATGCATTGGCTACCTTATCATCTATGATACATCATCCCAAAAAGAACTGCATCGATCCTATTTCGGTGAAAATTCATAATCAACCAGCTTACTGTGCGCATATTGAGGAGAAAGCTGATGGAAAGCCCTGGTTTCATGATATCAAGGAATATTTGGCAAAAGGAGAATACCATAAGCTTGCTAATCCTATCCAAAAGTGAACATTTCGAGGATTATCCAACAAATTCTTTCACAACAGAGGAATCCATTATAGGAGGACCCCTGATTTGGGACTATTAAGGTGTGTTGACGCAAAAAGAAGCATCCAAGCTACTAGAGGAATTTCATACTGGGACCTGTGGTCCACATATGAACGGTTTTATCTTAGCAAAGAAGATACTTTAGACTGGCTTTTGGATGACTATGGAAATAGACTGCATCCAATATGTTTGAAAATGCCATCATTTTCAGATATATGAAGACATGATAAAGGTATCTCTAAGCAAGCCAACACTACATGCTCACCGTGGCCATTCGCTGTCTAGGGAATGGGCGTCATTGGACCAATCGAGCCTGCCTCTTCCAAAGGACACAGGTTTATCCTTGTGGCAATTAGCTATTTCACCAAGTGGGTCGAAGTAACATCCTACAAGGCAGTAACTAAGAAAGCCGTGATAGACTTTGTCCGCCGCCGCATTGTTTGTCGATTCGGTATTTTAGAGTCAATCGTCACTGATAATGCTCCAATCTCAAAAGTGACTTTATGAAAGCCATGTGTGAAAATTTTAAGATCAGACACAAGAATTCCATAGCCTACAAGCCTCAAATAAATGGAGCTATAGAAGTCGCTAACAAGAATATCAAGGAGATACTGAGGAAAATGATAAAAAAGCATAGATAGTGGTATGAGAAGTTATCATTTGCTCTATTGGGGTATGGAACCACTGTGCGCACATCAACCGGGACAACCTACTATATGCTGGTTTATGGTACAGAGGTTATCATCCCAGCCGAAGTAAAAATTCCTTCCCTAGTGATCATATAGGAAGCTGAGCTCGACGACACAGAGTGGGTAAAAAGTCGTTATGAGAAACTAGACTTTATAGATGGAAAGAGAATGAACGCAGTCTGCCATGGTCTACTCTACCAAAACAGAATGTCCAGAGCCTTCAACAAGAGAGTCAAGCCAAGACAGTTCACACTGGGACAACTGGTGTTAAAGAATTTTTTTCCGCATCAAGATGAAGCCAAAGGGAAGTTCTCTCCCAACTGTCAGGGTCCGTACATGGTGCACTGGGTTTTGAAGGAGGTGCCCTTATACTTGCAGAAATGGACGAAGATGTTTGGCCAAAGCCGATTAATTCAGATGCAGTCAAGCGTTACTATGTGCAATCTTTATGATTCCCTTACATGATGTAAATTGAACTATGCCTGACCTGATTCCCATTTAAGAGGGGATACGTAGGCAACCTTATGGGTTCAGTCACATTTTAATAAAATTTTCATTCGTCCTCCCCCCTCCCAATTTGGAAACTAGGGCAGAATTTTAAGGAGGACCCTCAAAATTCCAAAGTAATTTCAATCGATCACCACATGAGCAAGAGTCAGAAATGTCAACCCATCAAACTGGGGCAGAATTTGGAGGAGAAACCTCAAAATTCTGTATCAAGAGAGGTTGCAATGTCTCAAACCACGTTACAGTCGTCGGTTCATCTAAAAACTATTTTTTTACATATCCATTTATGTCATACTTTTACAAAATCATGCATGTTTATTATCGAAACTGCTTTGTTTAGCAACGCTACCCAATGATGCAGACGGTATCACAAGATCAAAGCAGAACGAGTCAAGCAAAGCCAGCAGGGATACGAACTAACCTTTGCCCCTTTACATAACTCATAATTTTTATTTAGATATAGGCACAAGGATCACGAAATCATTAAAACATACTGCATACTCATGGAATAAACGTTATTCAAGAATACAACTGCCTTCACCGTTACACTTGCCAACATTTTCTATCGGCACACCAGTGATGTCTCGTATGTCACCATGCTCCAAAATCACAACGTCCTAATATCTATCAAATAATAAAACTCTACTGTCATTTGTTATCTTATTTCTTGCATAAGGCTACTATTTTGCCTTCCGAGGTTAAAATCTACCTCTATCTGCATGTGCATTGCATAAGGCTACTATTCTTCCTTCCAACTTGCATAGGGCAACTATTGTGTCTTCTGAGATTAAACTCCACTTCTATCTGCATCTGCATCGCATAAGGCTACTATTCCGCCTTCCAACTTGCATAAGGCTACTATTCTGCCTTTCGAGGTTAAACTCTACCTCTATCTGTATCTGCATTACATAAGGCTATCATTTTGCCTTCCAACTTGCATAAGGCTACTATTCTGCCTTCCAACTTGCATAAGGCTACCATTCTGCCTTCCAACTTGCATAATGCTACCATTCTGCCTCCTGAGGTTATGATCCACCTCTATCTGCATCTGCATTGCATAAGGCTACTATTCTACCTTCCTAGGTTAAGCTTTACCTCTATCAGAATCTGCATTTGCACGGCTGAAAGATTTCCATATTGCACGACTGAAAGATCACCACATTGCACGACTGAAAGATCGCCACATTGCAAAGCTGAAAGATTGTTACATTGCACGGTTGAAAGATCGCCACATTGGACGGGTGAAAGATCGCCACATTGCAAGGTTGAAAGATTGCCATATCGTACGGCTGAAAAATCGCCACATTGCATGGATGAAAGAACTCCACATTGCCCGGATGAAAGATCGACACATAGTGTTGCATCCTTTATAGGCTGAAATATTGCCAACTCATCCAAATGCATCATCGTTCGGAGGCACCATATTCGTATCACGATAGCACCATGTCATGGCCTGAGGATCTCTTTCAAACTTTTTCATATCATCGTTAAAGGCGTCATGGTTAGGAGGCACCATCCTCATAGCCCGAGAACATCCTTTCATGGCATGCAAATCCTTTATTATACGCTTCATGGACAAAGACATCATGGTCTAAAGACGTCATCTTAACCGTCCAAAGACAACATTCATGGTCCAACGGAAATTTGTATCATGTCTAAATTTAAGAACAATATATGCTTGTATTGCTTATTTGCAGGTAAACCAGCAAGAAACAGCTCTCCCGGCGGGAGCAAGTCCGCTCCTGCGCCAGTAGCCATATCAAACCTAACCATTCCCGTAAGCCGTCCACTCACCCCGCCCTAGATATTGCATCTGTTTTTGGAAAGTCTCCATCGGTATACTCCGCCGACGGATCCTGAACTATATATGGCATGATTCATGTAATACCAGGGATATGTAAGCAGCTCGAAAACTAGGGTGCAGCCTGAATCTTCCAAAATCATTTTGCTCGGTCAAAATTGGCCATCATATCTCTACCCGACATCTCTTTCATCCTTCCCGGGTAAAGAATGGCAGCTATTGATACCCAATTTTTTTTCCATGTATTTTTCAATATGCAAAATACTTTCAAAATAACATATATATGCATATATAAGTATGTCCAAGTATTTTATTATTTTTCACATAATTCTTAAGGTTTTTAAACTGATTCATTTCCCTTTTTTTCATCCATAAAATCCCAATATATGTCCAAAATTATTATTTGGGTAATTCATCTATTGGATTTTCATATTTATGCCAAAATATGGCTAAATTAATTTTATTTAGTATTATTAAAGCTAAATTGCACATAATTGCAATATGAACCACTTTTAAGGTTTAATTGCGTCTTATATTTATAAAATTGAGTCCGGTATTTTTAAATTGTTAATTCTATATCATAAATTATTTTAGTATTTTCATTTTATTTTTAGAAACCATTACCATTTTTTATAAATTAAAAAAGAAAAAGTGGCTCTTTAAATTTTAGGCCAAATTAGCTTTGAATTTAACCCCAAATCAAACCCAATTCCCTAGCTTAATTTTAATTCTTACCCGACCCTAAAATTTTTAAAACCAACCCAAACTTGGATCCCCCACCTACCCTTTTAATCTAGACCGTTGATCATTCAGATCAAATACCACCATTCACCCTTCCATAATTAAACCCCAAACGACCCCCCGAACCCTCTCATTTGTTACATTCCGCCGACTTAGAATCCCGCCTCCTATCAATTCTCTCTGCAGCCTCACATAAACCCTAGCCGCCCCCAACACATTCACCCTTATTCCTTGCAATCCCTACCTAATCCATGGATTCCCATGGCTGCTTGAGAGGTGTATCGGTCTCCAATGGCTCCTTGGTGTTTGTTTCCATGATTTCATGGCTAGATCTCAAAGAGACCTGGTCCAGTCCTTGCTCAACCGCTATCTCTGGTATTTTTCCGGCCAACTTTGACCGTTCGAGTCAGATCCACGAATATTTTTCTGGCTAGATCGGTAACTTTCAAAGTCTTTCTCATTCTGGGTTCTTTGAAAGCTAGCTTTAAGGTCTTTTGATTTTCTTTCAAATCTATCTTAGATCTATGCTCATTACGAACTTCTTAAGTGTTTTCTCGAAGGTTGTTCAATTTTCTTTCAAAATGACTCTTCATTTTAACGATTAGAGTTTCTTCTTAAATTTTTTAAAAAGATCTCTTCTATAATTTTTATGTTGTTTATGATTTTGCTATGTTCAAACGACTTGGTTATGCTTTCCTTCTACTTGATTCAACATGTTGAAAACCTTAGGTCTTTTTGGTCTTATCCGGTTTCTGAAACTATCCTTGTTTGTTTGAATTTATACTTGTTCGATTAAGTTGTTTGTCCTTGTTTGACTTATTTGATTCTAAGTTCTTACCATCTTTTAAACTCGAATATTGCTAAAACCCTATTTTCTTAAAAGGTTACCTCACTTGTTACTATGAGATCTTTACTTGTTTCTGACTCTATTTACTTGTCAGACTGGCTTCTTCACTTTGGCTCTACGTGTGAGCCCTGATTATTTGACTTTGGTGACTACTGAGCCCTAGCTTACTCTTGTTGCTACTGCATGTTTGTATGCATCCAATTGCTTCTTTTGCTAACATGTTTGGCCTTGCATGTCTGATATTTTTGTTCACTCTATTTATATGGGAAGGTGCACAATTATGTTTCTTTCTTGATTGATCTAGATTTCCTCAATCTTACGACTGATTGCAAAGGGTTCCCTTATAAACCCTAGTTTTACTCATTTATTTAAAACTAATTAATTCCTCTCCTTTAATTACTATTATGTTTTACCTTGCCGAATCCTTTCCCAAAACTAAAAATATTTTGTACTTAGACTCAATTATTTACTTCATACTTTTACTACCCCCTCATATGGCAATAATCAATCTGTCTCAAACTGAATTCTTTCCTTAATTAACCCTGCTACAATCCGTTTGAGCAGTAATCCATTAATTAAAGGGGAGTACTTATGTTAATTGATTCAGATTGTAGTTATTACAATGTTTGAGTTGAATATTTACCAGTACCTTATTCTTCACTCGATTTCAAAATGATAAATACCCTACCCTCTGTTATTTCAAATACACGAACAATCTGAGTTTAGAACACACTTACACTTAAAAACTCTCTCTTTCTTTACTACTATTTGTGCTACTGCTTTGTTTAGCCGATTGAAAGTCAAGGCTAGACTGTTGAATCCTTTTTACTCTTCGTTTCTGCACTTTGCTTCTCTACTGGTATATCCTAGTTAATTTTTAAGCCTCAACAACAACATGTTTCTTTAATAATTTCAATTTCTCTTGTTCTTATCTACTCCTTTTTATTGTTTTATTGTCAAGTTACATTTACTAGCATGTTGTAACATGTTCCCTTTCCCTTAGATTAATGCTTCCCCTATGTGTGTTTTGAAGCATACCTTGTCAATTATTCGTTGTGTACTTGCTGTCTTATAAATCCCTTACCCTATCTCCGGTTACCAAAAATAGTTGTATTTGAACCCCATAGGTGCCCTCACGCAACTTAAAATCGTTAGGTAGTGACTCTTCAAAATTGCAAAACTCCTTTCCCAAAAGGAAAGAGTTGTCTCGACTAATTTCATAAACCTGATTTTGCGAGAAAAAGGGGCCGCAACGCCCTCCAGATTGCAAATGTGACATATGCTTCACAAAAGTGAAACCCTCAGCTCCCAGTCTCACTTTGCAATTACGAGCCTGATATCGCAAATGTGAGGTTTGCATTTGCAAACATGTCTTAGCAATTGCGAGACTTGCAGGTTCCCAGCACCAGATTTTTTCCAACAACTCAAAAACAACCACAACACATACGAAACTCACCCGAGCCCCTCGGGCTCCAATCTGATATTCACACAAGTGTAATAACATTATAAAAGCTTTCTCACAAGCTCAAATCATCGCAATAATATCAGATATCAAGAATCGATTATTAAAACTCAAGATTTTTAAATTCAAAACTCACTTTTCCAACTTTTCACATAATGCGCTGAAACAATCTCGCGTCACCTGGGACCCCAACCAAACATGCGTACTAGTCCAAAGTCATCATAGAACCTACTAGAATCATCAAAATATTGATCCGAGGTCGTTTAAAAAAAACCTTGATTGTGGTCAACTCTTGCCACATTTAAAATTAAAATCATATTTTCTTCAAAATTTCATATATAAACTTTTCAAAAATCGACTCGGACCATGGAAACAAATCAAAATTTATTAAATATAGCTGTGAAAATTCTCGAAATACAGAAAGTAATCTAGCACTTAAAACAATCTATCGAGTCGTTAGCTATTTTTGCTTCTTTTAACTTCCTGTGAAGAGTTCGTTCGGGTTTAGGATCAAAAGCTTCGAGTTTATTCTTATCGTTCCTTTTATGATATTCACCGAGATGAAAGACGTCAAAACAGAAAATTAAAAACTCAAACAGAAAATTAAATAGAAGCTTAACTTAGGTGATTAATTAATTTTTAAGTCTCCTACATGGCGCAAAAAAAAATTTGTTGGGAAATGATCCGCAAATAATAAAATGATTAGAAGTCAAATTTCGAAACTATAGAGAATTATCTTTGAACTTTTCCTAACTTAACTAAAATTAGTTATACGTTCAAAATTATCAACGGTGGTGATTGTTACTGACTAATGGTACAGAAATTAAATAGGTAATTGAACTAAACAAATAAGGACTCAAAGTGTTTATGATTACGATCTAATCAATCAAGAGAAGATTTCAGATTTGCGGTTAGTTTACCTATTGAGCATGCAATTACACCTATTAATTAGAATTACCTATGCCTACTAGTTGATTGAATCTTTTATATGAATAACATGCTCTCATAGTACTACTTTCCTATTCAAGATATATCTACCATATATTTCTATGGTATTGAATCTAGCGAAAATGATTAGCACAGCATTCAACTAAGCGAGACTAATATTCTAATCGCAAAATCATTTTTCGACATACGGGTTTAAAAACAAGCTTTATTTAATTTTTTCCTAATCTGAATACGACTTTTTCAAAAATAGTATAGATAGTAGGTAAATTGGTAGCCATGCAATTCCCAAATTAAGCCTAGAATTAGATAAGTCAACGAAGAAGGCAAATCATATTAACGAGATAATAATGAACAAAAGTCAATATTCATGGTCAATCACATGGGAACGCTCAAGATAATCACATGAGGTTTACATACGACCTAGGGCTCGCATGGGAATGCTCAAGATAATCATAACTCGTACAGGATAACTGAAGGCCTTGTTTGCGTCGCTGGTAACACGTACTGGAGACGAGAGTACTTTAGGCTCACGTTCCAAAATAATTGGATGTTTATGAATTTTATTTATTAAGTAAATTTAAACGCATAAAGAGTAATAAACTTTTCTTCACCCGAAATGATGCAATTTAATTAAGTAAATCTGAATCTACACAGGCATATTTAAATTTTATCGAATTTGAACCGATAAATAATATGGACTATAGTTTAAATTCAAGATATTTTAGTCCAAATAAATTTATTGGACTAATATAATTGAATTAATTTCATAAGTCCAATACATATGGATTAAATAAACAAGTCTTAATCCATTGGGCTAGCCTACTTAATTGGGCTAAAGTGATTAAGCCCAAGATGTTATCTTCCTGGAGGCCCAGTTTTGCGCCACATGTTAAAATAATGTGGAATGCCAAGTCAAACAGAAGAGTTAATAGGATTGTGCCATGTGTTGAAATGACAAGGCATGCCAAGTCAACTTAAAGGGCCAATGAAATAGCACCACCTGTACAAGTGCCATATTTTGGCCAATTAAATGTGGTCTTGTCACTCTTCAATCTGATTGGTTAAGAGTTTGTTCTTATCATAAGTCTTCCCTTTCACACCTATAAATAGGGGTCTTCATAACTTAGAAAAGACACCAGAAGTTATAACAAGAAGACACCAGGGAGCTTGTGGAGCAAAGGCCAAAATTCTATGCAAACTGCAAGTGTTCAAGCATTCAAGCACTTCAACACAAATTTCAAGTATTCAAGATCAAGAGCAAAGTCAAATCAAAGACAAGGTGTTCAAGATCAAGACACTTGTTCGTGATAAAATTCGTGGCAACAATCAAAGCGACCGTGGCGGATAAATTAAATTCAAATTCAAGATAAGGCTCAAAGGCACTTGAATTTTTACTAGAAAAGTAGAATTCGAGGAATCATATAGATTGTATACTCATATTACTTGAAATAAAATACTACGATTGTTATAATATTTTTCGATCTCGATTATATTTTCTTGACACAATTTATTGTCTATAATTCTGGCACGCCCAGTGGGAACATCTCTACATCTCATCTCAACTTTTCAATCACCAAAGTTCTAGAACAATGAAATGGCTTCAAAGAAAATTAATTCCAGACCAACTTCCACTAAAGCTGCTAATTCCAAGCTTTATGCTGACGTGAAAGCCATCATCAATATTACCTTTGGAAGCTTTGGGCCAGTCACAAGGAGAAAAGTAGGCTCTTTGGGATAACAAACACTTCAAGTATCATCTGCATCAAGCCCTATTTCTAGATCTTCATCCTCAAAAGGAACACGATCCTCTACAAGTGTGACCCAGAAAGTGAACAATGTCGCCGAAAAGATTGAGGAGGTTCTTTGGGAGACTTCGTGTAACAACCCGACTGGTTGTTTTGCTTTTTAGAACCTTGTTACCTTAGATAAGACTTCTCGTACTTGCTTATATTGATTTATGACTTGGGGAAATGGTTGGTTCCAAATTTGAAAACGTTTGGGTTGAAATCGGAACACTTGCTTCCTTAAGGTTGGCTTAAAAGGTCAAGTTTGACTTCGGTCAATATCTTGAGTAAACAACCTCAGAATCTGGATTTGAATATTCCAACATGTTAATATGATAATTTCCGACTCGGGCATATGGCCGACTTAGATTTTGGATAAACCCAGAGCATTTTGGTACCTAATAGTGAAAGTTGATTCCTTAAGGATTTTGAAATTCTTAAATATATGGTTTAGAGTGGGTTTTTATGTTATTGAGGTCCGAACGGAGTTCTGAGATCAGAAATAGTTTTGTATTACCATTTAAGGCTTGCGCGCAAAATTTGGTGTCAATCCGAGTAGTGTAAGTGTGTTTCGTCGCATTGGAAGTAAATTGAAGAACTTATAGTTCATAAGTTTGATTCAATTGGTTTTAGGAGGTGATTCTTAGATTTATTATTTTTTTGGGCATTCCGAGGGATCGAGCGAGTCAGGTTTATGATTTCAATCTTGTCGGTATGTTCGGGCGGGGACCAAGGGCCCCGAGAGTCAATCGGACGAGGCTCGGGTGAAGTTAAAAAATTTGAAGCTCCAATTATCTGTCATAATCGCACATGCAGTGGGTCAGATAGAAGTGCAAGACTGCAGGAGTGACCGATCCTTCGCAGCTGCGGCTAAGGGGGAGGAGCACAGGAAATGCAGATGTGGCTCCCTTTCCGCAGAAGCAGACCTCAGACCGCAGAAGCTGTCTCAGTAGGCCTAGCCCAAATTTGAAAATGTGAGCATTCCCTCGCAGAAGTGAAACCCCAGATGTGGTCCCTTAACCGTATGTGCAGAAAGCGCTGAAGGCAGTACCTTCATTTAATTCGGGAATGTGTCATTTTTGACATATTTCCTCCATTGAGGGAATATCCTCCTAACATCTTGAGGTAAGTTATTTTTATTTATTATGTGTTTATTACTTGAGTTTTTGGTAGATTAACACACAAAGATTAGTGAAAAATTATGAGATTAGAGTAAAACCTAAGGTTTTGATAAAAATAAGATTTAACCACGAAATTTGTTATGGAATAAAGTAGAAATTATATATTCATTGTGAGCATGTAATTTTGTCTCGCTTGAAATATTCCAATAGAATTCACTAAAATTAGAATTTTTCTTTTGTTATTTGAATTTGTTTTTAGGAATTAATTGCATGATTTTGTGTTTGTTTGCATTTTGTGCATTTTAAATTAATATAATTCATAAAAATACAAAAAAATAGTATACTTGCATTTAAGACCCAATTTTTGCATTTTTGTCTTAGGAGTGTTAATATTTGTCATTATAAAAAATAAGAGAAAATAACAAAAAATAGTAGTCAGGCTTACATGTGCTTAGTTTTCTTTTTAAAACTAGGATTTAGGTTTTTTTAGAAATTAATTAATTTTAATTTATAGAATTTAAATCTAGTTTTGTATTTGATTTTGTATTTGAAGAATTAATTAGAAAAAAAATAAAAGAAGGTGGTCCAATTTTGGATACAAATCACCAGCTTAAACCCTCAAACCCAGTAAAACCCAAGCCCAAACACCCCACACCCGGTCCAGCCTTATAACGCCTGAAACGACGTCGTTTCGACCCCAAACTCATCTCAGCCGTTTATTTCTCAATTTCCAACGACCCTGGTTTAACTGTATTTTAAAATAAACTGTCCAAATGTACTACAAACCCCAGAGACAACCCTTCCCTTCCTCGTACCTATCCTCTGTCATTCTAAAGCCATCGTCTCTCCGCCGTGCGCCACCGACCGAAAATTGTTGCCGCCAGCGGCCAGTCTCCAATCAACCCCAAAAATACACCCCTCAATCCCTTTCTTCTCCTCTTTCCAATGCGCCAAGTCCCAGCCTCCAAATCCCAACATCTTGCTTCGAATATCCATTTAAATTCAAGGGTGCTTCGCCGTCCACTACGGCGCCGGCTCAGGCGGCCACCAAAAATACACCATAGTGTCCTTTCCACCCTCGTCATGAATCTAACACCAGCTCCCCTCCAATCATAGCCCAACGACTCGAATAATAATTTGAAATCCGACCAAAAATCACCCTTACTTCTTAATCAAACCAAAATGTACCTTTAGTCACCCTCGCTCTCCTCACCACAAAAACAAGGTTATTTGCACTTGAATGCCTCCACAGCTTCTCCGAGTCAAAGTTAGGGTTTCCGGAACCCTCTTAATAATGCATGAAGAGTCTTGAGCCTCAAGAACATTAAGCTAAGTCCTCTAGTCTATTATTTTAATTTTAGTTTTTATTATCTCTTTGTAAATTATTTTAGTCTGAAGGTAGTTTCTCTAGCTTTGTAATTTATTCATGAATGCTTCTTTCTTTTTCTATTCTGGCCTAGTCCATGCTTCATTTTTTGGTTTAAGTTAAGTTAGCCTTCAGTATTATGATATCTTGCTTGTGTTTGTCGTTGTTAGAATAAATCTGTAAACCATTGCTTTCTTTGGTCTTACTTGTTAAATACATGTTCTTATTGTGATTGTTAGATTTTTTTAGGGCTTTAATTAGTTCTTCTTCTCTTGAATCTCTTCTGTTTTTATTAGTTTTAAACTTCTATCCTGTTTGTTTTGATTGCCTGGTTTTTTTGTGTATCGGACTAGTTGATTTTAAAGCTTCCTGCTAATATGATTTAGTAATCAGGCGCCCACCTAGAGAACAAGGGATACTTTTCAAGTTTCAAGTTTTGATAATCAGGCGCCCAACTGGAGAACAAGGGAATACTTTCACGTAGTCAGGCGCCCACCTGGAGAACAAGGGAATACTTTTCAAGTTTCAAGTTTTGGTAATCAGGAGCACACTTGGAAAATAAGGGAATACAATTCAAATCCAACAACCAAGCATCAACATGGAGAAAGAGAAACCTAGTAATAGGGCAACAAGAAGTTTCACTAAAGGAAGTACAGCAGGGAAACAAGAAAGTTCACACAGAGATACACAAGTTAGCAAAGATCAAGAGCAAATTTGAGACATAGATAGGTTCCTTTGTAATTTATAGTTCATAGCTTAGTCTAGCTTCTTTTTATTTTACATGGTGTAATAAGGAGGTCTACCAAACAGTAGCAGCAACAACATCAACAGTGAAATCACAGCTTTGGTAGTCCCAGCTACCAAACACTCCTGAACTATAGTGACATGATTCCTCTTTAGCTGAGGATATGTAGGCAACCTCCGAGCATGGTGCAATCAAGATTTTCAAGATGCTTCTCACGGAGTATTCGAACGGGCAAAAATTGCTCATGTCCGCTCACTTGTCTTTGCACAAAGACTCTTCGTGTTTCGGGCAAATAGTGGAATCTGTGAGCATGTGATTTTTGCTTACAAATTCAAACAAAATCATTTCTTTTATTGGTTTGCAATGTTGTGAATTTTTATGGCATTCTTTGTTGTTTGCATTTTGTTTGTGCATTTTAATTAGAAAAAATAGAAAAAATATGTTGCATATCCATTTAGGAGTTAATTTCACATTTTAAGAATTATTCTCTAATTTAGTCATTTTATAAAAAGGAAAAATAAAAAATATACTTTAATTTGTTCTTTCAATTTTGATTTTTGATTTTTAGGTGATTTTGCTTTTGATTTCGTTCTAATTAGTTGTAATAATAATAATAGAGGATGATTAGATTTAAATTTAGGATTTATAATTAATTTAGGATTTTTAGTAATTTTAGAAAATAAAAAAATGAAATGAAAAGAAAATGAAGAGAAATATGAAATTTAATTAAAGAAGAGAAGAATAAAACAATTGGGTCATTTCAAATTAAAATTTCAACCCAAAGACCCCAAACCCGTCTAATACCTGCCCCATTGGCCAAACCCGTTCTCTTAACCCGGTCCAGTCCCCCTGCCAAACGACGTCGTTTGGATGAATAGATCTGAGCAGTCTAGGATCTTTGATCTAACGATTGAGAACTGGCCTATACTTAGTATATAAGTGTCCAAACACCCCACCCCTCCCCTCAGAACCCCCTCCAGGTCCCGTCTCTAACCCCTCACAACCAAAACCCTAGCGCCACCCTGCCTTCACCGCCCACCCACCATTGTCCACCGCCGGCAAGAAATCATCTACGGCGCTGTCAGAACTCCAAATCACCCCAAATTAAAACCGTTGGATCTCCTCCTCCTCATCTACCCAAATCTACCACCATCATAGTTCGAATCCTATCAGAACGTCTTGAATATTAGCCAGAAAATCTGGCTCCTCCACTATGGACAACGCCGCCGCCACGAATCGGTCCCAAATTAACACCAAATGACCCCCTCACCTCCCTTATTACAAATCCATGCATAGTTTCCCTCGAATCACACTGCATCGGCTGAAATATTATCACGAAGCTCTGAGTAAAATCCTAAAGCCTGTGCATGAGGTTTCTTCAGTTTGATTCTAGCTTCTGATAACGCTAATTGATTGTTCTACTAAGAAAAGATAATTGGTGTTATTGGAGGACAAAATTAAAGGTTCGAATTGCCAATAGACCTCTCCGATGAGTTCAAACCCCATCCCGTTTAGTTTTTGATTTAATTGGCTTAATTTTCTTCTTCTTTATTTTATTTCTTCTTCTAATTTCTTTTAGGACATTAGATTTTGGAAATTTACATTATTCTAATTTTTTACCTTTTATTGCATGATTTTATTCAAATTGTGTTCAGTTTGTTAAGTTTTCTTTAATGTGTTTATTTTATTTCTTTCTTATATTTTTGATCATTTTATGCCCATTAATTTTCCCTTCATTAGAGTTGTGGGATTTGATATCAATTATGTCTTGTTCTTTAATATCAAAGTGGGTCCGTTCAATCAGGGTCATGTTGGTTTTAAACCATTTGGACCATTTGTTTGAGTTCTTAAGTGGGATGGTTGTGAAATCCTAAAGAAAAAGAGGTAAAAAATAGGGTAAGCAAGGGTAGCAAAGGTAAAAATCTTAGGGAATCTTAGTATAACCGATTTCAGAAGCTTTAGTAAGAGTTTTAGGAGAATTTCATATTTTTGGGTGGTTTAACTTAGGTAACAAGTCAATAGTTAGAGGATATCTAGGAAAAAGGGGTAACTAAAAGAGGGAAAAGGTGAAAAATCAAAATATGAAGTATACCGTACTTGGCTTGCCTGTAAAGGCATTCTAAGCTTGCCTTCGAAGGCAGGGTTTTAAGAATTGAGAGCTGAAAAAACCAGAAAATACAAAACGGCTGCACATTTTAATGTTTCGTTAGATTTTCTCAATAATTTCCAATTCATTCAAGTCCTGAAACAATTTTTATTCATCTCACGGTGGAAATGGATTAGAGTTGGTACTTTGGAAAAGCTTTGTGGTTGGATTTCTTGTTTTATTGAGTTCCTTGGACTTGGTTTTGTTATTTTGACTGTTGAACCTGGGCATAGCTGACTCTGTTTCTTCTTGTTTGCAATCGCTGCGGATGCTTGTTGCTCCTTACCTATTTATCTTTGTGCAAATTCCAGGTACACCCTTTGTATCCATGTTGATTGCGAAATAAAATTGGAGAAAGGAGCCGATATGAAGATGTTGAAGCATGAGAACCCCTTTTAGAAGTGATTTATATGTTAGCTTTAGTTAAACCCCTCACCAATTTCCTCAAGTTGTGAGTGCTCAGTTCGCTGAAGAATTATCTGGTTGTTAGTTTCAGTGGAATAGCTTAGTTTTCAATCTATATTAGCTAGAGGTATTATCAGGTTCTATCATTTATTTAGCGGGTGTGGATTTGGTATTTCTCTAGTAGTTTGGTCAAGCTATAATAATTGAACTTCTGTTGTTCACAAGGCATGGAATTCATCAAGAGTTTAGGTTAGGGTTGTACTGATTCCTTCCAAGTATTTCAGGGTTTGCTATCATGTTTTAAATATTAGTTCGAATTATTGGTTTTGTATATTGTGTGAGCTTGAAATGATTGTAGAATTAATATGTTTTGTTTGTATCAATGCTAATTCGGCAAGTGCTTATAAAGGCTATTAGTTAAATCATGTCTATGTTTCAATGTTTAGCTTCCATGGTATTAGTCTTGAGGACATTTGACTAGAATTTGGAAATCTGCAATTTTTTTATCGTGCAAACATGTTAATTTGTGTCAAGAGGGTTTAAATCAGAGGCTCAGTCGTTAATTTCATATTAATATGTGGGTACTAATTCTGTTCATATTACTATGTCTCAACCTTGGCCATTTGATTGGACCCAACGTTGGCCCAATGGCGTGACAAGCGAGCCCGATACTATTGATACTAGTGGTGTCCCTTAGAACTTAATTTTGCTATTCTTGGCTTACATGGGTTCGATGTTGAGTCCCATGTTTACGCCTGCTGAAACTTCGAATCTGGGCCTAGTCATAGGCCCAAGCTTGACCAATCCTTTAACTGCGACCCTTGCTATTCCCCATCTAGTTGAGCTGCTATTTTTTTGTATAGAATAATTAATTCCCTTCTCATGTGAGCCCTTAATTAATTACTTAGGACTTCAATTATATTTATTTTTAATTAATTAACTCCCTTTAAAAAGTAGGAGGCGCGCCATATTAAGCGATATAAATGGTCATGGCCCTCAAAGGATTAGTTCAAACATCCTTTCAAATTAGAATCCGAGGTGCACCACTTAGTGAATTTTCGTGGTCCTCGCAAATTTAAAAATACGAAATTGCTTTAGGCACGTCTTAATAATTCTATCTTCCTAAATTCGGGCGTGTATTTATGTGACCCAAATCCAAATCCTGACGATGTCCAAATATGTCAAAAAATAACAGGTGCATTTATGTGACGTGGTTCAAGACATGTTTTAATAACGTCTCAATTTTCTTCTTAATATTAAATATTAACGGTTAAAACCAAAATTGGCGCATAGGTACAAAATGTACTAAAATTAGATAAATAAGCCAAATATAATAGTTGAGCGACCGTGCTAGAACCACTAAACTTGGGAGTGCCTAAAACCTTCTCCCGGGTTAACATAATTCCTTACCTGGATTTCTGGCTCGCAGAATGTAGACATAGTCAAATTTTTCTTGATTCGGGATTTAAATCAGTGACTTGGGACACCATAAATTAACCCAAGTGTCGACTCTTAAATCACTAAAATAAATAAGTTCTGCTTTGATTGTCCTTTAATTGGAAAAACACCCTTATCTACGCCCTTCGCGGGGTTGTAGATGTTAAAAAGGAGGTGTGACCACTATATCAGCTCATTTTGTGGGAACACCTTCTGAGGTTCTCCCCCAGGTGTTTTATATCTGGTACAACCTCGAACATTTTCACCTCTTTCCAATGCTCGGCCATGGCTCAACCCACACTTCTTAGGCCCACTTTTGACCCTTCAGCTTTTACATTCCAAACACCTACCCTCAAAATGGAGCCTACTCAATTACACACTTATACCTACCTTCAGCCACCTCAATTTGAGTTCACTATGGGACAAGAAAAGACTCCCAAAACTCGCGAGCAAGAAGAGATCACAAGAAAGATGAGGAGCATAGAGCAGAGCCTTCAGAATATACAAGGTCTGAGTGGACAGAAAAGTGTGTCCTATGCTGATTTATGCATGTTCCCTCACGTGCACTTACCATTGGGATTCAAAACTCCAAAGTTTCAAAATACGATGGGCACGGTGATCTTATTGCTCATCTCAAGAAATATTGCAATCAATTGCGAGGGGCCGGAGAAAGGGAAGAATTACTCATGGCCTATTTTGGAGAAAGTTTTGTTTGTATTGCCTCCGAGTGGTACATGGATCAAGACATATCTTGTTGGCACATTTGGGACGACCTTGCTAGAGACTTTGTCAGAAAATTCCAGTACAATATAGACATTACTCCAGAAAGAAACTCATTGGCAAACTTGAAAAAGAAGTCCTTGGAAAGCATTCAGTAATACACAATCAAATGGCGTGAACAAGCATATAGAGTAAAGCCTTCGATGGATGAGGTCATAATGGTCATACAGTGTTCCTCCAAGCTAAGGAAGCCAATTACTTCCAGAACATGATGTTCGCTATGGTAAACAGTTCGCAGAAGCTATTAAAATCGTTGAAATGGTGGAAACTGGATTGAAAACAGGCATAATTGTAAGCAAATCGGCTATTAGAGGAACTTCCTAAGCCATTCAGGGTGGGTCTGGAGGAATAGCAAGGGGAAAGAAGAAAGAAGAAACATCCATGGAAGCATCAGGTGCAAGAAGACACAGTGATCCCAGATCCTTTTTCCCAGAAAGAACCCCGCTGCACTATTACCCTCACCAGGACACAATCTCTGATCCTCAGCCATACGCAGTTATGAATGCTCAACCTTATTTCCGGCCTCAGCAACAAATCATCCGGAATCAAGCTCCACTTCATACAAACCAGCCTCCTCACCAAAACCACTACAGCCCAAGTCCTCCACAAAATAACTTCCGTCCTCGTGAACTACCCAGAAGGCCCAATTTTACACCAATTGGGGAATCTTACTCTAGTATATTTCCAAAGCTTGTCCAAATGGGTTTGTTGCAACCCGTACCCCCAAATAGGAAAAATCCAGAATTACCCTCTTACCAACAGGGTGCCCGATGTGCTTATCACTCAGGAGTCGAGGGGCATGATACAGAAAACTGTTGGACTTTGAAAAGAGCCATGGAAGATTTGATAGAACAAAGGAAGATAGTGCTAAATAATAAAGATATCCCCACTGTGACCAATAATGCACTGCCCATCCATAATAACGGGCCTATAATCGAAAGGATATTTGAGGATTTGATCTGGCGTTGAAATCCATCATCGCCATTGCCGATATAGAAAAGAAACCAAAAGCTCCCCCAAAGCCAGATGAAGGGGAGAAAAAGAAAAAAGCCACACACCCCAAATCAAAAACAATTTGAGGCAGAAATTGGGGCAACACCCATTAAAGATGTTGTTCTCAATGTCCCTTGGGGCCGCTAGGAAAAGCATGACTTTGAGTCCTCCTAGGAGATTTGAACTGAGCAAGGCGACCCAGATGTATGTGCCCAAAGGAGCTTATATGATGTAGGGGACAATTAATCCACCAAGGCTGAGTTAGCCCGTAGTTATTGGCTTCGCGCCATAGAAGCCTATGACAGACCCTACCGCGGTGCCTTGGGACTACAACAAGTCAGTGATAACTTAAAAGGGAAAAGAAATATCAGGAGAAGAAAATTACCCTGTTGAAGAGTACTCCATTTTGGAAAATATGAACAAAACAACTAGGAAAAGCTTCCCATCTAATATGCCCGCGAGTGCCGAAGAAGCATAGGCATTCTTTCAAAAAATTAAATTGACAGATTACGAAGTGATTGACCAGCTTCAAAAATTTCTTGAACAAGTCACTTTACTATCTTTGTTGATGAAATCCTCCGAACACCAGAATGTATTAATTAAGACCCTCAATGAAGTGTATGTGCCTGCTGAGACTTTTGTGGAGCAATTAGAAAGAATGGTGGAAATATTTTTCGCAACCAACCAGATCTCCTTCAGTAAGAATGACTTGCCCCCAAAAGGGGCCACATACAACAAAGCCCTGCACTTAACAGTCAAATATGAAGGGTACTACGTGAAAAGGGTTATGGTAGACAGAGGCTCTGGGGTGGACGTCTTCCCACTCTCAACACTACAGCGCATGGAGATTGGGACTGAAAGAATTCAACCCAACAATGTCTCCGTACGAGCTTTTGACGATATAAAAAGGGACACAATTGGAGATATCGGCTTGATCCTAACTATCGGCCCATTGGAATTTGAAGTGACCTTCTAATTGATAGATATGGACACCTCCTACAACTTTCTTTAGGGGAGGCCATGCATCGACACAGCAGGAGATGTACCCCTCACTATTCATCAAATGGTAAAGTTCGAGCATGAAGATCAAGAAATGGTGGTCCATGGAGAAGATAAGCAATCAATTTATTGGGACCCCTCAGTCCCACATCTGGAAGTGTGGGGGGGGGAGTGAGCACATAGTTTATCAAGCCTTTGAAATTATGGTCGCAGATCAGTACGAGGAAGGAACCTCGTGCCCCAGCCTTTCCATTCTAATGCATCAATCATGGTGGCCAAAGAAATGACCCGACATGGCTTTAAACCTGGGAAAAGACTAGGGAAATCATTACAAGGGATACCCGAACCAATCACCATGCCTGTTACTGAAAAGTTCTTTGGGGTCGGCTTCATATCCACACCAGCTGATATAAAAAAGGCGGATGGTAGGAAGATTTATTGATGGATCCTACCACAGCTGGTGCAGTACCTTTACAAGACTTTGTCAAGCCCAAATACAATGAAGAAGAAAAGGATGAGGTTTTTACTGCTGAAGAGATTGAAGAGATTTGTGGGGCAATGAGGAAGTTATTCTATGAAACTCACATGGTTCAGCCAGGAGAAGGCTCAAGCACCAGTGAGGTGTTGTATTTGGGACAAAACACCAAATTGCAAAATTGTAAGGCAACGCCATTCCCAATCAGGCGGGAGTCCCGATAGACCTGTCCTGCCACTTTTTCTGCATTGCGAGTTATTCCAGGGTGTAAATTGGACATTTTCTTTAGTTTCTTGTCTTTTAATTTCAAAAATATAGACCTTGTTATCTTCAAATTCCAAGAAATGAAAGCAATATTTCATTGTTTATCTTTCTTTATGCTTTCTGATTTTGCTAGGTTTCTCTTTTACTTCTTCTTTCAGTTCTAATAATGCGGCTTTAAATAACATAACATGCTTGAGGACTTTAGGCCCAGATCAAAATGCACTATCTAGTTGTGAATTAATGAACCAAGAACTGGAATATGATGAAGAAGAGGCTTTTAGAGTAATAAATCGGGAACTGGAACATTTCAAAAATAAACCTAAGCCAAACCTAAATGAAACTGATCCGGTTAACTTGGGTAGTTTCGAAGAAATCAGGGAAACCAAAGTAAGCATTCACGTAAATGAGAAAACTCGGGACGCATTAATCCAACTCCTGTTTGAGTTCAAAGATATATTTCCTTGGTCATACGATAACATGCCAGGACTGAGTGTTGATTTGGTGGTGCATAAATTACAAACTTATCATGATTGCCCCCAATCCAAAAAATAAGAGAAAATTTAAAACTAATGTTAGCGATAAAATCAAAGAAGAGATCATGAAATAGTTGGAAGTAGGGGTGATCCGAGTTGTCCCGTATACCACATGGCTAGCCAATGTAGTTCTAGTACCGAAGAAATATGGAAAAACCCGAGTATGCATGGATTATAGAGATCTGAATAGGGCAAGTCCCAAAGACAACTTCCCCTTGCTGAACATCCACATCCTTCTTGATAATCACCAAGCATGAGATACAGTCCTTTGTAGATTGTTACGCAGGATATCACCACGTGTTGATGGATGAGAAAGACGTAGAGAAAATAGGTTTTACCACACCTTGGGGAACCTATTTCTACAGGGTCATGCCCTTTGGTCTAAAGAATGCCGGGGCAACCTACATAAGAGACATGACCACCATTTTCCATGATATGATGCACCAAGAGATAGAGGTGTATGTGGACAACGTGATCATCAAGTCCAAAACTCAGGATGACCATGTGCGATATCTGAGGAAGTTCTTCGAACGGTTGCGCAGATATGATTTGAAACTAAATCAACAGGTTCATTGCTCAGCTGACGTTCACGTGTGAACCTATATTCAAATTACTGAAAAAAGAGGCGGCAGTCAAATGGAAGGATGAGTGAGGCTTTTGATAAGATCAAAGAGTATCTATCCAACCCACAGGTCTTGGTCATACCGGAACCTTGGAGGCCTCTGTTCTTATACCTGACGGTATTGTAAATTTCCTTTGTTGTGTCCTCGGGCAACATGATAGTAATTGAAAGAAAGAACATGCAATATACTACTTGAGTAAGAAGTTTACTAGCTATGAAGCCAAGTATACTTTATTGGAAAGAACCTGTTGTGCTTTAACTTGGGTCGCTCAGAAGTTGAGACATTATCTGCAAGTATACACCGCTTACCTCATAACCAGGTTGGATCCACTGAAATACCTATTCCAGAAACCAATGCCCACGGTAAGACTAGAAAATGGCAGATTTTGCTCACTGAATTTGACATAGTCTATGTCATTCGAACGACAATGAAGGCCCAGGCATTAGTAGATCATTTAGTTGAAAACTCGGTTGATGATAAATACCAAACTCTGAACAGTTACTTCCCAGATGAAGAGATAAACTGGGTTGAGGCAATATCCAAGGATACGACTACTTGGAAAATGTTTTTTGATAGACCAGTAAACGCAAGAGGTGTAGGAGTTGGCCCGACTTCACTTTTTCTGCAAAAACAACACAGCCGAGTATGAAGCTTGCATCAGGATATGAACATGGAAATCGACAAAGATGTCGAAGAGTTGCTAATTATGGGAAACTCAAATTTTATTATCCGAAAAGCCCAAGAAGAATGGGAAACCTGAGATGTCAAACTTATACCCTATCGGCAACATGTGGAAGACCTGAGCAAGTGGTTAAAATCAATAGAGTTCAGGTACATCCCTCATTGTCACAGTGAACTAGTTGATGCACTCGCCAGTCTGGCCTCGATGTTGCCCTACCCAGGCAATGCCCACATTGATCCCTTGGAAATCCAAATCAGGGAAAGGCACGGTTACTATAATACAGTTGAGGTAGAACCAAATATTCAGCCATACCCCGAGCAAGCCAGTGGAGATCAAAAGAGAACCATTAGACGGCACGCAAGTGGTTTCTTCTTGAGCAGCGATATCTTGTACAATAGGACTCCGGATCATAATTTGTTAAGATGTGTTAATGCTGAAGAAGCGGAAAAAGTCATGCATAATGTACACGCAGGAGTGTGCGGACCCCACATGAATGCGTATGTTTTGGCAAAGAAAATCCTTCAAGTAGAATATTACTGGATAACCATGGAAAAGGATTGTCTCAAGTTTCTCCGAAAGTGCCATCAGTGTCAGGTGCACGGTGATTTAATTCATGCACCGCCCACGGAACTGCATCTCAAGTTAGCACATTGACCATTCGTCGCTTGGGGCATGGACGTCATTGGGCCAATTAAGCCAAAAGCTTCAAATAGGCACATATTCATACTAGTTGCCATTGATTACTTCACGAAGTGGGATAAAGACATAACTCTCAAATCTATCACCAAGAAAGCTGTAATAGAATTCGTGCACTCAAACCTTATCTGTCGATTTGGTATTCCTAAAACCATCATCACAGATAATGCATCCAACCTGAATAGTTGTTTGATGGAGGACATATGCAAACAATTCAGAATAATGCATAGGAACTTTACTCCTTATCGACCCAAGGCTAATGGAGCCGTGGAAGCAACAAATAAAAACATCAAGAAAATTTTGAGAAAGATGATTCAGAGCTCCAGGAAATTTCATGAAAGGTTACCTTTTGCATTGTTGGATATCGCACCACGGTGTGCACGTTAGTAGGAGCGACCCCATACCTCTTAGTGTATGGAACCGAGGCGTGGATACCCATGGAGATTGAAATCCCTTCTCTCTGGATCGTCGTTGAAGCCGAGATTGATGACGTTGAATGGGTCAAGACTCGTTTGGAATATCTAACCTTAATCAATGAATAACAAATTGTTGTGGTCTGCCACGGGAAGTTGTACCAACAAAGGATGGCACGTGCTTATTACATGAAAGTACGGCCCAAGAATTTGAAGTGGGACAGCTTGTATTAAGGCGCATTCTTCCTCATCACCGGGAGGCAAAATGAAAATTTGCTCCTAATTGGAAAGGCTCGTACATCATGATAAACATATTATCGAGAGGAGCATTGTTTTTTGGCGGTATCGAGGGGAATGATCCTGAAACAGCTGGAATGCAAACGTAGTAAAAAGGTACTATGTTTACGCTTTCTACAACAACGACTTTGTTCAATTGGGATGACGAAGGCTTTCATTCTCTCTATCCAAACACTATCAACCTTTTGCAAACCTTTTAGCCGGTTACTCTTCTTTGAATACCCTCTATGGAACCTGAAAGTGTAATTGAAAAATTGAAATGAACAAAAAGAAAAAATGAAAAAAAAAATACAAAAAAGAAGAACAAAAGATAAGGAAAATGAAAAAAAGAGAGAATAAAAAATAAAAGAGAAAAACAAAAAAAACAGAAAAACAAAAGAAAAATAGAAAAAAACAAAAAGAAAACCAAAACGAAAGTTTCCTGAACTATGTATGACTTGATTCCGAAAGGATACGTAGGTAGCCTCTCTCTGGGGTTCAGTTATACAAAAACAAAAATTCCAATGCCCCCAAAAGGTGAAACTAGGGAAGACGATATAGTGGCTCGGCAATAAGCCCACCAAAACGGTTCCAAAGTTGTAATTCCATCCAGATTCTTTTACCCAAACCTTGTCCAAGTCCTTCTGATCAATTGGCAAGGGCATTAGAATCGGAAAAAACCATTATTGGAATCTGATATAGTCAAACTGAGAGAAATAGAATGAGAGAGTCTTATTGGTGAAAACCTACAGGCACCATAAGGCGACGGTGAATATAGAAATTGAAAACGAGAGAGTCCGCTTAGTGAAAACTCGTAAAGGGCACTATCGGGCAACTTTGAGAAGATAAATGAGAGAGGTCGTCGGTCGAAAAGAAAGCATTTCCCACCATTGATAGAGTCCCGGCAAGATCCCAGGTTTGAAACACGGGTCAATGAGTTATGAGAAGACAGAGAAGTTTGTGCGGGTCGGGCACCCAGTCCAAGAAGCATTTCATGTCTATTCAAAGCATGCATGCACCTCAGATAAGTCCTTTTTTTCTTCCTGAAAGGGACACTTCTCGTTAAATTAATTTCCTTGACTTTTGATTACTTTTTCTTTGAGTCACTTTCAGTCTAACTTTGTTCCTGAAACTAAGAAAAGGTGGAAAGATTAGCTTTACAAGGTTTTTCCTAACAAAAGCTGAAGAAAGGTACCCAACCTTAGTAGGCGCATCAAGCCGATATCGACTGGCCATGACGGTTGATGTTTTGAAATTGAAAAATTCTGAAAAGAAAGGAAATCAAAGTCGAATTCCCAAAAAAGCAAAATGGAGGTAAAAGGATTGAGTCCCACGTGGCTAACTGTCTTGGTAAGGATTTGAAAAGCCAAGGGATACCGATGTTCTGAAATCAAAGTTATTTAAAATGAGAAGAAATCCAAGGACAAAGGTCCTAAAGGCAGAATAAAGCGAAAGGGTCAAAGCCCCCGCAGGCGAGCCGTCATGAATAATTCTTAAAAGATGAGTTTCTCAATTTTAGGAGAGATATAAATCTTTAGAAAAGCTAGCAAACAACAGAGGTTCTCACCAAAAGTTGGCCAAGATCCAGTGATCAAACAATCAAGGCCACAGAACAGTCCACCATTTGAAACTAACAATTGTTCTTTGTTCAAAAATTGAAACAGGTGTAATCCAAAGCAACCGTGCAAGAATTAGGTGCAACCAAAAGGGAAATGCGCAAGAGCTAGGAACAACTTCACAGCAATAATCAAGCCAAAATAGAAGTTTCCTCCAAAATTCTTTCTTTCATTTTACTAAAAAGTAAAAAAAGAAATATCCAAAAAATCATGGTAGCTTAGGGCCTCCAATCTCTAGTTGTATCCTCTCTAACCTAGGACCACATTCCTTAGTCCCCTCCGGTATAACCTGAGGATCTTTTTCCTTTTCTCCCCGGCATAACCCGAGGATGCATAACCCGAGGATCTTTTTCCTTTTCTCCCCGGCTTAACCCGAGGATCTTTTTCCTTTTCTCCCCGGCATAACCTAAGAATCTCTTTCCTTTTCTCCCTAGCCTAACTCGAGGATCTTTTTCCTTTTCTCCCCGGTATAACTCGAGGATCTCTTTCCTTTTCTCCACGGCATAACCCGAGGATCGTTTTCCTTGTCTCCCCAGCATAATCCGAGGATCTTTTCCTTTTCTTCCCGGCATAACCCGAGGATATTTTTCCTTTTCTCCTCGGCATAACCCGTGGACCTCCCTGGCATAACCCAAGGAGCCATTTTTTGCTATTAATCCCAGCATAACCCGTGGACCTCCCGGCATAACCCAAGGACCTTTTTTCTTTTAACCCGCCATAATCCGTGGATCTCCCTGGCATTACCCAAGGACATTTTATTTCAATCCCGGCATAACCCATGGACCTCCCGGCATAACCGGTGGACCTCCCTAGCATAACCCAAGGACCTTTTGTATTTTATTTCGACATAGCCCGTGGATCTCCCTGGCATAACCCAAGGACCTTTTCTTTCAATCCCCACATATCCCGTGGACCTCATAGCATAACCCGTGGACCTCCCTGGCATAACTCAATGACTTTCTATGCTAATCTCGACATAACCCGTGGACCTCCCGGCATAACCCGTGGACCTCCCTAGCATAACCCAAGGACCTTTTTTCTTTCGACATAACCCGTGGATCTCCCTGGCATAACCCAAGGACCTTTTCTTTCAATCCCCACATAACCCGTGGACCTCATAGCATAACCCGTGGACCTCCCTGTCATAACCCAATGACTTTCTATTTTAATCTCGACATAACCCGTGGACCTCCCGGCATAACCCGTGGACCTCCCTAGCATAAACCAAGGACCTTTTTTCTTTTATTTCGACATAACCCGTGGATCTCCCTGGCATAACCCAAGGACCTTTTCTTTCAATCCCCACATAACTCGTGGACCTCATAGCATTACCCGTGGACCTCCCTGGCATAACCCAATGAATTTCTATTTTAATCTCGACATAAGCCGTGGACCTCCCGGCATAACCCGTGGACCTCCCTAGCATAACCCAAGGACCTTTTTTCTTTTATCTCGACATAACCCGTGGATCTCCCTGGCATAACCCAAGGACCTTTTCTTTCAATCCCCACATAACCCGTGGACCTCATAGCATAGCCCGTGGACCTCCCTGGTATAACCCAATGACTTTCTATTTTAATCTCGACATAACCGTGGACCTCCCGGCATAACCCGTGGACCTCCCTAGCATAACCCAAGGACCTTTTTTCTTTTATTTTGACATAACCCGTGGATCTCCTGGCATAACCCAAGGACCTTTTCTTTCAATCCCCACATAACCCGTGGACCTCATAGCATAACCCGTGGACCTCCCTGGCATAACCCAATGACTTTCTATTTCAATCTCGACATAACCCGTGGACCTCCTAGCACCGTTGACCTCCCTAGCATATCCCAAGGACCTTTTCTCTATTATCAAGGCATAAGCTGTCGACCTCCCTAGCATAACCCAAGGACATTTTTCTTTTGATCCCGGCATAACCCGTGGATCTCCCCAGCATAATTTGTGGACCTTTTTCCTTTCCTCCCTAGCATAACCCAGGACCTTTTTCTTTCAATCCTGGCATAACCCGTGGATATCCCTAGCGTATCCCAAGGAGCCTTTTTGCTTTTATCCCGGCACAACCCATGGACCTCCCTGACGTATCCCAAGGAGCCTTTTTCCATTTCTCCCGGCATAACCCGTGGACCTTCCTGGCATAACCCAAGGACCCTTTTTCTTTTATCCTGGCATAGCCCGCGGATCTCCCTGGAATAACCCAAGGACCTTTTTATTTTATCCCGATATAACCCGTGGATCTCCCTGGCATAACCCAAGGACCCATTTTCTTTTATCCCGACATAACCCGTGAATATCCCTGGCATAACCCAAGAACCTTTTTTCTTTTATCCCGGCATAACCCATGGATATCCCTGGCATAACCCAATGAACTTTTTTCTTTTATCCGGGCATAAACTGTGGACCTCCTTGTCATAACCCAAGGATATTTTTCTTTTATCCCGGTATAACCCGTGGATCTTCCCAGCATAACCTTAGGACCATATGTTTTTCCGCCATAACCCGGTCATTTTCCAGCATAACCTGGTAAGCTTCCCAATTTAAGATTTCATTCCCAAGGATACACAATCCTGAATTTTATTACTTTCAATGAAAAAGTAGCTCAAATTTGTTTTACAAATAACTCACAAAATTTTTCTAGTGAAAATTGAGGCAGAAAAAAATTTGTTCGTTTGTTTGTTTTGGTGTCCGAACAGGTTTTACCTCATGGCACATAATTCGAGATGACCGAAAGAATGAGTCTCAATCTAGAATAAAGGAAAAGAACAAAAGAACAAAAAAGAAGTGAACTCAAAGTATTTGAAGTGGAGAGGGATGCAGACTGCTCAAAATTTGATCGAAGTAACAAGCTTCACATGTCATGCTCTGATCTAATGCTGAAGAAAAAATCAACACCTACAGCTTGCGAGCATCAAGATTCAGATGGGAGTCTACAGCAAAATCAGCTAAGACCCAAGATCAAACTTCAAGAAATTTATAGATAGGAATCTTGTAACTCGTAGTTGATAGGCATAGCTAGCTTAGCTTTTGATTTTTCTTTTTGGTGTAATAAGGAGGTCAGCAAGCAGTAGCAGCACCATCAGCAGTAGAATCACAGTTCCCTGTAGTCCCAGCTACCAAAACTTCTAGACCTAGACTAACCTGATTCCTTTACAGCCAAGGATATGTAGGAAACCTCTGAAGCAAGGTTTGATCAGACATTTTTAAAAAAATGCTTCTCACGGAGTGCCAAGCAGGCAAAATCCCTCATAATTGCTTATTTATCTTTGCCCAAAGACACATCATGTCTCCGAGCAAAGAGGGGCAGTTGTGAGAACGTGACTTTTGCCTCGCATGATTTACTCCTACAGGATTCTTAAAATTAGGAATTTTCTTTTAATTACTTGACTTTTAGGATTTAATTGGATAACTTTCATGATTATTCGCATTTCTGTGTGCACTTTTAACTTATATAATTCATGAAAAATACAAAAATACATATTACATTTGCACTTAGGATTTAAGTTTTGCATATTTTTTGATTATTTAGTAATTAGGGCTTTACAAAAATAAAAAAATCACAAAATTTGATTTATTTTTTGCTTTGTTTAATTTTTAGCTTTGGATTTTGTTAATTTCTTTTAATATGGCATTTAATTATTTGAGTTATTTAGAGTTTAATATAATTGGATAAGATAATCTAGTTTTTAGAATTAATTTAGGTTTTTAGTTTTAATTTGAAAAGAAAACGAGACGAAATAAAGGAAATTGAGCAATTAATTAAGATGCCCAATTTTGGGCTGACCCAAATCACAATTCCACCCCAAAACCCGTCCAAAACCACTCTGACCTGGCCCAGATTTACACCTTAACACGGTCTAGTACCCCCATAACCCAAACGACGTCGTATCATTAGAATTAATCCCAGCCGTCGAGGTTTGATGATCAGCTGGGAAGCAACAGTTCTTAAATATATAAATGTCCATGCGCTACGCTACCACCCACTCCATCCAGTAGTCTCCCTCACCTCATCAAAGATCCTTACCGTCTCCGCCATCCGCCGCTTATCGAAAATCGCCTCCGCAGGTGGCCGGCGGCCAATCGTCACCAAAATTACATCGTAGCTACCTCTCCTTCACCTCTTTCCAAATCTACATCCCTTTTCCCTTAAATCCCAACAAAATCCCTCGAATGTTGAAATCAAAAATCCCGACCAAAAACCTAACTCATCCAATCCTAACCAAATTTACATCGCAGCCTCCCCTTCACCTCCATATCTCGAATCACGAACTAGCATCCCTCGAATCTTAGCCAAACTCTTCAAATCTTAAATCAAAATCCGAAACCCTAAAATTCCAAACTTTCTCGCCCTCAGTTCCATGGCATGCACTATTCTACTCCATTGTTTATCACGCTTTGAAGGCTTGTTTCAACATAAAATCGATGTTGTTCACTTGTTCTTGACAAAGAACAAGCGAGTAACATCAATTTTGTGAAATCAAAAAATTTGGTTTGGGTTGAAATTTTATTTGGTAAGTCTCTTTCATTCAATCTTCATCTTTTCTTAACCTTTTTTTTTCTTTTTTTTTTCTATTGATATGTGGTAGTTCGACCAGTCTGGTCGAGTTCAAAATGGCCTTCTTTTTCGTTTCTCTCACTTTTAGGGATTGATCCCTGATTTTCTTGGTCTGATTAGTTTAGTCATTAACTTGCTTAAAATTCTGATCCTTTTGGTTGCTTAGTTTGATAACTTGGTCAATATCTGGTTTATTTTTGTTTAATGGTATTTCAATTAGTGTAGTTTTGATACTCGAAACTATTAAATATTTTCCTCTGTCGTATGTTGTTTGGATCAGTATCATTTTGTGATGTTTGGTCTTTTAATCCATTTCATACTCCACTCCCATGAGTTTATTTGGTTCATTAGGCCATGTCTATTGAGATATTGAGCCCATTTGGGGCCTAGAACCCAATTTAGCTTGACCAGTTGACTCAGATGGTTGTAAGGTAAATTCAGGGGTAACAAGGGGTAATTTGTGTAGTTTAGGGTGGAAAATCTCTCAGTAACAGCTTAGGAAGCTTCTTAGAAGCTGCAAAATCTGACTAGCTTGGCTAGTAAGTCAGAAAATGAAGGATTAAGTAGCAAAAAGGAAAACTCAAAAGGATTAAAATGAAAATTGAACACCTTAGGAATGCCCTACTTGCTTGCCTATAAAGGAACCTCAACTTTCTTGGCAAGGCATAGAGATTTTTAGAAAAACGAGCTAAAAATATAGAGCAAAAATACAGACAACTAAAAATACAAAAAACTTATTGTTCCATTAGAACAATTCCTAAAACTTCATGAGAATCTTCATTCTGAAATAATTCTTGAACAATTGAAGGTTAAAATGAGTTGATTTTGGTTGGTTTGTGAGGGTTTTGTTCAATTTTGGGTTTATCTCGATTTCTGAATGTTGCTAAAAATCCTGGTGGTTTGAACTTGCTTCAAAAGCTGATTTTCTTTGTTTATTTCTAGGTTGTCATTGCTGATAATTCTTGTCCCTGTTACTGCTGTTGCTGAACTTGCTGCCTCTTATTTCTTCCTTATTTCCTTCTTTTTCCAGGTATACTCAGATATGTTGAAACACGCTCTCAAGTCGCTAAAACTAAAAGTGTGTTCATCTTTGTAGGTTTTGATAAATGACAAACCGACGCGCATGGAACATTGACATATGCCGAAGTCCAAGCACAAGAGAAACAAGAACAAGATCATATAAAGCAACGAAGATATACATGAGTCGTTTTATATTGTGATCTTGATCCAACAATAGATTCAAGTCTTGGCTTCTCTCGAAAAATCATTTCCATCAAACCATGCATCTTTGATTTAAAACAAAATGATTTTCAAACGTTTTCATATTAGCCAAAATGGTTTTTAAACGTGTTTGTCAAATCTGGACAAGAACTGTCAAATAATCGATTATGTATATAAGGTAATCGATTATGTTAAGCTTCATCTATTATATTAAATTACATTCAATAAAATGGAACTTCCGCAAGGCTAAACAATCGATTATGAGATTTAGCATAATCGATTATTCACTGACCGTTGCCAAAGTTTTTGAACGCTGAAAACATAATCGATTATGCACAAGGCAATAATCGATTATGCTAGCATAAAATCAGCGTCTGATTTTTGAACGTTAAGCTGATAATCGATCATGTAAATCTGGTAATCGATTATTCTAGCATAAAATCAGCTTCCGATTTTTGAACGGTAAGCTGATAATCGATTATGTAAATCTGATAATCGATTATTCTAGCACAAAATCAGCAATCAGTGATTGGCAATTGAGCAATGGTCTTTGGGACTTTGAGGGCTATAAATACACCTCAAAACCTCTCTTTAAAGTACAACAACCGAATACAATTCTTACATAAGCTTACATACTCTTATCTCAATCATTTCATGTTTATTTCATAGTTTTGAGAGCCAAATTCTTGAAGAAGTTGTTGTAATCTTGAGCGTATTACTTTTACTCATATCTACTCTATAAGAGAGTCTTGTCTTGAGTGCTAAGTGTTTGCATACACTTGAAGGGAAGTTCTAATCCCTTGTTGTTATAAGAAGGAAAGATTAGTTCCTTCACTTGAAGTCTTGAAGTGCGGTATCTTCGAGCAAGCATCGTTGAGACTTGTGTTCTCAGTTTGTAGCGGTTTGTTAAGCACCCGTAAGCTTGATGGAGTTAGTTGAAACTCGAGAGAGTCTCTCGGGAAACTGGACTAACCACACATTGTGGCGAACCAGTATAAATTTGGTGTGTCTTCTCCTTACTACTTTAATTACTGCATCTACTTTACTTCAGCAATTTTAATTCCGTAAATTTATCTTGATTTTTTTAAAAAAGCTATTCACCCCCCCCCCCTCTAGCGATAAGCGTATCTAACAATTGGTATCAGAGTCTAACTCTCTGAAAGACTTAACAGTTTGAGAGAAACAATCCATGGCTTCTACTCGTAACGTTTATGCAGGACTAGGTGAAGGACAATGCTTCACAAGGCCACCACTCTTCGATGGCACCAATTACACTTATTGGAAGGATAGGATGAGAATTTTCATCAAATCAAACAATTTCCAATTGTGGAAAATTATACAGAATGGAGAGCAACTACCCACCAAAAAGGTTGGAGATGAACTCGTCCCAAAGTCGGAAGACGAATATGATATGGACGACATCAAAAAGGTGGCAAATAATGCAAAGGCCATCAACATGATGTACTGTGCTGTAAATCCCGATGACTATCGAAAAATCTCATGCTGCACCACGGCCAAACAAATGTGGGACAAATTGGAAATCACTTACGAAGGTACGAATCAAGTCCGAGAAGCTAAAATTGATTTTCTAACCCATGAATATGAATTGTTTCATATGAAGGAGAATGAGAAAATAGATGAGATGTTTGAGCGATTTTCAAAAATCGTAAATGACCTTCATGCTCTCAAAAAGACATTCACGGATAAGGAGCTTGTCCGGAAAATCCTACAAAGCCTCACTCCGGAATGGCGTTCCAAAGCCGATGCTATCCAAGAATCAATCGGCATCACAAATGTCACCATAGACGGGCTTCGAGGTAATCTCAAAACTTATGAATCTACTACTCTTAACCCTCCTTTGGATGATCAAAGGAAAAGAAGAATTGCACTCAAAGCATCCACGACTCAACCTCAAAACGATGAGGATTCAAGTGATGAAGATGTCGAGTTCGGACTCGTGATTAAGAAATTCCAAAATTTCATGCGGAAAGAGTATGAACGAAAGGGAAAGCGGCAAGGAGGACAACTCAAATGCTATGGATGTGGAGAAGCTGGGCATATCAAATCAACTGTCCAAATATCAAAACGGAAAAGAAGTTCGCCAAGAAACAAATAGCCTACATCTCTTGGGGAGGTGACTCCGGGGATGAATCAAGTGACGAAGAAAAAGATGAAACTGCAAATCTATGTCTCATGGCACATGAGGAAACTCAAGAAGAGGTATGTGAAACTTCTTCTAAGAATTTTTTCTCCCTTGAAGAAATGCAAAGTGCCTTTGATGAATTATATGGTGAATTTATTAGAGCTTTCAAAACCATAAAAAAATTGAAGAAACAACTTTCTTTGAAAGAAAAAGATTTTGAAAAACAACTTTCTTTGAAAGAAAAAGATTTTGAAAAATTGACTCTTGATAATGAGAAGCTAAAAGAGGAAAATAAATTTTATGGCAAAAGAAGCGCCGATAAACCCGAAAGTTCAAACAATGGTTGTACTTCTTGCAAAACTCTAAAAGATGAAGTAGAAAAACTTAAGGGCACCTTGAATAAATTCAATTCCTCTCACAAAAATCTAAATGATGTTCTTGTAAATTTGAAATCTACTAAACATGGTATAGGTTTCAAAAATGAGTCTAACGAAAAAGTTGAGACCAATCCTAAACAACCTAGAAATAATAATCCTAGGACCACTATACATCCTAGAATGAGCACTAGAAGAAATGTAGAGCAATTTAGAACACCTAGAAAAGATTTTCAAAAATTGCAACCTAGAAATATTCAACCTAGAAATAATAATCCTAGGATCGCTATACATCGTAGAATAAACTCTAGAAGAAATGTTGGGCAATTTAGAACACCTAGAAAAGATTTTCAAAAAGTTCATCAAAATTATACTTCTACAAATAGAGTTAATGAGTTTAGACCCTCCAACTATTATCATCCTAGAAGAATGCGTAACCCCAACGTCATTTGCCATTATAGCAATAGAATAGGACATATAGCTCCTGTTTGTTTCGCTGGACATAGACATCTCACTACATGTCAATCACACCACTATGTTGCACCTAACACACAAGGACCCAAAACGGCTTGGGTACCAAAAACTCATTAATTTGCCTTGTAGGTATGCTTGAGGGCATCAAGTGAACTTTGGTACCTTGATAGCGGATGCTCCAAGCACATGACCGGAGATGAATCAAAATTCCTACAAGTAAGACCAACCAAAGGAGGAAGCGTAGTCTTTGGAGATAACAACAAAGGAAAAATAATCGGCATTGGCTCGGTTGGTAAGGACAAACCCTCCTCCATTGATAAAATATTATTAGTTAAAGGTCTTAAACACAATCTTTTGAGCATAAGTCAATTATGTGACAAAGGAAATCGTGTAATGTTTGATTCAGAAGAATGCTTAGTTATACGCCGTAGTGATAATAAGGTCATTTTACATGGTATTAGAATTAACAATATTTATATGGTTGACCTTGGAAATTCTTCATCAAAGCTTGCGAAATGCCTTATAAGTAAAGAAGGCGACATGTGGTTATGGCATCGTAGAGTAGCTCATATCAATATGAATCTCTTGAATAAATTAGTTTCACAAAATCTTGTAGTTGGTCTTCCAAATCTAAAATTTGAAAAGGACTCTATCTGTGATTCATGTGAACGAGGGAAACAAGTAAAAACCTCTTTTAAATCGAAGAATGTTGTTTCAACTACAAGACCTTTACAACTTTTACATATGGACCTCTTCGGACCATCTAGAACTAAAAGTCTTGGTGGAAACTACTATGCATTTGTTATTTTTGATGACTACTCTAGATTTACATGGACATTATTTCTTACTCACAAAAATGAGGCTTTTCAAGCATTTAAAAGTTTCCTTAAACGTGTTCAAAATGAAAAGAACACAACAATCATTTCCATAAGAAGTGATCATGGGGGAGAGTTCGATCAAAATCTCTTTGCGGATTTTTGTGACGATCTCGGTATCGAGCACACCTTCTCTGCTCCACATACACCACAACAAAATGGAGTGGTGGAACGGAAAAATCGGTGTCTCGAAGAGATGGCTAGGACCATGCTCGATGAGGCAAAGATTCCCAAATATTTTTGGGCGGATGCCGTGAGTACCGCAAGCTATGTGTTGAACAGAGCTATCATAAGACCGATACTCATGAAAACCCCCTATGAACTATACAAGGGAAGGAAACCTAACCTCTCCCACCTTCGAGTCTTTGGTTGTAAGTGCTTTATTCATAATAACGGAAAGGATAACTTAGGAAAATTTGATGCAAAATCTTATGAAGGCATATTTCTTGGATACTCATTGCGTAGTAACGCATATAGAGTGTTTAATAAACGCACCTCAACAGTCGAGGAGTCCCCTCACGTTGTGTTTTCCGAAAATGATGCTCGCTTGGCGAGAAAGGATTTTTGTGATGATCTTGCAGATTCACTGGACAAAATTAGTCTTCAAGACAATGAGGGAAAGGAGAGCCCAAAGGAAGTCCAAAACGAAGTCGTGGAACAACCCTCAAATGAGACACAACCACACGAGGAACAAACGACGCTAGCCAACGCCTGGAGGGCATCCAAAAACCATCCTCTCGACAAGGTAATTGGCAACATTGAACAATGGGTATGTACTCAAAACTCTCTTAAGAACACTATAGGACACACGGCTTTCGTTTCTCAAATAGAACCCTCAACCATTTCCGAAGCAATTGGGGATGAGCATTGGACCTTGGCAATGCAAGTGGAGCTTAACCAATTCAAACGAAATGACGTTTGGGAATTGGTGCTAAGACCCGATAATCACACCATAATTGGTACGAAATGGGTGTTCCGTAACAAACTAGATGAAAACGGAGTAATAACTAGAAACAAAGCTAGACTTGTCGCTAAAGGATATAATCAAGAAGAAGGTATTGATTTTGAAGAAACTTATGCACCGGTAGCACGTTTAGAAGCTATTCGTTTATTACTAGCTTTCGCCTCATCTATGAATTTTAAATTATTTCAAATGGATGCCAAGAGTGCCTTCCTCAATGGGTTTATTCAAGAGGAAGTGTATGTTGAACAACCCCCGGGTTTTGAAGACTTTAAATCTCCCGATCATGTCTTCAAACTTAAGAAAGCTCTCTATGGTCTTAAACAAGCTCCCCGAGCTTGGTATGAACGCTTAAGCAAATTTCTTTTGGACAATGAGTTCAATAGGGGGAAAGTTGACCCTACACTTTTTATTAAGAACAAAAACAATGACATCTTATTAGTTCAAATATATGTAGATGATATTATTTTTGGTGCTACTAATAACTCTTTGTGTAAGGAATTCTCTGAATTAATGACAAGTGAATTCGAGATGTCAAGATGGGTGAGCTAAACTTTTTCTTGGGGTTGCAAGTGAAACAAATGAAAGAGGGAATTTTCATTTGTCAATCTAAGTATTGCAAGGAGTTGCTAAACTATTTTGAAATGAGCAGCGCCAAAGCAATGGCTACTCCAATGAGTACATCCGACCATCTTGACAAAGATGAGAAAGGCAAGGAAGTTGACACAAAGAAATATCGAGGTATGATCAGATCCCTTCTTTATCTTACTGCAAGTAGACCGGACATTATGTTTAGCGTTTATTTATGCGCTCGATATCAATCATGTCCGAAGGAGTCACACCTAACTGTGGTAAAACGAATAATGAAGTACCTTGTTGGAACTATAAATGTGGGACTATGGTATCCCAAGGGTTCTTCATGCCAACTTATTGGCTATTCCGATTCCGATTTTGCGGGGTTGCAAATTGGACCGCAAGAGCACTAGTGGCACTTGCCATTTGCTTGGTAGCTCTCTAGTTTCTTGGTTTAGTAAGAAACAAGTAAGTGTTGCGTTATCCACAACCGAGGCTGAATATATAGCCGCGGGAAGTTGTTGTGCTCAAATCCTTTGGATGAAACAACAACTCTCGGATTACGGTCTTAATATTGATCATATCCCTCTTCGATGTGATAATACTAGCGCCATAAGCTTGACGAAGAACCCTATTCTTCACTCAAGAATGAAATCGAGTTTGTTGAAACAAAATATCAATTGGCCGACATCTTCACAAAGCCTTTAGAGAAAGAGTCCTTTTTCCGCATTCGTAGTGAACTCGGAATACTTGACTCCACGATGATCTAATACATGCATTGCATTTTTTCTTTTAACGATTACTAACTTGAGCGTCGGAGGCGCCTAATTCTTTTTTGCAGGTATCGCCCCAAAGTCAGGGGGAATTCTCGGGTATTGGTAATAGATAATCGATTTTTCTTATTCAATAATCGATTATTACTTCTTTCTGTTTTACGAAAAATTCTGCTGAAAAATAAAATAATCGATTATCAAACTGACAAAATCGATTATACTACGTATCTGTTGTGCAGGAAAATGGCGGACAAATTACACAATCGATTACTCAAATACTATAATCGATTATTTTATGATTCAGTTTTTACACATTTGCTGACAAAATGCAATAATCGATTTTTAAAATACAACAATCGATTATCTAACCATTCTGTTTTGCAGGAATTGGGCGACCATATGTAATAATCTATTATCCATATTACATAATCGATTATGTTGAGGTTCTGTTTTAACCATCTGTTAATAAACGAAAGGAATAATCGATTACTGAAAAACAATAATCGACTATCTAACATTTCTGTTTCAGGTTTTTAAATCAAAGATAAAATAATCGATTTTCGACAAATGCGTAATCGACTTTTTACCGTTTCTGTTTTCCGTCTGTTATTACACTTCCTGAAATAATCGACTATCTCAAAACGATAATCGATTATTCCATGCATCGGTAATTCAAACTGCATAGAGATAATCGATTATCAGATTCCAAAATCGATTATCAACGGTCAGTCTTTCAAATTTGCTACCGTTTTCTGACCGTTTGGCACAGTAAATCTACTGATTTTGTTCAATTAAATGCCTTCATTCCTTCCACTCTATAAATAGGTGCTTCCACCCTTCAAACTCTTCACTTCAACATCACTCTGAGCTCCTAACACTCTTCAAAAAGTCTCCAAAAATTCTTGCAAAGGCTCTTATTTTTTTATACAAATGGCGGGCAAGAATTCTAAACGAGCTCGTTCCGGCAAACATATTGCCTCTTCTTTCGTCGCTCCTCCCGTTTACTGCTATAAAGACGGATCTTTTTTGCGGTTCGACAGTGAAGCCGAACTTCTTCGATACGTCAAAAATTTGAGAATCGAGAAATCCTTCCTCCTCGTTTCTCAACTGGTCGATATCTTGGCAACAGCGCCCCCTCATCAACGGCAAACATTCTTATGCAAAGCCAACTTATTGACTTCATATATCTTCAATCCCCTTACATTCACCCTTCTCTAATTCGTGCCTTCTATTCCAATCTACGGAAGGACGACGATGGTGATCTTGTCTCAAGTGTCAATGGAGTTCCAATTCTTTTAAATGACGAAAACATGCAAATCCTCACAAAACTTCCACGAAATGGGGAAGATATCACACTCTACACTAGGGAAGAAGGAGCTTTATTTGATGAGCAACTCTTCTTCAACCAAATTGGCATTGGAGAATTTATTGCAAGTCCGGAGCAACGTCGCCCAACCATTACGTGCATGCTCCCGGAATATCGTTTAATCTTCTATTTCATAACCCGTGTTCTCAAACCCCGAAAATTCAATCATACCACTCTCTCTCATGAGGATTCGAAACTCATGCATGCAATTATCACCAGGGCTCGCATCAATTAGTGCAAGTTCGTCATGACCTACATGTATGATGCAATTGGGGACGATAAGTCATTCCCCTATGCTTTTGCCATAATGGCTCTTCTTGAAGCCTCCAATATCGACACCACCGTCGGTCCTCGCAAAAAGACAACCAAACATTGGGAAATTCAAGAATCTTCATTTCCTAATATCGGTGAACAATCGGCTCCTCCTCCTACTCAAAGACGTCGTCCTCAGGCTCCTTCCGTTGCTACCCTCCAAACCATTTCGGAGCAACTTGCCTCTTTGTCCACGTCCATGACTCGTATTGATAGAAACGTCTCTCGCACGGAACGTCATGTGCAAAGATTGACTCACGAGCTTCATGGGTATTTTGACCACGTCCACTATCCCTATGCCGAAGTTGCCTTTCCGGAAGAAGTGCCAAATGCCGAGGCGGATGTTGATGCCGACAATGACGACGGTCCCATCATTTGAATAATATTTTGTCTATTTTTTCCTTGCTTACATTATGTATTTTCAATATTTCTTTACCTCAATAAAATTTTATTATTTTTGCTAATGTCAAAAGGGGGAAGAATAAGGGCTATACACATTAATACATTTGGCATAAATTGAGGGGGAGCTCATTAACATATTTATATACTTGGCATGAGTTAAAATTCTCTTGGCTTGTCATTATCAATTATTTAATATGCATATCCTTATATCGGTTTGCCATTATCAAAAAGGGGAAATTGTTGAAACACGCTCTCAAGTCGCTAAAACTAAAAGTGTGTTCATCTTTGTAGGTTTTGATAAATGACAAACCGACGTGCATGGAACATTGACATATTCCGAAGTCCAAGCACAAGAGAAACAAGAACAAGATCAAGTAAAGCAACGAAGATATACATGAGTCGTTTTATATTGTGATCTTGATCCAACAATAGATTCAAGTCTTGGCTTCTCTCGAAAAATCATTTCCATCAAACCATGCATCTTTGATTTAAAACAAAATGATTTTCAAACGTTTTCATTTTAGCCAAAATGGTTTTTAAACGTGTTTGTCAAATCTGGACAAGAACTGTCAAATAATCGATTATGTAAATAAGGTAATCGATTATGTTAAGCTTCAGCTATTATATTAAATTACATTCAATAAAATGGAACTTCCGCAAGGCTAACTAATCGATTATGAGATTTAGCATAATCAATTAGTCACTGACCGTTGCCAAAGTTTTTGAACGCTGAAAACATAATCGATTATGCACAAGGCAATAATCAATTATGCTAGCATAAAATCAGCGTCTGATTTTTGAACGTTAAGCTGATAATCGATTATGTAAATATGGTAATCGATTATTCTAGCATAAAATCAGCTCCCGATTTTTGAACGGTAAGCTGATAATCGATTATGTAAATCTGATAATCGATTATGTAAATCTGATAATCGATTATTCTAGCATAAAATCAGCAATCAGTGATTGGCAATTGAGCAATGGTCTTTGGGACTTTGAGGGCTATAAATACACCTCAAAACCTCTCTTTTAAGTACAACAACTGAATACAATTTTTACATAAGCTTACATACTCTTATCTTAATCATTTCATGTTTATTTCATAGTTTTGAGAGCCAAATTCTTGAAGAAGTTGTTGTAATCTTGAGCGTATTATTTTTACTCATATCTACTATATAAGAGAGTCTTGTCTTGAGTGCTAAGTGTTTGCATACACTTGAAGGGAAGTTCTAATCCCTTGTTGTTGTAAGAAGGAAAGTTTAGTTCCTTCACTTGAAGTCTTGAAGTGCGGTATCTTCGAGCAAGCATCGTTAAGACTTGTGTTCTCAGTTTGTAACGGTTTGTTAAGCACCCGTAAGCTTGACGGAGTTAGTTGAAACTCGAGAGAGTCTCTCGAGAAACTGGACTAACCACACGTTGTGGCGAACTAGTATAAATTTGGTGTGTCTTCTCCTTACTACCTTAACTACTGCATCTACTTTACTTCCGTAATTTTAATTCCGCAAATTTATCTTGATTTTTATTAAAACGCTATTCACCCCCCCCCCCCATCTAGCGTTAAGCGTATATTCTAACAAGATGCTCATGGATATCACTTAACATGTAGTTTGTAGCATGATTTTGAGAAGGAATGTGATGTTTTTGGGAGACTTCATTTATAATCCTGCCAGTTTTACCTCAGTTATCTTGTAGTTCTGAGAAATGAATTTATATATTTGTCACTGATGGTTTCTAATTAATTTGACCATGTTAATTTATGTGTTAGTTACCTTCTGATCTTGATTATTAGAAGCTATACTAGTGCTAGATTTAGTTTGCGTTTTCAAGGATTAGTTCAGGTTGCGTTAATGCATACAGAGGTAGGCTGTTAAGAATGGTGGCTTAAGTCACCAAATATGATTGTTGAATGGTATGAGATAGTTCACAATGATGAATAAGAGTGTCAAATGGATATTAATTGAATTTTGTGTATGATACGAATATGGACATGGCATTTTAAACCTTCTGTCAAGTTATAATTCAATTTCTTAACTGAGAAACTTCTTGTATAAAGCCTCAAGGCCTGAAAGTAGGTTGGAAATAAATATTTTGCTGATTAGTGTTTGTTGAACTTGTTTGAGTTAGTTTGTTTAGTATGTTTTGAATGTTGTGAATTTTGTTGATATGTGGACTCGATCCCTAGGCGAGACTCGTCACTAAGTTCATATCTTACCATGACTGGTCTAATACAAGCCCAAAGCTCTGAAAACCTTTGCCTTGATGGTTGTTTTCTTTTACTGTAGTAGCTTAATATATAATTGTATAAGGTTGGCCTCTAGTTTGAGTTTGGGGCTCATTTTTGGGCCCAGACGTGATAGTCTCTTTGAATAAAACTCGAGTTAGCTCTCCTAATTGGGCCAATGTTCATATTATGCGCTGGGCTAGCCCCTTGTCCAATTAAGTTTTTGTCCTCATAAGCCCTATCGTTTTGTAAAAAACATATATTAATGTCTAATTAAGGTCCCTCAAGGATTGAGGTGAGCCATATTTAGATAACACCAAATAGTTATGACCCTTTTGAATTCTAGTTAGAACACCCAATAAACATAATTTATAAAATTAAGGCGTGTCGCGCCAAACAAAATCATAAATGTGTGGCCCTCTTTAATTATATCCTTTAAAATCCTTAGAACTCCGGACGTGTCATTTAGTGAACGTTCATGGCCTCCCATAAAGTCAACAACACGTTAGTTCTTTAGGCACATTATTTAATAATACTACTTTCTTAAATGCGGGTGTGCATTTCATGAGACCCAAATCCAAATCCTAAAATGTTCAATAAAATGGGTTTCGGATTGCGGGTTCATTTCATGTGACGCGATCCAAAGACATGTTTTAAACGACATTCAAGCTTCTTTAAAATTAACTAAAAGTAGTTAAAAATATTAAAATCATACCATAGGCTAAAACATGTACTAAAATCAGGTAATAGGCTAATTATGATAGTTTAAGCGACCGTGATAGAATCACGAAATTCGAGGGTGCCTAACACTTTACCTCGGGTTAACAAAATTCCTTATTAAGAATTTCTGGTTCGCAAACTTCACAAGGAAAGTCAAATTTTCCTTGATTTGGGATTTTAAATTAAACCAGTGACTCGGGACACCAGAAAATAAACGATCCCAAGTGGCGACTCAGAATAAAAATGAGTAGTTAATCACATTTCGAATAATGTCATTAAATTGGAAAAACTCCCTTATATACTACCCTCCCGGGGTGTGTGTAAAATAGGAGGTGTGACACATGGACACCATGACTCAGGCTGGTTTATTTCTCGCGGATCCAGCTACATCACAGGCTTGAGGGGGAGCACTGACCACTACTGATAAGGCTCCTATTTAGGCAGTTACAATGTATATGACTCCAGGTTCACTAGCCATGGATGTGGCTCAACCAGTTACTGCAATGGTACCCAAGCCGAGACCAGCTGCGGATGGTGATCCACAGAAGTTATTCAACAGATAGATCAGGCTACACCCTCCTATCTTCGGGGGTGAGCATCATAAAGATGCCCGGGATTTCATTGATAAGTTTAGGGACATACTACACAACATGAGGATATTGGAGTCTTATAGGGTTGTCTTCACTACCTTCCAGCTGGAAGGCAGGGCTCATAGTTGGTGGCAGTCATATGTTCTTAGCAGGCCAGCAAGTTCTACTCCCATCACTTGGGTTCAGTTCACACAGTTATTCCTAGACACATATATTCCACCCTTTGAGAGGAAAGAGCTACAGTATCATCCTGGGCAACTTGAGCAGGGTCAGATGTATGTGACAGACTATGAGGCGACGTTTTTTGAGGTATCCGGACATGCACTGATGGTACTTCCTACTGACACAGAAAGGGTGTGTAGGTTTGTTTCGGGGTTGCATTCGGAATTAGGGCCAACATGGCCCGAGAGGTGGAGATGGGGACTCATTATCAACTAGTAGTGGAGATTGCTCGGAGGATTGAGGGATACTATCTGAGAGGTCGAGAGGAGGAACAACAGGACAAGAGGGGCCGATTCTCCGGAGAGATAAAAGGTGCCCCAGGTAGGGGCAGAGGCCAGTTTTAAAGGGGTCCGCCTAGCAGACCCCCATATTCAGCACCACCTCCTCATCGAGGTGCTCCAGCGTGCCCCTATTTCAGTGCCATCCTAAAGAGCTCTTACCGGCTGCAAGATATTCAAGGTTCCTCCAATAGGTATTCAGGTCCCAAGGGTTCTTACGGTTCCTATTTAAGTGTTATGCTAGAGAGTTCTATACCGCCCACTAGCTATTTAGAGTTCCTCCGGTAGGTATTCAGGCCATCAGGAAAAGGCTTCCGGATTGTAGTCTATGGTGCTGAGGGGTTTTTACGAGTGTGGAGATCTAGGTCACATGAAGCGGACCTACCCTTGACTTTAGGGCAAGGAAGTAGAATAGGGTCAACAGCCCATGATTGAAGCACCAATTTCCCAGCCTTCAAGAGGCGAGGGGCAGACGGGTAGGGGTTGTCTTAGAGGTGGAGGCCAGACAGGGAGAGGTCAACTAGCTACTACTCAGTCAGGTGGAGGCCAGCCAGCGAACTCTCCAGCCACATTTTATGCCCTTCTGGCCAGACCAGATGCATTGGCCTTAGATGCCGTTATCACACGTATTATTTTCGTCTGCGGTAGGGATTCTTCAGTGCTATTTGATCTAGGGTCTACCTATTAATATGTTTCACATCTTTTTGCTCATTTTCTGGATATTCCTCGTGAGCCTTTGGGCACTCTTGTTCACGTGTCCACTCTTGTGGGCGAGTCTCTGGTTGGGTATCGAATATACTAGTCATGTGTGCTTAAGTTTTGCAGTTTCGAGAGTAGAGCAGATCTCCTGTTGCTTGACATGATCGACTTTGAGGTCATCCTAAGCATCGATTGGTTATCTCTATATCACGCCGTCCTAGATTGCCATGCCAAGACATTACATTAGCAATGCCAGGATTTCCAGGGTTAGAGTGGAAAGGTTCCTTAGTTGATACATCTAGTCGGGTTATCTCGTTTTGGAAGCTTGACATATGGTCAAGAAGGGTTTTTTGGCTTATCTGTCTTATGTTCGGGACACCACTGCAGAGTCTCGGATGATTGATTCAGTTCCAATAGTCCGAGAGTTTGCTGATGTGTTTCTCTTTGATCTTCTTGGCATGCCACAAGATCATGTAATTGATTTGGCTCCAGGTACCCAGCCTATATCTATTCCACTTTACAGTATGGCTCCGAAATAGTTGAAGGAGTAGCTTGAGCAGTTGTTAGCAAAGGGGTTTGTTAGACCAAGTGTGTCACCTTGGGGTGCACCGATATTGCTTGTAAAGAAGAATGGTGGGACCATGCAGATGTGAATTGATTACTGCCAGTTGAACAATGCTACCAACAAGAACAAGTATATGTTGGCGTGCATTGATGATTTTTTCAACCAGTTGCAGGATGCTAGGGTGTTCTCTAAGATCGACCTGAGATCAGGGTACCATCAATTGAGGATTTGGGACTCAAATGTTCCAAAGACTGCTTTCCATACTAGATATGGTCATTATGAGTTTCTGGTAATGTCATTTGGCTTAACTAATGCCCCAGCATTGTATTCACCCATATGCTATGGCAAAAGGATAGAATGCTGGGGCATTAGTTAAGCCAAAGGACATCATATGCTGCGAAGTAAGATATTATGCTGGGGAATTGTTTATTCATATGAATAACTAATGCCCCAGCATTCTATTGTCACCAATAATGCTGTCTCAGGTAACCCATATGTTTATTCCCAGCATCATTATGAGTTTCTGGTGATGTTCCAAAGAACTATGCTTTTGGTGTTGTACACAATGTTGTCTTGAGCATTTGAATGCTCTCCTTGAGGGAAGGATTCTAAAAGAGAAACATCGTTCATGGTATTCTATTCACCCATATTCTACGAAGAAGTATCGTGACCTGAGACAGCATTATTGGTGACAATAGATGAAGAAAGACATAGTTGAGTATGTGGCTTAGTGTTTGAATTGTCAGTAGGTTAAGTATGAGCACCATAAGCCAGGTGGATTATTGCAGCAGATGCCTATACCTGAGTGGAAGTGGGAGCACACTACTATGGACTTTGTAGTCGGGTCATCGCGAACATTGTGGAAGTTTGGTGCGTAGAAAATCATTCTATCCATGATATGTGTGTTTGGTTGTATTAGCATGATTTTCAGGTATAGGTTTCGATGAATGACAAACAATGAAGTTAAGTGTCAAACAACGTTATTATATGACAAACAATCAAGATTGAATGCCGAGAAGCATATTGATGAATGGATTGCATGGAAAAGCCAAAGACGAGCTCAAAAGTTCAAGACCGAAGACCCAAGGCGTAGGTCGTTAGGTAGAACCAATGTAAGAGCAACGTTTAAGTTATCTCGTCTTTTGGCTCAACATAGGTCATCATAAATATGCATAAAATCTTTTTATCAAATCATATTTATCATAAACATATTTCAAATACTTCAAACAAAACGATTTTAACGTTTTCATTTTAACCAAAATGGTTTTTGAAGTAAGTTTTCAATTCTGGACAGCATAGGTGAATAATCGATTATGCAAAAGTGATAATCGATTATTCTGGGAAATTCCATTTATTGGAAATTTCCGCAGAGTAGGATAATCGATTATACACTTGGGCATAATCGATTATCTTGTATCCGTTGCCAAAGTTTTTGAACGACAGGCAGATAATCGATTATGCAAATCCAATAATCGATTATTCTAGCACAAAATCAACTTCCGATTTTGTAACGGTAAGCTGATAATCGATTATGCAAATCTGATAATCGATTATCTTGGCATAAAATCAGCATAATTGATTGCCAATTAAGCAACGGACATACTACTTCTACCACCTATAAATAGAGGTCTTTTGAGCTAATTTGACACACACAACACCTCTCATTATTCATATACATATTGATATTATTTGTGCATCATTTTAAAGCTTTTGTTGAGCCAATTGAGAGACAACTTTGAGTTTTTCATAGAGCTAATATTGTATCTCTTTATCTACTCTTTTTAGAGAGTTCTTGTTGTAAAAGAGAAAGGTGTTTGAGAAGATCATATCTTCTCATTGATTGTTGGGTTTGCTAAGTATCCTCAATCTTAGTGTGTGAAGTCTTGTGGTGCGGTATCCACGAGCAAGGTGAAGTCTTGAGGTGAGGTATCCTCGAGCAAGTTGAAGTCTTGTAGAGTGTACATCTACGAGCAAGTGTAACGGTTTGTTAGGCACCCGTAAGCTTAACGGAGTTAGTGGAAACTCGAGAGAGTCTCTCGGGGACTGGACTAACCACACGTTGTGGTGAACCAGTATAAATTTGGTGTGTCTTTCCTTATTCTTTTAATTACTGCATTTACTTTAAACTCCTGCAATTTTAATTCCGCAATATTTATCAATATTCTCGTGCCGCACTATTCATCCCCCCTCTAGTGACGGGCATAAATCCTAACATAGTGCGGCTTGGGTCATTGTCGACAGGTTGACCAAGTCGGCCCACTTTATTCCAGTAATGACTACCTATCCTTCGGAGAGGTTGTCACAGATCTACATTCAAAAGATAGTTCATTTGCATGGCGTGCTTGTTTCCATCATATCCGATAGAGGCCCTTAGTTCACTTTCCATTTCTAAAGAGTCGCTGGGGACCCGTGTGGAGCCCAGCACAACATTTCATTCTCAGACCGACAGGCAGTCGGTCAGATTTTGGAGGACATGCTTAGAGCATGTGTGATTGACTTTGGAGGGCAGTGGGATCAGTTCCCCTTAATAGAGTTTTCTTTCAACAATAGCTATCAGTCCAACATCGAAATGGCTCCATTTGAGGCTTTATATGGTCGGCGATGTCATTCTCTTATTGGGTGGTTTGAGCCTGGTGAGGCTAAATTGTATGGTACAAACTTGGTGAAAGATGACTTGGAAAAGGTAAAGTTGATACATGCTAGGCTTCGCACACCATAGTCCAGACAGAAGAGTTATATGGATCAGAAGGCACGTGATGTATCATTCATGATTAGCGATATGGTTCTCTTCAAAGTCTCGCCACTTAAGGGTACTATGAGATTCGGGAAGAAGGGCAAGTTGATCCCAAGGTTTAATGGCCAATTTGAGGTCTTGAGGCGAGTTGGAGAGGTTGCTTATGAGCTTGCTTTACCTCCTAGATTTTTGGGAGTTCATCCAGTTTTTCACGTGTCTATGCTTAGTAGCTATCACGCCAACATGTCCCATGTATTAGAGCTCAGCACTATTCAGCTAGATGAGAGCTTGGGCTACGAGGAGGAGCCAGTTGCCATTGTTGATAGACATGAGTTCTAGTTGAGATCCAAGAGGATTTTTGCAGTAAAGGTCCAGTGGAGGGGCTAACCAGTTGAGAAGGTGACCTAGGAGTTCGAGGAGGACATACGGAGCAGATATCCACACTTATTCGGCACTTCAGGTATGAATCTAAGCCCATTCAAGGACAAACATATATTTAAGAGGTGGAGAATGTAGCGACCCGGCTGGTCGTTTTAATTTTTTGAACCTTGTTCCCAGAGATAAGACTTTTCATACTTGCTTATACTAATTTATGACCTGCGGGAATGGTTGGTTTAGAATTTGGAAAAGTTTGGGTTAAAATCGGTACAGTTGGTTCCTTAAGGTTGGCTTAAGAGGCCAAGTTTGACTTCGATCAATATTTTGAGGAAATGACCTCGGAATCCAGATTTGAAGATTCCAACAGGTTCGTATGATGATTTCGAACATCGGCGCATGTCCGGCTCGGGTTTTAGATATCCCAGGAGCATTTTAGTGCCTAATAGTAAACTTTGATACCTTAAGGATTTTGAAGTTGTTAAATATTTTGTTTGGAGGGGGTTTTTTTGTTATCGAGTTCCCAACAGAGTTTTGAAATCGAGAATAGTTCTGTATTTCCATTTAAGACTTTCATGTAAAATTTGGTATCAACCCGAGTAGTGTAAGAGTGTTTCGTCGCATTGGAATTAAATTGAAGAACTTGAAGTTCATAAGTTTCATTCAATTGGTTTTAGGGGGTGATTCTTAGATTTAGCATTGCTTCGGGCTTTTTTAGGGTTCGAGGGAGACTGTTTTATGATTTCAAAATTTTCGGTATGTCCGGGAGGGCCCGAGGACCCTGAGCTTCAATCGGACGAGGCTCGAGTGAAGTTGGAAAATTTGAAAAAAAGCTAAAGCTCCAGTTCTCTGTCATAACCGCACTTGCAGTTGGTCAAACGCGGGTGTGAGACAGGAGAAGTAGTCGATCCTTCGTAGGTGCGGCCAAGTGTGAGGAGCCCAGGAACCGTAGATACGGCTCCTTTTCTGTTGAAGCGGACTAGCAGAAGCAGACCTCAGACCACAGAAGCGGTCCCAGCTAGCCCATCCCAACTCTGCAGATGTGTACGTTCCCTCACAGAACTGAGACCGCAAATGCGGTCCCCTAACTGCATGTGGGGGAATGTGTCATTTTTGACTCATTTCCTCCATAAGTTGCGCGATTTGGGAGCTTCCAAAGAGGGAATGTCCACCTAACATCTTGAGGCAACGTATTTCTATTTATTTATAGTCTAATACTTGAGTTTTTGGTAGATTACACACAAAGATTAGTGAAAAATTATGGGATTAGAGTAAAATCTAGGATTTTGATAAAAGCCAGATTTAACCACGAAATTAATTATAGAATAATGTAGAAATAATATATTCTTGATCCTTTTGGCTATAGAGAACAACTTTCTTCAAAAACTTCCAGAATCCGGGCACGTGGGCTAGGGGAAAGATTTTAGGAAACTTGTGTTTACGGTGGTGAAATTACTTTAATAGTTAGAATGCAAAATCTTGAGCTTGTATTGACTAGTTGCTACCTTGTTTAATTAGTTTTGGATCGTTCGGCTCGAAATTAAGGGTTTAGGCACGTTCTTAATACTGGAAGTACTCTTTGGAGCTAGGTGGGTCTCCTTTCTAATCTTGTAAGAGGGAATTATCCCCATAGGTGAAATAATTGAACAATTCGCCGCTAAATGTGGGGGCTACGTACGTAGTTGATGACAAGAATCCATGCATAGCCACTATTATTCATAAGTCCGGATAGTCTAGGACCCAAAACTATGCTTTATGTGCTATTCTTGTAACTTTATGGACAATTAGATTTCATAAGTCATGTTGAATGTGGTAAATGATTTTATTAAGAGGAACATCATTTTCTTGACCTTTTAAAGAGAAGTTGACATTTTATTGAGTAATTGCTTTCTTGATATATTCATGTATGAATGTGTGTTGTGTTTAATCATATTTGATCGTATCGCATGTCTAATTCATGAGTAGGGTAATAGATGCATCTATGGTTCGTGTTGTTCTACGCTCCGGCAATGCACACTTTATTTTTATGTTGGGTCGGACCATACGACCTCGGCACTATTTGCGCATGCTTGTTGCTCGGTATTTTCTGTGATTTGAATTGTGTTAAATGCCCCGAAATGTAAATGTCTTTCTGTGATATTATCTAGGAAAGAATCTATCACTTCTTATTATAAACTGTTATTTATTTGTGATATACATGCTTAGGATAACACTTTATTATATCATTTTACCCTAGTAAGTGTCAAGTCGACTTCTCATCACTACTTATTCGAGATTAGACGGGATACTTACTGGGTACATATTGTTTATTTACTCATACTATGCTTCTATATTTAATTGTACAGGATACGAGGCAGGTACATTTGGCTACCAGTCTGGTACGCATTTTTTATAGTAGGCCGAGATTTCAACGGTGAGCTGCTCCCTTCCTAGTCCGTTCAGTAGCATGATAGTCTCTCTTTGTTTTTGATTGTCTATTCTATTTCAGATAGTTGGATAAATTTATTATTTTGTATATTTTACTAGATGTCCTTATACTTGTGACACTAGGTCTTGGCACACACATTGGTAGACTATTATTTTGGGTTGCATAATTATTATTTTACATTGCTAATTATCACTTGTTTCAATTACAAATTAAGAAAATGCTGGAATTTTTTTGGTAAAGAAACGATAACTCACTAATATTTTCGGGTTAGCTTGCCTGACAAAGGTGTTGGGCGCCATCACAACCTGTAATGGAATTGGGTCGTGACACTTTGCTATATCTTAAAAGGCATAAAAACCCAAAACATTTGAAGAACTAGAAACTCATGCACAAGATATGGAATTGAGTATGGCTACAAGTGGAAATCAAAGGTTTCCTTACTTTTAGCTTCATGATGAAATAGAAGCAGACGATGCTCAGAATGGGGAAAATATTCATCCGAAGATGAAACTGAAGAGTCCGTGCATGTTGTTATGCTCCTTATTGCATGAACCTAAACTGCAAGTTATAATGCTCCTTAATGCATGGGCCTAAACTGCAAGTTATAATGCTCCTTAATGCATGGGCCTAAACTGCAAGTTATAATGCTCCTTAATGCACAAGCCTAAACTGCAATTTGTAATGCTCCTCAAAGCACAAGCATAAACAACAAGTTATAATGCTTTGTGATACATGAGCATATATTGTATCTCCAATTTTGAACTAAATCTTTAAGGCGTAAAAATCTTCAAATTTGATCAATGTCTTCAAGTTGTAAAGCTCTTCAATTTGGGCAAAGTGCATAAGTCGCAAAGCTTTTAAAATACGAGCAAAGACTTAAGTTGAAAGCTCTTCAAATACGAGAAAGGACTTCAAATCATAAAGTTACCCAAATTTGAGACAATATTCAAGACATAAAGCTCTTCAAATTAGGAAAAGTCTTCAAGTTGTAAAGTTCTTCAAATTCAAGCAAAGTGTTCAAGTTGCAAAGATATTTAAAGATAAATCTTCAAGTAACATAACTCTTCAAATTCGTGTGGAACTTCAAACTGTGAGCTAAACCTTCAAGTTACAACACTCCTGAACGCATGAGCCTAAACTTTATGTCATGAAGCTCTTCATATTTGAGAAAAATCTTCAAGTTGCAAAGCTTCTTAAAATACGAGCTTAAGTTGCAAGTCTCTATGCTCCTTGACGCACTAGCCTAAACTGCATGTTCCTACACTTCTGACCCGCATGAGCCTAAACTGTGTTCGGTTCACCCCAAAAAAGAGTCTACTAGGTTGAAAACCTTGAAAGAGGTGATCTATTAAAAAAATTAGGACATAACTAGGTCGAAAACCTCGAAATAGGCAACCTAGGAAAAAGTTAGGACATAAAAAAAAATCCACCCATTCTTAACTACGATATGACTTAATCCTCTTTACTAAGGTACGTAATCAGTGTCATGCCTCCTTTTCCTACGCCGTAAAAGGTATAAGGGAGTTTTTTTTAATTAAGCTGATAATAACTTAAAACTAACTATTTATTCAAAATTCAGAGTCGTCAGTTGGGATAATTTATGGTATCCCAAGTCACCGGTTTAAATCCTAAATCGAGGAAGTTTGACTCTGTTTTTATAGTACGCAAAACATAGAAATTCGGGTAAGGAATTTTGTTAACCAGGGAGAAGGTGTCATGCATCCTCGGGCTCTATGGTTTTAGCACGGTCATTCAACTGTTATTATTGACCTATTTATCTGATTTTAATACATCTACTGAAATTGTATGTGCATTTTACCCCTTTTAAACCCGCTTTTAATAATTCAATTGTCACACAACTAATTACTTGATTACATATTATGAATCATGTCACATGAACCGTACCCACGATTCACAATATGTATATTTTGTTAACAAGATTATATTGTGGTCGGGTTACATAAATGTACCCTCGGATTTTAAATTTTTGTATCACAACTATGTCACTGGAACCATACGCGTAGCTATAACACTTTACTTAATTAACGTGCCTAAAAAAACTACGAGAATTCAAGGCATTCTTCTAGATTAATTAAGATAATTCATATGAGGGCCATGGATCAAGTGATTCAATTGTATGAATAGCACGCCTCAGTGACTTTCAATAGAAATGCATTCAATTAAATGAACGAGGATACTTAAATTTAAAACCAATTTGAAGTGAGAAATCATAACTACACTACGAGAATCGTACCCGTAGTTGTGATGATTTAATTAGTACCTAAGGCAAACTATGGAATGCTCATATTTAATCCAAGTCTAACTTTAAGATTATTACGATGCCTATTGAATTATGGCTACAACTACTACAATGTTTTTGAGATATTGAATCTGCTATTTTGGATTGTTGAAAGAAATGGGCCAACCTTTATTCAGTTTTTTAATCAAAGGGCCCAAACACATTAAAAAAATGAGATTTTTACTTATATATGCCATATATGAAATTTTATTACCAAAAATATTCATAATTTATTATTTACTCGTGTAGTTCATATTTTTTCTACAAAATATATACCAATCTAATAATAGGTAGATTTTGCCATAAAAAGCGCGCTAAAAATAATGCACCACATCTGTGGTGTGATCCTATCACCATTGAATTCGAATTTTGAAACGGAAGGAAATTCCATTGCTGCGTAACTCTCTCTTCTCCATATATTTTCCACCATTAATAGCCATCAAAAAGCTTGGAAGCTTTGAATTCAAATTTGGGTTTTCAATAATCATTATTTCTTTGGATTAGGCGTTGTTGTAAATAATTAGCGAAGATGTTTAGGAGTTTATATCTCAATTTTGAAAGGTTTTGGTGAAGATTAGACTTGGTTTTGACTGAATTTCAGATTGAAACTCGTCGAAGAAGAAGAAGAAGAAGACATATTTCCAGAAATTGTAGTTAAATTGTAGAATTGTAGATAAATTGTAGATAATTTGTAGATAAATTTTAGATAGGGAAGACTAAAACTTCTACAAGTCTTCTACAAGTATATCGAAAAGTACCAATTATGCTACTATTCAAATGGGAATTGAGATATCAAAATTCAATGTATTCAGTTTGTAAATATCTTGTAGATAAAATTTCTACAAATAAACTACAAATCAGTTAAAGTATTGTATAAAGTTGTATTATTTTTAATAGTATCTACAATTACATGCACCCAAGATTTGTGGTATTATTTGTCAATTATACTATTTTAACTAATGGAGGTTCTATTCTTTGCCGAACGAAAACCGAACCTTATGGAAATTGGGTACATTGCCTCCAAGTTTAATTACATTCTATTCTACTATGAAGCCACTCGACAAATCATGGCATGTGTTGGGGGAAGGTGTAGGGGTGAGAGGAGAGAGATGCGGGTAAATTAAAATTCGAAAATATTTACTCCTAAAATCATGCCTAGTATAAATAAAGCAATAATTATACCCTTAATTTGAACTATGGTATATAAATGGTAATTGGTATACTTAAATCAAATTAACACAATCCTTAAATGATGAAGGTAATAAAGTTTGGTATATAGTATAGCTACGTAAAAATCCCTTACAAAATGCATCGACAGTGATGTCAACCATGGGCTTGGCATGGTACAATTAGGCCAAGCTAGCCAGATTTTAAACATTATACATCAACACATTTTCAATTAATTCACAACATTGTAACAAGGGTATCAAATAACAACATAGCAACATATAACAAAATTGTCATGAATATCACATTATTTACTTTAACAAAATATTATAACCTATGCAACCTTAATCCGACTTCAACCTTTTAATGAATTTTGTTCCCCACAAAGATATAAAATGTCTTTGAAAGAAATGGGCCAACCTTTATTCAGTTTTTTAATCAAAGGGCCCAAACACATTAAAAAAATGAGATTTTTACTTATATATGCCATATATGAAATTTTATTACCAAAAATATTCATAATTTATTATTTACTCGTGTAGTTCATATTTTTTCTACAAAATATATACCAATCTAATAATAGGTAGATTTTGCCATAAAAAGCGCGCTAAAAATAATGCACCACATCTGTGGTGTGATCCTATCACCATTGAATTCGAATTTTGAAACGGAAGGAAATTCCATTGCTGCGTAACTCTCTCTTCTCCATATATTTTCCACCATTAATAGCCATCAAAAAGCTTGGAAGCTTTGAATTCAAATTTGGGTTTTCAATAATCATTATTTCTTTGGATTAGGCGTTGTTGTAAATAATTAGCGAAGATGTTTAGGAGTTTATATCTCAATTTTGAAAGGTTTTGGTGAAGATTAGACTTGGTTTTGACTGAATTTCAGATTGAAACTCGTCGAAGAAGAAGAAGAAGAAGACATATTTCCAGAAATTGTAGTTAAATTGTAGAATTGTAGATAAATTGTAGATAATTTGTAGATAAATTTTAGATAGGGAAGACTAAAACTTCTACAAGTCTTCTACAAGTATATCGAAAAGTACCAATTATGCTACTATTCAAATGGGAATTGAGATATCAAAATTCAATGTATTCAGTTTGTAAATATCTTGTAGATAAAATTTCTACAAATAAACTACAAATCAGTTAAAGTATTGTATAAAGTTGTATTATTTTTAATAGTATCTACAATTACATGCACCCAAGATTTGTGGTATTATTTGTCAATTATACTATTTTAACTAATGGAGGTTCTATTCTTTGCCGAACGAAAACCGAACCTTATGGAAATTGGGTACATTGCCTCCAAGTTTAATTACATTCTATTCTACTATGAAGCCACTCGACAAATCATGGCATGTGTTGGGGGAAGGTGTAGGGGTGAGAGGAGAGAGATGCGGGTAAATTAAAATTCGAAAATATTTACTCCTAAAATCATGCCTAGTATAAATAAAGCAATAATTATACCCTTAATTTGAACTATGGTATATAAATGGTAATTGGTATACTTAAATCAAATTAACACAATCCTTAAATGATGAAGGTAATAAAGTTTGGTATATAGTATAGCTACGTAAAAATCCCTTACAAAATGCATCGACAGTGATGTCAACCATGGGCTTGGCATGGTACAATTAGGCCAAGCTAGCCAGATTTTAAACATTATACATCAACACATTTTCAATTAATTCACAACATTGTAACAAGGGTATCAAATAACAACATAGCAACATATAACAAAATTGTCATGAATATCACATTATTTACTTTAACAAAATATTATAACCTATGCAACCTTAATCCGACTTCAACCTTTTAATGAATTTTGTTCCCCACAAAGATATAAAATGTCAGGATTCTATTTACATCAACACCACACACATACGTACTAGAGCAAAAGGAATGATATTGCCACATTTACAAACTAAAATTATGCTCATTTTTGTTTTTATGGAATCTCATAATCTTGCCGTTGTATCAATTTCATGAATGGGTGTTTAAAGAACCAGTAGATTTACTTTACCCTAAGATGACCCAAAGAATGACATAAAACCTTATTTAATAAAACTGAATGCAATAGTGATAACCAACCTTCCAACATCATTCCCAAATTCATCAAATCAGAGACTCAAATGACTCCAACATAGACCCAAAACCAGAATTACATAAACAAATTCCCCAACCACAGTGTACATACACTTGGTTCAGACATTTAGAATTTTTTCGCGAGATTTTTAACACAAGCAGAATTTAAGTCCTAGAAATTCATATGTGTTACAATGACAACTTTATACCCAAACACAAATCTACATCTATGGATGTGCAAGGCAGACCAGTGTCTAACAGAAGAAAAAATATACAAATTGATAGAACTTAAAAGCCAATTACTGAAAAATCGATGACGAATTACATCAGCCTTTACACATGCATCTTCATATTCACTTCACATTCAAGGGTTCAAATAAGTACCTGGATACATCAAGGCAAAATATATTTTAAAATCAGCTTATGGCAGCAAGGAAATAAAAGGTTCAACAGCAAGGAACGACAGTAATAATCAACACAGCAACCTCTATATCCAGCCAGGTTTTAGCTTAAAAAATAAGAAAATCCCAAGAAAGGCCACTTCTAAACTATTAGCCAAAGGAAAATAAAACTTAAAACTATATGGTTTTTTTCATAAAAGATTTTTAGCCGCTTTCTCTTTTAGGTGTCCTGGACCTCTGCCCTAGAATGAGGAAAAATGATCCTCTTGTAGAAAACTTTAGGACAGCACTAACCAGATTTTCCTCCTTTTCTAATTCTCCTTTTCACCCTTTTTTTTTTAGTTATTTTACCTCCTAACCCCTTAAAAATATCGCATTTCTTAGCATGCAAGCTTTTTCTTATCCTCTAGAAGCTTCTCCTTAACAGAAAATATTCCTAGACCCAAGATACCCAAAGTACCCCTTGACACCCATATATTTAACTCCCCAAACTAAACCAAATATGGGTCAACTGACCCAAGACCCAAAACTCAAACAAATGGGCTTCTTCTACCCAAACCAAAGATAACAGAAGCCTATTAGGCAACCCAAATATAGTAATCCCTGAACAAAGAAACCCAGGGGCATGATTAACCTAATATTATGACCGAAAAAAGTAACTGGTTAATTAACCCAGAAGAAGAAGAAGAAGAAGAAAGACAAAGAAAAATCTAATCCGAACAGAAATTGAACCAATCAACAAAACACTTTAACATGATAAGCACTAATTTAATACTATTGATCATACTAAATAAATCCGGCCAGGCCGGAAAATCAACAAAACAAAAGACAAAAATATATTAATCCAAAATCATGCAATTAACCTAAGAAACCTATTTTTAAAAATGAACTAATCTAAAGTAAACATATTAACTAGAAATAGATGAAAAGAAACAGACACAAAAAGAGAGGGAAGAAATATATACTAATTTGGCCGGAGACGTTTGAACAAACAAAGAGAATCAACGAACGATGACGCTTCACGAATCTTGGCCGATCATTTTTGACTTAGCAGGAACCCGGTGAGCCTTGAAATGAGCCAAAATGATGCTAATCGATTGTTCTTACCGAGAACAATTGATTATCATATATTTCGGCTCAAATTCAACCTTGAAACCGTTTAAAACTCAGAAACTGGAATGGATTAGGTTTTTCAATTTCTTCTGAATCATATTTGAAATTGGAACAAATGGTTGAGGATTTTGGGGGAACTCGTGATGGATAATGAAAGAGGGGTTAGTGGTGATTGTATGGTGACAGCTTGGAGCGGTTTAGGGCGTCGTTGCCGGCCGGTGAGGTTTGAGAATTTGGGGGCAGCTTGGGTTTCTAACTGGATTTAGGATAAGAGACTGAATGAGGGGTTCGAATGGGGAGTGGACCTGTTCGGACACTTATATGCTTATGGGAAGGTTAGTTTCCATCCGTTCTATCAAAAAGATCAACGGATGGGATTCGCTGGTCAATGAATGGTGTCGTTTGGTGTAGTGGGTGCTGGATGGACGGGGTAAGGGGTATTGGATTTTTGTCTGAGGCTGAATTGGGGGTGGGATTTGGGCTTTGCATCAATTGGACCAATTGAATTTAAAAAATAGCCTTATTAAAATTTTTTTTCTTTTTCTTTTTTTCTTTCTTTAATTAATTAAATTCCTAAACTATTTTAACTTACAAGATTAAGCTAATTATCAAGTTATAAAATTAATAAAAATTAATTGATCCTAAATTAAAAGAGAAAAATGACTAATCTAAAATTAAAAAGGTAAAATGTAAAAGTGAATCAATTTTTGTGATTTTCATCTTAATAAAGCAACTAATTAAATAATCAATCTTAAAAGTAGGAAAATAAAATCTCAATGCAATGCATGGTATTTTTGGTATTTTTCATAATTTTAATAAAAGTAAACATGCACAAACAATTAACGAAAAATCCTAAAAAATTCATATGCAAACAAATTGGGAAAAATTTATTTCTTTAATTTATAGGAGTATTTTACATAGAGCAAATATCACGTTGCTCACAACTACCCTCTTTGCTCGGAAACATGAAGAGTTTTCGGGCAAAGATAAATTTAGCGGATACGAGCTTTTTTTGAAAGATATGATAGAACCTAGCTTCCGAGGTTGCCTACATATCATTGACAATAAAGGAATCATATCAATGTAACTCTGGAAGTTTTGGTACGTGGGACTACAGGGAAGTTGTGATTTCACTATTGCTATTGCTGCTACTGCTTGCTGAACTCTTTATTACACCGAGACAAAATGAAAAGAAGTTGTACTAGTCTATGATCTATGAGTTACAACAATTCTATCTATATATCTTCAAACTTGATCTTGAAATTTTTGCAATTCTACCGTGCATCTTGAACTGCTAACTCGCACTCTCGAGGTGCGCTTCTATTATTGCTAACCCAAAACTTGAGTTGTATTCCCTTGTTTTCTAGGTGGGCCCTGATTGCCAAAACTTGAACTGTATTCCCTTGTTGTCCAGGTGGGCGCATGATTGCCAAAACTTAAACTGTATTCCCTCGTTATCCAGGTATGCGCCTGATTGCCAAAACTTGAATTGTGTTTCCTTGTTCTCCAGGTGGGCTCCTAATTGCCGAAACTTGAACTGTATTCCCTTGTTATCCAGGTGGGCACCTGATTGCCAAAAACTTTAACTATATTCCTGTATTGTCCATGTAGGCGCCGAATTACCAAAACTTGAATTGTATTCCCTTGTTCTCCAGGTGGGCACCTGATTGCTAAACTTGAATTGTATTCCCTTATTATCCAGGTGGACGCCTGATTGCCGAAACTTGAAATGTATTCCTTTGTTATCCAAGTGGGCGCCTGACATCCAAAAATTAAAATGTATTCCCTTGTTCTCCAGGTGGGTGCCTGCTTGCCAAAACTTGAAATGTATTCCCTTGTTATCCAGGTGGGCACTTGATTACCAAATCTTGAAATGTATTCCTTTTTTATCCAGGTAGGTACCTGCCATTACAACAAAACAGATAAAACAAGAGAAACCTTTCTGCCCCAGTTTGTTATCTAGGCACATCTGTAATTGTTAATTGAATGATGATACTTAAACGAGCTCTATAAATTTAGAAGCTAGACCCCATTATCTAGAAGGGACCTGAAAACTTCAAATTAAATCTCATCTTAAGAGTGATAACTTTAAAGCTAAATTATATTTCTTAAAGGTAAAATCTATGCTAAATCTTGTTATCTATAAAGGTCCTGAAATTTAACTAGGTCCCATTATCAACGAAGGTCCTGATAACCTTTGAAATTAAACCTCATAATCCAAAAGGGCCCTGAAAATTTTTAATCAAATACTATTATCTAGGAGAGTCCTAAAGATTTTACGGCCGAAACAGTCTGGCACATGCTTTCCTCACGGAGGGTTCCTATGTAATAAACGGGATCCTATTTCGATCAAAGAAAATTTTACCAGAAGAAATTGTTTGTCCTTCTGGCTGAATCTCGACCACAGGGCCCTGAATAACCTGAGTGCCCCACACTCGTTCTACAATTTTACGTTCTTGTCCATCCAATTTGAACCTTTATATTTTTCGCAAAGTTCACGAAACCACTTGACCACTTGAACTTCCAACTAACACGTCATCATGCTAATTATTTGTATGATTTGGCCGCACTTTGCTTCGTGCAATTTGAAAGTTTGTAATAAGCTTTGAAATCCTTTTTCGCTTGCCAAACAAGGCTAACATTGGATAAGACTTAGAGAATTAGACCCCAAAGAAAATGAAATGCAATGACTTTGAGAATTAGGAATAAAGAAGAAAATTGAAACAGGATGAATGTTTGAGGAAGGAAGGGGAAAGAGACTTATCTGAGCGAAGCAGCTAGTACCAATGATCATGTTATGCATTTCGGATTAATCAGCCTAGTCCATTCAGCCAATCACCTTTGAGTACATCTTTCAGTCTTCATACTTCATCCCCGGGGTTCCAATAATCCAATATCTCTGAAAGTCCACCTTATTCGGCTTGTGGCGCCCTAAAGAGTTTTCACCAACAAAACTCTCTCATTTGTTCATCTCTCAACTCACTGTCGCCTTACATTGCCCGTGAGGGCTATCACCAATAAGACTCTCTCATTTTAATTTCTTCTAGCTTTTCATCGCCTTACGGTGCTCGAGAGGATTTTCATCAACATGACTCTCTCATTTATTCATTTTTATTTTGTAGAATGGAGTGTTGCCCCTGATGAATCATACATCTATCTCACTTAACTTGGCATTCCCTAAAGATGGATCAGAAGGTCTTTCTTTGGACCAAAATGTAGGCTTTTGGATATGTTTAGAAAGAAAGGTTATCATAAAGGATCAAAACAACTTTAATGGGTTCAGAAGTACAACTATTAGAATCAGATCTTTTAGAAACTCGCAACTTCTGCCCTAGTTTCTTTGCTTGGCAACTTTTGAATTTTATTTTGATGGGACCGAATCGTGAGGTTGCCTACGTATCATTAAAAAGAATTAGGTCGAACGTAGTTCACTTCATAGGAATTGCTTTGTTTTTGTTACTTTTATCTTTTTCTTTGTCTTTCTCTTTTTTTTTTCTTTTTTTTTTTTAGTCTTTTTCCATTCTTTTCTTTCTCTTTTTCTCTTCTCTTTTCCCCTATTCTTTTCTTTATTTATATTTTCTGTATTTGTACTTCTAAACTTTGCTTCTGAATCCAAAGGAGGGGTATTAAAGAAAATAAATAAGGCTCAAAAGGGGTAACAAAGGATAAAATATTTAGATAGAAGAATAAAATACCTTCGTCATTCCAATATTCAAAACATCCCAAGTACAAACAACACAATTTAAACCAAAGAAATCATACGAAATATTTGTGATCACGTCATTTTTTCCCCGCGTGAATTACTCCTACAGAGTTCTTAGAGTTAGGATTTTTGTTTTAATTATTTGATTTTTAGGATTTAATTGCATAATTTTCATGTTTATTTGTATTTCTGTGTACATTTTTAATTTATATAATTCACAAAATATAAAAATATGTTGCATGTGCATTGAGAATTTAATTTTACATATATTAGATTAATTATCAATTAGGGTTTACAAAAATACAAAGTCAAAAAAATTGGCTCATTTGCTTTGTTTAATTTTAGCTTTGAATTTTGTTTAGTTTTCTTTTAAATTGGTATTTAATTAATTATGTTGATTATTAATTAGAGCTTAAAATAATTGGGTAGGTTAATTTAGTTTTTTTAGAGTTCATTTAGATTTTTAGTTTTAATGTGAAAAGAAAAAGAAGAGAAAATTAAAAGGAAATTGAGTTTTAATAAAAAGAGACCAAATTTTAGGTTTTCCCAAAACCTGAACCAGTCCAAAAACACCATGAACCAGTCCAAAATAACCCCTGAACCGTCCCAAATCAACGCCCCTAACCCGGTCTCCCATCTAGACGACCAAAAGACGTCATTTTCTCTTGTTTGATTTTAGTCGTCTAGGTTGAGTGATCCAACGGCTCAGAAGCCAATGTCACTTAATATCTAAATGTCCTAACGACCCACCCCCACCCCTTTTGCTTCTCTTCTCCATCAAACCCTAAGAGACCAACCCTATAAAGCAACCATAAAACATCGTCTGCCGTTGCCAGAAATCGCCTACGGTGGCGGCGAGTCTCTGATGACCTCCAAATTTACACCATAGAATTCCCTCCCTCTCATCATTCCAAATGCCCAACTAGTTTTTTTCGAATCTCAGTCAAAACTCTCGAATATTGAATCAAAGAGAGGCGACCGGAACCCTAATTCCTCCGTTCAACCCCAAAGTAACACCAGACCATCTCCCCAACACCCTCTTCTCTAATCTCACACTACCAACCCTTAAATCTTTGCCAAACCTTTCGAATTCTGATTTTGGAATCAAGTTCAGTTGTGTGTTCTCATTTGAGAACACACGATTGAAGTTTATTCCAGCCTAAAATTCTTCGATTCGTCGGAGTTCAAGTTCGAGTCAGAGTCGCTGGTGTTTTTGAAGATGTTAAAGATTCCATCGATATTTACTATTATTTCTTTCTTCTTTAAATTATCAATCTCTTCTTCTTTTAGTGCGATAATTTTTCTTTAATCTAGTGTAGGTTAGCAATGTTTCTGTTGAAATGTTTTACTCATAATAATAATAATAAAAAGGGAAGAAAGTATGAACTATGGTGGACTGTTTCAGTCTCATTTCTCATCTTCAAAGTTTTGGGTTTGGATTGGGTTTGGGTTGGTTACAACAAACAAAGGTCCAAATGTTTGAAGCATATCTATTGGCCCAAGATTGGGGTTGGGTCATTGGGTCAAGTTTACCTAGGCCTGTTTGATCTATTAAAGGTAAAATTCAGGAGACGTAAAGGTATTTAGGATTTAACATTAGAGAATATTTCCAATAACCACTTAAGAAGCTTCTTAGAAGCTGCAAATGACACTTACTTGATCCACAAGTTAGTAATTCAGGGGTCTTTAAGCAAAAAGGAAAATTAAAAAGGCTCCAAAATGATACATTGAGCCTATCTCGGATGCCCTAGTAACTTGCCTATAAAGGCATAGTTACTTGCAGCTGAATAAGAGAGAACTTTAAGAGCTAATGACACTTACTTGATCCACAAGTTAGTACTCCACCTCCACTCATCCGGCATCCTTTTGGTCCTGAAGATCGCATTGAACAACCCGAAGAGCCACTCCACTCCTGACCTACCCATGCACTTCTAGAACTCCACCGGGATCTCGTCAGGCCCGGTCGCTCGACCCCTACTCATCTTACGCAAAGCCCTCATGACCTCCTCCGCCCTTATGCGCCTGCAATACCCAAGGTCTCTATGTTGCTCTGAATGTCCCAACTCCCCTAGCTCTATGTTACAATCCGCCTCCTCGTTAAGTATGTCTCGAAAGTAAGCCCGCCACCTCTGCTTGACTTGAGACTCCCCCATCAGAACTCTACCATCCTCGCCCTTGATGCACCTAACTTGGTCAAGATCACGTGCCTTCCTTTCCCTTGCTTTAGCTAACCAAAATAACTTTCTGTCCCCGCCTCTCTCCCCTAGTTCCTCGTACATGCGACCAAACTCCGCATTTTTAGCTTCCATAACCGCCGGCTTTGCTTCTTTCCTCGCCACCTTGTAGATCTCCCTGTTCGCTCTCCGTTCTTCTTCGCTTGTGCTCCCTGCCAACTTAGAAAACGCCGCCTTCTTCACCTCCACTTTTCCTTCGGCTACATTGTTCCACCACCAGTCACCCTGATGCCTGCCTGAATCGCCCTTGGCTACCCCGAGCACGTCCCGTGCTACCTCCCTAACCAAGTTCTCCGTCTTTGACCACATAGCGTACGCTTCCCCAGAACTTCTCCAAGCTCCGCCCTCAGCTAACCTCCTCTCCAACTCATGTGCTTTCTCCTTAGTCAAAACACCCCACCTAATCCGCGGTTGTCCCCGAGCACCCCTCCTCTTCCTCTTCACCCAGAGACCGACATCCATCGCTAGGAGTTTATGAAGAGTCGAAAGGGACTCTCCCAGAATAACCTTGCAGTCCTTGCACATACCCCTATCGCTCCTTCTAAGAATGATGTAATCAATCTGAGTCCTCGCCGCCGAACTCTTGAAGGTGACCAAATGCTCCTCCCTCTTCTGAAATGTCGAGTTCGCAATCAATGGGCTTGTAATCCTCAAAAAAAATTTGATCTTCCACTTGATTGTTATCCCAAGTCCAGTCCATCTAAAGACCATGACAAGTAAGAGGACTTATAGCATATTTGCTAAAGCTTCTTCAAAGGATAAAAGTATTTTTTTCACCCAAAAGTATCTTCCCCACCTCCTCCCCCCCCCCCACCCTCTACCTCCCCTACTCTCAATAAATAATTTCTGAAAAGCAAAGAAAATAGCTTCTTCACAAAAGCAAAAGTTGTTTTGACATTTCTTCTTACTAATAATACCTTTAGAAAATATAGAATATACCAAAATAACCTTACTTATTTTAAACCTAATACATAGGATATAAATGTATAAGTATTTTTTCTTATTTTTAGGATAGCTTTATAATATGTAGTGACTTTACGGGTGAATACTCTTAATTTTTGTTGAATGATTTTTAATATATTTAAGTCATATTAAAAGAATTAATGCACTTTTAAATTTTATTTTCATATTCTACTTAAATAAAATAAAAAGTTAATTTTTATCTTTAATAACAAATTTTTCAGATTATGTTCTTACGTATAATATTAACTATTAAGTAAATTTCTTCATGTACGTATTCATAATTTGATGCTTAAAAATACTTTTTGAAAGTTTTGACAAACACAAATTATTGTCCAAAGTATTTTTTTTAGAGTGATTAGACAAATACAAACCACTTCTCTCCAAAAGTACTTTTTTAAAAAAATGCTTTTCAAAATAAGTTGATATTTCCAACTTGGTCAAACAAACTATTACTTGGAAGAGAAGTAAATTACTATTCTCACTATTTCAATTTTGTGAGCCTACTTGATTGGACATGAATATAGAGTACAAAGAAAAACATATAAACTTATAAAAGTTAGTCTTAAATATACCAATATTTTTGTGGCTATACGATTTTTTAAATTTTTGATCTAATAAAAGATTTGGCCGTAAGGGTAAAATAGTAGGTTTAATTTAAATTATTTCAAAATATAAAAATAATTTTTTTTTCAAAAAACTAAATAAAATAAAAGGATCACATAAACTAAAATGGGGAGAGTATATATATATCAGAAAAGGAGAAATAGACAATTAGGAATATGGATGAATCCTTGAATTAACAACACATATCGATATCCACCCTAAGCAATAAAAATGTATACGTTCAGAATCAAAAAGGCCAATTTTAAGGTTTTTATGGTGTTCTGAGCCCGGCCTCAATGGGCTCAAAGCACAGTTTAAGGCTCGTCCTCGAAGCACTCACCTCAAGAGGGTATACCGAAGACTCGTCATAGCATACTTCGAGGCAGCATGAAAATCGACGAGCATCATGGAAAGGCGAAAAAATTTCGAGGGCACGTGATTTGAACTGACATGTCTACAAGGATAGTACAAATCCGTACTAAGCCATTATACAGCTGTATCAATAGCATTTTCCCAACATTATTAGACATGCATTATGTTGGGATCCCACTTTCCTATATAAAGGGGACCTTGTCATTTTATAACACTGATGATTGAATACAATAGAACATTCTCTACTTTTCTTGCCTAAACGTGCTCAACAATTACTCTATAGATTTATTGATTGTTCTTCATTAATCGCTCATTATTAACCGCAAAGGGCTATCGTCGAAACCTTTAATACTATCGTTTCTTCACCAATTGTTCATTGCTAGCTGCCTTAGCTAGACCTCGAGGTCCAGCCTTGCGACAACAATGATTTGTATATCTATTGTCTAACAACTAGTATAAAAATAAATCACATATTTTTAGAACCACAAAATAAAATATAATTATTAATACCATTTTCAAGGTAAACGGTTTGGCGCCCACCGTGGGCCTAGAAATAATAGTGATTGTTATGGGGCTAGTTCTCTGAAAACACAAGTTATTCTTCATACTTTTTCTTGTCCAAGAATCTCAGATTTCAAGCCAAAAAATATCTAACTCAGCAAAGGCACACGAAAACAACGGTATTGGGCTTCATTGAGATAATAGTGCAGATGTTGGTGTACCACCGCAATACTCAGGGGTGGCGCAAGCGTAAATCCCCGTCGACGTGAGCTCACGCAATGTTGTGCATGTCTATATAAGCTCTCATACCGCCAGAAGTGTGCGTGGGAAGGAAAGAGACATTAGACTTCAAGTCACTTTTGAGATGTTGCAAGCACAACAAGTGGCTATTGCACAGCTGCAAAGTCAACAAAAAACTCCAAGCACAGCAGCACCAAAAACGGTTCCTCGAGTCGAGCAGGCACTAGAGATATCGAGTAGCAATGGGTCAGCAACGGACCTTGCTATTGTGAAGATGCTCAAGGAACTCAACAAAAAGATTTAATTAGGAGAAAAGAATATAGAGGTAAACGATAAAAAAGTGGAGACTTATAACTTGAGGGTCGATCAGATCTTGGGCGAACTACTAATTCTGAAGGGCGTAGATTAAAAGAACTTCATACAGAAACCATCGCCACCTAGTGTGGCTCCGAAGCCCAACCCATAGAAATTCAGAATGCCCAATGTCCTGAAATATAACGGCACCACGGAACCCAATGAGCACATTACCACTTATACTTGTGTTGTAAAACGGAACAACTTAAAGGATGACAAAATTAAGTATGTCTTGTTGAAAAAATTTGGAGAAACACTATCAAAGGGGGCTATGATGTGGTATCATAACCTACACCAAATTTATTGATTTATTTGACATGTTGGCGGACTCTTTTGTGAGGGCAAACGCTAGTGACATCACGGTCACCACCAGAAAGTCTGATGTCGTCACAATCAAACATTGAGAAAACAAGATGCTAAGGGAATTTGTATCTCTCTTTCAGATGGAGCGAATGGAATTACCACCAGTCTCCAATGACTAGGTAGTACAGGCCTTCGCTCAAGGTTTGAATGAACGAAGCTCGGTAGCTTTGAAGCATCTAAAATGAAATTTGATCGAATATTCCGTCATGACCTGGGTGGATGTGCGCAATAGGTATCAATCGAAGATCAAGGTCGATGAAGACCAATTAGGAGTCCCCTCAGGCTTAGTATATCCTAGCAGTCTCTTAACAAAAGATTTACAGAAAGGGAGCCTATACCAAGCAATGAAAGGTATCAGCTATATTTCAAAGATCAAAAAGACACTTTGAGGCAGAATGTACCTCGAAATGATCGAGGAGTAGATCAAGGCCAAATTTCTCAGGGTCTTATGAGCAAGACCGGGTTTGATAGCCATTCCAGGCCAATGGAGGAACCCCGATTGTCAGAATACAACTTCAACATCAATGCCTCGGACATCGTATCAACCATGGGTAGAATCAGGGATACCAGATGGCCAAAGCCCGCACAGTCACATCCTTTCCGAAGGAAATCCAACCTGGTGTGTGAATACCATAGGCATTCACGGTCGTAGGACTGAGGATAGCAAACAGCTCCGAGAGTATGTGGCTCGATTGATCAACAAAAGTCACCTTCGAGAATTCCTCAACAATCGAGCCAAGAACCACTTTCGAGAAAGAGAGGCGAACTAAAAGAATAGACCAGAATAACCTCAGCACATCATTCACATGATTTTTGGAGGAACCAACGTCCCATATGGACCCATGTTCAAACATCCAAAGTGCACATCACAACGAAAAGACAAACTCGGAGCTATATACCCGAGGACGCCCTTATATTTAGAGAAGAAGATGTTGAGGCGTTGTCCCAACCATATAATGATGCACTAGTAATTTCTTTTCGTTTGAATAATGTTCAAATTAAATGTGAGCTCGTGGATCCATGTAGCTCGGCCAATATAATCAAGTCGAAGGTAGTGGAGCAACTCGGACTTCTCAATCAAATCATACCCACCTCTCGAATCCTTAATGGATTCAACATGGAAAGCCAGACAATGAACAGTGAAATCATTCTCCTAGTCAATGTATCCGGTACAGTTTAAGACACCAAGTTTCATGTTATCGAATGTGACATGAGGTACAATGCCTTACTTGGAAGATCGTAGATAACCAACATGAGGGCGGTACCATCAACTCTTCACCAGATGATGAAGTTACCAACAAAAGATGGTATACACATGGTTTACATAGAACAATATGCAGCAAATGAGATGTTCGCAGTAAATGACATGGCACCAACATCGACTCTCCCCATCTAGGATGAGTCAGGAAACATGTTGATTCCTGAGGAATGGGTAGTCTGTGAGCATTCGAATGAAGATGACAAAGGTATACCTGGGAACAGGATGTAACAAAATCAATGGTCAAAGAACTCGAACAGGCTGTCTTGGTCAAGCATCTTCCAGATTGAAAGGTATACCTAGGAATGAGACTAACCCCGCGAACTCAAGAAAACTCATCCAATTTCTTATTAACAATATACCCTCTTTGAAACATCTTGCACAAACCTGAATTATCGGGTAGATTTTCCAAATGAGCCACTGAGCTCGGAGACTATGATATCGAGTACCAACCCCGTACGGCTATCAAGTCCCGAATTTTGGTAGACTTCGTAGACGATTTTACACCTACCCTTTTACCCAAGGTGAGAAATAACTCTTGATAGAAACGGGCACATTATCGGGGGTATGAACCATATTCACCAATGGTGCCTCGAACATGAAAGGGCCCGGGCTCGGCATTGTTCCGAAACCGCCTACGGTCAGCATGATTTGGCAATCTATAAAAAAATCAAAATTTACTAATAAAGAGGTCGAGTATGAGGCTATGATTGCAGGTCTTGAGCTGGCCAAGAGCCTAGGAACAGAAGTCATCTAAGAAAAATACGACTCCCTTCTGGTAGTCAACCAAGTAAATGGGTGCTTTGAGGTTCGAGAAGACAGGATGCAAAGATACTTAGACAAAATTCAGGTCACATTGCATCATTTCAACGAATGGAATATGGTCCACATTCCACGAGATCAGAATAGTGAGGGCGATGCACTCGTGAACCTGGGATCGTCCGTCGAAGAAGATGACATACTCTCGGGGGCTATTGTACAGTTATCCAAGTCGGTGAGTAAAGAAGGCCACATCGAGATCAACTTAACTAGTCTAATATGGGATTGGAGAAATAAATACATTGACTATTTGAGAAAAGGGAGGCTGCCCACACACCCAAAAGAATCAAGGGCCCTTCGAGCCAAAGCACCTTAATTTTCACATGACGAAAAATGGAACACTCTATAGAAGGACCTTTGACGGACCTCTAGCAGTATGATTAGGACCGGGGGACACCGAATATGTACTTCGAGAAATCCATAAAGGCACTTGTGGAAATTATTCTGACACCAATTCTTTTGTTCGAAAGGGGATCAGAGCAAGCTACTATTAGGAACACCAAGGAATTCGTTCGCAGGTGTGAAAAATGCCAAAGGTTTGCGCCGATGATTCACCAACTCGCTGGACATCTACATTCAGTCTTATCACCATGGATGTTCATGAATTGGGGGATGGACATCATTGGAACCCTACCAATAGGGCCAGGTAAAGCTAGATTTATTCTTTTTGTAACTGACTATTTCTCGAAATAGGTGGAAGCACAGGCCTTCGAGATAATAAGAGAAAAAGAAGTCATTGAATTCATCTGGGACTGCATCGTATGCCAACTAGCGATCCCCTCCGAGATTACATGTGATAATGGGAAGCAGTTCATAAGCACGTGATTTTTGTCTCACCTGAATTGCTCCTACATAATCCCAAAAATTAGATTTTTTCCTTTTAATTATTTGTTATTTGTAGGAATTATCGTAAAATTTTTCTGATTGTTGCATGTGTGTGTGCATGTTTAATTTTATTTTTAATTCAAAAAAATACAAAAAATATGTGGAATTTGCATTTAGGATTTATATTTGTTTATTTTAATTAGTAATTAGCGTTTTACAAAAATATATAGAAAAATCACAAAAATTGATTTATTTTGCATTGTTTAATTTTTAGATTTGAATTTTGTTAGTTTTTCTTTAATTTGGTATTCAATTAGTTGTTGTAACTATTCTAGTTAATTAATTTAATTTGCTAGGATAATTTGAGTTAGGAATTAAGTTGGATTTTGTTTTATTTTTATTTGAAAAAAAAAAAGAAGAAAAGGAATTAAAAAGATCTTTGAAAAGGAAAAGGAAAGGATGAAGAAATTAGATTTTTGGGCCAAATTAATTGAACTCCCCAAGCCCAATTTCTTTTCACCCGGTTATACCAAAGCTCGTTCCAAAAATCGATCCAACCCCCATACAATCCAAACAACCCCGTTTTTGTGTTCTTAATCTGAGTCGTTGATCTCGTCCAAATCAACGGCTAGGAACTAGGATCCTCTTAATATTTAACTGTCCAAATTCTAACCTCCCCCCCCCTCCCCGTCTCATCTATCTCTCTTCTCTCCATTTTTAGAGACTCAAACCACAAACCCTAGAAGCCGCCCTAAAATGCCCACCTTCTCTGGTGGTGGAGTCACCACCAAATCACCTCAAATCAACACCCTACAAGCCCCTTCATTCTCTCATGCCAAATCCTCACTCTTTTTCCGTCGAAACTTGCTAGAAATTCTCGAATCTTAAATCTAAAGTTCGAGCCATGGAAGCCAAAACAAAATCTATACATTTAAGGTTATTTCTCAAGTTCTCATGAGTATTCAAGGTTGGTTTTATCATGAAATAACGTTATTCTCTTGTTCTTGACAAAGAACAAGTGGTTGACAAATCGGAAGTTCAGTCGTGAGTTCGAGCCTGGGTAGGTGAGTTCTTTCTTTCCTTTTGTTCATTCATGTGCTCTTTCAGCTTTCTTTCCTTTTATCTTCTTCTCTTATCCTTTGGATAATTCAATTGAAAATTGACCCAAATTTTCTAGCCGAGATGGATACATGTCCGTTTGTTCCTTGTTAGTTTTCTTTTCCAAATCTTGTTCCCTCATGTTTCTTTGGTCTATTTAATTTTCCTGTTAATAACATGACTTAACTTTTGATTTCACCTTGTTTGTTTAGAAATTTAGTTTAACTCAATTAGGTTTATTTGATAATTCAATTTATTCTGCACTAACCAATCCTTAACTCTAGGTTTTAAGCTTTGTGAAATCGTGTAGTAGTTTTCCTATCATTTGCCATAATTTGCTAAATGTTGGTTTAATTCATTTTGTCGTTTGGGCTCTGAATCCATTTCAGAATTTACTCCAAGGGATTCGAATTGATTTTGAGCCCAGGCCTGGTTTAACCATTGGGTCATTTGACCCATGACCTATTTGATTTCCTGGGGGATAATTAATAGGGACTTGGGGGTAGTTAAGGAATTTTAGTTGAAAGAATCGTACGTAATAGAATTAGGAAGCTTCTTGGAAGCTGGGGTAGGGACTTATGTAAAATTCTGAGTTTTAAACTAAGGATATCTAAGCTAAAAATAAATTCCAAAAGGGGTAAAATGAAAAACTGCTTTCATCATTGCTAACCTAATAGCTTGCCTATAATGGCATCATTACTTGAGATTGAAGTGATATTTTTAGAGAGAAAAAAGATCCTAAAAACTGAAACGGCTGCTTCCTTTGAAAAACTTTGAAATATTCCTGAATTCCTACATTTTCTTGTTAAAAACTACTCAAAATATGTTTAGTTTCTTGTTTTCTGATCTTCATTGCTTGGTTAACACTCCTAAAAATGGAAAAATCTAGCAATTGGGTTGAAATGGATTGAATATTGGATCTTCGGACGCTTGTTTTAAGTGTTGCTGCTTGGTTTTTGCTGCTTTATTGCTTGAATCTGGGTTCTTGCACTGTTACACTATTGTTCGCTGCTCCTTCACTCTCTTGGCTTTTCCTTTTGGCATTTTCCATGTATTACTTTAAAACCATTGTCAACAAGTAGCTAAGAACATGTACTTCCAATTGAGGCCTGATTGAATACAAGTTGTCTTGGATTCCCTTTTCATTTGATTTTTCTATTTCTTTAAAAGTTCTATAATCGATCGTGTGTTGTAAATGTTAGCTCAGTTACCTTATGTTATTGATGTGCTTTAGAAATTAACTTATGCTCTTTAAGAAGTTTGGGTGTTGAATTTGGATTTAAGCAACTTGTGCTAATTATCTAGAACTCAGGACTGTTTGGTATTGAGGATGGTGAATGGTTTTGAAGTTTTTTTTAGGCTGTGTTTGAGTTTAAGTTTGGATTCGAGTATGAATATTGATAAAATGCATTATCATTATAGTTAAAGTTTAGGCAAACGTTTTCAGTAGCTTTTAAAATTTCCCTTTGTACCAATGATTGTGGAATGATGAAGCTCATCCTTTTATTTTTTTAATGCAACTGGTATTTTATGCCTGATGCGGACTCGATATAGAGTCTTTATCCTTGATTTGGATTTTGGCAAGGCTTGGGCCTCTTAAGCCCAAGCTTTGAGGTCCTTAACAAGAGAAGATAGTATACCATGGTTGCTCGAGCTTGTTTCTTGAGCCTGGTGATTCTTTTGTTGCTGCTTGGTTTTCTCATAGTGGATTGGACTCAAAATGCATGTCATATAAATTGGATTCTTAGTTAGTAATTAAAACTCAAAGTTAAAAGATAGTTAAATTTCATATTTTCATATGGTTTTCGGTTGATTGTTATTTAATTGATTTTGCATAAGATTTGGTTCTGAATATTGGGCCTAAAGCTGGCCCAATTATGGCGTTCAAAAATCATAACTGGTTTGCATATTATCTGCTCTTAGAAGTCCTTGTCGTCACCAAAAGTTGGGCTCATTTTGGGCACTGGGCCAAAAGGTCTTTGTAATCAGACTGCTTACTCTCGGCTACTTGAGCCCATGACATTTCGTGAAGTTCAGCTTTTTAGTTAGTTTTTATATGAGTTTAAATGGTTAGTTAAAATCCCTTTAAGTTTTCTCTTAATTAACTAGTCTTCCTAAGATAAATTGAGGTGAGCCATATCATAGAACGCAAATAGCTTATGGCCCTCGTAACCTTAATTAGGAATTTTAGACGCTTAGATGTGAGGCGTGCCATATTAAATAGAATATAGCTTATGGCCCTCAAAATTTTAGTTTGAATTTTCTTTTAATAATTGGAATGGAGGTGTGTTGTTCCAAATAAAATCTCAAAATGCATGGCCCTCGCTTAACTGATACTTTAATCCTTAGAAATCGAGGCACACCATTAAGTTGAATTTTTGTGGCCCTCGCAAAGTTAAAAATGTGTAGTTGCTTTAGGCGCATTATTTTTAAAAAAATTAATTACTTTCCTAAACTCGGGTGTCCATTTCATGTGACCCAAATCCAAATCTCAATAATGCTAAATAAAATGTGTCACGGACTGCGGGTGCATTACATGTGGCCTGGTCCAAAGACATGTTTTAGATGATGTTAAAATCTTCCACAAAAATAATTAAAAGCAGCTTAACAAATTAAAATTATATCATAGGCTAAAACATCTAATAATATGATAATGGACCAATTATGATAGTTTAAGCGACCGTGCTAGAACCACGGAATCTGAGAGTGCCTAACACATTCCCTCGGGTTAACAGAATTTCTTATTCAGAATTTTTGGTTCGTACACTTCAAAAAAAATTGAAATTTCCTCAATTTGGGATTTAAAATAAACCGTTGACCTGGGACACCATTTAAATATTCCAAGTGGCGACTCTAAATAAAAATTAATAAATAATCTCATTTCGAATAATATCACTTAAATTGGAAAAACTCATTTATATACCTTCGGGGTGTGTAAAAAGGAGGTGTGACAGCTTTGTGACAGCTTTGGCGACTCTGCTGGGGAGTATAACCCAGAACTTTGGTTCAGGGTTTAAGAATGTGAGCTTAGAATAGGTGTAATGATTAGATTTCTTTATTATCTGATTTTTGTACATGTTTGAGTCTAATATGCTAAATGGCATTTTTATCACTTTGATATTTTATGAACTGTATATAAATTACTACGAAACCCTTATTCTCTCTAAGTCTTCTAAATAATCTGGGGAGCGTGCACTTCGTGTGACTTCTCTTATGTGTAGAGTTTATCCAATTAGAACGAGGTTCGGACAAGTTGCAAAGCTGATGAAGCTTCTGTATTCCTCGTATATTGTCCTCCCCCCCCCCTCCCGGCTCGAGTTGTTCGCTCGGGTAAGCCATGTCTAGAATAACAAATCTAGGTTTTAATCCTAGTCTAACAAAACCTCTTGCCGGATCCCTATTAGGAATGTTTGGTTGCATCATGTGCATTTGACATTGGAGACTCAACACAGAGGTTGGATCTGTCTAGGACAGGTTTACTTTAAATGAAAAGACAATCCTGATGCATCCTACTTGCTACTTGTGCATTTATTCGCTTCGGATTTGCATGTTGACCGGCATATGAATAATAAAGAAAGTTGGGAAAAGAAAATATCAGTGTGGGGGTTAAGAGAGATAATTTCCTGTTTTGAAAAGCCAATGTCCAAGAGGTACTGAAACTCTGCCGAATTTTTGAAAAAAAAAAGGAGAAAATCTTGTTTCCAAAAATAGTTGGTTTATTTTCATTTTGTCAAATCTGCCTGACCTAAGCCAGCTTGATTCTCACCAGATGTGGGATACGTAGGCAACTCCCATCGGGTCCAACTTCCCTTTTGAAAAAATAGCTCAAAAAGAACAAAAAATTTGTTTTTTATCGCAAATAAGCATGGTGATGCTATTCTCGTTAACATAAGTCGAATGTCCCAAAAAGGCGCCAGAAGACCATTTTTGCAAGAACAGCCACCTTTTATTTCTTTTCAAATTTTTGGTCGGTTAGCAAGTACAGCCTTAAAATCTTCTTCCCCGAAGTGCAGAAAGGCCGTATTTGAAAAGCTGGGTTTTATATTGGAAATGAAAATTTTGAAAAAAAAAATAGTTTTAACATTTTTTATTTTTTGAGTCAAAATGAATTATTAATTACCCTAATAATGTGCAGGATGAGCATAAATAAAAATGAACCCTTCGCAGCTCTTAAAGAGATCTCCTTACAGCTCCACATGTGGTGGAATTATTTGGGAAAAGGCAGTAGAGAAACTGTGGTAAAGGTTTTGGGTGGTCTTATCGGACTTTTGAACATCAAGCCAAGATTGGATGTGATTGAAGCCTTGATACCTTTTTGGGACCCGACTAGCAATGTGTTATATTTTTTGACATTGAGCTTACACCCACGCGAGAGGAAATTGCGGGTTACACCGGCCTTATCGGAAACCTTAGAAGTCGGTACCCAATGTCACCAAGACTGGCATCTCCCCAAAAATATTTGGATATGTTGAGTATTAGCGGGATATTCAGGATGGAAATTTATCTGAAGGGTATTGCACTTTCCAGTTCTTGTATCAACGCTATGGTAACCCCTGGGTTTTTAAGCACCGAATACTTGTCTGAGCCATGTCGGAAATAAAGAGAAATGGGAGGCAAGGCGGGGTTTGGTTTTTATAGTAGCATTCTTGGGTGTTGTAATCTGTCCGCGAGAAAACGGCAACATAGAATTGGGGTTCGTGGAAATGGTTGATGTCGCAATCAAGAAAGCTAAAAGCACTATGGTTCCCCTTATCTTACCTAAGATTTACCAGCTTTGACTATCTGTCGAGAAGGGGGAAAGTTTTTCCAAGGCTGTAACCTGCTACTACAATTGTGGACACAGGAGCACCTCTGCCACCATGTTGGGTATATGAATTATGGTATGACCACTTTTAGTTGCATCAAAGAATTTGAAAGCCGAGTAGTGTGTGTTGAATTTCCCAAGGGTAACGAGGCTTGGTTTGCACACTTAATTTCTTTAACTTCTAATAGAATTGTATGGGCGTTCGGATGGCTCCCTATCACTGAAGTCGTATGCATGTCAGCCGAAGTGTGTTATCTTCTCCTGCTGGGCATCCGTAGCATCCAACTATATGATCCTCACAGGGTTTTGCGCCAACTGGGAAGATTTCAAACCATTCCCCATGACGAAGATTTGAGTAGACATGTCGTCGAATTGGGCTCAGATACCGTATTTTTAAAAGGAAGAGTTTGCCAGGTGTGGAATGAATGGAGATTTCTCAAACCTAAGACTATGGTGCAGGATCTAGTTAGAGGTGAGGTGGACCCCAAGTACAATATTTGGTTCGCTAAAAGGTTTCAAATTCCTGAGAGACCTACTAAGAGAGTTCATGTTCGCAGGAGTAGTGAGACTGGTTGGCAAAAGAAGAAGGCTACAAGGCCAAAATAAGTAAATTAGAAGGACAAATCAGGGACCTCAAATTTGGCAAGAGTATACAAGCTCCCGCAGATGAAGGGGGAAAGAAAAAGCTAACTCAGGAATGAAGCCCTCAAAGCTCAAATCTAGAAAATGAGAATAGCAGCTAGAAACTCGGAAAGGAGTCGTGCGGATGAAAGGCTTATAAGTAGCCTGAGAAAGAAAGTACTCGAGTGTCAGGATGACCTAGAAAAATCTGAGGCCAGTCTAGCATAAGTCCGGGCCCAATTGGAAAAGAATGCAAAAGGGCGGGTACAATTTGTGTAACAAATGAAAAGAAAATATGAGGGGACAATCACCAAACTGAGGATAAAGATAACTACACTTGAAAATGAGATGGAAAAACAGGCTAGGAACTTCAAAGCCGATAAGGAACATTGTTATGCTTTGATGGCCCAGATGGAGGAAGATATGCAACAGTTTCAAAATCAAAGCCAGCATGACACTCAGTTGCTAGAAGCCCGGAATCAGCAAATTGGGTGTTTACTCAGGAAAACGGTATTGTCCAAGAGAGGGTTAGAGTCATTGCTGACTACATCATCACGAAATGCCAAGAATGTGAGACATGACTCAAACCACTTTCTTCGCTGCAGTAATGAAATTTTTTCCGCGAGATAATGAGTAATTTAGAATGGCTTCAAGGTGATCTCGCACGTAGGCCCGTGGTGAGACCGAATGATGTCCCACGGGCCCTAGGAGTCGAAGCCTTGTATTCCTGATTTTTCATTTATCGAGTCTATATTTCGATTTATTTTGAGTATGTTCATAGCTTTACATTCCAAGAAAATGAGTAGTTTGAAGTCTTTTGTAATAGAAAGTTTAGGAGTTTTTATTAATGAAATCAAAAATTCCCAAAAAAATGTTTCTTTATTTTCCACATTTATTTTTTTGAACTACATAATGATCTGATTCACGCGGCGTCATAATACGTAGTCAATCCTCATCAGATTCGGTCATGATTTTGTAAATAACTCAAATAAGAGAATGATGTGAAAAGAAAGACCCGAAAGAAAACCCAAAAATAAAGAAAAGAGAGCCGAAGAAAGATCAAAAGGAAAATGAGAAAAGGGAGCACGAAAAGAGATGGAAAGAAAAGAGTGGAAAATTGGAGAGTGGAAAGAAGAGAAAATCAGAAAAATAAGTAAAGTCGGGATGAAACACGCAACCGTTGCGAAACATGTAGAAACATATTTAACTGTATAGGTGCATCACACCCACGACGTGCGATTACCTATGTGTTATTTGCTTCAAACTGACCGGTTTTTTGTCTACTGTTAAGCCCAGGTTTTATAGTAAGGTGGTTGGTTTTTTGGTACTATGATTTCACATCCATACTTCACGAGGTCAAAAGGAAGCGTTGAAATGTCTACGGAAATGACTCTGCCAAAAATTCCCATTACGAATGATAGTCCGATCTCGCGCCGAGGAAAATAGATTTCTGCGTCTCCGCATGATAGAAATATGGGACGCCTGGGGAAATGGAAAAGAACCACCAAGTGTAATCCCTGGATTTCCTATGCTTTTTCCCAGGGCAATCAGGACCTCCAACATCCCCATAAACTATCAAAACACCCCATTGGGATATCCTACCATTTCTGCCAACTTTGTGGGAACACCTTCTGAGGCTCCCCCCAGGTGTTAGCTTCAGCTGCGGCTTCAAACATAGTCACTGCTCCACCTTGCTTAGCTACGGCATAACCTACTCTACCCAGGCCTAGCTTCGATCCATCCTCTTTCACCTTTCAAGCAACATCTTTACCAATGGAACAATCCCAGTTTGCTACTAGTGCTTATCCTCAGCTATCATGACCCAAAATCCCCTAAGGGTCGTGGTGGCGCCAGACACTACTGTCAGGCAGCCAACCAAATTACTTAATCAAATTCTCATTTTTATACTTTTGAAATCTAGGATTTTCCTTCAAATTTAGCAATTTAAAAGATGATTGTCTCAAATAAAGTTTAAATGATAAGCAGTTAATACAAAATACTTCAAAACCATCCCAGGACCCGGTGGCAAAAATGCATGAGCAATTTATAAGATAAATCAAATAAAGTACAACACCTGCCCGTAACACAATATTGGACAAAAAATTAATACAGATAACTGAAAGAGACTCTGATGACTGCGGGTCACCTTGAGAAGTACAGCTCACCTAATTCTCCGTATCAACCATGCTGCTACACCCAGTAGGCCACTAGAGTTACATATACCTGTGCAACAAAAATACACAGAAGTGTAGTATGAGTACGAAAACAACGTGTACTCAATTAGTATCACGTCTAATCTCGAAGAAGTAGAGACAAGATGGTCAACTTCGACACTTACTAGTGGTCCAATAATGATGTCAATAATACATTAAATCGTGAATTTCTACAAACATGATTTTTACCAAATAGAAGGAAACAAGTAAACAATTATTCCTTTTATAGGAAATTTCCTTTTTCATTATTTTCCAAATATTCTCAAGCCATGAAGAGGCAATAACAACTTTAGTAAGTTTGAGGCAGCAATAAAAGCATGCACAAATCATGACGAGGCGTACGGCCCGCTCCAATAGAAAATAAACTATGCACTTGGCTAGGGTCGACGGCATGCCTATAGATGCATCTATTTAATTTGCCAAGGCGTTCGGCCCGTTCCAAAATTAAACACAGACATATGGTCAATCAAGTAGTCAAAAAGGAACAATTATCCATAGAAAAGCCAATTCTCTTTTAAAGATTTTAAAAAAAAGAAGTTTAATCTTTTGTGGAAATTCATTTACTAACTCGATGTGATTTGAGAAATTCAAATGTCGGTAAGTTTGCAATTAGTCCAAGTATAGCATGCTTTTGGGTCCTAGACTACCCGACAATAGCATAATAGTAGCTACGCACGGACTCTCGTCACCTCGTGCGTACGTATCCCCTACAAATAGGAGCACATAACCAATTAACTCACCTATGGGAACAATTCCCTCTTACAATGTTAGAAAGGAGATTCACCTTGCTCCGAAGATCCATTACTGGCATTCCACGCCCTTCCGAAGACACTAATGGATGAACAAAGCTCCAAAGCTAGACAATAATGATATTGATCCATTAATATATACTCAATTATTCATTACAACCCAAATTACAACAATTTCTAACCCTGATCGAAAAGTTGACGAAAATGCCCTCGGGCCCACGAGCCTGGATTTTCAAAATTTTTGAAGAATTAGTTTACCCATAACCTAACGACCTCAAATATATGATTTACTCTCAATTTCATACCCAAAATCGTGGTCAAATTACAAGAACAACCATTTTCTAGGTTTTCATCTGAACCTCTTGATTTTCCTTAATTTTTATATATTAATCTACCCATAATTAATGTATTTAACTTAAGATGCGTAGAAATTACTTACCTCTTTGATGATGATGGAATTCCTCCTCAAATGCTATCAAAAATTTCCTAAGGGCAAGTGGGAAATGACAGAAATGGGCTAAGTTTCGAATTTAGTAACTGGACACAGCCCTCAGATCTCGCATTGACCAAAAATGCGAATTCGCAAAAGCGAAGATTTCATCGCAAATGCGTGACTGAACTGGCCTACTTTGCAAATGCGATAAGGGTTTCTCAATTGCGAACCCTTCAGGCCTCACAAAAGCGACCCAATGTGTCGCAAATGCAAACGACCCCTCAGCCGCCCAGGTTCGCAAATGCGAACTAGACCTCGCAAATACGATGTCGCATTTGCCACCAATACATCTCAATTGCAAACTTTCCCCCTAAAGCTTTCAAATGCGAGAAGTTTACGACCCATGCATCGCAATTGCGATCATACCAGTGACAGTGCCCATATTCCTTAGCAAATCACTCCAAACCTATCCTGAATCTCACCCGAGACCCCGGGGCTTCAAACCAAACACACGCACAAGTCCAAAAACATAACACGGACTCGCTTGAAGCCTCAAATCACACCAAACAATGGTAAAATCATGAATCAACCCCTAATCCAAGCTTAATGAACTTTGAAATTTCCAACATCTATTTTCGATCTTTAAACCTATCAAATCACATCCAATTGACATCAAATTTTGCACACAAGTCATATTCGACATTACACACATGCTCCAACTTTTGAAATCATATTTCGGCCCCGATATCAAAAAGTCCACTTTCGGTCAAACTTCTCAAAAACCTTCAAAATCTTTAGCCACATGGCTCCAAAATGACCTACGGACCTCCGAATTTACTTCCGATCGCGCTTCCAACTCCATAATCACAATACGGGGCTACTCCATTACTCGGAATCCCAAACGGACATTGATATCACTAACATGCGCTTCAATCCAAACGTATGAAATTTCTTTCAAAATGCTACTTTCCAAAATAGGCGTCAAAACTCTCACGGGTCGTCCAAAACCCGATCGGGCATACGCCCAAGTCCGAAATCATCATACAAACCTACTGGAACCTTCAAATCCAGATTTCAAGGTCGATTGCTCAAACTATCCTAGTTAATTCTTTCAACTCTAAGTTCCAAAATGTGAATTCTCTTTCCAAATCAACTCTGAACATCCCAAAACTTAACTCCGACCATGCGTACAAGTCGTAATACTTGAAATGAAGTTGTTCATGGCCTCAGATTGCTGAATGATGTGCTAGAGCTCAAAGCAACCAGTCTAGTCGTTACATCATCTGCCTCAGAACGAGCTTGTCGCAGGGCAGGAGAAAATTGCAAAAGCCCCTGAATAAGAGGATATTACAAGAAAGATGAGAAGCATGGAGCAGAGCCTCAAGAATATACAAGGTTTGAGCGTAGCTTACGCTGACCTATGCATGTTTCCACACGTACATCTACCCTTGGGTTTCAAAACCCCAATGTTTGAGAAATATGACGGGTATGGGGATCCCCTTGCTCACCTCAAAAGGTATTACAACTAGTTGCGGGGAGAGGGCAGACAAGAAGAGCTCCTTATGGCCTACTTCGGAGAGAGTTTGGTCGGCATTGCATCTAAGTGGTATATGGACCAAGATATATCCCGTTGGCATATCTAGGATGGCCTAGCTTGGGACTTTGTCAGGCAGTTTCAATACAACATCGGCATTCCCAGGACAGAAACTCATTGACAAATCTAAAGAAGAAGTCCTCTGAAAGCTTCCGAGAATACGCTGTCAAGTGGAATGAGCAAGCCTCCAAGGGTAAAGCCTCTAATGGAAGAAATTGAAATGGTCACGGTCTTCCTTCAAGCCTAAGAGGCCAATTATTATCAAAATAGGATGTCTGCGATGGGTAAGTCATTTTCCAAAGCCATCAAAATTAGTGAAATGGTTGAAAATGGGTTGAAAATAGGGCGAATCTTGAGTCAGTCTGCTATAAGGACTACTTTCCAAGCCATCCAGGTTGCGTCTGGAGGAGTAGCAAATCGAAAGAAAAAGGAAGAAACATTAATGGCAACTTCGAGTGCAAGAAAACCTCGTCCACCCAGATCTCTTTTCTTTGAAAGAATCCCACAACACTACTATCCCCCACCAAGATGTAGCTTATGCTCCCCAGCCATACACAAAGATGTAGCTTATGCTCCCCAGCCATACACAGTAATGAATGCCCAATCCTATGTCAATTTACGACAACAATTTAACCAGAACACAGCTCCACTTCTCATAAATTAACCCCCTTACCAAGCTTACTACAATCCCCGACCTCCATAAAAAATCTTCCATGCCTAGGAGCTACTAAGGAAAACAAACTTCACACCCATTGGTGAGTCCTATTCTAGCCAATTCCCAAACTTGGTCCAAATGGGTTTGTTACAACCCGTACCCTCGAATAGGCAAAACCCAGATACACCCTCTTACCAACATGGCACTCAGTGTGCATATCATTCAAGGGCAAAATGGCATGATATAGAAAATTGTTGGACCTTGAAGAGGGATGTAGAAGATCTGATAGATCGAAAGAGAATAGTCTTAAGGACAAAGATATTCCTAATGTAACCAACAATCCATTACTAACTCACAATAACTGGTCGGTTATTGTAATGATTTGTAAAGATAGGGAGTTTGACCCAGCTCTAAAAGCCATCATTGTCATAGCTGATGTGGAAAAGAAGCCAAAAGCTGTTGCGAAACAAGACAAGGGGAGAAAAAGAGCAAAACCACCCCTTAGAAAACGGAAAAGAAAGTGGAAGTTGAAACTGGGGCAGCACCCTCCAAGTATGTCGTTCTCTATGTCCCTCGAGGACGTAAGAAAGAACATATGTCGTTAAGTCCTAGTAGAAGGTTTGAGTTAAACAAGGGAGCTCAAATGTATTTGCCCAAGGGGACCTATGTGATGCAGGGGCCAATAATTCCACCAAGGCTGAGTGAGCCCGTAGTTATTAGATGCACGCCACAAAGGCTTATGACGGATACCACCATCGTGCCATGGAACTACAACAAATTAGTAGTAACTTAGAAAGGCAAAGAGATATCGCAGAAGTTTAGGGAAAATAGCCCGGCCGAGAAGTACTTCAATTTGAGGAGGTGAATATTGCCACGAAAAAAGCGTTTCCCACCTTAGAAGTCGGTGAGTGCTAAAGAAGCAGAGGCGTTCTTTCAAAAAATTAAAATGGTAGATTACGAGATAGTAGACCAACCTTGAAAGTCTCCTGCTCAAGTCTCTTTGTTATCTCTATTGATGAACTCCACTGAACATCAAAAGGTATTGATCAAAACTCTCAATGAAGCATATGTACCTATTGAAACCACTATAGAACAGTTAGAAAGGATGGCAGAGAAGTTTTTTGCAATCAACAAAATCTCCTTCAGCAAGAATGATCTACCCTTGATGGGGCCGCACACAATAAATCCCTTCACGTGACTGTGAAATGCAAAGGGTATTACGTGAAAAGGTTCATGCTAGATGGAGTAGATATTTTCCCACTCTCAACTCTGAAGCGTATGGAAATCGGTACTGAGAGAATCAAAACCAACAACGTCTGTGTGCGTGCGATGGCATAAAGAGGGATACAATTGGAGAGATTGATCTCATCCTAACTATCGGCATGATATTCTTCGAAGTGACCTTCCATGTTTTGGACATGATGCTTCCTACAATTTTCTCTTGGGAAGGTCGTGGATTCACATAGCGGGGGTTGTGCCTTCTACTCTCCCCCAAATGGTGAAGTTCGAACATGAGGATCGTGAGATAGTAGTTCACAGGGAAGATGAGCAATTGATTAATCGGGACCCATCAGACCTATGTCTTGAAGAAAGAGAGGGGAGTGAACACACAGTCTATCAGGCTTTTGAGATATTGGTCGCAGACCAGTGTGAAGAAGGAAACCCTTGCCCTAAATCCTTCCTTTCAAATGCATCAATCATGGTTGCTAAATAAATGATCAGGCATGGTTACAAACCTTGGAAAGGGCTCGGGAAATCATTGCAAGGAATAGTTAAACCTATCACCCTAACTGCGAGTGAGAAGTTCTTTGGGGTAGGCTTCCGACCTACGCCAGCTGACGTAAAATGGGCAGATGAAATAATGGACGATGTTTGGGTCTTACCCCAGCCGGTTTCGCATCTGTATAGAACATTTATCAAGCCTAAATACAATGAGGAAGAGGAATAAGAAGCCTTTAAGACCGAAAAAATTGAAGAAATCTGTGTGCCTATGAGGAAAAAACTGTATGAAACCCGCATGGTCCAACCAGGGGAAGGCTCAAGCATCGCTGAGGTGCTACAAATGGGACCTAATGCCAAGCAGCAAAATTGGCAGGCTACGCCATTCTCAATCAGGCGGGAGTCCTGGTACACCTGTCCTGCCACTTTTTCTACATCACGAGTTATTTCAGGTTGTAACTCAAATGTTTTCTTTAGTTTCTTCTCTTTTAATTTCCAATGTAAACCCTGTTATCTTCAAATTCAATGAAATGAAATCAGTATTTCATTGTTCATCTCTCTATTCTTTCTGATTTTGTTACTTTTTCTTATTTTCTTCTTTTCAGTTCTAATAATGCAGCTCTAAATACAGACATGCTTGCAGACTTCATGCCCAGATTCAAACACACTGTCTAACTATGAAATAATGAACCAAAAACTAAAATATGATGAAGAATAGGCTTTTAGGGAAATAAATCGAGAATTAGAACAATTTGAGAATAAACCTAAGTTGAACTTAAATGATACTCTGTCGGTTAACTTGGGTAGTTCTGAAGAAGTCAGGGAAACCAAGATAAGCATTCACACAGATGAAAACACCCAGGACACATTGATCTAACTCTTGTTTGAATTCAAATATGTGTTTTCTTGGTCATATGATGACATTCCATGACTAAGTGTTGATTTGATGGTTCATAAATTGCCAACCTACCCCGACTATCCCCCTGTCCAGCAAAAGCATAGAAAGTTTAAAACTGATATCAGTGACAAGATCAAAGAAGACGTCACGAAATAGTTGAAAGCGAATCTGAGTGGTTCGGTCACCACATGTCTAGCCAATGTAGTTCTGGTGCCAAAGAAAGACGAAAAAACCCGAGTGTATGTGGATTGCAGAGATCTGAACAAAGCAAGTCCTAAGGATAACTTCCCCTTTCCAAACATTCACATCCTTGTTGCTAACTGCGCCAAACATGACATATAATGTTACAACATATATCCACACTCGTTAGTTCATGCCATACGTTAGTCAACATAAATCGAAAAAGGAATTATCCTTGAGATAATTAAAAGGTAATCCTATTGATATTAAGTGATACAAGGGTGTATAAGGGTGATTAACAAGTATTAGAAGTTAAACGAATCAAGGATGTTGTAACTCGTATTTTCGAGTAAACCTATAGGTGATTAATACACTCAAGAGGTCATCTTTTAAGTTATTTGAATCATATAATATCTGTTTCATAGTCTTGAAGTCAAACAAGTTATGAAACAAAAGTCGACAAAAGTTATCGCAACTTAGGTTCATGGTTGTACTTAAACTTTAGGTCAAATGTCATTAAGTTTTTCTCCCAATTTACATAGAATTATGGAGTTATCTTACTTCCAAATTGAAGATCAATGAGTCTAGTTTCTAATGCACTAAACCTTTTGTCGATAAAATTTGGTAGTAGAGAGATATTCGCATTTTCGCGAGACTGCGACAAGCACCTCTCTATGGGGCCCACTTAAGGCGGTTTTAGACATTTGGATCTATATAAGACACCTCCAACCCATTTTAAGTCATTTCCTTTCACTATTTTCAGACCTTAGAGCCAAAGGGAACACCTTCTCAAGGTTCTCTCAAGATTCAAGACCCAAACAAAGGGCAAACAACACAAATCAAGTCTCGGGAATTCCGTGGCGCTAGTAAGTCTCTTGTTTTTCTTGTTGTTGCTCATTTTTATGTTGTTTCAGCTCATGTGGGAGGTTGTTTTAAAGGGTTTATGTTCTTTAAATACTACCTCAAGTTCATAATATCAGCCCTAGGTGATTTCAAGCCTTCTAAAGTGATTCTAGTTTTGAAAAACACTAAATGATTGCTAGTTTCGCTTCTTTGTTGTTGTGGCAGCATTGGACGGATATTTCGTGGAGAATTAAGGTGAAATTGGAGTTTTACTTTCGGTATAAAGGTACGTAACCTCTTAATCTATATGTATTTAAGATTATCCAAGTTGCGGCTAAGTCATTGAAGCAAGAACTTGTGAAATATATATCGAAAGGCTTGGTAATAATGTTATCGGTTGGTGGACTGTTTTGGGAGGTTCAGTATAATTAACACTGATGTTGTTTGGGTTGTTTGGGTGATTGTTTTCACTTGTCAAAATTCATATAAATAGGGGAGGTGTTGTCAGTTTCATCACAAAATAGGTTGTGGTCGGTACATAATAGTTTTGACGTTTAAATGATAACGATAATATCGTCTCTCTTATTGTAGACTAAGAAGTTGTGACAATTGAATAGTTGAGATTGGAGAAGTATATACAAGGTATGTGAGGCTATCCTTTCCTTCTTTTTCACGATTCCAGTCGTACATAATATAATGAATGAGCTTCCAAAGATACTCTACTCTTAGAAGCTAGCAGTACTTACATTGTTTCCCCTCTTATGGAACGATTGATGTGATGTTGCTTCTCTTATTCTTGTGTTATCAATGTTGTTGGTACTTCTTGATTCTTATAAGGTTCATAGTGAAGAGTTAGTCCTAATAACGTGTACAGAGGATACCGATCTTACATCACTCCGAAAGGTCTAGAACGTGTTTACATGTGTTGAGAATGCATTATATATATGTATCTATTTTACTCTACCGAGCCACACTATAGTCGGCCGGGTATGGCACCTATTGTGCAACCACTGATTAGTTGGGTTTTACCGAGCTCCACGTGACCGGGTACGATTCTACCGAGCCTTATGATTATCGAGTAAGTTTATTACCGAGTCTATTATGGTCGGGTATGATATGATGATGATGATGCCCACAGAGGCGTATGTTTTAACAGTTTATGTATTTATACATATGTATCATGCATTTAATGTCAGTATCCCTCAGAGGTACTCAGATGTTATAGGTTGTATACTCTCTATCCTTGCTTACCTTACTGTTTGTATATATTGTTCCCTGCCTAACATACTCAGTACTTTATTCGTACTGACGTCCCTTTGTTTGTGGATGATGCATGTCGTGCTGCAGGTCCTGATAGACAGGCAGGTGCAGCTTCCCCACCACAGTAGGCTATCCAGTTCAGCGGTGATTGGCGAGATCCCTTCTTCAGACTTGCCGTGGTCTTGGTATACATTTTTGTTATAGACATTATGGGTATGTCGGGGCCCTGTTCCGGCTATGTTGCAGAACTTATGTTCCTTTAGAGGCTCATAGACAGGGGTCGACTCATGTACAGTTTGGTATGCCTTTTCGACTAGTTTTTGTTGTATAATCTTTCATGGTATCATAGTAGCTCGTACCTTATATTTAGTTTCTTGATTTTCAAGCCACCCCATGTTATGTATGTTGATGCCATCATCTTATATCGTTGGTTGTCCGTGATCCATGGATATCATATATATTCATCTCATTGGCCATAGCAGATAATAAAGAAGGTTAGGTGAAATGTATGTTTGTGCGCGGCAGGTATGGTCGGGTGCTAGTAATGGCCCTCCAATTTAGGTTGTGACAAACTTGGTATCAGAGCCTGTCTGTCCTAGGGATTTTCTATAAGCCGTGCCTAGTAGAGTCTTGATTATGGATGTGTAGCACGCCACATTTATAATCAGGAGGCTACAGGACATCTAGGGTTGTTACCTTCTTCCTGAATCTAGATCATGCGTAGAGTTGCGTCCTAAGTGTTCATCTCTAATATTTACATTGTTTTCTTTTAGCAATGCCTTCGACTAGGAAGCAAACAATTAGTAGACGGCTTGATACAGCTGCGGGAGAGGGTACCAGTCATGTGCCCCAAGCTAGAGTAGGCCAAACTGAAGCTCATAGTGAGATGTCGTCTCATACCTCATCTGCTCCGTCTCCTCCAGAGGATGTTAGGAGGAACCTAACACCTCCAGTTCCTCCGTCTGGCACTAAGATTAGGATACACGGAGAGCCTTGCAGTTATTGACTAGCTTGGTAGCTGCTCAGGCTCAGAGGCAGAACACAGGCACTGCTGATAAATCAGTTAGTACGAGAGTTTGTGATTTTATTAATTTAGACCCTCCAGTGTTTACCGGATCGGACCCCAAGGAGGACCCACAGACTTTTTTGACCAGGTTCAACGTACATTGCAAGTTATGCATATTTGTCATACAGAGGTAGTAGAGTTGGCTTCTTATCGGCTACGGGATTTAGCGGTTCTCTGGTATGATAGTTGGGAGAGATCCAGGGGTCCGAACGCTCCTCTATCTGTGTGGAAGGAATTTTCTGAGGCCTTTCTTCGTCACTACTTGCCAATTGAGATACGACAAGCTAGAGCTGATAAGTTATTGAACCTTAGACAAGGTTATATGAGTGTGCGAGAGTACAGTATGTAGTTTGATTCTTAGCAAGGTATGCTCCCCATATGGTAGCCGAGATGGGTGATAGGGTGCATTTGTTCGAGAACGGGTTGGGACCACATCTGATAAATGAATGTACGGACAGCCTCCATGGTGGAGAGCATGGATATTTCCCGTATTCAGGCTTATGCCCAAACCCTAGAGGATCGTAAGCGCTAGCAAGGGCAGATAGGGAGAAGGATAGGGACCAGCATAAGAAGGCAATATTTGCAAGGTATCTTGATGACTTCAGAGGTAGCGTCATGCCCCGGTCTTCGAGGAGTTCGGCGCCACCTGTTGCTAGTGCTCCATAACATTTTTAGAGGCCTCGATATGATCGATCCTATTCTTGTACAGGTCAACGTTCTCGGATATCTAGCTCGCAACATCACGGGAAAACTAGTCAGAAGATACCCCCAACACCACGTTGTGATCAGTGCGTAAGGCCCATTTTGGACTGTGCCGTCGAGGTTCTGATGCGTGTTATTCTTGCGGACAGCCTGGCCATATGATGCAGGATTGTCCTAACAGAGGAAGTGATTGTATGGCTCTGCCGGCAGGACCTGTGTCTAGTTCTTCCTCATCAGTTCGACCTCCAGCACGGGATTTTCAGTAGCCAACAGGTCGTGGTAGAGGTAAAGGTGCAATGCCGAGCTCAAGTGGTGGTCGAACCTATGCCCTAGTAGGTCAACAGGATCTCGATTCGTCTCCAGGTGCTTTTACAAGTATATTGTCTGTGTTCTCATATGATGTATATGCGCTGATTGATCCAGGATCTACATTATCATATGTTACACCCTTTGTGGCTAATAAGTTTGGCATGAAACCTATATTGATAAGTAAACCCCTTTGCGGTATCTACTCCGATAGGAGATTTTGTGATTGCTAGAAGAGTATATAGAGGTTGCACTGTGGTGATCTGTAGTCGTCAAACCTCGGCAAATTTATTTGAGTTAGAAATGGTTAATTTTGATGTGATAATGGGGATGGACTGGTTGTCCTCATGCTATGCAAAATGTTGATTGTCGTACGAAGAATGTTCAGTTTCAATTTCCTGGTGAAACTGTCATTGAATGGAAGGGAAACATTGCTACACCGAAAGGTAGGTTTATTTCCTATCTTAAGGAAAGGAAAATGATCTCAAAAGGTTACATTTATCATCTCGTTTGTGTTAGGGATATGGAAGCGAAGCCGCCTACTCTAAAATTAATCCCCGTGGTCAATGAATTTCCAGGTGTTTTCCCAGATGAACTCCCAGGCCTTCCTCCTGAAAGGGAGATTGAGTTTAGCATTGATGTGTTGCCTGACACTCAACCTATCTCTATCCCTCCATACAGAATGGCCCCGGCAGAATTTCGAGAGTTAAAGGCGCAATTGAAGGACTTGCTGGATAAGGGCTTCATTAGGCCTAGCACTTCACCTTGGGGTGCGTTAGTTCTATTTGTGCGGAAGAAGACGGGTCGTTACGGATGTGTATCGACTATCGACAGTTGAATAAGTTCACAATAAAGAACAAGTATCCACTTCCAAGAATTGACGACTTGTTTGACCAACTCCAGGGTGCCAAGTATTTCTCCAAGATTGACTTACATTCAGGGTATCATCAGGTGAGAGTTAAGGAGAAGGATATTCCAAAGACGGCCTTCCGGACAAGATATAAGCACTTTGAGTTCTTGGTGATGTCGTTCGGGCAAACAAATGCCCCAACAGCTTTTATGGATCTCATGAATACAGTATTCAGGCCCTATCTTGATGTGTTCGTGATTGTATTCATTGATAACATTCTGGTGTATTCTCGTTCGGAGGCAAAAATGTGGGCCACTTGCGAATAGTATTACAGATGATTCAGGATCGTAAGTTATATGCTAAGCTCTCCAAATATGAATTTTGGCTAAACTCATTAGCATTCCTTGGCCATGTGATATTTGACGAGGATAGTAGTGTCGACACTCAGAAGATCGATGCTGTAAAGAATTGGCCGAGACCTACAACATCATAAGAAGTCTGTAACGTCCTGGGGCTAGCAAGATATTATAGGCGGTTTGTAGAAGGGTTTTCCTCTATATCACCACCATTGACTAAGCTAACACAGAAAGCTACCAAGTTCCAATGTTCTGACACTTGCGAACGTAGCTTTCAGGAGCTGAAGAATGGATTGACATCCGCCCCAGTGCTCACTCTCCCGGAAGGAACATAAGGATATGTGGTATATTGTGATGCCTCAGGTATAGGTTTGGGGTGCGTATTGATGCAACGTGGAAAGGTGATTTCTTATGCATCAAGACAATTGAAGAAGCATGAAAGAATTATCCAACCCATGATTTTGAATTGGCTGCAGTAATATATGTTTTGAAGATATGGCGGCACTACTTATACGGCGTCCATGTTGACATCTACACATATCATAAGAGTTTACAATACATCTTCAAGCAGAAAGAGTTGAATTTGAGGCAGCGTAGGTGGCAAGAATTATCGAAAGACTACAATGTCGAGATATTGTATCATCCCGGTAAAGCCAATGTTGTGGCGGACGCTCTCAGCCGTAAGTCAATGGGAAGCTTGGTACACATTGAGGCAGGTAGATGGGGGTTGACTAAAGAGCTTCATCAGCTAGCCAATATGAGAGTCATATTATTAGACTCTGATGACGGAGGTGTTACTGTACATAATACATCTGAATCATCTTTGGTAGCCGAGGCAAAAGCACGGCAATATGAAGATCCTATTTTAGTACGATTGACAGAGAGCATTCAGCAGTGTAAAATTATGGCTTTTTAGATTGGAGGAGATGGGGAACTAAGATTCCATGGCCGATTTTGTGTGCCTAATGTGGCAGGGTTGCGAGAAAATATTATGAATGAGATTCATCAGTCCCGATATTCTATCCATCCTAGCTCTACAAAGATGTATCATGATGTCAAGGAGCAGTATTGGTGGGATAATATAAAGAATTCTATTGTAGAATTTTGTAGCCCACTGTCCCAACTGTCAACAAATAAATAAAACATCATAAACCCGGTGGATTGCTTCAGAATATAGATATTACGACTTGGAAATAGGAGGTGATTAATATAGACTTCGTTATTGGATTACCTTGCTCTTATTATAAGTTTGACTCCATCTAGGTGATAGTTGATCGACTTACAAAATGTGCCCATTTTCTACCAGTTAAGACTACTTACACGGCTGACGATTATGTGAAGTTATATATCAAGGAGATTGTTTGGCTTCATGGTGTGCCGGTATCTATTATATCATATCGAGGAGCTCAATTTAGGGCTAACTTTTGGAGGTCTTTTCAGAAGGGTTTAGGCACACAAGTGAATCTCAGCACTGCATTTCATCCATAGACAGACAGACAGGCTGAACATACCATTCAGACACTGGAAGATATGCTACGAGCATGTGTTCTAGATTATAAGGGGAATTGGGATGACCATCGTCCACTCATAGAATTCTCCTACAATAATAGCTACCATTCAAGTATTAAAATGGTCCCATATGAGGCACTATACGGGAGAAGATGTAGATCACCAGTTGGATGGTTTGAAGTTGGTGAAACAGAATGATATGGGCCAGATTTGATTCACCAAGCCATTGAGAAGGTGAAAGTGATACAGGAACAATTGAGGAAGCCCCAAGCAGACAAAAGTCTTATTCCAATGTCTGATGTCATGATTTGGAATTTGAGGTTGGTGATTGGTTTTTCCTGAGGATCTCACCAATGAAGGGTGTTATGCGTTTTGGGAAGAAAGGTAAACTAAGTCCAAGGTATATTGGTCCGTATAATTCTTCAACGAATTGGACAAGTTTCTTATGAGTTGGAATTGCCATCCGAATTGGAAACTGTCCACCCAGTATTCCATGTATCTATGTTGAGAAAATGTATTTGAGACCCTTCTCGAGTTGTCCCTATCAAAGATGTACAAGTTATAGAGGATTTATCATATGAAGAAGTGTCAGTGGCTATATTATATCGACAAGTCTGCAAGCTGAGAACAAAAGATGTAGCTTCCGTCAAAGTATTGAGGAGGAACAAGTATATGGAAGAAAAGGCATGGAAGCGGAAGAATAGATGAAGTCTAAATACCCTTACCTATTCCAGAATGAGGATAACCAGGATGTTGGTGGAACGCAGGATACATAGGAAAGGTGAAACGGCTTTATGAGGTAAGCAATAACTTGAAAACACTCTTCCTTAATACAAAATTGTGATATGCAAATAATGTACATTTCCATAATGCTTTGCGTAGCCTTGTAAGGCTCTACATTGGGCTTAACTGCTTGCAAATTTTTCTAGTGACCATTTTCCTTTGGAATCCATGATCATTTGGACTCCCCATAAACCCTTACCTTCGAGGACGAATTTTCCTAAGGGGGGAGGGTATTACAACCCATATACACACGCGTTAGTTCATGACATATGTTAGTTAACATAAATCCAAGAAGGAATTATCCTTGAGATGATAAGAAGTTAGTCCTATTGATCTTAAGTGATACAAGGGTGTATATGGGTGATTAACAAGTATTAGAAGTTAAACGAATCAAGGATGTTGTAACTCGTATTTTCGAGTAAACCTATAGGTGCTTAATACACTCAAGAGGTCATGTGCTAAGTTATTTGAATCATATAATATCCGTTTCTAAGTCTTGAAGTCAAATGAGTTATGAAACAAAAGTCGACAAAAGTTGTCGCAACTTAGGTTCATGGTTGTTTTTAAACTTTAGGTCAAATGTAATTAAGCTTTTCTCCAAATTTAATTAGAATTATGGAGTTATATTACCACCAAATTAAAGATCTATGAGTCTAGTTTCTAACGCATTAAACCTTTTGTCGATACGATCTCGGAGTAGAGAGATATTCGCATTTTCGCGAGACTGCGCCAAGCACCTCTCTATGGGGCCCACTTAAGGCGATTTTAGACATTTGAATCTATATAGGACACCTCCAACCCGTTTTAAGTCATTTCCTTTCCCTATTTTCAGACCTTAGAGCCCTAGGAACACCTTCTCAAGGTTCTCTCAAGATTCAAGACCCAAACAATGGGCAAACAACACAAATCAAGTGTCGGGAATTTTGTGGCGCTAGTAAGTCTCTTGTTCTTCTTGTTGTTGCTCATTTTTATATTGTTTCAGCTCGTGTGGGAGGTTTTTTAAAGGTTTTATGTTCTTTTAATACTCTCTCAAGTTCATAATATCAACCCTATGTGATTTCACTCCTTCTAAAGTGATTCTAGTTTTGAAAAACACTAATTGATTGCTAGTTTTGCTTCCTTGTTGTTGTGGCACCATTGGAGGGATATTTCGTGGAGAATTAAGATGAAATTGGAGTTTTAATTTCTGTATAAAGGTACGTAACCTCTTAATCTATATGTATTTAAGATTATCCAATTTGCGGCTAAGTCATTGAAGCTTGAACTTATGAAATATATATAGAAAGGCTTGGTAGTAATGTTATCGGTTGGTGGACTATTTTGGGAAGTTCAATATGATTAACATTGATGTTGTTTGGGCTGTTTGGGTGATTTTTTTCACTTGTGGGAAGTCATATAAATAGTGCAGGTGTTGTCCGTTTCATCATAAAATAGGTTGTGGTCGGTACATAATAGTTATGACGCTTAAATGTTAACGATAGCATCGTCTCTCTTATTGTAGAAGGAGTTGTTAAAATTTCATATCTTGGGATTGGGGAAGTATATACAAGGTATGTGAGGCTATCCTTTTCCTTCTTTTGCACGACTCCAGTCGTACATAATGTAATGAACGAGCTTCCAGAGATACTCTATTCTTAGAAGCTAACAGTACTTACATTGTTTCCCCTCTTATGGAACGATTGATGTGATATTGCTTCTCTTGTTCTTATGTTATCAATGTTGTTGGTACTTCCTGATTCTTATAAGGTTCATAGTGAAGAGTTAGTCCTAATAACTTGCACAGGGGATACTGATCTTACAACACTCCGAAAGGTCTAGAACGTGTATCCATGAGTCGAGCATGCATTATATATATGTATCTATTTTACTCTACCGAGCCGCGCTATAGTCGGCCGGGTACGGAACCTATTGTGCAACCACTAATCAGTTGGGTTTTAGCGATCTCCACGTGTCCGGGTACGATTCTACCGAGCCTTATGATGGTCGGGTACGTTTTTTACCGAGCCTATTACAGCCGGGTACGATATGATGATGCCCACAGAGGTGTATGTATCATGCATTTCATGTCAGTAGCCCTCAGAGGTACTCAGATGTTACAAGTTGTATACTCTCTATCCCTGCATACCTTACTGTTCGTATTTATTGTTCCATGCCTTACATACTCAGTAATTTATCCGTATGACGTCCTTTTGTTTGTGGACGCTGCATGTCGTGCTGCAGGTTCTGATAGACAGGCAGGTGCAGCACCCCCACCACAGTAGGCTATCCAGTTCAGCGTTGATTGGCGAGATCCCTTCTCCGGACTTGCCGTGGTCTTGGTGTGCATTTTTGTTATAGACATTATGGGTATGTCAGGGCCCTATTCTGGATATGTTTCAGAACTTACGTTCCATTAGAGGCTCATAGACATGGGTCGACTCATGCATAGTTTGGTATGCCTTGTCGGCTGGTTTTTGTTGTATAGTCTTTCATGGTATCATAGTAGCTCATACCTTACATATAGTTTCTTGATTGTCAGGCTACCCCCATGTTATGTATGTTTATGCCATCATCTTATATCGTTGGTTGTCCGTGATCCATGGATACCATTTATATTGATCTCGTTGGCCCTAGAAAATAAGAAAGAAGGTTAGGTGAAATGTATGTTGGTGCACGGCAAGTATGGCCGGGCACTAGTCATCGCCCTCCAGTTTGGGTAGTGACATATAGTCCTTCATGGATTGCTACGTAGGATAACACCAGGTGTTGATGGATGATGATGATGCAGAAAAGACAGCTTTTACCACACCCTAGGGTACATACTGTTATAGGGTCATTTAGTTGAACTTTTATGGCCCTCGCAAAGTTGAAAATGCACAGTTTTTTTTGGGCGCATTAGTTTAAAAAAATTAATTACTTTCCTAAACTCAAGTGTACATTTTATGTGACCCAAATCCAAATCTTAACAATGTTAAATAAAATATATCGCGGACTGCAGGTGCATTTCATTTGGCATGGTCCAACGACATGTTTTAGATGACATTAAAATCTTCCATAAAAATAATTAAAAACGGCCTAATAAGTTAAAATTATACAATAGGCTAAAACATGTATTAAAATCACATAATGTACCAATTATGATAGTTTAAGCGATCGTGCTAGAAGCACGGAATCCAGGGGTGCCTAACACATTCCCTCGTGTCAACAGAATTCCTTATCTAGAATTTCTAGTTCGCAGACTTCAAAAGGAAAGTTGAAATTTTCTCGATTTGGTATTTAAAATAAACTGGTGACTTGGGACACCATCTTAAATATTTCATGTGACGACTCTGAATAAAAATAATAAATAATCTCATTTCGAATAATGTCACTTAAATTGAAAAAATTCCCTTATATACCTTCGGGGTGTGTAAAAAGGAGGTGTGACAGTTCATAGGCAGCAAGGTGAAGAAATTCCTCGAAGATCATAAAATCAAGAGGATCCTATCAACGTCCCATCACCTATGTGAAAATGGACAGGGCGAGTCCATATATAAGACCATCATCCATAACTAGAAAAAGAGGTTAGAAGATGCGAAGGGAAAATGGAGAGAGGTATTTCTCGAAGTAAATGTGTGCATTCTGAACAACTTCGAAGTCAAGCATAGGAGAGACATCATACTCTTTGATATACGGGTCCGAGGCTTTGATACCGGTCGAGGTCAGAGAGCCAAGCGCCAGATTTTGACATGCCACCAAGGACTCGAACGGCGAAGCCATGACTACAGCCCTCGAGCTACTAGATGAAAAGCGAGAGGCTGCACTAGTCCAGATGGCCGCCCAAAAATAGAGGACCAAAAGATATTATAACAGAAGAAAAAACCTCTGATACTTCGGAGTCGTGGACTTAGTTCTAAGAAGAATCACCCTCAACCCTCGAAATCTAAATAAAGGAAAGCTAGGCCCGAGCTGGGAAGGACCGTACTGTATCCTTAGAGTAGTAGGCAAAGGGTCCTACAAACTTGGCACCATGGAAGGCGAGCAACTTCCAAACAATTAGAACATATCGATGCTCACACGCTATTATTACTGAGGTATAACCTTCTCCCTTTTTCGCTTTACGTCTCATACTAATTTCTTACAGGTGTTCGAAGTGAGATGCCGAAGCACCCTTCGACTTGAAGACCTTGGGTTTTAAATCATGCGTTGCACTCTTTTTCCCTTAGATCAGGCTTTATCTCGAACGGGTTTTACCAATAAGGTTTTTAATGAGGCAACATCCATATGCTAACTAAGGAGAAATCATCAAGTATTCAAGGCTTCTTTTTTATCAACCTCAAAAACTGGGGGGCATCACCCCAGAAGATCACCTCTCGGGAGAAGCCAAACTATGCCTAAGAGGACCTCGATAGGAGAATGTTGTATTGGGCCAAACGGTCAAATCAACCGTTTCCATGTAGAATAATCAATCCTCCAAAGGCAAAAAAATATGTACACATATATCAAGTAATTGAGGAATCCCTTTGCTTATCAAAACAATTTGTGCCTCAAAAAAGTTCACTACTTTCTCATAAGACGACTCAAAGTCCAGAAACTCTCATCGAGCCACTGAAAACCTAAATTTGTAAGACCTTGATCAAGAAACTTCAAGCTCATAAGCCCTCAGTGAGACAACATCAAATCTGTAAGACCTCAACAAGACGTGCTCAAATTTATAAGACCTTAAAAAGGCATAATCCCGATATTAAGGCCAACATTATATATTCGAACTTATAATACCCCTAAAAAGGCATACTCTGTATATAGACACCAAGGTCACCGCACTGGGGGACTAAAGGCTACAGCCAAACATAAAGACTACGGTCGGACTAAAAGGCTACGACTGAATTAACGCGGCTCAGAGACGTCCGACCACCGCCATAAAAATAAGGCCTTCAGATACTTCGAAAAGAACCGGTTAATTAGGCTTCCCTCGGCATAAGCAAATGAGATTCAATAATATCATCTCCAAACAATAAAAAGGTTTCGAGAACAATCAAACTTCGATGAAAAGGTCTCAAAAACTCAGCCTTCGAGCAAACCTCCTAAGGTGCTCCGCAATCGTCATATATCGACTTATAATCAAGATTCTCGTTTGAGCCGTTGAAGAGTCGAATGAACATAAAACATGCCAAGGAATAATCAAAACTTTAAAGGTCATTAGCCAAAGTAAGGGAAAATTATAGCCATATTAGAGATCGCATCGACCTAATCTAAAAAGGGCCAAAAGGCCAATGCGTAAGAGCTCAAGGGCCAGCCTAAGGGCCAGCCTAAAGAGCCTAAAAGGCCAATGTGTAAGAGCCTAAGGGCCAGGCTAAAGAGCCTAAGGGCCGACCTAAAGAACCTAAGGGCCAACATGTTAAAAATTTGAGATTCAATAGCCCCAGGTCGAAATTTGACTCAAGGATCAAAACCCGAACGGTCAACTGTTATCGATCGTTCATCGATCATGAAAACCTAAGTAGTTTATATTATAAGTCTGACACATCGGACTGGTTATCGATAGACATCAAAATTTATTCCAAAAAGACAAAGGGAAGACAAGAAATGATGAAAAGAAAAGATCCTTATATATATAATAAAGATTCAAAAAAACACATTTACAAGACTCACGCCTGGAGCCCTCACATAAAAAAGGAACAAATAAAAACTTAATCTACCGTCAAGGTCACTTAACCGGATAGAGCTCCCTCAGAATTTTTGCCTTCAATAGCCTGACCCTCGACCCCGGAACATCAATGACCTCCTCCCTCTCGACGACTTCATCTTCATCATCCTCTGAGCCGCTGGCCAAACCATCATCGGAGAAAGTAGAGCTTCCAATTCTTACTCAAGGGCCTTCAACCTCTCGATCTCAATAGAAAAATCGATGCCCCTTGCATGTACATCCTCGAGAGCATGTCTCCGAGATCTTAATCGGGCATGCTCCAAGGCTCGGGTCAATTCAAGCTTGGCCTTTTCAGGTACCTTCCTGGCTCGAGCATTTGCAGCAGCATCATCTTTTCGGTATGAGGATATGAGCACATTGGCTTCATACTTGACTGCAGATAGCGCAGCGACTGATTCAGCATGGAGATCCTTATACTTACTACTATCCACCCTTGCATCCCAAAGGTGATTCTCAACCAAGTCAACTTTCCCTGGAGGGTATCTCTCTTGGAGGCTATCTCATCCACACGTTGCCTGAATCCGAGAATCTCAATATCCCTGGATCTGAGCCCCTCACTCATCAGGACATCTTTCTTCTCAAGATTCAAAAATCAACCTAAAGGTGTTAAATGCTAAAGTCGGACAAGCACAAAAATAAAAACATACGAAAACATTATTACCTTCTCAGCAAGATCGGACCGCTCTCGAGACACCGTCTCCAAACGAGCCCGAAGGTCGTGAAGTTCTTCCTCTTTTTTGGTAAAAAGAGCTTTGAGCTCGCTAGCCTCTAATGAGAGCCTCCTACACTCTTCCTTATAGCAGGCCAACTCAGCTTAGGACTTAGCAAAGGCCCGATTGTAAAACACTATAGCTTGAAAGCATCAAAAAACAAAATCAGGAAGATGAGGATCGAAGCTCAGAGCATAGTCGATGAAAAATTACATGTTTACGTAGCCTATCGGCTTCCTAGAAAATGAGTGAGGCTTTAAGCTCGAGGTTTCTTCAACCCCAGTGAAGAATCCTTCAAACACGTCATTCTCCCTAAGGAATACCCCCGCAGCGGAAGTCTTTCTATTATGGCCACTTGTATCTTCTTCGGAGAGAGTGCTGGACCCAGCAGAGAATCACCCACATCAATAACTCCAGCTGGATCGATCAGGTTCTTCTCTTGCCTCTGGGGAGCCCCGGAGCTAGGGCCCCCTAACTCACCTACCGAATGCCCATTGGCTCGGGAAATGTTTTGTCTGTTGACCGACTCAGAAACATCATATGAACCAACCTTGAGAGCCGTTTTGGCCTCGAGGTAGAAAATATCAGCAACTTCTGGTTTAGAAGCCTTCAGATCAACAGCCATCGGCTCAGCAAGATCCAAAGCAAATGTGCTTCCTTTTCCTCGGGTGCTAGCGGAGAGTTATCTTTCTCTTTGCCCCCAGCTCGGGGACTCTCTGATGTTTCCAAAGTCAAGGCCGTTGAATCGACCTTAGGATATTAAGCATGATCCTTCTTCAGTTTCGGGGATGTACTCAGTGATTTTCTCTTCCTCTTCTTCTGCTTGGTAAGTTTTGGGGCATCTGCCTCCCTGGAGGGGGTTTCCCTCTTCAAAGAAGCCTCTCCTAGGCATGCACAAACACAAAAGGTAGATATAGAAAATGAGAATACAGTCAAGGGGTATCTCCAATAAAGAGCTCAAGTACGATAGAAGAAAAACCCCTCCATGATTTTGAGCTTTCCATCGGGCCTTGGCCAGATCGCACCACACGCGCTTAGCATAATCAAGTTGACGAACCCGGCTCGAGTGATCCTTAACCGCGCCCAGGTTACCACATAACAGTTGCACCATCGAAGGGAGTCAGTTCAAAGGGAAGATGGTCCAAAGGAAAGAGAAAATATTTAATTAAAATATTCGCTTACGATCCATATTTCATTCTTCGGGAAATGGAATCCTTTCAGTGGTAATTAGAACTAAGGTCCTAACTCGAACAAAGAGGCCCATCCATCCTCTATCTTTGCCTTTGTCGATGCAAGCAAAGAGAACTTTCGGGGACTGACATTGAAGCTTAATCAGACCATCTCGATAAAGTCGGGGGTTGTACATCCTAATCACATGGTCAAGGGTAAAAGGCATCTCCTTGACCATGTCTGAAAATTACCTAATCATGTAAACAATGTGTCAGAATGATGGATGGATCTACCTGAGTGTCATCCAATATTGTCCACATAAATCAAGGATTACGGGGTCTATCGATAGCGAGGATGGTTCTACCGGACCTAGGATAAAAGTATATGTGTATAGACTAAAGAAACCGGGTTTGTGATTTGTTAGATCTTCCTTCCGATAAGGAATCTCCACGTGCACCGCCTCCCCCCTCACCGGCAATCAACTTTCACCTTCAAATATCGGTTATCATGCTAATATACCGGGACATGGGTTAGCATTCCCCCGATTTCGAAGAAGGCTTGTCAACCGGGAAATCGAAGGATGTTTCACAGGGTTCAGGGATGCACTCCTCAAGGTGAGGAGGTACTATGGTCTTGCCCTTAGACGAGCATGAAGATGAAGAAGCTTTGTCATCTTGAGAGACGAACATAAGAAAGAAGTAAGAAGAGTTGTTGAAAGTTTGGAGATATGATGAAGAGTAAGGAGTGAAGGATTAGAGTATGCATAGGGGCCAGTAGTGCGTGTTGGGAAAAGTCAAAGGATGGCCAACCGTCGTAATCAATTCGAGGCTTTTCAAAAGTCGTGCGAACGTGGCTTTTGAACCTCCCTTTTTGTCACATTAATCGCTCACCTGACATGATTAACGTAATGATCAAGGCATTGAAGAGTTGAGGAATTCAAATTGTTCCTTGTTATTTCATTCCAAGAGACGCGGGGACTATCTGTATACGGTCAAAATCAGGGACGGCCGATTTTAAGGCTTCTACGGCAGTTCGAGCCCTACCTCGATGGGCTCAAGGCATAGTCTAAGGCTCGTCCCTGAAACACTTGCCTCGAGAAGGTATATCGAAGACTCGACATAGCATACCTCGAGGCACCATGAAAATCGAAGACCGTCATGGAAAGGCAAGAAATTCCCGAGGGCACGTGATTAGAACTGATAGGTCTGCAAGGATAGTAAATCGATACTGAGCCATTATACAGTTGTACCAATAGCAATTTCCCGACATTATTAGACATGTACTGTGTTGGGATCCCCCTTCCTATAAAAAAGGGAACCTTTATAATTTTGTAACACAGATGATTGAATACAATAGAACATTCTCTGTTTTTCTTGCCTAAACGTGCTCAACAATTACTCTAGATATTTATTGCTTGTTCATTTATTTCCCATTGATTGTTCTTCATTTATTGTTTATTATTAACCTCGAAGATATCGTTGAAACCTTTGATACTATTGTTTCTTTATCATTGTTCATTGCTAGCTGCTCTAGCTAGACCTCGGGGCCCAGCCCTGCGATAATATTGGTTTGTATATCTTATTCTCTTTACTTACGTTTAGTATTTGTTACCTAACAACTAGTATAAAAATAAATCACATATTTTTAAAATCACAAAATTAAATATAATTGTTAATATCATTTTCAAGGTAAACAATAAACTTTATTCATATTTATACTGGCAAAGATGCAAGTCATTGTCACGTACTTCCAATACTAGTAATAAATATTAAATCTTAGATCATCAACCAAAATAAAAATCGCGAGTGTTTCAGTGAAATTTGATTTCACTCGAGAGTTTAGAGTTGAGACAGAAACTTCATCATACTCCCAGAGTCATTATTTTATTTTATTTTTGCCGACAGACAGTTGGCAGTTGGGCGCTACGTCTACGTCCACCAACTGAGGGGATCATATCAAATTATCAAATAATGCAGTGCTAATTAAGTTTGTGTCTAAGTGTACCTATATTGATGTGGAAAAATAAAAACATGATTATATATAATAATAAGGTAACAAAATTGACCTTTGATGGTTGATTCCACCATTTGATATGCTGGCTCAAATTAGTCAAAAAATGGAATAACTTGCAAAATCTTATAAGAGGGTCTTAAACTAAAAGAAATCTTCCCAGTCTGAAGGAATATTGTCCAAACTATTTGTCTCTCGCAGAATCTGACAAAATTTCAGGTGCACATTTTATTTGATCATTCAAAAATGATAAAAAGGTAAAAGAGTCATAGCGAGGTAGTGAAACAACTGAATTCTAAAACATAAATGGCTTACTGTTTTAGAATAACTAAGTGGTTAGGTGCCTGAACCAAAAGCATGATTGACAGAGACGCAGCATCAGGCTATAACATAATTATGTTTACGATGACTACTTGCTTCAAAACCATGCGACCTGAATACAACTAAATAAAAAAGCTAAACAAGAGTCCCTTCACCTCACCAACCTACACCTCCACGAAACAAATACTGTTACAATAATGATATCCGGACCAGCTAATGCTCACTTTGATTGTTCCATTGCTACTTTGATTGTTCCATTGCTACTTGTCTCCCACTAACACAAATATCGGGTTATCGGCTACTCCCACAAAAATTAATTTGACTGTGAGGAGGTAAAAATAATGGTTGGGTTCCACTAGTTTTGCTATGACTATGACAACCAATGCGCAAAGAGGTGGGAACAGCACAATGTGGCTCTACATGAGATATAACAATAGCTATGACAATGACAGACAACGTGAACAAAGGTAGTAAAAGCATAATATGGCTCTACTTGAGACGTATATATAGCTTACTGCACATGGAAAGTTATCTTCAAGCACATGTTGAAGCCCGCAATGCAGTTATAATGAGCACCAAAACCATGTTAGCACCTCACCTGACAAGGGGACCAAGAGCACCTGACCCTCAATAATGCAACTTCTACCAATATCAGTACTAAAATAATAAGTAATACAAGCCACTTGGCTGACAAGCCACCCGAATAAAGAAAGAATTTCAACTTCTTGAGAAATTCATGATCGAAAACAAATATGACTGGAGAGATAGTAATAAACTTATCACAACACAAGAATGGCTGAAAGGAACTAAACTTGTAACGGCATAATGGAGAATATTAACCACGAAAAGAAAAAGATAACAAATATTAAGTAGAAACAGATAGCAGTATTACAACTCAGAAACCAACGCTTATCACTCTCCAGCATCCACTCCTGAAAAACTACATAAGCCCAAAACTAGCTGGACTTCACAGCAAAGTGTACGCAAAGATGCAACATATAAGAAAAAAACTGCTCATATCTCTGGGAGATCGGAAACATATTATATCACATCTAATAAAATGTATTTCTTCAGTTGCCTTCATGATCGTACTCTTCCTCCTCCTCGTATTCACCTTCGTCATCAGCAGTGGCATCCTGATACTGCTGATACTCGGACACAAGGTCGTTCATGTTGCTCTCAGCTTCTGTGAACTCCATTTCGTCCATTCCTTCCCCTGTGTACCAATGCAAGAAAGCCTTTCTCCTGAACATAGCAGTAAACTGCTCGCTCACCCTCCTAAACATTTCCTGAATGGAAGTTGAGTTTCCAATGAAGGTGGATGCCATTGAGAGACCTCTGGGTGGTATGTCACAGACACTGGATTTCACATTGTTTGGAATCCATTCAACAAAGTAAGAAGAGTTCTTGTTCTGAACATTAATCATCTGCTCATCGACTTCCTTAGTGCTCATTTTACCCCTGAACATGGCTGAGGCAGTGAGGTAACGACCATGGCGTGGATCAGCAGCACACATCATGTTCTTGGCATCCCACATTTGCTGAGTCAGCTCCGGGACTGTTAGTGCACGGTATTGCTGTGAACCACGAGAAGTGAGAGGAGCAAATCCAACCATGAAGAAGTGTAAACGAGGGAAGGGGATCAGGTTAACAGCTAGCTTCCGAAGATCAGAGTTCAATTGACCCGGGAACCTGAGGCAGCAAGTGACCCCACTCATAGTAGCAGAAATCAAGTGGTTCAAATCTCCAACTGCAACATAGTGTAAAAGCACATTTTAGCAAGTGTAAGACAAGATGAGCAGATACCAACAAAATCTCTTAAAGGTTGGGGGGAAAAAACCGAACATCCAAAAGCTAGAGTAATTTAATTTAGATTGTATTCCACTATGACTTTATGTGTGATGGTTGAATTATTTAATAGGGACTAACTGAAAGGGGAGCTAATCAATGCTTCATAACGATATTGACTACCATAACTGTTTGATAATCTTGGTCTGGGACTACCATAACATTACAATAAATTGAAAAGAAACGATACAAGAACAGTTACTAGCCAGGAAAGGATCTAAACAACAACAGCAGATAAATCCCAATTCATATCTTTATCAATTACCATAACCACGCAGCATAAATCAAGTTTGACTTAAACATGCACACAGATGTTTGTTGGTGAAAATACATTTCATGTTTGTATCTGATTAGGCTTGTTTGCTACAGCTCAAACGTAACTAAAACAACAATATATAGATAATAGGAAAATGACCAAATCACCAGCTTACCTACCTTATTATAGAGGGTGATTGATGAATCATATAGCAGGGACCATAACCCATAACAAATGATCTGTACCCCCCCCCCCCCCCAAAAGGACCACAAGTCAAGGAAAACTATGGTTTTTTAAAATTACAATACTCTTCAATCAAATGTGTGTGTCCTACTACAACATGAATCATTGATTACTCGTAGAACCATTTAAAACCAACTTCTGGATACCTAGAGATTAGCTGATAGTCAATCTAAAGAATACATTTAGTGAAAGCCAATTGAAACCAGGTCTTATCTTTGAAGGCCACATATTTTACCAGTTTAAGAAGGGTGAAAACCCCCGTAAACTAGAGAGGTCAATCTATCTATACATTGATAAATCAAAAAACAAAAATTGGTTGAAAAAAGATAATCAGAGCACAGAGACAAAAAGTAAAGTTGTCAATCTGGATAATATATACTCACAGCTGGGTGTGGTAAGCTTGAGAGTCCTGAAACAGATGTCATATAAAGCTTCATTGTCAAGAACCATACACTCATCAGCATTTTCAACAAGCTGATGCACTGAAAGGGTAGCATTATATGGCTCAACCACTGTATCTGAAACCTTCGGTGATGGGAACACAGAGAATGTGAGCATCATGCGGTCAGGGTATTCCTCCCTGATCTTTGAGATCAGCAAGGTTCCCATTCCAGAACCTGTTCCTCCACCAAGTGAGTGACACACCTGGAATCCTGCAAAAAGTTTAAAAGCAAATATCAATTACCAGAATATTAACCAGATTAAGCTCATTTATATTGCATACAAAGGATCCTAAGAAATACTACTCAAATCCATGATTTTTACCTTGAAGACAGTCGCAATTCTCAGCCTCCTTCCTGACAACATCTAAAACAGAATCAATAAGCTCAGCACCCTCAGTGTAATGCCCCTTAGCCCAATTGTTTCCAGCACCGGATTGACCGAAAACAAAGTTATCAGGCCTAAAGATCTGGCCATAAGGACCAGTCCTCACGCTGTCCATCGTGCCAGGCTCAAGATCCATGAGCACTGCACGGGGAACAAACCTCCCACATGACGCTTCATTGTAATACACATTAACACGTTCCAACTGCAGATCTGAGGTTCCAACATAGCGTCCAGTAGGATCAATTCCGTGTTCATCACAGACAACTTCCCAGAACTTTGATCCGATCTGGTTTCCACATTGTCCACCTTGAATGTGAAGGATTTCTCTCATTTTTTCTGAAATTAACCAAGATGTTCTAAGTTCACTTCCACACACGTATAAAAATCCACTATACAAAGTATTAAAGTCATATTTTCACGAAATTTTAAAGAGAACAAAGTTTATCACCACAGCATTTACCTAATTTCACTAAATAATGCATAGTATTTGAATCAATTTGTGCATTTAAACAGCATTAACAGTTTATCCAAACTAACATTCCATGTATACAGCATATTTTCCTTAGATCTCAATAAATCGACTAGACAGAGTATATGCGAAACTACTGCAAATCTAATACATGTGATCTAACAGTAAATTCTCAGATCTGTATAAAGTAAACATAGAAAGCCCATTCGATCTAAAATTTCAAGTACAAAATATTGACAAATCAAAATCAATGAAATGAACAAAAAACATTAAAACCCTATCGATCTAAGACCATTATCATATACGGAAAATTTTTACAAAGCAGAGAAAGAAAATGAGATAGAAATTCATTAATTACGGTAAATATTATCAAAAATCATAAATGCAATTCAAAAATCAGTGCTAAAACAAAGAAAGTTCACTCGATCTATAAATTGAAGTACATCATATTGCAGAAGTAACTCAAGATTAAAGAAATGAACCAAAACACAATAATACCATATCGATCTAAAAAAATTCAAATACGGCTGATTTCTGTGAAGTAGACAAGCAAAATGAGACAAACAATCATTAATCACAGTAAAAACCATGAAAATTATACTAAATGCAATTCAAAAATCACAGATCTGTGATAAATAAACAGAAAATTTACCTTTAAAATCGGGAAGGCAACTGAAGAAATCTAGAAATTGATCGAGAGAGAAGTAGAACTACTCACTCGATCGAGAGAGTAGTTGGAGAGTGAAGCGAGTGGGTGCGAAGAAGTGAAGCCTATGAAGAATTTTATATTGAAGAGGAGGAAAAGATCAACGGTTGTAATCTTTTCCCTCCTATTACTTATGGGCCCGCGATGGAGAAATAGACGGTTAGGATGAGATCTAAAATGGTGAGATGTGATTTTAATGTAAAATATTATTTGAGGATATTTAGTGACGATTATGTCCTTTCTGAAATGACATGAATGTCCTCCGCAGCTGTCTTACAATCTTACCAAAGTCGGTGTGTTTAATTCTTTAGGAACTCTTTGGTTTCTTTTTTTGTTTTTGAAATCTTACGGACTTACAGGATTAGGTGATAAATAGAAGTACCAATTATACATATTTATATATTATATATAAATAGCTACTTTAAGTGAAAATCTTATGTACAAGGGAAATGATATTACTTATTGTTTTAATATCTATACATAGAATACGAGTTTAAAAAAAATTAAAATATATATTAGTCTTTTGATTCGTAAATGAAAAGTTCTAATGACAAAAATTTTAAGATGGTATATCAAATGAATATATAATGCTTCATTAATTTTCAAAAACCCCACTAAATTGTAAAAACGCATGCATCACTTTCAATTCACGGGCGTACTTAATTTGCTAGCAACATGTTTAATTGAACCCATAATTTTTTAAATGAAGTAAAAATTTGTGATAAAATTTTATTAAAATTATAAATATAATAGATATGAGCTCATAACTTTAAATATATAATAATTCAATGCTAAAACCTTAAAAGATAAACTTATATTATTTAAATTTTGAATCTAATTCTCATATGGGAATTTAGGAGATCTACATATTTATCTTTATCATATTAATAGAGCAATTTCGTCTTATTTCATACTATTCTACTTTAATAACTATTGATGTAGTAGATTTGAATTTATGCAAACGAGGGCAAGTAACCATTGAGATACCCAACTATAACTTTTAGATGGTAGGGTATGACTATGAAATCACTTTGTTTCCTTCAGATGATATGTTAAAAAAGAGAATTAGTAAAGTAATATATGGAGAGATGGATTCTATTTCTTGTTAGATTTCTATTGGTCATATATTCACGAGCCAGTAATGAGTGAAGAGAACATGGTATTTAGGAAACAGACAAATGAGTACAAGTACAACAAAGAGGTCACATGAAATTATGTTGCTGCCATGTGATGTGCCTTGCTCCTTGTATCACTCTCATTTGCCCATATCTTCACTCTCATTTGCCCATATCTTTTGGAGATGGTATGAAGTAGTAATATATTACTCCATTTTTACATCAAATTAGCAGTTTACTATAATCATATGATAAATTCAGGTGGAAAAATATAATTTTAAAGTGAATTTGGAGTAATAGTAAAATTATTTTCGTATAATTTATAAGTTATTGATTTAAGCTGTAGAAATAATAATAAATATTTGCATTATAGTAGGCTTTTTACTTTTCAACAGTTTAATCCTAAACCCTTCTATTTAAAAAAACAATAGCCTCTGCAACATCTCTATCTACTGTTTCTCTCCATCATCTCATTCCATCATGTCCTATTAAGCTCAAACCGACAAACTATCTCAGATGGAGAACTCAAATGCTTCAATTGATCCAAGCTATGAAGCTTTCTCATCTTATCAAAGGTAAAACTTCAGAAAAGGATACAACTGAAAATTCAGATAGTACATCCAATAAGAGCACGGATAATGATGATTTAGAGGAGAAAGATATGTTATTAAGAAGCTGGATATCTTGTACAATGTCTGAGGAAAGCATGTACCTTATCGTAGGATGTTCATCTGCTAAAGAGATGTGGGAATGCTTGGAGGACACATACCTTCAAGCAACCAAAGATAAGGAGTTTCAACTTAAACAATAGCTCCAAAACATTAGGTTGGGCAGCAGATCCACGGATGATTATCTCAAAGAATTTAAGGGCATTTGTGATGGTTTGGCAGCCATACACAAGCATGTGGATGAAGATAGTAAGGTAATCAACTTTGTTGGAGGGCTAGGTCCTAAGTATAGAGCAGTTAGTACAGTTATGCTAGAAAAGCCTCCATATCCAAATCAATTAGTCAATGCACTAAGAGGATTCAATATAAGAGAGGATGACTAAGATACTCAACTAAATCATAACATGACTTTTCAAGCTCAAAGGTTTTATCAAGGCGTGGTGGATCTAATCAATGAAGAGGCAGCTTCTCTTCTAGAGGTAGAAGATTTCGTACTGTTGTTGGTCAAAAGAATCAGATTACTGAAGTTTTAGAAACATCGCCCTATCAAATTTGTGGTAGAAACAATCATACTGCTCTTAAATGTTTCTACCGGTGGGATTTCTCTTATCAAGTGTCTGATGATCTTCCTCAAGCTCTAGCTGCATTAAACTTACAGGACACAAAGAATGAGGACAACATAATGTATTTCGACTTTGGGGCTAGTATACATATGATAAATTCTCCAGGTAACTTGTCCAATCTTCAGCCTTATAAAGGTTTTGATAAAATTGTTGTTGGTAATGGTTCAGAACTTAACATAACACATGTTGGAAGTGCAGAAGTTTCTGCCTTAAAAATGCAAGAAGTACTTGTAGTTCCAGAAATTAAAAATAACTTACTTTCAGTTAGCAAGTTAGCAAGGGATAATATTTGCACGATTGAGTTCTCTGAATCATTTTTTGTTGTAAAGGACAAGGCAATAATGAAATTATTGGCGATGGGTTCTAAAAGAGGAGTATTATATGCTTTGGATAACAACAACCTTAAGGCCTTGATTACGACACAGAGGAGTACATCTAGAAGTTGGTATGCAAGATTAGGGCATCTGAATTCAAAGCTTTTACATTTAACAATAACTGTATCAATATCACATGTTGGAGTAAAACTCCTACTATATGTGTTAGTTATCAAATCAGTAAAAGTTGTAATGAGCAAAGAAATAAGATTGAAAATGAACCTTTGTTGAAAATTCATTACGATGTATGAGGACCTGCACCTATTGAATCATCGCAACATATGAAATAGTGTGTAATTTTTGTTGATGACCATACTAGGTACACCTTGTTGTATCCTTTGAGAAAAAAAACTAAAGTGTTTCCGCTATTTGTAAAGTTCCAAAGAATGGTTGAAACTCAATTTTCAAAGAAGATTAAAGTTTTTCAATATGATGGAGGGGGTAAATTCTCCAAAGCTAAGTTTATTAATCATCTAGAAAAATTGTGAAATTTTGAGGCATATTTCGTGCCCAAATACTCATAAGCAAAATGGAGTTGTAGAGGAAAAATATAGACACATTGTGAAGACCAGTATAACATTATTGTTTCATGCTAAGTTGCCTATCTTATGGGTTGATGCATTCTTGACTGCTACCTTTCTTATAAATAGGATGCCCACATCGGTTCTCAAGATGGATCTCCTATTTTCAAATTTTATGAAACTCATCCTGATTATAATAGCTCGAAGATGTTTGGATGTTGATGTTATCCCTACTTGAAAGGAAAGAACAAGTTTTATCCGATGACGTATCCGTGTGTATTCATTGGCTAAAGCAATCTGCATAAGGGTTATAGATGTTTTCATCCAATGAGTCGAAGAGTTTTTATATCAAGACATATGGTATTTGATGAACTAACTTTACCATATATGAAGTCTCAAGAAAAGCATCAGGATGTTGCAAGTTCCATTCATTTGGACACATTTCATAATTTTTTTGCTACATCATCAGATTATCACGTCTCGAATTTTTCTAACAACTCCAATGTGAGCTCTTCCAATTTTGAACGCAGGAATGTAGATGTGGAGCCCATTACTTCAGGGGAAGTGTTCACATGAGGTGAACGATACATCATTGAGCCAGCTTAAGTTATTGCTGCACCAAGTGAGTCAAATCAGGTCGTTGTACCAGATGAGTCCACCAAGGTTGTTGCACCAAGCGAGACTGAAGCTGCTCCATCAAATCAGTTGATTGAAGTTGTTGTACCAAGTCAATTAATCACTGAAGTGGTCATTGCACCAGATGAGCCTATTGAGGTTGCTGCACCAAGTGAGACACAAGCTGTTACACAAACTCAGTTGATTGAAGCTATTGTACCAAGTCAATTGGCTGAAGACACACAACCCGAAGAGGTGCAATGAAGAAAAAGGCATAGATAAACAAAATCCCAAGTATGTTTGCAATACTGCGATTGCAAAAATAGGAGGTGCACATGGTGAACCCAAATCAGTGAATGAAGCATTAACTATCCCACACTGGTACACAGCAATGCAAGAGGAGTTAGAAGTACTTGATAAAAATGAAACATGGAGTCTTGTTCCTAGAAAAGCAGATATGAATAATGTTGGCACGAAATGGGTGTTTAAAATAAAAAGAAAATATGAGGGATCCATAGAAAGGTATAAAGCACAATTAGTAGCTAAAAGTTACTCACAACTTGAAGGTATAGATTATGAAGAAACGTATAGTCCTGTGGTTAAGTCTGCAACAAAAAGGATAGTTTTATCACTATATGTGAGTCTGCATTGGCCTATAAGACAACTTGATGTTAAAAATGCATTCTTACATGGATTACCACATGAAAAAGTATATATGGCACAACCTCTAAGTTTCATGAATTCTGAGTATCCAGATCATGTTTGTTTATTGAAAAAGGCATTATATGGATTAAAGCAAGCCCCTAGGGCCTGGTTTGAAAGGTTTAGTCTTTACCTGCTTCATCTTGGTTTTAGATGTAGTAGAGAAGACCTTCTCTGTTTATACTTCATTATAAACAGGGAACAATTTTGCTCCTTCTCTATGTGGATGACCTAATTACAGCAAGAAGCAATCATGAGTACATTTCAGAAATTATTGGAAAACTTAATTTTGAGTTCGCCATGAAAGATCTTGGACCTTTAAGCTTCTTTTTGGGCATTGATGTGGCTTACTTTTGAGAAGGAATACATATGAGCCAATGCAGATATGCTACTGATTTACTCAAGAAACTGAATCTGACACAAGTAAAGGCAGTTGGGAATCCATTAGCACAAAAATATGGATTGCAAGAAGCTTGTGGTGATTTAGTTGATCCATCATTGTATTGGAGTATTATGGGAAGTTTACGGTACTTAACACTCACTAGATCAGATATAACACATGTTGTAAATCTTGTAAGCCAGTTTATGCAAAAGCCCAATACATTTCATTTGCAAGTTGTTAAGAGAATTTTACGATATGTCAAGGGTTCTTTAGATTATGGGTTACGCATTTTATCTCGGTCTCCTTTGAGGCTATATGATTTTTCAGATGGTGATTGGGTAGGATGTCCTTCTACAAGGAGGTCAACCACTGGGTATAAGATTTACTTAGGAGCAAATTGCATTTCCTAGTCCTCAAGGAAACAACATACAATTGCACGACCAAGTGTAGAGGCTGAATACAGAGCCTTAGAATACACAGCTGCTGAACTTACTTGGATAACTTTTGTGCTACGTGATATTGGGGTTTGTCTCAAAATAACTCCTATATTATTTTCTAACAACCTTAGTGCACTTTATATGACCACAAATCTGGTTATGCATGCTAGAACTAAGCATGTTGAACTTAATTCTCATTTTGTGAGAGAGAAAGTTGCACAAGAACAGCTTGTCACTTAGTTTGTGGGATCAAGGGATCAACTCGCAGATATTCATACTAAAGCTCTGGCAAAGGATTAGTTTACAATTCTTCGCAGCAAGCTAGGAGTGGTGAAACCACTTCTTACTAGCTTGAGGGGAAGTGTTGGAGAGAGTGGCTAAGCATAGAGAAAGATTGAGAAAGATTATGTAAATATAGTAGTTATATTATGATAATATTACTTTGTATGATAGAATTATATATCCTGATAAGTGCAAAACTATTCCTTTGTATCTATCCTTTCTCTTAGAGAGTATTAGCTGCCTTAATCACTATAAAAAGCAACCATGGTACGATTGATTCACGATTTAAATACAAAAAGATTATCCCTTTCTTCTCTAATTTCTATATACAATACGGTACGATATGATACATTATAAAATGATACGTAACAATCATCCAAAAATTATTTTCCTGTAGCATTGTAGTTAACCTTGACTAGTTTAATTCTTCGTTATACAATATTAATCTATTTGCTATTTGAATTAATCCTTGTCAAATGCTAATCATATTATAAACTTTCCCAAAATATCTTTAGAAGCTCCAAAGATATACCATAAATTCTTGGCGAGAAGATTCGTAATTATTAGAACATTAAGATAAGCACTGCTTTTGTTGATATATCATATCTTAGGAGTTACGTCTTTGAATTTCATATGTTAACATCCATTTAGTTATTATTAATTTTTAACACCAAAAAAGAAATTATAGTTAATAATATTGTTCATTTAGTTCATAAACGTTCATAATATTTGTGTTTTTTTTCATAATAAGAAAAGTAGTTGTGAAGTTTCCTATAAAGTAATCATTCTTCTTGAGCCTGTATATCTCTTAAGCTTGCTTCCCACTCACTTGTACTACTTAAATAACAATTAAGTTGAATGATTGAGAATATTGCTTCACCTAATTAAAGTACAGATCTGGATGTCACAACTCAACCACCAGTGAGAAGAAAAGTGAAATTGGAAGCAAGTTAGAAGAAGTAAGTGACAGATCCAAATGGGAGTAATCGACAAAACTCAATATTTTGAAGTCTAATTGTGTGTGTAAAGAACAAGTATAAATAGACTTAAGATATGAGTGGGAGTGCATGAGACCGGTGGAATCCAAAGTTTTCACTCTTCAACTTAGAGCCTATAGTATTTAAATTTTTAATCAGCATTGGATTATACATGAATATACACATATGACTTATATAAATTATACATCTACCAATTATTATACATCATGAACTTTTAAATGACGGTCGAATTTATTGTTTATTTCCTAATCAGTATACATAGATTATACATGAATATACACATATGACTTATATAAATTATACATCTACCAATTATTTGTAGTTTAAGTAATTGGGTAAGCGATTATTTAGGTTAATTCTACTATTGTGTCAAGGAACTGGGCTGGGTCCCTTTTGGGTACATCCAAAATCCGAATAATAGGGGCACTTGTATCTATACTCGTTTTTTGTGTCACGTTTTAACTTGTATCCGTTTTTTCGCATAACTTCAGCATACGAGGCTGAAGTAGCAAAGGCAATCACACAAATCTTCAGCATTTTACTAGCAGGGACTGAAGTTCAGCTCTAGAGCTGAAGTTTTTATTTTGTAACTGGCGAACTTCAGCTCTAGAACTGAAGTTTTTATTTTTGTAACTGGCGAACTTCAGCCTAGAGCTGAAGTTTTTGCTTTGTAACAGAGGAAGAGCTGAAGTTTTTGTCTTTGTAACTAGGAAACTTCAGCTCTAGAGCTGAAGTTTTTGCTTTGTAACCGAGAAACTTCAGCTCTAGAGCTGAAGTTTTTGTTTTTGTAACTGGCGAACTTCAGCCTAGAGCTGAAGTTTTTGCTTTGTAACTGAGGAAGAGCTGAAGTTTTTGTCTTTGTAACTAGGGAACTTCAAATCTAGAGCTGAAGTTTTTATTTTTGTAACGGGGAAAGCTGAAGTTTTTGACTTTATAGTTTCATTTGCCACACCATCTTCTTTCTATCAATAATCCTTGCAGATGTCGTTATTTTTTTGCTCTTAAATGATACAACAACAACGTTATGGTGATGATCTTCTGCATGTCTTGATGATGAAAATACACTTCTATTATGGTGATATGCAGATGTAGAAACACATGGACCCATTTATTTGTATTCACGATACCAATAATTCAAATTCTATTTAATTCCCAGAATTTGAACTTCTTTAAGATTTAATTTCGTGGCCATCTCTGTGTGTCGAGCAAGAGCTGCGAAGAAAGAAGAGCAATTACCTGACCCCTATTTTGTGCCATCTTTTCAGTAAAAAAAAATTGTGTGTCGAGCGAGAGCTGAGAAGAAAGCAAATTGATTGTTTAAGATATATAGTTTAACATGAAAATTTATGGGACTCGCCGGAGAAATAAGAAGAAGCAGATTGGGATGAACCTTACTTCTGAAAAAAAAAAGAAAAAACTATGAGGAGGAGAAGCAGCAGAAGAAAGAGGCTAAAGTTGTTTAAAAAGTGAGTACAAGTTAAAAGTTTTAAAAAAATAAGTATAGGCTAAATGGGGGAACCAAATAAGGCGCCCCCGTGCAATTTTTATCGAATAATAAGAAGAACTGGGTCGGAAGACAAAGATGCTTTATTTCAAACTGGGCTGGAAGGAAAAGAGGCCTCATTTCTTTTGACGGGCCAGTTCTTTTGAGGGATTTTTTTGGGAAAAATTTAAAAATAGCCAGATTTATAACTGATCGTTCAAAAATAGTTTGATTTTACAAGTAATCGAAATTTAATTACTTTTTATGTAAAAATAAATATGAGCGAAAACATTATTCAGAATTCAAAAAGTACTCCAGTATATTATGCTGGAGTTCCAACATAAGTATACTTGAACGTCAGTATATTATATTAGAGTTACAGGATAAGTATGCTGTAACTCCAGCATAATATGATGGAGTTCCAGCATAAGTGCACTAGAACTCCAGCATAATATGATGGAGTTCCAGCAAATATAATAGTCCAGTATAATATACTTGGGTTTGGAGCATTGGTGGTCCAGTCTCCAATATATTATACTAGAGCCAGCAAAGTATACATGTCCAGCATAATATACGAGAATTCATACACTTGTGCACTGAATTCCAGTATATTATGTTGGACCGGTCTTTATTGCAGCAAAATAGTGGCTATTTTTATCTACTTGGTAAATGCTGGTTATTTTTGAATGATCAGTTCGAAAACTGGCTATACCGTGATAGTTTTATCCTTTGGGACTTTTTCTTTCCTATATACTATTGGAAATTTTATTACCCTAAATGCTCATGTTTAGTAAATTATCCTACTTACACAAGTTTAGTTTACAAAATATATATACATTTTACCTTAAAAGGCCCCCAATCCATTATTAGTGCCTTTGATTAAGGGATTTAGTTATATCACTTTCCTTTTTTCTATCCTCTCTCCTCTTCCCTCCAAATTAAAATTGAGATGGAGGAAGTATTTACACCTCCATACAAAATTGGGTAAAAATCATTTTATCTTCCCAATTTTGTTTATTAATCAAAATCCCCCCTCAACTTTAAACAATAATCATTCTCCCATCTTCATCCTACACAATATTTTTTTTGCCCTTGAATATCTAATTTCATCCTCAATTCAATACTTTTTTATTATATGATTTTTTTTTAATGATTTTAGCTACAGCTTAAATTATGTAATACCTATTATAAATTGCAATTAGAGTTCATTAAAATTATAAGTAGAATTGGTAATTAGAGTAAATCAAAATTACCTTATCTTTATGATTGTTATTTTAATGTAATGCATATTATATATATATATATATATATATATATATATATATATATGTATATATATATATTTATATATATATATATTTAAGCAATATTTTCTTAGCGACAGAGCTAGAAGATCATATAAGAGGATTGAAAAATACCCCAAATTTTTTTATTTCGGATTAAACTTGTGAGCTAAGATAACTTGAGGTGTTTTCATCCTCTTATGAAATACTCGGATTGAACTTGTGAGCTAAGAAATTAATAAACTCTTTTCTCTTAGCTCACAAATTTTTATTTCTTAACTCACAAGTTCAATCTGAATTTTTCATATAAGAGGAATAAAAAACACCCCAAGTTATCTAAGCTAACAAGTTCAATCCGAAATAAAAAAAACGGGTGTTTTTCGATTCTCTTATATGAATTTCTAGCTCTGTCGCCAAGAAAATATACCTTAAATATATATTTAATATGCATTACATTAAAATAACAATCATAAAAATAAGATAATTTTAATTGACTCTAGTTACTTATTCTACTTATAATTTTGATGAACTCTAATTATAATTTATAATAGTTATTATATAATTTAAGTTATAACTATAACTATAAAAAATATCACATAATAGAATAGTATTGAACTGAGGAGGAAATTAAAAATTCAAGGATAAAAAAGATATTGTATAGGATAAAGGAAAAAAATAATTATTATTTAAAATTGAGGGGAGAGTTTGATTTTTAATACAAAATTAAGAGTAAGTAATTTTCGCCCATACCAAATTACGTGAAAACATTTATTGAGTCGACCACACCCTTCTTCCTGCTATGAAACTTCATTCTCCTTTCAAAAAGACGCTAGCAAAAGAGAGCACTTTAATTTGCAGAAAAACTCTAGCATCTGCCTCTTTTTAGCAACTTTCACGTGTAGGGGTGCGCACACCACACCCAAGGCTTCCTCATGCGCACAATATTTCAAGTACAAAGTCAATATTTTTAGAATAAAATTAATGACGTTGCCTGGTTAGGCTAAAAAGAAATAACTTAGATAAATTAATAGTAAAAAACATAGATGGATTCGGAATGTTGCTCTTAATCAATAACACCCAGGATTACCAATTATAGTAAATATAACTATAATATCATATAATTTAAATATAATTTTTATAAAATATATCTTTATACTATTTTATATATAGTAAAAATAAATTTTATACAATTAATTATATATTATATAATTTATCTATAATTTTTATACATTATTTCTATCCAATTATATACAAATATAATATAATATCACTTAAATATAATTTTTAAATAATATGTCTTTTGTATAATTTGTATCTAATTAATATATAGTAAAAATAAATTTTAACAACTAATTATATATTATACAATTTATCTACAACTTTCACACATTATTTTTACCCAGTTAAATATAACTACAAAAACATACAAATACGTCTTTTGTACATTTCGTATCTGATTTATACATAGTAAATATAAATTTTATACAACTAATTATACATTATATAACTTATCTATAATTTTCATACATTATATAACTTATCTACAATTTTTATACAATGTTGTTCAACTTTGATACAATAGATAAATGAATAAATAAAAGTAAAATATATAAACAACATAATATAATTTTTCTATAATTTTCCTACAATTTTTTGCAGTATAATGTATGCCATGTCGTCTTCTTCTTCTTTTTCTTCAAGTTTCAATATGAAATTCAGCCAAAACCAAGTATAATCTTCACCAAAACCCCTCAAAATTGAGATATAAACACCAAATCATATTCCCAATTATTTGCAACAACATCCAGTCCAAATAAATAATAATTTTTAAAAATTCAAATTCGAATTCAAAGCTTCAAAGCATTTTAATGGATGTCAATGGTGGAATTGTTGCTCTCTTTTCGTGCTTTACATTACTGAAATTTGGGATTAAGAAATAGAAAGAGACGTAGAGAGAATTCTCAATTCTTTGCAATAACATCCAATTCAAACAAACAATGTTTTTTAAAAACCCAAATCCGAACTCAAAGCTTCAAAGTTTTTTAATGGTTGTCAATTGTGGAATTGCTGCTCTCTTGTGCAAGATACGTGGAGGAGAAGGTGAGATGTGGAGAGAGAAAAGTGGGGGAGTAAGATATGTTAGAGTAATTTTAGGACACTAATTATTATCATTAATTCCCCTTAAAATGTACATAAATGGTAATTGGGTATATAAAATATAATTATAGTAAAATCTGAGTAGAGAAGGTAATATAATTTCATATAGTGTACAAATATGTAAAAATTCCTTTTTCTTTCTCATATAATATTTAAAACTTGTTTACTAAAGTTGTCCAAATTTTATATATTACCCATCCTAAACAAGTTTTTCTTACAATTTATATACAATTTATTATTAGTGCCTAAAAATAGGGGATCCAGTAACTTTTTTTTTTTGGTCCTCTCATCTTTCCTTTTTTTTCTTTTCTGCAGCATCACTTCGTGTATAATCCATTCAATACCTTAAATTAGGGGATTTAATTACACTCTTTTTTTTTTCAATTATTGTATACCTAATATTAATTAGTAGTTTTCGAAATGCCCTACTATATCTCTAACCTTCACTATAACTTCACTCTCTCTTCTTAATTCTTAGACACGATTTATTTCAAAAATAAATTCCTAAGTTGACGTTGGTTGAGCAGAGTTAGCGTTGGTTAGTAGTATACTTTGTTATCACAAATCATAACTGTAAAATGTGCTCATTAAGGTATTAACATAATCAGTTTCTACTACTAGAACAAGTAGAAAGCTTAAGTATTTTCTTAAACCTAATTCATACCTTCTTCTTATCATATTATTTGTCAGAGTTACACAGTGTAAGAAAAATGAAAGGTTTCTGTAAATTTTCCAAGAGTGTGCTTGTAATAGTTATCAGCTAGAGCACCATTATTTAGTAGGATATTTTTATTTGATTCAAAAGATTTTAAACTCTTTTAAATCAAATTAATCAAAGATGAAGGGGTAAATTATAGTCAATCCTAATTAATATGGATTAAGGGGTTGGATAACAACAATTATATATTGCACAAATACAGTATCAAAGATTTTATTAAAATTGAGTATTGTTCTTCCCTCTCTCTGGAGAGGGGAGAGAGATTACAACTGCTTTTCCTTTTTAGGATAATAGAATATCCCCCCCCCCCCCCCCCCTTCTCTTTGTCTCTTCTTTCTCTTCGAAGTAACCCTCTTACCCTTGTCACGATTTTGGTGTGCCTGGGTAAGTAGGGTTTCCTGGTCAAGGAATGACGTGGCTCTTGTCGTTATGTCGAATACCTTAAATAAGGGATTAGACCAACTCCATTGACTTTTTCTACCCAGTGGCAAAAAGGCAGACATGGTCGCTCTGGTCGAACTGGTCAGATTTTGACCCATATAGTTAATCCCTTAGTTCGTCGGGGTCATACTTTTTCGGGCCTGACAGATGAATCATGTGTGCGATGCGGTCGAGAGGAATCTGACCCCTGATTGAGTTCGAGCGAGGTCGAACTGTTCTATTTTGTTGATGATGAAGGCTCTATGCCTTATGGGTATTGTTTCAAACTTATAGGAATAATGGCCCGTCTGAGTTTGAGCGAGGATGAGCTTTTCTTTTTTGTTGATGGTGGAAGCTCTTATCCTTAAGGGTGTTATTTCGAGCTTATTGGAAACAACTTGTTCAAGCTTTAGATGGTGTGGGAATGTTTCCTCAGTGCTTCACGCACCGTTACAATAGTTTTGGGGCCGGAACGCAGGTTGGTAAATGAAATGTCGCTTCATGTCCCCATCGTTATGACACGTGTTTTTGAAACATTTCGCATTCTATCGGATTCAAATGGCGACTCTTGGGTTTTGAGCTCGTGGAAATTGTATCTCTTATAAATAGGGAAACCTTTCTATTTTCCCCTCATAATTCAGTGATTGATTTAAGGGAATTCCCCAAATATCTCATTTTCTGATATCTCGAGTTCTTGCTTTCTTGCTTATTGCAATCCCTAATTTTCACACTTCTTCCTGGAAGTATTTTTTATTTTGGCTAAAAATGGCTGGTGATTCCTCTCGTAACAATCTTTCTTTTTCCCCTCTGGTAACTGAGAGCCCTGTTCATGCCATCAGAGAAGGGGATACGAAGGAGGACGAAGAGGTTCCCTCTGTGGATGAGATCCTGCCCCACCCAGGGAGGGACGCGATTGATTTCAGTATCTGTGGTGGAACAGCGCTAGAGGACACTGAGAAAGAAGGATCGTGGAGTTGAGGGAACAATGGGGAATCCCTAATTTTGTCGAGATACATCCGACAGGGAGGGACGACCACGTTCAATTCGACCGCCCTAGAATTTGTATGTTCTATGCCTACCCCTTCATTGTTGGGAACATGCTCCCGCTTCCTATGCCAGTGGTGAATTTCTGCGCTACTATGAGGTGTGCCCTACTCACCTTTCCCCTTACTTATACAAGTTGTTCCTCATGCAACTCAAATACACAGAGCTTGCTGGTCGTGAGGTTACTCTAGGCCATGTGCTTAGCCTTTTTGCTCCCCAACTGATTCGAGGTACGATGATTTATGGGCGTCATCCGGGATCGAAAGGTCTGGTGGCAAAGATAGATGACAGAACCAATCATCGCTTCTACGAGAATCTCTTCTATGTGCAGACCGAGCATATTGTGGCGGACCCGATGGGGTTCCTCGAGAGATGGAATTTTGCCCGTAAGTCTGCGTTTTTGATTAACGGAATGTTTGATTTTTCTCTCTCTCCTCTTTTTTTTGCATTGCGAATACTAAATTGCCTGGTTATTCTGTAGCTGAGAAGTTTCCCTCGCCGCCTCTTTAAGGGATCCACGAATGGGTGGAGGCAATTCTCCCTTACACGGTAGGGGCTCGCACCTGGTCGACTTTTCATAAGAGGTTTGGGCGTATGCCTCTTACAGGTGAGATGACATCCTTATTTATTGTTCTCCTTTATTCGTGTTTTGTCTAGCCTCTTATACCTCGTTTGTCGCTATCATGGAGAGTGCGGAGAGTCAAGGCCCCTCAATTAGCCTTTTGCTAGTTGGCTCTGTCCGCTCGTCTTGTCGCGATACCTGCTGCACGTCCTTCGTTGAGGGAGACTTCGGTCGAATCTGCGGCCTTGGCTACTCTAGCAAGAGTTGCCTCTCATGAGGAGGTCCTATCCAGTGTCGTCTTTCCTACGAATGGTTCCCCGTCAACTGAGGAGAAGGAAGGGCCATCGAAGAGATGAAGGTTAGAGTTCGAGATGGCACCTCCGACAGTGATTAATCTGGATGAATCTCCCCTGACGCGCTTAAGGGAAGGTGTTACTGTGATGTCTTCTATAGAGGTGGAGCGAGTTGTCAAACTGGCACCGGTGGTCAGTGCCTGGAAACTCTGATTGTTGCAACGGCTGAACCAGAATTTCTCGCTATTACTGATGATCAGTGCCATGTTAGAGCAGAGGACCCGAGCCCTAGTGTCGCTATAGTTAATTCAAATGTGCCCACTTCATCTGCAGTGGGTCGCATTCCTCCTTCCGTAGAAAAAAGTGGGAAAGGCGTGGTGACTGATGAGTATGAATCCAAGTCAAATCTGGATCCTGACGATGTCAGAATGTTTGAGGAGTGCCTTACTCATTCGGTGGCTCACGCCGGAGGATCAGCTTGAGTTCTCCGAATTCCTTCCGACGTGAATCTTTCGGCGCAGGGGATAACTTGGTGCCACAATTTAACCTGCTGTGTTCGAAAGCTGAGAACGAGTCCCTGCAGAGTATCTTTGATGTAGAGTTGAGGGATGAAGTGGCCGTTATGGGCTTGAGGGTATGATATTTTTGGTTCTTGTTTTAGACTTTCCCTTTGTATGAAAGTGTTATCTTAATCACCTCTGTTTTTTAGACGTATATGGTGGAGTTGGAAAGCATCCGTAGGGCCAACAACCGGTCGAGGATTTTCTTGTAGATGTTGGAGAAATACCATCGTTATCTCAACAGGTGTCCTGAATAGCACGAACAACTGAGGACGGACCCCTGTAATCGGGTTCTAGGCGAGGAGTTAGAGAAAAGGGATCACGAACTGCTGCAGACGACCTATAGTAAGAGTGAGCTCGAGGAGTAGCTCCGCCTCAAGGATGAGGAGCTCGAATTGGGCAAGGGTGTCGCCCTAGAGTGTGAGTATTTGCAAGGCAATCTGAGGTCCATGCAGTCAGAGATGGACCAGAACTTGGTCCAAGTTAAGGCGATGCGCGCGGAGTGGAGCGGGAAGCTGGCCGCATTAGAGAGTAAGGTCGCTGGCCTAGAGCATATTAAGGGGGACTAGTATGAGGCTTTGGCAAAGGTGGCAGCTCTAGAAGAAACCATTCGCATGCTCGAGTCTGAGCAGGAATCGGAGAGGGCAACGACAACCCTTATGGAGGCGAGGCTTGAGGAACAGATTAGCGCGATCAAGAGGCTTCGGTTCTGGTAGATCGAGTCACGGCCCTGGAGGCGGAGAATGAGCGACCGAAGGTTCAAGATGAATTGTCTCACGCTGCCGTTCCCCGCCAGATTTATGAGCTCTAGGTCTATGCTGAAGCTCAGCGTGATATTTACAAGAATTTGTTGAAAGTGGGCACCATGACTGAGGCTGTATATGAGGAAGCACGAGCGAAAGCTCATGACGCTCGCATCAACTGTGGGTATGACATGGCGGCACCCGAATCCAATAGGGGCACAAATAGTGATGGTGATGATGGTGGCGGTAGTGACGTTGAGTGAAAAATGTTTGTACTTTGTTTTTATTTTTATTTCGTTGATAGACTGGCGTCTGTTTGTTCCATTTTTTTATTCGTGGGCCTGGGACCGTTGTAAGAGGCGATAGTCCGCATTCATGATTTTCTAATAATAAAGAGTTCTTTGTCATTTGCCTTGTACCTCAACTTTTGTTATTAACTACTTGTGGCCTTGGCGCGAGACGGGAGCTCGTTTGACGAGTCTCGATCATTTCTTCTCCTCTGATGGCAAAGGCTCTCGGTTCCGAAGGGGGGTATTTTAAATTCACTAAAATGACAGATCGTCGTAATTCGAGCGAGGTCGGATCCTTCTTTTGCTTTGATGGCAAAGGCCCTTGGCCTTAAGGTTGTTATTTTGAAGTTATCAAAATAACAACCCATTGTGATTTGAACGAGGTTGAATCTTGATTTTATTTTAATGGCTAAATTCCTTGGCCTTAAGGCTTTTATTTCGAACTTATCAAATAACAAGCCGTCGTGATTCGAACGATGTCGAATCCTACTTTTACTTTGATGGAGAAGGAACTTGGCTTTAAGTGTGTTATTTCGGACTTATCGAAATAACAACCCGTCGTGATTTGAATGAGGTCGAATCCTGCTTTTACTTTGATGGAAAAGGCCCTTGGCCTTAAGAGTGCTATTTCAAACTTATCGAAATAACAAACTGTCATGATTCAAATGAGTTCGAACCCTACTTTTACTTTGATGGTGAAGGCCCTTGCCTTAAGGGTGTTATTTTGAACTTATCGAAATAACAACCCCTCGTGATTCGAACGAGGACGAATCTTGCTTTTACTTTGATGGTGAAGGCCCTTGGCCTTACGGGTGTTATTTCAAACATATCAAAATAATAACCCGTCGTGATTCGAACGAGGTCGAATCCTGCTTTTACTTTGATGGCGAAAGCCCTTGGCCTTAAGGGTGTTATTTCGAGCTTATCAAAATAACAACCCGCCGTGATTTGAATGAGGTCGAATCCTGCTTTTACTTTGATGGCGAAGGCCCTTGGCCTTAAGAGTGTTATTTCGAACTTATCGGAATAACAACCCGTCATGATTCGAACGAGGTCAAATCCTACTTTTACTTTGATGGCGAAGGCCCTTGGCTTTAAGGGTTTTATTTCGAACTTATCGAAATAACAACCCATCGTGATTCGAACGAGGTCAAATCCTGCTTTTTCTTTGATGGCAAAGTCCCTTGGCCTTAAAGGTGTTATTTCGAACTTATCGAAATAACAACCCATCGTGGTTCGAACGAGGTCGAATCCTACTTTTACTTTGATGGAGGAGGCCCTTAGGCTTAAGGGTGCTATTTCAAACTTATTGAAATAACAATCGTTCGTAGGACGAATCCTGTTTTTACTTTGGTGGCGAAGGCCCTTAGCCTTAAGGGTGTTATTTTGAACTTATCGAAATAACAATTCATCGTGATTCGAACGAGGTCGAATCCTGCTTTTATTTTGATGACGAAGGCCCCTGGCCTTAAGGGTATTATTTCGAACTTATCGAAATAATAATTCGTCGTGATTCGAACGAGGTCGAATCCTGCTTTTACTTTGATGGCGAACACTTTTTGTGGAAGTCCCTGTTTGGTCAGTGTTGCTCGCCTCAGATGGTTCAACGCCGCGGACACGAAGTATCAATGTTTCGTGCAGATCGAAGGCAAGTAACAGATAGATAGAGCCATTGCTTAGGGTGATGGATTGGCCAGCGCGTTAGGAAAGCTCTTCGTAGTTTATTCCACAATTTTTTGAAGTATAATCATTTGGTTTCTGAACTTAATAGTTGGCAGTCATATAAATAGATTCGTTAATATTTGAATTACTTCCGTTGAGTCTGTTTCTATAATCAGTGAAGTGAAACCGTTAGCTAATGCTATGTGCAGCCCTCTTTAAGAGCTTCTATTTCGCATTGGAGGGGTGATCAAGCTGCACAGTAATGTTGAAAGCTCAGAATCCTAAATAAGCCAGATACAGATAGGTTCGATTTGTTTATTTTATTAAAAACTATCTACTCATGTTTTGAGTGATCTTGCCGGACTAGGCAATATGAATATCCTCCATTCCACTACCATTGAGGATGATGTGATGAACAATGTTACGTAACTCTATATAAATGTTTATCAGAATAAAAATTCGAGTTGGCGTTATGTTAGATATTTTTTTCACAAATTCAGATCTATTATTCCTTTTTTCATCAATCTCGTAAGCAAGTCAAAATATAACTTACAACAAATATACATTTTTGTAACGTAATATTTCGACTTCTGCTTACATCTTTTGTAATAAGGTTATCAACAACAACAACAATAACTACTCAGTATAGTCCCACAAAGTGGGTTCTTGGAGGGTAATATATAGACGAGCCTTTCCCCTACCCGAAATGACAGATAGGCTGTTTCCAATCGACCCCGGCTCAGTGAAGCCTATTTTGTAATAAGGTTATTAAAATAGTATAAAACCTATTTCCTACGAAGTACTTAAAAATTAGTGTAGAACACATTGTCATAGACTTACCATCTGTAGTAGTATTAATGACTTTATCGTGTAAAATTAATATAGTATGTAATTCTTTAGGGAAACCTAACGGCTAGTTTTTGGTGGAATTTAGGGAAACACATTAACGACCGTCTGATCTGCTCTATCTCATCTAACGGCTACTATTTCAAAAAAATAAGACCGTTGGAACTGTAGCGCCGATTCTACAGCTTCAAAAAGGGGTCTTCTTCATTCGACCAAAATCCTTAGTTTCTCAGAGGCTTTTCAGAGAGAGGGTAAGGGGGAGAGAGAGCAAGATTAAATTTCAAGTTGATATTTTCTCTGTAATGGCTTCTAGAGACGTTCTTCAACAGCAGAATCTAGGTTAGAATACTGGGTTTTTAATTTTTCTTCTTTACTTATCTTTTTTCTTATTCCTTTTGGGTTTTCTTGTTAAATTTTTTATCAAAGATTATATTCACGTTCTTGAGGTTTTTTTGTTTACTGTCCTGAGTATTTTAAGATGGGTTGGTGTTTAGAGAGTGTTTGAACTAATTAAACTGTCTGCAGTCTATCTTGATCTAATGTTTATATCCACCTAAAGTAGATCTGAATACAACAATTGTGTAATGTGAATTTCGCATATAATTTATTTGAAGAATTCACCTTTCTCTTAATAAATATATTAAATTAATGAATTAATTTTACAGATCTTTTGGCATATCTGTCGGAGATATTACTGAATCTAAAGTGGATTTTAACAGGTTTCGCGAAACAATGTTTCTCTATATCCCTCTCTCCGGTGTATTATTTCTACATTTTGCAGCGTATTGAAAAATCAGGTTAAAAAAATGGTTCTTTAAACAATTTTACCCTGATCCATTGCCACCTTCAATGTAATACATTTTTAAGTACTGGTGAAGCAAGTTGCTACTCTTTTAAGTATCACACTTCTCTTGTAGCTTCGTATTCCTAGTTCCTTTGCTTTTACAGGTTGGGGTATTTGTTTCTATTATCTTATTTCCTTGCCATTGTGACTGTTTGTTTTAGTGTGTTCTTGAGCCGAGGATCTATGGTAAACATCCTCTCAATGTCAGTACTAAATACAAGACTTGTACATTGGTCAGGTGAGGCAGTCCCAGGGGCATTAAAGCAGAAAAATATGGCGGCAGCAGCAGCACAAGGGAGAAATCGCAAGGCGCTTGGTGATATTGGGAATAATATGGTAGCTGTTCGTGGTGTCGAGGGAAAGCCACTTCCTCAACGCCCTATAACAAGGAGCTTTTGTGCACAATTACTCGCCAATGCACAAGCAGCAGCTGAAAACCAAAAGGTTTAATTTATTATAACTTTAAAACCATAGTTTCCTTTAGTATTTTTAACAAGTTTTATCAAACAGTTTACGAATATAAAAAGGGTTGTTGCTTTTCTATTCATTTGTAGAAATCTATGGTAGTTTACGGGGATGCACCGATCTATGGGCAGTTTCTACCATGTGCCATGCACATGTTTTAATTAAAATAAGGAACCAAATATGTTTGAATTCGAAATTCAAATCCTTCCCACAAAATGGCCTTATCTTCAGTTCTTTGTAGCCAACAGCTCATGTGCTTGGCACATGTTTTCAACTTCCAAGCACATGCCTTGCACACCACTTCGTCACATGCCATGCACACTTGCCTCCAACTTTGCCCACGTTTTTTGTCTCCAGCCCAGCTTTGCCTTGGACCTTGCCACGCCCTTAATTTCATAGCCACGCCCTGCTATAAATTAAGTCGTCCCATTGATCCGCGCATGCCTTTGTCAAGTGCCATGCTTCCGTTTGCCATTGCCGATGCCCACGAACCAAGGCACCTTGCCAACACTCAAGCTGCCTTGCCTAAGTCCATCACCAACTTGTACACACGCCCAGCCTTGTACATTGCTTGCCAACACTTCAATGAACCTATGTGAAGGGGCAATGCACAAGCCCTTGACATGAATTCTGCCCGACATCCGTCAAGTCTCAATATTAGGGGCTAACAAACCACCCCCACTAGTTGAACTCAACGCCCTCGTCGAGGTTGATCTCAAGTAGTCCTCAATTTGATCTTCGAATTGCCACAATGAATTCCCTTTCTCCCAAGTTGCATCTGACTTGGGCTTGCCTTTCCATTGAATCAAAAACTCTGTTCGCCTATTCTTTTTGTGCATCCCATGTATCCGATGGTCCAAAATTTTCTCAATCTCGTCCTCAATCTGATTGCGCACTTCAGGAGGAGCTTTCTTGATTTTGTGCCTATCCAAATCATCAGGATCTTCCACATAAGGCCGAAAGTAACTCAATTGGAAAGTAGGGTGAATCTTTATTCTTTCCGGCAGCTTCAACCGGTAAGCAACTTCTCCTACCTTCAACCGGTAAGCAACTTCTCCTACCTTCTTAACCACTTCGAATGGACCATCATATCTCGCAACCAAGGCCCTATGCCTTACCGTGTTGTCTATCTTTTTCCAAATTTGCGGAGTAAGTTTCAGCAATACCTTGTCGCCCACTTTGAACTCCAACATACGCCTATGCTGATCAACATATTTCTTCATGCATTTCTGTGCCACTTTAAAAGTGTCTGCAGCTTCATCCATCATCATTTGCCTATCAAACCCATAACGATATGCCGCAGGACATTTCCCACCAGTCTTTTATTGTACCATCTTCGTAGGTAGCGTTGGCTGCCTGCCCAAAACGATCTCAAATGGACTCTTCTCCGTGGATGAAGACTTGTGCAAGTTGTAAGACATCTGTGCACAATCTAATAACTCAGCCCAATTTCGTTGACTCGCAGTCACGAAATGCCTCAAGTACTCTTCTAGCAGAGGATTGATTCGTTCAGTTTGGCCATCAGTTTGGGGATGGTTCGCCGTTGAAAACTTCAAATTCGAACCCAGCAAATTGAACAAATAAGTCCAAAACCTGCCTGTGAACCTTGCATTCCGATCACTAATAACATCCTCGGGCATACCGAAATGTTTCACCACATGCTTGAAAAATAATTCTGCAGCAACTTTAGAGGGACATTCCGTTGCAGTAGCTATAAAGATAGCATATTTCGAAAACCTGTCGACCACCACCATAATCGAAGATAGACCATTGAATTTAGGAAACCCGCTGATAAAATCCATTGAAACGGATTGCCACGTCTCTTCAAGAATTGGCAAAGGTTGCAACAACCCAGCTTCTTTCTTCCGTTCAGTTTTATCAGGTTAACAAACAAGACAACTTTTCACATAAGCTTCAACGTATTGTTCCATCTTTGGCCAGAAATAATATCGCGACAGCAGCGCCATCATCCTCTCAAAGTGTATCATGCGTTTCTTTCAACAACTCACGACGTAGTCCGTCACCAAGTGGTACAACGATTCTCCCCCCTTTGAAATGGAGAAGATCGTCCTCGATCCAGTACCGTCTCACAGTACCTTCCTTCACATGATTTATAGCAGCTGACTTGATTTTATCAACAAAATCTGACTCAAGTCTCGTAATGGAATAACAGCAGCAAATACTTCTGTTCGACTCAAGGCATCCGCAACTTGGTTGTGCTATCTCGGCTTATGCTCCCACACAAAATCATATTCTGCTAAAAATATCCTGCCAACGTGCTTGCTTTGGACTCAATTTCCTTTGAGTTTTGAAGAAAGTATTTGCCACTGTCCGTCCTTACGACGAACTTTGTTCCCAACAGGTGAACACACCAGACTTGTAAGCAATGAACAGTCAACCATTTGTTTTTCATGAGCCGACCTTTGCTCTACTTCATTTAACTTTTTGCTTTCAAAGGCCACATGATGACCTTCTTGAACGAGTAGCCTTATCGGGCGCATCTGTTCAAACGGCAACTCGAAATCAGTAAGCCGCAAGATTGGTTCTGAGGCAATGGCTTCTTTCAACACACCAAATGCAGCACAACATTTTTCCGACCAATCCCATTTAACATTCTTCTTCAACAAATCCGTCAAAGAAGCAGCTTTCTTTGAGTAACCATCAATGAATTTCCGATAATAATTAGCCAACCCGAAGAAAGATCTCAATTCTTTCACAGATTTAGGCGCCTACCACTCCACAATGACCTGCACCTTGTTCGAGTCCATCCGCACCTGATTTTGGATAACCAAGTGCCCAAGAAATTTGATCTCCTGTTTAGCAAATTCACACAACGACAAAGTCATCTAAGTACTCATACAACACATCATTTATGAGGTTGCAAAACGTAGCAGGGGGCATTTGTCTATCCGAACGGCATAACAAGGAATTCATATATGAGCATATATGAGCCATACCTCGTAACACAAGTAGTTTTAGACTCATCACCTTCAGCTATCCGTACCTGCCAATAACCAGACCGTAAATCAAGCTTCGTGAACCTGCCTTGCTAAATCTGTCCATCAAGTCTTGCACCAACGGAACATGATATTTATTTTTTACCGTCACATTGTTCAATGCCCTATAATCAACACTCATCTGTAGCATCCCATCCTGTTTCTTTTGAAATAAAACAGGTGCACCAAAAGGAGCATTAGATGGCTGAATCAGCCCCGCATCAAGCAACTCATTCAATTGTTTTCGCAATTCAGCCAACTCTTTCGGCGCCATACGATAAGGAGGTTGAGCAGGAGGCATCGAATCCGGCATCAACTCTATCTTGTGATCAATAGCCCTCCGTGGTGGCAGAATTTTAGGCAAATCTGGTGGCATCACATGAGCAAAGTCACTCAAAATTTGAGCAACGCAGTCCGACACTTCAACCTTAACATCAGGCTTCACTTCAACCATAGCAGCAAGGAAAGTCTCATCTCCCTTCTTCAAACCTTTTTCAACCATCATGGAAGAAATTAACGAAGCCTTCCGTTGAATTTCTTCTCCTCCATAAGGATAAACAGCTTTCAAAAAACCAGAAGCCAATATCATTCATGATCATCACTCCGTCCAAGTGATGCATTGGAACAAAGCGATGTTTCCGCATGAAGTCAATTCTGAGGGTCACCTCAAACTCTTCTAGAGGAATCACCATCAAATTGACTTTCCCTTTCCAGTTCTCAACAGACATATGAACATCATAAGCCATACCCACAATGGCTTGTGCTTTGGCATTCAAAGTCTTCATGTAAGAGGGACATTTCGACACTCTCAATCCATACTTATGCACCAAATTGGCAGAAACAAAGGTGTGAGTAGCGCCAGTATCTACCATAGCTATCACACTTTTGTCCCCAATTCTCATTTCGATGTGCATCAGCAAGGAATGAGGGTTCGTCTCGTTACTTGTAGCATTCACCAACGGGATAACATTCAACAATTGCAAAGGATTTACTAAGGCAGCAACAACTTCTTGGCCTTCTCCATCCCGATTATTTTTTGTAGCAAGAAAAGCATTTCCCCGCCCCCGATTCCGACAGTTTTTGGCAAGGTGAGGTCCTCCGCACGTCCAACAACCATCAGTTTTCCTGTTTGCGACGCCTTTGTTTTGAACAGCCCCATCAACAAAGGCTTTGGCATTCAAAGTCTTCATGTAAGAGGGACATTTCGACACTCTCAATCCATACTTATGCACCAAATTGGCAGAAACAAAGGTGTGAGTAGCGCCAGTATCTACCCATAGCTATCACACTTTCGTCCCCAATTCTCATTCCGATGTGCATCAGCAAGGAATGAGGGTTCGTCTCGTTACTTGTAGCATTCACCAACGGGATAACATTCAACAATTGCAAAGGATTTACTAAGGCAGCAACAACTTCTTGGCCTTCTCCATCCCGATTATTTTTTGTAGCAAGAAAAGCATTTCCCCGCCCCCGATTCCGACAGTTTTTGGCAAGGTGAGGTCCTCCGCACGTCCAACAACCATCAGTTTTCCTGTTTGCGACGCCTTTGTTTTGAACAGCCCCATCAACAACCTTGCCCTTTTCAACGACTTCTTTTCGAACTTCCTTCCTCCATTCCCCTTTCTTCTCCACCCGTTTCTTATGTTTTGAAGTAGAAGGAATATCAGAAAGAGTACGGGTGTTGCGATAATCCACCAACGAATCCGCTGGAGCAATTGCACTTGGGAGATCCTTCACGTTCTGTCTCCTAAGTTCATTCTGCGCCATGCTTGCATTCCAGAAATGAAGTTATGCAATTTGTCGTCCTCCGACATGTTTTCAATATCCAGCATTAAGGAAGTGAAATCCCTTAATATAATCCCGAATAGATCCTGTTTGCCGCAAGCGTTTCAAACGATCTTTAGCAAGCCAAGGAGCTTTTGTGCACAATTACTCGCTAATGCACAAGCAGCAGCTGAAAACCAAAAGGTTTAATTTATTATAACATTAAAACCATAGTTTCCTTTAGTATTTTTAACAAGTTTTATCAAACAGTTTACGAATATAAAAAGGGTTGTTGCTCTTCTGTTCATTTGTAGAAAGCTATGGTTGTTAAGGGGGATGCACCGATAGTTGCTAATGGAGCTCTACCGGTTAAAGGTGCAGCAAAGAAACCAGTTCAAAAGAAAGCTGTTGTTAAGCCAAAGCCTGATGCGATTGAAATTAGTCCTGATACTGTAGAACAAGTGAAGGAAAATAAGCAAAAGAAGAAGGCTGGTGTTGATTCTTCAGTAAAGAAAACAACTCTCACTTCAACTCTCACTGCTAGGAGCAAGGTGAAAATTATTCATTTAATTCTAAAACAATAATATTGGGTCATATTTTGTTGTCTGATTTTGTCTTCTGTTTTCAAAGGCTGCCGGACTGAGTCATAAACCAAAGGTCCAGATTGTTGACATTGATGCTGCTGATGTGAATAATGAGTTGGCTGTGGTGGAATATGTTGAGGATATTTACAATTTTTATAAGATAGCTGAGGTATATTTTGGTGCTTTTTTTTTAATTTGCATTTTGTTTCTTGTTCACAAATCTTGATTGACACTAACTATGGTTGTATTGTCTTTCTGTTACACTAGAATGAGAGCAGAATACATGACTACATGGATTCACAACCTGAGATTACTGAAAGGATGAGAGCTATTTTGATTGATTGGTTGATTGAAGTGAATCATAAATTTGAGCTTAGTCAAGAAACTCTTTACCTCACAATCAATATCGTTGATCGTTACCTCACGGTGATGACTACATCAAGGAGGGAACTCCAGTTAGTAGGCATGAGTGCTATGCTCATTGCCTCTAAATATGAAGAAATTTGGGCTCCTGAGGTACATTTCAAGTCTAATTATGCCAAGGTACTTTCCCATTTTTTAAAGTTGCTAACAACCAAGAACTATCTACTTTCAGGTGAATGATTTTGTGTGCATCTCAGACAAAGCCTACAGTCATGAGCAGGTTTTGGCAATGGAGAAAAGGATTCTTGGCCAATTGGAGTGGTACTTAACAGTTCCAACACCTTATGTGTTCCTCGTCCGCTTCATTAAAGCTGCTGTTTCCAATGCACAAATGGAAAACATGGTTTATTTCCTGGCTGAATTGGGGTTAATGAATTATGCAACAAATATATACTGCCCATCCATGATTGCTGCCTCAGCAGTCTATGTTGCTCAACACACACTGAATTGCACTCCGTTTTGGAACGATACGCTAAAACTGCATACTGGTTTCTCAGAGTCTCAGCTACTGTGAGTAACACAAAATTTAGCAATATTTTTCTTCTCATGTTTGAATTTTATATGATACTTATATATTTGTACTTGTAACACAGGGGTTGTGCAAAGTTGCTGGTAAGCTATCATATGGAGGCTCCAGAACACAAGCTAAAGGTGATTTACAAGAAGTATTCCAAACCAGAGAGAGGTGCTGTTGCACTGCGACCTCCAGCCAAATTCCTCTTGGCTGCTTCTTCATATGAGTAATAATAGGGGCTTAGTTCGAGTTCTCTACTTTATTTTTAAATTTTTTTCTTGTATTGAAATATTTAGTTAAGCTCTCTTACTTTGGATCTGCCCAAAAGAAAAAGGAATAATTTCAATTCCGTGATTTTTTAAATAAAAAAATCATATCATTTCATTGGATAATGGACACCTGTCATTGTCATCGAATCACAAAGGAAATCAAAAGTCAATTTCTAATCCTAATGTATCCACGAGGTTGCAATTATCATAACAACCAAACAAAACCCAGTAAGCAAGCCACCACTAACATCGAGCACCCAAAAATATTCCCTATCTGTTAAATCACATAAAGAAAAAAAGCACTATCCACCAATAATTTAATGAATTAAAAAAATTGCATTCTTTCGTTGAAAGCTCATTTGATTCCCACTCCAGCAACAAACTTAATGAAAATAAAGGGTAATTTGTTATTTGATCTCCTTTAATAGGCGTTGCCGGTGGGGATTAAGCACATATTTCGTAAAATTAGTCGTGGTGTGTAGCGAGACGCTAACAACAACAACAACTACCCAGTATATTCCCACTAGGTGGGGTCTGGAGAGGGTAATATGTAGACGAGCCTTACCCCTGTACGAAAGGACAGAGAGGCTGTTTCCAAACGACCCTCGGCGCAATGTAGCCGGACGCTAAGATTATAAAAAAAATAATCATCTTTGAAACATCCTAATTTTGTGTGAAGAAGAAACATGGTTGTAAACAACTATAACTAAAACTAGAGGACATCTTAGTTGTAAACAACTTTAAAAACTACCAAAACTTATTTTACACCAAAACATGGTTAAGCGATTGAATAAAATACATGGTTAAATATTCAAATACATGCTATATTTTTATTGAAAACATGTTTACCCATGTGGTTTTACCGTGACTTCACTAAACTACTCCAACGCAAAATACTCCTATTACATTCCTGATTGCAATCTTATTTATGTTTAGAATAAACCCTGTAAAAATAATATTTAAGGTATTAGTAATAAACGCGAATAAAGTTATGGTTAAATCGGCAAGAGTAAAAATGCATCAATAATGAAACCAAGATTTTACGTGGAAATACTTCTGAATAAGGGAAAAAACCACGGACCCGAGAGGAGCAACTGATATCACTATAGTAAGAAATTTATACTTTGTAGGGGTAAAATACTCCAAAGACCACTACAACACTCAAAAGAAATAACCCTCTTTTGATATTCCCACCTCACTATAATGTTGCTCTCTTTCTATTTTCTTCTACACAGTCTATTTCTCACAATGTCTGAGAAATACTCTCTGCAACTATTGTGTTGCTTCTCTTTTTCTGTGTGGTGTGTTACAAATGGCTCAGAAGCTCTCTATTTATAGATATTCAAACTCTTCAATTGAGCAATTCAACAAAATCAGTGGTTGCCTAAAAATGACTCAGAAGTCTTCATCACATCTATTTTTCTTCTTCTTCATTTATGGGGACGGACCCCACAAATCTCCCCCTCCAGACCCATTCACATAAAGGAAGTAACACCGAATTTCTAGTTTGAGCGCATACCTGCATTCTTTGCAAAGCTCGAATCTTTTTGACTCGTGTGAATCTTGGTCAACATATCTATAGGATTTTCACTCGTGTGAATCTTTTTGACTTGAAGTGATTGGTTCTCCACTTGCTCACGAATCCAATAATATCTCACATCTATATGCTTTGTTCTTGCATGGTACATGAAGTTCTTGCTCAAGTCTATTGCACTTTGACTATCACAATAGACGACATACTTCTTTTGATACAGTTCCAGCTCTTGAAGAAACTGGTTGAGTCCTTGCCAACTTCTGTAGCGGCAATGTACTCTGTTTCAGTTGTTGAAAGTGCAATATACTTCTGCAACTTAAATTTCCATGATATAGCTCCCCCTGAAAATGTAAACAAATATCCAGTAGTGGGTTTTCTGTTATCAATATCACCTGCCATATCAACATTTGTATAGCCTTTCAAGATTGGATCAGATCCTCAAAAGCACAAAGAATCTCCCACAGTACCTCTTAGGTACCTGAGTATCCATTTGACAGCTTCCCAATGTTCCTTTTCGAATTTCAAGAAACCTACTAATTGTTAGAAAATACGCTTAACGCTAGAGGGGGGTGAATAGCGTTATAATAAAATTTAGCGTAAACTTGCGGAAATTGAAATTAGCAGGAAATAAATAAGTGCGTTAAATAAACAAAAAGGAAAGAACGCACTGATATATTCTGGTTCACCACAACACGTGGCTAGTCCAGTCCCCGAGAGACTCTCTCGAGATTTTCCACTAACTTGTTAAGCTTACGGGTGCTCAACAAACCTTTACAACGTACGGACACAAGCCTTAACACCTTTGCTCGGAGATACAACACTCCAAGACTTCAACCAAGGAAACACAAGTTCCTTACAACAAGAGAATTACAATTCTCTTACAAGTGTATAAAACACTAAACACTCAAACAAAATACTCCTTTATGAGTAGATATGAGTAAAAGAAGTAAGCTCTAGATCACAACAACTTTGGACAAGAATATGGCTCTCAAAAGCTTTATGAAATTGAATATAAAATGATAAACAAAAGTATGCAAGCTTATAGCAATGTAATGATCAGTTGTAGTATGTTGTTGTGTTTAAAAAAACTGAAATGAAGCTGTATTTATAGTTGAAAAACTTGGCATTACCGTTTCCTAATTGCCAATTAAGAGTTGCTGATTTTACTCACTGACAATCGATTGTAAAACCCCAACAATCGATTGTCTGCCAGTCAGATCAAAATTCAATCCCAGATTTTACGCTTGATAATCGATTACTGGCAACGTTCAAAAAATCCTTTCCAGATTTTACCACAAACAATCGATTGTCCAGAATCAACAATGGATTACTCAGCAACGTTCAAAAAATCTTTTCCGGATTTTAATCAAAACAATCGATTATACCAAATCAATAATCGATTACCCAATAACGTTCAAAAAATCTTTTCCGGATTTTGATCACAACAATCGATTATACAGAATCAATAATCGATTACCTGACGGTATTTGAAAACTTTACGATAACGGTCAGCTTCACAATCTATTGCACAAAGTCAACAATCGATTACTTATCAGTTTTTGAAAATCATTTTAGACACTGCCTCTTGACAATCGATTGTTATATACTCACAATCGATTATTTAATAGTTTTGAAAAAGTCTGGAAGTCACTGCCTCAACACAATCGATTGTCATAAGTTCACTATCGATTATTTTGTGACTTTGAAAAAATCTGAAGGACACTGTCTCTTCACAATCGATTGTCATTAGCTTCACAATCGATTATTCTGAGTTTTGAAAAACTTTGATGGACACTGCCTCATCACAATCGATTGTCATTTGTTCACAATCGATTGTCATGCAGGTTTGAAAAACCTGATGCTCACTGTCTTACTCACAATCGATTGTCATTAGTTCACAATCGATTGTCATGCAGTCTTGGCTTAAAAACAATCGATTATCATAAGTACATAATCGATTATCTTAGTCCAGATTTTAGGCATGTCTAAAAATTATTTTGACTACTGTAAATATGCATGATTTAAAATCATTTGACGTTAAATTAAATATGCATGATTTTTGAAAATTGTTTTATGAGAGAAGCCATGTTACGAGTCAAGTTGTAGGATCAAGATCACAAATAAGAATGACTCAATTAAACTTATAAAACTTTGTCTTGAGCTTGAATCTCGTTGTATATCAATTGTGCGCTTGTTTCTTGAACTTCGTCATATATCAATTTTCGCTTCGTTTGTCATTCATCAAAACCTACACAAAAGAACACACGTTTTAGTATATTGCATTGAGAACGTGTTTCCAACAATTTCCCCCTTTTTGATAATGGTAAACATTAAGCGGGATATGCAAGACAAGCAATTTATATTGACGATTCAAGACAAGTATATACATGTAACAAGTATGCAATTTGTTCCCCCTCAATTTGAGAATTCCCCCTCAATTTAAGCTTATAAATACTGAGAGTGCATACCCGTTATCTTCCCCCTTTTGCCATTAGCAAAAATAAGATGCAAAAGATGAAATAAACCCTGTTTATTTATTGGAAAGAAGGCGTGGTTATTTAAAGAGAGTATAATAGCTCAAATGATTCAAGATACTGGTGGGTTGAAAAGCGGGGTGGAAGAATGTCGCGCTTTTCAAATTTGGTTAAGAATCGAGTAAGCTCGATGTCGGAATTAAAATATAGAACGGAACCATCTTGATAGGGATAGTTCGGACGAGGAGGGGCAACAGAGGAGGATGCGCCGTGCCTAGCAGAACGGGAACGTTTTGAGTGACGGCCCGACATTTTTAATGAAAACTGCTGGATTTTGCAAAGGATTAGAGAGAATTTGATATTTTGAAAGCTACAATTGATGCTTGAGTGAATGCATATGAACATATATGAAGCCTATTTATAGAGGGGAGAGTGGCTTATCATTTATGGAAGAAATCTGCTGAGAATTTAAAGCCAAATCAGTCAGAAACGGTAAAATAAATTCACTGACCGTTAGACAATCGATTGTTGAGATGCAATAATCGATTGTTGAAGAGTTATGACCTGACTTGGAACTGACACAAATCGATTGAGGAGCCAAACGGTAACAAGAGTTTAAATTTCTGACATGAAATAATCGATTGTCAAATGTGGTAATCGATTACGGGACCAAACGGTAACAAGCTTTTGAATTTAATAATCGATTATATATGTGAAATAATCGATTGTTTTGGACAAGCATTGCTGAATGGCTGAGGCAGAAATCGATTATGCAATTTAAGGAATCAATTTTTAAACAAGGCTGCATAATGAACATAAACCATAAACAATCGATTAGTGATACTGCTAATCGATTTTCAGTAAAATAATCGATTATTTGCTTGGAACAATCGATTGTTCTGTGCCAAAACTTTATAATTTCCCCTATCTTTTAGGGCGATACCTGCAAAATAGAATTAAACGTCTCCGACGCTCAAGTCAGTAATTTGTAAAGAAGTAATAACTTAAACTAGTGTTGCCAAGTGAGAACGTGAGCTCTTAAGAAGTGTGTCCTAAAGTGTTCTTAAGAGAGTTTCGGGTACTTACCTTTCCTCCGACGTCTCCAATTACCTGTTCAAGAGGGTGATCTTTGATCGTCCTCCACTCATTTGGCACTTTTGTTTCTTTTTCCAATTGTGGCGCTTCTTCCGTTGGTTGTTCCTCAGTTTCATCTTTATTTTCCTTGGGTGGTTCCTCTTGTATTTTGTCTTTCAAGCTATCTAAGATACCTGCAAGATCAAAACTGGAATCCTTTCTCGCCAAGCGAGCATTATTTTCGAAAAATATAACATGAGGGGATTCCTCCACAATTTGGGTTCTTTTATTAAAGACCCTATATGCTTTACTACGTGAGGAATATCCAATGAAAATACCTTCATCCGACTTAGCATCAAATTTACCCAATTGGTATTTGCCATTGTTATGAACAAAACATTTGCAACCAAAAACTCTAAAATGGGAAATATTTGGTTTTCTACCCTTATAAAGTTCATAGGGGGTTTTCATGAGTATCGGCCGAATTACTACTCTATTTAGAACATAGCAAGCGGTACTCACGGCGTCCGCCCAAAAATGTTTGGGTATCTTAGCTTCGTCGAGCATGGTTCTAGCCATCTCTTCGAGACACCTATTTTTCCTTTCCACCACCCCATTTTGTTGTGGTGTACGTGGAGTGGAAAAGGTATGCTTGATTCCGAGTTCGTCACAAAGGTCCGCAAAGAGATTGTGATCAAACTCTCCCCCATGATCACTTCTAATTGAAGTGACGGTTGTTTCTTTCTCATTTTGAACACGCTTAAGAAAATATTTAAAAATATGAAAAGCATCACTTTTATTGGCAAGAAATAAAGTCCAAGTAAATCTCGAGTAATCATCAACAATCACAAAATCATATCTATTTCTTCCTAGACTTTCAATGCGAGAAGGACCAAATAAATCCATATGAAGCAATTGCAATGGTCTAGAAGTTGAAACAAAATTTTTAGATTTGAAAGATGCTTTTGTTTGCTTCCCCTTTTGACATGAGTCACAAATAGAGTCATTTTCAAATTTTAAATCGGGAAGACCAACAACTAAGTTTTGAGAAATCAATTTGTTCAAAAGATGCATATTGATATGTGCTACTCTACGATGCCATAGCCAAGTATCATCCTCTTTACTCATTAGAAAATCAACATAATCGGGTGAGGAATTAGCAAGATCAACCATATAAATATTATCCACTCTAAAACCACGGAGGATAATTTTGAAATCACTACGTCTGAACACTAAGCATTCATCCGAATCAAATAAAACAAGATTTCCCTTGTCACACAATTGGCTTATGCTCAAGAGATTATGCTTTAATCCTTTAACAAGTAATATATGCTTAATGGAGGAATTTTCATCCTTACCGACCGAGCCGATGCCGATGATCTTTCCTTTATTGTTATCACCGAAGATAACACTTCTTCCTTCTTTGTGCTCTAATTGAAGGAATTTGAATTCATCTCCCGTCATATGCTTGGAGCATCCACTATCAAGGTACCATAGTACACTTGATCCCTTCAAGCACACCTACAAAACAAATTAATGTTCTTTAGGTACCCATGCCATCTTAGGTTCTTGGGGGTTAGGCATATTATAATGATGCGATTGAGTAATATGTCTATGACGTGTAAAGCATGCAGGAGCAATATGACCAATGCGTCTACAATAATGACAAGTCACATTTGGGTTATGCATCCTTCTAGGTTCATAGTAACTAGACGGATGAAAATTTCTTACTCTATTTTAAACACTATGACTATTTCGCATTTCATGAGAATTATTTCTCCTACTATGAGCTCTAGGATGGGCAGCATTTCTAGAGTGATTGTTTCTCGGTTGAGGGCCATTTCTAGGCCTTCTCAAAGGTTCAACATTTGGCCTAAAATATGCATCATTTCTAGAGTAACTATTTCTAGGTGGTAAGTCATTTCTAGGTCTCCTAAAATGTTCAACATTTTGTCTAGCATGCATATTGGTTCTAGGATTGCTATTTCTAGGATAAGCATTTGTTTTATTAGTCCTAGGTTGAGCCTTAGGTGGTTGGGGTTTGGCTTCAACCTTTTCTTTAACCTCATTCTTAAATCCTATGCCATGCTTGGTTGATTTCAAATTAACAAGGACCTCATTCAAATTCTTGTGAGAAGAATTAAACTTATCTAACGTACCTTTGAGTCTATCTACCTCATTTTTGAGATGCAAGCAAGAAGAACAATTTTTTAGTAGAACTTTCGGGCTTATCGGCGCTTCTTTTTCCAAAAAACTTGTTTTCCTCTTTCAGCTTTTCATTTTCTAAAACCAGTTTTTCTAAATCCTTTTCTTTCAAAGAAAGCTGTTTTTGAAAATCCGTTTCTTTTAATGAAGCATTTTCTTTTATGCCCTTAACAGTTTTTGAAGCCTTAATAAACTCAGCATATAATTCATCAAAAGCAGTTCGCATTTCTTCAAGAGTAAAGAAGTTTTTAGACGAAATTTGACATACCTCATCTTTGTTGTCTTCATGTGCCATAAGGCAAAGATTTGCTGCTTCGTCTTCTTCTCCTTCGCTTGACTCATCTCCGGAGTCGCCTCCCCAAGAAATGTATGCACGTTGCTTTTTAAAAGGTTTCTTCTCCTTTTTGATGTTTGGGCAATTTGATTTGATGTGCCCGATTTCACCACATTCATAGCACTTGATTTGTTCGCCTTGCTTTTTGCCCTTGCGTTCATACTCCTTGCGCATGAACTTTTGAAATCTTTTGATAACGAGTCCAAACTCGTTGTCTCCTTCCTCATCAATTTGCGGTTGGCTTGTGCTTGCCTTTAGAGCTATTCTTTGCCTCCTTTGATCATCAACAAAAGGGTTAAGAATAGTAGATTCATAGGTCTTAAGGTTACCTCTTAGTGCGTCGATGGTGACGTTTGAAACGCCAATGGATTCTTGAATTGCATCGGCCTTTGATCTCCATGCCGGTGTGAGACTTCTAAGAATTTTTTGCACGAGCTCTCTATCCGTGAATGTTTTCTTGAGAGCATGTAGGTCATTTACGATTATTGAAAATCGCTCAAACATTTCGTCCACCTTTTCACCTTCCTTCACGTGAAATAATTCATAAGAATGGGTTAGGAAATCAATTTTTGCTTCCCTTACCTGGTCCGTACCTTCGTACGTAACTTCTAGCTTGTCCCACATCTCCTTTGCCGTTGTGCAACACGATATTTTCCTGTAATCGTCAGCATTAACAGCACAATATAATAAATTAATTGCTTTAGCATTATTTTGAACCTTTCGGATGTCATCCGCGTCATACTCATCCTCAGACTTGGGAACCCATTCGTTTTCCACCTTCTTTGTTGGAATTTGGTTTCTCTTCATTATCACCTTCCAAAGGTGAAAGCTGTTGGACTGAACGAAGATCTTCATCCTCTCTTTAGAGTACGTGTAATTTGTACCGTTGAATAGAGGTGGTCGTGTGGAGCACTGTCCTTCATCAATTCCTGCAAAAGAATCATGAGTAGAAGCCATGGATGGTTCTCTCAAACTGTTAAGTTTTCAGAGAGTTGGGCTCTGATACCAATTGTTAGAAAATACGCTTAACGCTAGAGGGGGGAGGGGTGAATAGCGTTATAATAAAATTTAGCGTAAACTTGCGGAAATTGAAATTTGCAGGAAATAAATAAGTGCGTTAAATAAACAAAAAGGAAAGAACGCACCGATATATTCTGGTTCACCACAACACGTGGCTAGTCCAGTCCCCGAGAGACTCTCTCGAGATTTTCCACTAACTTGTTAAGCTTACGGGTGCTCAACAAACCTTTACAACGTAAGGACACAAGCCTTAACACCTTTGCTCGGAGATACAACACTCCAAGACTTCAACCAAGGAAACACAAGTTCCTTACAACAAGAGAATTACAATTCTCTTACAAGTGTATAAAACACTAAACACTCAAACAAAATACTCCTTTATGAGTAGATATGAGTAAAAGAAGTAAGCTCTAGATCACAACAACTTTGGACAAGAATATGGCTCTCAAAAGCTTTATGAAATTGAATATAAAATGATAAACAAAAGTATGCAAGCTTATAGCAATGTAATGATCAGTTGTAGTATGTTGTTGTGTTTAAAAAAACTGAAATGAAGCTGTATTTATAGCTGAAAAACTTGGCATTACCGTTGCCTAATTGCCAATTAAGAGTTGCTGATTTTACTCACTGACAATCGATTGTAAAACCCCAACAATAGATTGTCTGCCAGTCAGATCAAAATTCAATCCCAGATTTTACGCTTGATAATCGATTACTGGCAACGTTCAAAAAATCCTTTCCATATTTTACCACAAACAATCGATTGTCCAGAATCAACAATCGATTACTCAGCAATGTTCAAAAAATCTTTTCCGGATTTTAATCAAAACAATTGATTATACCAAATCAATAATCGATTACCCAATAACGTTCAAAAAATCTTTTCCGGATTTTAATCACAACAATCGATTATACAGAATCAATAATCGATTACCTGACGGTATTTGAAAACTTTACGACAACGGTCAGCTTCACAAGCGATTGCACAAAGTCAACAATCGATTACTTATCAGTTTTTTAAAATCATTTTAGACACTGCCTCTTGACAATCGATTGTTATATACTCACAATCGATTATTTAATAGTTTTGAAAAAGTCTGGAAGTCACTGCCTCAACACAATCGATTGTCATAAGTTCACAATCGATTATTTTGTGACTTTGAAAAAATCTGATGGACACTGTCTCTTCACAGTCGATTGTCATTAGCTTCACAATCGATTATTCTGAGTTTTGAAAAACTTTGATGGACACTGCCTCATCACAATCGATTGTCATTTGTTCACAATCGATTGTCATGCAGGTTTGAAAAACCTGATGCTCACTGTCTTACTCACAATCGATTGTCATTAGTTCACAATCGATTGTCATGCAGTCTCTGCTTAAAAACAATCGATTATCATAAGTACATAACCGATTATCTTAGTCCAGATTTTTAAGGCATGTCTAAAAGTTATTTTGACTACTGTAAATATGCATGATTTAAAATCATTTGACGTTAAATTAAATATGCATGATTTTGGAAAATTGTTTCATGAGAGAAGCCATGTTACGAGTCAAGTTGTAGGATCAAGATCACAAATAAGAATGACTCAATTAAACTTATAAAACTTTGTCTTGAGCTTGAATCTCGTTGTATATCAATTGTGCGCTTGTTTCTTGAACTTCGTCATATATCAATTTTTGCTTCGTTTGTCATTCATCAAAACCTACACAAAAGAACACACGTTTTAGTATATTGCATTGAGAACGTGTTTCCAACACTAACAACACCAACAACATGTGCAATTCAGGTCGAGTGCATACCATTGCATACATCAAACTTTTGATAGCAGAGGAATACATAATCTTGGCCATTCTTCTCTTTTTCCTCCGTTGTTGTAGGACACATCTTCTTGCTAATCTTTAGATGATCAGGAAGGGGTATGTGAACCAACTTAGCACTTTTCATATTAAAGCGCTCCAGTACACGTTCTATGTACTTCTCCTGTGACAAGTAAAGCTTTCTTTTGTTTCTCGAACGAGTAATTCTTATGCCCAAAATTTGCTTAGCATGACCCAAGTATTTCATTGCAAAAGAATTATTCAACTGCTTCTTCAACCTTTCAATCTTGGAAGCATTCCTGTCAACAATCAACATATTCTCCACATATAGTAAGAGGATGATAAAATCATCATCAGAAAAACTTTGTACAAATACACAGTGATTTGAAGAAGTTTTCTTGTAGCCTTGCTCCCCCATAATAGACTCAAACTTCTTGTACCAATGTTTAGGAGCTTGCTTCTTCTTAAGTTTGCATACAAGGTTTTATTTACCTTTTGCCTTGAAACCTTCAGGTTCTTCCATGTTAAATCTTCTCTTCTAAGTCATTGTGAAGAAAAGCAATCTTCACATCCATCTGCTCAATCTCCAAATCAAGACTGGCAGTCAAACCAAGAATTGTCCGAATGGAGGACATTTTCACGACAGGAGAAAATATTTTGTCAAAGTCAATCTATGGGCTTCAAACTATGCTCTTCAGCTTTAACTTTGAACACCCACTTATTCTTCAAATCTCTCCCTTTGGCATTTCACCAACTCATAAGTATGGTTCTCATGCATAGATTTCATCTCATATGGCTTTAATCTATTGATCCTTATGCTCATCTTCTATGGCCTCCGTATAACATTCAGATTCTCCCCCATCAGTGAGTAATACATATTCATTGGGTGAATAACGTGAGTAAGAAGTAAGAGGTCTAGCAGACCTCCTGAGTGGAATATCTAACTCGTCCACCGCTTTGTGAGTAGGAGCATTTATCTCATCAGCATTAGCATTGTTATCACCACCATCAATATGCTGATATGGAATATGGTTCTGCGCATCACCATCATCATTAAGCCCACCAACGTCATCCACATTTGTATGAGGAATTTGATCAAGATTAATTAAACCTTCAGAACTTGGAGATTTTAGCTTCTTCGCTTTGTTAATATCTTCAATGGTTTGATTCTACACGAAGAATAACATCACGGCTTCTCATGTCCTTCTTCTCAATTGGATCATATAGCCTGTAACCAAATTCATCAAGGCCATAACTAATGAAGATGTACTGGCTTGTCTTAGCATTTAATTTTGACCTCTCATCTTTAGACACATGTACAAAAGCTTTGCAACCAAACACTTTCAAGTGGTTATTGGAAACATCCTTGCCATACTAAACTCAATTTGGAACATCACTTTGCAAAGAAACTACAGGGCATAGATTAATAACATGTGCGGTGGTCAACAAAGCCTCACCCTAAAAGGAATTCAACAAATTTTCTTCAGAAAGCAAATATTTGACTCTTTCCATCAAGGTCCTGTTCATCCTTTCTGCTAGATCATTAAGCTAAGGAGTCTTAGGAGGAGTCTTCTGGCGTCTGATACCTTGTTGCTTGCAGTATTCGTCAAACGGTCCACAATATTCACCTCCATTATCAGTACGAATACACTTCAGCTTTTTTCTAGTTTCTCTTTCAAATGAAGCCTGAAACTTCTTAAAGACACCCAACACTTGGTCTTTAGTCTTCAAGATATAGACCCAAAGTTTCCTTGAGCAGTCATCAATAAAGGTACCAATATAAAGTGCACCACCCAAAGTCCCTGTCCTCACTGGAACACATAAATCTGAATGCACCATCTCAAGCAACTCTGTCTTTCTTGAAGGAGGATGAGACTGGAAAGAAGCTCTTTTTTATTTTCCAGCCAAGAAGTGATCATATTTTTCTAATTTTGCACTTTCACAATTTGACAACAATTTCTTCTTGGCCAGAACATTTAGTCCTTTCTCGTTAATGAGACTAAGCCTCTTGTGCCATAAAGTTGAAGAGTTATGGCTCTCAACGACATTCACCATATCAACACAGGTAGAGGCCGTAGTCTAGTATAGGCCACGACGCTTTTCCCGATGAGCCACAATCATGTAGCCCTTAGTGAGATTCCACTTTCCAGCTCTATTGGTAATGACATATCCCTCATCATCCAAAACACCAACAGAGATCAAGTGCAAACGAACATAAGGTGCATGATTTACATTATTTAAACTAGTTTAGTTCCAATACTAGTTTCCAAACAAATCATTCCAACACCAGCCACCCTAGATACAGTCTCATTACCCATACTCAAAGTTCCAAAGTCACCATGAGTATAGGATGGGAAAATTTCCTTCCTTGATATCACATGAGATGCGGCACCGCTGTCCACAACCCAGCTTGACTCATTACAAGAAATATTTATCAGATCAACATCAAGGACCGTAACAAGATCTTCTATAATGACAGTGGGTACACAATTTCCATCTTCTTTTTGTTCTTCCTTGTCTCTATTCCCCTTTCTCAAAATCTGGTAGAACTTCTTTATGTGCCCTTTCTTCCCGCAATGATAGCACTCAATAACTTTAAGTCTACTTATGGATTTGTTTCTGTTATGTTCTCTATTGTGAGAACCCCAATTCTTGCTTCTCCCCATAGAGTCAGTCACCAAGACATCTGATGAGGAGGAACCTTCAGATTTTCTTCTCATATCTTCATTTAAAAGGCTGCTCTTGGCAAGATCCATAGAAATCACACCATCTAGAGCAAAATTTGATAATGAAGTTCTAAGAATTTTCCAAGAATCTGGTAGGGAACTAAGTAGAAACGTACCTTGAATTTCTTCATCAAATTTAATGCCCATAGCATATAACTGGTTCATGATCCCCTGAAAATTATTCAAATGATCTGTCATCGCGGAACTATCATGGTATTTTAAGCCCAACATCTGCGTTATCAGAAACATCTTGTTATTTCCAGCTTTTCGAGCATACAAACTTTCAAGATTCTCCCATAGCGTCTGAGTATATGTTTTCCTAGAAATATGATTCAAAACATTAGCATCAACCCATTGTCTAATAAAGACACAAACCTACATGTGTAACAAATTCCACTCTTCGTCTGATTTATTATTAGGCTTTATAGTGGTGAAGGCAGGTTGATGAAAATTCTTGACATAGAGCAAATCTTCCATTTTGCCCTTCTAAATAGCATAATTTGTGCCATTCAAAGTAATTCCATCGTTTATCATAAATACAAATACTATTTATTAGGAGACTAAAGCAACTCTTTTATAATGTGGAAGTTCACACTTTTCTGCAATCACATAGCATACTCAGACAGAACCTTAGATATGATACCACTTATTGGGAATAAATCCTGTAAAAATAATATTCACGGTATTAGTGACAAACACGAAACACTAAGTTATGGTTAAATTAGCAAGAGTAAAAATGCAGCAATAATGACACCATGATTTTAAGCGGAAACCTTTCTGAATAAGGGAAAACCACGGGCCGAGAGGAGCAACTGATATCACTATAGTAAGGAATTTTATACTTTGTAGGTCTGAGTAAAATACTCCAAATACTACTACAACACTCAAAAAATAATCCTCTTTTGATATTCCCACCTTACTACAATGTTGCTCAATCTCTATTTTCTTCTACACAACCTATTTCTCACAATGCCTGATAAATACTCTCTACAACTATTGTGTTGCTTTATTTCTGTGTGGTGTGTTACAAATGGCTCAGAAGCTCTCTATTTATAAAGATTTTATATCCCTATAGATGTCATCAGTGACATCAAAATTAAGAGATATTCAAACTCTTCAATTTGAGCAATTCAACAAATATGATGGCTGCCAAAAAATGACTCAGAAGTCTTCATCACTTCTATTTTTCTTCTTCTTCATTTATGGGGATGGACCCCACAAATTAGTATTAATAACAACTAGTATTAATTTATTTTTCCGAGGAAACTCTACATTAACCCATGTCAATAAGCCCTTCAAATACTTAAAGGTATAGTATTTAGTAGAAACTATATTTAATCCCTGAAATTAGGAAAGATTGTTACTGAATGTTGAGGTTTTGATTATATTCATTACTATCGTGTATTCAATAGGCATGACGTGTTTCACTTTAAAAGGGTTCATTTTCTGCTCTAAAGCACATAAGAAATAATGTTTACCTCGAAAATGTGAGTAACAATTAAAGATAATTGTGATTTTAAAGATTTGTGATATATTCTAATACTTGTGATTATACAAGTAATATTAAGTTTGAGTAAGAGGAATCGATGAACCAATCCAGCATTGCAATGATAAGGATCTCGAGCTCGATTTTCTTTGGGGCCTCGAGGTCAGCTAAGAGCAAATGTTCTATTGCAATGAATAAAGTGTCTCTTACCAATAAATGATTACATTCCTTATTGTGGTAAAGAACTTTTTTGTACAAATCTTATCCTTTAATTTATGCCATGACTCACGTATTCTTGAGAAATTTCACTCTTTCTTGAGCGTCTTTGATATTGTGCTGTCCTAGATGCAGGTCGTTCCAGGCTTTTGATATGCTCAATCGAGGTGTGTGTCCTTCAGCTGGGTCCAATATCCACTTCGAGTCACCAGACTCAGACTCATAGCCCAAATTAAGACTTTAAAATCAGGCTCCTAGATTTTGATTGTATATAAATAGTCCTCGCATTTCTTAGAATGAAATGATATGAACGAGTTGGATTCTTGATGTCCTTAGTGATGATGTCATCCTTGTGATGCAAGCGTACGAAGCGACCAGAACGTCCCATCAGTCCACTTCCCCAAATGAATGCATGATAGTATTGGTCTACCACTAATGCGTCTGAACCGTCTTCCCTGCTCTATAAATATGATGCGATTTCTCCAAGTAAAGAACTTTAATCTTTCTTCTTCGCTTTGCTGTCTTCATCTTATTTTTTCCAATCATCCATTTCCTCCGCCTCGTTAAGCACCAGAAAGCACCAAGCTCTCTCCTGAAACACCACATCCCTGTGTACCCGTTTATAATTACGGCCAAAAACTTCCAAGGGAGTCCCTAAAAGGGTTAAATAGTCATCTTCCTCTACCTCCCAGCCATCCAGACCGGTGGTGCCGCCAACATTTGAGGAAATCATCCTCGGTGATATTGCATCATCAAGAAAGACTTCGGTATCGCGAATTCTCTCGATGGTGAAGGCCGATGCAAGCATGTATACATTAGCCTGATAACGAAGTAGCTCACCAAGGAAGTAAAGAATGATTGTTGGTGGGGAGACAAGGTCGAGGTTTAGATCCCAAGGCCCGATGAATGCATAACTACCCAAAAGAAGGGTTTTTTGAGTGTTTACACTTACCCCTTCACGCAGGGTCCCCTCGATCCGGTGGTGATCAACTTCTGCAAGACTTACAACGTCACCCTAGGTCAAATCCATCTTTCCTTTGGGAATATCATCATCATCATCATGTTGCAGTATTTTACTGAAAAGGCCGAGGAATTCACCCTCAGCCACCTGGTTTGGTTGTACCGGCCCTAGTTACTTTGAGGGCTCATCAAGCTACAACATCGAATAATGAAATACTTCTTCACTAGCACCGACGAACCCAATGATCGGGGTTGGATGAGCCTGTTCATTAGAGTAATAACTTCGGACATCATCCCCGACCCAAAAAAATGCCATTCCCAGAGAGGTGGAATTTTAACCATAAATGGAGTTCGTATTTCTTGTATATATTCATATTCTTTTTGTAGCCAATGCTTGGGCGCCCTAGCGGTGCTCGACCTCGAGGATTGGGTCAGAAAGTTAGCTGCCACTTCTTCCTACGATGAGCGCAAGTGGCACGAATTAGAAAAGGGCTAGTGGGAGGCCAAGAACCATGATAAATGCATTTATATAGTTTCGACACTTTCCATACATTTGGCTGTATTTTTACTTACCCACAATTGCCTATGCATGCCTTGGATATGTGTCCGAGAGGAGGCCGACCTCGCTCGGAGAAACAACCAAGCCTTCAAATCCAAAGCCGGAGAAGGACCACAAAAGAAAAATGGTCTCGAAACCCAAATACCCCCAAGACAAGAAAACCTCCACTCGAAAGCTGCGGAAAAGGTTTGCTCAAACGAGTATAGACTCGGCCCAAGACTTCCCGGATGGTGAGAAAATGATGATGAAGAATTGGCGCTAGTGACTCGGACCAGGAAACGATTTGAGGCAGCCGAGCCTTCCGAACTAGAAAACCTATCCCGTAGTGAGGATGCCTTGAGGGAAGAAATGGGCGAAGCCCCTATGTCCCGGGGGTTGAGATTGTCCCTCTGTCTTCAATAACTATACTAGAGGGGGTAAATGTTGAGTCCCCCAATGCTAATGGGAATGCCCCGAGTGAAGTGCTCGAGGCTGCAACAATAGTCATTTCCTTTCTTTGCCGACTTATTCCAAGGGGAAAATTGAAGAAGCCAACCCTCTGTGTGAGATCGATCCAAACAAAGTCATCAAGGACAATCCTTTTTAGGGTTGCTACTCTGGGATAGAAGACTCCGATGACTTGAATGATGCGTTTACCATTTTTGAAGAGGCTCAACATCTCCTTTCCTGAGTATGTACTTACCTTTAGTATTGCAATTTGTTCTTTCTTTTTCCTTCGACTGATGTGTCTCCATTTATATACAAGCTATTGTAAAGATTAGAGCCGATCTGAGCCAATGTAAGGCTGAGCTCAAGAAAGTTTCAGGCGAAGAGAAATTCATAAGGATCCTCTATAGCCAGAAGGAAGAGGAGCATAAGGATCTCTGAACCACATTAGCCAAAGCGAGTCCAAGCTAGATAAGCAAGTAACTTTGATTTTAATAGAGTACGACCTTCTTGGCCTTGTTTCAGAGGCTAATACTTTTACTCCTTAGCTGCAGCAAAAACTAGACATCATTGGGCAACTCTGTGGTGAGGTAAATCAAGTTCAGATTAACTGTCATTAGTGGAAGAAGACTTGCTGTCGTTTATGAAGCTATTGCGGCCTAACTAGCCTCGGCTGAAGCTCAGCTCCAAGGTGTTAAAATGAAGGGTCTGGTTCTGGCTTGGAAAATCGAGGGGTTGGAGGCTGAGCTAGCTAAAGCCCGACCGAAGTTGCATAGGCCAAGGCTGAAGCTATACAAGCTAAGGCCGAAGTTGAGAAGATAAGGGCTTCGACAAATAAATCCATTGTTATATACACGAGGGAAGCCGCGACCATTCAAGATGAGTTGAGGGAGGCCTATAACCGAGGGAGATGGAACAATGAATTGACAAGTGCTAAGCCTTGAGGGAGACTCTTGAAGAAATCCATGCTCGAGGATTTGACCTCGTCGGAGAGATAGCCAAAGAAAAGGCGCAGTAAACCGATGCTAGGTTTTTTGTCTCTTCTGATGACGAGGATATGGCGAGCGGCTCCAGGGACGAGAAAGATGAAGAGGATGCTCCCAAAGGGGAAAAGCCTCCAGAAGATAGAGCTGCTGAACATGATGATGACACTTCTGTAGGCGTGACCTCGAAAATAGATTAGGTTCCTTTTTGTGCAAGGACCCCTTGTCATGCCCCCCTTTTCCCTTCATGGAGTCCGTATTTCGACATTCACGCGGAACAACTCGTTTTATTTTGGGAATTAGTATTTGAATAGTTGTGTAAGGCCCCATGAGAATTTCTTCTCAAAAAGTTAGGATCATGTTTTAGAAATTCACATTCGAACATTTTGGATTGATTTCTGCATTAAACTTAAGGAATTTTGCTTTCTAGAAAAGTACGTTTTTTGTGGTCCATTATGCAGCCGCATAATAGATATATGGACCATATAGTCGCTGCAGACTCAGCCAGTTTGATGGTTAATTTGAGGATAATTATGTGGCCAATTATGTGATCGCATAATCAATATTTGGGTGCATAGTCATCGCATAATCCTCTTAGAATTTTTGTGAGAAGCAGTTCTGCGGTGCATTATGTGATTGAAAAATAGGTATGCGGACTGCATTTCTGTCGCATACCCTAACAATTTATTTAGGTTTTGGGAGCATTTTTGCGGTCTATTTAGCGAGCTGCATGTCCATTATGCAATCGCACATTGTGTTAGGGCTCCTATTTTCTAACTTTTGAAACCCGATCCTATGCTATTAAAAACACCATATCCGACCCTTTCTATGTTATTTCACTTCAAATAGAGTGAGAGAGGAAGTTCTAGAGAGAGAGAGAGAGGCGGTGATCTTCATCAAGCCCCCACTCAATTCTTGCCTCAAAACCTTGAAGATTGTCAAGTGAAATTGCTAGGTTTTCCCCCTATGAGGAAGAACATATGCCCTAATCTATGATTTCAAAATTTCTATTAAAATAAGTGATTAGCAAGTGGGTTCATGGGCATAAGGGTTGATAATCTTTCATGCATGAGTGACAACAGAGTATGGGGAGGTTGTGAGTTAAAAGGATAGCAATTGGGGTGTAAGATGATAAAAATCTTTCACAAAAGGGACCTAAAATCGCAATGCACATTTAGTGCTTGATAATATGCTCAAATGAGCTAGAATATTAATCATGTCTCTAATTCTTGGTTCAATTTGTAATTCTTATTAAATAGATTGAAGTTTCTAAGAGTCCTGAAACTTTGTAAGAATTTAAGGAAAGCTCTATTGAGTTATGTATGGTTAAAACCCCATCTTTTTAGAAATTGAGTTCCGTTGGTGTTTGTATAAATGCTATAATATTAAAGTTGGATTGATGTATTGATTGTTATTTCACTTGAATTGGTGTTTCAACTTAATAAATGTGAAAAGTGTGTTTCAATATGATCAATGTGCTATTCTTGGTAACTTGAAAAAGGTGCGGAGATTATGAATCATGTATGGAATTGCTGTTCTTGAAGCTGCATTTGTTGTGCCATTTATGTGAAGTTTTATCTATGCTTACAATTTAAGTTGCTCTGGTGTGCACCTATTATCCTAAATTTCATAGCTAACATTTAAATAGGGAATTATGTGAAATATGCCCTAGTGCTAAAATGATGTGATAGTTGTGGCTCCAAGTGCCTATGAAATGATATATGTAAGACAAAGATTAAAAAGAGATGATTAATAAGAAGGGAACAATGCCTTGGTAAGGTGGCCTAGCTGATTGGGTTGAGATCGGACGCTATGCCGCGCACATGGTGGTATTGTGCTGATATTGAATTCCAGAAAAGGAAAATAAGATTGTGATTGAGGTATATGTCTCAAATGAGGCAACTTAGCCGATAGGTTCGATATTGGACTCCGCTCAAGATACCGGTGGTATTGTGAACAATGGTGAACAATATAAAATACCCCAAACTAAAAGCTGTGAAAAGTTATGTGAAAGTTGTATGATTCTTTTATTTGATGATGTGGTGATCATTTTAAGCTTTCGAATTATACTTGTGATTTCCTTATTCTTGTATGAAAGTTCTTTATAACTAGATGGTATTCATTTATACATACTGATACTATTCCATGGTACTAATGTCTCTTTTTCCCGGAGGCTACATTTTTTTTAAATTATTGTAGGTGGCTATATAGTGAACAGTGCCGATCACGCCTCGTGGAGTGTTCTCCTCTCGAACTCTTAGTGAGCCCCTTTTTCTTTCAAAGGGTTATGTTGTACATCTTTTGTTGTAGACTTCCACTTTTGAGGTATAGCCGAGGCCTTGTTGCCGGCATTGTCACAATTTGTCTTTTGTATCCGTAGAGGCTCCATAGACATTTGTGTGTGTTATGTATGGGTATTGGATGGGTTAATGACATGTGTTGTAACTCTATACTCTAGTTCTTCTAAACTATAACTGTATGAAATCTTGGAAAGTTAGCCATGATTTAAGATTTGTGATATAAAAAATTGAACTAACAATGTTGAATTTTTAATTTTTCTATTGTCTAAATAAACAAAATCATGGTTTCCTTAATCGTATTGAGTTAGATGAAAAGTGTTAATAAAGTTTGCTTAGTTGGGTTCACTCTATTGAGCGCCGGTTGCGCCTCTCGAGGTTAGGGCGTGGCAAGTCGCCACCTAACGGATTATGGTGCGTTAGGGCACCTAGAGCGATTAACTCATGTAACTAGTTTGCATTACCAGAGATTAGGATGAGAGCTATAAATAACCTTAAGGGGAAGGTGTTAGGCACCCTCGTGGTTCACAACGGTGGGTCCCGACCGAACTTAAACTATGTGAATTAGCCCTTTTACAAATAAGAAACTTTCAATAGATATTCTCAAATAAAGGCACGTTTTCACATTTTAAGCACATATAGGTAATGGAGAATGAGAGATGTTTAAACAATTTGCACATTCGTAAAGAGAAGCAAATTTATTTAAACAATGTGAGTTAGGAAAGTGGGGTCGTTGGTGGTTAGCCTAAAGGAATATACCCACACAATGCCCCGTAATCACTCCTCAATGAGGGGCTACACGTGACATGAGCGCGTAGTCATTATATCCTTACTACCCAATTCCCTCCCCTTGTCATAGCCTAAAGCGTTCTAGCAACCTTGAAAGACATCCTATGCGTGTACTATCCATTCCTTCTTTGTGGCCCTGGAGGTACTTAGGACCTCTAATTTAGGTAGTTCTAGACGATCCTAAGGTATTTAAAGGAGAAAAATCTAGGCATCAACCAAAAATAATCAGGACTGCATTAAAGAGGGAACAATTAAATGCTCATATATTACCTCCACAAGCAAAAGAAGTAAGTGCATGTCTCAAACAACAGTTTTAAGATATTTAAGTACCCTAGAATAGGATGTCTAGGTGAGCAGAGAATATGCAATATGAGTTAAGACCAAAGTGTAAAACAACTTAATCCATTTGACTACTTTTTTTAAACTTGTTGAATATGAGCAATCTCAAATAACAAGGAGCAATTTCATAGTTGCAGAATTTTAGTCGCCCTACAGGCTTGCCTAGGCGTATAATAGTGATATCCTATAAGCATGGTATCTAATCATTGATCAGGAATGCAGTAAAATAGTAAATGATTGTTAAACGGGCAATTTAGATCCTATAGGCATGGTTTCTAGTGATCTTAATTAACACAATGTTGAAGAGATGAGTAGGTTAGTTGATCCAATTAAGAACTTCCAAGCACGAGTTAAACTGATTTTAAATCCAACTAAACTGATTTTAGATTCTATAGGCATGATTTTTAATTGAACATAAGGTGAAGCAAGCAGAATTTATTTGACCAAAGCGAAATCCCTATAAGCATAATGTCTATTACAGCTGATTTTATGTCCTATATACATGATTTTATCTAATTATTAAAAGTTTATTTTGATGTTATAGGCATGATGTCTAATTATGTAAAAGTAAAGAAAACAGAATTCATTCAAACCAAAGAAGATCCTATAGGAATATTAACTAATAAACACATTTGAACCAAACGAGCCCCTATAGGCATGTCATCTAACAAGCACATTTGAATCAAAATAGGCGCTACTGGCATGTTATCTACCCAATTTTACCCACAGTATACAACTACCCTCCCTTTTCACTAGTCACCTTATTATTTGTTTACAAAGATCATTATGATAGTCCAAAATTGAAAAAATTACATAAATAGAATAGAAATTAAGCTACAGGGAGCCTGAAGTAGGCCTAAAGCGATCCTGGTGTACCAAGCCTTCACTAGTCTCAAATTCCTAAAGTCCCATATCGCAATTTATGTCTAGGTACGTCAGGGTTCCCTAAGGATCTCAAGGATCCTGGTCAGTGCTCACACCCGGACCTTTCTCAAATAAGAACTGATTTATGTACAGTGTGGAAGTGCTAGCCCTGATATGCCAGAGTTCTGAGAGATCTCAAGGGTCTCAAAGCAGTAAACATACTAGAGGGCAGGACTTAATGAACTAAGAATAAGTAAGAGTGCATAATGACTTGAAAGATTTTGGTAAACAGTAGAAAAGAGGGCCTTAGTAGTGAAAGGTTTTATGAAATCAGTACTAGTTCGGGTGGAAAATAGTTTGAGAAAACATGCAGCACATTTTGAGATTAGAGAACAAGTCACAGAACACACAGTTTCAGAAATATTTCAGGCAAGCAGACTCTTCATAGAGGGAGAGAGAGATTGCGGGACCCATAAAATTTATCTTGGTGCATAAGAAGACAGGTATGTAAATGAGGTTGTGGAATTAAAAAGATTACAATGAAGACATGTTGATAACACATAAGTCTTAGACACACGATCAGAATACTCTATTGGGCTATATACCTTAACAGGATCTCGTTAGTCAAACTAGAATAGGTAAGACTCAAATGAACAAACTAGGTAGGCACTTCATGAAGCATTCAAAATTTAGAAATAGTAATAACATATAGAGCAAGCAGGATGTAGAGATGCTGGGTGAGATAGTACACAAACAATGTAGTTTGGACACACTAGTGAACAAATAGGTTCATACAATTATCTAAATGCAGGATTTGACATGATAAACAGTAAACAGATCGTAAACAGATCCTTATGGGTAACTATACTAGTCATAGTTTTTAACAGAATAGAACTCCAATCATCCCATGTGATACAGTAATTAGGCAGTATAATGTAGGCATGCTGATTACATATTGAGCACATGACAATAGAATAGTAAATAGAATTGGAAATCATAACCAATGAACTGTAGCAGCAGAGAAAACTCATAGTTTTGGAATGTGAATTGAATCAGGACATACCAGTCAAGGAGAGAATACAGAGTATAGAGTAAAGATGGTGCAAATAGCTAGCCTTGGCTTACAGCCGGATGGATTAGTGAGAATCACAAGTGCAGAGAATAGAGAGCCTTTTAGAGAGTGAGAGCATAGATGAACTACTGTTCGTTTTTAAGAATCAGAATGAGAATGTCTATATAGCATTTAGGGAGACGAAACAAATATGGTATAAATTGATATAGAGTTCATAAATAAAGTACTTAAATATAATCAATCAGTTAATTGGGGCTAATCCCCATTAATTTTTACAAACAAATCCGAAAAGGTCACATTAGTACAAAGAGAATCCATTATTAGCCTTGATTAGGGCTTAATTGACAATAAATTAATCAATCAGTCAGAATAAGGCAAATAAAACCAATTATAAGAAAAAAAAAAGGAAAGTAAGTAAAAAAACAAAGAATAATAATTCTAATGGGAAAACATCGGTTCAAACTCCTAATAGAAATCAATTAAGCAAAAAAACAAATCCTAAAGAATACCGGTTTTAACAGGAAAATTGGTTCAAATCCTTAATAGAAATCAATTAGTACATTGGGTTGATAGAAATAAACAAATAACGCAGAAAAATTGAAAAAAATCCTTACAACAAACAGAAACATCTAGATTTTAAGTATATACACAATAATAAGTCAAGATGGTAAAGAAACAGTTAGTTTAAACACTAAGAAGTTAGAAAACCTTTTTGAAAAACACTTAGGGTGAACCTAATTTCAGAAGAAAGCAAATGAAATCAAAATAGTTAACCAAAATAGAAGATCTTCAAGGGAAAATGACAGATAATACTCGAACCCTTTCAGATCTACAAAGACCTGAATGGATTCGAGTAGTTGTAAAACTAGAGTTTTCAAAAATAGCTGAGATGAAAGAAACTTGATTGAAAGCCACAAATTCGAACTAACAACGGAAGGAAATCAGTACTCACAAATAAGGATGGCCCTAGATAGGCTTGTAAACAAACTTTGGACAAAGGAATAGGTTGAATCTCCTTAAGGTTATTTTAGGGATCCATGTAATCAACAACTACAGGGTATAAAAGGCCATTGAGTGGTTAGAGAATACTCAGAATCTCCATAAATGAGAGTTTCTCGTCGGTGACGACGATTAGGGTTAGGGTTAGGACTTGAGAGAATTTGAGAGAAGAGGGGATCAGATGCCGGCGTGAGAGAGGAGAGGACATGAAGGGTTTGGGGGAGGTCATTTGGTTTAATTTAGGTAAGGACGAATTTTGAACATTGATCAAAATGATCAACGACCAGGATTTTGCAAAAAGTAGGTGGGGTAGATGTTGAGTTTGGGCTGGGTATATTTTGAGTTAAACTTGGGCTAAGTATTGAGTCAAATTTAAGATCAGAATTGAATAGAAAATGGGACCAGACTTTAAATAGCCAATTTTAACGACTAAATATTTTATAAAAATAATTAATGAGTGCCAAAAATATATCTTTGTGCACTAATATAATGTAAAATAGTTATTTAACACTTTAATAATAAAACTGATCATTTTATGGATAAATAATCTAATTATACATTAGTATGAACTATTATTGCAAAGATGTGCAATTTAGCTAAAAATGTAAATGTAATTACAAAAAATACACTAAAAATATTTAAACACTATGTTGGCGTAAATAATAAATTTAGATGGCTAAATCATCACAAAAGTCGTATGAAAGATAATTATTAGATATTTATATAATAAAAAGAGGAGAAATATATTAATTTGGAGCTTTTAAAACTATAAAAAAATTACAAAAACTTGTGCATGATTATAAATGCATATGTACTATTTTGAAAGTATATATATGTGTTAAAAATATGTGAGGAAAAAATTGGGTATCAATAGTTGCCCTTTTTTACCCGGGAATGATGAAAGATTTTTCGGGTAAAGAAATGAAGACCAATTTTGATCGAATGTGATGTTTTGAAAGAGAGGCAGGACTCCGGTATTTGAGTTGTCTACATATCCCTGGTTTTATAGGAATTAGGACATGTGTAGTTCTAGATTCATTGGCAGAATATACTGATGAAGTCATTGCAAGAACGGATACAAGATGCAAGAGTGGTTATGGTGAACAGTTAAGTTTGAGATAGTCTGAAGGAGCTGGAGTGCGGTCACTCTTACTGGGATAGCAGTTGATTACTGGTCACCTGCAGGTAATAAGATGCTAGGCACACGTTGTCACACCTCCTTTTTTACAGTACACCCAGCGAAGGGCGTAGATAAGGGAGTTTTTCCAATTAAAGGACAATCGAAACAGGATTTATTTATTTTAAGAGATTTCAGATTCGCCACTTGGGATAATTAATGGTGTCCCAATTCACTGGTTCAAAATGCCGAATTGCGGAAGATTTAACTCTGTTTAACAGTCTGCGAACCAGAAATCCGGGTAAGAAATTCTGTTAACCCGGGAGAAGGTGTTAGGCACTCCCGAGTTCCGTGGTTCGAGCACAGTAGCTCAACTGTTATATTCACCTTAATTATCTAATTTTAATGCATTTTTGTTCCTATGGTAGAATTTTAACTTTAACCTCTTTTATTCATCATTTTAAAGAAGATTGCAACGTTATCAAAATATGTCTCGAACCACGTCACATAAATGTTGTACCCGTGTCTTTTGATATATTTTAACATCGTTGGGATTCGTATTTGGGTCACATAAATGTGCACCCGAGTTTAGGAAGGTATGTTATTGAACTGTCGTGCCTAAAGCAATTAGCGCATAGTTAACTTTGCAGGAATCCATGGAAATTCACTAAATGACACGTCCCGAGTTCTAAAGACTTAATAAATAATTAAAGAGGGCCACACATTTGTGAATTTTGTTTGGTTCAGCACACCTCAATTTATTTTAAGTTGAAAGTCTCTAAACTAATTCATGAGGGCCATTCACTACGAGTTATCTAATCATGGCTCGCCTCCAATTTATCATACTAGTTAAGATAAGGCTTAAGAAAATTATTACTATTCTACTTGGAGTTAAAACCCATTATTTTATTCAGAGACGACCAGGCCGGATGACAGGCCCAACGGCCTGTTGAAGTTCCCATTTAGAGACAAAAATAAACAACAGATTGCTCGAGACAATGGGCCTTTCTTCGTCTCGCCAGGATTGTATCGTTCAGGCCCAAGACGGCCCAAGTACTAACGCACATGGGGCTGAAGGTAATGGACTCGAGATCAAGCCCCAGTAAAAGCAAACCAATATGCATATCAAATAGACATGCTCATTATGCTATTCATCATTTGTATATGGGAAACAACTTACACTATGCATCGATTGTCAATTTCTAATTTTATTTAAACACCGATTTTAAATGCACTGATTTGTGCAATCATCAACTAGTGCCAAAATTTAGCAGGTAAAGTATTTAGATCTATATTTCGTAACTGCTGAATCTGATACACACATAAAACATCGAACTAATAGATTATCTTTATTAAACTTCATATACATGCTGATACCTTCAAGCTCTAAAAAACTCATGCCAAATGATCACTAAGTTTCTAAGCTTCTAGAATTACGCATACCATTTAACTTACAACATATAATAGCTAAGTATCTTTGAAATAAAAGATGTAGAGCATGACCAATGGTCCATGGACACAAAATGTCCCAAATGTTTAAAATTACATACACATGAACAGACTAATAGACCTCATATTCTCAGCAAGACACAAAACGGAAGAGCAGCGTAAATCCATGAAAAACCACTACTATATCAAGATGAATCAACTAATTTAAATGCCATACACATATTACTGACTTTCAGGAATTCTCAGTAAGTAATGGACATTGGAAATTTAAAGAAGACAGTTTGCATTCATGAGATTTCAAACAGTTACAACTTCCACATTTGCACCTCATCTCCTAGAGATTCAGGGAGTACCTAAAGTTTGAAACGCAGTACAGAAAAATGTTCAGTAGCAGAGAAATAGCAAAGCCGTGTTCCAACAGCAAAATAAGCCCAGAAAACAGCTTTGAACACAAATAAATTTATGCCGGCAGTCACAGATCCCAAACCAGGATTTCTAACCAGTGCTTTTTTATACGAAATACCAAACTTGAACCATCTCAACCCATATAACTCAAAAAATTTCACGAATCAGAAATTGAGGGTATCACAAATGATCTTGATGAACAGTAATTTCAAAAAAACTTCAAACCACAACCCTTTTTAAAACACCCAAAATAACACCATTATGAATCCCATAATGAAGATCTAATACTTTTAGGTGTTTGAAAAGCAGCACACAGTTACTAGAATTTCAATGAAACAATAACTTTTCCTCAATTTTTTGGTGTTTTTAATTTTCAGATTTTTCTATCACTTAACTCTCTTATTTTTTTTGTTCACCTCCCAGAACCTTTTTTGCTTATGTTTTCATTGCCTTTTATAGGTTGATATTAGGGCAATCTTCAGAATTTATGCTTGCCCTATAGTCCCTCATTTTATGACTTGCTAACCAAGTTATAAATTGAGATTTTAGCAGTACACCCCTGCTTGATGCTTCCAGGGGCTTCTTTTAGTGGTTACTGCAGATTACTTGACTTAAATTGCCCAAATTACCCCCTCATACCCCTGTGATTTACTTCACAACAATCAAAACCAATGTAAAGATGGGTCAAGCTTGACCCAACACTTAGAAGGCCCTTTTTACGTAGTCCAGGGTGGCGTGAAGGCCCAAAGAAAATCACACTCCATGGGACACAAGCGACTAATTGCCTAATTTTTCCAAAACTAGAACTAGACTCGAGTGACTAATTCCTTTTTTAAAAACTAAATAAAGAAGCTACAATTAAACTACATATTCGAATAAGACCAGGCTAAATAAGAAACTAGGAAATTAACTTAAAATGGACAAAAACAACTCGCAAAATTTTGAAATCTTGCAGAATACAGCCAACATACTAACAAGGAAACCTACATCCAGTTTTTTATTTGGAGAAATTCAAACCATGAAAATCAAACTGGAGGGAGCTAGAAGAAAGAAAAAGAATGAAAGAGGAAAAAAACAAAGAACTCGTAACAAGTAGACGAATAAAACAAATAATAAAGAAATATAAAAATACCTAGGCGGCTGCATGAACAAAACTTGATGACTTCAAGCAATTTAAATTTTGACTTTCTGATTCCATCTCCAAATAATATCACACGCTTGTTATTTTTCAAGAAGTGGAAAACAAAATTATTTCGTGACAGAATCAATTCTAACTCCTTATGACGACTGGAGCAAACATCTTGCATGCTTGGATTTGGGCATGGCTCTTGGCGATTTTGATTTTTGGATTCCATATTCAAGAGATTTAATGAGGATTTGAGAGAAGTGGTTCATGGATTTCGTACGAGGGTGCTCTGGTGGTTCCATGGAATAATTTTCAGGAGGGTTGGGGTCTGTACCGCCGGACACGGCGACAGAGTCCGTATTTCAAAATGAAATTGGAAGAGCTCTAGTGATATTCAAGGGATGATGGTTGCATATTAGGATAGAAGAGGTTGAGGGGAGGATATGGTGTTGGTTTGGTGGCTTTTGGGTGATTGGCGCCGATGTAGACGATTTTCGGCTGACAACTTATAGTGGTGCTAGGGTTTCTGAGGGTGAGGGTATGCGAGACAAAGTACGAGGTGGTGACGGTTTGGTCTCTACTGAGGTTAGGAAATTTTTAATTTAAGGCCAAGCAGTTCTACAGCCGTTGGATAGGATATGATGAAGGGCCAAGATTTCTTTGAACAACTGGAACTAAAACGACGTCGTTTAGGGTCAAAGACGGGCTGGACCGGGTCAAAGGCGGGTCTGGGTTGGTTAGAGGTTAGAACTGGGTGGGTAACAGGTTGGGCTGAGGGGTTTGGGCCTAATTTTTGGATGGGTTGGCCCAAATTAGGTCATTTTTTTTATTTAATTGAATTAATTTTCAGATTTTCTTTCACTTGGTTTTTTTCATTTTTCTATTCATTTTCCAAAATTATTAAAATCCTAAATTAAGTTTAAATTCCTATGGAAATGCTAAACTAATCTTGTATAATTATTATTAAAACACCTCAAAGGAAATATTACCTAAAAACTAAAAATTTAAAACTAAAAGAGCAAACGGAACCTATTTTTGCCTTTTTCGTTTATAAAATGACCAGTTGCTAAGTAATGCTTGGATAATGTAATACCTACTTCTAAAATGCACATACGACTTATTTTGTATTTTTTGTTATATTAAAATGCACACAAAATGCAAAAAATTAATAAAAATGTGACGAAAATCCCACAAAATTGCAAAAAACAAAAGAAAAAAATAAAAAATGATTTTGTTTGAATTTGTTGGAGTAACTCATGTAGGGCAAAAATTACATGCTCACAGCTACCCGTCTTTTCCCGGAAACACAAAGAGTTTTCGTGCAAAGACAAGTGAGCGGACACGAGCGATTTTTGCCCGCTTGAATACTCTGTGAGAAGCTTTTTTGAAAAGTTTGACCGCACTCTGCTTCAGAGGCTGCCTACATATCCTCGGCTAAAGAGGAATCAGGTCAGTGTAGTTCAGGAATGTTTGGTTGCTGGGGCTATCGAAGCTGTGATCTCACTGATGCTGCTGCTGCTGCTGCTGCTAGACCCCCTTATTACACATACACCATGTATAAATAAAAAGAAGCTAGACTAAACTATGAACTATGGGTTACAAAACAACCTGTCTATGTCTTCACGCTTGTTCTTGATCCTTTTTGCCTTGTTGCCTTGTGTATCTCCTTGTGAAACTTCTGGTTGTCTTGCTGTATTTCCTTATGTGAAACTTCTTATGGCCATGTTGCTATGTTTTTCTTTCTCCATGTTGATTCTTGACTGTTGGACTGCAATTGTATTCCCTTGTTCTCCAGGTGGGCGCCTGATTACCAATTTTGTAACTTGAAATATAATCCCTTGTTCTCCAAGTGGGCGCCTGATTACCACAATATGTAACATGAAATGTACTACCTTGTTCTCCAGGTGGGCGCCTGATTACCAAAACTTGAAGCTTGAAATGTATTCCATTGTTCTCCAGGTGCGCGCCTGATTACCAAAACTTGAAACTTGAAATGTATTCCCTTGTTATCCAGGTGGACGCCTGATTACCAAAATTTGAAAACTTTAAAACTTGAAAAGTATTCCCTTGTTCTCCAGGTGGACGCCTGATTTCCAAAACTCGAAAACATGAAAAATATTCCCTTATTCTCCAGGTGGTCACCCGCTTACCAAAACTTGAAACTTGAAAAATATTCCCTTGTTCTCCAGGTGGGTGCATGATTACCAAAACTTGAAATTTGAAATGTTTTCCTTTGTACTCCAGGTGGGCGCATGATTACTAAAACTTGAAACTTGAATGTATTCCCTTTTTCTTCAGGTGGGCGCCTGATTACCAAAACTTGAAACTTGAAATGCATTCCATTGTTCTCCAGGTGGGCACCTGATTACCAAAACTTGAAAACTTAAAAAGTATTCCCTTGTTCTCCAGGTGGACGCCTGATTTATCAATACTTGAAAACTAGAAAAGTATTCCCTTGTTCTCCAGGTGGGCGCCTGATCAGCAAAAATTTAAACTTGAAAAGTATTCCCTTGTTCTCCAGGTGGGCGCCTGATTAGCAAAGCTTGAAACTTGAAATGTATTCCCTTGTTCTCCAGGCGGGAGCCTGATTACCAAAACTTTAAACTTGAAATGTATTCTCTTGTTCTCCATGTGGGCGCCTAATTATCAAAAATTTAAACTTGGAATGTATTCCCTTGTTCTCTAGGTGGGTGCCTGATTACCAATGCTTGAAACTTGAAATGTATTCCCTAAAACTGCTGCCTTTAAACCTGATTATAACAAAACAAACAAAAGAAATTTTCTTGCCCCAGTTTGGTGCTGGGCGTATCTGTGAGTGTCAATTGAATTCCATTACGAAATATCTCAAAAAGCTAAATCCCATTATCCAGGAGGGCCCCGACAATTCTCGATTAATGACAACTTAGGATTAGGCTATGTCCCCCCCAAGTACTATTTCTACTATGTCTTGTGATCCGAGTTATTTCTACTGGGGGCCAATAATTAAAGCTATATCCTATTATCCAGGAGAGTCCTGACAACTCTTAGTTAGATGACAAATCATGTGTGCTGGGAATTAGTATTTAGAGCTACATTCCATTATCCAGGAGGGTCCTGAAAGCTTTTACAATTAAATCCCATTATCTAGGCGGGTCCTGATGACTCTTGTTAGGGAAATATTTGTGCCTGACCATATTACTCGTGACTGTTTGAGTTTTAAACTTAGTCCCATATTCCAGGAGGGTCTTGATAATTTTCAAATTAAATACCCCTTTTGCTATTGGTTGTTTCTGCTGGGAATTGCTAGTTAAAGTCTCGTCCCATTATTCATGCGGGTCCTGAAGTTCACAGTCATACCTGCCAGGTGCTTGCCTTTTATGGAAGATTTTCCCGCATCCCTTGGAATTTTCTTCCCCTGTTTCATTCAAGTAAAATCTTGTTAGTTTAAAAGCTTGCGGCATTCTTGCTGAAAATGGCCTCCCTACGGTCAAGTTCCGTTGTGTGCAATTTCCATTCTAATGATGAGCCGCCTGATTTGCTCGGCTGATCCCCGAACCTTATGGATTTTATATGAACCAACTGGGATGTTCCCCATCATCTTGTTTCACTCCTGACCCTTTTGCTAGAACCCTTACATCCTTCCTGAAATTACCAAGTCAGTTTACTAACGAAACTTTCATTGATTCTTCCCCTTGGCGTACTACTTTTGCTTCCTTTATTACGTTTGGACCAGCACATGCCTTGCCCTTTTGGAGCTGGTAGTAAGCTTTGAAATGTATCTCCTGCTTGCTTAAACACAATGGCTTTGGAGACATCTTAGAAGAAAAATAAAGACCCGAAAGAAAATGAAATGCAATGACTCTAAATTGTTTTAGAATAAAAGAATCCCAAATTTGGCGACTATTGAGAGGGAAAAGAGGAGAAACTTATATGTGGAGGGACAACTAGTTCCCATAGTCACGACATGCACTTCGGCTTAGTCGACCTAGTCTGTCTAAATGATCGGCCTTCAGTTGTCGTGCTTTGTTGTTGTGACCCATTTTAACCCAATTCTTTAACAAAATCTTGACCTTGCTTAACTTATAGTGTTTTGAACAGATTTCCACCGGCGGTTGTTCATTTTTTTCCTTGCCTTCGCCTTATGGTGCCAGTGAGGGTTTTCACCAACGAGACTCTCTTATTTTCATCTTTCTTGGTTTGAACTAGAGTGTTGCCCTGGGGTATGAATCACCTCTTCTTGCTTGACTTGATATTTCTTAAATACTGATCAGAAGGTCTTTCTTTGGAACGTAATGCAAGATTTTGGATAAGGTTAGAAATAAAGGGGTATTGAAGGCTCAAAATAATTCAAATGGGTTATAACATTACAACTTTCGGAATCAAATTTTCTTACAACAACCACAACTTCTGCCCCAATTTCTTGCTTGGGGGCCTTTGAATTTTTATTTTAAAGTGACCGAGCAGTGAGGCCGCCTACGTATCCATTAAAGGAATCAGGTAAATGTAGTTCATGCCGATTCCTTAGTTTTGTGGTTTTCTCTTTTTTTGTCCTTATTCTGTTTCTTCGTTTTTCTTTGTTGTTTTGCTGCTTTGTGGGGTTTTCCCTTCTCTCTCTATTTTTTTCTTCTTTTTTTTCTTTTTTTTTTACTTTTTTTTCTTTTGTTTTTCTTCTTTTCTTTTTCTTTCTTCCCCTTTTTTTTCCTTCTTCCCCCTTCTCTTTTCTCATTCTCTTTCTTTACATTCTTTCCTTTTATTTTTCCTTTCACTGACTTCTCACACCTGCAATTCTGATTTTTGTTGCTGATTCTGAAAGAGGGGTATGAAAGAAAATAATTAAAGCTCAAAAGAGATATGAAAGGATAAAGTGTTCATATAGTCGAATAAAATACCTTCGTCATTTTGATCTCTAAAGCATGCCAAGTACAAACAAAGATTCCAAATATAAACAATGATTTGAACAAAGAAAATCATACATAATATGTATTAACTGCATTTGAATTGATGGTCATTTCTACACACTTGCCTTCCACATCTGTTAGATACAACGCCGTTAGACAACACCCTTGACATGATGAACGACCCTTGCCAATCTGGTGCGAACTTGCCCTTTACCTCTGCCGGATTAGGGAGGATGCATTTCAATACTAGCTGACCCACTTCAAACCTTCTTGGATGCACTTTCTTGTTATATGCTCTGGCCATCCTCTGTTGATACAGCTGGCCGTGCCATACTGCTTCTAATGTTTTCTCATCAATTAGACTCAATTGCTCCAATCGGGTTTTGACCCATTCATCATTATCAATTTTTGCCTCGACAACAATCCGAAGGGATGAGATTTCAATTTCTGCCGGTATTATTGCCTCTGTGACATACACCAATGAAATAAATAGTGCGATAGCCTAACAATGTGAAGGGTAGATTCTCATGACATTGCATGTACACTTCCATTTTTTTCGCAGTATATTCTTTATGTTCTTATTGGCTGCCACAACTCCTCCATTCGCCTTGGGGCGGTATGGGGTGGAATTGCGATGCGTAATCTTAAACTGATAACATACCTCTTTCATCAAATCACTATTGATATTTGCTCCATTATCAGTGATGAGTGTCTTTGGGACTCCAAACTGACAAATGATATTTGAATGCACAAAGTGGACACGGCTTTCTTGGTCACTGCCTTGAAAGTTTTAGTTTTGACCCACTTGGTAAAATAATGAATAGCAACCAGGATGAACCTGTGTCCGTTGGAAGTTGCTGGCTCGATGGGCTCGATGGCATCCATGCCCCAGGCAACGAAGGGCCATGGTGCAGACATTGTATGCAATTCAGATGGCGGGGAGTGAATCAAGTCTCCATGCACTTGACATTGATGATATTTGTGCACGAAACTAATACAGTCACGCTCCATGGTGAGCCAGTAATACATTGCCCGGAGAATCCTCTTTGCCAAAACGTATCCACTCATGTGCGGTCCGCAGACTCCGGAATGTACCTCGGTCATGATGACTGTGGCTTGTCTAGCATCTATGCACCTCAACAACCCAAGGTCCGGCTTTCTTTTGTATAACACCCATCCACTGAAGAAAAAACTGCTTGATAAAAGACGGATTTCTCTCTTTTTGTCATTTGTGGCCTATATTGGGTACACACCCGTCCTGATATATTCCTTGATGTCATGAAACCAAGGCTCACCGTCAAACTCTTCCTCCACCACATTATAGTAAGCATGTTGGTCATAGACTTGGATATATAATGGATCAACATAAGCCTTATCTGGTTGATGTAACATTGATACCAAAGTGGCCAAAACATCAGGAACCTCATCGTGAATTCTTGGATATGCCTGAACTCTACTGACCGAATTATTGACAAAGGTCATGCAAGCATTGCCGGTATGGATGAGCTTCAAATCTCGTGTTTCCCACTCCCTTTGAGTCTTGTGTACAAGAAGGTCCAAGTCTCCTAAGACCAAGACTTCTTTGATACCCATGACTGCAGCTAACCTCAAACCTAAATACATGCCTCATATCCTGCCATGTTATTGGTGCAATAGAAGCGGATACGAGCTATAGCGGTGCAATGGTGCCCCATTTCAGAAATGAGTACTGCTCCTATCCCGACGCCCTTCATGTTGGCAGCCTCATCAAAGAATAATTTCTATCCCGGCTTCTCGACCTGCTCTATTTCATCAATATGCGTTACCTCCTCATCCAAGAAGTATGTCTTTAAAGGTTCGTATTCTTCATCCACTGGATTCTTTGCCAAATGATCGGCCAATGCCTGCGCTTTTATTGCAGTCCTGGTCACGTAGACAATGTCAAACTTGGTGGGCAAGATTTTCCATTTTGCGAGCCTCCCTGAGGGCATGGGCTTCTGGAAGATGTATTTCAACGGGTCCAGGCATGAGATGAGGTACGTAGTGTATGATGCCAAATAATGTTTCAACTTCTGTGCTACCCAAGTTAGGGCATAACACGTCCTTTCAAGATGGGTATACTTAACCTCATAAGTTGTAAATTTCTTGCTAAGGTAATATATGGCATGTTCTTTCCTCCTAGTGACATCGTGCTAACCCAGAACACAGCTGAATGAGTTGTCCAAGACTGTCAAATACAGGATCAAGGGCCTCCCTGGTTATGGTGGGATCAATACCGATGGGTTTGACAAATATTCTTTTATTTTTGTCAAAAGCCTCCTGGCACTCCTCCATCTATCTAAACACAACATCCTTTTTCAATAGCTTAAAGATGGGCTCGCAGGTTGTCGTGAGCTGAGCAATGAATCGAATAATGTAATTCAATATCTTCAACAGTCTCATCACATCTGTTTTTTTCTTGGGAGGCAACAATTCTTGTATAGCTTTGATCTTTGATGGATCTAGTTCAATGCCTCGGCGGCTGGCTATGAACCTTAGTCCCCGAGGGTACCCCAAATGCATATTTCATAGGATTGAGATTATACATGCGGAGCCTCTAGAAAAATTTCCTTAGATCTTTAACATGGTCGGATTGCTTCCTGGATTTCACAATTACATCATCCATATAGACCTCAATCTTCTTATGTATCATATCGTGGAAGATGGTTGTCATCACCCTCATATAGGTTGCCCCAACATTCTTCAGGCCGAAGGGCATGGCCCTGTAGCAATATGTTCCCATGGCGTGATGAATGCTGTCTTCTATGCATCCTTGTCATCCATCAAAAACCGGTGGTAGCCTGCGTAACAATCTACGAAGGACTCAATCTCATGCCTTGCACAATTGTCAATCAATATGTGAATGTTTGGCAGTGGGAAGTTGTCTTTTGGACTTGCTTTGTTGAGGTCAAGATAGTCGACGCATACCTTGGTTTCACCATACTTCTTTGGGACAAGCATGACATTGGCTAAACATGTGGGATATCGTGCGACTCGGATGACCTTGGCCACAAACTGCTTGGTAACTTCCTCTTTGATTTCACGCTCACATCAGTTTTAAACTTCCTCAACTTTAGTTTAGCAGGAGGGCAAGCCGGGTCGGTAGGGAATTTGTAAACCACCAAGTTAGTGCTCAATCATCGTAAGACCATGCAGAAACATCTTTGTATTCAAGCAGCGCTTTGATTATTTCTTTCCTAAGATGTGGCTCAAGATGGACACCTATTTTGGTTTGTCTAATGTTATCTGGGTCCGCTAATTTGACCGCTTCTATATCGCTTAGGTTTGTCTTGGGTTTTCCTCAAGATGGCTAAACTCTTTACTAATTTCCTGAAACGCCTTTTCCTCATCCTATTCAGGTTCATCTTCATGTTATATCTCTTTAATTATTACTTCTGAACTAGAACAATTTTTAAGACTGGGCTGAAGAGTCCTTATGCATGTCAGATCATTGGGCCATCATAAAAATAACTGTACAGGAAGGAAAAGAAAAGCAAAGAAAAATGAAAGCTATTAGCACTAAAGAGAAGGGAAATTGCATTTCATTGAAATTAGAAAGATAACAGGGTTTACACATCCAAACAGACTGAACATAACATCTGAATTACAACCCTGGAGATAATCTATATTAAACTAACAGAAAAATCAAAGCCGACTACCACGACTCCTTCAGAGTGGGAGGATGAGTACCTTTCCAGTTGTTGACTTTTGCCGGGGTTCCCACAAATTGCACATCTGTCTTGCTTGATCCCTCTCTGGCCTCTACCATGTTCACATCTTCAAACAACCTTTCGAGTAATTCTTTGTTAGGATCAACCGCAACACCGACACTTGTTGTTGTCAGGCACTTCTTGGCACTGGGCTTCACAAACGACTTGAAGTGACAAGGCACAAGCTTGTGGAGGGCCCATGCCTTCTTTCTTATCTTTCTGGCTCTCTTGATGTCTGCACTTGTAGGCTTGAAACCCAAAACAAAAGTTTCTACGTTCGTGCAAAGAGACACCGGTTGTATGATACCCTGAAGTGAGGCCCCCAAACCCTTTCCGGGAACAAACCCCTTTTTTAGCATTTCAACTGCCACCATGACTGCTGCAGTAGCTATTCTTAGTGTTGGAACACGCTCCCCTTCTGGGACCTTCTCCACTGATACCGAGTCATGAACCTGATACACCCAAGGCCCTTTATCATCATCTGCTTCAATGAATTGTATGATATCAACACTCTGAGCATACAGATGGTCTTCGCCATGCACCACTATTTCTTGTCGATCGTATTCAAATTTTACCATTTGATGAAAAGTAGAGAGGACTTCTCTAGCAGCACTGATCCAAGGTCCTCCCAATAGTAGGTTGTATGAGACGGCCACATCAAGCACCTGAACTCCATGGTAAAATCAACTGGCTCGATTGTCAATTCGAGCACTATGTCCCCGATCGAATCTTTTCCCCCGCCATCAAATCCTCACACACAGATGCTGTTGTTGTGATTCTTTCATTTTGTACCTTCAACTTGTTCAATGTGGAAAGAGGGCAAATATTTGCGCTTGAACCACTATCAACCAAAACTCGAGTCACCACAGAATCCCAGCACTTTACCGTGAGGTAAAGTGCTCTATTATGCTCGGTGCCTTCTATTGGTAATTCATCATCGGAAAAAGTGACTCTGTTCACCTCAAAAATCTAATTGGCTATTTTCTTCAAATGGTTAACTGTGATTTTATTAGGAGAGTGGACCTCGTTCAACATCTTCATTAAAACTCGACGGTGCTCGTCTGAATGAATCAACAATGATAACAATGAGAATTGAGTAGGCGTCTTTATCAGTTGTTCCACATTAGATTAATCTTGCATTTTCATATTCTTTAGAAACTCTTCTGCCTCTTCTTCACTCACAGTTTTCTTTACCAGCGCTGAATTATCCTTGGTTGGTTTTTATTTCCTCAATTCTTCGGGGGCAAAGCACCTCTCTGATCGGGTCAATCCACGAGTCTCACAATTTTTTTCTCTAACCTATTTCCCTTTGTAAGTCACTGTTACTCGATCATAATTCCAAGGTACTGCCTTGGTGCTGGTCATCGGTAGCTGAACCATATGTTTAATAATGTCACGCTCTGAACGAGCGCCTTCCACTACAACCACAGACGTCTTGCTATCCCGGGTACAACCACTTTTGCATCGTCTTGTTTCACCATCCCGTCTTTTGGGGATTCCTTCTTGACTGTAACAACAGGCTCACTACTTGCTGCGCTCAACTTGAGCGTCGATATCTCGCTTGTCAAATCCTCACCCATCTTTCGTTCACTGGCTCGGATCATCATGACAGTTTGCGAAGGATTTTTGGGCTCTCCCTCTTTGTGCATTATCTCGATCATATTTGTCTCTTGATGAACAAGCATCGGGTTTTGATTAATGTTGGGTCCTTCCGGGGCTTGCACCTCAATCTGATAGGAATCAATGAGTTCTTGAATAGCACACTCCAGGTGCCAACATTTCTCCGTGTCATGTCCTAGGACACCCAAACAATACTCAAAACTGACAGAATAATCTATGTTTCTTGGGGGAGGGTTTGGCAATTTTGCTTCAATCAGTCTCAACATGTTTAACTATCTCAACCCGTGGAATAAGCTGGTATATGATTCTCCCAATGAAGTGAAAATTTTCTTCTTCTTCATCCTCTTGGTTTTTAAAGATTGGTTGGCCCGAAAAGATGGTCTCGAGGATTGTTGGTAGGCTCTTGGAGGGTAGTTATTTTGTGGATCTGGGTAATTATTTTGTGGAGTTGGTGCCCGCCATTGTGCGTGGACGGAGATTATGTTTATGTTTGTGCATGATGGACGGAAAAATGGGGGTCAGGTGGTGGGTAGAATGTTGTGGTTGGCTATATGGAGTGTATGGGCAGATTTGGTGGTGCAGACGATGTTGGCTGTAATGGGATGGTCCCTGAGGCCCAAACCAAGTTCCTGAATTAACTGTTGCTACCTCTTCCTTCTTCTTCTTTCCAATTGGTCCTCCAGTCCCACTTTGGATAGCTTGGGTGGTTGCTTTAATTGTAGAGTAATTCATGATCTTGTTGGATTTGAGTCCCTCTTTGACCATACTCCCCATTTTCACTACCTCATTGAAGGATTTACCCACTGCCGACATCAGGTGACCAAAATATGTAGGCTCCAAAGCTTGCAAGAAATAATCAACCATTTTAGTTTCCTTCATTGGCGGGTCCACCCTCGCCGCCTGTTCCCTCTAACGGAAGCCATATTCTCTGAAGCTCTTATTCTGCTTTTTTTTTTCTCCAGTTTCGTCAAAGACAAACAATACAGGATAATTTCAAGGTTGTACTGAAAATAACAGGCAAATGCTTGCGCTAACTCGTCCCACGTGTACCATCGAGCATGATCCCGTTGGGTGTACCATTTTAACGCCGAGCCACTCAAACATTGGCTGAAGTATGCCATTAATAGTTCATCCTTTCCTCCCGCTCCTCTAATCTTTCTACAAAAACCCCTTAAGTGTGCCACTGGATCACCATGTACATCATATAAGTCAAACTTGTGCATCTTAAAGCCCGGAGGCAATTGTACATCTGGGAACAAACAAAGGTTTTTGTATGCCACTCTTACTTGGCCACCTAACCCTCGCATATCTCTGAATGATTGCTCGAAACATTTGACTTTCCTGAGCACCTCCTATTGCTCGAGGTTTTTGACTAGCTTTTTAGCCTCCACAGAGACTTCAAAATGGGGAGCATAGGAGTAGGGTTCGTGGGCTTTATAAGCGGGTTCGGGTGGTAATACTGGTTGTTGTGAGCTTGGAGCGAAGGCTCACAAGATGATATGTGGAGTGTGGAGGGAGGAGGTGCCACACAGATGGGAGGAATTGGTGGAGAAAGGTGAGGAAAAACTTTTGGTTGTGGAGCTAGGGGTGCTTGAGAAGTCGTACCCTGGTATTGTGGGTAGGCGGGGAAAATTGGGGGTAGATCAATGGTAGGATGGTCATGTGACTGGGCTAGCGGTGGGATGAAGGACGGGTTAGCAGGATCAGTTGGTGGCGGCTGTCCTCTTACCCATGCCTGATATATCTCAGCCATGTGATGTTTCAGTTTGTACATTTCCTCTTTCATTGCATTAACGTCCAAATTCTCTACCTCTTTTGAGGTATCAATGATACTTGCGTCGGTCTCTTGATTGGCCAAATCAGCTTGCTTTTGGGCCGAGTGTTATTTGAATGGGTTGCCAGAATTCCACAAAAACTAACCACCTGTCTGAACTGGCAAAGACAACACCAAAACTTGTTAGGGGTTAGGTTGAAACACATAGGTAGCCACACATTCTGGATGAATGCGCCTAAGCAATTATCCGTTTCTATTATGCACATGAATTGGTCGCTTGCGTCATCCTAGCTTTTATCCTATGACACCTTTCTTTTCTCTCTTGTTTTTCTTCTCCTCTTCCATTCTCTCTTATTCAACTTGTTATTCCTACCATTTTTTATTTTCTTATTATCTTCTTTATTTTGCCTCTGGTTCTCTCATTTTTCTCTTTTCTCTCTTGTTTTTTAATTCTGGTTATGGTCGAATCTTATGGGTATTGCCTACATATCATGACCCCGTATGAATCAGACCGAGCATAGTTCTGGTGAATAAATATAAAAAATATTATAGAAATATTTCTTCAATTATAAAATAAAGCACTTGATTACAACTCACTAAAAGAAAATAACAGACTCCAACTCAACTGAAAACAACAGACTCTGACTTAAAATGAAAACAAATGACTCGACAACCTACTATAAACTTAAATAGAAGAAAATACATACTCTCAAATGGACTAACAAGTTTGAAGATCATGAATACATTAAAGCCTCTAATGCTCCTGGGGCGTACAGGACATCGTTCGATCTCACTGCAGGCTTGCATGCTAAATCCCCTTGGAGGTGGTGAAGGTCTTCCATCACTTGACGAACAAAGGTCATGGCAGTGGAAAGAACATAGATCTTGTCATATCTTCACAATGGCTACACTTTACGGTGATGTAATCAGTGATCATCCTTACCCTCTCTCTTATAGCACCCTTTTCTTGCAACAATCGCCCAATTTGCTGGGCCCTTGCCTCTAAAGTTTGTTCGGCTACATGATTCAATTCTTGACATTGTTGTATATCTCTTTCCAACCGTGCTATTGTTGTGTAACAATTCTCCCTTTCAGCGTTGAAGTCCTTTGCCTTCTCAACCATTTTAGTTTCAACCATGATGGCCCCGTTCTTCAACCCAACAACCTTGTTGTCGTACCTTTCCTGTAATTGTTCAATCATACATGCTCGATCCTCTTCATTTTTCGGCCAATTATTTTCGGGCCCTGGATAACTCTCCCTCTACTTTGTTCAACTTAAAACCATATTCTCCTACTTTTTGCCTCAAATTGTCCATGAGCTTTTCATCCTTTGCACTTCTGGCGAATTCTCCATGGCTATTTTCATTTTCTGAATTTAGGCTCGCAAAGCTTCATTTTCTTTGGCTAGTCTTTTCTTTTCCCCCTCGTCTGCTGCAGCTTGCAAACCATTTTCGAATTGAAGGTCTTTGACTTGATTTTCTAATTTCCCTATTGTTGCCCTGTATTCACTTTCGTTGGCCAGCCAATTCTATTGATCTTGCGATGCTTCAGCAAATTCCTAAAGATGTGGCCTCTTAACCGGCCTTCCGAACTATATTTCCTTTTTATACCAAGCAAGGTACCCTAGTGCAACCTCCCCTTTAGATAAGTATGGTACTCGGGTGTCTGCCATTAAGTACTGACATTCTCTACAAATTTGACGGACTGCTGCTTTAGGAAACTAACCATTGGAACCAATCTCGACCCCATGGCGACTAATGTCTTGATCCCTGAGAATCACCTAGCACCTCCCTAACTGTCTTAGCACTTTGTATGAAGTATAAAGTTGGATACTCCGGAGACCCATGAGAAGGAAATGAGGCTCGGTGGCCGGCATATATATAATTTCATCAAGGAGGAGCCACCCGAACGTCCACTTTATTTGACCTGCGCATATAACACGGAGATATAATACCCACTCTGTAACCCCTTCGGGTAACCAGGACACATCAACTCTGGTATGAAATTCCTCTATGCGGCTCTTTCCTAATGAACCGTAACTCATGAATTGAGGTCGGCGGCACAAGTGTTCAACCATCCACATCTGTAACAATAAATTACATCCTTCGAAGAAGTCTCCCCCGGCTTTATAGGCTGTGAGGGCAGGGAAAATTTTAGATAATACCATGGGTGCGAGGGTGCTCTTGGCTTGAGTTAGCAAAGTGCTAACAACCCGTGCTATCCGTATGTCAATATCTCTGTCTTTTTGTGGAAACATAAAAAGGCCTCAGAAGAGTACCATAAATGCGAAACACCAGTGTTCCTCCCATTTGATTCGGTTTCCCTTGCTACAAATTTTAGTTTCTAGTTCATTTAACCGCCCTATATGCCCATATCTTTGGGATTTAAACTATGGAGTACAAAAACCAGCTGCCAGATCTTGATTGTGAACCCCTTTGCTTATTTTGAACGAGTCCAAGAATATGTGTACATCGATGGCCCTTGGTGTAATCAAATACTGATGTCTTAGAGGAATTGTGGGAACCCCGATATATCCGGTTATTTCTTCCAGGGTCAGAGTGAGTTCAAAGGCTGGAAAATGAAATACGTTGTCAGCCGGTTCCCAGAATGTAACCACTTCTTTTATGATTTCCCCTCTAGGATTAATTTTCACCAACCCGGAGAGTCCTCTCAAATGCGTGTTGACCTTGTTTTGACCCAATTCACCTAGATCATTCCACCACTTGTGTACCTCTAAAGGGATCTTGTTCATTACTGAGATTGGCAAATTTTGACTCGTGTTCATTCTGCACATTGTTTAGGGTGATTAAGTAAAATCACGATTTGTTCGACTCAAAAATGAAATTTAATGTTTTTCAAAATTTTCATTTCAAAAAATAAAATCCCGTCCTTGTAAATATGGTGTTTCAGCAATTCCGGGGGAAGATTTTAAGGTTGTTCCTACTACCTGTCAAAATGTGAAAAATAATCCAAGGTGACTATTCTTGCAAAAACAGTCTTCCGGCGCCCTTTTAGGGACACCTGACTAATTTTGACAAGACTGCTTTATTTATTAATCAAAAACAAATTCTGGTTTTTTTTGGTTATTTTCGTAAAAAATGAAGTTGGGCCCGATGGGAGTTGCCTACATATCCCACACCTTGTGAGAATCTAACTGGCATAGTTCGGGAAATTTTGACAAAATTAAAAATCATCTTCTATTTTTCCTTTTTTCTTCTTTTTTTTTTCAAAAAATAAAAATCCTTTTCGTGAAAACAGACTCCTCTTCTTTGGGTTTTTGTTGTTTTTTTTTTAACATTTTGGAAATATTTTAGTATCGATTTTGGACATGGGTAAATTCCTTTCTCACCCCCTACACTGTCAGATTTTCCTCTCTCTTATGTTTTTCTTTTTGTCAAAAGCCGGTCAGCATGAAAGTTCGGAATGAATGCAGAAGTAGCACGCAAAATGCATCAGGACGGTCCATTAGTTTGGGTGCACTCGCCTAGAGGGGCCTAACCCCTGTGTTGAGTCCCCTAATTGAAATGCATGATGCAGATTAGGGCTCCTACTAGGCCTCCGGCATGAGGTTAAGTTATACTAAGTTCAAAACCTTGGTATAGTGTCTAGACTGTATACCCGAGCAGTCAACTCGAGTCGAGAAGCGGGCTACGCACCGGGAACCAAAGGGCCATCCGACTTTGTAACTTGTCCGAGCCTCTTTCTTATTTGAAGGTATGACACTAACAGAATAGGGAGTCTCGACCAGCGAGCACATCCTCGATGATCAAAAGAGAAGGGTTTCAGCAGTTTATATACAACCTAAATAATATAAAAGCAGAAAAAACAATATTTAGCACATTGGGCACAATTATGCAATAAGATCCGATAATAGAGCTAGATACAACAATCATTTAAATCTCGAATTCTTGAACCCTAAACCAGAGATTCTGGGTTCGATCCCCAGCAGAGTCGCCAGAGATGTCACACCTCCTATTTTACACTACACCCCATGAAGGGCTTAGATAAGGGAGTTTTTCCAATTAAAGGACAATCGAAACGAGATTTAAATATTTTAAGAGATTTCGGAGTCGCCGCTTGGGATAATTAATGGTGTCCCAAGTCACTGGTTTAAAATCTTGAATCGAGGAAGATTTGACTTTGTTTAACAGTCTGGGAACACAAAATCCAAGTAAGGAATTCTGTTAATCCGGGAGAAGGTGTTAGGCACTCCCTTGTTTCGTGGTTCTAGCGAGGTCGCTTAACTATTATATTCCGCTTAATTATCCGATTTTAATGCATTTTTGTGCCTATGGTGAAATTTTAACCGCTTTTATTCATCATTTTTCAGAAGATTGCAACATTATCAAAATATGTCTCGAACCAGGTCACATAAATGTACCCGTGGCTTTTGCCATATTTTAACATCGTTGGGATTCGTATTTGGGTCACATAAATGTGATCCCGCGTTTAGGAAGGTATGTTGTTGAATTTTAATGCCTAATGCAATTAGCGCATAGTTAACTTTGCGAGAGGCCATGGAAATTCACTAAATGACACGTCCCGAGTTCTAAGGACTTAAAAAGTAATTAATGAGGGCCACATATTTGTGAATTTATTTTGGTGCGGCGCACCTCAATTTATTTTAACTTGAAAATCTCTAAAATAATTCATGAGGGCCATTCACTGTGAGTTATCTAATCATGGCTCGCGTCTAATTTACTATACTAGTTAAGATAAGGCTTAAGAGAATTATTACTATTCTACTTGGAGTTAAAACCCATTATTTATTCAGAGGAGCCCAGGCCTGGTGACAGGCCCAAAGACCTATTGAAGTTTCTATTTAGAGACAAAAATAAACAACAGAATGCTCGAGGCAATGTGCCTTTCTTTGTCTCAGCAGGATTGTATCGTTTAGGCCCAAAACGGCCCAAGTACTAACACACATGGGGCTGAAGGTAAAGGACTCGAGATCAAGCCCCACTAAAAGTAAACCAATGTGCGCACCAAATAGACATGCTCATTATGCTATTCATCATTTGTATATGAGAAACGACTTACACTATGCATCGATTGTCAATTTCCAATTTTATTTAAACACTGATTTTATCACCAAAAATTCAGATATGTGCAATCATCAACTTGTGCCAAAATTTAGCAGGTAAAGTATTTAGATCTATATTTCGTAACTGCTGGATCTCATACACACATAAAACACAGAACTCATAGATTCTCTTCAATAAACTTCATATACATGCTGATACCTTTAAGCTCTAAACAACTCCTGCCAAATGATTACTAAGTTTCTAAGCTTCTAGCATTACGCATACCAGTTAACTTACAACCTATTATAGCTTAGTATCTTTGAAATAAAATATGTAGAGCTTGACCAACAGTCCATGTACACAAAATGTCCCAAATGTTTAAAATTACATACACATAAACAGACTGATAGACCTCATATTCTCAACAAGACACAAAGCTGAAGGGCAGCGTGAATCCATGAAAAACCACTACTATATGAAGATGAATCAACTAATCTAAATGCCATTACACCCATTGCTGACTTTCAGGAATTCTTTGTAAGTAATTGACAGTAGAAATTTAAAGAAGATAGTTTCCATTCATAAAATTTCAAGCAGTGACAACTTCTACAATTGCACCTTATCTCCTAAATAATCAGGGATTACTTGGATTTTGAATCGCAATACAGAAAAATGATCACCAGCAGAGCAATAGCAAAGCCGTGTTCCAACAGTAAAATAAGCCTAGAAAACAGCTTTGAACACAAACAAATTGATGCCCAACAGTCACAGATCCAAAACCAGGATTTCTAACCAGTGTTTTTTAACTGAAATACCAAACTTGAACCATTTCAACCCATATAACTCAAAAACCATTTCATGAATAAGAAAGTGAGGGTATCACAAAAGATCTTGATGAATAGTAATTTTAAACAAACTTAAAACCACAACCCTTTCTAAAATACCGAAAATAACACCATTCTGAATCCTATAATGAAGATCTAATGCTTTTAGGTGTTTGAAAAGAAACACACAATTACTAGAATTTCAATAAAACAGTAACTTTTCCTCAATGTTTTGCTGTTTTTGATTTTCGGACTTTTCTATCACTTAGCTCTCTTATTTTTTTTGTTAACCTCCCAGAACCTCTTTTGCCTAAGTTTTCATTGCCTTTTATAGGCTGAATATTAGGGCAATCTTCAGAATTTGTTTTTTCCCTTTAGTCCCTCATTTTATGACTTTCTAACCAAGTTATAAATTGAGATTTTAGTTTTACACCCTCGCTAGAAGCTTCCAGGGGCTTCTTTTAGTGGTTACAGCATATTACTTGACTTAAATTGCCCAAATTACCCCCTCATTCCCCTAAGATTTACTTCACAACAATCAAAACCAATGTAAAGATGGGTCAAGCTTGACCCAACACTTATCAAGCCCTTTTGACGTAGTCCAGGGTGGCCTCAAGGCCCAAACGAAATCAGACACTCCATGGGACACAAGAGACTAATTGCCTAATTTTCCCAAAACTAGAACTAGACTCGAGTGACTAAGTCCTTTTTGTAAAACTAAATCACCAAGCTACAATTAAACTACATATTCGAATTAAACTAGGCTAAATAAGCAACTAGGAAATTAACTTAAAATGGGCAAAATAAAATTCAAAAAATTATGAAATCTTGCAGAACACAGCCAACATACTAACAAGGAAACCTACATCTATTTTTTTTTTTGGAAAAATTCAATCCAAGAAAATCAAACTGGAGGGATCTATAAGAAAGAAAAAGAACGAAAGAGGAAAAAAAAACAAAGAACTCGTATCAAGTAGGCGAATGAAACAAATGATAAATAAAAACAAAAATACCTAGGCGACTGCATTAACAAACTTGACGACTTCAAGCGACTTCGATTTTGAGTTTCTAATTCTGTCGCCAAATAATATCGCATACTTCTTCTTTATCAAGAACATGCAAACAAAATTATTTCGTGATAGAATCAATTCTAACTCCTTAAGACTACTGGAGCAAGACTCTTACATGCTTGGATTTTGATTTGGCTCTTGGCGATTTTGATTTTTTGATTCCAGATTCAAGAGATTTAATGAGGATTTGAGAGATATGGTTCATGGATTTGGTAAGAGGGTGCTCTGGTGGTTCCGTGGAATCATTTTCGGGAGGGCTGGTGTCATCGCCTTCTGACACGGCAGCGGAGTCCGTATTTCAAAATGAAATTCGAAGAGCTCTGGTGATATTTGAGGGACGGTGGTTGCATATTCGGATAGAGGAGGTTGGGGGAGGATATTGTGTTAGTTTTGTGGCTTTTGGGTGATCGCCGCCGGCGGAGACGATTTTCTGCTGGCGGCTTGTGATGGTGTTAGGATTTTTGAGGGTGAGGGTATGCGAGACAAGGTACGAGGTGGTGACGATTTGGTCTCTGTTGGGGTTAGGACATTTTTAATTAATGGCCAAGGAGTTCCACAGCCGTTGAATAGGATGTGATGAAGGGCGATTTCTTTGAACATTTGGAACTAAAACGACGTCGTTTGGGGTTAAAGAGGGGCTGGACCGGGTCAAAGGTGGGATTGGGTTGGTTTGGGGTTAGGACTGGGCGGATAACAAGTTGGGATGAGGGGTTTCGACCTAATTTTTTGATGGGTTGGCCCAAATTGGGTCATCTTTTTATTTAATTGAATTAATTTTCAGATTTTCTTTCACTTATTTTTTTATTTTTCTTTTCATTTTTCAAAATTATTAAAATCCTAAATTAAGTTATAAATACGTATAAAAATTCTAAACTAATATTGTATAATTATTATTAAAAGACACTTAAAGGAAAAATTGCCTAAAAACTCAAAAATTAAAACTAAAAGAGCGAATTAAAACTATTTTTGCTTTTTCCGTTTATAAAACGAGATGTTGCTAATTAATACTTGGAAAATGTCATATCTACTTCTAAATGCACATGCGACGTATTTTGTATTTTTTGTTAAATTAAAATGCACACAAAATGCAAACAAATAATAGAAATATCAAAAAAATCTCACAAAATTGCAAAAAATAAAAGAAAAATAAAAAAATGATCTTATTTGAATTGGTAGGAGTAATTCATGTAGGGAAAATATCACATGCTCACACGCATTTTGTGTGAAAATTTAAACATGATGCAGATTCTATTTGGACCATGAAAGTTGTCTTCGAACAGTTTAAGGATGATGTCCTCAGACCATGATGTCCTGGGCCATGAATTATTTGGTGAGGGATTTTAAGTTCATGGAATGATGTTCTCGGGCCATTAAGATGGTGCTTCCGAACCAAGACGCCTCTGAATAATGATATGCAAATTTGAGAGATCCTCAGACCATGTCATGGTGTCTTCCAGCTATAAGGATGTTGTCTTTTAGACTATGACTCCTTTTGATAGGTTGGCGATATTTCAGCCCATGAGATATAATAATATGATGCTACCAAGACAAGGCTTAGTCTTGTGAAATGAAGGCTGAGCTTAGCCCGATTGAAAAGCAAATAGATAGTACTAGAATAGAGCAATACTTATGCAAGGAGGAACTATGCTTAGTCCCATGCAAATGTGGAGGAATAGATTAGCCTCATGTAGATAGGGAGGTAATGATTAGGCTCATACAAACATGGAGGAAAGGATTAGCCTCATGCCAGTAGGGAGGCAGGGATTATCCTTGTGCAAATATGAAGGCATAGATTAGCCTCATGCAGGTAGGGGACAAAGATTATCCTCATGCAAATATGCAGGTAGTGATTAGTGTCATGCAAGTATGGATGAAAGTATTACCATCATGAAAGTATGGAGGCAAGGATTAGCCTCATGTAAATATGGAAGCAAGGTTTAGCCTTATACAAATATGGAGGCAGGGATTAGCCTCATGCAAATATGGAGGCAGGGATTAGCCTCATGCAAATATGTAGGCATAGTTTAGCCGCATGCAAATATGAAAACAGGAATTAGCCTCATGCATGTATGAAGGCAAGGATTAGCCATATGTAAGTATGGAGGCATAGACTAGACTCATGTAAATATGGAGGCAGGGATTGGCCTCATGCTGGTAGGGAGGCAAGGACTAGCTTCATGCAAATATGGAGGCAGGGATTAGCCTCATGCAGGTATAGAGGCAAGGATTAGTCTCATGCAAATATTGAGGCAGGGATTAGCCTCATGCAAACATGGAGGCAGGGATTAGCCTCATACAGGTAGGGAGGCAAGGATTAGCCTCATGCAAATATAGAGGCAGGGATTAGCCTCATGCAAATATGGAGGCGGAGATTAGCCTCATGCAAATATGGAGGCGGAGATTAGCCTCATACAGGTAGGGAGGCAAGGATTAGCCTTATGCAAATATGGAGGCAGGGATTAGCCTATTGCAGGCATGGAGGAAAGGATTGGCCTCATGTAAATAGGGAGGCAGGGATTAGCCTCATGCAGGTATGGAGGCAAGGATTATTCTCATGCAGATATGCGGGACAGTGTTTAAGAGTTGCAAATAAGAGTGGTGTATTTCATAGCTGGAGATATATTCGGAGTCTGATGACCCATGATTTTGCTTTGTGTATACATGTTTGCAAATGATATTGCTACAACATATGTGCCTTCATTCAGAGAAAAATTAAAAGTTTGTGAGGGGAGGTTGGTTCGTGCCTTTATTCGTTGGCCTTGCTTTATTCTATTCTGGAGACCTTCTCGAGTTTCCCTGGTTAACTCCTAACTTTCACGAAAACAAAGTTTTTGAAATTATGCAATTATTGATAAAAATAGAGTCATTTTAGAAACATATTGATATATCAAGCAATTTTTTTTAGATGAACTAGTGACTGCAACACATTTCAGAGACACTACAACTTTTTCATGTTAGAATTTGAGGGTCCTCCTCAAAAATCTACCCCAGTTTGATGGATGATCCTTCGCCTGTTTACGAGTAATGAGCCTTGTTGAACCTTCTTTGAAATTTTGAGAATCCTTCTCAAAATTCTACAAGGCTCAATTACATCATATGAAGAAATGAAAATAGTATAAGCATAGTATCTTTTGACTGCATCTGAGTTGATTGGTTTTTGCCAAATTTCTCCGTCCATTTCTGCAAGTCTGAGTGCTCCATATGTTAGTACCCTGTGAATTATGTATGGACCTTGCTAGTTGGGAGAGAATTTCCCTTTGGCTTTATCTTGGTGTGGGAAGATCTTCTTCAGCACCAGTTGTCCTGGTGCAAATTGCCTTGGTTAGACCTTTTTGTTGAAATATCTAGGCATTAAATTCTAATAAAACTAACCATGACATTCTTCGTCAATTCTTTTTTTATTTATAAGGGAAAATTGTTCATAGCGACTTCTTATCCATTCTGCATCGCTGAGTTCGGCTTCCTATATAATCCTTAAAGAAGGAACCTCTACCGTCGATGCCCCCTTTTTCTCGCGAAATCGGGTTTATGACATTTGGGCGAACAACTCTTTTCCTTTTGGGAATTGGGTATAAGAGAATTGAAGAGTCTCCACCTAATGATTTTAGTGCATTAAGACACTAAGAATGGTTTCTAACTAAAAAATGGGTAAGGACTTGAAATTATCTCGAGGGGAAGGTGTTAGGCACCCCTCAAGATCCACTAATGTGGTTCCCGGCCATGCTACAATTCTGACTTTGAATACAAACAACAAATAAACAAGCAAATCATTGTAAATAATAAGTACTTTCACATAATGGTTGCAAATAAAAGAAGTGCATGAGTTTTAAAGAGTGCTGAAATTTGGAAGAAGGTAGTTATATAATTAAAGAGAAGATGCACAAGAAAGGGAATTGGTCAAATATTTGATGCAAGTATGTTAGGAAAAAAGAAGCAATTGGGCGGAGGTTTTGGGAAAAACAATACTGAAAATTAGACAATCTAAAGAGAGATTTTATTGCATAATAGGTGCAAGTACTTGAAGTAAAAGAAGAAATTGAAGAACTGAAAACTAAGTAACTTTAAAAATTCTTGAAAAAAACAAGTAAAAAGGGAAGAGGGCCCTAGGTTTATAAATAACATGGACACAACACCCGGTAACCATTTATACATGTGGTATTATCGCGTGGTCATCATATCAATATCTACCCTTTACCCATCCCGTTAAGGTAAGCTTAAAGGCTCAAACATGCCTCCCCATTTAAAGAAGCAAATTGTCTTGCATAACATACACATATTGATTAGATCTTTAATTAAACTTAAACGTTAAGGCGTTGCTGATTTATCACATATTGCTTAGATGAGAAGTCCGAATTAGGCTTACCCCTGGTTGTAATTATCAAAGACTGATGCAGTTAATTAATCACCTAATAGATTGCCTAGGTGAGACCTATAGGCATAATATCTAATAATGCGAAATGTACTGACTTTTAAATAAGGCTTGATAATTATAGAAAACACAAGTTCTGTAGATTTTAGGCAACCTTAATACTGATTTTAGACTTGAAGATGAAACAGACGAATCAGATTCAACTGGTTACTCCTATAGGCACGATTTCTAAGCGTTGGTTTTTAAAAAGATTATCAGGATGCATGAATTCTATAGGCATGGTATCTAGGATGCAACTTGTATTATATTAATCTATAGATTGTTTGCCTAACGACATATGTATATGCAGAAGTGCAGAAACTTATAGACATAATTTCTATTTGTAGAAGTATAGAAACTAATAGACATGATTTCTATATGCAGTGCAGAAAAACTTATACACATGATTTCTGATACAGAAATGGAACAACTAATAGGCATGATTTCTAACGAAATGCGTAACTTATAGGCAGGATTTCTAATACAGATGCATAAACTTATAAGCAGGATTTCTACATGAGGTTCAAAAAAACATATAGGCAGGATTTCTGTATGACATGCATAGATGAAGAGAATAATGAGATTGCAGGAATAAATGCCTAAGAACATGATGTCTACCCACATGCATACACGAGTGATCCTTACCTTTTTTGCTATATACCCTATAAGTTAATACAAATTATTACAACTCGAATGAATCAAGCAAAGTAAAATTACATCAGATAATAAACTACAACCAAAGAGCCTAATTCAGACTCAAGGTCTAAAATATGATATAAACCAACTTTCAAAGATCAGATTTTCAAATCCTTTCTCTTGTTTGGGATGTGTCAATGTTCCCAAGAGCCTAAAGGGGACTTCGGGCAATGCTTATATCCCAAATACATTGCGGAATTAGATTATAGTGCAGTGTGGAAGGGCCTACCCTCAAATGTCAAAGTTCAGAGGGAACTCAAGGTCCCAAGGCAAGGCTCATAGGAGGGGGCAGAACTTAGAGTCTAAAAGTAAGTGTAAGTGCATAGAGGGGAGTTAGGGAAGGCCATGGAAGGTTGGTGCTGATGACCAGCAATTAGGAGTGCTGGCACACCCCTGACCAGCATGTTAGCCAAATCTTAAGAGTTAGGATTCATTGAGGATCACGTTTTGACCTGGGTAGTAATTTTGATACTGCCAGGCCATGAGCCTTAACTCAAACACATTGAAGGGAATATGGGTGTCTGGAATTCACAACAAACAACAAATTCAAAAGGATAGTAGCATATTTAATACAGAACAAGACAACAAAGTAGACAAGAGTGTAGAAACTGTAAAGTAAACACATTAGGGAGGAAACTGTTATCAAAATTAAGACATACCAAATTCAGGGAAACAAACAGGTAAAAAAATAGTCTTGAGAAACCAAGTTGTAGGCCAACAGTCCAAGAGATCTCAAAAGAGAATCGAATGTTGCGAGAGTATACAAATTCCAAGTGAATAATGTGTGCTCGAGTAGTGAACTCAAAGAAGTATTGAATTGTAAGTATGTGAGTAATGTAAGTTGAAGTTATTGAATTGAAAATTCAAGGTTTCATGTTCCAGGTTTCTCCGTGTAGAAGGGTAGAAGGGTCATGACACTTTTATAATGCAGAAAACAAGTAAGAAAAGGTAAGAGAATAGTTTGCAATCAATCACATAAAGTCTCACTTTTGTTAAGAGATTCTGATTTCAAATGGGTAGGAGACAAATGAGGAAAGAAATTTGATTAAAATCTTTTCCAAATTAACAAAAAAGGGTAAATACAGGGGAATTTATTTAAGGAAAAGTCCAGTGATACATGGTTTGTGATGAATAAGGAAAGGGAATCAATCAAACAGGCAATGTAATCAAAATCACAGGCTTTGTTCGAATGAATCAAGTCAGAAAAAGGTAAAGAAGGTTCAATTAAAGGAAAATCAGTACCAACTAGTCAAGCCTTATTAAGAGGATCTTGAAGTCAATCAATTACTGGAAAAAACCCTTTTTGCAAGAAGAAATCCTCATATATGAAGTACACAGATAAATAAGAAGGAGATGTCATGCTAATTAGAAAAAGACAGGCATAGAAAGGTTCAGAATCATAAGCAAAGAGTTTCAAATTTAGTTCATAGTACTTAGAATTAGTCTGATAGTCCGTAGTTCCAAAGTAGAACCCTAATCAAACATGCCAAAGAAACCCCCCAAAATCCTAGTGTTTTTAATCAGACATAGAGATGAGAAGGCAAATCTTGAGAAACAAACATGCATGAAAGCAGGTTTGAAATAACAAAGAAAGAAAAACTGCATGAAAAACATGTTTTATGAAAAGCTTAAAACCCAAGCAAGTTCAGAAGAAAAGGAGTGATACAAACTTAAGAAGCAGTAGATGAAACATGCTTAGCAAGAACTCGAACAAAGTCTAGTAGAACAAACAAAAATTAAAGAACTTAGTAGGAAACACAAAAAAATAGAAATCATGTAGGAAAACATAGCAGAGATAATCATGCGAGCCTAGTCTAGAAGCTCAGTAACACACAAAGGCATTGAAAAATCATGTATAATAAATAGAAAAATAGAAGAGCAAACACATGTGTGGTAGAGAAGAAAACATACGCGCATAATATAGAAAAAAACACATAAAGAAAGAACAAGAAGAATCAGAAAGATGTTTTGAAAACCTTTTTATAAACCCTAAATTGAAAACAAAAGATTTTGATAAGAAAATTTGGGGAAAACACTTTACACATCTAGTAGAACACAAATACATCGTAGATCTAAGAAAACAAATAGAGAAAAAGCTCGAATAGCTTAGGGTTTCTCCAAAAACCTAAAAATGAGAAAGGCTTGGAAGAAAGTCCGATCCTGAGTCGGATGAGTGAGGGTCAGGCTCTTGAGGCTTGAATATGCCGGAGCAAAGGCCGGAGAAGCCATAGAACCAAAGATTTGAGAAGATTTGAAAGAGAACCATCGAGGTCAAGCTTCAAAACCTTGAACTCCCAAGGTTTAATGGTAGACAGGGGTGAGTACACCATCCATGGTCTGAGAAGCCACGGATTCCGATGAAAGTTTGGTGGAAAAAGGGTCGAAGACGATTAGGGTTCGAAGAAACTTCAAGATAGTTTGAGAGACAATGGGCAAAGGCAGCTATCGAAATGAAATGAGGAATTAGGGTAGGTCGTTTGGGGTTAAAATGGTAAGGGGTGATCCTTGCCATTGATAAAAAATGATCAACAGCCTGGACTAAAATAAAATTCGAGCGGGTTAATAAATGGGTTAAAGGGTTGGATAAAGATAGAATTGGGATGGTCCAAGTGGGAATGGGATTGGGTCAATTTGAAGGCTAAAATTGAAACGTAATTAGGCTATAATTGAAATGAAATGGGGTTGGATGTTAAATAGCCAGTTTTTCCTTTTTATTTATAAAAAATAATAAACATGATTTTAAAAGCAAATTTAAAGTATTGAACCAATTAAAAATATATAAATTTTAATTAAAAAATATTGAAACCAATTTTACAATTATAAAAATATCATAAAATATCAGATAAATTTGTAAAACTATAAAAAAAATCACCTTAACTATATTTTTATATAAATATAAGAAAAAAATAAATTATTCACAAAAATTTAAAATAGGCTAAAATTGCAATTGTATGCAATTTAGCCTTTAAAAATATCAGATAAATTTGTAAAACTATAAAAAAAATCACCTTAACTATATTTTTATATAAATATAAGAAAAAAATAAATTATTCACCAAAATTTATAGTTTTATTATTTTGTACTGCTAAAATGGACAATAAACTAATTTTAAAAAAATCTTTAAGAATTAGGAAAAATACCAAAACTCTTGGGTATGATTATTTATGCATATACATGTTATTTTGAAAGCATTATTTTTGTAAAAATACATAGGAAAAAACTGGTTATCAATAGCTGCCCCTCTTTACCCAGGAAGGATGAAAGAGATGTCGGGTAAAGATATAATGTCCAATTTGACCGAACGAAATGATTTGAAGAATTTTGACCGAGCTCTGGTTCTTGGGCTATCTACATATCACTATTCTTATAGGAATCAGGCGATATATAGTTCGTGATCCATCGGCAGAATATGGCGACGAAGATTTTGGAAAAACGGATGTGATATTCCGGTTAGAAAGGACGGTAAAATTCTAGTAGGTTGCGAAAACTGGAGCTAGTTTGCTCCTACTGAGATGGCCGTTGCTAGCCGGTTTACCTGCAAATGAGCAATGCAGACATATATTGTGCATAAATTTAAATGTGATGCAAGTTCCCATTGGAACATGAATGCTATCTTTGGACGATTAGGATGAAGTCCTTGGACCATGACGTCCTAGGCCATGAAGCATATAGTAAAGGGTTCACAGGATATGATATTATGTTCTCGGGCTATGAGAATGATGCCTTTGAACTATGATTCCTTTGAATAATGATATGCAAAAGATAAAATGGGGTCCTCAAGCCATTGCATGGCGTTCTTGGGCTATGAAAATGGTTCCTCCGAACAATGATGGCTTCAGAAAATTTGGCAATATTTTAGCCCATGAAATGTAGGAGGTTGTGATCTTTCAGCCGATGTAAGATGTAAATAAAAGGTGGCGGTATTTCAGCCGATGCTGGATTTAAGTGGTGATATTTCAGCCGATGCAGGATTTAAATAAAGTGGAGATATTTAAGCCATGCAAAAAAATGTAAATAAAATAGCAATCTTTCAGCCAATATAGGATTTAAATAAAGTGGAGATATTTCAGCCATGGAAGAAATGTAAATAAAATGTCGATCTTTCAGCCGATGCAACATTTAAATGAAGTGGCGATATTTCAGCCATGCAAAAAATGTAAATAAAATGGCATCTTTCAGCCGATGCAGGATTTAAATAAAGTGATGATATTTCAGCCATGTAAAGAATGTAAATTAAATGGTGATCTTTTAGCCGATGCAAGATTTAAATAAAGTGACGATATTTCAACCATGTAAAAATATAAATAAAGTGGCAATCTTTCAGCCGATGTGAAAATAAAGCTATGATATTTCAGCTGTGCAAGAAATGTAAATAAAATAGCGATCTTTCAGCAGATTTAGGATGGAGGTAGAGCTTAACCTTGGAAGGCAGAAAGCTAGCCTTATGCAATGTAGAAAAATGCAAATGGAGGTAGAGCTTAACCTCGGAAGGCAGAAAGGTAGCCTTATGCAAATGCAAAAATGCAGATGGAGATAGAGCTTAGTCTTGGAAGGCAGAAAGGTAGCCTTATGCAATGTAAAAAAATGTAGATGAAGGTAGAGCTTAACCTCGAAAGGCAGAAAGGTAGCCTTATGAAAATGCAGAAATGCAGATGGAGACAGAGCTTAGTCTTGGAAGGCAAAAAGGTAGCCTTATGCAATGCAAAAAAATGCAGATGCAGGTAGAGCTTAACCTCTAAAGGTAGAAAGGTAGCCTTATGCAATGTAGAAATGCAGATGGAGACAGAGCTTAGTCTCAGAAGGCAGAAAGTTAGCCTTATGCAATGCAGAAATGTAAAAGGCGAACAGTAGTAAAATCTCTTAGCTGATTGCTTGATAGTTGATAGCTGATTAGGATATTGTGACTTTTGGGGATGTTTTGTGCAGATAGAAAATGCAAATAGGTGATGGTTCTGAGGGTCGTATTCCCCAAAAGTATGAGTGTATAAATGTATTCGGTGATTCGCAACTTGGGTGCCTGCATCCAAATAAAAAAATTGTGAGCTTTGTAGAGGGGAATGGTTAGTTCGTATCCTCGTGAACTTTGCCTGTCCTGCTTGGCTCCATTTTCAGTGATATTGTGTAACATCAGGGTAGCGCCGCTAAACAAAGCAATCTTGATAATAGACATGCATGATTTAGTAAAAATATAACATAAATACATAATTGAAAATAGTTTTTCATTTGATGAACCAACGACTGCGACGCAGTTCGAGACATTGCAACCTCTCTTGCTTCGGAATTTTGAGGGTCCTCCTCAAAATTCTGCCCTAGTTTCCAATTGTTGGGGGGGGGGGGGGAATGAAAATCTTATTTAATTGTGACCGAACCCATAAGGCTACCTACGTATCCCCTCTTAAATGGGAATCAAGTCAAACGTAGTTCAAATTACATATGGAAATCCCAAATAGTTACACATAGTATTGCTTGACTGCGTCTAAATTTATCGGCTTTGGCCAAACTTCTCCATCCATTTAAGCACGTATGAGGGCTCCTCTTGTTAGAACCCAGTGAACCATGTATGGACCTTGCCAGTTGGGAGAGAACTTCCCTTTGGCATCATCTTGATGTGGAAAATGTAGGAAGTCATTCTATCCATGATATGTGTGCTTTGGTTGTATTAGCATGATTTCCAGGTATAGGTTTTGATGAATGACAAACAATGAAGTCAACTATCAAACAATGTTATTATGTGACAAACAATGAAGATTGAATGCCAAGAAGCATATTGATGAAGGGATTGCACAGAAAAGCCAAGACGAGCTCAAAAGTTCAAGACCGAAGACCCAAGGCGTAGGTCGTTAGGTAGAACCAATGTAAGAGCAACGTTTAAGTTATCTCGTCTTTTGGCTCAACATAGGTCATCATAAATATTCATAAAATCATTTTATCAAATCATAAATATCATAAACATTTTCATATACTTCAAACAAAATGATTTTCAACGTTTTCATTTTAGCCAAAATGGTTTGTGAAGTAAGTTTTCGATTCTGGACAGAACAGCCAGATAATCGATTATACTTATGCTGATAATCGATTATGTTGGGATTCCAGCCAAAACTGGAAATTCCAGCATGGCTGCATAATCGATTATCACTATGAGGATAATCGATTATCTGTTTTTTTCCAGCTTAAACTGGAAATTCCAGAGAAGGTAAATAATCGATTATCCTCTAGAGAATAATCGATTATTCACTGACCGTTGCCTTCCAACGTTCAGTTTTATGAACGTTGAGAAGATAATCGATTATGTAAAGTAGATAATCGATTATCTTGGCATAAAATCAGCATTATTGATTGCCTATTAAGCAACGGACATACAACCTCTACAATCTATAAATACAGGTCTTTGGGACTCATTTCCGTAGAACAATATCTCTCATTATTCTTGAACATATTGATAACATTTATACATCATATTTAGAGCTTTTGTTTAGCCATTTGAGAGACAACTTTGTGTTGTTCATAGAGCTTATTTTGTATCTCTTTATCTACTCTTCTTAGAGAGTTCTTGTTGTAAAAGAGAAAGGTTCTTGAGAAGACCATACCTTCTCATTGAGCGTTGGGTTTGCTAAGTACCTTCAATCTTAGTGTGTGAAGTCTTGTGGTGCGGTATCCACGAGCAAGGTGAAGTCTTGAGGTGAGGTATCCTCGAGCAAGTTGAAGTCTTGTAGAGCGTACATCTACGAGCAAGTGTAACGGTTTGTTAGGCACCCGTAAGCTTAATGGAGTTAGTGTAAACTCGAGAGAGTCTCTCGGGAGACTGGACTAACCACACGTTATGGTGAACCAGTATAAATTCGGTGTGTCCTCTCCTTACCCTTTAAATTACTGCACTTACTTTACTCCTGCAATTTTAATTCCGCAAAATTTATCGACATTCTCGTGCCTCACTATTCACCCCCCCTCTAGTGACGGGCATAAATCGTAACAGTTGGTATCAGAGCCTAACTTTTTGAAAGCCTTAACCGGTTGAGAGAACGATATATATTTTTTGTTGAGAATGTTGAACGCAGGTATGATGAGCGAAGGACACTCTACCATTGGGCCTCCACTATTTGATGGAACCAATTATACATATTGGAAAGAGAGGATGAGAATATTCATCCAATCAAATAACTTTCGATTATGGCACATCATCAAGAACGGTGAACAAATGCCGACAAAGAAAGTTGGGGAAATCATGGTTCCAAAGGAGGAAGATGAATATAATGCCGAAGATATCAAGAAGGTTGAAAATAACGCAAAGGCCATCAATATGTTGTATTGTGCCGTGAATCCGGATGACTATCGGAAGATCTCTTGCTGCACAACTGCCGAAGAGATGTGGGATAAGCTTGAAATCACTTATGAAGGTACGCCTCAAGTCCGAGAAGCTAGAGTTGATTTTCTAACACATGAATATGAACTCTTTAGAATGAAGGAGCCTGAAAGCATCAATGATATGTTTGATCAATTCTCAATGATCATCAACGATCTCCATGATCTTGGGAAAGTATATTCGAACAAAGATCTTGTTCGAAAAATCCTGCGGAGTCTCACTCCCGAATGGCGTTCCAAAGCCAATGCCATCCAAGAGTCGATAGGAATCACGGATGTCACAATTGATTGACTAAGAGGCAACCTCAAAACTTATGAAAGCACAATTCTTAAACCTTCATTTGGAGATGAGAAAAGTCCAGGTATTGCCTTCAAAGCCTCATCTTCTAAAAGAGTAGAAGTAAGTGATTCGGAAAGCGATGATGATACTATTTCCAACGATTTAATTGAAAAGTTTTATGAGTATATGAAGAAGGAAGAACCAAGTCCTTCATGCCATAATTGTGGAAAACTTGGCCACACCAAGTCACATTGTCCAAAACCCAAGGACAAGAAGAAGAAGAAACACCAAAGGCGCGTGACATGGGATTCGGACAGCTCGGGTGATGAAACTGCCGCCTTATGCCTCATGGCCAACGAGGGAGAAGAGGTAAGTACTCCTAACTCTTACTCTTATGAAGAATTACAAGCAGCTTTTCAAGAATTATATGATGAATTGAAAAAGTCTTCAAAAATCTCCAAAGAGGCCAAGGCTAAAATTAAAGTTTTAGAAGAGAAAAATAAATTTTTGGAAAATGATAATATTGATCTTAGAAATAAAATTAAGGAGATGAATGAAACTTCTTCAATTGATCAAAATTCTAATTGTTCATCTTGTGATTCTTTGAAATTAGAGAACATAGAACTTAGGAATATACTAGAAAAACGTAGTGTAGACAATCCTAAAATAGTTGAAGAAATTAAAAAGGAAAGGCCCAGGAAAAATAAATGGCGTAAAAAGAATAAGAATCATGTTAGAAATTGCGATGCACAACCTAGAAATAATTCTAGGAATTTTGTAAATTAGTCTAGAATTAATCATTTTAGACCACCTAAAAATGATTCTAGGAATTTTATTAATGAGTCTAGAATTAATCATTTCAGACCGCCTAGAAATGACTCTAGGAATTTCAACGCTTCTAGGAATAACGACTTTAGATCACCTAGAACGTTTTTGGCTCAACCAAGACATATGCACAACTCGAATGTTATATGTCATTATTGCAACCGGGTAGGACACATAGCACCCGTATGTTTTGCAAAACATATGGATTTATCTTTTAGCTATGATTATTATTTGCCTAACCCCCAAGGACCCAAAAGTGTTTGGGTACCTAAAACCTATTTTTAGGTACGTTTGCAGGTGTGCTTGAAGACTACAATATCGTAGTAGATGCACCAAGAACGAAACCTTATTGCATCGAGGGGGAATTTCGGTTAGTTATCATATTTTTGATAAAAACATAATAGTTGATATGTGTTAACGATTGATATGTCTTTGTTAACAATTGGTATCAATTATTTTTGTTGATTCATGTTTTGATAACTTTTATTTTGAATAACAATTGGTATCAATTATTTTTGTTAAAAATAATGATTGATTCATGTTTTGATGAATATTATTTTTGGTTTGAATAACAGTTGGTATATTCTTGAAAAATAAATGATTCATACAACTATTGGTTTGTCAAAAATTAACAGTTGATATGTTGTTAAGTAATATGATTTGCTAAAAATAACCGTTATTATGGTTGTTATGTTTTTGCTAACATTTGGTATCATTTTATGTTGGTATGATTTTTTTTGAAAATCGTCATCATGTATATTCCTCATTGTATTTCCTATCTTATGTTTGACACTAACAGTTGGTATTCCCAAAAAAGGGAAGTGTCAAAAGGGGAAAGTAGCCTGTGTATACTCTCTTTTTGCTAATGCCAAAAGGGGGATGAAATTAGGCGATATGCATCTAATAAGGGGGAATGTCTCCATCTTCTAGTATACTTTAATTGAGGGGGAATACTCAATTAAGGAGGAATGTTTTGCATAACTTGTATGTTGAGATATAGCATGAAGTTAGGGGGAATCCGATATGCATATATCTTATTGTTTGTCATTATCAAAAAGGGGGAAAGTGTAGGAAATCATTCTATCCATGATATGTGTGCTTTGGTTGTATTAGCATGATTTCCAGGTATAGGTTTTGATGAATGACAAACAATGAAGTCAACTGTCAAACAATGTTATTATGTGACAAACAATCAAGATTGAATGCCAAGAAGCATATTGATGAAGGGATTGCACAGAAAAGCCAAGACGAGCTCAAAAGTTCAAGACCGAAGACCCAAGGCGTAGGTCGTTAGGTAGAACCAATGTAAGAGCAACGTTTAAGTTATCTCGTCTTTTGGCTCAACATAAGTCATCATAAATATGCATAAAATCATTTTATCAAATCATAAATATCATAAACATTTTCATATACTTCAAACAAAATGATTTTCAATGTTTTCATTTTAACCAAAATGGTTTTTGAAGTAAGTTTTCGATTCTGGACAGAACAGCCAGATAATCGATTATCCTTAAGCTGATAATCGATTATGTTGGGATTCCAGCCTAAACTGGAAATTCCAGCATGGCTGCATAATCGATTATCACTATGAGGATAATCGATTATCTATTTTTTTCCAGCTTAAACTGGAAATTCAAGAGAAGGTAAATAATCGATTAACCTCTAGAGAATAATCGATTATTCACTGAACGTTGGACCGTTGCCTTCCAACGTTCAGTTTTATGAACGTTGAGAAGATAATCGATTATGTAAAGTAGATAATCAATTATCTTGGCATAAAATCAGCATTATTGATTGCCTATTAAGCAACGGACATACAACCTCTACCACCTATAAATACAGGTCTTTGGGACTCATTTCCGTAGAACAACATCTCTCATTATTCTTGAACATATTGATAACATTTATACATCATATTTAGAGCTTTTGTTGAGCCATTTGAGAGACAACTTTGTGTTGTTCATGTTAGAAACACGTTCTCAATGCAATATACTAAACGTGTACTCTTTTGTAGGTTTTGATGAATGACAAACGAAGCAAAAATTGATATATGACGGAATTCAAGTACAAGCGCACAATGGTTGCGAATAAGATTGAAGTTCAAGATATAGCTTTTAATTGTTATTGAGTTGTTCTAAATTGTAATCTCGATCCTATAACTTGACTCATAGTATGGCCTCTCTCATAAAACTATTTTCCAAAATCATGCATATTTAATTCTGTGTCAAAAAGATTTTAAATCATGCATATTTACATTAGACAAAATGTTTTCTAAACATGCCTCAAAAATCTGGGCTAAAATAATCGATTATGTACTTATGATAATCGATTGTTTCTGAGCCAAGACTGCATGACAATCGATTATGAATTAATGGTAATCGATTGTGAGTAAGACAGTGAACATCAGGTTTTTCCAAATCTGCATGATAATCGATTGTGAACAAATGACAATCGATTGTTGTTGAGGTAAAGTTTTTCAATACTCAAAATAATCGATTATGAACTAATGGTGATCGATTGTGTTGAGTCGATGTCTTCCAGTGATTTTAAATTTAATTAAGTAATCGATTATGTCTTTAGATAATCGATTATCACTGAGACAGTAAGTTTTATGATTTTCAGAAAATAACAAGTAATCGATTGTTGCAAAGGACAATCGATTGTTGAAGCTGGCCGTTGTCAAATGATTTTCAAATACCATAAGGCAATCGATTATTGATTTTATATAATCAATGTTTTGCTTAAAATCCGGAAATGATTTTTAGAACGTTGCTGAAGTAATCGATTATTGATTTTATATAATCGATGTTTTGCTTAAAATCCGGAAATGATTTTTAGAACGTTGCTAAAGTAATCGATTATGAACTTAGTGTAATCGATTATCTGATTTTGAATATTGCCAGTAATCGATTATAGATTATGTATAATCGATTGTGAAGCGTTAAATCTGGGATTGATTTTTAAACTGATTGGCAGATAATCGATTGTTTGGTCTTAATAATCGATTATCACTGAGTAATTTCAGCAACTCTTAATTGGCAATTAGACAACGGTTGAACCAAGTTTTTCAACTATAAATACAGCTTCATTTCAGTGTTTTAAACACAACAACATACACAAACTGATCATTACATTACTATAAGCTTTCATTCAATTGTTCTTCATTTTCTACTCATTTCATAAAGCTTTTGAGAGCCATATTATTGCTTAAAGTTGTTGTGATCTTGAACATATTCTTTTACTCATATCTACTCAATAAGGAGTACTTTAGTTAAGTGAGTGTCCAAGTATTTGATATACTTGTAAGAGAATTGCGATTCTCTTGTTTCAAGGAACTTGCGTTTCCTTGGGTGAAGTCTTTGAGATTGCGATCTCCGAGCAACTGTTTGAGGCTTGTGTCCTCAAGTGTGTAACGATTTGTTGAGCACCCTTAAGCTTAACAAGATAGTGAAAAATCTCGAGAGAGTCTCTCGGGGACTGGACTAACCACGTTGGTGGCCAACCAGTATACATCTTTGTGTAAGTTTATTTTTCTGCATTTATTTTACTTCCTGCAAAGTTTAAATTCCGCAAGAAAACGCTAAATTTTATTAATACGCTATTCACCCCCCCTCTAGCGTAAAGCGTAGTTTCTAACAATTGGTATCAGAGCCCAACTCTCTGAAAACTTAACCGTTTGAGAGAACCATCCATGGCTTCTACTCTTGACTCTTTTGCAGGAATTGAAGAAGGACAATGCTCTACACGACCTCCTCTATTCAACGGCACAAACTACTCATACTGGAAGGAGAGGATGCAAATCTTTGTGCAATCAAATAGCTTTCATTTGTGGAAAGTATTCACCAATGGAAACCAAATCCCAACCAAGAAGGTGGAAGACGATGGGTTCCAAAGACCGAAGAGGAATATACCGCGGAGGATATTCGTAAGGTTCAAAATAATGCCAAAGCTATAAATTTATTATATTGTGCTGTTAATGCTAACGACTACAGGAAGATATCATGTTGCAAAACAGCAAAAGAAATGTGGGATAAGCTTGAAGTGACATACGAAGGAACTGACCAGGTACGAGAAGCTAAAATTGATTTCTTAACTCACTCTTATGAACTATTCCACATGAAGGAAGGAGAGAAAGTAGACGAAATGTTTGAGCGATTCTCAATGATCGTGAATGATCTACACGCCCTCAAAAAGATGTTTACGGATAGAGAACTTGTCCGGAAGATCCTCAGAAGTCTCACTCCGGCATGGCGATCAAAGGCCGATGCAATCCAAGAATCCATTGGCATCACAAATGTCACAATTGACGCATTAAGAGGTAATCTCAAAACCTATGAATCAACTATACTTAACCCGTTTGTTGATGATCAAAGAAGGCAAAGGATTGCTCTAAAGGCTAGCCAACCACAAATTGATGAGGAAGGTAACAACGAGTTTGGACTCGTTATCAAAAGGTTTCAAAAATTCATGCGCAAAGAGTATGAACGCAAGAACAAAAAGCAAGGCGATCAACTAAAATGCTATGAATGCGGAGAAACCGGACACATAAAATCAAATTGCCCTAACATCAAAAAGGAAAAGAAACCCTTCAAAAAGCAACGTGCATACATCTCTTGGGGAGGAGATTCCGGAGATGAAGCAAGCGAAGAAGAAGACGATGAAGCAGCAAATTTATGTCTCATGACTCAAGAAGACGGCAAAGACGAGGTAAGTCAAATCTCTTCTCAAAATTTCTTTACTCTTGATGAAATGAGAAATGCTTTTGATGAACTATATGCTGAATTTATCAAAGCTTCAAAAACTGTCAAAAGTGTTAAAGAAAGCGCTTCTCTAAAAGAAAAAGATTTTCAAACACAACTTTCATTAAAAGAAAAAGAATTAGAAAAACTGGTTTTCGAAAATGAGAAGCTAAAAGAGGAAAACAAGTTTTATGGAAAAAGAAGTGCTGATAAACCTGAAGGTTCTACTAGAAACTGTTCTTCTTGTGTGCTTCTTAAGAATGAAGTAGCTAGACTTAAAGGCACATTAGATAAGTTTAATTCTTCACATAAAAACTTGAATGATGTGCTTGTTAATCTAAAATCAACTAAACATGGAATAGGATTCAAGAATGAAGAAAAGGTTGGTGCTAAACCACAACAACCTAGAGCTCAACCTAGGACTAATAACCAAAATGCTTATCCTAGAAGTAGAAATCCTAGAAATAACTTGCATGTTAGACCAAATAGGGAAAATGCTAGAAGACCTAGAAATGATGCATATTTTAGGCCAAACCTTGAACAATTTAGAAGACCAAGAAATGACCTCCACCTAGAAATAGATATTCTAGAAATGATGCATATTTTAGACAAACTTGTGAACCTCCTAAAGCTCATAATAGGAGAAACAATGGTGTTCAAAGTAGAGTAAGCAACCTTCATTCATCTAGTTACTATGTACCTAGAAAAATGCATAATCCCAACGTGACTTGTCATTACTGTAGACATATTGGTCATATTGCTCCCGCTTGCTTTACTCGTCATAGACATATAAATCAATTGCATCATTATAACATGCCTAACCCTCAAGGACCCAAGATGGCATGGGTACCTAAAGAACATTAATTTGTTTTGTAGGTGTGCTTGAAGGGATCAAGTGTACTATGGTACCTTGATAGTGGATGCTCCAAACACATGACGGGAGATGAATCCAAATTCCTTCAACTAGAGCACAAAGAAGGAGGAAATGTCACATTTGGTGATAACAATAAAGGAAAAATAATCGGCATTGGTTCGGTTGGTAAGGACGAAAACTCCTCTATTAAACATATACTACTTGTGAAAGGTTTGAAGCATAATCTCTTGAGCATAAGCCAATTATGTGACAAGGGAAATTTTGCTCTATTCGATTCGGATGAATGTCTTGTATTTAGACGTAGTGATTTCAAGATCATACTTCGTGGTTTTAGAATTGATAATATCTATATGGTTGATCTTGCAAACTCCTCACCCGAATATGTTGATTGTTTAGTAAGCAAAGAGGATAACTCTTGGCTATGGCATCGTAGAGTAGCACACATGAACATGCATCTTTTGAACAAGCTTCTTTCTCAAAACATAGTAGTTGGTCTTCCCAGTTTAAAGTTTGAAAATGATTCTATTTGCGATTCTTGTCAAAAAGGGAAGCAAACCAAAGCATCTTTTAAATCCAAGAATATTGTTTCAACGTCTAGACCTTTGCAATTACTTCACATGGATTTATTTGGTCCCTCTCGTATTGAAAGTCTTGGTAAAAATAAATATGTTTTTGTAATTGTTGATGACTTTTCTAGATTTACTTGGACTCTATTTCTTGCAAATAAAAGTGATGCTTTTCAAAATTTCAAGTTTTTCCTTAAGCGTGTTCAAAACGAAAAGGAATCGACCGTCACTTCGATTAGAAGTGATCATGGGGGAGAGTTTGATCACAATCTCTTTGCGGATTTTTGTGACGAACTCGGAATCGAACACACCTTTTCCGCTCCACGGACACCACAACAAAATGGGGTGGTGGAAAGGAAAAATAGGTGTCTCGAAGAGATGGCTAGAACCATGCTTGACGAAGCTAAGATTCCCAAATACTTTTGGGCGGACGCCGTGAGTACCGCTTGCTATGTTTTAAATAGAGTAGCAATTCGGCCGATACTCATGAAAACCCCATATGAACTTTATAAGGGTAGAAAACCCAACATTTCTCATTTACGTGTTTTTGGTTGTAAATGTTTTGTTCATAATAATGGCAAGGACCAATTGGGTAAGTTTGATGCTAAATCGGATAAAGGTATTTTCATTGATTATTCCTCACGTAGCAAAGCATATAGGATCTTTAACAAAAGAACCCAAATTGTGGAGGAATCCCCTCATGTTGTGTTTTCCGAAGATAATACTCGCTTGGCGAGAAAGGAATCCGGTTTTGATCTTGCAGGTATCTTGGATAGCTTGAAAGATAAAATCCAAGAAGAACCTTCAAAGGAAAACAAAAATGAAATTGGGGAACAACCAACGGAAGAAGCGCCACAATTAGAAAAAGGAATAAATACGCCTAACGAGTGGAGAACGATCAAGGATCATCCTCTCGAACAGGTAATTGGCGATGTTGGAGAAAAGGTAAGTACCCGAAACTCTCTTAAGAACACTCTAGGACACAATTCTTAAGAGTTCACGGCATTACTTGTTAACACTAGTGTAATTTATTAATTTCGCTATAAATTACTAACTTGAGCGTCGGAGACGTTTAAATCTATTTTGCAGGTACCACCCCAATGGTAGGGGGAATTATGAAGTTTTAGCACAAAATAATCGACTATTTCAAGCCACTAATCGATTATTTTCTGTGCAGTACATCAATTATCAGTATCAATAATCGATTGTTTATGACTGATTATTACTATTATGCATCTGTGTTTAATTTTTTACTTCCTAAATTGCATAATCGATTTCCGCCTCAGTCATTCAGCAATGCTTTCTACAACAATCGATTATTTTTTCATACAATCGATTATTTGACAAATTCTGATATTCTCCAAGTTCACTGTATCAAATTAGTTCCCTAAATAATCGATTACCAAGAATTGACAATCGATTACTTCATATTAATTTTTTGTTACCGTTTGGCTCCTCAATCGATTCTTGTCAGGTCTTAAATGCTACATAATCGATTACCAAAATTTAACAATCGATTATTTCATTCAAATTTTTTACCGTTTGACTCAAGAATCGATTTGTCAGATTCAAAATCTCAATCAAACAGTAAATACAATTGATTATTTCAGTTCAATAATCGATTATCTAACGGTCAGTAATTTTGATTCTTACCGTTTTCTGACTGCTCCTAAACCAAAATCTCAGCAAATGTCTCCATTCAATGCTTGATAATCCTTTCCTCTATAAATAGGCATCATTAGAGCTCACATTCACCCACTCAAGCACTATCTCTAGTATTCAAAAGCTAAATCTCTTCTATTTTCTTTGCCAAATTCCAGCAGTCTTTCTCCTAACATGTCTGGACGATCTTCAAAACGTTCCCGATCCAAACATGGCGTATCAGCCTCAACCGCCCCTCCTCCTTTAAACTTTCCATACCAAGACGGTTCCGTCTTGTTCTTTGAAACTGAAAATGAACTCACAAGGTTCCTATCAAAATTTGAGAAACGCACCATTCTTCCTCCTCGGTTCTCAAATAGTAAACTCCTTGAGCCTTTCACCCCTGCCGCAAATATGTTAAAGGAGTGTCAACTATATGACTTCTTGCTTCTCACTCATCCTCACATAAACACAACTCTCGTTCAAGCTTTTTACTCAAACTTCCATAAAGATGAAGATGGCGAACTTGTCACCTCCATTAATGGGGTTCAAATTCTTCTCTCTGAAGAGAATCTCCACACCATTGCCCGCCTTCCAAATGAAGGTGAAGACCTTTACCGGTATATTGATAAGGCCGGGGCTCTTTTTGACGAAACTATCCTTCTCCACCAAGCCGGTATAACCTCCTATGATCTATCTATCTCTACCCGTCGTCCTACCATAACGGGAATGGATCCAAACTACCGGTTGATTCTTTACTTCATCACCCGAGTCCTCAAGCCTAGACGGCACAATCACACCACCATCTCCCAGGAGGATACCAAACTTCTGCATGCCATTGTCACCGGAGCCAAAATAAATTGGTGTCGGCTCATCAAAATTCATATGCTCGATGCCATCGGTGATGACTTGCCTCTTCCTTATGCCCTCCTCATTATGAACTTCCTTGAAGCATCCGGATTTGTCACGGAAAATGGTCCTCTCAAAAGGAGTACCAAAATTTGGGAAATCTCGGAGTCTTCTTTCCATCATGATGGTGATCATGCTCCAGCTCCTTCTTCAAGTCCTCCACCCCGTCGTGCTCGTTCGTCCCAAGAGCCTACTCTCCAAACCATATCCGACCAGCTTGCTCAACTCACTCATGAGATCCATGGATACTTTGATCATGTCAATTATCCATATGCAGCTCTCGTTCCTTTTGAAGCAGCGCCGGATAACGAGGCGGACAACGACGGAAATGAATAAATTTTTTTTGTGTTTTGTGTGGTTTTTGCTGTTGTTCTCTTTGGTTCCCACTGATGTACCCTCTTTTTTTTCCAATAAATAAACCTTGTTTATTTCATCTTTTTGCATCTTTCCTTACTATTTTTTTGCTAATGACAAAAGGGGAAAGAAAACGGGATATCGGGTATGCACCACCTCTTAATTCATTGATTGCTTATAAGCTAAAATTGAGGGGGAACGCTTAAATTGAGGGGGAACAAGAACAAAATTGCATAATTGTTACTTGTCTTGAATTGTCAATATCTTTTGCCTAAATTGCATATCCCGCTTAATGTTTGCCATTATCAAAAAGGGGGAAATTGTTAGAAACACGTTCTCAATGCAATATACTAAACGTGTACTCTTTTGTAGGTTTTGATGAATGACAAACGAAGCAAAAATTGATATATGACGGAATTCAAGTACAAGCGCACAATGGTTGCGAATAATATTGAAGTTCAAGATATAGCTTTTAATTGTTATTGAGTTGTTCTAAATTGTAATCTCGATCCTATTACTTGACTCATAGTATGGCCTCTCTCATAAAACTATTTTCCAAAATCATGCATATTTAATTCTGTGTCAAAAAGATTTTAAATCATGCATATTTACATTAGACAAAATGTTTTCTAAACATGCCTCAAAAATCTGGGCTAAAATAATCGATTATGTACTTATGATAATCGATTGTTTCTGAGCCAAGACTGCATGACAATCGATTATGAATTAATGGTAATCGATTGTGAGTAAGACAGTGAACATCAGGTTTTTCCAAATCTGCATGATAATCGATTGTGAACAAATGACAATCGATTGTTGTTGAGGTAAAGTTTTTCAATACTCAAAATAATCGATTATGAACTAATGGTGATCGATTGTGTTGAGTCGATGTCTTCCAGTGATTTTAAATTTAATTAAGTAATCAATTATGTCTTTAGATAATCGATTATCACTGAGACAGTAAGTTTTATGATTTTCAGAAAATAACAAGTAATCGATTGTTGCAAAGGACAATCGATTGTTGAAGCTGGCCGTTGTCAAATGATTTTCAAATACCATAAGGTAATCGATTATTGATTTTATATAATCGATGTTTTGCTTAAAATCCGGAAATGATTTTTAGAACGTTGCTGAAGTAATCGATTATTGATTTTATATAATCGATGTTTTGCTTAAAATCCGGAAATGATTTTTAGAACGTTGCTAAAGTAATCGATTATGAACTTAGTGTAATCGATTATCTGATTTTGAATATTGCCAGTAATCGATTATAGATTATGTATAATCGATTGTGAAGCGTTAAATCTGGGATTGATTTTTAAACTGATTGGCAGATAATCGATTGTTTGGTCTTAATAATCGATTATCACTGAGTAATTTCAGCAACTCTTAATTGGCAATTAGACAACGGTTGAACCAAGTTTTTCAACTATAAATACAGCTTCATTTCAGTGTTTTAAACACAACAACATACATAAACTGATCATTACATTGCTATAAGCTTTCATTCAATTGTTCTTCATTTTCTACTCATTTCATAAAGCTTTTGAGAGCCATATTATTGCTTAAAGTTGTTGTGATCTTGAACATATTCTTTTACTCATATCTACTCAATAAGGAGTACTTTAGTTAAGTGAGTGTCCAAGTATTTGATATACTTGTAAGAGAATTGCGATTCTCTTGTTTCAAGGAACTTGCGTTTCCTTGGGTGAAGTCTTTGAGATTGCGATCTCCGAGCAACTGTTTGAGGCTTGTGTCCTCAAGTGTGTAACGGTTTGTTGAGCACCCTTAAGCTTAACAAGATAGTGAAAAATCTCGAGAGAGTCTCTCGGGGACTGGACTAACCACGTTGGTGGCCAACCAGTATACATCTTTGTGTAAGTTTATTTTTCTGCATTTATTTTACTTCCTGCAAAGTTTAAATTCCGCAAGAAAACGCTAAATTTTATTAATACGCTATTCACCCCCCTTTTAGCGTAAAGCGTAGTTTCTATCAGTTCATAGAGCTTATATTGTATCTCTTTATCTACTCTTCTTAGAGAGTTCTTGTTGTAAAAGAGAAATGTTCTTGAGAAGACCATACCTTCTCATTGAGCGTTGGGTTTGCTAAGTACCTTCAATCTTAGTGTATGAAGTCTTGTGGTGCGGTATGCACGAGCAAGGTGAAGTCTTGAGGTGAGGTAACCTCGAGCAAATTGAAGTCTTGTAGAGCGTATATCTACGAGCAAGTGTAACGGTTTGTTAGGCACCCGTAAGCTTAACGAAGTTAGTGTAAACTCGAGAGAGTCTCTCGGGAGACTGGACTAACCACACGTTGTGGTGAACCAGTATAAATTTGGTGTGTCCTCTCCTTAACCTTTAAATTACTGCACTTACTTTACTCCTGCAATTTTAATTCCACAAAATTTATCGACATTCTCGTGCCTCACTATTCACCCCTCTCTAGTGACGGGCATAAATCCTAACAGAAAAAGCTTTTTTAACACTAGCTGCCCTGGTGTGAACCGTCTTGGTCTGACTATCTTGTTGAAAGCTTTGACCATTCTATTCTGGTAAAGCTGACCATGGTAAATTGCTTTCATTCTCTTACCATCTATGAGGGCTAACTGTTGGTAATGACTCTTCACCCATTCCGCATCGTCGATCTATGCTTCCTGTATGATCCCTAGGGAAGGAATTTCTACATCGACAGGAATGACCGCTTCTGTACCATTAACCAACACACAAGGAGTTGCACCAGTTGATGTGTGGAGTGTGCTGCGATACCATAATAAAGCAAATGATAGATTTTCATGCCAGTGTTTATTCTTTTCTACCATCTTCTTCAGTATCTTCTTGACGTTCTTGTTCGCGGCTTCTACAGCTCCATTCATCTGAGCCCTGTAAGCTTTGGAATTCTTGTGTTTGATCTTGAAGATTTCACATATAGATTTCATCAATTCACTATGGAGGTTCGAACCATTGCAAGTAGTGATTGATTTTGGGATCCTGAATCGACGAACGATATAGTCATAGACAAAGTCTACCACGACTTTCTTGTCACTGCTCTATAAGATGTTGTTTCAACCCATCTGGTGAAATACTCAATTGCTACTTGAACAAACTTATGTCCATTTGATGCGGCAGGTTCGACTGGTCAAATAACATCTATTCCCCAGGTGGCGAACGGCCAGGGCGAGCTTGTTGCATTGAGCTCATTTGAAGGCACCTTTATCACGTGAACATGGATCTGATAACGGTGGAACTTTCGGACATACTGGATATAGTTTGTCTCTATAGTCATCCAAAAATAACCTACTCGAAGTATCTTCTTGGCTAAGACGAAACTGTTCATATGCGGACCACAGGTCCCGGCATGAACTTCCTCTAGTAATTTAGAAATTTCCCTCGCATCAACACACCTTAGAAAACCCAAATTCGGAGTTCTCCTATACAGAATTCCTCTGTTGTGGAAGAAATTGTTGGACAATCTTTGAAGTGTGCGTTTCTGAGTAGCATTTTCAAGCTCTGGATATTCTCCTTTGGCAAAAAATTCCTTGATGTCATGAAACTAAGGCTTTCCATCTACTTCTTCCTCGACATGAGCATAGTAGGCTGGATGATCATGAATCTTCACTAGAATAGGGTCTATGAAGTTCTTATCTGGATGCTGAATCATATATGATAAGGTGGCCAGTGCGTCGACAAACTCATTCAGGACTCAAGGAACATGCCAGAATTCTGTCTTTGTGAACCTCTTTCTCAACCATTATACATGATGCAGATATGGGAGTATCTCGTAGTTCTTGGTTGCCCATTCTTCTCGAACATGATGTATAAGTAATTCCGAATCTCCAATTGCTACCAACTCTTGGATGTTCATGTTGATGGCCATCTTGAGCCCTAAGATGTAGGCTTCATACTCGGACATATTATTGGTGCAGGGGAACCTGAGTTTGGCGGATACCAGATAATGCTGGCCGGTTTCTAATACTAGGACTCCCCCTATGCTAACTCCCTTGAAATTTGTTGCTCGTCAAAAAACATCCTCCAACCATCATTGGATTTTGCATTGTCTTCTCCTACAATTGATACCTTCTCATCAGGAAAATACATCTTTAAGGGTTCGTACTCTCCATCAATAGGATTTTCTTCAAGGTGATCTGCTAATGCATGTCCTTTGATTGCTTTCTAAGTCATGTAGACAATGTCGAATTCACTCAGCAGGATTTGCCACTTGGCTAGCTTGCCAGTGGGAATGGGCTTATGAAAGATGGACTTTAATGGGTCCATTCTTGATATGAGATACGTAGTGTAAGCACATAAATAGTGCCTTAACTTCTGAGCTACCCAAGTTAGAGCAAAACAGGTGTGTTCTAACAGAGAATATCGGGCCTCGTATAGGGTGAACTTCTTGCTGAGATAATAGATGGCATGCTCTTTTCTTCCCGTTTCATCACTGCCCTAGAACACAACCAAACACTCCATCTAGTACCGCAAGGTAGAGTAACAGGGGTCTATCTAGCTCGGGCAAAACCAAGACCGGCGGTGTTGAAAAGTTCTCCTTGATTCTATCAAATGCCTTTTGGCAATCATTAGTCCATTTGGTAGCGACGTCTTTCTTCAGCATCTTATAGATTGACTCACAGATGATAGTGGATTGTGCTATGAATCGGCTGATGTAGTTAAGTCTCCCCAAGAAACTCACTACTTCTTTCTTTGTCTTTGGTGGTGACAATTCTTGAATAGCTTTTACTTTTGATGGATCCAACTCTATCCCTCGGTAGCTCACAATGAACCCCAAGCAATTTCTCCGCTGGAACCCTGAATTCACATTTTGTGGGATGCAATTTCAGGTTGTATCTTCCGAGTAGGACCCATTTGCAAATGTAAGCTAATTTCCCCAACAGTGGACCTTTGAGAATCATCGAAAGCCTTATCATTGATGGCCCCATCCTTGATCTCATGCAAACCTTTTTCTAATTTCCTGATTATTACCAACGGGAAATATTAAGGCTGGACCCTCCATCGACCAAGATCCCGGTAATAAAACAATCTTCACACTGCACAGTGATATGCAATGCCTTGTTGTAACTCAATCCTTCCGGTGGCAGTTCTTCCTCGTGGAAAGTGATTTTGTGACTCTCTAGCACTTGACCGACCATGTTCGCTATTTCTCATCCAGTGATGTTGCTTGGTATATATGCCTCACTCAACGCCATTAACAAGGCATTTTTGTGTGCCTCAAAATTCTGTAGCAAAGCCAAGATAGAGATCTAGGCCGGTGTTCAGCTGGTCAATGACTGAGTATTCCTTTGATTGTATCTTTATCCATAGATCATTGGGCTCGGTTTTAATGATGGCTTGTTGACCAGAGGTCTACTTACTCAACTCAGCCAAGTGTTTTGGGGTATAAACCCTGCCGGTTCTTGTCATACCCTGTGCCGCAAATTCTTCCCCAAACTTGGCTTTCCCCTTCCTTCTTGCCTCGGCTGTGTAGTCCCATGGTATAACTTTTGTGTGGAATGGTGTTACAGCTGTCATTGCTACTGGAATAGGTACCCTTCCTTTGGAAGATAATACAACAACTTCAAATGGCTCAGGCGCCTTTGTGGTCCCAAACTCGACCTCAATTGGTGTTGGCGTCTTTGCAGAGGCTAGTGTTTCAAATTCAAGTTGTATGGAAATGTTCACCTCGGCATCCTCTGAAGGCTGAATTTGAACTACAATCGGATTAAGGGTAACAATTGGTTTCTTCGGACCGTTCCCTTCTGTAATTAGACCGATTGATCCTTTGGTTTCCCAATCATTCTCTATTTCGATCATATGAATACCTCCACCTTTATGGTTTGGTAGAAGGTTGTTGCGGACATTTGGAGCCGGCTCCTTGGCCACGATGATCTTGATCAGAGTTTGGATCTTATCCTTCAGGTAGCAGCATTCCTTTATGGTGTGCCCTTTCATGCCAGAATAGTATGTACACGTTTTATTTGGGGGTACACATTGGGAAGGGTTTTCAAGGGTTATGGAAGGGATAGGGGTGACACAACCAGCAGCTTTGAGTTTTTCATACAACTGGTCGATTTGTTCAGCAATGGCGGTATACTATTTGGGAGGTCTGCAATTGAAATTTGGTCGAGGTCTAGGAAAGTTTTGGCGAGTCGGAGGTGACTGATAGTGGGATGGTTGAGTATCTTAATCTTTGTAGACGTGTGCAGGCTAGGAATATCTAGGTGAAACAAGTGGGTATGTATGAGGTGGAGGTGATTCATAGGTAGGTGGTGGAGTTTGGTAGGAAGGTGCGGGTGTTTGGAAATTCGCAATGGTTAGTTATGTAAGTGGAGATAATGGGTAGGTTTGGTATTTGATGGGTTCTTTGGTTCTCTGCGCAATCATTACAGCACTTGCGTCCCTCTTCTTGGATGTACCACCGGACTGCAGAGCCATGTTAGTGGCTTGCAAAGATTCAAAGTTAGAAACCATACCACTCTTGATGCCTTCTTCAGTACTTTACCCTAGCTTGATGATGTGAGAAAATTTATGGTTCTCGATCAACATTAGTCTTTCGTAGTATTGTGTATCCCGAGCCCGGACGAAAAATTTGTTCATCTATTCTTCCCCTAAAGCAAGTTGAACCTTAGCAGCCTCAAATCTCCAATGATTGGCATACTCGCGGAATGTTTCTGTGGGTTTCTTCTTTAAATTCTGAATGTAATACACGTCTGGTGCATTTTCCATGTTGAACCTTAACCTATCCTTGAAGTCGGACGCGATACTAACCTAGTTTGATCACTTCTTTGGGTCCTAGCTAATGTACCAAGACAGAGCATCTCCTTTCAGGCTCCTCATGAAAAGCTTTCTGCAGATCTTCTCATCTTTTTCTACTCTGCCCAGCTTGTCGCAGTATGTCCTCAAGTGAACCCTAGGATCTCCTATGCCATCAAACATTTCGAACTTGGGAGGTTTGTACCCCTCGGTCAAGTCAACATAGGGCTGTATGCATAAACCTTCATAGTTTAGCTCCTCAATTCCTTTGCTACCTTCAACGCCTTAGATCCTGGTGGTCAGCTTCTTAAGTCCTTCAGCCAAATTTCTGATGAGCAAGCCTTTGTTATCTAACTCGGGTGTGCTTGAGATGGGTTGAGTAGGATGCGGCACAGTTTCCTCATAGATGGGGGTGTTGTGTTTATTGTGGCAGTGGTCATTTGTGGAGTTCAATGGTTTCGGGATGAGCATCAGAGTGTTTTTAGGAGTGCGGCAAATATTGCAATGGTGGTGAGGAACGTGATGGTTTGGAGCATTTTTCCTAGGTATGGGATTTTATGTAACTTCTGGGGCAGCAAAGGAAAATGACAGACTTGCCAAATTTTAGACTTGATCCAATTTTTCCTGAAATTTTTGCTCGAGTTGGGACGCACTTTCTTCGGCGCTCTAGGTACCCTGAGTGATCTCTATCAGTCCAACCGAGTTTTCCTTTCTAATATTGCTCAAATCATCCATCTTTCCCTTGTTCCTATGCTTGATACTACTAGGAGGAGGAGTCGGTGGAGGGCCCTTGGATCTTGTGGAATATGATGACGATGCCAGAGTTCACGAACTAACCTTTGGAGAGGGGAATAAACAAAAGTAAAAACAAAAAGCTGACAAGTTAGTAAGGATTATAGGAAAAGATGTTGCAATATTTAAACACGTAGTGCAAGAAATATAAAGAGTGTCCTAATTTTACGGACCTCGTTACGCCCGAGGTAGGCCTAGCAACAAGTAAATTTGGATAATTTGGAACGACAAATGCCTCATTTTATTGATAAGAAAATAAGATGAATCCCGAAATGACACTAAAAAAAACAATTACTAGTGGCCATTACATTTTAAAAGGAAAAAGGAAACTCCTATCTATTTGGTTCCAGAAGGACCTTCCCCAGATTCAGTAGTGTTGGATCCCTCGTATAGCTCTCCCAGCTCGTGCAGTGCTAGCAGCAAGTAGGACCTGGCTAGATGTCCGCCTTAATTTCCTTCGACAACTCGGCAATATTCAACCCTCTTCAGAAACTTCTTTTCCAGTTCTACTATGCCTTGCTCCAAGAGGATCATTCGACCATTGGCGCTGACAGCCATATTCCTCCATTCTCAAATTAGTTTTTGGTTGGCTTGTTGTATTTAGCGGTGCTCTTTTTCACATTCCCACATCCTCTTGCGCAGTTGGTTGTATTCTACATGTGCTTCAGCCTTTTCATCGATGATCCTGTGACCTCGAACAAACCCGGGCTGACCCAAATCGTTGTGATTGTCTTCCAGCCAGCCTAAATTGTGTGGGGTACAACCAGTATGGTAGCGATCTGGTTGGATGGTGTCTCTTCCTAAGATAATTTTGCAATGCCACATATGCTGAGCCTGGCACCTGTATGGACTATCGTCATCCTAGAAGTCGGCCCGGAAGTGACTCATCTTGTCGACCCTTGGTATAACCTGCTTCCTATCCTCCTGTCTCATAAACCAGATAGGGATATGTGGATAGGTCCCTCTCAAACCAATCAGTATCAGAAACGGCGCATCCCTAGATCGAATGATGAAGTCTTCAGTAGGAAACCATTCAAAAATCCATTGTACCCGGTCCTTAGTTAGATTGTCAAAGAGTTCGACCTATTCTCTAGCGCTTTCTAGTTGGTTGAACATGTTGGGCATATAATTAATTCTCTTTGGGTGGTGAAAGGGGATATGATCGTCCAGTCTCTATGATGAATTTTCTGCTGGTACTCACCCTTTTGGAGGTGTTCCATGAACCATAATTGGAGAAGCAAATTACAACCCTTGAAATGCTTGGCTCCCTGTTGACAACTTTCTAGGGCTTGGTATATTCTACAACTATCATTGGCACAAGACTGAATGCCCGTCCATTAATTCCATCCATTAAGGTTTTGGTGACCATGGCTAGCCTGGTATGGATTCTCGTTTTCTTCATTGGAAACACTATCATCCCGAAGAAACAGAACATGAAGACAAAGACCCTTCGATGGATGTGTCCTGATGAGGTGAGGGCGAACTCGTCAGGATAAGCATGGTAAAATTTGTTGTGACTGTACCTTTCATACAAATAGTTAAAGGGAATGTATGACTCCTTCAGACATTTCAAGTCGGGATTCTTCTTTAGACCCATCATTTTGAGAAAACCTTTACCCTTGCAATTCTCCGGCATTAGCAAACCCAGAATTTCCCATGGTATCCCAGCTAGTCCTCCTATTTTCTCAAGCAATGGTGTTATCTCAATGTCTCCAAAGCAAAATACCGACCTATCACAACCCCAAAACACTTCTATGATTTTTTGTTGGGTTGAATTTCTAGGAGAGAAGGCAGGTCTCCTAGATGTTTCCTGACAAGAGCTTGATCGCTGGGATGAAGATCTCCCCACCAACTCAGCAATTTGGGGTGAATGTTTGTGACCATGCCGAATCTGGGGATTTCGTGCTTCATTTTCTGCAAAACAAAAGTGTTAGGTACTTACCTCGTCAGACTCAACTATTTAATATCAATAATTGGCATAGCAAGCATTTAGTTCTCAAAATAAATGCATAGATCGTCATAAGGTCTGTTTGGTTTCAAGGGAAACCTAGTGGAATTTGGACAAGGCTATCTTAAAGAGTCATTATGCAGACAACATAACTGACTCGACTAGGTTTGAACATGATGCATGCATATTTTTTAAAGATAAATGGTTTCTATGGGTTATTAGACTGGTACCCTTGAGCGGAAAAATAAAGAGGTAAAGGCACGGAACCGTCGACTACACCGTTGATCGACTGGTTTAACCGCAAATACACCTTTGCCAAATTTAGGGGCGAATGATATCAGAAGGGCACAACCACTCATTATAAGCGTTGCTATGGTATTTTGTTTGGAATGAGTGGAATATGATGTTGAGTATGCAGTTACATGAATTAAACAAGTTTTCATGTATTTGCACGTTCATAAAGTAATAATTACAATAATTGCTCATAAATACAACACCATTAAAGGAAAGTGGTAAAAGAAAGCATTAAGAGAAAGAAAAGGAAACAATGAGCCAAGTCAGTTTCGTAGTAGAAGAAATAATGAATACTTAAAAACAAATGAAGACACGTAAAGAAGCACAAAGTCACAAATAGCATGAAATGGTAAAAGCCTTAAACAATATACCCAGTAGAGTCACCATTCTGTTGATGCCCCATTTTCTCGTGAAATCTGGTTTATGAAATTTCGGTGGAAAACTCTTTTCCTTTTGGGAATTGGGTATAAGAGAATTGAAGAGTCGCCACCTAATTATTTAAGTTCATTATGTACTTAGAATGATTTCTAGCTAAAAATAAAGAAGGACTACAGAATGGGTAAGGGCTTGAAATTATCTCGAGGGGAAGGTGTTAGGCACCCTTAGATATCCACTAGTATGGTTCCCGGCCATGCTACAATTGTGACTTTGAATACAAACAACAAATAAACAAGAAAAGCATTGTAAATACTAAGTACTTTCACATAATGGTTGCAAATAAAAGAAGTACATGAGTTTTAAAAAGTGCTGAAATTTGGAAGAAGGTAGTTTTATAATTAAAGAGAAGATGCACAAGTAAAAGGGGAATGAGTCAAATAATTGATGCAAGTAAGTTAGGAAAAAAGAAGAAAAGGGGCGGAGGTTTTGGGAAAAACATTATTGAAAATCAGACAATTTAAAGAGAGATTTTTCGCATAATAGGTGCAAGTACTTGAAGTGAAAGAAGAAATTGAAGAACTGAAAACTAAGCAACTTTAAAAATTCTGGAAAAAAACAAGTAAAGAGGTAAGAGGGTCCTAGGTTTATAAATAACATGGATCACCCCGCACAACATCCGATAACTATTTATACATGTGAAATTATCGCGTGATCATCATATCCATGTCTACTCTTTACCCATCCCGTTAAGGTATTAAACGCGGAATAATGTCGTTACTTATGCATGCTAGTACCCGTACCAATCCTAACAATCTCGTGGGAATTTGGGACTACTAATCCTAAAAGGAAGGGTGATTTGGATATTTAGATTTTTAAAAGGATAAAATTCTAATGCGACAAACAAAAACACATGACGCGGTTAATGGGAAACACATAGCAGTTTAAAGGCTCAAACATGCCTCCAGCAAATTGTTTAGCATGACTTACAGATACTTATTAGGTCTTCAATTAAACTATAACATTAAGATGTGGCTGATTTATCACATATTGCTCAGATGAGAAGCCCGAATTAGGGCTTACCCTGGTTGTAATTATCAAAGACTGGTGCAGTTAATTGATCACCTAAATAGGTTGCCTAGGTGAGACCTATATGCATAATATCTAATAATGCAAAACGTACTGACTTTAAGGAAGGCCTGATGATTATAGAAAACACAAGTTTTGTAGATTTTAGGTGACCTTACTACTGATTTGAGACTTGTAGACGAAAGAGATGAATTAGATTCAACTAGTTACTCCTAAGCATGATTTCTAAGCATTTTTGGTTTTTAAAAACATTATCGGGATGCAGGAATCCTATAGGCATGGTATCTAGGATGCAACTTGTTATTATTTTAACCTATAGATTGTTTGCCTAATGACATATGTATATGCAGAAGTGCAGAAACTTATAAACATGATTTCTATATGCAGAAGTACAGAAACTTATAAACATGATTTCTATATGAAGTGCAGAAAAACTTATAGACAAGTTTCCTGATGCAGTAATGGAACAACTTATAGGGAGTATTTCTAATGAAATGCGTAACTTATAGGCATGATTTCTAATGCAAATTCATAAAATTATAAGCATGATTTCTACATAAGGTGCAAAAAAACTTTAAGGCAGATTTCTATATGACATGCATAGATGAAGACCAGAATGAGATTGCAGGAACAAATGCCTAAGAACATGATGTCTACCCACATGCATACATGAGTGACCCTCACCCTTTTTACTATATATCCCATAAGTTATTATAAATTATTACAACCCTAATGAATGAAGAAAAGTAAAATTACATCATAAATTAAACTACAACCAATGAGCCTAATTGAGACTCAAGGTCTAAAATATGAAATAAACCAACTTCCAAAGATCAGATTTCCAAAGTCTTTCTCTTGTTTGGGATGTGTCAAAGTTCCCAACAGACTCAAGGGGACTCCGAGAAATGCTTACACCCAAGACATTGTAGAATTAGATTATAGTACAATGTGAAAGTGCCAGACATCAAATGTCCAAGTTTAGAGGGATTTCAAGGTCCCAAGGCAAGGCTCATAGGAGGGGGGGGGGGGAACTTAGAGTCTAAAGTAAGTGTAAGTGCATAGAGGGGAGTTAGGGAAGGCCATGGCAGGCTGATGGTCATGTCCAACAATTAGAAGTGCTGGTACACCCTTGACCAGCCTATTAGCCAAATCTTAGGAGTTAGGATCCATTGAGGATCACGTTCAGACCTGGTTAGTAATTTTTATACTGCCAGGCCATGGGGCTTAACTCAAACACATAGAAGGGAATATGGGTATGGGGAATTGAAAACAAACAACAAACGCAAAGGGATAGTAGCATATTTTAATACAGAACAGGACATCAAAGTAGATAAGGGTGTAGCAACTGTATGTAAAGACATTAAGGAGGAAGCTGAAATCAAAATTGAGACATACCAGTTTCAAGGAAACAAATAGTTAAAACAACAGTCTTGAGAAACCAAGTTGTAGGTCAACAGTCCCAAAGATCTCAAAAGAGAATAAAATGTTGCGGAAGTATTCAAATTGCAGGTGAATAATGTGTGCTCGAGCAGTGAACTCGAAGAAGTATTGAATTATAAGTGTGTGAGTAATGTAAGTTGAAGGTATTGAACTGAAGGTTCAAGGTTTTCTCCGTGTAGAAGGGTAGAAGGGTCGTGCCTCTTTTATAATGCAAAAAACAAGTAAGAAAAGGTAAGGGAATAGTTCGCAATCAATCACATAAAGTATCCCATTAGTTAAGGGATTCTGATTTCAAATGGGTAGGAGAAAAATGAGGAAAGAAATTTGATTAAAATCTTTTCCAAAGTAACACAAAAATGGTAAATACATGGGAATTTATTTAAGGAAAAGTCTAGTGGTACACGGTTTGTGAAAAATAAGGAAAGGGAATCAATCAAACAACCATTGAAATCAAAATCACAGGCTTTGTTTAAATGAACCAAGTCAGGAAAAGTTAAAGAAGGTTCAATAAAAGGAAAATCAGTACCAATTAGTCAAGCCTTATTAAGAGGATCTCGAAATCAATCAATTACTGGCGAAAACCCTTTTTGCAAGAAGAAATCCTCATATATAAAGTACACAGATAAACAAGAAGGAGTTGTCATGCTAATTTGAAAAATATAGGCATAGAAAGGTTCATAATCATAAGCAAAGAGTTTCAAATTCAGTTCATAGTACTCAGAACGAGTCTGATTGTCCGGGGTTCCAAAGCAGAACCCTAATCAAACATGCCAAAGAAATCCCCCAATTCCTAGGGCTTCTAATTAGTCATAGAGATGAGATGCCAAATCATGAGAAACAAAGAAACATGATAGCATGTTTGAAACTACAAAAAAACAAAAATTGATTTAAAGCATGAAGAACATGTTTTAAGAAAAGTTTAGAAGAGAAGGAGTGATAAAAACTTAAGAAGCACTAGATGAAACATGCTTAGCAAGAACTCGAACAAAGTCTAGTAGAACAAATAAAAATTAAAGAAATTAGTAGGAAACACACACAATAGAAATCATGTAGGAAAATGTAGTAAAGATAATCATGCAAGCCTAATCTAAAGGCATAGTAACACACAAAATCATGGAAGAATAATGTACAATAGATAGAAAAACTAAAGAGCAAACACATGTGTGGTAGAGAAGAAAACATACGAGCATAATGTAGACAAAAACACATAAAGAAATAATAGGAAGAATCATAAATATTTTTTGAAAACCTTTTTAGAAACCCTAAATAAAAACAAACGATTTTGAAAAGAAAATTTGGGGAAAACACTTTACACATCTAGTAGAACTCAAATACATCGTAGATCTAAGAAAACAAATAGAGAAAAACCTCGAACAGCTTAGGATTTCTCCGAAAACCTAGAAATGATAAAGGCTTGGAAGAAATTACGATCTTGAGTTGGATCGATCTTGGGTCGGATGAGTGAGGATCAGGCTCTTGAGGCTTTAATATGCCGGAGAAAAGGCCATAAAAGCTATAAAACCAAAGATATAAGAAGATCTAAAAGAGAACCGTCGAGGTCATGCTTCAAAACTTTGAACTCCCAAGTTTTAATGGTAGAGAGGGGTGAGTACAGAATATCCATGGAATGAGAAGCCATGGATTCCAGTGAAAGCATGGTGGAAAAAAGGTCGGAGATGATTAGGGTTCAAAGAAACTTCGAGAGTGTTTGAGAGACAATGGGATTCAAAGGCGGCTGAGAATGAAATTAGGGATTAGGGTAGGTAATTTGGGGTTAAGATGGTAAGGGGTGATCCTGGCCGTTGATTAAAAATGATAAACGATCTAGATTGAAATAAAATCCGAGTAGGCTAATAAATGAGTTAAAGGGTTAAGTAAAGATAGAATCGGGCTGATCCAAGTGGGGTTGGGATTGGGTCAATTTGAAGGTTAAAATTGGAATGTAGATACGCTATAATTGAAATGAAATGGGGCTAAATGTTAAATAGCTAATTTTCCTTTTTATTTATGAAAAACGGTAAAAATGATTTTAAAGCAAATTAAAAGTACTGAATCGATTAATAATATAAAAATATTTCTGGTTTCTACCATCTTCCTTAGTATTTTCTTGATATTTTTGTTGGCGGATTCTACGGCTCCATTCATCTGAGTCTATTGGCTGTGGATTCTTGTGCTTGATTTTGAAAGTTTCACACATGGCTTTCGTTAGATAACTATTGAGATTGGTGGAAGTATCAATAACAATGGACTCGGGAACTCCAAATTGGCAAACAATACAATCTCTTACAATGTCTGTGCGACTTTCTTGGTTATAGCTTTGTATGATGCAACCTCTACTCATTTTGTAAAGTAATCAATGGCTACCAGAATAAACCTGTGTCCATTCGAAGCAGTGGGCTCAATTGAACCAATTACATTCATTCCCCAAGCGGCGAATGGCCAAGGTAAACTTGTTGCATTGAGATCGTTTGGCGTCACTTTTATCATATCGGCTTGCGGTTGGCACTGGTAGCATTTGCTGACATACTAGACACAGTCTGTCTCCATGGTCATCCAAAAGTAACCGAACTTGAGTATCTTATCTAAGATAAAACCATTCAAATGTGTCCCAGGTCCCAACATGTATCTCCTCAAGTAGCTTAGAAGCCTCTTTGCATTGACACATCTTAGCAGTCCTAAATTAGGAGTCCTCTTTTACAAATTTCCTCTATTGTGGAAGAAGTGATTGGGCAATCTATGGATTGTGCATTTCTATGTGTGGTTTTCATGCTCCGGATTTTATCTTTTCGCCAAATACTCCTTCATGTCATGGAACCAAGGTTTTACATCTATTTCTTCTTCAACATGAGCACAATACACTAGCTGATTATGGATTCTTACTAGGATGGGATCAACAAAATTCTTATCTGGATATTGTATCATGGATGATAAAGTGGCCAATGCATCGACACACTCATTCTGAATTTTGTTCACATATCGAAACTCTATCTTCGCAAACCACATTTTCAATCCCGCGCATGGTGTAGATATTGTAATATATTGGAATTCTTGGTGGCCCACTCTCCTTGTACCTAGTGCACAAGAAGATCTAAATTAGCGATTACCTGAAGCTCTTGAATGTTCATGTCTATTGCCATGTTGAGTCATAGTATGCAAGCTTCATATTCTGCCATGTTGTTGGTGCAGGGAAATCAAAGCTTAGTAGATACCAGATAATGTTGACCCATTTCTGATACCAAAGCTACTCCAATGCTTACTCTTTTGAAATTTATAGCCCTGTCAAAGAACATCCTTTATCCGTCGTATGCTTCGGTAATGTCCTCTCATACGAATGATACCTCTTTATCAAGGAAATATGTTTTCAAGGGTTCGTATTCCCCTCCCACTGGATTTTCAGCAAGATGATCTTCAAACATTTGTCCTTTGACCGCCTTTTGAGTTACATAGACGATATCGATATCACTTAATAGTATCTGCCATTTGGCTAACTTCTCAATTGGCATGGGTTTCTGGAATATATGCCTCAACTTCTAGGCTGTCCAGGTCAAAGCACAACAAGTTCGTTCAGTAGAGAGTACCGTGCTTCATAAGGCGTGAACTTCTTACTCAAGTAATATATGGCTTGCTCCTTTCTCCCTGTATTGTCATGTTGTCCTAGAACACATCCAACGGCTCCATCCAATACAAATAGATAGAGTAACAAATTTTGTCCTAGTTCTGGCGGGACCAGAACTAGAAATGTGGACATGTACTCCTTGATCTTGTCAAAAGCTTTCTGACAATCCTCGGTCCAGCTTGTCTTGGTATCTTTTCTCGGCATCTTGAAGATGGGTTCACACATAACCGTAGATTATGTTATGAATCAACTGATATAGTTGAGATGTCCTACTAAGCTTATCATGTTCTTTTGGCTCCTAGGTGGTGGTAACTCCTGAATAGCCTTGACAATAGACGGATCTAGCTCGATCCTTCAACGATTGACAATGAATCCTAGTAGCTTTTTTGCGGGAACCCCGAATGCACACTTTGCATGGTTTAGTTTTTAAGTTGTACCTCCTTAGCCCGTCAAATAACTTTCTCAAGTCCGCTATGTGATCTGCGGCCCTCTTGACTTTGATAATGACATTGTCTACATACACATCTATTTCGTTGTGTATCATATTGTGAAATATGGTTGTCATGTCTCTTATATAAGTAGCCCCAGCATTCTTTAGACCAAGTGGCATTATCTTGTAGCAGTATAACTCATATGGTATAATAAAATCAGTTTTCTCTGTGTCTTCTTCATCCAAGCAAATCTGGTGATATCCTGTGAAGAAATCCACAAAGAATTGGAGTTCATGCTTGGCGCAATTGTCGATCAGGACGTGTATATTTGGCATCAGGAAGTTGTCCTTGGGTCTTGCTTTGTTTAAATCTCGATAGTCAGCATGTACTCTGACTTTTCCATCTTTCTCCAGTACTGGCACAATGTTGGCTAACCAGGTTGGGTACTCAACCACCCTGAGTGCTTTGGATTAGATCTTCTTGGTAACTTCCTCCTTGATTTTCAGGCTTATATCTGGTTTGAACTTTCTGAGTTTCAATTTTACTGGCGGACACATGGGATTATACGCGACTTGTGAGCCACTATAGACGCGCTTAAATCGATCATGTCATCATATCACCATGAGAAAATGTCCTCATACTCTTTTAAGACATGGATGTACTCTTACTTCTCTACTGGTGATAAGTGAATGCTAGTGTGAGTTTCCTTGACAGTCTCGACATTCCCCAAGTTTACTGCCTCGGTTTCATCCAGATTGGACTTAGGCTTATTCAAAGTTTTCAACATCCCTGACAACTTCCTCGAGTATATCGTCTTCTTTATCCAAATGAATAACCTCATATTGCGTTGCCTCATTACATATCACAGTCAGTGGTTCATTAGGAAAAGTAATAATAATGCTGTAGAAAGAAAAAGTGTGGAAAATAATAATGAATAATAAAGAGCAATGCATTTGATTAAAATGAAAAACATCCGGTCAAGTATGGCACGATGAATCGAGCGTTTATTTTGAAACAAATAAGTCTTTAAAACAAAGTTACTAAAAATCTTAAATGCCTAGAATAACTATAGAAATAAAGTTTGCCAAGCTACCTAGGGACTCGGCAGGGCCGGGATGGTGTAGTGGTCCAATTTCTGAGAATAACTCTCCTCTCCATGGTCTAGACATTGAGGCCTTTTTCCTCCTCCTCCTCCTCCTCAATTATTGCACTACAGTCCATGTCTCCATCTTCTAAGAACAGGTTCTTCACCCCGACTAATGCCTCATCTTTTGCAGTTCCCTATATTAGATCAACTTGGTAAAATGCTTGATCTATATGTGGCATTGGTTGTTTGATAGGGTAATACGGTCGGCACCATGGAGGTGACCAATCATTATACTCTTGACATGTGTACTAATATCCGAGTCCAAAGGTAGTACCATGACCCTTCAGCCGTATCGGTTTAGTGATACCCTGGAGGGTCTTCCCAAGACCTTTGCCAGGTTCATACCCAGACCATGCCGGTATTCTATCTATTTTACTGCTCCACCATTTGTATTTCTCAATGGCATTGACACGTTCAATGTGATGTAAGTTTCCCCTCTTAGCCTTCTTTTGTTTTTGATAACCGGGATAGCTTAGCTGGTGTAACCAGGGTTACTCCTATCTCCGTGAATGATCACCTCCTGACGATTCCATTAGAATTTCATCGCTTGATGTAGTGTGGATGCCACAACCCCAGTTGCATAGATCAATGGTTTGCCCAACAGGTGATTGTACGAGGCTGGTATATCAAGCACCTGAAATTTGATGTCGAACCAAGTTTGTCCCATCTGCGGGCAAAGGTTAATTTCCCCGATCGTGTCCCTTTGAGACGCATCGAAGCTTTCATGTTCATGCTTCTTTCCCTTATTTCATGAAAACCTTTGTCCAAGATTATTAGAGTATTCAACGGACAAATATTGAGACTCGAACCTCCATCAATCAAAACCCTGGTAATGAATTTGTCTTCAAATTTCACCGTGATATGAAATGCTCAGTTGGGATTCAACCCTTCAGGCGACAACTCATCCTTATGGAGGATTATTATATGACTTTCCAGCACTTGTCCTACTATGTTGGCCATTTCCCTGCCAGTGATGTTGTTGGGCACATAAGCTCCACTCAACACCTTTATTAAAGCGTTCTTGTACGCCTCTAAGTTTTGCAATAGTGATAGGATGGATATCTGAGCTAGAGTTTTGTTCAGATGGTCAATGACGGAATACCCCTTACTTGTACTTTCCTCTGAAGGTCATCTGGATCTATTTAAATGACTAGTTGCTTGGTAGTGGTATCCTTACTTAGTCTTCCCAAGTGTTCAGGTGCATAGACTCTTCTAATCCTAGTCATTCTTGTGCAGCATAAAATTCTTCTAACTTTGCCTTCATTTTTTGCCGAGCTTTGGCAAAATAATCCCAAGGTATAAGCTTTTGAATTGAAAGGAGGTGTAGTTGATACTATCACCGTGAAATGTGTAACCATTTGTACTTCAAACAGAACAGGGGTGGCCGTAGGTGGAGCCGCCTCTACCTCAAATGGAACTGATACAGCTACCTCAACCGCGATTGGTGACTGAGTATGTACCATAATAGGAGTGAGTGTGACTGAGGTTTAAAGTCATCGCTTTCCCAAATAAGCCCAATCGACCCCTCAGGGTTCCATTCTTCGTTCGTCTCTATCACATGTACTCCACCACCTCTATGATCAAGGAGAGGGTTGTTACGGACATTGGGTGCAGCTTCCTTTGACTGTATAACCTTGATGTAAATTAGTATTTGGATATTATCTGTCATTGTTCGGCACTCATTAGTGGTATGCCCCTTCATACCAGAATGATACGCACAAGTTTTGTTTGGATTGACCCGTTGGGATGGATTTTCTAATGCCACAGGGGGAACATGAGTGATGTAACCTGCGGCTTTCAATATCTGATACAACCGGTCGATAGGTTTAGCAATGGCGGTGTATTGTTTGGGTGGCTTGTGATCGAAATTGGGTCTTGGTCTTGGATAATTCTGGCGAGTCAGAGGTGATTGGAAATGGGATGTATGAGAGTTATAAGTATGATGGACAATGGCTTGTTGGGAATATCTGGGAGATGATGGTTGATATGGGGGTGGTGGTTCTTGGTATGTGGGTGGATGTGTTTGATAGGTAAGTGGAGATTTCGGGACTTGAGTCACAATTACTGCCCCAACGTCTTTCTTCTTTGACATGCTGCCTGATTGCAATGCCTTATTTGTAACCTATAATGCCTCAAAAATTTTAACATCCCGCTTTTGATGTCTTCCTCGATTCTTTCCACCAGTTTGATGATATTAGAGAATTTATGGTTCTCAATAACAATCAATCTTTCATAATACCGCGGATCTTGTGCTTTGATGAAGAACTTGTTTATCTGTTCCTCGTCCAAAGATAGTCTGACCTTGGCTTCTTCTGACCTCAAACGTGTAGTATACTCGCGAAAGGTTTTGGTAGGTTTCTTCTTGAGATTCTGGATGTAGAAAACATCTGGTGTGTTTTCTGTGTTGAACCTGAATTGGTCCATTAAATTGGACGCCATACTCACCCAATTGGACCATTTCTTGGGATCCTAGCTGATATACCAGGACAAAGCATCTCTAGTAAGAATCCTCATAAAGTTTTTCATCTGGATTTTTCATCCTTTTCGACCCCGACAAGCTTGTCACAAAAGTCCTTAGATGAACCTTGGGATCACCTATACAATCAAACATCTCGAACATGGGAGGTTTGTACCCCTCTGGCAGTTCTATATCTGGCTATATGCATAGGTCTTCATAATTCAAACCTTCTATCCCTTTGCCGCCTTCGACACTCAAGACCCGACTTGTCAATTTCTTGAGTTCTTAAACCATGTTTTTGATGAGCATGTCCTTCTTAGATAGTTCTGGTATATAGGAATTTTGTTGGGTAGAGTGACATACAGTTTCCATATATATAGGGTTGCTTTGAAGGGTTCCAGGGACTTGGGTGTAGTGATGGTCGTCAGTTGAGTTTTGAGGATCGGGAATGGGTTATAGTGTATTTTAGGGAGTGTGGTAAGTGGTGGTTGGTGGGTGTGAGCATGTGATCTTTGCCACGCATGATTTACTCCAACAAAATTCTATAAATTAGGAATTTTCCTTTAATTATTTGAATTTAGGAATTAATTGCATAATTTTTGTATTTGTTTGTATTTTTGTGTGCATTTTTAATATATATAATTCATAAAAAATAAAAAAAATATTGCATTTGCATTTAGGACATAATTTTCTACCTTTTAATATAATTAGTTATTTAATATTACAAAAGTAAAAGAAAATAACAACACAACCCTCTTTGCTTTTTTACTTTTAATTGTTTGAATTCATTACATTTTTGCTTTCAATTTAGGGCTTAACTAATTTTTGTAAATATTATGAGGTTTAATTAGTTGGTATTGTTAATTAATTTAGTTTTAAGGTTTAATTTTTAGTTTAGTGATAATTTGAAAAAAGAAAAAGAATAGAAAATTAAAAAAAAATTGAGTAATTAAATAAAATGCCTAAATTTGGGCTGGCCAAAATGAGAAATTAAACCCCAAACCCATCCAAAACCATTCTACCCAGCCTAGACCTGCGTCCAAATCCGGTCAAACCACCCCTTCAGTAAAACGATGTCGTTTAGAAGATTTCATCTGGACCGTTGGTCTCTTTTGATCTAACAGTCCGAAACTGGCTTGTCAATAATATACGTATGTCCAAACTCCCCCTACCCCATCTCTCGTCTCTCACAACACCCGCCCTTTCCAAAGACCAAACTCTAGCCGCCCTAGCTTCCTCCGCCATCTCCGTCATCCGCCGCCTACCGGAAATCGCCTCCGCTGACGGCCAGTGGCCAATCGCCACCAAACTTACACCAAACTCCTTCTCCTCTTTCCAAATACACACCCCCTTCCTTCGAATCCCAGCCAAACCTCTCGAATATTGAATCAAAGAGAGGCGGCCAAACCCTAATTCCTCCGTTCAATCGCAAATTAACACCAAATCATCTCCACAACACCCTCTTCCCTAATCTCACACTACCAACCTTCAAATCTACGCCAAACCTTTTGAATCTTGAATCAAAGAAGAAACCCTAAAAGTAAAAAAAAGGTCTGAATCAGTGGGATTTTGAAGTTCCGAGTTTGAAATCAAGTTTAGTTGTGTGTTCTCATTTGAGAACACATGATTGAAGTTTATTCAAGTCTCAAATTCTTGGGTTCGTCGGAGTTCAAGTTCGAGTCGGAGTTGCCGTTGTTCTTGAAGATGTTAAAGATTCCATCTGTATTTTTCCTTATTTCTTTCTTCTTTAAGTTATCAATTTGTTCTTCTTTTAGTGTGCTAATTTTTAATCTAGTGTAGGCTAGAAATGTTTCTATTGAAATTTTTTACTCATAATTAATAAAAAAAGAAAAGAAAATATTAACTATGGTATACAGTTTCAGTCTCATTTCTCATCTTCAAAGTTTTGGGTTTGGGTTTGTAAGTACAAACAGAGGTCCAAATATTTGAAGCCCGTCTGTTGGCCCAAGATTGGGGTTGGGTCATTGGGTCAAGTTGACCTAGGCCTGTTTGATCTATTAAAGGTAAAATTTAGGAGACATAAGGGTAATTTAGGATTTAACATAAGAGAATATTTTCAATAACCACTTAAGAAGCTTCCTAAAAGCTGCAGATGACACTAACTTGATTCACAACTCAGTAATTAAGGATCTTTAAGAAAATAGGGAAATTTAAAAACGTCTAAAATATACATTTAGCCTATCTCAGATGCCCTAGTAATTTGCCTATAAAGGCATAGTTACTTGCAAATGAATTAAGAGGAGGAGAGAACTTTAAGAGGTAAAAAGATCTCGAAAAATAAAAAACGACTGAAAACTCTAAAAAACATACTCTTTCATTGAGCTGTTAGTGGTTTCTGAAGTTTCTTCTAGTGCTAAACAAATTTAGGGTAGCTGTTAGTTGAAATGAATTTAAATCCAGTCTAGGTAGAGGTCCTTTGGTTTATTGCTGGGTGTGAAGCTGTTATTCTGGGTTGTTTTACTTCATTTACTGGGTTCTGGGTCGTTATACGTCAATCTCTGGGTTTGAAATTTGATTTTTGAACTGTTGGTTGGTTCTGTTGATTTGTTACTGCTGTTGAACCTTTGATCACTTTGATGATTGTTTTATTCACATTTTCAGGTATGTAAAGACACTTGAGTCATGAATAAATGTAGATATTGAAGAATATGAAATCAAGTTGAATATGCTATCAGGGTAGTTAGTTACATGGTTACAGTTATACTTCAGTTTAAGACCTGGAGGTTGAACCTATTTGAATGTAATGATTTGAGGAACATTTGAACTCTTAAATATATTGATGTAATTAAGAAGTAAGGATGTTGGTTATTTTAGGTGAAGTTATTTAGTTTGGCTATGTTGCAAAGCTGTTAATTCGAAGTTTGGGTTCAACACAATCCATTCATGTTCTATTTGTTTTAGTTGCTAAAATGTATCTTCTTATGGTTTACAATACTCATTAGCTTGAGTCTGCTGTAGTTTTTTTTCTAGATTCAATTAATGGTCCAACATTTAATGATGGGTATTGTGGTTCTCTATCCGTTGAGTGCCAATTTTCAGAATTTGTTGATGTCTCTTTTAGCCTAGCTGTACAGATTAATTTGAAGATTTAAAGGTTTAAAATTGTTTATTAGTTAGTTGTTTAGTTGAAACTTTGTTTATGCTTAAAGTTACAGTAGCATGTTGCATTGAATAATTGAATACTTCACGCTTGAACCAGTTCCATTTGGGTGCCTCAGGGATTCAACCTTAAGGCTTCATTATTTTGTTGCATGGCTTCGACTTGGGCTCAATTATGAAGCCCATACCTGAAAATTTTTTAAACAAGATCTGGATCGTTTCCTTTCGATTGGGCCATAGCCTTCCTTTATTAGCTCAAACCTATTCGCGTAATGGATCAATTATCCTTATATAAGCCTTCCTGATTATTAACTGGTTTGTTTTTGTCAAGCATTGAATAATATAATAAGCATGTCTCTCTTGGTTTGCACGATGAGGATTCGATCCAGAGTCCTCTGCCCGCAGCTTATACCTGCGCATACTTGGGCCCATTTTGGGCTTGAGTTGAAGTAGCGCTCATTGCATTTGGGTAGCTTTTCAAGTTGAAGATCTGAGTTTGAGCTTCAATTTAGGGATAGTTGTAACTTTGTTATGCGGCATTTCAATAACTGTAGAGGCGGCCCAAATAGATAATAATGGTCACGACCTTTCGAGTTTAGCTTAAATTACCTTTAAAAATAAAATTGAGGTGCACCATACCAAATAAAACAATAAATGTGTGGCCCTCTTTAATTATTTAATTTAAAATACTTAGAACTCAGGGTGTGCCATTTAGCGAATCTTCATGGCCTCCCGTAAAGTTAACAACGTGTTAGTTGATTTAGGCACGTTATCTAATAATACTACCTTCTTAAACTCGGGTGTGCATTTCATGTGACCAAAATCTAAATCCTAATACACTGAATAAAATGTGTTCCAGATTGCGGGTGCATTTCAATCTTCGTTAAAATTAATCAAAAGCGGTAATAATTTAAAATTGCACCATAGGTTTGAACATGTATTGAAATCAGGTAATAGGCCAATTACAATAGTTTAAGTGGCCGTGCTAGAACCAGGAAATTTGGGGGTGCCTAATACTTTCCCTCGGGTTAATATAATTCCTTATTCAGAATTTCTGGTTCGCAGACTTCAAAAGGAAAGTCGAATTTTCCTCGATTTGGGATTTAAAAATAAACCGGTGACTTGGGACACTAGAAAAAAAAACTATCCCAATTGGCGACTTTGAATAAAAATAAATAAATAATCCCATTTCGAATAATGTCACTTAAATTGGAATGGTGTGTAAAAAGGAGTTTTGACAGCTCTGGCGACTTTGCTGGTAATACAAACACAAAAATTCGGTTCATGGTTTAAGAATTAGAGCTTAGAATAGATGTTATGATTAGCTTTATCTGATTTTCCTTCATGTTTCATGCCTAATGTGCTAAATGCTTTACCGCTTTAATATTTGGTGAATTGTATATATAAACTGCTATGAAACCCTTCATCTCTCTGAGTCTTCTATTTCATGGAGAAGGGACCCTTCGTGTGACTTCTCTTCTTTTTAGAGTCTTATCCCATTCAGAACGAGGTTCAGACAAGTTTTTAAGCTGGCGAAGTATTCCCGGTATGCTGCCCCACGGGCTCGAGTTGTCCACTCGGGTAAGCCAGCTCTAGAACAATAAACCCAAGGTTTAAACCTAGTATAAACAACCCCCATGCTGGATCCCTAGTAGGAATGTTGATTACATCACGTGCATTTGACTTAGGAGATCAACACAGGGGTCGGATCTGTCTAGGACAGGTGTCCCTGAAATTAAAGACCATCCTGATGCATCTTTGTTGCTACTTGTGCATTTATTTACTTTGGATTTGCCATTCTTGTCTAAAATAAGCCGAATGCCCCTAAAAGGGCGCCAGAAGGCTGTTTTGCAAGAATAACCAGCTTGAATCATTTCTAACGGTTAGCGGGAACAAACTTAAAATCTTTTTCCCCGAAGTGCTAAAAGGCCGTATCTGCAAAGCAAGGTCTTGTCTTTGAAATGAAAATTTTGAAAAAAAATGGTGTTACTTTTCCTTTTAGGACAAAATGAGCTATTGAATCACCTTATTAAATGTGCAAGATGAGCACGAATGAAATTGAACACTTGACAATCCTTAATGAGATCCCCTTGAAGCTCCACATGTGGTGGGATAATCTAGGAAAAGGCAGTAGAGAAACAATGGTAAAAGTCCTAGGAGTCTTCGTCGGACTATTAAACATCAAGGCACTGATGGACGTAATTAAAGCTTTAATACCTTTCTGGGACCCAACTCGCAGTGTTTTCTTTTTCTCTACCTTTGAGCTTACAACTACATTGGAAGAAGTTGCGGGTTATGCAGGCCTTAATGAAAACCTTAGAAGCTGATATCCATTGTCACCAACACTGTTACCCCCCACAGATTTCTGGATTTTCTGAGTATTTGTCGGAATGTTCAGGATGGAAATTTATCTGAAGGACATTGCAGACTCCACTTTTTGTATCATCTATATGGTAACCCTTAAGGCTTTGAAGAGCGGAACAGTGGTCTAACTCATGCTGGAAATAAAGAAAAATGGGAGGCAAGGTAGGGTTTAGATTTTATAAAGATAGGTCTTGTAGGAATGATCGATGTTGCAATCAAGAAAGCCAACATCACTGTGATTCCTCTGATTGTGTCTGAAATATATGGAGCCTTGACTATCTGTCGGGAAGGAGGAAAGTTCTTCCAAGGTTGCAATTTGTTACTATAATTATGGATGCAAGAACACCTCTGCCACACGGTTGGGTATATAAATTATGGTTTGACCAGTTTGAGTTGCATTGAAGAATTTGAGAGCCGGGTAGCAGGTATTGAATTCCCTACGGGTACTGAAGCTTGGCTTGTACATGTGTGAGCTTTGAATGCCAATAAAATTGAGTGTGTATTTGGATGGCTTCCTGTCACTGAAGTAGTGTACATGTCAGCTGAAGTGTCTTATATCCTCTTGATGGGTATCCGGAGCATCCAACCTTATGCTCCCTACAGGGTTTGTGCCAATTAGGAAGATTTCAGACCATCCACAATGATGAAGATTTGAGTAAACATGTCATTCAACTGGACCAAAAGCCGCATTTCCAGAAGGGAAAATTCGCCAACTATGGAATGAATGTAGGTTTCTTGAACCTAAGACTATAGTGCGAGACCAAGCTAGAGGTGAAGTGGACCCTAAGTACATTTTCTGGTTCAGCAAGAAATTCTAGATTTCTGAAAGGCCGGCAAATAGACACCATGTCGAACAGTTCACTTATGGGGAACAAGTGTAATGGGACTAGTTAACCAAGGAAAATGAGTACAAGGCCAAAATAAGCCAATTTGAAAGGTGAGTCATAGAGCTTCAGTTTAAAAATGTGTTCAAGCTGTAGCAGACAGGGAAGAAGAGAAAAAACTAGTCCAAGAAAACGAGGTGCTCAAAGCTCAGATCTGCAAGATGAAAATAGCTGCCAGCAACCGAGAAAGAAGCCAGGTTGATGAAAGACTTATAAGAGCTCTAAAAAAGAAAATCATCAAATGTCAAGAGGACTTGGAAAAGTCTGAAGATGGTCTAGAAAAAATTCGAGCACAATGGACAAAGAAGGAAGAATAACGAGCACGATTGGTGCAACAAACGAAGAGGAACTATGAAGGGGCCATTACCAGCCTAAGAAGAATGGTAACTACTCTTGATGATAAGGTAGGCAAACGAGCTAAAGATTTCAAAGATGATAGGGAGAACTCTTATAACCTAATGGCTAAAATGGAGGAAGAGATACAACAATTAAAAAATCAACACTTTCATGACTCTCAAGTGTTAGAAGACCTGAACCAGCTAATAGGGTGATTACTTTAGGAAAAAGGCAAAATCATAGAAAGGATCAGAACCATCTCTAACTACATTACCATAAAATGCAAAGCGTGCAAGGACATGACTCGTGCCACGTTTTTTGCTGCTGTGACGAATTTTGTCCGTCAAGTTATGAGTGATCTGGAGCGACTACAATGGTGTGTTGCACATAGGCCCGTGGCGAGCCGAATGATGCCCCGTGGGCCCTAGCTGTTGAAGCTTTAATGTATTACTGATTTTTCAAGCATCCAGTATGTATTTTGTTTAATTTTGAGTCCTTTTGTAGTTCTAAGAAGATGAGTAGTTTTACATCTTTTGTAATAAAAGTTTTATTGATGAAAAAATAAAAATTCCCAAAAATTGTCTCCTTAATTTTGGCATTTATTTTCCAGAACTACGCTTGATCTGATTCATACAAGGTCATGATACGTAGGCAATCTACATAGGATTCGATCACAACAAAAGAGAGGGGGAAGAAAATGAGGACAAAAAGAAAAGCAAGGAAAAGAGAGAGTGAAATGAAGAGGAGAAAAATGGGAAAGAAATAAGGAAAAGGCGGGATGAAGCAGGTAACCGTTGCAAAACATTTAGGAACCCATTTAACTGTTTAGGTGCTTCATACCCCAATGTGCGATTACCTATCTTTTATTTGTCACACTAACTGTTTGCTGCTATTCCTTCTTCAGTCCAAGGTTTTTATAGAACGTTGGTTGGTTTTCGTGGTAACCTGGATTCACATCCATACTTTACTAGATCAAAAGGGAGCATTAGAATGTCTTCAGAAATGACTCTGCCAATGGTTCCCATTGCAGATGATGGACCAATCTTGGACATCCCAACCTCTGAATCGGTAGCTGCCAAAGAGAATAGAATCGTGCATCTTAGGGTTATGGAAATATGGGGCGCTTGGGAAAATGGAAGAGAGACACCAAGCACAATCCCGAGATTCCCCGAACGTTTCCCTAGAGTGGGTGGTACCTCTAATGTTCCAATCAGTCACCCAAACATCCCACTGGGACAACCAACTATATCAGCTCATTTTGTAGGAACACCTTCTGAGGTTCGCCTCTAGATGTTCATATCCAGCGCGGCCTCAAACATTTTTACCGTTCCCCCATGCTCGGCCACATCACAACCTGCATTGCCTAGGCCCACTTTTGGCCCTTCATCTTTTACATTCCAAACACCCACCTTCCAAATGGAGCCTCCCCAGTTCCCCACTTATACTTACCCTCAGTCTCCTAAATTTGAGTTTACTGTGGGGCAAGAAAAGACTCCCAAAACTCACGAGCGATAATAAATCACGAGAAAGATGAGGATCATACAACAAAGCCTCAAGATCCAAGGTTTGAGACTTTGAGTAGAAAGAAAAATGTGTCTTATGCTGATTTATACATGTTTCCCCATGTGCACTTACCATTGGGATTCAAGACCCCAAAATTTAAGAGGTACGATGTGCACAGTGATCCTATAGCTCATCTCAAGAAATATTGCAATCAGTTGCGAGGGGCCGACAGAATAGAAGAACTACTCATGGCCTATTTTGAAAAAGGTCTAGTCGGCATCGCTTCCGAATGGTACATGGATCAAGATATAACCCGCTGGCACATCTGAGATGATCTTGCTAGAGACTTCGTTAAGCAGTTCCAGTACAACATTGATATTTCTCCATATTGGAATTCGCTAACAAACTTGAAGAAGAAATCATTGGAAAGCTTCTGAGAATGTGGTTATATGGCGTGAGTAGGCATCTGGAGTAAAACCTCCGATGGACGAGGTAGAGATGGTCACAGTTTTTCTTCAAGCTCAGAAAGCCGATTACTTTCAAAATATGATATTTTCTCTGGGTAAACCATTCGCGGAGGCCATCAAGATTGGGAAAATGGTTGAAAACGGTTGGGAAATGGATCAATTTCTAAGCCAATACGCCATCAGAGCTACCTCCCAGATCATTCAAGGAGGATCTAGAGGAATAGCAAGGGGAAAGAAAAAGGAAGAAACCACCATGGCAGTGTCAGGTGCAAGAAAACACCGTGCTCCCAGATCCCTTTTCCCAGAAAGAACCCCGCAACATTATTACCCCCACCCGGATATGTCCTATGCTCCTCAGCCGTATGTGGTCATGACTACTTAACCTTATGTCGGGCCTCAGCAACAAGCCAACTGGAACCAAGCTCTATTTCCTAGAAACCATCTTCCTCACCAGAACCACTACAACCACCATCCTCCATAAAATAACTTCCGTCCTCGCGAACCACCCAGGAGGCCAAATTTTACACCAATTGGTGAATCCTACTCCAGTCAATTTTCGAAGCTTTTCCAGATGGGTTTGTTACAACCCGTGCCCCTAAATAGGCAAAATCCTTAATCACCCTCTTATCAACGGGGGACCCAATACGCTTATCACTCAGGAGTTGAGAGGCATGATACAGAAAACTATTGGACTTTGAAAAGTGTCGTGGAAGATTTGATATAACAGAGGAAGATAGTGCTAAAGGACGAAGATATCCCCAATGTGACCAGCAACCCACTACTAGCCCATAACAACAGGTTGATAATCAGAATGATTTGTGAGGATAAGAAATTTAATCCGGCATAAAAGGCCATCATTGTCATTACTGATGTAGAAAAGAAACCAAAAGATGTCCCGGAGCAAGACAAAGAGGAGGAAAAGAAAAAAACCACCCACCCAAAATTAGAGGGGAAAACTGAAGTAGGAACAGGAACCACACCTGCTAAAGATGTTGTTCTCTATGTCCCTGGAGCCGCAAGGAAAAGAAGATGACTTTGAGTCCTCCCAGGAGGTTTGAACTGAACAAGGAAACCCAGATGTATGTGCCCAAAGAAGCTTATGTGATGCGGGGGCCAATTAATCCACCAAGGCTTTGGAGCCAGTGGTTATTGGTCATGCGCCACAGAAGCCTATAACAGATCCTACCGCGGTGCCTTGGAACTAAAACAAATCTGTGGTAACTTATAAGGGCAAATAAATCTAAGGAGAAGAAAATTACACTGTCGAAAAGTACTCCAATTTGGAAGAGGTGAACACACCACTAGGAAATGCTTCCCATCTAAAAGCTCGTAAGTGCCGAAGAAGTGAAGACTTTCTTTTAGAAAATGAAAATGGCGGATTATGAAGTGATTGACCAGCTTCGAAAATTTCCTGAACAAGTCTCCTTGCTATATTTATTGATGAAATCCCTGAACACCTGAAGGTATTAACCAAGACCCTCAATAAAGCGTTTGTGCCTGTTGAGACTTCTGTGGAGCAATTAGAAACAACGGCAGAAAGATATTTCACAGTCAACCAGATCTCCTTCAGTAAGAACTTGCCCCTAGAAGAGGCCGCACATAATAAAGCCCTGCATTTACCGGTCAAATATGAAGGGAACTACATGAAGAAAGTTGTGGTAGATGGAGGCTCTGGGGTGGACATCTGCCCACTCTACACTGCATCGCATGGAAATTAGGACTGAAAGAATTCGACCCAACAATTTCTGTGTACGTGCTTTTGACAATATAAAAAGGAACACGATTGGAGATATCAAACTAACATTAACAATCGGCCCAGTGGAATTTTAAGTGACCTTCCAAGTGCTAGATATGGACACCTCCTACAACTTTCTTTTGGGGAGACCGGTGATCCACGCAGCAGAGGCTGTACCCTCCACTCTTCATCAAATGGTAAAATTCGACCATGATGATCAACAAATTTTGGTCCACGGAGATGATGAGCAATCAATTTATTAGGACCCATCAGTCCTATGTCTGGAAGAGAGGGAGGGGAGTGAGCACATAGTTTATCAAGCCTTTGAAATTGTGGTCGCAGACCAGTACGAGGAAGGAAGCCCATGCCCCCAACCCTTCCGTTCTAATGCATCAATCATGGTGGCCAAAGAAATGAACCGACATGGCTTTAAACCAGGGAAAGAACTTGGGAAATCATTGCAAGGGATATCTGAACCGATCATCCTGCCTGCTAGTGAAACGTTCTTCGGGGTCGTCCTCATACCCACACCAACTAATATAAAATAGGTGGATAGGAGGAAGAATGATGGATGGATCCTACCACAGTCGGTGCCGTACCTTTACAAGACCTTTGTCAAACCCAAAATTAGTGAAGAAGAAGAGGATGAGGTTTTTACTGCTGAAGATATTGAAAAGATTTGTGGGGCAATGAGAAAGATATTATATGAAACTCACATGGTCCAGCCAAGGGAAGGCTCAAGCACCACTGTGGTGCTGTACATGAGACCCGAGGCCAAATTGCAAAAATGGAAGGCTATGCAATTCCCAATCAGGCGGGAGTCCCGGTAGACCTGTCCTGCCACCTTTTCTACATCACGAGTTATCTCAAGGTGTAACTCAGATGTTTTCTATTAGTTTCATGTCTTTTAGTTTCCAATGTAAACCTTATTATCTTACCAAATTCAATAAAATGAAATCAATATTTCATCGTCCATCTTTATTTATTCCTTCTGATTTTGTGATCTTTATTTCTTATTTCAATTCTAATAATGCGGCTTTAAATAATATGACATGCTTGCAGACTTCAAGCCCAGATCCAAACACGCTGTCTAGTCATGAAATAATGAACCAAGAACCAGAATATGACGAAGAAGAGGCTTTTAAAGAAATAAATCGAGAAATGGAACACTTCAAAAATAAACCTAAACCAAACCTAAACGACACTGAGCCGGTTAACTTGGGTAGTTTTGAAGAAATTAGGGAAACCAAAATGAACATTCACGCAAATGAGGAAACTCGGGACGCATTGACCCAACTCCTGTTTGAGTTCAAAGATGTGTTTGCTTGGTCATATTATGACATGCCGGGAATGAGTATAGATTTGGTGGTTGATAAGTTGCCAAATTATCCGGATTACCCTCCAATCCAGCAAAAGCAGAGAAAATTTAAAACTGGTGTTAGTGATAAAATTAAAGAAGAGATCACGAAACAGTTGGAAACAGAGGTGATCCGAGTGGTCCGGTATACAACATGGCTAGCCAATATAGTTCCAGTACCGAAGAAATATGGGAAAACCCGAGTGTGCATGGATTATGGAGAACTAAACAGGGAAAGTCCCAAAGATAAAGGGTCCCTACTGGGGATAAGAGAAGAATCCACAGGTTCTGTCAGAATAGGAATGAAGGGTCCCTGCTAGGGATGAAAGGGAAAATCCACGGGTTATGCCGGGATGAAATGAAAACGATTCCTGGGTTATGCCAGGAGGATCCAGGGGTTATGGCGGGATAGGAAGAAAAAGGCTCATGGGTTAAGCTAGGGGGATCCACGGGTTATGTCGGGATAAGAAACAAAGGCTCATGGGTTATGCTAGGGGGATCCACGGGTTATGCCGGGATAAGAAGAAATGGCTCCTGGGTTATGCCAAGGGGATCCACGGGTTATGCCGGGATAGGAAGAAACGGGCTCTTGGGTTATGCTAGGGGGATACACAGGTTATTTCGGGATAGAAAGAAAAGGCTCCTAGGTTATTCCAGGGGGATCCATAGGTTATGCTGGGATAGGAAGAAAAGGGCTCCTAGGTTATGCTAGGGGGATCCACGGGTTATGCCGGTATATGAAGAAAAGGCTCATGGGTTATGCCAGAGGGATCCACGGGTTATGCCGGGATAAAAAGAAAAGGGCTCCTGGGTTATGCCAGAGGGCATCCACGGGTTATGCCGGGATAGGAAGAAAAGAGCTCATGGGTTATGCCAGGGGATCCACGGGTTATGCCGGGATAGGAAGAAAAGGCTCCTGGATTATGCCAGGGGGATCCACGGGTTATGCCGAGATAGGAAGAAATGGCTCTTGGGTTATGCTAGGGGGATCTACGGGTTATGCTGGAAAGAAACTAGGGAACACGGTTCTATGTTTGGAAGGATGGAGTTTGGGATTGGAGGCTTTATGCTACCATTATTTTTATGATTTCCCTTCCCTTATTTCCTTTTTTATTAAAACTGTGGGAAAGGATTTGAAGGAAAATTCCTTTTAGGGGATGATTGTTATTGTGCAGATGCCCCTATCTCCTGCGTTATTTTAGTTACATTTTCCTTTTGCACGATTGCTTTGGATTGCGCTTGTTTTAGATTTTCAAACAAAGCAAGATCGTTAGTTCGAACGGTGGTTGGTTTTGTGACCTTGATTTCTTGATCTTGACCCTACTTCTGTTGATAAGACCTCTAACTTTCTAATTTTTGCCTTGTTAGTTGATCAAGGGGACTCAAATTTCAGATTTATTTTGCCTTCATAGGCCTTTGATTTCTTTACCCCAACTTTCATTTTAGAACCTTTGGGTACCTTGGCTTTTGTAACTTCGCCGAGCCGATTAGTCCAGTGGAACTCGACCTTTCTTCTCTTTGCCTTTGTGGGCATTTTGACTTCGATTTTCCTTCTTTTTAGGCTATTTCTGCTTTTGAAGCATCAACCATCATAATCAGTCGGGATAGGCTAGATGCGTCCGCTAAGACTAGGTATTCAACTTCTGTCAGGAATACGCCATCTTTCATTGGTACTAGTTTTAGGAAACAGAAAAAAGGATTCAAGGAGGAGTGAATCTAAATATAAGCATCCCTTTCGGGGAGAAAGGAGGACTTATCTGGGGTGCACGCGGACTTCAAATAGACGTGACATGCTTCTTGGGCTGGGTGCCCGACCAGAACAAACCTCTCCCACTTTTATAAACTCATTGACTCGTATTTCGAAACCAGTGAATCTTGCTAGGACCTTTCAATCGTGAGCAAAGTCTTCTTTTTGGTCAACGATGCCCTTTTTAGGGTTTTTGCCAATTGACCTCTCTCATTTCTCTTCTTACCGCCCAAAAGTGCTCTTTATGAGTTTTCACTAAGCGCAATCTCTTATTTTAGTTTCTCTGCTCATTGTCGCCCTATGGTGCCCGCAGGTTTTCACCTATAAGACTATCTCATTTTATTTCTCTCTGTTTTGACTGCATTAAATTCCAGCAATAGTGTCTCCCCTTCTTACGCCTTTGCCCATTGATCGGAAGGACATGGATGGGCTTCGGGGTGAAAAGGGATTTGCTTGAAATTACAACTTTGGAACCGTTTTGGTAGGCTCATGGCTAAGCCATTATATCACTTGACCTAGTTTTATTCTTAGGGGGGGGGGATTTTAGATTTTTTTTTATGTGAGTGAACCCCAGAGCGAGGCTACGTATGTATCCTTTCGAAATCAAGTCGAACGTAGTCCAAGAGTGTTTCCTAAACTATTTTGTTTTGTTTTTCATTTTTCATCACTTTTTTCATTTTGTTGTTTGTTTTCTCTTTTTTTTTCTTTTTTTTTCTTTTCTTTTCTTTTTTTTCTTTTTTTTTTTGTTTTTTTAATAGCATTTCCAGGTTCCAAAGAGGGTGGTCAAAGAAAAGTAACCGGTTCAAATCTGTTTACCAAGGTTGATAGTGTTTGGGTAGCAGGAATGAAAGCCTTCGCCATCTCAACCAGACTAAATTATTGCTACATGGAGCCTAGACGTACTACCTTTTTACTTCATCTGCATTCACTGCCGTTTTGGGATCATCCCCTTCGATGTCGCCCAGGTGCAGTGCTCTTTTCGGCTATATCTTTCTGATAATGTATGGGCCTTTAAAGTTAGGAGCAAATTTTCCTTTTGCTTCCTGATAGTGAGGAAGAATGCGCCTTAATACAAGCTTTCCAACCTCAAAGTTCCCGGGGCGCACTTTATTCTTATAAGCACGGGCCATTCTTTGTTGGTACAACTGTCCGTGGCAAATCACTGTCGTTTGTTTTTCATAAATGAAGGCCAACTGTTCTAGGCAAGTCCTAACCCACTCCGTGTCTTCTATCTCAGCTTCAACAATGATCCGGAGAGATGGTATTTCCACCTCCGCGGGTATTACTGCCTTAGTTTTATAAACAAATAGATAGGGATTTGCTCCAATTGATGTGCACAAGGTTGTGCGATACCCCAATAATGCGAAAGGTAGCTTCCCATGCCATTGCCTGCAGTTTTGAATCATCTTTCTCAAAATCTTCTTGATAGTTTTGTTTGCTGCCTCGACACCACCATTGGCTTTGGGCCGGTAGAGTGTGGATTTCCGATGCGTTATTTTGAATTGTTCGCATATCTCCCCCATCAATCGGCTGTTCAAATTTGCAGCGTTGCCTGTGATGATAGTGGTTGGGATGCCAAAATGGCAAATGAGATTGGCATGCACAAAATCCACCAGAGCTTTCTTGGTTACCGATTTAAGATTGACGGTTTTGACCCATTTTGTGAAATAATCAATAGAAACCAATATGAATCTGTGCCTATTTGAAGCTTTTGGCTCAATCGTCCTAATAACGTCCATGCCCCAAGCTTTGAGTGGCAAGGTGATGATATGGGATGCAGTTCTATGGGAGGCGCATGAAGAAAATCACCGTGCACCTGACATTGATGGCATTTCCGGACAAAGCTAAAACAATCCCATTCCATGGTTATCCAATAGTAGCCTGCTCGAATGATTTTCTTTGCTAGAACTTGTCATTCATGTGTTGTCTGCAGCCACCCACGTGTACCTCGTGCATGATTTGTCTAGCCTCTTCGGTGTCAACACATCTTAATAAATTGAGGTCCAGGGTCCTTTTGTACAAAACCTCAGTGCTTAAAAAGAAACCACTTTACTGCCATCTGATAGTTCTCTTTTGGTCCTTGGTGGCATGCTCAGGATATTCTTGAGTTTTCATAAACGTCTCGATATCATGGTACCACGGCTGGATGTTTAGTTCGTCCTCAACCACACTACACTACCCATGCCTTTCCCTAATTTTGATTTCCAAGGGATATATGTAGGCGTTTCCTGGATAAGGAAACATCGAGGCCAAAGTAGAAAGTGCATCGGCTATTTCATTATGACAGTGAGGGATGTACTTGAACTCTACCATCTTGAACAACTTGCTAAGATCTTCCACATGCTACCGATAAGGGATGAGTTTGACATCTCGAGTTTCCCACTCCCTTTGGGCTTGCCGGATGATTAGATCTGAATCTCCCATGATCAATAGTTCCTCGGCGTCTTGGTTGATATCCATGTTCATCCCTATGATGCAGGCTTCATATTTGGCTGTATTGTTCTTGCAGAAGAACCGAAGCCGAGGCATGGCTGGGTAGCGTTGACCGGTGGGTGAAATTAAGATTGCCCCAATTCCTACATCTTTTGCATTTACGGCTCCAGCAAAGAACATTTTCCAAGCAGTGGTGTCCTCAGTAATTACCTCCATCGAATTCACCTCTTCGTCTGGGAAATAAGTATTCAAGGGTTGGTATTCATCATCAACTGGGTTCTCAGCTAAATGGTCCGCTAGCGTCTGGGACTTCATTATTGTGTGAGTGACATAGACTATGTCGAACTAGGTGAGCAGGATTTTCCATTTTGCCAATCTCCCCATGGACATTGGTTTCGGAAATATGTAATTCAGAGGATCTAGCCTGGTTATGACGTAGATGGTGTGGGTTTGTAGGTAATGCCTCAATTTTTGAGCGACCCAAGTTAAGGCGCAGCAGGTTCTTTCTAGCAGGGTGTATTTGGCCTCGTAACTGGTAAACTTCTTGCTCAGGAAGTATATTACCTGTTCTTTCTTTCCAGTGATATCATGCTGCCCGAGAATGCAACCAAAGGAATTTTCTAGGACTGTCAGGTACAGAAACAGTGGCCTTCCTGGTTCCAGCGGGACCAAGACTGGTGGATTGTACAGATAATCTTTAATCTTATCAAAAGCCTCTTGACACTCATCCGTCCATTTGAGTGCTGCATCTTTCTTTAGAAATTTGAATATACGCTTGCCTATGAACGTCAACTGGGCGATGAATCGACCAATATAATTCAGTATCCCCAACAAGATCATTACATCCTTTTTGGTCCTCAGAGGATATAGATCTCGAATAGACTTTATCTTTGTTGGATCTAACTCAATACACCTCCGCCTGACTATGAACCCCACAAGTTTGCCTGACGGGACCCTGAATGCGCATTTGGCTGGGTTCAATTTCAAATCGTACATGCGCAGCCGTTCAAAGAACTTCCTTAGATACCATACATGATCATCCTATGTTTTGGACTTGACGATCATCTCGTCCACATATACTTCTATTTCCTGATGCATCATGTCGTGGAAGATAGTGGTCATGGCTCTCATATATGTTGCCCCAGCGTTCTTCAAACCGAAAGGCATAACCCTGTAGTAGTAGGTCCTCTAAGGTGTGGTAAAGGCAAGTTTCTCGGCATTCTACTCATCCATCAACATCTGGTGATATCCTGCGTAGCAGTCCATGAAAGATTGTATTTCGTGTTTGGCGCAATTATCAACAAGGATGTTGATATTGGGCAAAGTTTGCCTTGTTCAAATCTCTATAGTCCATACACAATTGGGTTTTCCCATCTTTCGTTGGCACTAGAACTACATTGGCCAGCCATGTGGTGTACTGTACCACTCAGATTACTCCTGCCCCCAACTATTTTGTGGTCTCTTCTTTGATCTTATCACTGATATCAGTTTTAAATTTTCTCTGCTTCTGTTGGACTGGAGGGCACTTGAAGTAAATAGACAACTTATGATCTACCAAATTGATGCTTAGCGCTTTCATATCGTTGAATGACCAAGCAAACATGTCTTTGAATTCAAACAGGAGTTGGATCAGTGGGTCTCAAGTTTTCTCATTTGCGTGGATGCTTATTTTGGTTTCCTTGATTTCTTCGAAACCACCCTAGTTAATCGGCTCAGTATCGTTTAGATTTGGCTTAAGTTTATTTTTGAAATTTTCCAGTTCTTCATTGATTTCACTAAAAGCCTCTTCTTCGTCGTACTCTGCTTCTTGGTTCATTATTTCACAATTAGGCAGCATGTTTGGATCGGGGCACGAGGTCCACAAGCATGTCATGTTATTTAAAGCCGCATTATTAGAAGTGAAAGATATGAATAAAAAGAAATCAACAAGAATCAGAAAGAATAAAGAACATAGACGATGAAATATTGATTTCATTTCTTTGGAATTGGAATATAACAGGGTTTACACTTGGAAAATTTAAAAAGACAAAACACTAAAGGAAAACATCTGAGTTACACCCTGAGATAAATCGTGATGCAAAAAAGATGGCAAGACAAGACTACCGGGACTCCCGCCTGATTGGAAATGGCGTAGACTTCCAATTTTGCAACTTGGCGTTTGGTCCCATGTATAGCACCTCAACGGTGCTTGAGCCTTCTCCTTGCTGAACCATGTTATAGTATTTTTCTCATTGCCCCACATATTTCCTCAATTTCTTCAACTCTGCAGACCTCATCCTCTTCCTCCTCATTGTACTTTGAACTTACGAATGTTTCATACAAGTGTGGCAGGGGTTATGGAAGAGCCTATCCATCATGTTTTCCACGGTCCACCCATGTTATATCCTCTGGCATTGGGTGGAAGCCTAGCCTGAAGAACTTCTCTATTGTGGGCAAAACAATCAGCTCAGCTATCCCTTGCAAGGACTTTCCAATTCCCTTCCCCCGTTTGAATCCATGTTGTATCATCTCTCTAGCCACCATGATTGAGGCATTGGAGAGGAAAGGTTGGGGACAAGGTTTTCCCTTTTCATGCTAATCAGCCACCACAACTTCGAAGGCCTAATAGATTATATGCTCACTACCCTCTCTAGCTTTGAGGCAGGGGATGGAGGGATCGTGATAAATTGACTGCTCATCTTCCCCACGGACCACAGTTTCTTGGTACTCATGTTCAAAATTTTATCATCTGATGAAGAGTGGAAGGCACAAACCCTGCTGTGTGGATCCATGGCCTTCCTAGAAGGTAGTTGTAAGGTTTGTCCATATCTAACACTTGGAAGGTTACCTCTAAATCAACTGGGCCAATGGTCAAGACCAGATCGATCTCTTCGATTGTGTCCCTTTTGATACCATCGAAGGCTCGAACACACACATTGTTGGGACGAATCCTTTCAGTCCCGATTTCCATTTGCTCTAATGTTGAAAGTGGGCATATGTCCACTAGAGCCTGTGTCTACCATTACCCCTTTGACATAATAACCTTCACATTTGACAGTTAAATGCAGGAGTTTTTTGTGAGCAGCCCCTTCTGGGGGCAAGTCATTTTTACTGAATGTGATCTGATTGATATCGAAGAATCTTTCTACCATCCTTTCTAATTGTTCCACAGAGGTTTGAGTTGGCACGTATGCCGTATTGAGAGTTTTGGCTAGTACTCTCTAGTGCTCAGGAGATTCCATCAATAAGGATAGCAAAGAGACTTGTTCGGGGGATTTTCGATGCTGGTCCACTACTTCATAGTCTGCGATTTTCATCTTCCGAAAGAAAACTTCCGCCTCTGCGGCACTCACTGGTTTCTTGGGTGGGAATCGCTTCTTGGTGGCGATTTTCACTTCTTCCAAGTCAGACTATTTCTTTACAGGGTAACTTTCTTGAGTCTCTCCAAATATTTCTTTGCCCTTGTATGTCACCACCGTTTTCTGATAATTCCGAGGGACTACAGTGGGGTCTGTCATAGGCCTCTGAGATGCGCGGCCAATAACCACGGGCTCACTCAACCTTGGTGGATTAGCTGGCCCCTTCACTACATAGGTTCCTTTTGGCACATACATCTGGGTAGTCTTGTTCAACTAGAATCTCTTTGAGGGACTTAGAGTCAACTGCTTTTCCTGATGACCTCGTGGGACATAAATGACACCTTCTTTGACGAGTGTTGCCCCAGTTAACCTCAACTTCCTTTTCAATTCAGGGCGTGTGTATTTGTTTTTCTTTTCTCCTCCATCTTTCTTCGGGGAAGCTTTTGGCTTTCTATCTGTATCAGCAATGGCAATTATGGTCTTCAAATCCGGGTCGAATTCTTTATCCTCACAGATCATTCCGATTTCCGGTCCATTGTTTTGGGCCGGAAACTGGTTCTTAGTAATATTAGGTACAACCTCATCCCTTAACACTATTTTCCTCTCCTCTATCAAATCTTCCACAGCTCACTTCAAAGTCCAGCACTTTCCTGTGTCACGCCCCTCAGCTCCCGAGTGATAAGCACACTGGGCGCCCCACTGGTGGGAAGGCAATTTTGGGTTTTGTCTGTTTCGAGGTACGGGCTGCACCAGACCCAATTGGACAAGTTTTGGGAATAGACTGGAGTAGGACTCCCTGATTAGCATAAGGTTTTGTCTTTTGGGTGGCTCATGGGGACATAAGTTATTATGAGTAAGACGAGGGTTGTAATGGTTTTGGTGAGGAGGTTGGTTTCTTGGAGCTTGTTTCCTGTTGGCCTGCTGTTGCGGTCATGCAAAAGGTTGATCGTTCATAACCGCATATGGTTGAGGAGCATAAGGCATGTCCCCGTGAGGATAATAATGTTGAGGAGTTCTTTCTGAGAACATAGGTTTAGGAGCATGATGTCTTCTTGTACACGATGCTGCCATCGAGGTTTATTCTTTCTTTTTTCCCCTTGTGACTCCTACAGACCCACCTTGGATGGCCTGGGAGGTTGCTCTGATGGCCGACTGACTCAAACTTCTGCCCATTTTCAAATCGTTCTCTACCATTTTACCAATCTTAATTGCCTCTACAAAAGTTTGCCCATGGCCGACATTATGTTCTGGAAGGAATCTGCTTCCTGGGCCTGAAGGAAGACAATGACCATTTCTACTTTATCCATTGGAGGTTTCACCCTCGATACATGTTCGTGCCACTTAATAGCATATTCTCTGAAACTTTCTAAAGGCTTCTTCTTCAGATTCGCCAAGGAGTTCCTGTCTGGCACGATGTTGATGTTGTATTGTAACTGCCTTATAAAATCTCTAGCAATATCATCCTAAATATTCCATCATGAGACGTCTTGGTCCATATACCACTTTGAGGCGTTAGCTTTCTCCGAAGTATGTCATCAACAACTCTTCTTTTCCGCCAGCTCCACGCAATTGGTTGCAATGTTTCTTTAGGTGAGCAATGGGATTACCATGCCCATTGTACTTTTCAAATTTTGGAGTTTTGAATCCTATAGGCAAATTCACGTGCGGGAACATGCATTGATAAGTATATGAAACTCTCTTCTGCCCACTCAAACCCTGCATGTTTTTGAGGCTCTGTTCCAGGATTCTCATCCTTTTTGCCATTTCATCCTGTTCGGGAGTCTTGAGGGTCTTGTCCTGTCCGGTTGTGAACTCAAATGGTGGATGAGGATAAGTAGTGGTGTGGTATTGAGGAGGCTCAGTTTGATAAGTGGGTGTTTGGAATGCAAAGGCTGATGGATTAAAAGTGGATCTAGGCAGTGCAGGCTGTGTTGTGGTCGAACATGGGGGAGCAGTAAAGATATTGGGGACTTTTCGGGATGTAAACACCTGGGGGCGGACCTCAGAAGGTGCTCCAACAAAATTGGCCGGTATGGTGGGCTGTCCCAATGGGATGCTTAGATGACTAATGGGAATATTACAGGTACCCCTTGATCTAGGGAAGAGCTCGGGGAATCCAGGGATGGCTCTCCGAGGGTCTTTTCCATTCGTCCATGCATCCCACATCTCCATAACCCTAAGGCATAGGATCCTGTTTTTCTCGGCTGCTGCAGGCTCTGAGGCCGGGATGCTTGAGATTGGGCTATCTTTCAAGATAGGAATTGCTGGCAAGGTCATTTCAGATGACATTTCTATACTTCCTTTTCATTTGGTAAAATACCGATGTGATACCAGTTTACCAAAAACCAATCATCGTTTCTAAAAACTTAAGCTGGAAATGACAGCAAAAACAGTTAGTTTTCGACAAGTAACAGATAGGGAATCGCACGTTGGGGGTGTGATGCACCAATATAGTTAAACAGATGTCTACATGTTTTCAATGGTTGCATGTGTCATCCCAGCTTTTCGCTTCCATTTTTCTTTCTTTTGATTTCCACTCTTTGTTTTTCTTGCTTTTCTCTCTCTTCATTTCTTTTCCTCTCTTGTTCTTCCTCTTTTGTTTTTCTCTTACAGTTTTTCTTTTCCTTTCTTTTTCTCTCTTCCTTTTTTCCCGTTTCTTTTTTCTCTCTCTTAAGGTTACGGTCAAATCCTATGAAGATTGTCTACGTATCATGACCCCGCATGAATCAGACCGAGCGTAGTTCATGAAAACTAAATGTGAATAGAAACAAGATGGTTTTGAGATTTCCGAGTTTCATTGATTGCGAATAATTTGACTATAAAGACTCAATGGTGACAGATTAAAACATGACAAAGAAATACAGACTCAAAATTCAAATATCTTTCTTCAAAAAAGAATACAGACTCAAACAACTTGAAAGAGTCTACCGGAGATAAAAGTACAGACTCTAGTCGAAAAGGAAATACAGATTCAATTTGAAAATCATGAATACATTAAAGCTCTTGGTGCCTGCATGACATCGTTCGGTCTTGCCGCGGGACTATATGCAAGATCCCCTTGAATCCTATCCAAGTCACTCATTACCTGTTTGACAAATATCATTACTGTCGCAAAAAAGGTGGTGCGAGTAATGTCCTTGCACGCTTGGCATTTCCTAGTGATGTAATGAGCAATGGTCATGATCCTCTCTCTGATTCTACCTTTTTCTTGGAGCAACCGCCCTATCTGATCATGCGTGCCTTGCAAAACCTGGGCATCATGAAGGTGTTGGCCTTGTAATTATTGTATTTCCTCCTCCATTTGGTCCATCAGGTCATAGCAATGTTCCTTGTCGACATTAAAGTCTTTGGCTTGTTTGGATACTTCATTCTCGAGGGTGGTCATTTTTCTTCTCAAATTAGTAATGGTTCCCTCATAATTTCTTTTCATTTGTTGCACAAAGTGGGCTCTTTTTTTCCTCTGTTTTCTTTTCCCACTGTGGCCGGATTTTTGCCATATTCCCTTCAGATTGCTCCAACTCTTCCAGGAACTCTAAGACTTGCTTCTTCAACCGTTTTATCAATCTCTTATCAGATCGGCTTCTTTCTTGTTTTTAGCAGCTATTTTTATTTGTTGGATTTGATCCCTAAGAGCTTCATTCTCATGGGTCAGCTTTTTTTTGTCACCTTCATCGGCCGCGGCTTGCAAGCTGTTTTCAAACCGGAGATCTTGAACCTGTTTTTCTAGTGCTCCTATTCGGGCCCTGTATTCTTTTTCCTTGACTAGCCAATCAGTAAATTGTTGTACATGTGGCCTCTTGGCGGGTCTCTCAAGAAATTGAAATCTTTTTCCAAACTAGACCAAGTATTTGGGGTCCACTTCGTATTTAGTCTAATCCTGCACTATGGTTTTAGGCTCAAGATATCTGCATTAGTTCCATATTTGGTGAATCTTTCCTTTTCGGAATGCAGCTTTTGGGCCTAGTTCGATGACTTGTTTAATCAGATCTTTGTCACTGTGGACGACTTGGAATCTTCCTGGCTGCCGCAGGACTCGGTAAGACGCGTAGCGTTGGATGCTTTGAATGCCCATCAAAAGAATATAAGGCACTTCTGCCGATGTGTACACAGTCTCAAGAGAGGGAAGCCATCCGAAAGCCCATTCAATTTTATCCGCAGTCAAAGATCTCAAGCATGACAACCAAGCCTCAGTTCCCTCGGGGAACTCAACACCTATTACCTGGGACCCAAATTCTTCAACGCAACTCAACCCGGTCAAACCATAGTTCATGTTCCCAGTTCGGTGGCAAAGGTGCTCTTGTAATCCACAGTTGTAGCAACAGATTGCAACCCTGAAAGAACTTTCCCCCTTCTCGGCATATGGTCAAAGCTCGATAGATCTCATACACGATTAGAGGAACCACCGTACTGTTGTCTCACTTGGTTGCAACATCTAGCATTCCCACAAGGCCTATCTCTATATGACCATATTTTCGTGGACAAGCCACAACTCCCAAGAAAGCTACCATGAAAGCTAAGCCCCGTCTTGCCTTCCACTTATCTTTGTTTCCGGAATGGGTCAGATCGGTTCTTGGTTCTTCGAAACCATGGGATTGTCGTATCGATGATACAAGAAATGAAGTGTGCAAACCCTTTCGATATATTTCCATCCCAAACATCCCGACTAATGCATAACAAGTCTAAGAACCTGTGGGGAGTCACCGGTCTTGGGGCAAATGGGTAGCGGCTTCTGAGATTTCTGTTTAAACCTACATAACCAGTTATTTCTTCCAACATCGGTTTGAGCTCGAAGTCGGAAAGGCGGAATACATCGCGAGTGGGTTCCTAGAACTCTTGTAACTATTGCTTTTCTACCCGTTCCTAAGTCATCCACCTCATATGGAGCTTCAAAGGGATCTCTTTAAGGGTTGTAAAGGGTTCACTTTCATCTATGCTTATCCTGCATATTTATTAAGTGTGATTTAAAAAATTGATTGTGACCCTGGAAGAAGAAAACATCATCATTTCGCTTTTTCTTTCAAAATTTCTCAATTCTTTATTCCAAAACAAGACTTCGGCTTTGTAGATACGGCCTTTTTGCACCTAGTTGAAGAAGATTTTGAGGTTGTGAATGCTAACCATTAAAAATGATTCAAGGCTTTAGTTCTCGCAAAAACAGAATTCTGGCGCCCTTTTGGGGACATTCGGCTTATTCTTGACAAGAATGGCATCACCCGACTTATTTGTGGCAAAAACGAAGAAAAATTTGGTTGCTTTTCGGTTTATGTTATTCAACAAGGGAAGTTGGACCCGATAGGGGTTGCCTACCTATCCCACATCTGGCAGCGTAGTTCGGGCAAAATGTTTTGTCGAAACCAAAATTTTGTTAAAAATCTCTTTTTCCTGTTTTTTCTTTTTTTCTTTTTCAAAAATCCGGCAGTATTTCGGTACTATTTGGGAATTGATTTTTCGACACAAGTGGTTACTCTCATTTAGTCCTAACACTGGTATTATCTCAATTTTCTCTCATTATTTGCAAACCGGTCAACATTCAAATCCAAAGCAAATAAATGCACAGGTGGCTCGTAAGATTCATCAGGATGGTTTTTCGTTATAGGTCACCTGACTTAGACGGACCCAACCCCTGTGTTGAGTCCCCTAAGTCAAATGCATGTGATGTAAACAAACATTCCTACTAGGGATCTGGCAGGAGGTCTTGTTATACTAGGTTTAAACCTTGGGTTTATTTTTCTAGACCTGGCTTACCCGAGCGGACAACTCGAGCCGAGGGGGGATGGGCAGCATACCGGGGATACAGACGCTCCACCAGTTTAGCAACTTATGCAAACCTCATTCTATATGGGAAAAGACTCTAAATAGAAGAGAAGTCACACGAAGTGCACCCTTCTCCATGATGTAGAAGACTCAGAGATGAAGGTTTTTGTAGCGGTTTATATATACAATTCATCCAATATCAAAGGGGTAAAGCATTTAGCAGATATAGAATATAACATGCAGGAAAATCAGAGAAGCCAAATATAATAATTATTCTAAGCTCGAATTCTTGAACCCTAAACCAGAGATTCTGGGTTGTCTCCCCAGCAGAGTTGCCAAAGCTGCCACACCTCCTTTTTATACATCTAACTCTAAAGGTAAATGTATATGTGAGTTTTTCCAATTTAAGTGACACATTTTTCGAAATGGGATTATTTATTTATTTAGAGTCGGCACTTGGGTTAGATTTGGCTTTTGGTGTCCCAAGTCACCGGTTTGTTTTGAATCCCAAATCGAGGAAATGTTTCGACTTTCCAAAATGGAGTCTACGAACCAGAATATTTTGGGGTAAGGAATTCTGTTGACCCGAGGAAAGGTGTTAGTCACTCCCAAATCCCCTGGTTCTAGCACGGTCGCTTATCTCTTATAATTGGCTAAAAGTCTGTTTTTGATACATGCCATCCTATAGTGCAATTTTTTAGAATTATTTACCGCTTTTAATTAATAATTTTTTAGGAAATTGAACATCGTTTAAAACATGTTTTTGGATCATGTCACATGAAATGCATCTGGATCCTTGACACGTTTTATCCAACATTTTGGGATTTGGATTTGGGTCACATGAAATGCAAACCCGTATTTAGGAAGGTAATATTATTAAAACGCGCTTAAAGTGGCTAACGTGTTACTAACTTTGCGGGAGGCTGTGAAAATTCGCTAAACGGCTCGTCTCGAGTTCTAAGTATTTTTTAAGAAAAATCAAGAGGGCCACGCTATTTGTTAATTTTGTTAGGCATGACGCACCTCATTTATTTTAAAGGCCGTTTTATGATGAGCTACCCCTTTTCTATTAAAAATTATTTCTAAAAGCCTAGTTAATAACATTTAGGCCTCTGGTTCAAGTCCAAATTTAAACAAAAAGAAAAATCTCTTAATTAAAATTTGCTACTTAACTCAGAAGGCCCAACATATTCATTACAAATTTTACCAATAAATTAAATGAGATTTCAAGATCATTGATATTCTTGGGCTTTTATGACAAGCCCAGGGGAATGACAGATTGCTACAGCCCTATTCATGTACATCAGCAGAAGCTTGGCCCAGTGTGGGACTAAGATCCATGCATATTTACAACTAAGTCTGGACTCCATTTTGTCTTTCGGATGTTTTTGAAATTTGAATTAATATTTGAGCTTCGAATTGGTATAAGCAATTATGAAGAAACCAGTGATTAACAAATAGTACTACAAACTAGATGGGAATACCAAACGCAAATCTGATTTAATTTGCCGAAGTATTGAATCTTCGACTTCAAAACCAATTTTTAACTCTTCACGTTGTTTATGATACCAATTCTACAAACATATAATCAGGGAGGTGAGATTAAAGTAGTAAGTTACCATACGCAATATTCACAAAATGGTGAAAACAAAATAACTTAATGATTTGCAGGACAAAGGACCATTTTCAGAGGTCGAGACCATTTAGCCTTAACAATTTGACACATACAGCCATTGAACCCATTTTCAGAAGCCATTAAACTAAATGAGACCATAAAGGCCATTTAAGTGCTGCTATTAAAGATGAACATGAATTTAACTATGATTCACTGTCTATTAACAAGGTATCAAATTCAATATGACCTTGAATTACACTAAAGCTATACTAAACAGTTGTATTAATACAAACTAATACCAAAGCAATCTATACAATCAAATTACAACAGTCCAGTACAGTACAATTTTAAGTACAATGAATGCATCTACCAAATCATGGAACTATTCAAGGTATAATCGGCTAATAAAACAATAAAGTTTACAGCAGAAGTCAAACATCAATTCCATTTCAATTTCCAAATTGAGAAGCTACATAAAATCAGTTTTATAGTGTGTACCTGGAAATAGAATGAAATGTGAGAGAAGAGAAGAGTCAGCAGCAATAAGCAGCAGTTAAAACCAAAGCAACGGGAGCAATTTCAAACCCAAAACATCACAAAAATCCCATGAGTAATTGGCAAAGAATTAAAACCAATAAGCAAACAGACACAGGTCCGAGTGGATCAAAATGCACTCGAAATACACCTAGAATTCTCTGAACTTGAACCAAACTAGAACTGAATAGTACTCAAGCCATTTTTTATTATAGGAACTGGGAATTCGATTTAAAATTTTGATTTCAAACTTAATCTAGGAAAATTTCAATGGAACAATATTTTTGAAAGTCAAATTTCAGATGTTCAAAACCTCTAACAATTTCGTATGTAATTTTCAGAATTCCAAACTTCTAGATACTTATGGAGATTTTTTCAGATTTTTTCCAGACTTGTAAAACAAGGCATGGGATACGCCTTTTTATATCTAAAACATAGGGCTTCTTTCAGATTTTACTTTACACCATTAGTCCCTCTTTTATTTTTTCTTTTTAACTCAGGTAACCCTATATTTCTGACTTGTTACATAAGTTAAACCATCAAAGGGTCTAAAATACTCTATTACCCTTCCCTAGAAGCTTCCACTTCTGTTATGAAAGATTTCCTCTTGCTTAAACTACCTAAATTACCCCTGACTAACCCTGTTTTTACCCGTGAACCTTACAGGGATTATGGGTAAAATTCAAGAGGAATCTCTATTTCAAATTGGGTTCAAAATTAGAAAAGGAAACAAAAGAGGATAGAAATTGAACCCAAAGGACTTCACTAGTTCCAGAAAAATTCAGAAATTAAGCAAACAATTCAAACGAGTCTGAACATTTAGATTAAAGACATGATTTCAATTTTTCCATATGACTACTTAATTCCAAGAACAAATAAACATGTGAAACTAAAAACTATCTATTGAGCAATCAAAATTAAAGACTACTACTAATCTATTATCAATCAAATATAAAATTAGGAAACAAAAATATAACGAAGCATGGAATCATATTATCCAAAGAAATTTAAAAAGTAAACAAAGATTTTAAGCTGACTAACCATCAAATAAAGACTTAAACCAAAGCAAATAATCAACGATGATTGTAGAGTTTGAAATTAAACAGGTAAACTCACACATCATCAAAATGAAGCAAGAAACGAAATTAAATTAAGAAGACTTAGCTTAAATGGAGTCATGAACCCCTGAGCATTGAGAGTCTAGGGTTTCCGACCAACTTTGATTCAAAATTTGGGGCGGTCCAGTGAGATTCGAGGGAGAATGATTAGGGGTTTAGGAAGAGGGGAGTGAGGAGGTTATAGGGTGTGAAATTGGGTTGGCTTTGGATGATTTGGGGTTTTGACCGCGTCCTTTGATCCAATATTTGAGATGCTTGGTTGGGATTTGAAGGAAACGAAGTTGAGATTTGGGAAGGAGAAGCAGAGGATTACTTATGCTGTTATTTGGGAAGCATTTGGCACCGGCGTCGCCTACACGATAGAGCAGCCGGCTCTTCAACTGAATATTCGAGGCGATTGACGGGTTTCGAGGAAAATGAGGGTCAGATCTAGAAATAGGAGAAGCAGGAGATGCTATGGTGTTAATATGGGGGGCAGTTGGTGGCCGGCCACTGCCGTAAGGCGATTTCCGGTGGCGGTTTTAGGGTGGAGGGAGGCGGCGTTACATGGAGAGAATGGTAGAAGATTCAGGGGTAGGGGGGTATCCGACATTTAAATATCCTAAACCTAGGCAGTTACGGACCGTTTAATCTACTGAGATCAACGGTCGTGATTGAGAGGCCCTAACGACGTCATTTTGGTATGGGTTAGGGCTGGACCGGGTTGCGTGCAGGATTGGGCCTGGGTTGGGGTATATTTTGGCGGATAATTTAATTAAATGGCCCAAAATTGATCTTTAATTAAGACCACATTATTTTCAATTTCTTCTGTTTTCTTATTTATTTTAATTGCTAAATGGGTTTTTAATTAAATCTTAACTACTAAATAACCTAAAAATGACAAGGACAATGATTTAAACTCTAATATTGAACTAATTAATTTTCCTAATATTAATCAAGTCTAAATAAAACGTAAAATCACTATTTTGTTATGTTCTCTTGTTTTTGGTAATATTAACTAACTAATAAAACTAAAAATATAAAAATTAAATCCTAAATGCAAAGGGTGCTATATTTTTTCTTTTTTATGAATTATATTGACTAAAAAATGCACACAAAATGCAAGCAAACAAAAATCATGCAATTAATCCCCTAAAATTCAAATAATAAAGAAAAATCCTAATTTTAAGAGTTTTATGTGAACAGTTCAAGCGAGGAAAAAATCATGTGCTCACATATTATAAATCTTATAGTGATATATGGTTTAAAAGAGTAATTTATTTGTATTGCTCGTGTTAGATGTACTCTGATGCATTAGACAGTCTCCTGCTAGGTTGAGGAAGTTTCAAGAATGTTGTGAAAGTGAAAATATTATGAAGAAGTCTTTATGCTTAGATGTTCCTACAAGGTGGAATTCCACCCACTTGATGTTGAGCAAGGCTGTTGAATATGAGCGCAATTAAAGAATATTCTTATTGTGATACCGACTTGTCACGTTATCTTATTTTGATATTATTTTAGATGGAAAGCTTATAGGTTTGCTTATAAGAACTGATTGGGATGTGTTGATATCTAATTTTTTTCTGTATATTTTTAGACTCAATATACTTTTAAAATAGCATGTGTATCCACGTATAAGCATGTCCAAGGGTTTTGGTATTTTTCTTAATTGTTAAGATTGTTAAAATAAATTTATTGTATATTTCAGCAGTACAAAATTAAATAATTATTTCCAGAATTATTATTTTGGTGAATTAGTTATTTTTGTTCTCATATTTATACAAAAATATAATTAAGGTAATTTTTGCATATTTTTACAAATTTATTTGATATTTTTGAAGCTACATTGCATATAATTACAATTATAGCTCATATTATGATTAATAACTTTTTACAATTATTAAATCATTTTCGGTATTATTAGATTAATATTCACATATTATTAATTAACTCAGTGCTTTTAATTTGTCTTAAAATCATTTTAACTACTTTTATAAAATAAAAAGGGGAAAATTGGCTATTTAACACATGGCCATTTCTATTTCAATTTTAACCTCAATTACCCCCCCCCCCCCCCCCAATTTCACCCTAATTAAATGACCCAATTTTAAATTTAAACCCGATCCCTTGACCCGTTTTCAGACCCGCCCGATTTACCTTTTATTCCTGGCCGTTGATCATTTTTTATCAACGACCCTGATTTGCTCTTTCCATTTTAATCCCCTAACCCTAATCCATTCTATCAAAGACAACCACCTCTAAACTTCTCATCTATCAAACTCTCCCTAGCCCACTACGAAACCCCAATCATCTCCCACATGTTTCTACATGTTTCCACCGGAATCCATGGCGTTCCAGGCCATGGATGTCTTATGCTCGCCCTCTCTCACCATCAAACCCAAGTTGTTCAATGATTTGAAACCCAGCTTTGATGGTTTTTCGTTCAGATCTTCAGGTCTATGGCTTCTCCGACCATTTTTCGGCATGTTCAAGTCAATATGAGTCTCTGCGACTCAGGATCCGACTTTCCTCAAAGACCTTCTCATCTCTACGGTTTTCTCTGAAGTCCTAAGCTATCCAAGGTTCTTTACTTCCTTATTTTCTTAGATCTGCAACACGTCTGTGTTGTATTGAACTTTTAAAAGGTTCTTCCTACAACTCTATTTTCAAAATCGTTTAATTTCGATTTAGGGTTTCTGAAAGGTTTTCAAAGGAATCTCTCTGGTTCTTTGCGTTCTTTCTTTATGTGTGTTTGTATGACTTCCTTTACTACGTATGTACATTTCTTCTAATTTCTTTTCTACTCTATATGTCATTCTTGTACTCACATGCTAATCCGTGTTGTTTCTCCTTACTCGTTTACTATATGTGTTTACTAATGTTGTTTGCTTTACTGGACTATGTTTGTGTTCTTACTAATCCTGGTTCATCTGTTTTTGCCTGAGTTTGTGTCACGTTTCTTTTGGATTTGTTCGAGTCCTGAGTCTTTCTCAAAACGTATTCTCCATGCCTTTAATTGTGTGTCATGTTTCTTTGTTTCTCATAAGTCTTTGGAAATGACCTGTATCGAGTGGCTTGCATTCCCATCTCAATTGTCTGAAACCCCAGTATTTAGGGTTGCTTTTGGACATTTTGACGCTTGTGTGCAAGTTAGGATTCCATTTTGGGACCTTGGCATTCCAGACTCACTGTGAGTTTGTGATTGTACTCGAGATCTTGTTTGCTGGTGACTCTAAACTTTCATTGTTAGACTTTTTATTTTATTTGAGCTGTATGCTTTATATATGAGAGAAATCCTCTTTCAAAGGTTTCACAAACCAAGTGATTGATTCTAAAATCCCATTAATAAGGCTAGTGATTTGTCATTGATTTATTTCGATTGAACCTCTTTTACCTTACTGGTTGTTTACTAGGCCTTTCGTGTAAAAATCTTATGCTTGTGATGTTTTCTTTAAATACATGATCTTCTGTGATTCTGTACCAATATTTGAATTATTTCTATACTTATTACTCTTTCCTTAATTACTTGAGACTACTTGTGATTATAATTGGATCTGGGATCCTTTTGATTGATCTTCGAACTGATGCCCTATTTTCACTACTATTCCAGCTTTCCTTAATTACCCACTATGTATTTGACCTTGTTTATGCACCATGTGTCCTTATCCTAATCAACCTTATTAAACTGATTTTCTTCCTTATTTTATCTTGACTAACCATTTGAACTAGACTCCTTAATTAAAGTAATCTGTTATCTTAATTGACACTAATTGATTGATATTTCTGTGTTTGTGTACTCTTTGCCTGCCTTGCTTGTTTTCAAAACAATATAACAATCTAGTCCTCCCTCTTTCTTGTTAGAAAGTACACTTAACGCTAGAGGGGGGGGGGGTGAATAGCGTTATAATAAAAAATAGCGTAAACTTGCGGAATTTAAAAATTGCAGGAATTAAATAAGTGCGATAAGTAAATAAATAGGAATGAACGCACCGATGTATCCTGGTTCACCACAACTCGTGGCTAGTCCAGTCCCCGAGAGACTCTCTCGAGATTTCCACTAACACTGTTAAGCTTACAGGTGCTCAACAAACCTTAACAAACTGAGGACACAAGCCTCAACAACCTTTGCTCGAAGATACAACACTTCAAGACTTCAACCAAAGGAATCACAAGTTCCTTCTTACAATACAAGGGCACAACTTTCCCTTCAAGTGTATAAAAACACTTTGCACTTAAAACAAGACTCTCCTTAAGAGTAGATATGAGTAGAATAAATACGCTCAAGAACGCAACAACTTTCGTCAACAATTTGGCTCTCAAAAACTTATGTAATGAATAGAAAATGATGAATAAGAGAGTATGCAAGCCTTAGCAATAATATTGTCAGTTGTTGTGTTTGTAAGACTGATTTGAAGATGTATTTATAGTGTCAAAACAATGCATTACCGTTGCCTAATTACCAATTAAGAATTGCTGATTTTGTGCTATGACAATCGATTGTCAAAATGATACAATCGATTGTTTGCCAATCGTTCCAAAAATCATTCCCAGATTTTACGCATAACAATCGATTATCTAAGACATATAATCGATTACTGGAACCGTTCAAAAAATCATTTCCAGATTTTACTTAAACCAATCGATTGTCAGAATTATACAATCGATTACTTGGCAACGTTCAAAAAATCTTTTTCAGATTTTACTTCAAAACAATCGATTGTCAGAATTATACAATCGATTACTTGGCAACGTTCAAAAAATCTTTTTAAGATTTTACTTAAAACAATCGATTATTAGAAATCTATAATGGATTACCTGACGGTGTTTGAAAATATTTTGGCAACGGTCAGTTACACAATCGATTATGCTATGAGAACAATCGATTATTTATCAGTCTTTGAAGAATCTAATAGACACTGCCGCAACACAATCGATTGTCATAAGTTCACAATCGATTATTTTGTAGCTTTGAAAAACTCTGATGGACACTGCCTTAGTACAATCGATTGTCATAAGTTCACAATCGATTATTGTGTGGCTTTGAAAAATCTGATGTACACTGCCTCAACACAATCAATTGTCATAGGGTACACAATCGATTGTCATGCAGATTTGAAAAATCTGATGTACACTGCCTTAACACAATCGATTGTCATAAGTTCACAATCGATTGTCATGCAGCTGACTTAACATAATCGATTATCATAAGTACATAATCGATTATCTTAGTCTAGATTTTTGAGGCATGTTTGAAAATCATTTTGGCTGACATAAATATGCATGATTTAAAATCATTTTGCTTTAAATTAAATATGCATGATTTGATAAAAATATTTTTACGAGAGAAGCCAAGTCTTGAGTCAAGTTATCGGATCAAGATCACAATTTAAAGAACGACTCATGTATAACTTTATTTCTTGGTCTTGTGCTTGAATCTCACTATGTATCAATTTCGCGCTTGTGCTTGGACCTCGTCATATGTCAATTGCGCATAGTTTGTCATTCATCAAAACCTACAAATATGAACACACGTTTAGTATTGTGCTTTGAGAACGTGTTTCAACAATTTCCCCCTTTTTGATAATGGCAAACCTTAAGCGGGATATGCATATTAGATAATTCATAATGACGACCCAAGACAAGTATAGATATTCAACAAGTATATAGATATGCAAGTTCCCCCTCAACATATGAATTCCCCCTCAATTTATGCCAATAAATATTAAGTGCATAGCCCCTTATTCTTCCCCCCTTTTGCCATTAGCAAAAAAAATGCCATAAGTAAATAACTTGTTTATTTATTAATCAAAAATACGAATACAAAAGAAAGACAATAAAACATGGAACAATAAACTAAATAAAGAAATTATTCATCATCATTTCCCGCCTCGTCATCCGGCACTGCTTTATAGGGAACAAGTCCAGCATATGGATAATGAACATGGTCGAAATATCCATGGATCTCATATGTCAATTGATTGACAGATGTGGACAAAGAAGCAAGTTGATCGGAAATAGATTGAAGAGTAGGTTCTTGAGGCTGACGCGATTGACGAGTTTGAGGAGCAGGAGCTGCATGTTCGCTGTCATGGGGAAAGGAGAATTCGGAAATTTCCCATTTCTTGGTTCTCTTTTTGAGCGGGCCGATAGAGGTCTTGAACCCGGAGGCTTCAAGAAAATTCATTATGAGAAGGGCATAGGGAAGTGGTCTATCGTCGCCAATAGCATCAAGCATGTGAATCTTGACGAACTCACACCAATTGATGTGAGCTCCGGTTATAATGGCATGCATGAGTTTTGCGTCCTCTTGGGAGTGAGTGGTATGGTTATGTTTGCGAGGCTTGAGGACTCGGGTTATAAAATAGAAAATCAAACGATATTCGGGGAGCATTCCCGTAATGGTAGGACGGCGATTGGACAGATTAGGATCATAAGCTCCAAGTCCAATTTGGTTTAGGAGAATTCGTTCATCAAATAAGGCACCGGCTTCTCTAATGTAGAGAGAAATGTTTTCCCCACTTCGAGGCAGGTGAGAAATAGAATGTAAGTTTTCGTTGGTTAAAAGAATTTCAACACCATTAATGTTTGTCACAAGCTCACCCTCGTCGTCCTCATGAAGATTAGAGTAGAAGGCTTGAATCAAGAGAGGATTAATGTGAGGATAGGATAGATATAGGAAATCAAGAAGTTGGCATTCCCTAAGCATGTTTGCAGCGGGGGTGCATGATTCAAGATATTTGCTTGTAGAAAAGCAAGGAGGAAGAATGTCACGCTTTTCGAATTTTGTCAAGAATCTAGTTAGCTCGGTTTCAGAATTGAATTGTAAAATAGACCCATCTTGGTAAGGGAAATTTGGAGGAGGAGGAGCAGCTGAAGAAGATGCACCATGTATACCTGAACGGGGACGTTTAGTGTGTCTGCTTGACATTTTCAATGGCCTTTTTTAAGAAACTTGAGAGATTTTAGAAAGTTTGGGAGCTAAGATTGATACCAAGTGAAGAAATTGAAGGCATATGGTACCTATTTATAATGAGGAAGATGACATTGCATTTAAGGTAACAATCTGCAGAAAATTAAGAGCCAAAACAGTCAGAAACGGTAAGAAAAATTTTCACTGACCGTTATACAATCGACTGTGAATCGAGATAATCGATTGTTATGGAGTTTTGACTTGAACTCGAAATTTTCAAAAATCGATTGTGGGAATCTGGCAGGACCCAAACGGTAACAAGGATTTGAATTTCTGACAGAAGATAATCGATTGTTGAATTATGGTAATCGATTGTTGTGACACAGTGTGCACAGTGATTTTCTGACTCGGAAATAAGTCGATTATATTTTTGAAACAATCGATTGTTTTAGGAAAGCAGTACTGAATGCCTGAGACGGTAATCGATTATTCAGAAAAAATCGATTATTAATTAAAACTTGCATAATAAGCATAAAATGTAAATAATCGATTAGTGATACTTGCTAATCGATTGTCTGGCACAGTAAACATGAGACATAAGGAAAGATAATCGATATTTGCTGTGACAATCGATTGTTCTATGTCATTGCTTTATAATTCCCCCTGCCTTTAGGGTGATACCTGCAAAAGAGAATTAGACGTCTCCGACGCTCAAGTTAGTAATTTGAAAAGAATTAATGACTTAGATCAATGTGAAGTTAAGATGTTGGCCAATTGAGAACGTGATCTCTTAAGATTTGTGTCCTAAGGTGTTCTTAAGAGTGTTTCGAGTACTTACCTGTTGTTCAATGTTGCCAATTACCTGTTCGAGAGGATGGTCTTTGATTGTCCTCCATGCGTTAGGCATTTTCGTTTCTTTTTCCAATTGTGGCGCTTCCTCCGATAATTGATCCAAGATTTCATCTTGAGTTTCCTTCGGAGTTTCCTCTTGTACTTTGTCTTGAGGACTTAGAGAGATAAAAATACCTGCAAGGTCAAAACCAGAATCCTTTCTCGCCAAGCGAGCATTATATTCGGAAAATACAATATGAGGGGATTCCTCCACAGTTCCGGTTCTATTATTGAATACTCTTTATGCTTTGCTACGTGAAGAATAACCAATAAAAATTCCTTCATCGGATTTGGCATCAAATTTTCCCAATTGATCTTTTCCATTGTTATGAATAAAGCATTTACAACCGAACACTCTAAAATGGGAGATATTTGGTTTCCTTCCCTTATAGAGTTCATAGGGGGTTTTCATGAGTATTGGCCTTATGACTACTCTATTTAGAACGTAGCATGCGGTACTCACGGCATCCGCCCAAAAATGTTTGGGAATCTTAGCCTCATCGAGCATGGTTCTAGCCAACTCTTCGAGACACCTATTTTTCCTTTCCACAACCCCATTTTGTTGTGGTGTACGTGGAGCAGAGAAGGTGTGCTCGATACCGAGTTCGTCACAAAAGTCCGCAAAGAGATTGTGATCAAACTCTCCCCCATGATCACTTCTTATTGAAGTGACGGTTGTGTCCTTTTCGTTTTGAACACGTTTAAGAAAATATTTAAAATTATGAAAAGCTTCACTTTTATGAGCAAGAAATAGAGTCCAAGTAAATCTAGAATAATCATCAACAATAACAAAAGCATAACGATTTCTACCAAGACTTTCAATGCGAGATGGTCCAAATAAGTCCAAGTGAAGTAGTTGCAAAGGTCTAGTAGTTGAAACAATATTTTCCGATTTAAAAGATGCTTTTGTTTCTTCCCTTTTTGACAAGAATCACAAATAGAGTCTTTTTCAAATTTCAAATTTGGAAGACCAATAACTAAATTTTGTGAAACCAATTTGTTAAAGAGATGCATGTTGATGTGAGCTACTCTACGATGCCATAACCATGTATCATCCTCTTTGCTCATAAGACAATTCACATATTCAGATGAAGAATTTGCGAGATCAACCATATAGATGTTATCCATTCTAAAACCACGAAGGATAATTTTAAAATCGCTACGGCGAAGAACTAAGCATTCATCCGAATCAAATAAAACAAGATTTCCCTTGTCACATAATTGACTTATGCTCAAGAGATTATGTTTTAAACCTTTAACTAACAATATATGCTTAATGGAAGAAAGTTCATCCTTACCGACTGATCCGATGCCGATAATTTTTCCTTTGTTGTTATCACCAAAAATAACGCTTCCTCCTTCCTTATGTTCTAGTTGAAGGAACTTGGATTCGTCTCCCGTTATGTGTTTGGAGCATCCACTATCAAGGTACCAAAGTACACTTGATCCCTTCAAACATACATACAAGACAAATTAATGAGTCTATGGTACCCAAGCTATTTTGGATCCTTGAGAGTTAGGTGTAACATGCTGTTGTGCTTGACATACATTTAAGTGTCTATGTCTAGTGAAACAAGCAGGAGCAATATGTCCAATTCGATTGCAACAATGACACACAACATTAGGATTATGCATTCGTCTAGGTTGATAGTAATTGGACAGACGAAATTCGTTTACTCTATTCTTGACAATATGACTATTGCGCAATTCATGAAAATCATTTCTCCTACTATTTGTTCTAGGATATGCAGCATTTCTAGAATAGTTATTTCTAGGTTGAAAGCCATTTCTAGGTGTTCTAAAAGGTTCAAAGTTCCTTCTAGTGTTTGGCCTAGAATATGCGTTATTTCTAGAATGATTATTTCTAGGTTGCGATTGTTGAAAGCCATTTCTAGGTTTGTTATATCTAGGATGAACTTTTGTTTTATTAATCCTAGGTTGAGCCTTAGGTTGTTGGGGGTTGGCTTCACCCTTTTCTTTAGGCTCATTTTTAAAACCTATGCCATGCTTGGTCGACTTCAAATTAACAAGGACTTCATTCAAATTTTTATGAGAAGAATTAAACTTATCTAGGGTGCCCTTAAGTCTTTCTACCTCATTTTTGAGATGCATGCAAGAAGTACAACTTTTACTAGAGCTCTCGGGTTTGTCGGCGCTTCTCTTGCCGAAAAATTTGTTTTCATCTTTCAACTTCTCATTTTCTAAAATCAGTTTTTCCAAATCTTTTTCTTTCAAAGAGAGTTGTTTTTCAAAATCTTTTTCTTTTAAAGAAGCATTTTCCTTTATGCTTTTAACAGTTTTGGAAGCTTTAATAAATTCACCATACAACTCATCAAAAGCATTTTGCATTTCCTCAAGAGAAAAGAAATTTTTGGAAGAAATTTGACATACCTCTTCTTGGTTGTCTTCTTGTGCCATAAGACAAAGATTTGCGGCTTCGTCTTCTTCTTCCTCACTCGACTCGTCTCCGGAGTCGCCTCCCCAAGATATGTATGCTCGTTGTTTCTTGAAGGGTTTCTTCTCCTTTTTGATATTTGGGCAATTTGATTTAATGTGTCCGGTTTCTCCGCACTCATAGCACTTTATTTGATCTCCTTGCTTTTTGCCTTTTCGTTCATACTCTTTTCGCATGAACTTTTGAAATCTCTTGATAACGAGTCCGAACTCGTATTCTCCGTCCTCATCATTTTGAGGTTGGCTTGTGCTTGCCTTGAGGGCAATTCATTGTTTCCTTTGATCATTAACAAGAGGGTTAAGCATAGTAGATTCATAAGTCTTAAGGTTACTCTTAATCCGTCGATGGTGACATTTGAAGTGCCAATAGACTCTTGAATCGCGTCGGCCTTGGAGCGCCATTCCGGAGTGAGACTTCGGAGAATCTTTCGGACAAAGTTCCTTATCCGTGAAGGTCTTCATAAGAGCATGTAAGTCATTTACGATTTTTGAAAATCGTTCGAACATCTCATCGACCTTTTCGCCTTCCTTCATGTGAAACAGTTCATATGCATGGGTTAGAAAATCAACCTTAGCCTCTCTTACCTGGTCCGTACCTTCGTACGTGATTTCCAGCTTGTCCCACATTTGCTTCGCCGTTGTGCAACATGATATTTTCCTGTAATCATCAGCATTTATAGCACAATATAATAAGTTAATTGCTTTAGCGTTGTTTTGCACTTTTCGGATATCATCCACATCGTATTCCTCTTCGGATTTTGGAATCCATTCGTTTTCAACCTTTTTGGTTGGAATTTGTTCTCCCTTCATTATTACCTTCCACAGATGAAAATTATTCGATTGAATAAATATTCTCATCCTCTCCTTCCAGTATGCATAGTTTGTACCGTCGAATAGTGGTGGTCGGGTGGAGCATTGTCCTTCACCTATTCCTGCAAAAGAGTCACGAGTAGAATCCATGGATTGTTTCTCTCAAACGGTTAAGTCTTCAGAGAGTTGGGCTCTGATACCAATTGTTAGAAAATACACTTAACGCTACAGGGGGGTGAATAGCGTTATAATAAAAGATAGCGTAAACTTGCGGAATTTAAAAATTGCAGGAATTAAATAAGTACGATAAGTAAATAAATAGGAACGAAAGCACCGATGTATCCCGGTTCACCACAACCCGTGGCTAGTCCAGTCCCCGAGAGACTCTCTCGAGATTTCCACTAACACTGTTAAGCTTACGGGTGCTCAACAAACCTTTACAAACTGAGGACACAAGCCTCAACAACCTTTGCTCGAAGATACAACACTTCAAGACTTCAACCAAAGGAATCACAAGTTCCTTCTTACAATACAAGGGAACAACTTTCCCTTCAAGTGTATAAAAACTCTTTGCACTCAAAACAAGACTCTCCTTAAGAGTAGATATGAGTAGAATAAATACGCTCAAGAACGCAACAACTTTCGTCAGCAATTTGGCGCTCAAAAACTTGTGTAATGAATAGAAAATGATGAATAAGAGAGTATGCAAGCCTTAGCAATAATATTGTCAGTCGTTGTGTTTGTAAGACTGATTTGAAGATGTATTTATAGTGTCAAAACCATGCATTACCGTTGCCTAAGAATTGCTGATTTTGTGCTATGACAATCGATTGTCAAAATGATACAATCGATTGTTTGCCAATCGTTCCAAAAATCATTCCCATATTTTACGCATAACAATCGATTATCTAAGACATATAATCGATTACTGGCAACGTTCAAAAAATCATTTCCAGATTTTACTTAAAACAATCGATTGTCAGAATTATACAATCGATTACTTGGCAACGTTCAAAAAATCTTTTTCAGATTTTACTTAAAAACAATCGATTGTCAGAATTATACAATCGATTACTTGGCAACGTTCAAAAAATCTTTTTCAGATTTTACTTAAAACAATCGATTATTAGAAATCTATAATCGATTACCTGACGGTGTTTGAAAATATTTTGGCAACGGTCAGTTACACAATCGATTATGCAATGAGAACAATCGATTATTTATCAGTCTTTGAAGAATCTAATAGACACTGCCTCAACACAATCGATTGTCATAAGTTCACAATCGATTATTTTGTAGCTTTGAAAAACTCTGATGGACACTGCCTTAATACAATCGATTGTCATAAGTTCACAATCGATTATTGTGTGGCTTTGAAAAATCTGATGTACACTGCCTCAACACAATCGATTGTCATAGGGTACACAATCGATTGTCATGCAGATTTGAAAAATCTGATGTACACTGCCTTAACACAATCGATTGTCATAAGTTTACAATCGATTGTCATGCAACTGACTTAACATAATCGATTATCATAAGTACATAATCGATTATCTTAGTCCAGATTTTAGAGGCATGTTTAAAAATCATTTTGGCTGACATAAATATGCATGATTTAAAATCGTTTTGCTTTAAATTAAATATGCATGATTTGATAAAAATGTTTTTACGAGAGAAGCCAAGTCTTGAGTCAAGTTATCGGATCAAGATCACAATTTAAAGAACGACTCATGTATAACTTTATTTCTTGGTCTTGTGCTTGAATCTCGTTATGTATCAATTTCGCGCTTGTGCTTGGGCCTCGTCATATGTCAATTGCGCATAGTTTGTCATTCATCAAAACCTACAAATATGAACACACGTTTAGTATTGTGCTTTGAGAACGTGTTTCAACAATTTCCCCCATCGGTACATTTTCAGCAATCACAAGAAATACACACGAACAAAAACTCTTCTAATCACGTACTTTCTTGCAATACAGTTTATGAATTCAACACTTTGCTTGAAATCTTTTCGAAATACAACATGGCTCTCTCAAGGATACTATATTCTTACCTGTTTTCCCTTAAAAAGTTGGTATGTCCTTTATTTAATTTTCTGCTTCACCCCTATGTGCTTACCTTTCAGTTTTAGTTTTTTTTATCTTACTGCTCAGGTTTGGTGATTTGTGCTAATTATTTTCCTTTCTTGCTTCTATTTCTGTTATGAATCCCTATCCCTATTCCCTCCTATGTGCCTAAGTTAAGGTCTCTGCCTGGAAGTATCCTAATTATTGCCTAGAACATAAACTGATCCAAAATGTATCCTAACTCTCAAGTTTGGCTAGCAGGTTAGTCAGGGGTGTGCCAGCATCACAATTGCTGGGCATGACCACCAGGCTGCCATGTCTCTCCCTAATTCCTTCCCTTTTGTTTTACCTACACATATTCCTAGAATCTTAAGTTCTGCCCCTCACTTTTGAGCCTTGCTTTGGGACCTGGAGTTCCCTCTGAACTTGGACATCTGAGAGCTGGCTTTTTCACACTGCACTATATTCTTGATTCTGAAATATTTTGGGGTGTAAGCAATGCCCGGAGTCCCTTTGACTATTGGAAACTGTGACACATTTCAAATATGAGAAGGTCTTTTGGAAATCTAATCCTGAAAGTTGGTTTATCTCATATTGTTGGGCTTTCAGTCCGAATTAGGCTGTTTGGTTGTAGCATGAGTTTCTGATGTAATTTTTACTTCTTCTTTCTTTCTGATTCATTCAATCTATAATAATTTTTGTACTAACTATTGGGTTGGATAGTGGAAAGAGATGGGGAATGAATGCATGGGAAGGGGTAGGAAACATGCCTATATGGTATTTTATAATTCTACATTCTACACTTAGAAACCTGCCTATAGGACCTATATAATTTTGCATTTAGCGTCTAGAAAGCATGCCTATGAGTCTTTCCGCACTTCTGCATTTAGAAAACTTGCCAATAGCTGATTTCTATATTTTTGCATTTTAAAATTCATACTTTTAAGTTCTGTATTTCTGCATCTTAGAAATTGTGCCTATAGGTTCTGCATATAGGAATCATTATCTTAAGTTTTCTTTTTCTTTCCTACACTTCTGCATATACACGCCATTAGGCAAACAATCTTAGAATTAATAATAACCAATTCACTTAGAAAACCTGCCTATAGGACTCTTACATTTATATAACGGTTTTAAAACCAATGACACTTAAAAGATCATGCCTATAGGAGAAAATTAACCGAATTAGTTTTGTTTCAAGTCTAAAAATCTGCAGATTTCTTCTCTATAATCAGTAACTTTTTCCTTAAAATCAATACGCTCTATTAGATGTCATGCCTATAGGTCTCATATAGGCAAACTATTAGGAAATCAATTAACTACGTTAGTCTTTGATAATTAAATTTTGACAAGGCTAATTCGGACTCCTCATCTGAGAAATATGTGATGAATTAGTCTATCCCACGCGATAACTTAATTCAGACCAAACCATTACGTGCAACACATGCTAATTGATTTGCTGATTTGAATGAGGCTTATCTGAGCCAAGTTGATATTTGTTTCCCTCTTAAGTGCTACTTGTTATTGCTTGTCGCTTAGACTTTTGTCCTTTTGAAAACTCTGAAAATCCCTAACTCCCTCCCATTTAAGATTAGTAGTCTCAATGCCTCCGAGACTGATAGGATTGGGACGAGTAACAACATGCACTAAGCAACGATACCATTTCGCATTTTAATACCTAACGGGTGGGAAGGGTAGATATGGAGATTATGACTGATGCGCTAATATCTCACGCAGCCCCTCTTCTGAGGAGTGATTACTGGATATTGAATTGACATGAGCCATGTTAATTATAAACCTAGGACCCCCCTCCCTTTATTTGCTTTCGTCCCTTTTGTAAAACTATTCGAGTCTTTAATTTTTTTTTTAAAAAAAATAACTCTGCCCTCTTTACTTACCTTCAAAAGGTTTCTAATTTATTTGTAATGCCATATGCAAGTACCTCTATTTTGAGCCTTTAATTTCTTGTTTAGATATGTGAAGTCATAATTATAACACGGTCGGGAACCACACTAGTGGATCTTGAGGGGTGCCTAACACCTTCCCCTTGAGATAACTTCTAGCCTTTACCCAAACTCTGGTTCTTCAAACTCAAAATCCTTTTAATAGTGTCCCAGTGCACTTAATCAATAGGAGGCGACTCTCCAATTCCAAAAAACCGATTTCACCTTTAGAAAAAGGGGGCCTCGATGGGATGATGTAAAGAGAATTGCACAATTTCTTGAAATATTTATAATCTCACTTTGAATGTGTCCGGATCACTTTATGTAACATCGAATTCCCATTTTCTTGGAATTGGTCAAGTTTTTGTTTACTTAAATCGATTAATAACAACTGAAGATATATTTTTGAGTGAGATAGCATCAAGTATGTGAAAACAATTTGAGAATTATTAGGGTGAACCAACAAAAATGAACAAAATAATTTTTATTGCTTGTGTTTTGGATCCTCGCTACAAGTTTACTACTGTTCGTTTTGTACTTAAGAAGATGTTTGGAGATGAAGGGACAGTTATAGAAAAAGAGGTTCATACTTATATGAGTCTATTGTTTAATGAGCATGTCTTTAAGTTGGTTTCAAAAGATACTTGTGGTAAAGTTTCTACCTCTTTGCCAAGCTCTTTATTTAGCACAATGAAAATTTCAACTCCTGGTTTAAGTGAAATTTTAGATGAAATAAGGAAACATAAAGCTGCCAGTGAAGGTGTAGATTCTAAAACAGAATTGGAAAAGTATCTTGCAAAAGTTCCCGAAAATGAAAGATCAGACTTTAATATCTTAGCTTGATGTAAGGTGAACTCACCTAAATTTTCTATTCTTGTAAGATGGCTTGAGATGTGCTTGCTATTCCTATTTCAAGTATGGAATCTGAAAGTGCATTCAGTACCGGAGGGCGTATTCTTGACCAATTTAGGAGTTCATTAACTCCTAAATTGGTTGAAACACTAGTGTGCCTTCAAAATTAGCTTCACAGTGAATCGCTTCCTGTAAATATTGAGGAAGATTTAGATTTTCTTGAGGCACTCGAGGAAGGTATGTATATTTTAATTAATTTTATTGTATTGCTTAAGATAGTTAAATGATATATTAATTGCTTGACTTGTTAATATATATTCTTATTAGATTTTACTAGTTTTGGCAAAGAAGCTTCCACCGACGATGTTTGCTAGAGTTTGCTAGCTGCTATGTAAGTTCTCCATTTTAAATAATATACTTGTAAAAGAATGTGATGTATTACAAAGTTCTTAGTATTTTTATCTTTAACAACTTGAGGGTTGATTCTTGATTTGCTGCCCATTATATATGCAGATTTGCCAATGTGTAACTGGTGGTTTGTATGCACTGTACTTGTTTGTTCACTTTATGCACTATGTTAATCCACTTTATGCCTATTATATATACAGATTTGCCAATGTGCAACTGATTATATATCCAATGATGGTTTGTTCACTTTATGCACTGTGTTAATTAAAGCAGATTTGCATTTGATTTTTAATATGGCACACCTTTGTTGTAGATCAGGGACAAACTACACATGTTAGGATGTCAACTTATAATGTGTGAGCAAGAGTGAGATATGTATGAGGAAGATTGAGACCTACTAATTAGTGTACCTGAGATACATGTTGCTTTTCTTTCCTTGTTACTACAATTGTGCTTCCACTTACTTTGTCTAAGGAATATGTTTTGGATAGGGCACAAAAGTATGCAGGCTAGTCTCAAGCTAATCTTGCTGTTTTGGATTTTAGAGTTTAAGTTGTCCTAGCTTCTGTCCTAACTTTATGTTTATCGAAACATCTTGCTGTTTTTGGCCTCTCCACAGAGTTTAAGTTGTCGGTTAACTGTTAAGATTATTTTTTTCTCTAATAATGTCATGTTGTCCTCTTATTTTATGCTACTTTTTCTAGAATAGATGTAGTGTCTTCTTCTATTTGTAGATATTCAGGCTTCCATAACATTGTCATTAGACTCTTTATACGTCTTAAGCTATGGTCTGTGTACTAACATCTAAAAAATGAAAGTTGAGAAAATGGGAAGATGCTAGAAATTGACCAATCTTTTGCAATCGAAAGTTAGAGCTGTATCATTTAAGAGGCTGGGGTTTGATTATGTTGTCGTTCCTATGCTCAAGAGAAAACCTGGTTGAAGAGAACATAATGTATTTTTAAACTAGTAAGCTTGGACTTGTCATATGTTAATTTAGCGTGTATGATTGCTGCAGTGGACAGAACATGGATGTTGAAGTTGGGCTCGTGAAGTTGAAGTTGATTTGCTGCCCATCAACTGGTGATTCTGATCAGAAGAAGATATTGATCTAATTGTAGGAGATATTGATCTAATTGCAACTTAGTTTTCTACTTCTTTAATGACATATGTTCATGTTGTAAATTTTCTTTTGATAACCATGTAGTGGTGCTTGTTGGAACTTCGTTTTCTTTTGATGTACCATTGCTATTATGGTGATTATTGTTTTTTTCCTCTGCCGTATCGAGTCTACATCAAGTTCTATGCTGCCACAGTTATCATCGCAGCAACTGATGAAAATTTATGCAGTAAAACCAAGAAAGTTGATGGGTGCCCCTCGTGTGAATGCCTTAATCCTGATTGCCATTGTTTTTGTCCTTGTCCAGAATGTTGTTAATGTATATCTTATTTACATTTTACGTATGGCAAGAAGAGAGATCGTGTGTGCTTCTATATATGCGTACATAATGCTAAATAACTATTATTTTCTATGTAATTATGATGGTCTCTTCTTTCTATCATCAAGGAACTTGCTTTGCTATTGAATTCAGAGTCTGGAGACATCACGAGTTCAAAGAGTATGCTTTTGTGCTTTTGTTTAGTTTAAAGAGACAATTGTCTTGGGAATCAGCCTTTAGCTTATTAGTGTGATTGATAATCGAAACGATAAACTCCCAAAATTGATAATAAAATCGAAAAAATCAAAACTTTATTGAAACAATAACGATAAGCATATGTAAAAATCGATAATCGATAAGTAATTATCGAAAAAGGTCAAAATCAAATCGATAAATCGATACATACCCCTTTGTCCAAATAGTTATATCAAAATTCATTCCATCATTAAGTAATTAATATAGGTGTTAATGGTTTATTCTGTCACCGTAAAATAACAACAACCAAGAAAATTTCTCCATGAAATTGGTAACTGTTAAGAAATCTTAAAAAAGAAAAGAAAGAAAAGAAGATAGTAGAGAGAAAAAAGAAGAAGATTTGAGCAAAACTTGAGAAAGAACCATTCTAGAAAATTGAAATCATAACAGACATATCTAAGTTGAATAGCGCAAAACTATTTTTGAAAGAGTGATGCTTCTAGACTTGATGTTTACGGTGAAATAGCAAGCCTAAAATGAGCACGTTAAAAGCACGTGACTGAGCAAAATGATAATTGAGATGTGAAATGTCAGTTATGCCTCCAGTCGACCATCTTCCCTCTTCTATAAAATGAAATATAATAGAAATGTGCTAATATCCGAAAAGAAAGAAAAGCACAAATAAAGTCCCACTCATCATTAAAGATCGTGATAGAGTGATAAATATATATTATTCTTAATTAAATATTTTGAAATTAATTCCTCGAAATAGAGTCGACCTCAGTAGGTACTTTTTACCTCTAAAGTGAGACTTTATTCGTGAATCTAAATTAATTAAACTCTAAAACAGATATCGGATTGATGCAAGCAAAACAAAAACACTTTTCATACAACCTCACTTTTGACACTTCTTTAGCAACAAATGCATAAGAACCTTTTTTAAAAAAAATTCTCTTTAGAGGAAATGAGTGGTGGAGATTTTGAAGACTTTCATCAATATATTTCATCCCATTCACTTTAACTAACTTTTTGTTCTTTTTGTGATTCATGATATTTGATTTTTCAAATATCAAGGAGAATTAAAAATTTTCTTTTCAAAGTTACCCTTAGACTAAAATATCTAGAAGCAGTTTGATATATTTTATTGTTAATTAATATTAAAAAATGAATTCCTTAATACAAGCCAAGAAATTACCAAAAATTACGTAACACGGACAGAAGGGAGCAGAATTCTTTAAATTTTGGTGATAAACACAAAGACCCTCAAAATTCCCAAATAATAAAAGAGAACTTTACATAACCATACATTATTGGAAATTTGATTGCCCTCCCTATTCAAGTTTCACTTTAATTACTTCCTATATGCAAAATTACCAATTATATACATTTTAAGGATTTAACGATAATCAATCAATTACTACAATCACTCCCATTCCCACCCCTCCCCCCACGTTTCTTCTCTGTATCCTACTTCCCCTATATTTTTCTCTTTACATTTCACCCCTCTCCCACGTATCTTGCACGAGAGGGTAACAACTCCATCATTATCTATTCAAAAAATCTAGTGTAAATTCATAGTGGAAGTTATAGATTAGGTACAATTGAATTCGGATTTTTAACTCAAGCTATATACATAGTAGAGACGTGAGGGATTAGATTCTCTAAATTCCTATATATAAATTCAATCAGAAGATAAGATTTAACAAGGAAAAATAGTGTAATTAAATCTCTTAATTGAAGCCATAAATAATAAATTAAGAGCCATTTTAAGCTAAATTATGCATATATTGTAACTAAAATATGTCTATATCAAATAAATACCAAAACATAAATATTTTTCGTAATAAAATTTCAAAATAATGTACAGAAATAAAAAAAATCCATAAAATCACGTACTGCTCGTACCTCCGCACAACACATTCTCAAGTTCTCACTCTTTACAAGCCCCCAAAATTCCATAAAATCCGTGAGAAAAGCATCAGGAATAGTAACCATAATAAAAAGCTGAAGAGAAAAAAACAAGATCCACCTCGAACACCCCTCCACCCCAACCCCCTTCTCTCAACCCTCCACTTCCCCCGCCCCCCCTTCCAAAACCCACCCTCTGCAAACACATCCAAAATTATACCATTATTGCAAATTTACAAACCTAAACTCATTTGTCTTCCTCTGTTAAAGTTTCCTCCTCCTCTTTCATCAACACCCAAATATCAAACCTTTACTATAAGGGGTGAGGACACAAAAAAAGACAAAAATTCCATCTCAGAGAATCTAATCTTTCAAGTCTTTCCTCTCTCTATCACAATCCCATTTTCTCAGATACACTCCTTTTTTCTTCTTCTACGAAGTCTTCAGTTCATTTGTTAGAATTTGTCCATCAATCTGAATTTCCAAGAAGTAGAGATCATTGACCCCAGAAAAATTTTCAACCCCACCTCAAAAAAATCTGATCTTTTCTACTTTTATACTGTCTATCACAAGCATCTGTCAAAAACTCAATTTTTTCGGTTCAATTGTCAATTGGTCCAAAATCTTGTAATTTAGAATATTCTTGAAGGTCTAATGAAATGAGGGAAGAAGATTCTAATTGGTTTGCTAAATGGGAAGAAGAACTGCCTTCTCCTGAGGAGCTAATGCCTTTATCCCAAACCCTCATCACTCCTGATTTAGCCTTAGCTTTTGATATTCAAAACCCCAATAGCCCACTTCCCAAAACTCACCACCAACAACACCAGCAGATTACTCCACCACTAGGAGTTCATACACCTTCATGTCACCCTAATTCATCAGCCGAGTTGGACTCGGCTGAGTTGGGTGGCACTGCAGGTTCAGGGGGTGTTGATGAACCTGCCCGCACCTTAAAACGGCCTAGGCTTGTGTGGACCCCACAGCTCCACAAGAGGTTTGTGGATGCGGTTGCTCATTTGGGAATCAAGAATGCTGTCCCCAAGACTATAATGCAGTTGATGAGTGTAGATGGCTTAACACGTGAGAATGTGGCTAGTCATTTGCAAAAGTATAGGCTATATTTGAAACGTATGCAGGGACTTTCTAATGGGGGCAATGGCAATGGGAATGGAAGTATACCGGGTTTATCCGGGGGAGGGATGGTGGATACAGCAACAGATCAACTGTTTGCTAGTTCACCAGTGCCTCCACATTTTTTGCATCCAGGGAGGGGTAATTCTGACCATTATATGCCGTTCGTGCCAGTGGCAGCAATGCATCATCATCATCAGATGGCTGCAGTTGTTGGACACCCCCCACAGCTTCAGCAGCAGTACAGGCATTTCGGGTCGCCACCAAACGGGCAGTTTGAGGTTCCATTCTTGTCGAGGCAGTCGCATCAGCATGTTCAAAGAATGGGAACATCAGTGCATAGTAGTAGCCCTGTGGTGCCATCTTATGTTGAGGATTTGGAATCAGCTACAGCAGCTAATGGGAGAAAGGTTCTTACGTTGTTTCCAACTGGGGATGATTAATGTTCAGGGTAATTGTTGATTTGTCATTTGCATTTTCCTGTTAATTTGTCTTATGGATATATCTGGAGACTGGCTTTGGAATAATACTTGAGTCTTTGATTTAGAACCTTTTATTGGATAGGTGGTGTTTCAGTTTTTAGTATCTCTATATACAGTCATTTGTACTGGTCCTTATAAAACTGTGAATCCACTTTCCAGTCCATTACTGTCTTCAGGGCAAACTCAGTTGTGTTTTTAAGAATTAGGATTTGGTGCATAGTGTCAGTGCTGAAATTGTTCACTTAGACGAACTTCTACAGGTGTAATTATGTTGAGGCTAGCATCGTGTTTCTCTTGTCAGCTTCCATGTTGCCGTCCAATTTAACCCCTCTCGGCTAGTAGTGATGAATAATGAAGGAAATGTCAATTTGGGAGCATTAATGTCATAATGGGCCTCGGGAGTCTGTGGTAACAACATTCTCTGAGTATGTTGATCAATGTGGTTCTCTAAAAAAGCTGCTTTACTCTGTGGTTGCATAAGAAGCACTAGACTTTCCTCAGTTCTGTATTTCTTATTGAGGTCAGCTATTGTTCTGTGAAAACATGATGTCAGCAGTTGCATATAAAGTAAGGTTGTTCGGATGAATATGAAATTTCAAATAACTGTTGGTAACAGGCTAACAGTATTGGACAGCATGATGCAGCTATCCTTGGCTATTTTCCCAAATTATCTGATAAGATTTTATTTCTGCTGTCTCCTGGTTTAGTGTCATGTAGAGGTGAGTCCTGCTTGTTGTAAATTGAGTGATCTCATTGCGGACTTAAACATTTTGTTGAAAATCTCTCTGGAGAGAATAATCATTCTGGTGCTAATGTTACTCCATTGTTTATGCTCGAGACCAGGATTGATAATTCGTAGCTTCCTTTTCTTTTAACTTTGATTACTCCTTTCCGATGCTTATTGCTCTCTCCTATTAGTGCTTGGCGGAAAAGTAGTTGCCACATAAAATAACTGGAGACATAGTATGTCTACTCCACCTATGTTGCTTCGTTAACTAAGTATGAGAAAAAGCACGAGGTAAATCTCCGCTTCAAGATACTGAGCTGTTTATTTTTGTAAGCGTTCTGAAACTTGTCACTTAAAATGCGATTGTACGAAACTACTTAAGAGTACCTTCTGAGCTTATAAGTTGTTACAAGGTAGGTAGAAATTGTATTATATTTCTGCCACCAAATTAAGGTTACAGGTGACAAAGTTTATGTAGTAGAAGATCCTTTCTAAATCATTTAAGATACTAAAGCTAGTCTGAAAATGCTACTGGCAAGCAAATTGCAAATGGATAGCTTGATAGCCTTTTAACTTTCTGAAGCTATTTGCTCTTAGTTACTATTGTTTCTTAGTTTTCCATTCAGGGGGGAGTTTGGCCATGTATTATTCTGTTTGCTTGGATAGAATGCATATCCTGTTGGCTGTTGCAGATGCCAAAAGGAATTGGGGCCACCTGTTTTTAGAACCTGTGTCTTTAATTCTTTGGCTTGTAGTGCATGGCAGCATGGGCCTTGTGAGCTCTTGTCTAAATTTATTGGTTTATTAAGTGTTGGAAAAGTATAACGAGTTCCCTTAGAGGTCGAACCTGTCTAAGTTTAAATCTTGGATCCGCTTGTCTATCTTCCATTTTGTTTGTAAACTGTCAAAATGCTGCTTTTGACATGCCTGATCAACACTGATTTATCTTTAGAATGATGTCTGGAGTTATTCTTATCCCATGGAAATGGATTTCTTTCGATATATTTGTTGATGTTGAATTTCAGTTATGTAAGTTTTGGTTGGATCATGAAAGCTTATAGTAGCACCAATTACTTCTATTTCACATTTTAAAGCTATTTTGTTGCTGGCCATGTGCTGCTGCTCTGGCTGTAGCTTTTATATAGTTTGTATTGGGATTAAGTGCTGAGTTTTGTTTATTACAGTAGTACTTCTCTCACCAAATCACTTTTGTAATACGTTAACCCCCCCTCCCGCCCCTCCCCCCTCCCCCCACACACAACAAGCAAGAAAAAAAGAAAACCATTTCCAATAATTTTGCTTTTATGCTTCTAAACCTCAGATATACATTATCAAAACCTAAATTATATGCGAAAAAGTTTTGTGTCCAAGAAAAGAATTCAAATATAACTGCATTAGAAACTTAAGTAAATTTAATCATTACTAGAGATTATTAAACAAGATAAGGAGGAGAAAAACTTAACCATTTTTAAATACTAATCAAATGATGCATTAATTGAAGGTGTGCCACCCCCTACATACAGGTCTGATCCAGTAAGATCTGATGTAACATAAGAAAACCAAACAGCATGATTTATATGATTTTCAAATCAGCATTATATTATATGACAGTTCATCCATTTACGCGATCTCTTTGATTTAAGAAAAATGAAGGAGCGGACATGAATCTAAAAGGATTTGTTTCCCTCATTGGTTTACAAATCCAGGAGACACAAGGCAACTTGGTAGATATTGCATAATCCTGTGTGACATGAATAAAACTAATGTACATTTTAAGTACCAAATACCAAAGCAGGATTTGAATTATTCCTGTTGCATTATTGGGTTGTCCACCAGAGGCACATCCTGTTTGACCAAGCGATATCAAAATTTTCTTTATGAAATTAATTAATAAAGATGAAGAGATTTATCTCAGTCAAATATAATAAAATCTAAGACTAAATGATGCAAGAGAAAAGCGAGGCTAATGATGCTTCCTAATATATTTGAACCAAATGATTACTCGTAAATATGATAACTTCAAATGTAAAAAATAGTGCAATGAATGCGATTGACCAAGATAAAGATGATGTGTGAATTTCGGATCTGTAGAAAGCAAAGCTGTCTTTTTTATATTCGATTTTTCCTCCCCCCTATTTATAAAGTGTTCTCCTCCCCCCCCCCCCCCCCAACCCCCCATTATACGGGACAGTTCCCTTTTAAACCCTAAAATGATATAACATAAAAAATATTCGAAAAGCATATTCCTGTTGTCTCCTACTACGCTTACACTACTGCAGACGTCGTGCATTCGCTAATCAATGTCGGTCGTCATCCTTTATAATGATCAAAGGACGCTACATCATATGGACCTCGTTCCTTGTTGTACTCACCACTCACTAGTGGTCGTGGTCGTCCAATTTGGACCTATACAGTTAGTCTCTCCACTTGTCGAGGTTGCGACTCGGTGCATCCTTGATAAGGGGACACCGCCTATGCCTGTAGAGAAATCTGACTTGCGAACATGGTTTGGCCAACAACGAAAGATTAGTGCACTTCACAATATCCTGGGTGGTGTGTGCTATTGGGAAGTGACATCACTTCCACGTGCATCATCATTGCGCGTCTTCCCGAGACAAAGACTGATGGTTTTTCGCTTCGGTTTTGGTGCCATTGGCAGCCTTACGCTTCGATGCTGGTGCTATCCAACCCTATAAATATGTGAAGGGTTTGATTTTTTCAAAAATTCTTGGCCATTTCTTTTTTGGTTATTCCTTCTCATATCTTCAGCTTTTGCTCTTGCAATTTCTCTGCTTCCTCTCTTCCATTTGCCATTCTTGGTTTTTTTTTGTTTTATTAACAGATCTTCTGCCATAGATATGCCTAGAACACATCGGTCACGTAAGGGGCTTTTTGAAGCCTCCACGTTATCCACAGCGTTTCCTTCTGGAGGTCAGGACATGACGAGTAAGGGAGCAATTTTCCCACCGCGGATGCGTTACTATCGAGACACCCCATGTCTCGAAGTAACTTTCTTAAAGAACGTGCTTCGATAGTATCTGAAATTGAGCAGGCCTATATAGATGCCTTTTTACTAAGTACAACATTCCCCCTCAAATCGAGATGGTTCCGACAGTGAGGGACTTCGTGGAGGTCCATAGACGGGGGTATTGTGCTTTTTATGAATACCCCTTTGTGATTGGTCATTCCATTCCCCTTCCCAATTAGCAGAAGAATTCTGTCAATTTTATCAAGGTTTCCTGGCGTAGCTTTCTCCATACACGTACAAAATATTTTTGGTGTTGACAAAATACGCAGAGTTGGCGGGGTGCGAAGTTGACATTCACCACCTCTTGCACTTGTTTCCCCCTAGTTTTCACAGGGATACTATGGTGCATTTGAGGCACCGTTGGACCAAAGGGCTGGTAATAAGAACTAACGACCGAGTGAGCCGTAAATTTTGGCATAAGTATTTCTTTGTTAAAACTAAACACATTGTATTGGACCTCGCTAGATTCTTGGAGCGGTGGAATGATGTAGGCGTCCCAACTTGTTTACTCATTTTTTGTGTAACTTAGTATTTATCTGCGGCTTTCTTTTGTAGCTATGGGACGTACACCCCATCCCATCACTAGTATATTAGACCGGGTAGCCCTTTTATTGCTTCACGGGGTGGATACTTGAGACCAGCCCGCTTTTGTGAAATGTTTTGGGTTGAAGGTCTCATTAGGTAAGTGTTTTCCTCTGTATTTCTCTTCGGCTATTTGTCATTATCTATTGATACGACTTTTTGTGATGACAGGGACGAAGGGCCCCAGTCCCTGCATTTTGCCAGGCCATTGCCTCGGCAGGAATGCAATTTACTTTGGAGGAGTTAACCCGAGAGGATCGTGCTCAGCGATATAGGTGAGAGACTCCTCTCGGGATATGGTTGTGAGGGAAGAGATCTCCTCCTTACCTGTATATCACCTCGTGGGTGATTCCTTTAGTGGGGACAAGCCTTGGTTGAGAAAGAAGAGGGGGTAGAACTCGGGAAAGACGTGGCCATCGATACTAGTAAGAGTAAGACGGGTATGTCGGAGACGGCACTAAAGCCCGCGTTTATGGCAGACGCCATCTTAGTTGGGAGATCTCCCTAGAAAAAAGGAGTATACCAAAGAGGGGGGGTCTATCCACTCCGCTAAGGGTGGAGCATCATCTACTACCGGAGGGGGATTATGTAATGAGGGAGACGGCTCAGATTTGGATGTCGACCCAGGAGATATTCGAGAATTATTGGAGCGTCACACTCGTGTAGAGGTTAGAATAGAGGGTTCTGATCAACACATAGTCGTCCCTGGGGACCACAACTTCTTGTCGAACTGTGATCAGGTGGCATCCGTATTTGCCCCTTTATCTGTTGCTCCTGAGAGCGAGGCACGTAGAGCGATGAGTGATGGAGAGTTTTCACAGAGTAAATGCTTCTCTTTTCTTTTCGTTGTTGGATCTGTTTTACTATTCTTGGCCCATCCTTTTGTTTTAACTTTGTTTTTCATATTAGACCCTCATCATGGAGATCGAGCGTGAGCGTTGACAAAGATAGAGGACGACCGTCTATGGGAAGATGTCGTCTAGGTATCAAGAACACCTTACCAATCATCGTATGATGGCCGAAGTCTTCACTCAGGAAAACGAATTTCAGTTGTTCGGTGATGGGCTTAAGCAGAGGGAGGATCAATTGGCGCGTAAGGTCTAAGAATAGAAAGAGCGATACGAGGACCTTATGAAGGCCATTACATGCTGTAGTGAGCTTGAGGAGGCCCTTAAAGTCAGGGAAGATAAGCTTGAGCTAAGTAAGGGAGTGATGGCCGAAAATGGCAACCTCTAAGCAAAGGTGGCCAATTTAACTACTGAATTGGACACTAACCCGGCGGAAGTTGTTGACATTAAGGATGAATTCAGTGAAATTGCTGATGGATTGGCCCACACCGAAAGGGACAGGGCAACTGCTGTCTCTAAGGAAGCGACTTTAGAAGACGCCCTCCATGTTTGTAGAATGGAGCTGGAAAAGGAGGTAGAGGTGTCTGCACTTAAGGTAGTGGGAGATTTGGAGGTGGAATCGTCTGTGATAAATGAGCAGGTAGCTTCTTTTAAAATAGAGGACGTGTGATGTCAGTTGCAGCCCTCTGCATCCCATACTTCGACTGATCTTGTCATGCCTTGCCATTTTTATGCGTTGTGGGTTCACACAGAATCCAGGCTCGATGTGTATAAGGCTCTTTATGATGATGGTAGGGCCTCCGAGATAGAGCTTCGAGATGTCCATGCCAAGGATCGTGCAGATGTGAGGCATGCGGGTATGACCCTATCACGCCTAGCGGGGATGATATTAAGTCTGGTTATGATGAAAAACTTTCCTCTGATTCTTGGTACAAGGAGGTATATGCCAAAGGGAATGATGTGACATAGTATTCGGTTGTGTTTACTTTTGCTTCACCATTTTTGTTAGGACACCTTTGAGCCCTTTGTAAAAACAGGTACTTGTAATATATTTGATGTAATGAAATTGTTTTGGTCGCATACCTATGATTTGTTGCTTCCATTTTACGATTTATTCAATGATGACTTTTGCCGCAGTCATGTTATTCCAAATCTTTGTTGAAATGTTAAACTCGTTATGTTTGTGTTTAATTAAACTGTTTTCGTTAGCAACGACCTTGGTCGTAGGGATGTTACTTTCAAGCTGGTGTCGAAGTAGTATCTTGTTGTAGTTTACCAATGTCGAATTCTTTTCTTCGATGGTAGCCTTAGCCGTTGGGATGTTATTTTCGAGATGGTGTCAAAGTGGTATCCCGTCGTGGTTCGAGTGAAGTCGAACTCTTTTCTTTGACGATGGCCTTAGCTATTGGGATATTACTTTCGAGCTGGTGCCGAAGTAGTATCCTATCGTGGTACGAGTGAAGTTGAACTCTATTCTTTGACGATGGCCTTAGCCATTATGATGTTACTTTAAGATGATGCCGAATTAGTATCCCGTCGTGGTGAGAGTGAAGTCGAACTCTTTTATTGATGATGGACTTAACCATTGGGATGTTACTTTCGAGCTGATGCCGAAGTAGTTTACCGTCGTGGTTTGAGTGAAGTCAAACTTTTTTCTTTGACGATCGCCTTAGACATTAGGATGTTACTTATGAGTTGGTGACAAAGTAGTGTCCCATCGTGGTTCGAGTGAAGTCGAACTTGTTTCTTTGATGATGGCCTTAGCCACTGGGATGCTACTTTCAGGCTGGTGCCGAAGTAGTACCACAACATGAGGGTGGCATTCTATTTTATTTGTTGGAGTGTGGTATATGCAGGTTTTATTCATACATTGGAGACGCGTGTTGATTTCGTATAAATAATGGAGTGATTTTATTCATATGTCGGGGATACATGTCGACTTTTTTCATACAATGGAGATTATGTATACTTAGTACCTTCATTGCTCAGCTTGGAGATACCATCAGTAGGTGGGCAATGAACAATACTATGAATCTCGAGACGTCCCCCTCGCTGCCTCATTAACAAAACTTGGGTGAGTGAAAAAGAATATGACTTAGGCGGCATCTCTTTTCAGAAGTGGAAGTACTTGAGATGGGTGACATTCCAGTTAGTTTATAGTAGTTTTCCTTCCATTTTATCTAATTGGACCGCTTTTTTGCTTGCTTCTGCTATGATTTTATATGGCCCGTCCTAGTTTGTTCACAATTTTCCTTCATTCGGGTCTTTCGCTGCTTGTGTTTTAGCTTCTAGGACGTAGTCCCCGACTCTGAGTGGTGGTACTTTGGACTTCTTGTTACCTTTTTGCTTATTGTTTTTGGGCTATCATCCTTTTGTGAGCCATATCCCTTCGTTCTTCGACCTCATCCAGGTTTTGTAATTTTCTTTTGTCATTGCTTGTTCCACTCTCATTGGAGTATCTCAGGCTAGGTTCCTCCACCTCAATGGGTATACTACATCATTTCATAGACTAGTGAATACATCGTCCCATCCGTGCTAGTTTTTGGTGTTGTGCTGTAGACCCATAATACCTCTGGTAGCAGTTCCGGCCACAATCCTTTAGTGTCCTCAGCTTTTTCTTTAATATGTTCAATATCATTTTATTGGAGGATTCCGCTTGACCATTGCCGACAGGGTGGTATGGCATGGAGAATATCCACTTGACGTGCCATTTTTTGAAGAACTCGGTTGTCTTTTTTCCGATGAACTGGGATCCGTTGTTGCAACTGATTTCTTTGGGGATGCCGAAGCGGCATATGATATTTTTCCAGATGAACGCGGTGACTTCTTGTCCGCGTATTTGTGCAAACTCACGTTCTTCCACCTATTTGGAAAAGTAATCAGATAAAACCAAAAGGAAACGTATCTTACCTCTCCTTGCCGGGAGGGGTCCGACGATATCCATCCCCCATTTTATAAACGACCATAGAGATGTGACGGAATGCATGACACCCCTGCCTGGTGTATCATAGGGGCGTATTTCTGGCATTGCTCACAATTCTTGGCATAATCCACATCCTTTTTTTTCATAGTGGGCCAGTAATATCCTGCACGAATAAGACATCTGATAAGGGCCCGGTTGCCTGTATGAGCACCGCAGTGGCCTTCATGTACCTTTTCAAGCAAACACCTTATCTAATTTGGTCCAAGGCATTTGGCCAATGGACCTCCGAATGTCCTTTTTTGTAAAGGTCGTGGTTTATGAGGTTGTACCTGGCCACTTGTATTCGGAGCTTTTTGGCTTCTTTTTTATCTTTTGAGAATGCTCCCTCCTGCAGATATGATATGATGCGATTGCGGCCGTCCCAAATTAAATTTATATAGTGTACCTTGACTTGGTCTATTGATGGGTGGAGTAAGTTGACCATGTTCTCCTTGGTTATATTTTTAATAGCTGCTGCAATCTTGGCGACACTGTCTGCTTTGATATGTTGTGCTCACAGTATTTAGTCGAGTCGACATTCGTCGAATCCTAGTAGCATCTTGTGGATTTCAGTCTGGTATTTCTGCAACCTCTGCTCCTTAACCTGGAAAGTCCCAATAACTTGGTTTACGATAAGTTGAGATTTGCAGCGGAGGATGACTCTTCGAGCACCATACTTGAGGGCCAATTTCAGTCCTACAATTACGGCCTCATACTCGCCCTCATTGTTAGTCATTGGAGTGTATCGTATAGATTTGCGAATTACTTCACCTTTTGGGACTTTTAGTACACTCCTATCTAGATCCCGACGCATTAGACATACTGTCGGTGTAGAGGACACAGTGGTTGGGTCATTCAGGTAAAGTGCAAAGCGCTTCTTGCTCGACTTCGGGTAGTATTTCTGCACTGATGTCGGAGACAAAATCGGCAAGCACTTGCGACTTTATTGTAGCTCGCCGTTGATATGTGATATTATGCTCGCTCAATTATATGTCCCATTTGGCCAACCTACCCGATAATTAGGGTTTGTGCAGGATTCTCCTGAAAGGAAAGGTTGTCACCACCTTTATGGGGTGGCACTGAAAATATGGTTTAAGCTTTTGTGAAGTTATGACTAATGCTAGAGCTAGTTTTTCAAGGTGGGGGTACCTTGTTTCAGCGTCGACTAAGGTTTTACTGATATAGTAAATTGGAGATTGCGTACCTTTGTTTTCTAGGACTAGAACTGCACTTACTGCAACTTCGGAGACAGCTAGGTAGACTAGGAGGCACTCTCCTAGATCTGGCTTGGTGAGTAATGGTGGTGAGCACAAGTATTCTTTCAGTTTTCTTACGGTGTCGTCACATTCTGAATTCCACTAAAGTCCATTGTACTTCCTTGATACATTAAAAAATTAATGGCGTCTAACTTATGACCGTGAGATTAACCTCGACAGGGCGGCTATCCGTCCTGTCAATTTTCGTACTTGCTTTATGCTGGTCAATGTTTTAGGTATTCCTTCCATGGCTTAATCTGATCTAGATTGACTTTGATGCCTTTTTGTGATACCAGGAAACCGAGGAACTTACCTGAGGTTATAGATAACTAGGGATTGTGATATCTTTTACACTACTTTTTACTTGAGTTTTGATTAAAAATGGATACAAAATAGTCCCAAAGGCTTACATGGTGTACTTGTTTGCATGGTTTGGTCAAGAAGGTGACAATTAGTCAACATTAGCTCAAGAAAGAGTGAAACATGCACGAGTAACAAGAGCAAGTCCAAGCACAGTGAAACAGGTCCACTGCGACCGCACTCCATTTAGTGCAGTTCGCAGTTGTCACACCGCAAAACTGAGGGACACGACCCGGGCTCGACCGGGTAGCCCCAGTCAAGCAGACCTGGGTACCTTTCCTATACCACGTGTTACCACGTGATTTCGATACTCATTATTCAAGTGAAATAGCCATTTATAAATAATTCTTACGAGGCATAACAACATACATGCTTACTTTACGTGATCTACAAGTTATACAGCCTAAATACATAAATACGTAAGTACATAACCCACATTTTCTATCTACAGAGCCTCTAGGGATACAAAAGAGTGTTGCAATACCTGTTGGTAACAAGTCTTCAGCTATACCTTACACAAATACCAAAAAAAAACTCCCGGAAGAAAAACGGCATGAGCCACGCAGGGCCCCGGGATGAAAGGGGCTCACTAATACAGCTGACGAAAAGTGGAGGAGGTGGTACTGTTAGTGGATTGGAGTACATGCTATAGAACCACCTACAATCATAACAAGAATATAGCGCCCTTGGAAAAATGGACGTTAGTACATTTGAATTGTACTGGTATGTATGAACAAACTTTATCCCAAGTAAAATCAATCAGTATAGAGATAACGAACAGTAACAGAATCAACAATCAATGTACAAGAAAGGAACAACCAAGGCCAAACAAGTTTCATAATCTCTCATTTTCTCCTTTCGACATCATTTCATCATATCAATGATTTCACAAACTTTCATTTCAATAGTGATAATGATCATATGTCCATCCTTATTACCTCAGCCACCCTTATCACCCAACCCATAATTTATCTTTTTGTGTTGCGGCGTGCAACCTTATCCCACCGGACAATCATATTTAGCACAACAACAGTTCACTGTTCAATCACATGGCTTCAAGCCATCTAGAATATCATTTCACAGCAATAATAACAATTTAAGTCACAACGATAATTTCCCATGACAAGCCACACATGATGTTACCACAATTGTTTCAATTGCATCAATTACGACCTCTTTCCATCATTTATTATACAGCCCTGACCAAATAAATACATTCACACACCCACTTAGTTTGTTGCCATTTATTCACAACATCATATCAGAACATTTAACCAAAAATGTTCAAGGCATATTAATCATAAGAATTCAAGAAATAGGCCATCTTGCCTTAACACCCGTGAAGCAGACAAAATTCACAACTAGTCCATATCAGTAACACATACCAATTACTCGTACACCAAGCATGGTGACATTACAAAGGCTAAATTTAGCCATACATTCCTGGAGTCGAATTTACTTTTTAACTCCTACTCTCAATTCACCAATTGCTTAGTACCGTCAATCTAGTTCACAAGTTCATACATATATCTTAGATTTGAAATTCACAAATACAGCCTGAACTTACTTACATTATTAACCCCTTCCTTTTTGCGAATCTTTACTCATACCAAATTCCTCTTACTAGATTTTAGGTATATAAGAACATGTATATATGGTTCAACTTATATTTTCAAGAATCAATTTATGAGAATACCCTTTTTGTTTAAATCTGAAAACCAATGAAAAGGGGTTAGGGATTTTTACCTGCGCGAACGAAGAGGAAGATAATTAATCGAAATTTTCAGGACTGGGTGACTTTGAAAATCAATTTGATATAGATGAGACTTTCTCTCTCAAGAATCCTCTCTTCCCTCTTTCTATTTTTTTTCAAAAAATGGGTTAGAATGAAGGGTTGGGGTGTTTAATTGAAGAAGGGGTCGGGTTTAAAATTAGAAAAAATAAGAGCCCCAACACAGAATATGGTCAGGAATGCGATCGTATTCCTGACATGTGGTCCGCAGACCGGTTGCAGAATGGCCCTAAAAATGGGAAAATATTAAAACACATTGTGCAGGTATGCGACCATTACGTAGTCCGCAAACACGTCATGCGATCGCATAGTGCGTCGCATAAACTCCCTCCCAAAAGTCAATGTGCAAAAATATGATAACTATGCAGTCCGCATAACAAAAATACGATCGCATTCTGGACCGCATAGTGTCCTCCAATTGGGTAGTGGCCTGCCCAGGTATGCCACCATTATGTTATCTACATACTCGTTATACGATCGCATAGTGTGTTGCATAACGTCCAATATCTAAAAAATTTTATCTTTCAAATTTCGGGGTACTTTTCTATAGTTATAACAACAGAGGGACCTACCCGACATTATTTTAGGCAATAAAATTTTATGTGTCTTTACATCCTCCCCCACTTAAAATCATTCGTCCTCGAATGAGGAGTTTTGAAATCATTTGGTCTTACAAACATGATATATAAACTCCCAATTTTTCATTAACTCCTTTATTTTTAGAAAATTTTGCCAGAGTTTCCTTTGTAATTAGACTTATCTACCTATTAGAGAGCCCCCCAAACATATTTCCAAGCACCATTGCACACTTCCTATTATCCCTACAACTGGTATACAATTCATTACCTCAACACTTGCACATAATTTAGTCACTTCAATGAGTCTCATACAGTTCAACTACTTCAATACACTATATGCATTTCAATTAATCATTATCAATCTACACTACCATTAATCGTTCACTTATCACATGAGTTTTTACAAAACTTTCATTTACCAAAAGGGGTTGCACATGACTCAAATAATAACAATACATACAATTCTTGCACAACTTGAGGAGTTACAATAGTATATCATTTAGGGGAAAATGGGGTGTCTTTGCACCAAATTGAATACAACATCAGTTTTCTTAGAGATAAAAGTTCGCACGATCAATACTAGACTTATTCAAACAGGTGGGGATATTTTTACTTCATTTCATTTTCCATTTCCCACGTGGCTTCCTTAACTCTTTGACTTCGCCATAATACTTTAACTGAAGCAATTTCCTTGTTTCTCAATTTACGGACTTGCCTATCAAGAATAGCAACCAAAATTTCTTCATACGATAACTCTTCATTAACCTCTTTAGTCTCAAGTGGTATGATGGTGGATGGATCTACAACCACTTTCTTTTACATAGACTCATGGAACACCTTGTGCACTAATGACATTTCAGGGGGAAATTATAGCCTATAAGCCACTTGCCCTATCTTTTGAGTGATCCGACATGGCTAGACATATGTAGGGCTCAACTTCTCTTTCTTCCCAAATCGCATGATTCCCTTCATAGGATATACCCTCAAGAACACCCCCAATCATCTACTTGGAATTCCAATTCTCTTCGACGTATGTCCGTATAGGATTTTTGGCGACTCTGAGCAGTTTCCATCCTCTCCCGAATGACTTAAACTTTTTCCATAGCCTGGTGCACAAGATCTGGCCCTATCAATTCTGCTTCACCCACTTCGAACCATCAAATTAGAGACCTATACCTCCTTCCTTACAATGCCTCAAATGGGGCCATCTGAATACTAGCATGAAAGCTGTTACTTCAAGCAAATTCTATACGTGGCAAGTGATCATTCCAATTACCGTTGAAATCCAAGACACAAGCCCATAACATATCTTCAAGCATCTGAATAGTCCGATCCGCTTCACCACCAGTCTGTGAATGGAAATCCGTGCTGAGATTCACCCGAGTACCCAAATCTTTCTGAAATTTCTTCCAAAATTAACTATGAACTGGGCCCCTCGATATGAGATAATAGAAAGTGGAGTGCCATGAAGTCTTACTATTTCCTTGATATAGAACTGAGCGTATTATTTTGCAGTATCAGTGGACTTGACTGGCAAGAAGTGAGCTGATTTCGTCAGTCGATCCACTATTACCCAAATTGAGTCGAACTTGCATCGAGTGCGAGGTAACCCTACCACGAAATCCATGCTTATCATCTCCCATTTCTACATTGGTATTTCCGTAAGCTGAGTTAACCCACCAGGCCTCTGATGCTCAGCTTTTACTTGTTGACAATTTGGACATTTAGATACAAAGTCCGCCACACCCTTCTTCATACCACTCCACCAATAAATTTCCTTGAGAACATGATACATTTTCGTAGAACCTGGGTGCATAGAATACCCTGGAATTATGTGCCTCCACCATTACCCTCTCCCAAAGATTACCAACATCTGGAACATATAGCCTACCTTGACATCGCAATACACTACCATCGCCGTCGAGTAAAAATGCCGAAGTCTTGTTATTAAAAATTGCCTCCTTTTCTGTGCCAATGCTGGATAAATAAACTGCTTTTTCTTGACTTCCGCTACAAGTGATGATCCTGCTCCATTATGCACCATAACATTCCCCTCGTCTGAGGTCGAAATACAAACCCCCATAATGGCTAATTGATAAACCTCTCGAGCCAAGGGCCTTTGATCCACTCCCAAATGAGCCAAACCACCCATAGACTTCTGACTTAGAGCGTCGTCCACCACATTCGCCTTCCATGGGTGGTACAAAATTTTCATATCTTAATCCTCGAGCAATTATAACCACTATCTCTGCCTTAAATTCGACTCCTTCTACTTGAACAAATATTGTAGACTCTTGTGGTCTGAGAACATATCCACATGGACCCCGTAAAGATAATGCCGCCATATTTTCAAGGAAAACACAACTGCTGCAAGCTCCAAATCATGTGTCGGAAAATTCTTCTCGTGATTCTTGAGCTGCCTTGAAGCATACATTATAACCTTTCCATGTTGCATCAACACACACCCTAAACTGACCCCGGAGGCATCGCAATAAACCATAAATCCTTCTGTTCCTTTTCGTATGGTCAACATTGGCGCTAAGGTCAACCTCGACTTCAATTCCTGAAAACGTTTCTCACAAGCGTCGGATCATTGGAACTTAACTGCTTTCTGCGTTAACTTAGTCAATGGGGAGGCGAGGGTAAAGAATCCCTCCAAAAACCTTCGATAATACCTTGTTAAACCCAAGAAGCTATGGATCTTCGTTAGGGTCGTGGGTCTAGGCCAATATTTCACTCCTGCAATCTTCTGCGGATCCACCTGAATCCCTTCACTGGAAACAACATGACCCAGAAAGGTAATGGACTCCAACCAAAATTCACATTTTGAAAATTTAGCATACAATTGGTGTTGATGAAGAGTCTGCAGAACTCCCTTGAGGTGATCAACATGATCCTTCTGGCTCTGCGAATAAACAAGGATGTCATCAATGAAAACAGTTATGAAGGAGTCTAGAATGCTGAAGACCCAATTCATAAGATCCATGAAAGCTGATGGGGTGTTAGTTAGCCCAAAAGACATGACGTGAAATTCAAAGTGACCATAGCGAGTTCTGAACGTGGTCTTAGGAATATTCTTGTCTCTAGTCCTCAATTGGTGATACCCGGACCGTAGAACAATTTTAGATAAAAACCTTGCACTTTGCAATTGGTCGAACAAATCATCTATCCAAGGCAAAGGATATTTATTCTTGATGGTGACTTTGTTGAGCTACCGATAATCAATGCATATTTGGAGCGACCCATCCTTCTTTCGGACAAAAAGAACCAGAGCACCCCACGACGACACATTCGCAATATGAACCCCTTTTCTAATAAAACCTTGAGCTGCTTATTTATCTCCCTTAACTCCGCTGGTGCTATTCTGTACGGTGGAATAGATATTGATTACGTATCTGGCAATACAACAATCCCGAAATCAATCTCCCTATCTGGCAGAATCCCTGGAAGCTTGTCTGGAATTACTTCAAGAAGCTCATTCATGACTGGCACGGACTCGGGCATAGACACTTCTAACGTGGTGTCCTCCACTTGGATCAAATGATAGATACACCCCTTCTTAATCATCTTCGAAGATATTAGGTAAGAAATAAACCTACCCTTCGGCACCACACCATTTCCCTTCAATTCAATAACCGGTTCATTAGGGAACTCAAGTCTCATAACTCTCGTTCGGCAGTCGAGTTTAGCAAAGCACGAATAAAGCCAGTCCATTCCCATAATCACATCAAAATCCACCATTCCAAGCTCGATAAGATTGACCATGGTAACACGACCACATATTGCGACAATAAAATTGCTATAAACTCGCGCGGCTGTAATAGAACTACCACTCATGAAGCTATTCGGGTTCAATCCCAAAACTTGAAGCAACGAATGGGGTTACATAAGACAAAGAGGACCCCAGATGAATAAGAGCATAACAATCAATGGCCTGAACAGATAGATACCTATAACAAAATCTGGAGAAGCCTTTGCACTTTGGCAATCACTCAAAGCATAAAACCGGCTGGGTCCACCTCTACCACGAGCTCCACCCCTAACTGCACCACGCCATGCTGGAGCTGGAGGACACATGAATGATGTGGCGGCTGAAGAACCGGAAGATTGAGCAAATCCCCTACCCATGCCCTCACTGAGTGCACAATAGCCCCGCTGGATATGACCTCTCACCCCACATATATAACATATCGGGATATCCAAATAACAAGTCTTGAAATGGAACCTCCCACATTGGGGCACAGAGCGCTCCCCTGCTGCTGTAATCTCCCTCCTGGACGACCGGATTGATAGGGTCTCCTATTGTCTAAACCCGGTCTCAAGTGACTGCTGTGCCGATATTTGCGCACAGATGGCGGTGCGCTTGCTGAAGACTAAGCATATGACTAGGATTGCCCTGATGGCCCTCTACCTTGAATTGGCCTCCCTGAGTGACCAACTAATCGGGCACTGCTGCTACTCTCCCTCTCTGCCCATGTCTTCAATTTTCTAGCCTCTATGGCCTGAGAAAATCCCACAATCATTCCATAATTCATATTCGAGTATAAGGCCAATATAGCAGCCTCATTGACCACCAAGGGACTAAGACCCTAATTGAATTGCCGACTCGAGCATCCATAGTGGACACTAACTGAGGAGCATACTTGGATAATCTCACAAACTCCATATGGTACTCTTAAACACTCATAATGCCCTGCTTGATGACCTCAAACTCAATGGCAAGGACTGCCATAGTCTCGACTGTCAACTGGTGGTATATAAATACATCTATGAACTCATCCCATCTAGCCAAAGGACTTTCCTCCCCGCGAGAATCCTCCCGCATCTCGAACCATGAATACACTTCTCCCATTAGCCTGTATGAAGCCAACTCAACTCCCTCTGTCTCTATAGCCTTCATCACTCGAAAGGTCTTATACATTTCATCAAGGAAATTCTGTGGATCGACCACTGGGTCTATGCATGTGAACTCTAGAGTGGCCAACCACAGAAATTGGTTGACTGTAGAGCCGGCAGATTCTCCCTTACCGCTGAAGGACGCAACGACATCGTGAGATCTCTGGGCCTGAGCGGCCACTAGTTGGGTCAACATATGGATGGCTCCTCTAACGTCCCCATCAGAAACTCCGAGACTGGAAGCTGGAACTATGTCAGGATCAAGAATATCTGCATGAGGGATGGTAGTTTCCTCTGCCATAGTAGGAACATGAATACTTTGATCTGGAAAAGATGAGCCAGGTAGATTCAAGACCAGGGGTCACTCTCACCCACGGTATCAGGTACATGGTTCATAGCCGCACTTGGGGTGGCATTGGCCCTAAGGCCAAGTCCAGATCTCTTCTTAGGTGCCATTACTGAAAAATTCGGAAAGAGCATGAGTTAGACATAAATACTTCACTCTTTGATTCACCGCATGATATAGAATAACAGAGAGAATGGTAATTTCCTAAATGTCCATGTAGTCCCCAACTTATAAATGTGGTCGAAAACACACCTATAAGAAGGGCTCTACTAGACACGGCTCCGAGACATCCTAGGACCCTCTTAAAACCTTAGGCTCTGATACCAAGTCTGTCACGTCCCAAAACCGAGGAACATGAGGGACGTTCGGCCTAATAGCCCGGTCAAGCGGACCTGGGTGCCTTTCCTATACCGTGTGTTGCCACGTGACCTTAATACTCATTATTCAGGTGATATAACCATTTATAGTTAAACACATTCTTATGATGCATAACAATATACATGCTTACTTTAAGTGATCTAAAAGTTATACTACTCAAATACATAAATACATAAGTACATAACCCACCTTTCATGTCTACGGAGCCTCTAATGATACAAAAGAGTGTTACAACACTTGTCGGTAACAAGGATCCAGCTATACCTTACACAAACACCAAAATAAGACTCCTGAAAGAAAAGTGGCACGAGCCACACAGGGCCCCCAGAGGAAAGGGGCTCATCAATAGAGCTGACGGAAAGTGGAGGAGGTGCTACTGTCGATGGACTGGAGTACCTGCTATAGAACCATCTACAATCATAACAAAATGTAGCGTCCCTCGCAAAAGGGACATTAGTACATTTGAATTGTACTAGTATGTATGAACAAACTTTATACAAAGTAAAATTAATCAATACACAGATAATGAACGGTAATAAAATCAACAATCAATGTATAATAAAGGAATAACCAAGGCCAAATAAGTTTTACAATCTATCCTTTTTCCCTTTCAACATCATTTCATTATATCAATCTCTGTTTTAAAAGGCAGAATTGGGACTCGCCTAGGGGCTAGCCTCGGGGCAGAGAACTCGTAAAAAGCCCTTGGGCTTATGTGTGGGACTTAATTCCATGAGACTTACGCCTCGGCCATCAGGGCTTATGCGCCAGACACGCCCAACGCTCAGCGTACTGGGATCGCCTCATAGAACTTTATGCAATTGTATGTAACTAGCCTTGTAAATTCTCAAATTTTCTTAATAAATCGTTGACTATTCAAAATTAGTTTTTTCTTATGCATAAATCATTAAGTTGAGAGCATTTTATGTCATAATTAAAACAAACATTAGTGCACGTTATCCACTAAGACTGCTATGATAGTTAGTTCTTAATAAATCTTTCACTTAAAAAGTATTTATTTATTAACTTTTGTTTGTCTTTACTATAGAATAGTCCATAAGTATTTTATAATTATTTTCTTAAATATTTTTTTTCACATTTTCGAGATAAGATACTTATTAATTTAATAGCTCATTATTAGCTAGTAAGTATTTATAAATTAATAATTAGTTATCATGGTATTGTATGGTGAATTATGTGTCACTTTATTAACTTGTTGAAATTTAAAAATAAATGATGCTAGAGAATAATATTTAAATTGTGAATTATTATGTTTATATAAATTTACTTTCAAATAAAAAGAGTATTTTAAGAAAAATATCAAATTATAATATCAAAATTCTTTCAAGACATATTATTCTTTAAGAGATACATATAAGATTTCATATCGAATACGTCACTTTTGATATTTGAATTGTAATGACGTTGCAACTAATTTACGTTTATGATATATGTCATACTTATCGTATTATTCATAGTTGAGTTATAATTTATAAATATTTTTTTTGTTATAATTTTATGATTTTAAGTTAATTTTTATAATTAATTTTTTATTTTATACCATTTTAAAATTCTTAAAACTAATAAAATTTAAAGATCCGTGGGACTTACGCCCCATGTCTCAGGACTTACGCCTCGCCTCGTCAGAAATAAAACACCTCGCCTCACGCCCCCGCCTTTTAAGACATTGATATTAATGATTTCACAAACTTTCATTTCAATAGTGATAATGATCATATTTGCATCCTTATTACCTCAGCCACCCTTGTCATCTTAACCCACAATTTAGTATTTTGGGTTGCAGCCCGCAACGCGATCCAACCGGACAATCACATTTAGTATAACAACAATAGTTCACATTTCAATCACATGGCTTCAGGCCATCCAGAACATCATTTCACAGCAACAAAAACAATTTAAGTCATAATGTTAAGTGCACACAACACCAGTTGTTTCAATTGCATCAATTACGATTTCTTTCCATCATTTATTAACAGTCGTTACCACATAAACACATTCACACACACACACACACACTTTATTTGTTGCCATTTATTCACACCATTATATCGAAACGTTTAACCATCAATGTTCAAGGCATATTAATCACAAGAATTCATTAAATAGGCCATCTTGCCTTAACACCCGTGAAGCAGACAAAATTCACAACTAGTCCACATCAGTAACACATACCAATTACTCGTACACCAAACATGGTGACTTTACAAAGGATAAAGTTAGCCATACATACCTGGAGTCGAGTTTCCTTTTTAAATCCTACACTCAATTCACCAACTGCCTAGTACCGTCAATCTAGTTCACTAGTTAATACATATATCGTAGATTTGAAATTCACAAATACAACCTGAACTCACTTAGATTATTAACCCCTTCCTTTTTGCGCATCTTTACTCCTACCCAATTCCTCTTACTTTATTTTAGGTATATAAGAACATGCATGTATGGTTCAACTTATATTTTCAAGAATCAAATTATGAGAATGCCCTTTTTATTTAAATCTGAAAACCAATGAAAAGGGGTTGGGGATTTTACCTGCAAGAAGAAAGAAGAAGATAATTACTCGAAATTTTCAGGCCTGGGTGACTTTGAAAATTAATTTGTAGGGATGAGACTTTCTCTCTCAAGAGTCCTCTCTTCCCTCTCTCTAGTTTTTTTGGAAAATGGGCTAGAATGAAGGGTTAGGGTGATCTATTGAAGAAGTGGTTGGGTTGAAAAAATAGAAAAAATAGGAGCCCCCACGTAGAATGTGGTTCGGAATGCGATCACATTCTTGACATACGGTCTGCGGACCGGTCGTTGAATGGCCCTAAAAAATAGGCAAAAACCAAAACACATTGTGCAGGTATGCGACCATATGTGGTCCGCATACATATTATGCGATGGCACAGTGCGTTGCATAACCTCCCTCACCAAAAGTCAATGAGCAAAAATGTGATAATTATGCTGTCCACATAACCTGAATGTGATCTCATTCTGGGCCGCATAGTTGTCCTCTAATTGGGCAGTGGCTTACCCAAGTATACAACTATTATGCCATGTGCATACTCGTTATGCGATCGCATAGTGCGTCGCATAACGCGCAATTTCTGAAAAATTTTATCTTTTAAATTTGGGGTACTTTTCTACAGTTATAACAACACAGGGACCAATCAGACATTATTTTAGGCAAGAAAATTTTACGGGTATTTACAGTAGTGATAGGTTCAGAGAGGTGCTTTATTAGAAAATCAAGCATTGCGTCTGCACAACATTTAGTGTGGACCTCACTAGATATTGTGTGGTACACAAAGATGAAGTTCAGAGAGCTGAAGAATTGGCGCTTAATGCCAATGTGGTCCGTGATCCTATTTTGTGCGGATCACAATAGAAGCTACCGCGGCCGCGGTGCATTTATGTCAGCCTGTGATTGCCAAGTTCAAAGAGCAGAATATTCAATCAAGAAGCCTCATTGCAGCCACATGTGATTACTACTATGGGGCAAGAGCATGATCTGAACTACCCTTTTCCCAATACCCTCACCATATACTTCAAGGACCTGGAAGTAGAAGAAAGCGTTTGATATCAAGGTCATGCCAGTGGAACCATTCACCTGGTTCACTATGAAGGACCTAGACAACCCTAAGGGAAAAAATTACAAGCCACTTGCCTCTGCCCCAATTGGCCAGTTTGAGGAGCCAGTTGTGGTAGAGCCTTCTACTGAGCCTTCTGCCATGCCTACTGCCACTATAGTTGAGGATGTGCCTTTAGGACCTTCCTGTACTGCTTGTCCAATACTTCAGCTGACCCGAGAATCCCATATTCTCGGAAGTATCCCATCACTGCCCATCCGTTGAGCCAGACATTGGTCAGTTTGAACAACTGGATGCAGCTGCGACATCCATGTTTTCCACATTGTCTTCCTCCATCGAGACCCAATTAGCACCTCAGCCATCTTAGATTCCTCAGTCCATTAAGGATGCTGAAGAAACTTCAGGACAACCAGGAGAAGATTATGAGGACTCAGGACTCCTTGCCTAAGGTGGTAAATTCACATGGCAAGGTTCTGAAGGAGCTTGCCAAGGAAAACAAGAAGATGAGGAGATGACAGGCTTCTAAGGAGTCTGTGAAGGCTCTCAAGACAGATGTGCACAAGGTGTTGGTAGATCAGATGCCTATAGATTTGCTATTCGGGGACCCTGACCTAGTAGCAACACCAGTAGCAGAGCCACACCAGGAGCAGGCACCTAGGAAGCCAAGGAAGAAGAGAAAGCTCCCGAGTACAACTGATGTTGTTGTTGAGGTGGTTGCCCCACAGGAGGAATCCCCCAGTCTTCCACATGACACACCTGACATCCAGCCGGTCCAGGAGCAGGCCCCAGTCCCAATAGCTGAGCAACAGGAGGCCGGGAACCAGTTTGAGGTTCCCACACATTCACAGGACCAGGACACCAGTGATGATCCCATGCAAACAGACCAGGCCTAGGGAGCTCTTATATCCTTTCTTGTGCCTTTTTAATGCTTATTTTGAGTTGCCACTAGGGACAATGCCAACTTTTATTCATGGGGATGCGCCCTACTTTTTGTTAGAATATACGCTTAACGCTAGGGGGGGGGGTGAATAGCATTATAATAAAAAACAATGTAAATTTGCGGAATTAAAATTGCAGGAGTAAAATAAGTGCGGTAAATAAAGAAGTAAGGAGAGAACACACCGAACTTATACTGGTTCACCACAACGTGTGGTTAGTCCAGTCCCCGAGAGACTCTCTCGAGTTTTACACTAACTCCGTTAAGCTTACGAGTGCTTAACAAACCGTTACACTTGCTTGTAGATATACACTCTACAAGACTTCAACCTGCTCGAGGATACCTCACCTCAAGACTTCAAGCCAAGGAACTAAACTTTCCTTCTTACAACAAGGGATTAGAACTTCCCTTCAAGTGTATGCAAACACTTAGCACTCAAGACAAGACTCTCTTATAGAGTAGATGTGAGTAAAATAAATACGCTCAAGAACACAACAACTTCGTCAAGAGTTTGGCTCTCAAAAAGCTATGAAATGAATATAAAATGATTGATATGAGAGTATGTAAGCTTAAGCAATAAAGTAATAAGATGTTGTTCTTAAAAGAGTGATTTTGAGGTGTATTTATAGTCCTCAAAATCACCAAGACCACTGCTTAATTGCCAATTACTAATTGCTGATTTTGTGCTAGGATAATCGATTATCTGATTTGCATAATCGATTACCTGCAAATCATATGCAGATTTTAAGCAGAATAATCGATTATTAAAATGGCATAATAGATTACCTGATAACGTTTAAAAATCAGACACTGATTTTATGCTAGCATAATCGATTATTGCCTTGTGCACAATCGATTATCTTTCAGCGTTTAAAAATACTTTGGCAACGGTCTTTAACATAATCGATTACCTAAAAGACATAATCGATTATTTTGCAGTTTTGAAAATTCCGGTTATACACTGTCTGGACATAATCGATTATCATAAAAGACATAATCGATTATTTTTCTGTTTCGTAAATTCCGGTTTACACTGTCTTAACATAATCGATTATCAAAAAAGGCATAATCGATTATTTTGTTGTTTTGTAAATTCCGGTTTATGCTGTCTTAACATAATCGATTATCAGAAAAACATAATCGATTATTCTTGTCCAGATTTGAAAGACATGTTTAAAAATCATTTTGGCTAAAATGAAAATGTTTGAAAATCATTTTGTTTTAAATCAAAGATGCATGGTTTGATGAAAATAATTTTACGAGAGAAGCCAAGTCTTGAATCAATTGTCGGATCAAGATCACAATATAAAACGACTCATGTATAACTTTGTTGCTTTACTTGATCTTGTTCTTTGTTTCTCTTGTGCTTGGACTTCGGGATATGTCAATGTTCCATGCACGTCGGTTTGTCATTTATCAAAACCTACAAAGATGAACACACGTTTAGTTTTAGCGACTTGAGAACGTGTTTCAACAATTTTCCCCTTTTTGATAATGGCAAACCAATATCGGGATATGCATATTAAATAATTGATAATGACGATCCAAGACAAGTATATGAATGACTTCCCCCTCAATTCATGAATTCCCCCTTAATTTATGCCAATATGTATTAGTGTGCATAGCCCTTATTCTTCCCCCTTTTGACATTAGCAAAAAATAATAAACTTTGATTGAGGAAACAATATTGAGAATACATAATAAGGCAAGAAAAAGAGACAAACTAGTATTCAACCGATACAAAAAAAAATTTATTCATTGTCAACATTTACATCCGCCTCGGCATCCGGCACTTCTTCCGGAAGAACAACTTGGGCATAGGGATAGCGAACATGGTCAAAATATCCATGAAGCTCATGGGATAATCGGGTGACATTTCTATCAATACGATTCATATATGTTGACAAAGAGGCAAGTTGTTCTGAAATGGTTTGGAGGGAAGCAACGGACGGAGCCGGAGGACGACGTCTTTGAGTTGGAGGAGGAGCCGGATGTTCACCGATATTGGGAAACGAAGATTCTTGAATTTCCCAATGTTTTGTTGCCTTTTTGTGAGGACCGACGGAGGTGTCGATACCGGAGGCTTGAAAAATGGCCATTTTAACAAAGGCGTAGGGGAGTGGCTTATCGTCCCCAATTGCATCATACATGTGAGTCATGACGAACTGGCACCAATTGATGCGAGCCCCGGTGATAATTGCATGCATGAGTTTTGAATCCTCATGAGAGAGAGTTGTATGATTGAATTTGCGCGGTTTTAGAACGCGGGTTATGAAGTAAAAAATTATATGATATTCAGGGAGCATATGCGTGATGGTTGGGCGACGCTGCTCCGGAGTTTGAACAAACTCCCCGATCCCAATTTGGTGGAAAAGGAGTTGCTCATCAAATAAGGCTCCTTTTTCTCTAGTGTAAAGTGAAATATCTTCCCCATTTCGTGGAAGTTTTGTAAGGAGTTGCAGGTGTTCCTCATTTAACATAATTGGAACTCAATTGATGTTTGAGACAAGGTCACCATCTTCGTCTTTCTGTAGATTTGAATAGCAGGCACGAATTAAAGAAGGGTGAATGTAAGAAGATTGAAGATATAGGAAGTCAAGGAGTTGGCTTTGCATAAGAATATTTGTCGTTGATGGCGGTGCGCTATCGCGAAGATATCGACTAGTTGAGAAGCGAGGCGGAAGGATTTCTCGATTCTCAAATTTTTCGAGGAATCGAAGGAGTTCAGGTTCAGAATCAAACCGCAAATAAGAGCCGTCTTTATAGAAGTGGGAGAGTGGACGAGCGACGGAAGAGGAGGCAATTTGTTTGCCGGAACGAGCGCGTTTAGAGTGCTTGCTCGCCATCAGTATGAAGAAATAAGAGTTGTTGCAAAAATTTGAGGGCTTTTGAAGATTGTTTGAAGCTAAGAGTGAAGTTTGAAGTGAGAAATTTGAAAGATGAAAACACCTATTTATAGAATTGAAGAAGTGAGGCATTTACGGAGCAAAAAGCTGCAGATTTATTAAGCCAAACGGTCAAAAAACAGTAACAATTTTGAGCTGCTGACCGTTGGTAATCGAGTACAGAACTTTGGTAATCGATTATTGCTGCACAGTGTGTTATACGGACTCGGGGAATAATCGATTACTTGAACTTTGATAATCGATTATTCTTAGGCAGTGTGATGAAAAACTGAGACGGTAAGAGGAAATCGATTATTCAGTTTTCAACAATCGATTATTTTATAAACACTTGTAAAACTAAACTTTCAATAATCGATTAGTAATGTGGATAATCGATTACTAAACATGATTGCCAGATTCCTGCAAAATCAAAATGTTAGATAATTGATTCTAGTATTAGTATAATCGATTAGTTTATTTTTCCAGTAGAATAATGGGAAAACATAAAGGAGTAATAATCGATTATTGACTGAAGAAATCGATTATTTATCACCAGTGCCCGAGAATTCCCCCTGTCTTTGGGGCGATACCTGCAAAAAAGAGTTAGGCGCCTCCGACGCTCAAGTTAGTAATCATTGAAAAGAAAAATGCAATGCATGTATTAGATCAATGTGGAGTCAAGAATCCCGAGTTCACTACGAATTCGGAAAAAGGACTCTTTCTCTAAAGGCTTTGTGAAGATGTCGGCCAATTGATATTTGGTTTCAACAAACTCAATTTCGACATCACCTTTGAGAACGTGATCTCTTATGAAGTGGTGCCTAATTTCTATGTGTTTCATTCTTGAGTGAAGAACAGGGTTCTTCGTCAAGCTTATGGCGCTAGTATTATCACATCGAAGAGGGATATGATTGATACTAAGACCATAATTCGAGAGTTGTTGTTTCATCCAAAGGATTTGAGCACAACAACTCACCGCGGCTACATATTCAGCCTCGGTTGTGGATAATGCAACACTTACTTGTTTCTTGCTAAACCAAGAAACTAGAGAGTTACCGAGCAAATGGCAAGTGCCACTAGTGCTCTTGCGGTCCAATTTGCAACCCGCAAAATCGGAATCGGAATAGCCAACAAGTTGGCATGAAGAACCTTTGGGATACCATAGTACCACATTTATAGTTCCAACAAGATACTTCATTATCCATTTTACCGCAGTTAGGTGCGACTCCTTCGAACATGATTGATATCGAGCGCATAAACACACGCTAAACATGATGTCCGGTCTACTTGCAGTAAGATAAAGAAGGGATCCGATCATACCTCTATACTTCTTTGTGTCTACTTCCTTACCTTTCTCATCTTTGTCAAGATGGTCGGATGTACTCATTGGAGTGGCCATTGCTTTGGCTTTGCTCATTTCAAAATGATTAAGCAACTCTTTGCAATATTTGGTTTGGCAAATGAAAGTTCCCTCTTTAATTTGTTTCACTTGCAACCCCAAGAAGAAGTTTAGCTCACCCATCATTGACATTTCGAATTCGCTAGTCATTAACTTAGAGAATTCCTCGCATAAAAAATCATTAGTAGCACCAAAAATAATATCATCGACATAAATTTGAACTAATAGAATGTCATTGTTTTTATTTTTGATAAACAGTGTAGTGTCAACTTTCCCCCTTTCGAACTCATTGTCCAAAAGAAATTTGCTTAAGCGCTCGTACCAAGCCCGAGGAGCTTGTTTAAGTCCATGTAGCGCTTTCTTAAGCTTGAAGACATGATCGGGAGATTTAAAGTCTTCAAAGCCCGGGGGTTGTTCAACGTACACTTCCTCTTGAATAAACCCATTGAGGAAGGCACTTTTGACATCCATTTGAAATACTTTGAAATTCATAGATGATGAAAAAGCAAGTAATAAACGAATGGCTTCTAGGCGTGCAAGGGGTGCATAGGTTTCTTCATAATCAATGCCTTCTTCTTTATTATACCCCTTAGCAACTAGCCTAGCTTTGTTTCTAGTGATTATTCCATTTTCATCTAATTTATTTCGAAAAACCCATTTCGTACCAATTATGGTGTGATTATCGGTCTAGGCACCAATTCCCAAACATCATCATGTTTGAATTGGTTAAGCTCCTCTTGCATTGCCAAGGTCCAATGCTCATCCCCAATTGCTTCAGAAATTGTTTTAGGTTCTATTTGTGAAACAAAAGCCATATGTCCTACAGTGTCTTTAAGAAGGTTTCGAGTACTTACCCCTTTCTCGATGTTGCCAATTACCTTGTCGAGAGGATGGTCTTTAGACGTCCTCCAAGCCTTAGCCATCATCGATTCTTCTTCTTGTGGTGGTACTTCTTCCGAACGTTGTTCCATGACTTCATCTTAAACTTCCTTTGGATTCTCCTTTTGCACCTCGTCTTGAAGATTGATTTTGTTTAAAGCACCTGCAACATCAACACAAGAATCCTTTCTCGCCAAGCGAGCATCATTTCAAAAAATACTACATGAGGAGATTCCTCGACAGTTTTGGTTCGATTATTGAAAACTCTATATGCTTTGCTACGCGATGAGTAACCAAGAAAAATTCCTTCATCAGATTTCGCGTCAAATTTTCCCAAGTTATCTTTTCCGTTGTTGTGAATAAAACATTTACAACCGAAGACTCTAAGATGGGAAAGATTTGGTTTCCTTCCCTTATCGAGTTCATAGGGAGTTTTTATGAGTATCGGTCTTATCACAGCTCTGTTTAAAACATAGCTTGCGGTACTCACGGCATCCGCCCAAAACTTTTTGGAAATCTTAGCCTCATCGAGCATGGTTCTAGCCATCTCTTCGAGACATCGATTTTTACGTTCCACCACTCCATTTTGTTGTAGTGTCCGTGGAGCCGAAAAGGTATGTTCAATACCGAGTTCGTCACAAAAATCCGCGAAGAGATTATGATCGAACTCTCCCCCATGATCACTTCTTATGGAAGTGACGGTTGTGTTCTTTTCATTTTGAACACATTTAAGAAAAATTTTAAAAGCATGAAAGGCATCACTTTTATGAGCAAGAAATAACGTCCATGTGAATCTAGAGTAGTCATCAACAATTACGAAAGCATAAAGATTTCCACCAAGACTTTCAACACGAGATGGTCCAAAAAGATCCATGTGAAGAAGTTGTAAAGGTCTAGTGGTTGAAACAACATTTTTGGATTTAAAAGAGGCTTTTGTTTGTTTCCCTTTTTGACATGAATCACAAGTAGAATCTTTTTCAAATTTCATGTTTGGAAGACCAATTACTAAATCTTGTGAAACTAGTTTGTTTAAAAGATTCATATTTACATGAGCTACTCTACGATGCCATAACCACATGTCATCTTCTTTACTCAAAAGGCAATTCACAAAACTTGATGAAGAATTTTCTAGATCAACCATATAGATATTATCCATTCTAATACCACGAAGAATTACTTAAAAATCACTACGACGGATAACTAAGCATTCTTCGGAGTCAAACAATACAAGATTTCCCTTGTCACATAATTGACTTATGCCTAAGAGATTATGTTTAAGACCTTTAACTAGCAAAATATGCTTAATGGAGGAGGCTTCGTCCTTACCGACCGAGCCAATGCCGATAATCTTTCCTTTGTTATTGTCTCCAAAAATAACATTTCCTCCTTCCGTGGGTTTTAGTTGAAGGAATTTTGATGCATCCCCGGTCATATGTTTGGAGCATCCACTATCAAGGTACCAAAGTACACTTGATCCCTTCAAACACACCTACAAAATAAATTAATGAGATTTTGGTACCCAAGCCATTTTGGGTCCTTGTGTGTTAGGTGCGAAATAGTGATGTGCTTGATCTGTAGTGAAATGTCTATGTCTAGAGAAGCATGCAGGAGCAATGTGTCCAATTTTATTGCAATAATGACAAATGACATTCGGATTGTGCATTCTTCTAGGATGATAATAATTTGGGGATCTAAATTCATTCACTCTATTTTTAGGAATATAGTTTTGATGTAGTTTTCGAAAATCTTGTCTAGGTGGTCTATACATGCCAATATTTCTTCTAGCATTCACTCTATTTTTAGGAATATAGTTTTGATGTAGTTTTCGAAAATCTTGTCTAGGTGGTCTATACATGCAAATATTTCTTCTAGCATTTGTTCTAGGATGAGTTGCAATTCTAGGATTATAATTTCTAGGTTGAGTGTTGTCATTTATTTTGTTTTGCCTAAGTTGAGTCTTAGGTGGTTTAGGAATGGACTCAACTTTTTCTTTTGGCTCGTGTTTAAAGCCTATACCGTGCTTAGTGGATTTCAAATTTACAAGCACTTCATTGAGATTTTAATGTGAAGAATTGAATTTGTGCAAAGTGCTGCTAAGACTTTCTACTTCTTCCTTTAGAGATTTGCAAGAAGTACAATCCTTATTTGAGCTTTCGAGTTTATCGGCGCTTCTTTTGCCATAAAACTTGTTTTCCTCTTTTAATTTCTCATTTTCAAGAGTTAGTTTTTCAAAATCCTTTTCTTTTGAAGAAATTTGTTTTCTTAAATCTTTATTGATTTAGAAGCTCTAATAAACTCTTTGTACAACTCATCAAATGCATCTTGCATTTCTTCTAAAGTGAAATAGTTCTTAGAAGTAGTACATACCTCATTTTGAGTTTCTTCGTGTGCCATAAGACACAAGTTTGCGGTCTCGTTTCCTTCTCCATCACTTGATTCGTCTCCAGAGTCGCCTCCCCAAGAGATGTATGCTCTTTGTTTCTTGACGGGTTTCTTCTCCTTTTTGGTATTTGGACAATTTGATTTGATATGCCCGATTTCTCCGCATCCATAGCACTTTAATTGGTCTCCTTGTCTCTTACCTTTTCGTTCATACTCCTTTCGCATGAACTTGTGAAATTTCTTAATAACGAGTCCGAACTCGTTATCTTCGTCGCTTGGATCCTCATCATTTTGAGGTTGAGTTGTGCTTGCTTTGAGGGCGATTCTTCGTTTCCTTTGATCATCCAAAGGAGGGTTAAGAATAGTAGATTCATAGGTTTTGAGATTACCTCTAAGCCTGTCGATTGTGACATTTGTAATGCCGATTGACTCTTGAATAGCGTCGGCTTTGGAGCGCCATTCCGGAGTGAGACTTCGAAGAATTTTACGGACAAGCTCCCTATCCGTGAAAGTCTTCTTGAGAGCATGAAGATCATTAACGATTTTTGAAAATCGTTCGAACATATCGTCTATCTTCTCGCTTTCCTTCATATGAAAAAGTTCATATTCGTGGGTTAGAAAATCTATTTTAGCTTCTCTTACCTGGTCCGTACCTTCGTAGGTAATCTCCAATTTATCCCACATTTGCTTAGCGGTGGTGCAACATAATATTCCGATAATCATCGGGATTTACAGCACAAAATAGCATGTTGATGGCGTTTGCATTATATTCCACCTTTATGATATCGTCCATATCATATTCGTCGTCCGACTTTGGGACAAGTTCATCTCCAACCTTTTTAGTTGGAAGTTGTTCTCCATTCTTTTTGATTTTCCACAATTGGAAGTTGTTTGATTGAATGAAAATCCTCATCCTCTCCTTCCAATAAGTGTAATTGGTGCCATCAAAGAGTGGTGGCCTTGTGAAGCATTGTCCTTCACCTAGTCCTGCATTAACGTTACGAGTAGAAGCCATGGATTGTTTCTCTCAAACTGTTAAGTCTTTCAGAGAGTTAGGCTCTGATACCAATTGTTAGAATATACGCTTAACACTAGAGGGGGGGGGGGGGCTGAATAGCGTTATAATAAAAAACAATGTAAATTTGCAGAATTTAAATTGCAGGAGTAAAATAAGTGCGGTAAATAAAGAAGTAAGGAGAGAACACACCGAACTTATATTGGTTCACCACAATGTGTGGTTAGTCCAGTCCCCGAGAGACTCTCTCGAGTTTTACACTAACTCCGTTAAGCTTACGGGTGCTTAACAAACCGTTACACTTGCTTGTAGATATACACTCTACAAGACTTCAACCTGCTCGAGTACACCTAACCTCAAGACTTCAAGCCAAGGAACTAAACTTTCCTTCTTACAACAAGGGATTAGAACTTCCCTTCAAGTGTATGCAAACACTTAGCACTCAAGACAAGACTCTCTTATTGAGTAGATGTGAGTAAAATAAATACGCTCAAGAACACAACAACTTCGTCAAGAGTTTGGCTCTCAAAAAGCTATGAAATGAATATGAAATGATTGATATGAGAGTATGTAAGCTTAAGCAAGAAAGTAATCAATTGTTGTTCTTAAAAGAGTGATTTTGAGGTGTATTTATAGTCCTCAAAGTCACCAAGACCGTTGCCTTATTGCCAATCACTAATTGCTTATTTTGTGCTAGGATAATCGATTATCTGATTTGCATAATCGATTATCTGCAAATCGTTCAAAAATCATATACAGATTTTAAATAGAATAATCGATTATTAAAATGGCATAATCGATTACCTGATAACGTTTAAAAATCAGACGCTGATTTTATGCTAGCATAATTGATTATTGCCTTGTGCATAATCGATTATCTTTCAGCGTTTAAAAATACTTTGGCAACGGTCTTAACATAATCGATTACCTAAATGACATAATCGATTATTTTGCTGTTTTGAAATCTCCGGTTATACACTGTCTGGACATAATCGATTATCATAAAAGACATAATCGATTATTTTTCTGTTTCGTAAATTCCGGTTTACACTGTCTTAACATAATCGATTATCAGAAAAGGCATAATCGATTATTCTGCTGTTTTGTAAATTCCGGTTTATACTGTCTTAACATAATCGATTATCAGAGAAACATAGTCGATTATTCCTGTCCAGATTTGAAAGACATGTTTAAAAATCATTTTGGCTAAAATGAAAATGTTTGAAAATCATTTTTTTTAAATCAATGATGCATGGTTTGATGAAAATGATTTTACGAGAGAAGCCAAGTCTTGAATCAATTGTCGGATCAAGATCACAATATAAAACGACTCATGTATAACTTTGTTGCTTTACTTGATCTTGTTCTTTGTTTCTCTTGTGCTTGGACTTCGGCATATGTCAATGTTCCATGCGCGTCGGTTTGTCATTTATGAAAACCTACAAAGATGAACACATGTTTAGTTTTAGCGACTTGAGAACGTGTTTCAACACTTTTTGTTTTATCTTGATGACTGTATAGTCTTGACTTAGTTTATGCTTCTTTGATTCTCTATTTTTGGGTTGTACATAACTTTACATTTAGCTACTTCTCTCGTACTTTTTGTTCTATCTTTTAATCTGTATATAAAGTTCCAATTCTATATATATTCATTCCTCGTTGTATATTCTATCCCCTATTGTACATCTTCATTTTGTTTTCTATTCTCGCATAAAAATTTCGGTTCTAGCTTTGTAGTTAGGCTCGTAACCTCTTGTTTTGTTTTGTTGGAGCTTCCAATAAGCCCTTGGTTTTCTTAATGCCACGGTTCTTTCCAAGGGTGGAATATTATGTGAATGGGGTGGCTCTTCCCAATGATGGATGGCGTGATAACCTTCTTAACGGTTGAGTACGTTTCTTTGATTTTCTTTTGTTTTTGGTAGTTGTAGTTAAGGGTACCTCAAGCAAAGCTTCACTTGGGCCTAGCACATTTGCCTTTGATCCCATGGTCAAGATGAAATGTTGTGTTTAGAATGGTGAAAGTCATGGCTTTGAGACTCTTGCGTTGACAAAAAAATCATCATGTGGTATTTTCGGACCATTGTGTGCTTGAATCGTAACTAAGGTCGTTGTGGACCCTCGACTCGATGTTTTAGCAATCCCCTAGCAAGTGTGGTGAGGAATTGAATGGTGAGTCCAAATCTCGATCCAATGGTCTAGAACTAGCCTTGAATGTTTGTTGAGGCGAAATCCTGGGTGAAATTTGACTTGAGAAGTGATTATAGGCTCTCTTTGATCCAAATGCTAAGTTGAATAATTCCATAGCCTACCAATGAGATGATCCATAGTTAACCCTTTTGAGCATTAAACCTTTTTCTTTCAAGAACTAATGCTACAAGCCTTACCCGTATTAAATGATTACCCTCTCTTGGCACCCAAATCTTCCCTTGAGTAATGGCAAATGTCTAAGTTTGGTGGGGGAGGCAAGAAAGGAATCAAAGTGGAAAAAAGCTACAAAATCAAAAGAAAAAGGAAGGCAATGAAAAAGAAAAAAAAAGACAAAAAGAAAGTCCAATGTGAACAAGAATAAAAAGGGATTCAAGGAAACCAAAAGTGAAAAAGATTTGGAAGAAGTAGAAAAAGGAGAGATGTTTTGAATTGCATAAGAAAGAGTGAGAATCAGTCTCTCTAACCCCTTGTAAAGAAGTGAAACACTCAAAAGAGCCAGGAGAGTTATGCCACAATGAATCAAAAGAAGTGCTTAAGGGAAGATTGAATCCACTTGAATAAAAACATGTCCTACCCTTACCCAAAAGCCTTCACAATGACTCCACAAAAGCCCTATTTGATCTTGATTTGAAGGGAGCCTACATTAGTGGATACTTACATAAGGGGCAAGTTATGGTACCTAGAGTCGGAGTTGTGACCTTCTTCTTGAGAGAGATGAGTGAAATTCCATTAACCTCGATTTGTGTGTCAATACATAAAAGGTGAGGTTCACTTAGTGAGAGTTGAGGATCTGGGAGTTTGGGTTGCACAATGACCAAAGTAATTGAGAGAAGTTCTTTGTTGAAATATGTCAACTCTTGATGCTCTTGTGCCACACTTGATCCATGGTTTTTCAAAGTTAAATGTGTTAATGATGCACTCTTATTGAGGGCAATTGTCAGTCTTAATTGATGCTTGTTGAGGTTGCTTTAGGATAGCTAAAATTACTTGCATTTTCCTTTAAAGGGGTGGTTCTTAATTTATTTGCTTGAGGACAAGCAAAGGTTTAACGTGTTTATGCCCTTACTTGCCTATGTTTTGAGTATATATTGCTACAAAATAGTCCCGAGATGCTCAAAAGTTATGCTTGACTGCAGGTTTTATCGAAAAAGTGGAAAAACGTCAAATATCAGCTCAGAGTGAAACCTACTAAAGTGTCAAAGATTAAGTAAGGTGAAGAAAAGAGGACCTAGTTCGGACCGCGTGAAAGCAACCACGACCGCACTTGGAGATTTAGAGGCATGGCATATTAAGGCTAATAGCAATGCGGTCGCGGTTTGATTCATGCGGTCCGCGTTCAGGCTTCGCGGCCGCTTCACTCATTTGTGAGGTTCGCGTGAATGAGGTTCAAAGAGATTGTAAAGGAGCCAACTCAAGCCATGCAGCCCGCTGTCATCGCCACGCGGTCCGTGTCGGACCCCTTCTACGGCCACGCTACTCATTTGTGCGGTCCGTGTTCTCCAGTTCAGAGAGTTGAAAATTGCCAAGTCAAGGAGCCAGTCATGCCGCGATTGCTTTCATGCGGCCCGCACCGACACCGCAGGGGTATTTTTGACCAATTTTTACAGCCTAGTATAAATAGAACATTTTACCGTTATTAGGTTAAGTTTGGTATTTAGAAACGCAGCTGACACCTGGGAACGATATTGTAGCCATTTTTGGCATTTTTGGTCTTCATTAACAATAGGCTATTGTAGTTTCTTCTTAGTAATTAGTTAATATTATTAGTTCTTCATCTATTTCTTTTGTTCTTTCTTTAATTATGTGTAGCTAAACCCATTTAGCTCGGGTTGTGGCTCAACCCTAGTGTGGGTAATTAATGGATGTTGCCACCAAGGGTTAGATTGATATTGGGTGTTTGCTATTTGGGTTGATTTTATGTTTTTATTTGAATTCGTGGTTGCAAACATTGATTCAAGCTTAGTGAGTTTACCTCTTCTCGATAAAGAGAGTCTATCACCTCAAAATTGACCCAACAAGGAATTGGGATAGAACCATGAGAAATGGTAGTCCCAATTAACGGGTTAAATCGCGAGAGAGTAATCGTCTTACTTGAACCCTAGCTGCTTAGTCTAATAGGCCTGCACAATTGGTCGAGAGAGAGTCAATTTGGCAAAATCACTCTCTCTACCGAGAGGTGTGAGAGTTGATACAATTGTGCAACGGTTATAGCATAAGCCCCAAACATGTCAATCTATCCTTAGTAGTTTCTACCTGTTAATTAACCACCTAGGAGATGCCACAGCCCTAGTATCTTTCTCCCTATTAGAAACAACTTTGAAATATTCTCTTAGCATATTCTAGCTTTAATCCTTAGTTTTATAATAGTATTTATAAATACAAATACCCAAGAATGTTTGAAGTGACATTAGAAGTACAAACACACCTCTAGGCTAGACAGAAAATACAACTCCACTACTAGCTCCCTGCGGAAATTCAATCCGACCACTATTAGTGTAAAAGCTATTGCAACCCGCTCTTCCTACCTTTGTGTAGCGTTGGGTTGGTAGCGATCGGTTCTCTTTTATGGACCTTGTCATGGAAATGATAGTTGATGATACTAGTGCAATAATCAATTTTGATGACCCTTTAGAGGCAGTTTTGTTGAATCTTGATGTAAATGAGGATGAGGGCCGAGTGGAGTGCATGGATGATTTACATGGAATGGTCTCTTATTCTTATGAGCCTAGGAAACTCTTTTTGGATCTTGAAAATAGAAAGACTCCTCCAACAAAGCCTTCAATAGAGGAACCTCCGGTGTTGGAGTTGAAGCCGTTGTCTCTACACCTTAGGTATGAGTTCTTAGGCCCTAGTTCAACTTTGCTAGTTATTCTTTGCTAGTTATTCTTTCCTCTTGTCATACTAACATACAGGTTGATGCTACATTGACGATGCTTAAGACGCATAAGAAGGAAATTGGATGGACCTTAGTCGATATTTGGGGGAAAATCACGCATTCTGTATGCATGAGATTGTTCTGGAAGATGATGCAAAGCCCTCCTTGGAAAATCAAAGAAGGTTGAACCCGGCAACGTCAGAAGTTACGAAATAGGAGGTGATCAAGTGGTTGGATGCCAGGGTTGTGTACCCCATCTCTGATAGCTCTTGGACTTCGATGGTGCAATGTGTACCAAAGAAGGGTGGCATGATCGTGGTTGCAAATTCGCAAAATGAGTTGATTCCTACTAGGATCATCACTCGGTGGAGGGTATGCATGGTCTACCACAAGTTGAATAAAGTGACCCACAAGGATCACTTTCCTTTGCCTTTTTTTGATCAGATGTTAGATTGACTTTCTGGGCGTGCCTTTTATTGTTTCTTGGATGGGTAATCTAGATACAACCAAATCTTGATTGCTCCAAAAGATCAGGAGAAAACCACATTCACTTGTTTATATGGCACCTTTGCCTTTTCTATGATGCCTTTGGGTTGTGTAATGCACCCGCTATATTTCAACGGTGTATGATGGCCATTTTCGCCAATATGGTGGAAGATATTTTAGAGGTGTTCATGGATGACTTAGGGTTGTAGGTGTTTCATTTGATAAATGTTTGAAAAATCTTGATAGAATGTTGGCTCGTTGTGAAGAAACCAATCTTGTTCTTAATTGAAAGAAATAACATTTCATGATGGAAGAGGGCATAGTTCTTGGGCATAAAATTTCAAAGCATGGTATAGAGGTGGACAAAGCAAAAATTGATATGATTTCAAGACTCCCTCCCTACCTCAGTCAAGGGAGTTAGAATTTTTCTTTGGCATATGTGGTTCTACCGGCGATTTATCAAAGACTTTTCGAAGGTAGTGAATCCCTTATGCAAGCTATTGGAAAAAGGTACCAAGTTTGTGTTCGATGAGAGATATATGAAAGACTTTGAACTTCTCAAGCACAAGATGGCCATCCCTCCTTTTATAACTGCATCCAATTGGAGCTTGCCTTTTGAGCCCATGTGTGATGCAAGTGATTTTGTGGTTGGGGCAGATTTGGGTTAAAAATTGAACAAAATGTTTCATCCGATGTACTATGCAAGCAAGAAAATGAATGATACTCAAGTGAACTACACGATAACTGAGAAAGAGCTTCTTGCTATGGTGTTCGCGATGGAGAAATATTGGCCGCATCTCATGGGTGCCAAGGTTATAGTCCATACCGATTGTGTCGCACTCCGGTACTTGATGGCAAAAAAGGATTCCAAAACTAGACTGATGCGATGGGTCTTGTTACTTCAAGAGTTTAATTTGGAGATTGTGGAACGAAATGGTAGTGAAAACCAAGTGGTGGATCACTCATCTCGCTTGGAAAATGAGGGGAGGCCTCGTGATGGCCTAGAGATCAATGATTCGTTTCTTGATGAATAGCTCCTTTCGATGTTAGTGAATGGTATGCCATGTTTTGCAGACGGTTCTAATTTCCTTGTGACTGGTATAATCCCATGTGAGCTCTTTTCTAACCAAAGGAAGAAGCTCAAACTGGATAGTTTGGATTTCTATTGGGATAAGCCACACTTATTCAAGATTTACACAGATGGTGTGATTTGAAGGTGTGTCCCGGTGGAGGAGAAATTGAGTATATTAGAGGGTTGTCATTCCTCTCCCTATGGAGGCCATCATGGCTAGGCGATGACGGCTTCAAAGATTCTAGTTGTGGGTTTTATTAGTCAACTTTGTACAAAGATACAAGTGAACTTGTGAATAGGTGCGACGAATGTCAAAGAGAGGGTGGAATTTTGAAGAAAGATGAGATGCCTCTCAATACCATTCTTGAAGTTGATATTTTTGATGTATAGGGAATTGATTTATTGGCCCGTTTGTTAGCTCGTATGGGAACACATACATTCTTGTGGCGGTGGACTATGTTTCAAAATGGATGGAAGTCGTGGCTTTACCTAACAATGAGTCTTGGAGTGTTGTTGCGTTCCTCAAGAAGAGAAATTTTTACAAGGTTTGGCACTTCATGTTCAATCATATGTGATGGGGGTCTCATTTTTGTAATAGAGCTTTTGACACTTTGCTTGCAAAGTATGTGTCAATAACAAATTTTCTACTCCTTATCATCCTTAGGTGAGTGGCCAAGTTGAAGTCTCAAACAGGGAAATCATGAGTATATTCTTAAAGAAGGTAAATGCAAATAGGACTGATTGGTCAAAGAAGTTGGATTATGCTCTATGGGCCAATAGGACTTCTTATAAGACTCTAATTAGTATGTCTCCATACCGGCTAGTGTTTGGGAAAGTTTTCCATCTATCGGTTGAGTTAGATCACAAGGCCATGTGGGCCCTGAGGAAGCTGAATCTTAAATGGGATGTGGCAACAAATCTTCGTGTGGAGAATCTTAGTGAACTTGATGAATTCTGATCCATGCCTACTCCAGTTCATCCTTTTACAAGAACAAGATAAAGTACCGTCATGATAAATATGCTTGTGGCAAGGAGTTCAAAGTGGGTGATTTGGTTCTCTTGTTCAACTCTTGGTTACGTCTGTTTCCGAGAAAGCTTAAGTCGAAATGGAGTGGACCTTTTGAAGTGGTGTTTGTGACTCCGTTTGGTGCACTTGACTTGAAGAACAAAAATGGAGAGGTTTCATGGTTAAGGGGCACCGGGTCAAGCACTACCTAGGAAAGATAGATGACAACCACGTAATGGCACTACTCCATCTAAAGTGATTTGATTGTAACCTACATTGTGCTGCGACGTTAAATCAAGAACTTATTGGGAGGCACACATGTGTCTTTCTTTTTGTTTTTCTTTGATTCTCTTCTTAGTGTAGGATTTATTTTTGGACAGACTAGTTGTGAGATGTTGTAGGATTGTTTTGATACAGTGCAAGACAATGTTTGAAAAAATAATCACTCTCTGAAGTTTGCAATGCGGACCACACTTCATTTTGTGCGACCGCAAAGGCCATAATGCTGGGGCAAAGCTTTAGTGCGGACCATAGAGTTGATTGATAAAAATTGAGGAGTTTCTAAATTTTTCTACTACGACCGTAATGAATTTTGTGCAGTCCGTGGTGGACCACTGTGGCCACATTCTATTTTGTGCGGTCTGCGGTGGACTTCTACCTAGTGCCATTGATTTGAGCACCGCGGACTGCGGTGCCATTTTGGCGGTCCGTGGTGGGTAGGTGAGATGGACCCCTGGTCCCTTTATATAAATAGGACCTGAGGCCCTCATTTCAAAATTTTCGACCTTTTACTCTAAGAAGCTTAAAAAGTTATTGTTCATTACTCATAATTGCAGGAGTTCATCTGCTAAGTAACGATTAATCAACATTGCATCTCACTTCTGGTAACTTTAATTCTTTCTTAGTTGTTTAATTTTGTTATTTTCTTTGAACTTTTATTTTTCTTAGTTTTTCTTTCAATTCAGTAGCACATGTTAGTTTAATCCTATTTTAATTAGGACTAATTAGTTACAATACTGATGCAACACCTAGGGAATCATTATTAAATAAAAATATGGACTAAAAATGTGATAAACTTGAACCCTAGATTGGTATTGCTGTTGGGCACTCAACACAGACCATAATGGATTTTGTGCGGTCCGCAATGCTATTTTGTTTGGACCGCAGGGCTAAAAGTTCTGAAAGCTATAAATTGAGGACCGTGGCCTCAATATGTTTGTGTAGTCCACGATTCCTCAATGCAAACCGCAATGCATTTTGTGCAGTCTGTGGTGCTTAGATTCAGAGAGTGGGTGTCTGAACCCACCTTAGCGACCGTAATGCATTTTTTTTGCATTTCGCGGTAGCTTCCTGCCGGTCGTGCTTCATTTTGTGCGATCCGCAATCTGCAACTTTTGCATGTCTGCAATTTTTTCTGAAATGCTTCACTGACTCTGCTGATACTAGCAAGCATATACTGTATTCTCTTGCAGATAATGGTGAAATCATGATGCGGAAGTAATAAACAAAAAGGAAAAGGAAAGTCCTCTTGCGGTAGGGGATGAGGCATGATAAGATTGACGCTGCATGCCCGAAAAAACATCAAAAACACCAGGAGGCTCATAAAGGCAGTTGATAGAGCTATTCACAAATCCGGGAGTGAATATGAGCCTTTTTAGGAGTCATCTAATTCAGACTCTAGGCTAGAGTATGTTCTTGACTGGCCGAAGAGGAATAGATTGAGGGATACACCCCGGTCTCTCCCACTGACCAAGCATCAATGCACATATCTTCTGAGTCATTTGAGGGCTCAGCTATAGTAAATGACAATGAATATAACACCTCAAATATAGCTTCACTATCCAGGGAGGGGCTTGTAAAAGAAGAAAGAGAAGAAGTAGGACGGAGTGAACCCCAAGTGGGAGGAGTAGATAGAACTAGGAACCCAGAGGCATGGCAGGATAGATTTGTAAGTGAGGTGGCCTACCAAAAATTTAGAGAATGGTGGACTGATAGGAAGTTGATACCCGAGCGGAAGTTCATTATAGATTAACTTTTGCCTCACAACCCCAATGTGTTGAGGCAGTTTAGATTGGGAGCTGGCTGGAACATTTCATCTGCCATGTAGGGGATGCAAATGAGCACTTGGTAAAGTAGTTTTACATGAATGTTGCCCACATCAAAAAGTGCACCACAATAACCAAAGTTGGAACTTGAAGGTGAAATTTGATGGAAAAACAATAAATGATTATTGGGCTTCCTGGAGGAGGATGAGTAACTGTACTTAGAAAAGGTGAAATTAGGTGAGGCTGCTCGTCCTTGGTTGGAAGAGTACTTGGCAATCCCAAGTACCACCTCAAATTGGTTGACTGTAGGAGTGAAGATTCTGAGGAGGACATTGAACATTGAGGCAAAAGGGTGGAAAACATTTGTTTGTAGCAGGCTAGACCCCACCACTCACGATAACTCCCTTCCTATTTCCCGAGCTATATTGGTAGCATCAATAAAGGCATGGTACCCGATCAACGTCGACATGATGTCGAGGGTGATTAAGAGGGTAGTGAATGAAAATTACAGATCCTACCCCTTCCCCAATTTCCTGACCATGTATTTCGAAGATCAAGATATGAATAAGAGAGCATTTGATATGAAATTAAAAGGAAAGGCACCTTTCTACTAGTACAGCACCAAGGTTCCTGACAACCCCAAGGGCAAAGCCAATGCTTGAACTGGCCAGTCTGAAGAGACAGTAGTAGTAGTGGCTCCTACTTAGCCTTCCTCAGCCACACCAGACATGGCCCTCGGACCTTTTACTACTGCAGCCCCAACTATTCCCTCCTCCGCAGCATGTCCCTTGTCTGCCTACCGTTTGAACAAAACAATTGCCAGTATTAACATCTAGATGCAGACAACCACTTCTAAGTTGTCTGCACTTTCTACTATTGTGGTAGACCATTCTGCACCTCCTCCGCCATAGGTCCCATAGCCCGTGGAGTGAATCTATCAAAGGAGCTTCTAGATAACCAGAAGAAGCTCCTAGAGAACCAGAAATTGATCATGGACGTTGTTGATTTGCATGGAAAGGCATTGAAGGTGCTTTCTCGAGAGATAAAGAAAATGAGAAAGACTCATGCTTCCAAGGAGTCGATGAAGGAGCTATGGGTGGAGGTAGATAGGTTGAAAGCGGATCATTTGCCTTTGGATTTGTTGTTGCATGACCCGGATCCAACAGCCCAGCCGCAGCCATAGCAGAAGACAGAGAGGCCACCCAAGAGGAGGAGGATGATTCCCTATACTGACGATGTTGTGATAGAGTTGGAGGACCCGTAGGGAGGTTTCTCTAGCCAGAACCAGATTCCAGTACAAGCCCAGGACTTAGTCCAGGCCTGGGTCCCAATGGAGAAATAGAGTATAGGTAGCCAGTCACTGGTTCCTAAGTAGACCGAGGACACAGGGACCAAGACTCATGATACTATGCAGACGGAGGGCCAATTGGGAGTTTCTTTGTCCACTCCCTTATTTTGTGCTTATTTTGGTTTGTTGGCACTAAGGATAATGCCAACTTTCACTTGAGGGGTAAGCCCTATTTAGATATTTGGATTACTGTATATATTACATTACGTTTTCTTTATACCTTTGGTTTGTGCATAATTTTTTCATTTTATTGCACATTTCGTACTTTTTACTTTGATATGTATATAAAGTAACGTTCTACTATATATATTCATTCCCCCTATTGTATATTTGACTAAATCCCTTCTTGAATATATTTATTTTACTTTCCGCATTTTTCCTTTCATAGTTTCTGATTGTATGTTCATAGCTTTTTGTTTTGAGTCTTTGCGTGCAATGATCCTTTGGTTTTATTAATGCCACATTTCTTTCCAAAGGTGGAATTTGTGTGAACCGGGTGGCTCTAATTGAGTCTATTTTCTTTTTGCGTTTTAGTAGCTAGTTGGTAAGGGTACCTCAAAGCAAAGCTCCACTTGGGCCTAACACATTTGCCTTTGACTATGGTCAAAAACAATTTTTGTGTATAGGATGGTGAAAGTAGTGACCTTGAGACTATTGTGTTGGCCGATAATAATCAAGTGGTTTTTCAGGACCATTTGTTGCTCAAATCTTAGCGAAGGTTTTTATGGTCCCTTGACTCTATCTCTTTAACAATCTCGTATCTTGTGTGGTGAGAATTTGAATTGCAAGTCCAAGTCCCGAGCCATTTGTTTAGAACTTGCCCTGAATATTAGCCTAGGTGAAATCCTAAGTGTAGTTTGACTTAGGAAGTGATTATAAGATCTCCTTGATCTAAATGATATCTTCAACACTTCCATAGCCTACCAATGATAATATCCCTAGTCAACCCTTTAGAGCCTTGGTTCTTTTTCATTAAAAACCACGATACAAGCCTTTACCAATTATAAAAATACCCTCTCTTTTCATCCTATCATTCCTTATCACAAGGCAAAAACATAAGTTTGGGGGTAAGACGAGGAATGAAACAAAGTGGTAAAAGGTACAAAATAAAGAAAGGAAAGGCAATAAAAATGAAAGAAAGCCAAAAAGACAAAATAACCGTTCAATGTAGAAAAGAATGAAGGTATTCAACAGAAGTAAAAAAGATGAAAGGTGTTGAAAGTTGAGAAAGAAGAAAAAATTTGAAATGAACAAGAAAGAACACAATGTGTCTCTCTAACCCCTTAGAAAGAAGCAAATGACTTAAAAGGTCAAGTAAATATGTGCCAAAATGAAGCAAATGAAGTGCTAAAGGGAACATGGAACTTACTTAGACCAAACATTTCCTAACCTAACTAAAAGCCTTTGTTGTATCTTTGCAAAAGCCCTATATGATCTTGAGTTGAATGAAGCTTACATTAGTGGTGACTCGCATGAGGGACAAGCTTATGTTACTTAAAGCCGTACTTGTGACTTTTCTTTGAGAGATATGAGTGTATTTCTATTATCCTCGTTCTGAGTGCTACAATCCTAAAGGTGAGGTTTGCTTAGGGAGAGTTGAAGATGTATGAGTTTGAGTTCCACAATGACCAAAGTAATAGAAAGAGTTTACTTGATGTATTCGGTCAACCCTTGATGCTCTTGTGTCTCACTAAATCCACGGCGCTTAAAAGAGTGAATGTTGTTAATGATTCATGTGAATTGAGGGCAATTGTTAGTCCTAATCGATGCTAGATGAGGGCACTTTAGGTCAACTGAATTTTCTTGGATTTACTCTTAAGGGGTGGGTCTTATTTTGTTTGCTTGAGGACAAACAAACGCTTAAGTTTGGGGGAGTTGATAACTTAGGATTATGATGCATTTTACACTCCTTCTTACTTGAATTTTGATTAAACATGCGTACAAAATAGACCCAAAGGCTTAAATATTGTACTTGTTTGCAGAGTTTGGTCAAGAAGGTGAAAATTAGTCAACATCACCTCAAAAAAGAGTGAAGCATGCACAAGTACCAAGAACATGTCAAAGCACAGTGAAACAGGTCTACTATGGCCGCACTCCATTTAGTGCGGTCTGCAGTGATGAAGTTCAGAGAGGTGCATTTTTAGATAATTAAGCATTGCGACCGCACAACATTTATTGCAGACCGCACTGGAATCACCATGGCCACACTAGATATTATGCAGTCTGCAAAGATGTAGTTCAGAGAGTTGAAGAATTGGAGCTTAATTCCAATGTGGTCTACGATCCTATTTTGTGCGGACTGCAATAAAAGCCACGGCGGTCATAGTGAATTTTGTGTGGTGCACAATGGCTAAGTTCAAAGAGAAGAATTCTTAGTCAAGAAGCCTCACTGTGGCTGCACTCGTTTTTGTGTGGTCCGCACTACCACCGCAAGGGGAATTTTTGTCCAGGAAATTCGGCCTAGTATAAATAATTTCTTTTCCCGTTTTTAGGTCATCAGTTGTATTTTAACGCTCAGCTACGCTCGTGAACAGTGTTCCTTAACAATTGTGAGTAATTTTTGAGTACATTTATCATTAAATCTTCAAGTATTCGTTTGTAATTAAATATTATGGGATTCTCTTCATCTATTTATCAGTTTTCTTCTATTATCATGAGTAGCTAGACACATTAGCAAGGATTGTGGTTCAACCCTAGTGTGGGTACTTCATGGGTTTTGTATTTTAAGGATTGAATTGTTGGAAACAGGTTCTCAATGCAATATACTAAAACGTGTGTTCTTTTGTGTAGTTTTTGATGAATGACAAACGAAGCGAAAATTGATATGACGAAGTTCAAGAAACAAGCACACAATTGATATACAACGAGATTCAAGCTCAAGACAAAGTTTTTATAAGTTTAATTGAGTCATTCTTATTTGTGATCTTGATCCTACAACTTGACTCGTAACATGGCTTCTCTCATAAAACTATTTTCCAAAATCATGCATATTTAATTTAACGTCAAATGATTTTAAATCATGCATATTTACAGTAGTCAAAATAATTATTAGACATGCCTTAAAAATCTGGACTAAGATAATCGATTATGTACTTATGATAATCGATTGTTTATAAGCCAAGACTGCATGACAATCGATTGTGAACTAATGACAATCGATTGTGAGTAAGACAGTGAGCATCAGGTTTTTCAAACCTGCATGACAATCGATTGTGAACAAATGACAATCGATTGTGATAAGGCAGTGTCCATCAAAATTTTTCAAAACTCAGAATAATCGATTGTGAAGCTAATGACAATCGATTGTGAAGAGACAGTGTCCTTCAGATTTTTCAATGTCACAAAATAATCGATTGTGAACTTATGACAATCGATTGTGTTGAGGCAGTGACTTCCAGACTTTTTCAAAACTATTAAATAATCGATTGTGAGTATATAACAATCGATTGTTAAGAGACAGTGTCTAAAATGACTTTCAAAAATTGATAAGTAATTGATTGTTGACTTTGTGCAATCGATTGTGAAGCTGACCGTTGTCGTAAAGTTTTCAAATACCGTCAGGTAATCGATTATTGATTCTGTATAATCGATTGTTTTGATTAAAATTCGGAAAAGATTTTTTGAACGTTGCTTAGTAATCGATTGTTGATTCTGGACAATCGATTGTTTGTGGTAAAATCTGGAAAGGATTTTTTGAACGTTGCCAGTAATCGATTATGGATTGTAAGTAATCGATTATCAAGTGTAAAATCTGGGATTGAATTTTGATCTGACTGGCAGACAATCGATTGTTGGGGTTTGACAATCGATTGTCAGTGAGTAAAATCAGCAACTCTTAATTGGCAATTAGGCAACGGTAATGCCAAGTTTTTCAACTATAAATATAGCTTCATTTCAGTGTTTTAAACAACAACAACATACTACAACTGATCATTACATTGCTCTAAGCTTGCATACTTTTCTTTATCATTTTACATTCAATTTCATAAAGCTTTTGAGAGCCATATTCTTGTCCAAAGTTGTTGTGATCTAGAGCTTACTTCTTTTACTCATACCTACTCATAAAGGAGTATTTTGTTTGAGTGTTTAGTGTTTTATACACTTGTAAGAGAATTGTGATCTCTTGTTGCAAGGAACTTGTGTTTCCTTGGTTGAAGTCTTGGAGTGTTGTATCTCCGAGCAAGGGTGTTAAGGCTTGTGTCCTTAAGTTGTAAAGGTTTGTTGAGCACCCGTAAGCTTAACAAGTTAGTGGAAACTCTCGAGAGAGTCTCTCGGGGACTGGACTAGCCACGTGTTGTGGTGAACCAGAATACATCGGTGCGTTCTTTCCTTTTTGTTTATTTAACGCACTTATTTATTTCCTGCAAATTTTAATTTCCGCAAGTTTACGCTAAATTTTATTATAACGCTATTCACCCCCCCCCCCCTAGCGTTAAGCGTATTTTCTAACAATTGGTATCAGAGCCCAACTCTCTGAAAACTTATCAGTTTGAGAGAACCATCCATGGCTTCTACTCGTGATTCTTTTGCAGGAATTGATGAAGGACAGTGCTCCACACGACCACCTCTATTCAACGGTACAAATTACACGTACTGGAAGGAGAGGATGAAGATCTTCATTCAGTCCAACAGCTTTCACCTCTGGAAGGTGATAATGAAGGGAAACCAAATTCCAACAAAGAAGGTGGAAAACGAATGGGTTCCCAAGTCCGAGGATGAGTATGACGCGGATGACATCCGAAAGGTTCAAAATAATGCTAAAGCAATTAATTTATTATATTTTGCTGTTAATACTGACGATTACAGGAAAATATCGTGTTGCACAACGGCAAAGGAGATGTGGGACAAACTAGAAGTTACGTACGAAGGTACGGACCAGGTAAGGGAAGCAAAAATTGATTTCCTAACCCATTCTTATGAATTATTTCACATGAAGGAAGGTGAAAAGGTGGACGAAATGTTTGAGCGATTTTCAATAATCGTAAATGACCTACATGCTCTCAAGAAAACATTCACGGATAGAGAGCTCGTGCGAAAAATTCTTAGAAGTCTCACACCGGCATGGAGATCAAAGGCCGATGCAATTCAAGAATCCATTGGCATTTCAAACGTTACCATCGACGCACTAAGAGGTAACCTTAAGACCTATGAATCTACTATTCTTAACCCTTTTGTTGATGATCAAAGGAGGCAAAGAATAGCTCTAAAGGTGAGCACAAGCCAATCGCAAATTGACGAGGAAGGAGACAACGAGTTTGGACTCGTTATCAAAAGATTTCAAAAGTTCATGCGCAAGGGCAAAAAGCAAGGCGAACAAATCAAGTGCTATGAATGTGGTCAAACCGGGCACATCAAATCAAATTGCCCAAACATCAAAAAGGAGAAGAAACCTTTTAAAAAGCAACGTGCATACATTTCTTGGGGAGGCGACTCCGGAGATGAGTCAAGCGAAGGAGAAGAAGACGAAGCAGCAAATCTTTGCCTTATGGCACAAGAAGACAACAAAGATGAGGTATGTCAAATTTCGTCTAAAAACTCTTTACTCTTGAAGAAATGCGAACTGCTTTTGATGAATTATATGCTGAGTTTATTAAGGCTTCATAAACTGGTAAGGGCATAAAAGAAAATGCTTCATTAAAAGAAAAGGATTTTCAAAAACAGCTTTCTTTGAAAGAAAAGGATGTAGAAAAACTGGTATTAGAAAATGAAAAGCTGAAAGAGGAAAACAAGTTTTTTGGAAAAAGAAGCGCCGATAAGCCCGAAAGTTCTACTAAAAGTTGTTCTTCTTGCTTGCATCTCAAAAATGAGGTAGATAGACTCAAAGGTACCTTAGATAAGTTTAATTCTTCCCACAAGAATTTGAATGAGGTCCTTGTTAATTTGAAATCAACCAAGCATGGCATAGGGTTTAAGAATGAGGTTAAAGAAAAGGTTGAAGCCAAACCCCAACCACCTAAGGCTCAACCTAGGACTAATAAAACAAATGCTTATCCTAGAAATAGCAATCCTAGAACCAATATGTATGCTAGACAAAATGTTGAACATTTTAGGAGACCTAGAAATGACTTACCACCTAGAAATAGTTACCCTAGAAATGATGCATATTTTAGGCCAAATGTTGAATCTTTGAGAAGACCTAGAAATGGCCTTCAACCGAGAAACAATCAAAATGCTGCCCATCCTAGAGCTCATAGTAGGAGAAATAATTCTCATGAAATGCGAAATAGTCATAGTGTTCAAAATAGAGTAAGAAATTTTCATCCGTCTAGTTACGATGAACCTAGAAGGATGCATAACCCAAATGTGACTTGTCATTATTGTAGACGCATTGGTCATATTGCTCCTGCATGCTTTACACGTCATAGACTATCGCATCATTATAATATGCCTAACCCCCAAGGACCCAAGATGGCATGGGTACCTAAAGAACATTAATTTGTTTTGTAGGTGTGCTTGAAGGGATCAAGTGTACTATGGTACCTTGATAGTGGATGCTCCAAGCATATGACGGGAGATGAATCCAAATTCCTTCAATTAGAGCACAAAGAAGGAGGAAGTGTTATCTTCGGTGATAACAATAAAGGAAAGATCATCGGCATCGGCTCGGTCGGTAAGGATGAAAATTCCTCCATTAAGCATATATTACTTGTTAAAGGATTAAAGCATAATCTCTTGAGCATAAGTCAATTGTGTGACAAGGGAAATCTTGCTTTATTTGATTCGGATGAATGCTTAGTATTTAGACGTAGTGATTTCAAAATCATACTTCGTGGTTTTAGAGTGGATAATATTTATATGGTTGATCTTGCTAATTCCTCACCCGATTATGTTGATTGTCTAATGAGTAAAGAGGATGATACTTGGCTATGGCATCGTAGAGTAGCACATATCAATATGCATCTTTTGAACAAATTGATTTCTCAAAACTTAGTTGTTGGTCTTCCCAATTTAAAATTTGAAAATGACTCTATTTGTGACTCGTGTCAAAAGGGGAAGCAAACAAAAGCATCTTTCAAATCTAAAAACATTGTTTCAACTTCTAGACCATTGCAATTGCTTTATATGAATTTATTTGGTCCTTCTCGCATTGAAAGTCTAGGAAGAAATAGATATGCTTCTGTGATTGTTGATGATTACTCGAGATTTACTTGGACTTTATTTCTTGCCAATAAAAGTGATGCTTTTCAAAATTTTAAATATTTTCTTGAGCGTGTTCAAAATGAGAAAGAAACAATCGTCACTTCAATTAGAAGTGATCATGGGGGAGAGTTTGATCACAATCTCTTTGCGGACTTTTGTGACGAACTCGGAATCGATCATACCTTTTTCGCTCCACGTACACCACAACAAAATGGGGTGGTGGAAAGGAAAAATAGGTGTCTCGAAGAGATGGCTAGAACCATGCTCGACGAAGCTAAGATACCCAAACATTTTTGGGCGGACGCCGTGAGTACCGCTTGCTATGTTCTAAATAGAGTAGTAATTCGGCCGATACTCATGAAAACCCCCTATGAACTTTATAAGGGAAGAAAACCAAATATTTCCCATTTTAGAGTTTTTGGTTGCAAATTTTTTGTTCATAACAATGGCAAAGACCAATTGGGTAAATTTGATGCTAAGTCGAATGAAGGTATTTTCATCGGATATTCCTCACGTAGTAAAGCATACAGGGTCTTTAATAAAAGTACCCAAATTGTGGAGGAATCCCCTCATGTTGTATTTTCCGAAAATAATGCTTGCTTGGCGAGAAAGGATTCCGGTTTTGATCTTGCAGGTATCTTAGATAGCTTGAAAGACAAAATACAAGAGGAACCACCCAAGGAGAATAAAGATGAAACTGAGGAACAACCAACGGAAGAAGCGCCACAATTGGAAAAAGAAATGAATATGCCTAACGAGTGGAGGACAATCAAATCTCACCCTCTCGAACAGGTAATTGGCAACGTCGGAGGAAAGGTAAGTACCCGAAACTCTCTTAAGAACACTTTAGGACACATTTCTTAAGAGCTCACGTTCTCACTTGGCAACACTAGTTTAAGTTATTACTTCTTTACAAATTACTGACTTGAGCGTCGGAGACGTTTAATTCCATTTTGCAGGTATCACCCTAAAAGATAGGGGGAATTATGAAGTTTTGGCGCAGAACAATCGATTGTTCCAAGCAAATAATCGCTTATTTTACTGTGCTGAAAATCGGTTAGCATTATCACTAATCGATTGTTTATGGTTTATGTTTATTATGCAGTTTCGTTAAATAATTGATTCCTTAAACTGCAAAATCGATTTCCGTCTCAATCATTCAGCAAGGCTTTTCCAAAACAATCAATTATTTCAAAATATAATCGACTATTTTCAAAATCAGAAAATTTCTGTGCTCACTGAAACATAACAATCGATTACCATATTTTGACAACCGATTATTTCATGTCAGAAATTTAAACTCTTGTTACCGTTTGGCTCCTGAATCGATTTGTGTCAGTTCCAAGTCAGGTCATAACTCTTCAACAATCGATTATTGCATCTCAACAATCGATTGTCTAACGGTCAGTGAATTTATTTTACCGTTTCTGACTGATTTGGCTTTAAATTCTCAGCAGATTTCTTCCATAAATGATAAGCCACTCTCCCCTCTATAAATAGGCTTCATATATGTTCATATGCATTCACTCAAGCATCAATTGAAACTTTAAAAATATCAAATTCTCTCTAATCCTTTGCAAAATCCAGCAGCTTTCATTAAAAATGTCGAAACGTTCCCGTTCTGCTAGGCACGGCGCATCCTCCTCTGTTGCCCCTCCTCGTCCGAACTATCCCTATCAAGATGGTTCCGTTCTATATTTTAATTCCGACATCGAGCTTACTCGATTCTTAACCAAATTTGAAAAGCGCGACATCCTTCCACTCCGCTTTTCAACCCACAAGTATCTTGAATCATTTGGGTCTGCTGCAAATATGCTCAAAAATTCTCAACTTCTTGACTTTTTACTCCTTACCCATCCTTATATCAATACTACATTGGTTCAAGCATTTTATTCCAACCTCCATGAGTATGATGATGGTGAGCTTGTCACCAACATTAATGGTGTTCAAATTCTTCTTTCCGATGAAAATCTTCATACCATTGCCCGTCTTCCTCATAATGGTGAAGACATTTTTCGGTACACCGGAGAGGCCGGAGCCCTTTTTGATGAAACAACCCTCTTACACCAAATGGGTCTTACTTCTTATGATCCAAATCTTTCTTCCCATCATCCTACAATTACGGGAATGGATCCCAATTATCGGTTGATTTTCTATTTCATCACCCGAGTCCTCAAGCCTCATAAGCATAACCATACTACTAGTTCTCAAGAGGACACTAAGCTCATGCATGCCATAATAACCGGAGCAAACATCAATTGGTGTCGGCTTATCAAAATTCACATGCGTGACGCTATCGGAGATGATAGGCCTCTTCCTTATGCTCTCCTCATCATGAACTTTCTTGAAGCCACCGGATTCGTCACTGGAAATGGTCCTCTCAAAAAGAGTACCAAAAAGTGGGAAATTTCGGAATCCTCCTTTCATCATGACGGTGATCATGTAGCGCCTGCTCCTCCTTCATCCCGTCGAACTCGTCCACCTCAAGAACCCTCTCTCCAATACATTTCCGACCAAATTGCTTCCCTGACCACCTCTGTCGGTCAATTGACTCACGAGATCCATGGATATTTTGACCACATTCATTATCCATATGCGGGTCTGGTTCCATATGAAGCAGCGCTGGATGATGAGGCGGAAAATGATGAATGAATAATTGTAGTTTTTAAGTTTGTTTTTTTATATGTTGTATTGTCTTCCCTGTTGCTGTAATTTCTTTCCAATAAATAAACAAGGTTTATTTCATCTTTGGCATCTTATTATTATTTTTGCTAATGGCAAAAGGGGGAAGATAACGGGTATGCACTCTCAATATTCATAAGCTTAAATTGAGGGGGAATTCTCAAACTGAGGGGGAACAAATTGCATACTTGTTACATGTATATACTTGTCTTGAATCGTCAATATAAATTGCTTGTCTTGCATATCCCCCTTAATGTTTGCCATTATCAAAAAGGGGGAAATTGTTGGAAACACGTTCTCAATGCAATATACTAAAATGTGTGTTCTTTTGTGTAGGTTTTGATGAATGACAAACGAAGCGAAAATTGATATATGACGAAGTTCAAGAAACAAGCGCACAAATGATATACAACGAGATTCAAGCTCAAGACAAAGTTTTTATAAGTTTAATTGAGTCATTCTTATTTGTGATCTTGATCCTACAACTTGACTCGTAACATGGCTTCTCTCATAAAACTATTTTCCAAAATCATGCATATTTAATTTAACGTCAAATGATTTTAAATCATGCATATTTACAGTAGTCAAAATAATTTTTAGACATGCCTTAAAAATCTGGACTAAGATAATCGATTATGTACTTATGATAATCGATTGTTTTTAAGCCAAGACTGCATGACAATCGATTGTGAACTAATGACAATCGATTGTGAGTAAGACAGTGAGCATCAGGTTTTTCAAACCTGCATGACAATCGATTGTGAACAAATAACAATCGATTGTGATGAGGCAGTGTCCATCAAAGTTTTTCAAAACTCAGAATAATCGATTGTGAAGCTAATGACAATCGATTGTGAAGAGACATTGTCCTTCAGATTTTTCAAAGTCACAAAATAATCGATTGTGAACTTCTGACAATCGATTGTGTTGAGGCAGTGACTTCCAGACTTTTCCAAAACTATTAAATAATCGATTGTGAGTATATAACAATCGATTGTCAAGAGACAGTGTCTAAAATGGCTTTCAAAAACTGATAAGTAATCGATTGTTGACTTTGTGCAATCGATTGTGAAGCTGACCGTTGTCGTATAGTTTTCAAATACCGTCAGGTAATCGATTATTGATTCTGTATAATTGATTTTTTTGATTAAAATCCGGAAAAGATTTTTTGAACGTTGCTGAGTAATCGATTGTTGATTCTGGACAATCGATTGTTTGTGGTAAAATCTGGAAAGGATTTTTTGAACGTTGCCAGTAATCGATTATGGATTGTAAGTAATCGATTATCAAGCGTAAAATCTGGGATTGAATTTTGATCTGACTGGCAGACAATTGATTGTTGGGGTTTGACAATCGATTGTCAGTGAGTAAAATCAGCAACTCTTAATTGGCAATTAGGCAATGGTAATGCCAAGTTTTCAACTATAAATACAGCTTCATTTCAGTGTTTTAAACAACAACAACATACTACAACTGATCATTACATTGCTCTAAGCTTGCATACTTTTGTTTATCATTTTACATTCAATTTCATAAAGCTTTTGAGAGCCATATTCTTGTCCAAAGTTGTGGTGATCTAGAGCTTACTTCTTTTACTAATACCTACTCATAAAGGAGTATTTTGTTTGAGTATTTAGTGTTTTATACACTTGTAAGAGAATTGTGATTCTCTTGTTGCAAGGAACTTGTGTTTCCTTGGTTGAAGTCTTGGAGTGTTGTATCTCCGAGCAAGGGTGTTAAGACTTGTGTCCTTAAGTTGTAAAGGTTGGTTGAGCACCCGTAAGCTTAACAAGTTAGTGGAAAATCTCGAGAGAGTCTCTCGGGGACTGGACTAGCCACGTGTTGTGGTGAACCAGAATACATCGGTGCGTTCTTTCCTTTTTGTTTATTTAACGCACTTATTTATTTCCTGCAAATTTTAATTTTCGCAAGTTTACGCTAAATTTTATTATAACGCTATTCACCCCCCCCCCTCTAGCGTTAAGCGTATTTTCTAACATGAATGTCTATGTGTGTTTGATATTTGGACTAATTTACTGTTTCAATGTTTAATTAGTGGTTGCAAACACTACTTTGTACCTATTTGACTTGGATTCTTCTTGAGAAAGAGAACTTGAGTCTAGGAAAATTACTCCAACAAGGAATTGGGGCATATTCAAGATATTGATAGCCCCAATTAAAGGGTTAAATCAACATATAGTAATACCCAACTTGAACCTCAATGTTTGCACAAAGTGTCATACCCAATTGGTCTTGAGAGAGTCAATTAGGGCAAAATCTCTCAAACTATCGAGAGGTATAGAGTGAGAAGTATCGTGCATTGGGTATATCATAATCCCCAATTATAACAAAGGCTATGCTAGTGAAATTGCCCCACCTCAAATCTGGACAAGCAAATTTCAAATTACAAATGTGATCCTGATATTATCGGAGCAGAGAGGGTATTTTATGAGTTCCCCTACTCGAAATTCTTACTAAAATCTCAAAGGTTTCATGGATACCCGTTGGGGGAGCAAGAAAACTAATGTGTCGGAAGATGTACTTCGATTGAGACTATTCCCTTTATCACTTAGATGGAAGGCATTGGATTGGCATGAGTGACTTCCCAACCATTTATTCTTTAACATGACGATATTGGCGACCCACTGGGGATATTTTGATTCTCGGACAGAGCTATTTGCGAGCAACTTATCGACTTTTTCGCTGATGGCTTCGTTGATTGCGGCATTGAACTTCCTTCTTATTTGCCGTATTGGCACGTATAGGGGTTCGACATATAGTTTGTGTTTGGTGATATCCTATGGGATACCTGGCAAATCTTCATTGGATAAGGCAAATAGATCAGCATTTTCAGTCAAGAATTTATGAAACTTATATGGTTCTGAGATGTTGTGCCTGATATAAGCCTTTTTTGTGATGTCGTTGTCGTCTACTAGGATGAGATAAATATAATATATCATTGAATCTGATGCTTCCATGATGTTGGGGTCCTTGATAACATATGTTTGTATGTCAATTTTGGCTCCCGACATCACTGATTGCTATGCTTCCGCATTTACCCCTTTTACTTGTTAGGTGTGGGCAAAATCCCTGGCGATTCGATAATATTCTTGTGGAGTTGTTCACCTTGGATGCTAAATAACCCCCTTAGAGTAGGAAACTTGATCACTTGATAGAGACTGGATGGGACTGCTCGCATGGCATGTATCCACAAGCGCCTTACGATGGCATTGTTGGTTGTTTCTTGGTTCATAACGTGAAATGTCATTTTCAGGGTGACTCCTCTAGCTAGGATGGGAAGCACTATCTCTCCATAAGTCTACTCAACTGCATTATTAAAACATGTTAGTGTTATGCAGCGCAATATTATTTTGTCTTTGATTTTCTTCTGTACTAGGACTCAAGGATGGATAATACACGCACTTTTCACGTCATCAACCATTATTCTTTGTACATCAGTATTTGTAATACGTAAAATGATAACAAGAGCATCGTAGTGAGGGAAAGACAAATCGTTGGCTTCTGACGTATCGAAGACGATACTAGCTTCGAGGTCATCATGCCGTTCATGGGTGATCGACTATTTGAGTTTATGTGTGGTAGGGAACTTAACATGATTGATTACTGCATCATCTCCCCCCCCCCTGATGATCATCTATATAGTGCGACCCGGAGAAGGCGATGGAGGTCCCTGGGTTGTTTGCGTCTGTGGGCGAAGTTAGCTTGTCCTCAATTTCTCATCAATTCTTTCATCTATCCCTAATTTAGCATTCACACTATCTCCTGTCGCAGTCCTATGCAATCTTCGGTTTTGTGACCCTTTCTTGGTGAAATTCGTAGAAAACGTTTGACTTTAGAGTGCTGAGGTCGGACCTCATTTTTCGCGGCCATTGTACTTTTGTACCGAGCTTCTCTAGTACGTACACTATTTTAAAGGAGAATCACAAAAATTGTGAGCATATAGGAATGGAGGCTTGAGCAGATAGGAGTGGAGGCATACCTTCTCATGTTGATATGGATTTGCATGTCGAGAAAGAGTATTTGTATGCCGCAGTGTGGAGGCAGGGCAGGTATTCTGGTGTAGGGATAATGCCTTTCTCGATCAAGACAGGGCCCCAACTGATCTCTTTGATCGTTGTTGCGACGATCTTTCTTTACTTCAATTTGGACTGCTCATTGGTTGTTACCTTGGCGCACTAGGATATATGGATTTCTTCCCAAGTGGTTGGAGGGTATTTCATGAGCCTGCTTAGCAATTTTATGGTCGCTCTCGACCTGGTCCTGTTTAGTCTATTCTGGAAGGTGCTACTGTTGTTCCCTATGACACATTCGGCAAGCTCATTCTTACCCTGTTCAACCGAGCTAAGAAGTCCCTAAGTCCCTCGCTGTGCATCTGTCTTACGACAAATATGTCGTTTACCCTGGCTTCTGCATTTCTGACTCCTATGGGCGATGATAATTTGTCCACCATTTCTTCGAATGTTGCTATTGAACCTTCCGGTAGTTGAGACTACCATGTCAGTGATCCACCTGTTAGGGTTTCGCCGAACTTTTTTAGTAGCACCGGTGGTACCTGCTCTTTTGAAAGATCATTACCTTTTATAGCTGTGATATAGTAGATGATATGATCTTTTGGATCGATAGTACCATTATATAACGTTAGGTAGAGCGCCAATTGATGGTCTTTGTAATGAAGTAGGGGGCCACTTCTTCATTGTATGGTCGCTCGATTAATCAACCAACGTCCTATTTTTGCAACAACTTTTGGGAGCTTGGTATTTTGTCAACCCACATAAGGCGCCAAATTGTTTGACCAAAAGATATTGAAACCTTTTTTATTAGATCAATTAATGAAGATGAAGAGGTAAATCTCAACGAAGTATAATAAAATCTAGATTAAATAATGCAAGAGAATAACAAGGTGAATGATGCTTCTGAGTATGTCGGAGCCAAATGATTACTCATAAATATGAAAACCTCAAATGTAGAAAAACATTGCAAGGAATGCGATTGGCCAAGATAAAATATGATGTGTGAATTTCTTATCTGTAGTAAGTCTTTTTGTATTCACTTTTTCCTCCTCCCTATTTATAAAGTGTCCCCCTAATTAATAAGGGACAATCCCCTTTTAAACCCTAATGAGTATAGCATAAAGAATACTCGAAAAGTACATTCTTACTATCTCCTACTACGCTTACACTACTGCAGGCGTCACGCGTTCTCTAACCACCGTCGGTCGTCACCCTTTATAACAACCAAAGGACGCTCATCACAAGGACCTCGCTGTACTCAGTAATGGTTGTGATCATCCAAATTTGGACATATACACATCCATGATTTAAATTTAATAGATTTAGCTTTTAATATTTTTAGCCTTGAACTTATTGTAATGTCAAACTTATTGGTTCAAAGTCTAATACTTATTGAGATTTTAATAAGGTTTTTACATGTAAATTCATATTTTGTATCAAAATTTAGGAATTCAATTGAACTCGTAATATAATGGATACATTCGTCCATGTTCTCAATGCACATCCAATTATTAGCTCATGACCCATGTGCTTGAGTTCCTTCAAGGTTCGATTTAAAGCTCTTTAAGTTTTGAATCTCTAATATTTAATTTAAGGAAAAATAACTTATCATCCCCCCTAAACTTGTCACGAATTATTAGTTACACTTTTAAATTATTCGTGGTCTTAATTACCCCCCCCCCCCCATTCCACCCAACTAGGCCTTTTTTTTGGTAATTAACTTTGTATTAATCACCAAAGTGGTTGTCATACAAATCCATAGCGCAGCTTTATACTCAGCTGCCTATCAAAAAATGAACAAAATGACTAACCTATACTGTCCAAAAGTTCAGCATTATAGAAAGTAATGCTGAAGGTGTACTCTTAGTCTAGGGGGAGCTCTAACATTACAAGTGTAAGCAATGCATCTAAGGAGTTTGTCACTGTTACAGAAGGTGTTTCCAAATATTCTCGCATTCCTTTCCAGCCATAGGACATAGAAAATTTCTATCAAGGTCATTTTGACTATATGAGCTCGAGGAGATTTCCCTTTAGCCTGCTCAATGAACCAGTGGACAAATTGAGACCAGTTCTGTCCAGTAGGCTGTTTAGCTCCAATCCATTGCAATGTGTGATATCTCAGCTGGGATGCAAAGGTGCAGTCCAGGAATAAGTGATCTCTGGTTTCCACAGTTAGTTGACACATAACACAAGTGTCTTCCACATTCAGGTTCCATTTAATCAACCTATCTTTGGTAGGTAGTCTATCTTGTAATAGCAGCCACAGGTTGAAGATTGCTTTAGGTCGAGCAGCATTCTGCATTGTTAAGTTCTTCCAAAGGACTCTAGGTGCCTCTCCAATCTGTTGTAGATAGAGCATTCTTATAATGCAATCAGGTTTATGCAACAGTTGGTGTTGTTGCAATAGCACAGTGCCTTCAATGATCTTCCGGACCATCCAACTAGCTTGTTTAGGCACAGTGATGGTCTCCTACTGTTTCTGTTTGATATAAACTGTGTGAATCCATTTCACCCATAATGAATCCTTCTTGTGTGCCAGATCCCAACTGAGTTTAGCAACAGCAGCGTTGTTCCACAGTAAGAGATTGGTCAAGTTTAATCCTCCAGCAGACTTTGGCAGACAGATTTTTTCCCAAGCCACATATGCTTTCCTTGTTACATTAACTGAGCCAGACCATATGTAGGATCTACATATTGCTTCGAGCAGTTTTATAACTTTGGAAGGTATGAGGAAGAGTTGAGCCCAATAAGCTTGAATACCAAAGATTACTGATTGCACCAACTGGATTCTACCAGCATATGATAGTTGCCTAGCAGTCCAGGATGTAATCCTTGCAGTAATCTTGTTGACCAGTGGTTGCCATTGAAAAACAGTCAGCTTCTTGGTAGCCAAAGGTACTCCCAAGTATTTAAAGGGGAGTTCTCCACGTACATATCCAAGATGATCAATAATTTGCTGTTGATCCCCAGGATTTACCCCTCCAAAATAGACAGCATTCTTATGCAAGTTGGTTTTCATACCAGAGGCTGTAGTGAAATGAGAGAAATATGTAAACATGGTACTTACAGACTGAGGTTCTCCTTTGACAAACAGCAATAGGTCATCAACAAAGCTTAGATGAGTTATTCCTAGTTTTTTACAACCAGGATGAAATGTGAAGCCTTTAGCTTGCCTCAGCTCTACCAGTTATCAACTAAGGTATTCCATCACAATAGCAAACAGAAATGGAGATATGGGATCCCCTTGTCTCAAACCTTTGGCTGCTTGAAAAGGTTCTGTTGTTTCTCCATTAACAACCACTGTATAGCTGACAGTTTGGACACACTCCATAATCCATCTTGTAAATCTGGTAGGAAAATCCAGAGCTTCCATAACCTGCTGTAAAAAACACCATTCGACTGAATCATAAGCTTTCTGTAGGTTAATTTTGATCATACATCTGGGAGATATATGTGACCTAGAGTAATGCTTTATTAATTCATGTGCTAGAATGACATTATCTGCAATTCTCTTTCCTGGGATGAATCCTGCTTGTGCATTACAGATGATACTGCTCATGACCTTCTGGACTCTGTTGGCCAGCAACTTGGAAATGATTTTGTATAAAACTGAACAGCAAACTATTGGTCAAAACTCTTTGACTGTTTGAGGATTGGACACCTTGGGAATTAAAGTGAGGGTGGCACAGTTTGTTGATCTATGCATTTTGTTGGTTTCAAAAAAATTCTTGACTGCTTGCAGTACCTGTTTCCCAATGATAGGCCAAGTGTGTTTAAAAAACATGGCATTGTACCCATATATCCCTGGAGCTTTATCATTACCAATTGCCTTTAAGCTGTTTAGAATCTATGTATCACTGATGTCAGCAGCTAGTTCCATCCTCTGGTGATGTGATAGGCTAGGACCATTGCTCATATACAATTTGTTTACAGCTGGGAGGGAAGTGGCTGTTGTCCCCATGAGTGATTTATAAAAATCCTTAATCTCCTTCTTTAGGTCAGCTGGATCAGTTACCTTCAACCCCCCTTCTGTGATCAGTTCAGTAATCCTCTTATACTGGTTTCTCTCCTTCATTACTGCTGAGAAGTATTTGTTGTTTGAGTCGCCAAGTTGGATCCATCTGGCTCTAGATTTTTGTTGTAATGCTGATTCTTCAATCAAAGACCATTTATCTAATTGCTGCACCAGTTCCTTTTCTCTAATCTGTAAGGCATCTGTATAGGACATAGTCATCTGGTGTTGGACATCTTCCAGTTCCTTTCTGCTAATCTCAATCTTCTGTGTAATATTCTTAAAATCTCTAGTATTTAGAGACTTTAAGGCTGGTTTGAGGGATTTGAGATTGTTCCACACCCCTTGAAGGGTACACTGAGCATTGCCTTTCCAGTTATCTTTGATCAGAAGTTGGAAATCCTTATGTTGAGTCCATGCATTGTAGAACCTGAATGGTGTCTTCCTGCTATTGTTATCTTCTGCCAGGGTTAACAACACGGAGTTATGATCAGAGATAAGTGGCACTCCATATACAGTGTGTACATGGCTCCACTTTATCATCCACTCATAATTTCCAAACACCCTATCCAGCCTACTGCACACTCTATCATTGCCACTTTGTTAATTGGTCCAGGTAAAGTAGTCCCATTTCCATGGTAGTTCAGCCAGACCAGTCTGTTATATGCAATTGTTAAAATCTACAGTCTCCACTTGCTTAACTTGGTGACAAGATTGTCTATCATTACTAGACATAATGGCATTGAAATCTCCTGCAATTAGCCAGGGGTCAGTAATAACAGCAGCAAGGTTCTGAATTGTCTTCCACAATGTCCTCCTTTGATCAATTTCATTGAAGCCATATACCACTGTGAGGCAGCAGATAATTCCACCAGTGAGGGTCCTAACAGTGCAATGAATGAATTGAGCTTCCTCCTATAAACCAGTGATCAAAATTTTGTAGGATCCCATAGGATCCATATTCTACCATTCACTGCTCCCCTATAGTTAGTTAGTACACTCCAATTAGGCAACAAGAAACTAGATATTCTCTCTGCATTCTTCTGTTTAACCTTTGTCTCTACCAGACCAACAAGGTCAAACTTATTGGTTCTAAAGTATTCTTTGGCTTCCTTCTGTTTGTACCTTTTATTTACACCCCTAATATTCCAAAATAACCACTTCATTGATTATAGCTGGTTCCCCCTTCATCCAGGGGGTGATCTGCCCAACTCCCTGACCCAACTTCAAATCTGTTAGCCATCACAACAGGGGATAGTGGTGGAAAGTTTGTGATGTTAAACACTGGAGAAACCTGTGTATCGACTCCTTTCTGTTTATTCAAAGCTTCACCTAGATCAGCATGGGGACTTGGTTCCTTTGGAAGGTTTGGTTGCTGAATTTGAGATTCCTGGTTACTCTGGGCCCCAAGGGCTGGAGCTTTACTCTCCATTCCTGTGTCACCTTGCTCTTCTGTAAGGGATTGGGTTGAGCAGCTTTGGCCAAACAATTGTGTCCCATCATAAGGCATTTCTCAAAATATGATGGTTTCCAATCGTAGGTCACATCTTGCATAAAACTCTTCCCATTTGGATCCAGTAGTTCAATCTCACTAGGTAGTTCCTTTGATACATTCACCTCAACGAGCATACGAGCATATGAGATTCTAGTTTGCTTAGTCATACATTCATCAGCAAAGATGGGCTTACCAACACACTTGCAATCCTACTCAAAGACCTACTGCCCCAACAAGACATAGGCAGGTTAGGTAACTTGATACACAGGGGAATTTCCGTAGGGAAAGCAGCTTTAAAATCAAAATCAACAGACCACTGTTTCAAGATCATAGGTCTGTTGGCAATAGAGTATAGTCCTCCACACAGTATTTCTTTGGCATCATCCAGGGAATGGAATTTGACAATATAATAGCCCTCATCATGGTAAAAGAGATCAGGTTCAGGCACATAAGACCAGTGTATGTTTATAAACCTTTTCATAGTATTGTACCCTGGTCCATTTCCTAGAACAAATACAACTAGGGCACACTTCCATTTTCCTTCTTCCTCTTCCACTTCATCCTTAACCAGCTGACCAACTGGTTTACCATTGATGAGTGTTGGGGGAATGTGCTTCAATTTTTGTCCCCTCCTCTGCAATGGGCTTTGGCACATCTGGTTGTGGAGGTTGTTGCATGTGGTCGATACCCTTATTTCCTTGCATTATCAGAGCTATCGCCGGTACATTTTTAGGATCTGGACTGCTATCGGCGTTACCAGCAAGTGTTGCAAGCTCAGGAACTTCAGCTGACTCTGAATCTGCAGTTGCATGAGGCAATGGAACAATGTTAACACTATTATGCAATGGAATAGTGTTGGTTGGTTTTTCAGCACATAGTGGTTGTGTAACGTTGGGGATAACCCGGTCTATGAGTGCCAGAGGATCTTTCCGAGGTCGGCCTCTCCCTCTCGCCATGGAAACACCCTCGGCGCACGTTAACTAACGTGCGCTGAGGCAGGCAGAGAAGACGAAGCAATGTAACAGTAAAGTTAAGGTTGTTACTTTTAATTGTTCAACCAACTAGGCCTTTTGAGAGTTATTACCCCCTGAACGGTAATGTGGCAAATTATGTAGGTGCACTTGCTTGCCACATGGATTTTTCTATATATGTGGTATTTTTTTTGAAAAATAAAATATTTTTTCATTTTTAAGTATGTTACTTTTTTGGATAATTTTTTTTCAAAATGTAATTTATAATAAAACATGGATAGAACTACATTATTAGGCTAGTTTTTTTATTTGGGTAAAAATAATAAAGTTTTAGTTAATATTTTTTTATAATTTAACTTGAAATAAAAGATTTATACAATTGAAAATACTCAAGGCATCTAAAAATTATAAAAATACATAGCTTGGAATTAATTATTTTGGCTATAATTTTTTATAGCTCTAAATTATGATGCTCTAAAAATATACTTTTTACATATTTTACCTAAAAAGGTAAAAATACATAATTAAAATAAATAGTCATTGCATCAAAAGAAGAAATAAAAAGAGTGAACAATTGCAAGAAATGACTTATTATTTTCTAACATACTTATTGCTCTAAAAAATACTTATTGCAAAAATGTATGGTAAGGTTGCATATGATAGACCCCTGTGGTCCGACCTTCACAGACCCTGCGCATAGCGGGAGCTTAGTGCACCGGGCTGCCCTTTTTTTTCTCTTAAAATATATCCATAGAGAAAGTTACTTTTTTGTAATTGTACACTTTTTTTTATCTCTTCTTTTGATACAATGACTATTTATTTCAACTGTATATTTTTACTTTTCAGGTAAAATCTGTAAATAAAAAAAAATTAGAGCACCATAATATAGAGTTATAAAACAATTATAGACAAACTAATTAATTCCTAAATATGTATTTTTATAACTTTTTAGATGCCTTGATTATTTATTTCAATTGTATAAAATTTTATTTTCAGGTGAAATTCAAAAAAAGATTAACTAAAATTTTATTATTTTTAGACAAATAAAAAATTTAGCCTAAATTATTATAAATTGTATTTGACAAAAATAATCTAAAAAAATAACATACTTAAAAAGGTAAAAATGTATTTTATTTTTTCATAAAATATCACATATAGAGAAAAATCCATGTTGCAGGTAAACACACCTACACAATTTGCCATATCAGCGTCCAGGAGGTAATGGTTCTCAAAAGGTCTAGTTGAGGGGTGTGACGACTCGGCCGGTTTTTTTGGAATTTACGCCACGATCCCCCATTAACTGATTGCTATAATTTTTATTTCTACTATTTTGGTCTGCCGGGACGTTCGGTGTTGGGTTTCAGAGAGCTTTGGGACACTTAGTCCCTAAATAAGAGTTTAAGTGTTGGAAAATGGTCCATTGTCGGAACAGTGTGAAGACGACCTCGGAATGAAAATCCAATGGTTCCATTAGCTCTGTTAGGTGATTTCGAGGTTGGGAGCATGTTCGGAATGAATTTTGAAAGTCCAATTCCTGAGCCATTTTTTAGTGAGTGTTTGACCTCTGATTTGGGAGATTTTTGTATGGTTAGACTCGTGAGAGTACGAGGGTTCTGGAAATATAAAAATTATTTGATTCCGAGAAGTTGGCCTGAAGGAAATTTTGGTTTTTTAACCTAATTTCACATCTCTTCGAATTAAATAGTAGAATCAGTTTCTTCAGATGTTATTTACGATATGTAATTGAATTGAATAGATTTGGGTCATCTGGAGTCGGATACTAGTGGCAAAAATGTGATTTCAAGTTGATTTTAGAGCCGATTCGAGTTAGATGGTTTGTCTAACCATGTGTGAGGGAACTTTCCCCCAAGATATGTTATTTGGTGATTGAGTACCTTGTACGTAAGGTGACGAGCGCGTACTTGATGTAATCGTTTAAAATCCAAATTTTACTTAAGATATTGAGATTGAGTTTCTTTCATACTTGCTTTATTTTACTTGCAATTATAACCTGTGTTGGATTAGAAAGGCATGTTTAGTTGATTTAACTTGCCTACTTGCTTAAATTGCTTTAACTGCACTACGGGAATCATGTTCGGCTAGAACTATCTGTTGCTTTGTATTGTTGTGCTTCATTTCTGAATATTCTCTTATTGTGGTTGCGCATTTACATTGGGACTACAGACGTGGGATTCCGGTAGCTCCCCCATGTTTGTTTACTTTAGGATTACGGGTTAGATTCCGGGTAGATCTCTCTGCAATTTATTTTGGGACTAGGGATTAGATTCCCGGTAGATCTCCCTGCATATTTACTTTGGGACTACGAGTAAGATTCCCGGTAGATCCCTCTGCATATTTACTTTGGAACTACGGGTTAGATTTCTGGTAGATCCCCCCTCCCCCTGCACATTTACTTTGGGACTGTGAGTTAGATTCCCGGTAGACCCCCCTGCACATTTACTTTGGACTACGGGATGGTATCCCGGGAGATCCTTCGGATATACTCATATGATGGACTACATGACAATATCCCGGGAACTCCTCGAAAAGTTGATGAAATGGACTACAGGACAGTATCTTGGGAGATCCTCATTTGGCATTTGTTTTATGGAGTTGTACATCCCTGTGTTTACTCTGTTCATCGCTTAATTGTAATTGCCTCGCAAACTCTGTTTTATTTCACTGTTGGTTCACATTATTTTAATCTGATTTCATACTGTACATTCTTATTATATTGTTTAATCTCAGTAGGGCCCTTCCTTCCTCGTCACTACCCGACTGAGGTTAGACTTGGAACTTACTGAGTACCGTTGTGATGTACTCATGTCTCTTTTGTGCATGTTTTTCATGTGCAGATCCATGTACTTCTTCTCAGGTGCACTTTTCCCGAGGCAGAGACGTCTAGCAGAGACTTCGCGGTACATCTGCCGCGTCCGCAGACCAGGAGTCTCTATCTTATTCCAGCATTAAGTAAATAGCTTTTCCCTTCTTTCAGTTGCTTAGACATTCTTGAGTTAGAACAGTATGTTACGTTTCTATTAGCCTGTGTTGCCCATGATTTTTTGGGTTTTGGGATATTGTTATAGGTTTTGTGATATGGTAGACTTCTGCATTATTGAGTTGTATATGCCGAGAGGCGTTTATATACAGTTTCTCTTTTAGTTGTTCAGTTTTATTAATTATTCCGCAAGTTATGTTTGTTTTCCGCATTGTTAGGCTTACCAAGTTATAGGGATTAGGTGCTATCACGACATGTTCAGGTGGGGGGGTGTAAACTGGGATCGTAATTAAGGGTAATTAACATCACGAGTAGTTTAAGGTTGTAACTAATAATTCGTGACAAGTTAGGAGGATGGTAAAATATTTTGCCTCCATTTAACTAAAGAAAATGACTTTTAGCAGAGGTTGTGTTTGACATGACGGAAGTTATTAATATTTTTATTTACGAAAGATTATTTTTTGTATGGAAGTCATTCTCGATCAAAAATAGAAAAATGACTTTCTTTACTTATTGGCAGATTCTTTACAACATTTAACTTTGAAAATATTGTTAATTTCGACTACTCAAAAGTTTCATTTTAATTCTCTCTACTTTAACACCACCACCGCTGCTGCTGCTGCTGCTACTACTACTATTATTATTATTATTATTATTATTATTATTATTATTATTATTATTTTCAATAGCCAACCAAATATTTAAAAATATTTTTTTTATAAAGTATTTTTAGGAATACAAATTATCATGGAAAGCGACTTCCACAGACTAAGCTCACAATAACTAAAATTTATACTTTTATATCAATTACTAACTCATCAAAAGCTATGAAATTAAAATACTACGTTTCTTGGCAATAGTTGTGATCGATAAAGCATACTTAGAGCCCGTTTGGATTATCTGATTTGAAGTAATTGTAAGTATTAGGTGCTGAAAAATACTTTTAAGTGCTAAAATTGATTTAACAATTAAACAATGTATTTGGATAAAAGTATTGAAATTGATAATAAGGTGTTGCAGTATTTGAAAAAAAAAGTATTGATAAGATTTTTGTTCTCTCAAAATGATTTAAATAACCTTAGAACTGTTTACACTTATAAGGGCGTAATTTCTTCAAAATTATAGACTTTAGATCGATTCAAACACAAATTATTTTATTTTATATTTTATTTTATATTTTATTTTACTTAGTTAAGATAACTTTTATGCTAAAAAAATTTATTTTAAGATAAACATATAATCATAAATTATAATAACTAATAAATTTACAAAAGTTTCTTCGTAAAAAGATACACCTAAATAGGACAAAATATTTAAAGAAAAACAAACACTATCTTCATCACCACAATACTTAGAAAGCAATATATCAAAAACTTCATATGTTCTCATTTATTACATATAGTTCAAAGTTTAATACACAATCACATAGATATAAATATGTGAAGGAATAGAGAATTCGCTTATCTTAATATTTTATGAGTATTGTAGACTTCGGGGGGGGGGGGGGGGGGAATAAAATTAATTTAAAAAAGATTATTTTAAGGATAAATAGTAAAAATCCTGGTCAAACTTAAAGAGTTTCTTAAGCTAAAAATTCATGAGCTAGGGGTGACCAGCATTTGGCTTATGGCTTATTTTTGACCTATAAGCATTTGGCTTATAAGTATTTTTAATTTTACCAAACACATAAATAAGTCGAAAAGTACTTATGAGATAGTTTGATCAGCTTATAAGTATAGCCAAACACCTCTTAGTAGTTAATATCAATTGGTGATTGAATTAATAAGTGAAAGAAATCAAACAAAGCATATTCATATTTAGAGGAATTAGTTACTCCCTCTGTTTTATATTGTTTGAGGTAGTTTGACTCGGCAGAAAGTTTAAGAAAAAAAGAATTTTGAAACTTGTGATCTTAAAGATTAAGGGGTAATGTGGGTCATGTCATTTGTGCGACTATAAAAGCTTTTCATTAAAAATAAAAGAATAAAATAAAAAGTTATTTCTAAATTTAATTATATATAATTTATTTTGAAACGGGGAGACTAGTACGTTTAACTTTGTTAATTTGCCTTTTGATAATTCTCAAGGTTTCATTTCTTTCCCACATTGGGTACCCCAAAAATATCTTTTATCCACACTTAGGAACACTATTTTTCACCCTTGTACAGACTCTCTGGGGTCCTCTTCGTCTCACCTACCCCCAATTGTCAGCTCCATATTGTCTCTTCTTGCAAATGAAAGATTTTATCTAATCCGACGACCCAATTTCTCTGCTACAACTTCAAGATTTCTTTGCTGTAAGTGTAAAATCCCTTACTGTTAGATTAAATTGCATAAACGTCCGAAATCTGACTGTTAATGGAGGAGTGAGTATCCTAACTGACTCTATTTTTGCTAGCCAATTTAACTATTCCACTCTGTTGGGGTATATACATCTATTAAATGTTATTGTGGATTTGACAATCTGTTACTCAATTAAAATTTTATGTACTGTGTGATTTAGGATGAAATTTCATATGCTGAGCTGAATTATTATCTGAAATTAAGTGGGTTTGATTGACTATTCTTTCTTGAATTATAGCTTTGTTTGTTCAGCATTATATAATATGATTATAACATTAATTATTTACAAGTTTTGGAACGAGAGAATCCAAATGGATATAGAGGGTCATATTGTTAGCTGATCCCAACTAGTTTGGGATTGAGGCCTAGTTAATTTTTTGCTGCTTGAAGGTGCTAAACTTATGTATTTATATCCTTGAAATCTGTCTAAAAAATTGAGAAAAGCTTTGAGATATTTCCGGCTATCAACACTAGAGGAAGTCAAATTGAATTGGGCATATCTCCAATTACTTTATATGAAAAATTCAAATAGGGAGGCTACAAAAGTTTTTTTCCCCCAATTGATGACCTTTAAGTTTACTATAAATACCTCATTGGTAGCATAACCAACTACCGGCATTGTTATCTAAATACTTTTGGACTTGAAAATGGACCTTAATTATTGAATTTTCTAACTCAACTTACAGTTATAGAGCACTATGGTGCAAAGTTTTGATTTTCCGAAAATTGTGCCTGTCATACTAAGTTGTTCTTGCTGCACCTTGCCTCTCTATGAACTATCACTATGACTGAGGTAATGAAAGTTTCAGTGTTAACCTTGGGTGAACTAGATTATATTCATGTCTAAATCAAAATAGAACCTGGTTATCTTTAATTAGGCGTCAAAATTGAAAAGACCTCTTATTCAATCATTAAGTTTGCAAATAAACACTCTATCAAATCCATTAGTTTTTCCACTCCTTTAAAAGCCCCATCTCTAAATGATTTTTTCCTCCTAACGGAACTTTAGGAAAAGTAATGCACTTGTTCCTCTGAAGTAGGGAAAGAATGTACTCATCAGTCCACAAATACACTTTAGTCTGACATATATTAGCCTTGTGAACGCCACACTCTTGTTAGGCACCGCTGATCACAATACACTTTGAAATGTCACTATAGCTGAAGTAAATTAATAGCTTCTTAATATGTTTGGATTGGTACTGATTTATATAGTAGAATGTTGACGTTGAACATGCCTACTCTTACCCTAGCCCAACCTTTTGGTTTAACTTATCTTTTCTTGTATGAAACCTGAAATTATAGGGAAGTTATCTCTCGTTTGAAGAAACAATGGCATCACCATCAGATCACAAGGCTACCGTCATTGACGGTAAAGCCATTGCTCAAACTATTCGTTCTGAGATTGCTTCTGAAGTCCGACGCCTTTCAGAAAAGTATGGCAAGGTTAGTTCCTTGAAATGTGTATCTTCATGCTTAAGCGAATGCATGTACGAAAATTTTCCTATTAATCTGGTAATTACATCGTGGATTTTATGAAGATAATTCAAAGAGAGTATGTTCATACTTAAATCTGTATATGATGTTTCTGAATTCCGAATATGGTGAAGCAATGTCCTTCATCAGAAATTGTATTTTTTTGTGGGTTATGCAGTATTCTTGGTTGTGGTTGTTGTTATTGTTGTTGTTATGCAGCATTCAAGTATCCAAATTCGTTGTTATTTTCAGGTCCCTGGGTTGGCAGTAGTCATTGTAGGAAATAGGAAAGATTCTCAAAGTTATGTGAATATGAAGAGAAAATCGTGCGCTGAGCTTGGCATTAAGTCTTTTGACATAGACCTGCTAGAGGACGTAGCTGAAGCCGAATTAATTAGCAAGGTCCACGAGCTGAATGCTGATCCTGATGTACATGGTTTGTCATTGGCTATATTACGAAGTTAATCTTCCTAGCCTTTTGCATTATTATAGTTCTGTTGTTTGAGTGGGGAAATATAGTAGCAGATGTTATTTTGTCATCCATGCTCCTACTTTTATTTTTGTACAACCTGGTTATTTTTAGCCAACATTGTCCATGCCTGCGTAGAGTCGAAAAGAAAATTTTAAGGTCCTAGTAAAATATTCTGATATGAATTTTGCTCTGTTGGACAAACTCAATCGTGTTAATTGTTGGCAACATAGTGGTAGCTATAGTAATCAGACATTTTTTGAAAAGACCAGACAATATACATGCAACCTGCATATTGCTTTATGACATTGGTACTAAGTGGGTACTACTTAATCAGTTAATATATTAAGTGTAATTTGACACATTGTTGAATTCCTCAGATTGGGTTGCTTATCTAATATGCTGTGTTGGGAAAGCACCGACCATCTAATATCTCATTCCTACATTTTGGCTTTTGTAGGTCTGATTTCAACTTGGCTAAAACTTACCTGCTACAACTTCTATACATATGGGTGTTCTGGTGTTGCTATATTTAGACCATCTATACATGACTATTTAAACTAGGTTTTACCTTGGTAATATTAAAAAATTCACTCACTCTCAGTTGGTGTCTTTTTTCAAGTTTTGCCTGAGCCTGACTGCATAGATGTTTAATTTCTCTCTTTTTCCATGAGTAAGCATTTTATTGCAAAGTTCTGCAAGTACATTTTTGTGAAGCAAATATGTGGGGTAGAATATCAAATGTCACATAACAAAGAAAAGTGAACTAAAAGCACTCTGCATTGCTACAGGTATACTGGTACAACTTCCATTACCAAAACACATTAATGAAGAGAGAGTTCTTGGTGAAATCAGTCTGGAAAAGGATGTAGATGGCTTTCATCCTCTGAATATTGGCAAGCTTGCAATGAAAGGCAGAGAACCTCTGTTCCTCCCTTGCACGCCCAAGGTAATAAAGTGAGACACTTTGTTGATTCTGAGAACAACTAATATTTTTGTTATGGAAGATAAAAACATCAGACAAGAGGGGTTGCTCTGATGGTAAGCAACCCCCACTTCCAACCGAGAGGTTGTGAGTTCGAGTCTCCCCAAGAGCAAGGTGGGAAGTTCTTGGAGGGAAGGATGCCGGGGGTCTATTTAGAAACAGCCTCTCTACCCCAGGGTAGGGGTAAGGTCTGCGTACACACTACCCTCCCCAAACCCCACTAAGGATTATACTGGGTTGTTGTTGTAGGAAGATAAAAACATCCAGTTCTCCAACTCTCCTGCCTAAATTAAGAATTCATGTTCAAATCTTATACTATCTATATACAACAATCTGCTGTTGTCTTCTGAAAACACTCCTATCTGGTCTCTGGTCTCTGCTAAACAGGGGTGCATCGAGCTTTTGCATCGAAGTGGGATTAGCATAAAAGGGAAGAATGCCGTTGTGGTTGGTCGAAGTAACATTGTTGGATTACCGGTGTCTCTGCTGCTTCTGAAAGAAGATGCTACTGTTACTATAGTGCACTCACGCACCAAGGAACCAGAAAAAATCGTTCGTGAAGCAGACATTATTATTGCTGCCGCAGGACAGGCTATGATGGTAACAAGGAGCATTTATTTCTCCCATCTCACCCTCCTGGAAGCCTCCTTTTTGTACTCATTTTGCTTCTATTAGTTAATTCCTTGTTTACTATTCCCTGGCAATAGAGTTTTCTCAATGAAGCAAGTGCAGGTTTTTAGTTCATCGATGATTGGCCTCTGAACCAAGTTGAAACTTATTTTTCAGATCAAAGGCAGCTGGATTAAACCGGGTGCTGCAGTAATTGATGTAGGGACAAATGCTGTAGATGATCCTACTAGGAAATCAGGTTATAGGCTTGTTGGAGACGTCGATTTTCAGGAAGCATGTGAGGTAGCTGGATGTATAACTCCAGTTCCTGGGGGTGTTGGACCAATGACTGTTGCAATGCTTCTCAAGAATACCTTGGATGGAGCTAAACGAGTTATCGAGAAGTAAACACTTTCTTCAGCTCTTACATCTACAATAAAATGTCAAGGCTTCTAAGCTGCAAGAAAACCATCGTTTAGAGGCGTCACTTTCATTCAAGAAATAGCAATGAGCCTCTTCCTGTGATGTGGCATTCGGGTTTGGAAGGTTATTTGGCGTCAAAGAACTTCGTGAAATCTAAACTTTTCACTAGGACTGGTGAAGTTAAAACACTTTCTTGCTTGGGTAGCCTAAGGCGTTGAACTACAAGATTGTAGCAGTAGTTCATTTTACAATGTCACTCGGAAAATGCGCTATACATCTAATGAAAAAATGATCCTTCTTCTGTTACCAACTTCAAAACCAATAGTATGTTTTTCATAGTAATTCTTTGTTCTTTCGTTGATATGAACTCCTAATAATACAATTGTCCTTTGTAACCAACCATCCTCATGGCAAATATGTAGTCTACTGCTATTTCTTTTCTTGAACCACTTGCTTCATCTTCATAAGCCAATTTCTATAGCATATATATATATATATATATATATATATATATATATATATATATATATATATATATATATATATATATATATTGGGAATGTACTTAGCGTTTCATTAGAGCCTAGAAATCTATTCTTGTTTTATTTTAAGAGTTTACAAGAAACAAATCTATATATCTTCGAAAGGGAAAAATGGTCAAATACATAAACAGTTTCTTAAACTTGCCATAAAATTTCATTTAAGCACTTTACCAGAGGATTGTCTTATTAGAATTTCGAACCGCAAACAAAATGCATCTTATGCACGTGCATTTCCAACACAGCTTATGTGGCACCATAATGGGTAAAGACCACTTTTTTTAGCTTCCAACCGAAATTATTTACAATCGGTAGGTGTAAAATTGTATAAAACTTATATATGTTTTCATAACGTAATAATGAAATGCACGTCCTTATTTAGCTTATCAATAGTGGCCCCAAAGATTATGTCATCAACATATATTTGTACAACAACGAGGTCCTTACCTTTTTCCTTTAAGAATAAGGTACTATCAATTTTACCTCTCTTGTAACCATGCTCCAGCAGGAATATTGACAATCGTTCATACCATGCTCTTGGAGCCTGCTTGAGTCCATAGAGGGCCTTGACTAACTTGTACACATGCTGGTGGTTGTTTCACAAACACTTCCTCTTTCGGGTAGCCATTTGGGAATGCACTTTTGACATCCATTTGATGCAGAGTGAATTCCATGTATGCTGCAAAGCTATTAGAAGTCTGATTGCCTTTAGTCTTGCAACAGGAGAAAAAGTCTCATCATAGTCTATGTCCTCATCTTGGCTGTAAACTTGGACCACCAGTCTTGCTTTGTTTCTTGTAACTGTTCCATCTTCATCAAGTTTGTTTCTGAAGACCCATTTTGTACTAATGAATAATCTGTTCTTGGGTCTTGGAACTAGATGCCAAACTTGACTTCTTTCAAACTGATTGAGTTCATCTTGTATAGTAATTACCCAGTCTGCATCCTGCAAGGCCTTAACAACATTTTTAGGTTCAATAAGAGACACAAAGGCATCAAAAGCACACACATTCTTTAATTGTGATATAGTTTTAACTCCAGATGTTGGATAAGTGATAATGTTCTCAATGGGATGAGAAATTTGATACTTGTGAGATTTCACAACCAACTGGTTATGCTAGATGTTTTTCCTATGTTCTGTTGCTCAGAAACAGGGTCATGAACAAGTTCCTTCAAGGGATACAATTCCCCTTTGATTAGTTCCCCTTGTCAGGTTGCCCTGGATGGAAAAACCTGTGCCATCCCCTGTTCCTTCTGTTGGTGCTACTTTGACCCGAGCCGAGGCTTCAGTTAAATCCTTGACCAATCCAATGGCTTCATCTTCAGGTTCCTATCTCTCAAAAAGAATGTTAGTTTCATCAAATACTACATGTACACTTTCTTCTACACACAATGTTCTTTTATTAAATATTTTATATGCTTTGCTATGTGAAGAATATTCCAGGAATAATCCTTCATCACTTCTTGGATCAAACTTACCTAGGGAGTCCTTTCGATTATTGTGCACATAACACTTGCAACCACATTCCCTAAGATGGGATATGTTTGGTTTTCTCCCTTTGGATAAGTGAGATCTTCGGTATGCGTGCCTGGGAGGAGCTCAAACAAAGAAGAGTCTGGTCCGGTCTGAATTCAGGCACGGCCCGCCCGTCTGCTGCTAGGTCCGGAAATGGCGCCGTGCGCGGTTACCTTTTTTTTTCATATTCATATTTATATCCTCTGCAACCATTGTTAGGATGAACTTTTAGTAACTCATAGGGAGTTTTCTCTACCAGAGGTCTAGTCATGCATCTATTGATTATGTAACATGCAGTATCTACAGCCTCTGCCTAGAAGCTGTGGGGCAATTTACTAGAAAGCAGCATGGTTCTAGCCATGTCCTCAAGAGTCCTATTCTTCCTTTCACAACTACTCCATTTTGTTGAGGAGTTCTAGGGGCAGAGAAATTATAATCAATACCATTTTCATCACAGAATTCAACAAACTTAGAATTTTCAAATTAAGTTCTATGGTCAGACTAATGGATACTAGTTGATTTCTAATTATTTTTGAGTTTTTCTAACAAATGCAGTAAACATGTCAAATGCTTTATCTTTCGAAGTTAGAAATAGAAACCAGGTAAATCTAGAGTAATCATCAACAAGAACCATTACATATTTCTTTCCACCTCTTCTCATGGTTCTCATTGGACCACATAGATCTGTATAGATAAGATCCAACGACTTAGTTGTACTTACATTTTATTGTTTTTGAAGGATGATCTTACCTGCTTTCCCCTTGCACATGCCTCACAAACTTTGACTTCCTTGAACTTGATATTAGGTAATCCTATCACCAAGTCCTTAGAGACTAATTTGTTTAGCTGATTTAGACTTGCATGACCAAGTCTTTTGTGCCATAGGAGGGTATCATTATCTATCACACTTAGACAAGTTAGTTAATTTTTTGAGAGAGTGGATAAATCTACAACGTAAATATTGTTAACTCTCTTTTCCTGCAAAACAATCTTGTCAGTGGTAAGGTTGATAACAAAGCATTTGGTGGAGGTAAAAGCCACAAGGTTTCCTCTATCACACAGTTGTGACACACTGATCAGGCTATATTTCAATCTATCTATTAAGTAGACATTCTCAATGGAGTTATAGTCTGTCTTACCTCTTCAACCCCAATAATCTCACTTTTATTCCCATTCCCAAAGGACACATTGCCTCCTTTTAAGTCCTCAAGTGAAAGGAACTGGTCCTTGCTCCCAGTCATATATTTTGAGCAGCCACTATTCGTATACCCTATTTGGCTACTTCCTTTCACTTGGACCTGCAAAAAGAAATCAGGGGTTAGTCTTAGGAAGTCAAAAAAGTTTGGGTCTCTTTCTGTAGTCAAATGGATGAATTAGATTCCTTCTTGCCCACCCAAGCATCTTACATTTATCTTGAACAAAGACTTTGTTCTTTCGACTGGCCTTTTCTTTAACATTACACTCACTCTTGTAACGGCCAGTCTTACCACACTGTGTGCAAGTTTTATTTTTAGAAAGTGTGAGTTACATGCTTTTAGGGTCCTACTTTGGTGCTTGAGTCCCATAGACAAGTCCTCTTTTGTTGCTATTGTGATTCTCTTGCAGCTGAGAGAGTGCATCAGAAGCCTTGTTCCACTTGCAAGTTTTGTCTAGTTCATGTTTCACTTTTCCTAGATCTTCCTTTAGGACTTTGATGAATTCATCTTTCTTATACAATTCATCTTTCATTTTTCCCAAATTTTCTTCTAGAGTGAGATATGTGTGATCAACTTTTTTCTTTTCTGTTCGTAGTTTCAATTTAAGTTTTCAGACCTAAGTTCCAGGACACTGTTGTCAAGTTCATGAACCTGGTTCTCAAACCCAGCATTTGTGTTATCACTCGCATTAGCCCTAGACTCTAGACTCTTGCATTTTGCTTTTAGGATCACACATTCTCTAGACAAATTTCCTTCTCATTGTTGATTATCTCAGACTCATAAATGAAGTCTAGTAATAGCTCAGCCAACCTTTCTTTAGAAAAAAATTTAATCTTTTCATTGAGATAAAAAATACTTACCTCTTGTTCTTATCCGATTCTCCAACGTCCATCAGTGCTTGATCTTCTTCAGCTTCATCTTCTGAGTCTTCGTCATAGGTTCTCCCCAAGCAGCAACCATAGCCTTTGTCGAAGCTTTGTTCCTTTTTGGTTGAACCTGTTCCTTTTTCCTGTTCCTTCGTTTAGCCCTCTCTTTCTTCCACTCAATTTCCCATTGAGGGGAGTTCTTGATAATGTGATCAATCTTACCATAGTTGTAGCAACCCTGATTAGTATCAGGAGCTCTTGACTTGTTGAAGGTTATACTTCTGGAAGAACCCTTTCCTCTCATCAGGTACTTTTTGAAATCTCTAATGATCATAGCCATCACATCATCTTCCAGATCTGAACCTTTGGCAATTCTGAGAGCTAAGCTTCTCTCCTTCTTTGGTGTATCCATCTTCATAGTTTTCCTTCTCATTTCATAAGCAGTAAGATTTCCAATCAGTTCATCCAGTATGAGAGTAGCAGTATTCTTGGATTCCTGAATGGCAGTGATTTTGCTTTCCTATGTGACTGGCAGAACCCTTATCAGAATTTTCTCAACCTTGTCTTCTTAAAGAATGACCCTTCCAAGAGACTTAAGTTCATTTGTCAGTGTAGTGAACCTAGTATAAATCTCTTGGATAGCTTTTCCTTCCTTTATAGTAAAATTCTCATATTGAGAATACATCAGTGTTCCTCTTGATCTTTTCACTTTAGGCATTCCTTTATGCACCACTTGTAAAGTGTCCTATATCTCCTTGGCAGTAGTACAACTTTGGATCCTACTGTACCCATCTGGACCTAGTCCACACACAAGCCATTTCTTGGCCTTAGAATTTTTGTCCCACTTTTTCAGGTCTTCAGCAGTGCAGTCAGATCTTGTCTTTGGTACTTCCACTCCTTCCTCATTCTTATTTGTAGTTGCCAATGGGCTATCAGTGACTATGTGACAGAGTGCATAGTCATCTCCAATGATATGATCTGTCATCCTATTTTTCCACTAAGAATAGTATTGTCCGTTGAAAAGTGGAGGCCTGGTTGTGGATTTCCCTTCCCGGTTCCCAGGTGGTATACTCAAGTTGATCTTTTCCTAAGGAGTTAGCCTCTTCAAGGATAACCTGCTCTGACACCAATTGATGTTCCAAACCTATTACCACACAAGAGGGGTGAGGGGGGGGGGTGGTTTGTGTGGTACTAAATTTTCGATCAAAAAGAACTTGGTTTTTCAAGGTGTTCTAACTATTACTGTTTGCGAAATTAAAAGTGTAGAAAATAAAGAACACAGAGATTTTTACGTGAAAAACACCTGGTTCAAAAGGTGAAAAAACCCAATCCTACTACTCAGTAGGATTTTCCCAAACTTTGACTAAATCATTGAGCCAAAATAGCATTTACAAAAACTCTTTATAAACCTAAGGTTTAAATCTAATCCCAGTGTAGCACACCGCCTCAACTGTTGCGACACCTTCAAGTTAACTCTAACTTGCAAAGTACCTAATACAATTGCTTATATGAAAGCTGGAAAGGTACAATTTTAAACCACCTACTACAATTGAACTAGAATAAAAGAAAGACACAATGAAATTGGTTCTTCTATCTTGTCCAAGTAGTTTCAGGAATGCATTCTCAAATCTCACATAAATTGCTTGAAAATTGCCTCATTTTTTTTATCTCAATTTAGTTTCACTTCTGCGTTTGCAATACCTATAAAATATAACTACCACTGTTATTCAACGAGTTAGTAATCAGAATTTGATTGAGACACAATTGCTGATCTTCCGTCGAAGTTGAGTCCTTGAATAATACAAACTCCAACCCTATCCTTTATCTGCACTGTGTCCTCTTCCCATAAGGATACTTTCTCTCCTCGTTCGGTATGTAACCTTTTCAATTAGTTCCGGAGATATTGCTGCTTGATCACTAAGACTTATCTCTTTTACATGCATCTCACATGTCTAGGTTGATAAATATTGTGCCTCACATGATGGACCTGGTCCATGACTAAGTTCATTTTTCATTCTTCAAAACTTCACCTGAACTTGGGCCAATATAGTATTAGGCTTTACCTGGACAATGGAGTGGATATCTTGATTGGTAACTGCCACTTGTTCAAGTTTAATGTCGTCCTCCTTCCACAGTAGTGCGACTCCTCCAGAGATTTCTTGGGCAGGTGACTGTGCCAAGTTGGAGAAGCCAAACTCATCTTTAAGGTATGCATGATCTTGCATGTGTGTTTCTAGTAATGCTACTATAGATGGCTTGTGATAGTTGAGCATTGATAGAAAGTTTCTTCTAAATTCCAGGGACTGATCCCCACGACAATTCCATATGACAAACTGCATGGGTTGATTAATGGTTGGGTTGGGTTGGGTAGAGTATCCCTCTCCATCATTGAGGATGTGTTCCTTAGTTCTGGAATTATTACTATAGTGAACTTCCCCACCTCCGGGTTCCTTGGTGAGCGTATGTTGATTGATACACTTTGGAGATCTAGAGGACATGTTATGACCTTTCTTTCGTACTGTTCTTTGAGGATGTAGGTCTTTTTCCCATTGAGGTAGCTCAGAATAGGTAGTGTCTCTCTTATTTCTGCCCTAGTTGCTGCAACTTCCAAGCTTGCTATTTCGTCGAGCTCGTTTTGCGATGGAATGGAAGGTGGTAGTGGAATGGGGGGAGGAGTTAGGGGTTGGTATGGAGAGTCTTGTGCATGAAGGGATATTATGGGAGTGATTGATTTGCGAGGTTTGATCCAAAGTACAAATGTTTGTGGAGGCTGTTATGGTGGGTAAAATGGTAGGTTTATATTGGTCATTGTGGGTGTTGGAGGTAAGAACATGGTTAGTGGGAATGGTGTATGTAAAGTTAGATGTTTTTTGATGAAGAGTTGAAGGAGGATGGATGGCCTAGTTGAATTGGTTGTAGAGAGTCACTCCCATCCGTATCCCTCCTGTGACAATTTGAGCTATGTCCACTGGATTTTGTATCATTACAATGACATCTTAATTGTCTATCGCCATCATAAAGGTCAGTGCTGTGAGCATGTGATTTTTACGCTACATGAACTACTCATATAAATTCAAACAAAATAATTTCTTTTATTTATTTGTAATTTTGTAGATTTTCGTGGCATTTTTCTTTAACTGTTTGCATTTTATTTTTGTATTTTTATTAGTGAAAAGTACAATAATACGTTGCATGCGCATTTAGAATTTGATTTGACATTTTTTTATTTAGTCATTTTACAAAACCGAAAAATAGTCTAATTCGCACTTTTAATTTTATGTTTGATTTTTAGGTGATTTTTCTTTTAATTTTGTTTTAATTATTTGTGACAATGATTATGTAGGATTAACTAGAATTTTATAGGTTTATTTAGGATTTTTGGTTTTAAGTTTGAAAGCAAAAATAAAATCTGGAAATGTTTGAGAAATTAAAATTGGATCTCTTTAATAAAAGACCCAAATTGGGCTAATGCTATTAAATGCCAGCCCAAACGGATTCCCCCTAACCCGGTCCATACCCGTTCCTAACCCGGTCTAGTAACCTTAAAAAGACATCGTTCCAAGGGACTGAATCATAAGCATTTAGGATTCAAGATCCAATGGTTGAGAACTGAGGAGTCTTTAATATATATATGTTCAAACGATCTCCACCCCCAAACCCCATCTATCACCATCACCCCGTAACCATAGAGAACCCCGTCGTCTCCACCATTCACCAATGTGAACCGCCGGCCAGAAATTTCCTCCACCGAGGGCAGAGCTCTGATGACTGCCAACATAACACCATCGACTCCCCTCCCTCTCCTCTTTCAAAATCCCAAAACCCTATCCCTCGAAACCAAGCCCAGCTCCTCAAATATTAATCAGAAGTTGTAACTCCTCCGCCGTGTCTGGAGGCGCTGCCTCTGCCCACCATTTTTGTACCATATGTCCACCTGGACCCCCTCACCATGAATCCATTACTATCTTCCCTCGAATCTTTTCCAAAAATCCCAAATCTTGAATCAAAATCGGGTAATAACTCTACCACCACCAACCAGCCCCAAACCCCTCAACCCTCTCACCTCGAATCAGTACTCAATCTCACTAAAACATCTCCACAACTACTCGAAATCCGAATCTAGGGTTTCTCGGGGTTTTCCAAATGGTGCATGCAGAGTTCCAGGGTTCGATTCAAAAGGAATTAAGCTAAGTCTTCTAGTTTGCTTTGTAATTTCTCTTCGCCTCATCTTTTCTCTATTAATTTGTTAGGTTTAAGTCGAAGCTGTATCAATCTCATTTATTTAATGTCTAAGTTTAATCAGCCCTAGTCAAGTTTATTTCTGGTTTGTTGGTTTGGATTTCATGTTAAATTCCTGAGTTAATAAGCTTTAGTCTTTTTTGTTAAGCTGTATCAATTTCATTTTTTTAATGCTTAAGTTTGATCAGTCTAGTCGAGTCTATTCGTGGCTTGGGTTTCATGTTAAGTCCCTGAGTTAATTTATTTAGTCTTCTCTATTGAGCTGAATTTCATATTAGTCCCTGAGCTTAATTAGTTGTAGTCAGATTCATTTTAGTCTATTGGTTCGAATTTCATGTTAAGTTCCTAGGTCAATTAGTCTTAGTCTTTTCTGTTAGGCTAAATTTCATGAGTTTAATTAGATTTGGGCGAGTTGTTTGGGCTTTGATGTTGGTTTGAATTTCATCTCTTTAAAGTCCTGAGTTCAATTTGAGTTGTATTAGGTCTTTCTTCCTGAGTTTAAATTAGATTTAGTTGTTAGTCTTGTATATTGTTCAATTCAGGTTAGATTAGTCTTAACTAATACTTAGTCTAGCCATGATAAAAGCATTGCATGTATGATGCATTTTCTTTAGGATTAGCTGATCCATTTGAACCCTGACTGCAGGACCAAATTAGAGAGTAAATACAGGGATCATTGGGGGGTAATTTGGGTAGATAACCTTAGAGAATCTTACAATAACAAAATGGGAAGGCCCTAGAAGCTTCTAGTATGGGGTTTTAATTTCATTATTAGCTTTGGTATGGGATGACTTGGGTAGCAAGTCAGCATACTAAGGACTTTCAGGAAAAAAATAAAATTGGAAAAGGACCAAAAGGCCATAACCAAAATATGAAGCTTACCCTAGTTACTTGCCTATAAAGGCATTGCTTCTTGGCCTTAGAGCAGTGGCTTCTTCTTTTAGAATTCTTTTTTAGTTTACAAAAAAAGAGCAAAATATTCAAAATGGGGATCTGATTTTAGATCTTAGAGAAAAACTATTGAATCAAAACACAAAATCAGCAGTAAATACTGTTTCATTAGCATTAGTTGCTCTTTGAAACTGTCCACTTTATTTCTAGATTCAAAGAGTGAAAATGGTTTAAGTTTGGGTCATTCGAATCTATTTGGAAGCTGTTCGGATCTTAGTCTATTTGAGAATTCTTTTTACTCCTGGGTGTCGAGCTTGTTTTAATTGCCGCATATGCCGGGTCAGATTTATTGCTGTTTTTGCTTCATGCCTTCAAATTATTTGGTGTTTATTGCTGTAACCAGGTACTCCTTGCTCTCTAGGAATTGACATTCGACCATACAAGCTGTAATTTCCTTAGATTTGCAATGAAATGGTGAAATGTGCTTCATCAATATCTAATTCCTAGCTAAAAAGTCCTGAAACTAGTAGATTGGTATAATGGTGTTTAGCTTAGCTTATTTATCTCGATACAATAATAGTGCCTCGTCATTCATGTGCTCATTCATTTGACTGTATATTGATAGATTCATTGGTTTGATTGTAAATATGGACTGTCAAACCCATTTCTTTCTCATATTTTATCTAGTAATCTTAGTAGGTTAATTAGCAATCCATAATAGTTAAAAGTTTTTAAAAGCTTTGTTCTTACATTTGAAGCGCTGGCTTGAGTTTAATTCTGGACTGTCACATGAGCAATAAAATCACATTGGGATTGATTCGCTTGTTAAAACAATTTAAAGGGTGAAATCAAAAGGAGACTAATTTTTTTAAAGATGTGTTATGTTAAGATAAATGCTCTTAATGATTTATTATCATCAAGGGACTGATTGCTAGTAACTTGTTAGCAAAATGATTTCATGCATAGAGCCTAAACCTAGTGAGCCGAAATGGTATATATAATTGTGTTTGAATGGAGTATATACTAATGCTAAAAGATGCATGAATTGCTGAGCAGTAGTCATCCTAGCACAACCATGACTTATTTAATGGATAAAATTCCTAGAATCACTCGTTTAATTAGTTCTATGTTATATAAATTCTTATTTTGCTTATTTGACTATTCTAAGAATTATGTAGTCCATGTTTAGTTTTCTATAACTTCTTCAATGACTCTCATGCTATACAGTAATCTCGAAGTTGGATATAAAAATAATTCATGAATATCCATAGTTTGCTTCAGTTAAGTAAAATCCTTTAAAATAATTCGAGGCGTGCCATGTCAAATAAAATCTCAAAACTCATGGCCCTCGCTTAATAAATTTTAACTTAGAATTCGGGACATTCCATTTAGCGAATCTCCATGGCCTCCCCCAATGTTAACAACGCGTTAGTTGCATTAGGCGCATCTTTTAATAATACTACCTTCTTAAACTCGGGTGTGCATTTCATGTGACCCAAATCCAAATCCTAAAACGTTGAATAAAACATGTCTCAGATTGTGGGTGCATTTCATGTGACTTAATCCAAAAACATATTTTAAACAATGTTCAATTTTCCTTAAAACTAATTAAAAGCGGTAAATAATTTAAAATTTCACTATAGGTTGAAACATGTATTAAAATTAGATAACAGACTAATTTGAATAGTTTAAGCGACCGTGCTAGAACCACGGATTACGGGAGTGCCTATCACCTTCCCTCGAGTTAACATAATTCCTTATTGAGAATTTCTGGTTCGCAGACTTCAAAGAAAAATTCGATATTTCCTCGATTTGGGATTTAAAATAAACTGGTGACTTGGGACACCAGAAACAAGCCTATCACAAGTGGCGACTCCGAAAAAGTAAATAAATAATCCCATTTCGAATAATGTCACTTAAATTGGAAAAATTCCCTTGTACTACCTGCCAATGTGTGAAAAGGAGGTGTGACAGCTCTGGCGACTCCGCTGGGGAGAAAACCCAAAACATCGATTCAGGGTTTAAGAATTCGAGCTTAGGATAGCTGTTATGATTGGTTTTATCAGTTATCTGATTTTCCTACATGTTTTATCCCGATGTGCTCTATTGCTTTGATATTTTGTGAATTATATATATAAACTGCTACAAAACCCTTCCTCTCTCTGAGTCTTCTAAATCGTAGAGACGGGTGCACTTCGTGTGACTTCTCTTGTATCTAGAGTCTTATCCCATTTTGGAACGAGGTTTGGACAAGTTGCTAAGCCGGCGGAGCTTCTGTATCCCCCGTACGCTTCCCCCCTCGGCTAGAGTTGTTCGCTCGGGTAAGCCATGTCTAGAACAATAAACGCAGGTTTTGAACCTAGTATAAAAAGCCTCATGTCAGATCCCTAGTAGGAACATTTGTTTGCATCACGTGCATTTGACTTAGGGGACTCAACACAGGGGTTGGGTCCATCTACGATAGGTGTACCCAAATTGAAAAGACCATCCTGATGCATCCTACTTGCTACTTGTACATTTATTTGCTTCGGATTTACATTGACCAGCTTGTAAATAATGGGAGGGAGTTGAAAAGAAATAGCAATGTTAGGGTAAAGGAGGGTAATAACATGTTTTGAAAAACCAATACCCAAATCATACTGAAACTCTACCGGAATTTTGTCAAATTTGCTTGAATTACGCCAGTTTGATTCTCACTGGATATGAGATACGTAGGCAACCCCCGCCGGGTCCAACTTCCCTTCTTACAAAAATAGCCCAAAGATCACAAAATTTTAGTTTTGTTACAAATAATGACGGTGACGACATTCTTGTCTAAAAAAAACCGAATGTCCCCAAAAGGGCGCAGGAAGGCTATTTTTGCAAGAAAAACCACCTTGGGTCATTTTCAACGCTTAGCAGGCACATCCTTAAAAATCTTCTTTCCCAAAGTGCCAAAAGGCCGTATCTGCAAAGCCATGGTTTTTATTTTTTGTAAAATAAAGAGAATAAAAATTTTCAAAATAATAATAAATATTGCTATTTCTCCTTTTTGGATAAAGTAAGTCATTAAATAACCTTAGTAAATATGCAGGATGGGATTGAACGAAATTGAACCCTGGTTCCCTGACTTCGAGCTCACACCTACATTGAAAGAAGTAGCTGGTTATATGGGTCTAAGTGGAAATCTCAGGAGTCGATTTCGCATGTCACCAAGAATGGTGTCCCCTCACAGATTCCTGGATTTGCTAAGCATTAGTCGGGATGTCCAACACATAAATCTATCCAAAGGGTACTGTACACTCCAGTTTCTGTATCTTTGATATGGTAACCCCCAAGGTTTGGAAGAGCCGAACATCGGTCTAACCTATGCTAGAAAAAAGAAAAGAAAAGTGAGAGGCAAGAAAAAGTATAGCTTTCATGGTGGCCGTTATGGGTGTTGTGGTTTGTCCATGGAAGGATGACAATATAGAGATAGGTCTTATGGCTAAAATGGAGGAAGAAATACAGCAAATACAAGATCAACACTTTCATGACTCCCTAGTGCTAAAAGCCCGCAACCGACAGATAGGGTGATTACTTCAGGGAAAAGGCAGAATTAGAGAAAAGATCAGGACCATTGCTGACTACATTACCATGAAGTGCCAAGCCTGCGAGGACATGACTTGTACCACATTCTTTGCCGCAGTAATGACTTTTGCGCGTCAAGTTATGAGTGATTTGGATTAATTACAAAGGGGACTCTCATATAAGCCTGCGGCGAGGCCGAATGATGCCATGCAGGCCTTAGTAGTTGAAGCATTAATGTATTCTTTAGTTTTCAATCATGGAGTCTGTATTTTTGCTTTATTTTGAGTCGGTAGTTTTATTTCCAAGAAAAGAGTAGTTAACATATACTGTAGTAGAAGGTTTATTAACAAAAAATGAAAATTTCCAAAATTGTTTCTTTTCTTTTTGTATTCATTTTCTTGAACTATGGATGATCTGATTCACGTTATTGTAAATAAATCCAATAAAGAAAATGGAAAAATGAGAAAAGTATAGAGGAAAAGAAAGGCAAGAAAAAGAGAGAGTAAAATAAAAAAGAGAGAAAATGGGAAAAAATAAAAAAAAGCCGGGATGAAGCATGCAACCGTTGCAAAATATATAGAAACCCATTTAACGACATAGGTGCATCACACTCCAATGTGCAATTACCTGTCTATTATTTGTCACAAACTAACCATTTGCTACTGTCCCTAACCAGTCCAGGGTTTTATAGAATGGTGCGGTGGTTGGTTTTTATGGTAGTCTGGCGTCGCATCCATATTTCACGCGATCAAATGGTATCATTGAAATGTCTTCAGAAATTACTCTTCCAACAAGTCCTATCACGGACGAGAGCCCTATCTTGGGCATCCTGATTTTAGAATCAGCAACCGCTGAGGAAAACAGGTTATTGCGTCTCCGTTTGATGGAAATGTGGGAAGCTTGGTCAAAAGGAAAGGAGCCGCCCAATGCAATTCCCGCATTTCCCGAGCTTTTCCCTATAATAGCTATTGTCCCAATCAGTCACCCCAATATACTACTAGGACACCCAACCATCTCGGCCCATTTTGTTGGAAAATCCTCTGAGGTATGCTCCTAGATGTTCATACCAAGCGTGGCCCCAAACATCTTCACTGCTGCCTCATGCTTGACCACAACACAGCATGCACTTCCTAGGCCGACTTTTGATCTTTCAGCCTTTACATTCAAAACACCTACCCTCCAAATGGAGCCTTCTCAATTCCCTACTTATACCTACCCTCAGCTGCCTCAATTTGAGTTCACTCTAGGACAAGAAAGGATTCCCAGAACTCCTGAGTAGGAAGACATCGCAAGAAAGATGAGGAGTGTAGCGCAAAGCCTCAAGAACATCCAGGGCTTGAGTGGGCAGAAGAGCATATTTCCCTATGTGCACTTGCCCCTAAGATTTAAGACTCCAATATTTGAGAAGTACGATGGGCACGGGGATCCTATTGCTCATCTCAAGAAATACTGCAATCAGTTGCGATTGGCTGGAGGAAAAGAAGAATTACTAATGGCCTATTTTAGGGAAAGTCTGGTGTGTATTGCCTTCGAGTGGTACATGGATCAGGAGCTGAGAGACGTGACACGCAAAAATTCTGGACCCTAAAAAAGGCTGTGGAGGATCTAATAGAACAAAAAATATTGTGTTAAGGGACGAAGACATCCCAAAAGTGACCAACAACCCATTTCCGGCACACAACAACAAGCCAGTAATCAGAATGATCTGTGAAGGCAAAGAATTTGACTCGACATTGAAATCCATAATTTCCATTGCTAATGTGGAGAGAAAGCCAAAAACTTCCCCAAAGCAAGATGAAGGGGAGAAAAAGAACAAAGCCACACACCACAAATTGGAAGAGAAAATTGGAGCAGAATCTGGGGCAACGCCCGCCAAAGACGTTGTCCTTTATGTCCCATGGGCCAAGAAGGAAAAGCGGTTGACCCTGAGTCCTCCCAAGAGATTCGAACTGAATAAAACCACCCAGATGTATGTGCCTAAGGGAGCTTATGTAGTGTGGGGGCCAACTAATCCACCAAGACTGAGTGAGCCCATGGTTATTGGTTGCACACCATAGAGGCATATCACTGACCCTTTCGCGGTGCCCTGGAATTACCGTCAAATGGTGGCGACTTATAAAGGGAAAGAAATCTCACGAGAAGAAAACAACCATGCAGAAACGTACTCCAATTTTGAAGAAGTGAACAATGCTACCAAGAAATGCTTCTTAGCTAAAAAACCAGTGAATTCTGAAGAGGCGGAAGCTTTCTTTCAAAAATGAAGATGGCAGACTATGAAGTGGTTGACCAGCTTGAAGGTTCCCTGAACAAGTCTCCTTGCTATCTTTGTTGATGAAATCTCCCGAACACCAGAAGGTACTAATCAAGACCCTGAATGAGGCATACATGCTAGCTTAGTCTTCTGTGGAACAATTAGAAAGAACGGCAGAAAGATTTCTCGCTATCAACCAGATTTCATTCAGCAAAATGGCTTGCCACAGGAGGGGGATGCTCATAACAAAGCCCTACACTTAACTGTCAAATGTGAGGAGTATTATGTGAAAGGGTCTATGGTAGACGAAGTTCTGGGGTGGATATCTGCCTGCTCTCAACATTACAGTGCATGGAGATTAGGACTGAATAGATTCGTCCAAACAATGTCTGTGTACGAGCTTTCGATGGAATCAAAAGGGACACGATTGGAGAGATCGATCTAATTTTGACCATCGGTCCAGTTGATTTTGAGGTGACTTTCCAAGTTCTAGACATGGATACGTCCTATAACCTTCTTTTGGGGAGGCCATGGATCCACACAGCAGGGGCTGTACCTTCTACTCTTCATCATATGGTAAAGTTTGAGCATGGGGAACAAGAAATTGTGGTCCATGTGGAGGATGAACAATAAATTTATCGAGATCCCTCAGTCCCATGCCTTGAAGCGAGAGAAGGAAACAAGCACATAGTTTATCAGCCCTTTGAAGTTGTGGTGGCAGACCAGTACGAAGAGGAAACCCCTACACCCAGCCCTTCCTTTCCAATGCATCAATTATGGTGGTAAAAGAAATGATACGACATGGCTTCAAACCAGAGAACGCAAATTGGGAAATTGTTAGCATGTTATTTTTGCCTCATCAAGATTACTCCTACAGGATTCCTAGAGATAGGATTTCTCCTTTTATTATTAAATTATTTTAGGATTTAATCGCGCATGTTTGTGTAAAAAATACAAAAAAATATGTGCCTTTTACTTTAGGATTTAATTTGACATCTTTGCATTAATAAAGAAAATTAGTCATTTTATGAAATACAAAAACAAAATCATTACAAAAGTAGTTTACTTTGTCTTAAGTTTTGAATTTGTTAATATTTGGTAGTTTTCTTTGTTATTTAATATTTGATTAAGTTTGTAATAATTGTTAGTCTTAATTAATTTGACTTGGTAGTTTAAATTTGTTTAAAAATTAATATAGGGATTAGTTTAATTTTTTTGGAATAAAGGAATTAAGAAAAGAAAAGGAATAAAAAAACAAAAACAAAAGGAATTTGTGCCAGCTAGCCCAAACAAAAACCTCCAAATTAATCCGGTTCCTAGCCCAAACCCGTGTAATTACCCGGTCCAGCTCCCCCCCTCTCCAAAACGATGACGTTTAGTCTCGTTAAATCCAGGCCGTCGAGGTTTGCCAGATCAACGGTCGAGAACTGATGAGATTTTAATATAAAGATGTCCTAGTGCTACCCTACCCCCCTCAGACCCCCTTATCCTCTCGTCTTCTTCATCTCATCAGAGGCCCATAACGCTTCCATCCACCACGCTGAAACCATCTTCGAAAATCGCTTCACGGCAGCGGCCGCAACCAAATGGCCCCAAATTTACACTGTAGGATCCTCGCAGCCTCCCCTTTCCAATCCTACCATCAGAATCCCCCAAACATTCCCTCAACTCGTCGAATATTCAAATTTAGAGTCGCCGTCTCTACCGCCTACGACGGCACCAACCCCAAATCTGTCCAAATTAACACCCCTGAACCGCCTCGTCCTCCTCTTTCCAACCCTCTAAATCCTATCCCTCGAACCCTCACCAATCTCTTCAAACATTGAATAAAATCTCTGACCCAAACCCCAACCTCACCAGAATCCTTCAAAAATGGTCCTAGGTGACCTCCTCACCATCCTTTCCACAAATCCACAACCATCAGCCTTCGAATGCAACAAGATCTGGCCAAAAATTAGATCTCAAACGCAGACCCACCCCCAAACTAGCTAATCCTACACTTGATGCTCTCTAACCCCGTCAAACGATGGTACAAGGGTCTCAAAGGTTAACAAGCCTTCTCCGAAATTCTTGAAAACCATTGAACTTGAAAGGTTCAATTTCTAGGGTCATAGTAATTAAGATAAGTGCCCTGAATTCTGTTGATTGCCTTTTTAAGTTTTTTGTTTTTTGGTTTGTGTAAGTGCATGAATGTCCATTTGCTTGTCTAAGTAGTTGCTTTGTTTCTATTTGCTCGTCTGTAGAGTTTCTGAGTAGTTACTTTGCTTCTATTTACTTATCCGTAAAAAAGAACTTCTGATTAGTTACTTTGTTTCCATTTCCTTATCAGTAAAAATTTCTTATTAGTTACTTTCTCTCCATTTGCTCATCTGTAAAAATTTATGTTTAGTTACTTGTTTCCATTTGCTCATTAGTAATTTTTTTTTTAATTAAGTTACTCTATTTCCATCACATGCTATTTGTTTAATGTTTTGATAATATGCTCCTGAATGACCCCATTCTCTTTTGAAGTCATATTTGTCTCTTTCGACTCCTTTGGATTATCATGCTAAGCTCAGAATTGGTCATCTATGGTTTAACTTTCCATTGTTTTTGTTTTAAAATTGATCAATGTCCATTTGTGATAAATCTTGTTTCTGAAGTGTGCTGTTTAACTTTATTTTCTTCTGAGTAATTTGGTTCCATATTCTGATACTTCTTAAATCCGCCTATATATATGTGTTGCATGGATTTGTTACTTATCAATTTTTGACCCTTGGTAGTTTGTTTTTACATAGTATAATATAGTTTCCAATTAAGTAGTTGGCCATGGCTAGCTTACTCAAAATTTGATCCCAGCTGATAATATAACCTTGGTTTATGATTTTATGTGGTTAACTAGGGTCAATTTCTGACCAAATAGATAGACACCAGGTTATGACACATCGAGGTTTGTAATTAAGAAAAAAAACAGGGGTATTGGAGGTATTTGAACGAAAGAATCTTGTAACAAACTCCTGGAACATTCTAGTGAAGGGTCGAAATGCAATTTCTGTCCATTCTTTCTCAAAACTTGAGGCACAAGTTTAAAAATAAGGGATCTATTAAGTAAATCTGAAAAATAGGTAAGGGACTAAACGGAAAACAAGAAAGATTTTGTTTGGCTTTGGCCATAAAAGAGATATCTAATTGTTTAAGGGGGGGGGGGGATACATTTTTTAGATATACATTCAGAGAGAGATACATTTTAGAGAAAAGGTCGAGAATATCCACCTGAAAACCAATTTCCTGAAATCCTAAGTTTTCCTGGCAAATTCTTCTATAATAATTAGAATTCTACACATTATAAGTTGAAGATGAATTGAAGTATATACATTTTGAGTTGTTAGAGAAACTTTTGTCTTTATTTGCTTCTCAAAATTTCCTGAGTTCCTGTGTTGACTAGCAGATTTGGGTGTTGTTCCTTGCTTGTTTCTTGTTTAACTTGCTCATATGATTCCTCTTAGGCTGTAATTCCAGGTACTACTCTCATTTAAATTTGCGAAATGCACAGCTATATACTCGTGACCACGACTAATAATGAAGAAGTTTTCATTTTTTATATCATAATGTCAATGTCATTAGTTCAGTAATATTTATGATGTCTATCCCATTTTTATACTATAATATGCGTAAACATGTAATGATGCTGGACTGTGCCTGGACTATGACTATAATTTGTTTCAATTTCAGTAGGTTTAAAATATGGTAGTTAAATAACTTGCCTGATTTTTATGATTGATTCTGTAATATGTTGAAACACGTTTCCAAGTCGCTAAACTAAACGTGTGTTCATATTTGTAGGTTTTGATAAATGACAAACTGACGTGAACGGAACATTGACATATGCTGAAGTCCAAGAACAAGAAGAACAAAGATCAAGATTTAGTAAAGCAACAAAGTTATACATGAGTCGTTCTATAATTGTGATCTTGATCCGACAATTGATTCAAGACTTGGCTTCTCTCGTAAAATCATTTTTATCAAATCATGCATCTTTAATTTAAAGCAAAATGTTTTTGCAAAAGGTTTTTCAAACATTTCATTTTAACCAAAATGAATTTTAAACATGTCTTTCAAATCTGGACAAAGATAATCGATTATGTACTTTATGATAATCGATTATGTTAAAGCAGTGTACACCAGATTTTACAAAGCTGTAAGATAATCGATTATGTACCTTATGATAATCGATTATGTTAAGGCAGTGTACACCAGTTTTTACAAAGCTGAAAGATAATCTATTATGTATCTTATGATAATCGATTATGTTGAGGCAGTGTTCACCAGATTTTTCAAAGCTACAAGATAATCGATTATGTACCTTATGATAATCGATTATGTTGAGGCAGTGTTCACCAGATTTTTCAAAGCTACAAGATAATCGATTATGTGCCTTAGACTAATCGATTATGTTGAGACAGTAAGCATCAGATTTTTCAAAGTAGCAAAATAATCGATTATGGCTTTTTTGGTAATCGATTATATTAAAGACCGTTGCCAAAATATTTTCAAACGCTGAAAGATAATCGATTATGTACAATCAGACAATCGATTATGTTAAGAATAAAATCGGGAATTGATTTTTGAACGTTGTCAGGTAATCGATTATACGATTTGGATAATCGATTATTCTGCTTAAAATCTGAGATTGATTTTTGAACATTGTCAGATAATCGATTATACAATTTGGATAATCGATTATTCTGCTTAAAATCTGGGATTGATTTTTGAACGTTGGCAAATAATCGATTATTCAGTATTAGATAATCGATTATCCTAGCACAAAATCAGCAATTTGTGATTGACAATTATGCAACGGTCTTGGGTGATTTGAGCACTATAAATACAACTCAAAATCACTCTTCTAAGTACAACAACTGATTACATTCTTGCTAAAGCTTACATACTCTCTTTGCAATCATTTTATATTCATTTCATAAGTTTTTGAGAGCCAAACTGTTGACTAAGTTGTTGTGTTCTTGAGCGTATTTATTTACTCATATCTACTCTTCAAGAGAGTTCTGTTTAAGTGAGTGCTAAGTGTTTGTACACACTTGAAGGGATAGTCTAATCCCTTGTTGTAAGAAGGAAAAGTAGTTCCTTGGTTTGAAGTCTTGAGGTGCGGTATCCTCGAGCAGGTTGAAGTCTTGTAGAGTGTATATCTACGAGCAAGTGTAACGGTTTGTTAAGCACCCGTAAGCTTAACGAAGTTAGTGTAAAACTCGAGAGAGTCTCTCGGGGACTGGACTAACCACACGTTGTGGTGAACCAGGATAAAATCCGGTGTGTTCTCTCCTTATCATTTTAATTACTGCACTTACGTTATTCCTGCAATTTTAATTCCGCAAATTTACATTGTTTTTTATTATAACGCTATTCACCCCCCCTCTAGCGTTAAGAGTATATTATAACAATTGGTATCAGAGCCATACTCTCTGAAAGACTTAACAGTTTGAGAGAAACTTTCCATGGCTTCTACTCGTAGTGTTTATGCAGGACTAGGTGAAGGACAATGCTTCACAAGGCCACCACTTTTCGATGGCACCAACTACACTTACTGGAAGGAGAGAATGAGGATTTTTATACAATCAAACAACTTCCAACTGTGGAAAACCATCAAAAATGGAGAATTACAACCTACCAAAAAGGTTGGAGAAGAACTCATTCCAAAAACGGAAGATGAATACGACGCCGATGATATCAGAAAAATAGAGAACAACGCAAAGGCAATCAACATGATGTATTGTGTAGTGAACCCCGACGACTATCGAAAAATATCATGTTGCACCACTGCCAAGCAAATGTGGGACAAATTAGAAATCACCTACGAAGGTACAGACCAGGTAAGGGAAGCTAAAATTGATTTCCTAACCCACGAATATGAACTGTTTCGCATGAAGGAAAACGAGAAGATAGATGACATGTTCGAACGATTCTCAAAAATCGTTAATGACCTACACGCCCTCAAAAAGACATTCACGGATAAGGAGCTTGTCCGGAAAATTCTATGAAGCCTCACTCCGGAATGGCGTTCCAAAGCCGATGCTATCCAAGAATCAATCGGCATCACAAACGTCACCATTGACGGATTACGAGGTAATCTTAAAACTTATGAATCAACTATTCTTAACTCTCCTTTGGATGATCAAAGGAAAAGAAAGATTGCGCTCAAAGCTTCAACTACTCAACCTCAAAACAATGAGGAGTCAAGTGATGAAGATGTCGAGCTTGGACTTGTTATTAAGAAATTTCACAAGTTCATGCAAAAGAAGTATGAACGAAAAGGTAAGCAACAAGGTGACCAATTGAAGTGCTATGGATGCGGGGAAATCGGGCATATCAAATCAAATTGTCCAAACATCAAAAAGGAGAAGAAACCATTCAAGAAACCTAGAGCATACATCTCTTGGGGAGGTGACTCCGGAGACGAATCAAGTGATGGAGAAGAAAACGAGACCGCAAACTTGTGTCTTATGGCACACGAAGAAAATCAAAATGAGGTATGTACTTCTTCTAAGAACTATTTCACTTTAGAAGAAATGCAAGATGCATTTGATGAGTTGTATAAAGAGTTTATTAGTGCTTCTAAATCTATAAAAGATTTAAGAAAACAATTTTCTTCAAAAGAAAATGATTTTGAAAAACTCACTCTTGAGAATGAGAAATTAAAAGAGGAAAACAAGTTTTATGGCAAAAGAAGCGCCGATAAACCCGAAAGCTCAAATAAGGATTGTACTTCTTGCAAATCTCTAAAGGAAGAAGTAGAAGCACTTTGCACAAATTCAATTCTTCACACAAAAATCTCAATGAAGTGCTTGTAAATTTGAAATCCACTAAGCACGGTATAGGCTTCAAACACGAGCCAAAAGAAAAAGTTGAGTCCATTCCTAAACCACCTAAGACTCAACTTAGGCCAAACAAAATAAATGTCGTCACTCAACCTAGAAATTTCAATCCTAGAATTGCATCTCATTCTGGAACAAATGCTAAGAGAAATATTGGAATGTATAGACCACCTAGACAAGATTTTCGAAAACCACATCAAAACTATATTTCTAAAAATCTAGTGAACACTAGAAGAAACGTTGGCATGTATAGACCACCTAGACAAGATTTTCGAAAACTACATCAAAACTATGTTCCTAAAAATAGAGTGAATAATTTTAGACCCCCAAATTACTATCATCCTAGAAGAATGCACAATCCGAATGCCATTTGTCATTATTGCTATAAAATTGGACATATTGCTCCCGCATGCTTCACTAGACATAGACATTTCACTGCAGGGCAATCACACAAATATGTTGCACCTAACACAGAAGGACCCAAAATGGCTTGGGTACCAAAATCTCATTAATTTGTTTTGTAGGTGTGTTTGAAGGGATCAAGTGTACTTTGGAACATTGATAGTGGATGCTCCAAACATATGACCGGGGATGCATCAAAATTCCTTCAACTAAAACCCAAGGAAGGAGGAAATGTTGTTTTTGGAGACAATAACAAAGGAAAAATTATCGGCATTGGATCGGTCGGTAAGGACGAATCCTCCTCCATTAAGCATATTTTGCTTGCTAAAGGTCATAAACATAATCTCTTGAGCATAAGTCAATTATGTGACAAGGGAAATCTTGTATTGTTTGACTATGAAGAATGCTTAGTTATCCGTTGTAGTGATTTTAAAATTATTCTTCGTGGTTTTAGAATTGATAACATTTATATGGTTGATCTTGAAAATTCTTCATCAAGTTATGTGAATTGTCTTTTGAGTAAAGAAGACGACATGTGGTTATGGCATCGTAGAGTAGCTCATGTAAACATGAATCTTTTAAACAAACTAGTTTCACATGATTTAGTACTTGGTCTTCCAATCATGAAATTTGAAAAAGACTCTACTTGTGATTCATGTCAAAAAGGGAAACAAACAAAGGCTTCTTTTAAATCCAAAAATGTTGTTTCAACTACTAGACCTTTACAACTTCTACACATGGATCTTTTCGGACCTTCTAGAATTAAAAGTCTTGGTGGAAATCTTTATGCTTTTGTAATTGTTGATGACTATTCTAGATTTACATGGACGTTATTTCTTGCTCATAAAAGTAATGCCTTTCAAGCTTTTAAAAGTTTTCTTGAACGTGTTCAAAATGAAAAGGACACAACCGTCACTTCTATAAGAAGTGATCATGGGGGAGAGTTCGATCACAATCTCTTCTCGGACTTTTGTGACGAACTCGGTATTGAACATACCTTTTCGGCTCCACGTACACCACAACAAAATGGAGTGGTAGAACGTAAAAATCGATGTCTCGAAGAGATCGCTAGAACCATGCTTGAAGAGGCCGATATTCCCAAATATTTTTGGGCAGATGCCGTGAGTACCGCAAGCTATGTTTTAAACAGAGCTATAATTAGATTGATACTCATGAAAACTCCCTATGAACTCTATAAGGGAAGGAAACCAAATATTTCCCATCTTAGAGTCTTCGGTTGTAGATGTTTTATTCACAACAATGGAAAAGATAACTTGGGAAAATTTGATGCGAAATCTGATGAAGGAATTTTTCTTGGTTACTCATCACGTAGCAAAGCATATAGAGTGTTTAATATTCGAACCAAAACTGTTGAGGAATCTCCTCATGTAGTATTTTGTGAAAATGATGCTCGCTTGGAAAGAAAGGATTCTTGTGGTGATCTTGCAGATGCTTTAAAGAAAATCAATCTTCAAGACGAGGTACAAAAGGAGGATCCAAAGGAAGTTCAAGATGAAGTCATGGAACAACCTTCGGAAGAAGTACCACCACAAGAAGAAGAATCAATGATGCCTAAGGCTTGGAGGACGTATAAAGACCATCCACTTGGCCAGGTAATTGGCAACATCGAGAAAGGGGTAAGTACACGAAATCTTCTTAAACATAGAAATTAGACATCACATTATAAGAGATCACGTTCTCAAGGGCAATGTCGAAATTGAATTTGTTTAAACCAAAAATCAATTGGCGGACATCTTCACAAAGCCTTTAGAGAAAGAGTCCTTCTTCCGAATTCGTAGTGAACACGGGATTCTTGAGTCCACGTTGATCTAATTCATGCATTGCATTTTTATGTTTTAACGATTACTAACTTGAGCGTCGGAGGCGCCTAATTCTTTTTTGCAGGTATCGCCCCAAAGACAGGGGGAATTATCAGACACTGGTGCAGAATAATTGACTTCTCTAAAGTCAATAATCAATTATTCCCCATTTACGTTTTATGTTTATTATGCTGAAAAATTGACATAATCGATTATACGACACTACAATCGATTATTCCCCGAGATAATGCATGATATCTTGTCTCTCTGTTTTTCTAGTTTGCATAATATTCTGTCTTTTATTTTTATGTATTTGCAATATTGTTCAATCAATAGAGTTAGTTATTTTTTTGCTAATGTCAAAAGGGGGAAGATATGGGCTATGGACATTGGCATAAATTGAGGGGGAACTCATAACTTGAGGGGGAACTTGTTCCATATCTATATTTGGATCGTCATTATGAATTAATTAATATGCATATCCCGATATTGGTTTGCGATTATCAAAAATGGGGAAATTGTTGAAACACGTTCTCAAGTCGCTAAACTAAACGTGTGTTCATATTTGTAGGTTTTGATAAATGACAAACTAACGTGAACGGAACATTGACATATGCCGAAGTCCAAGAACAAGAAGAACAAAGATCAAGATTTAGTAAAGCAACAAAGTTATACATGAGTCGTTCTATAATTGTGATCTTGATCCGACAATTGATTCAAGACTTGGCTTCTCTCCTAAATCATTTTTATCAAATCATGCATCTTTAATTTAAAGCAAAATATTTTTGCAAAATGTTTTTCAAACATTTCATTTTAACCAAAATGAATTTTAAACATGTCTTTCAAATCTGGACAAAGAAAATCGATTATGTACTTTATGATAATCGATTATGTTAAAGCAGTGTACACCAGATTTTACAAAGCTGTAAGATAATCGATTATGTACCGTATGATAATCGATTATGTTAAGGCAGTGTACACCAGATTTTACAAAGCTGAAAGATAAACGATTATGTACCTTATGATAATCGAATTTGTTGAGGCAGTGTTCACCAGATTTTTCAAAGCTACAAGATAATCGATTATGTACCTTATGATAATCGATTATGTTGAGGCAGTGTTCACCAGATTTTTCAAAGCTACAAGATAATCGATTATGTGCCTTAGACTAATCGATTATGTTGAGACAGTAAGCATCAGATTTTCAATGTAGCAAAATAATCGATTATGGTTTTTCCGGTAATAGATTATATTAAAGACCGTTGCCAAAATATTTTCAAACGCTGAAAGATAATCGATTATTTACAATCAGACAATCGATTATGTTAAGGATAAAATCGGGAATTGATTTTTGAACGTTGTCAGGTAATCGATTATACGATTTGGATAATTGATTATTCTGCTTAAAATCTGAGATTGATTTTTGAACGTTGTCAGGTAATCAATTATACGATTTGGATAATCGATTATTCTGTTTAAAATCTGGGAATGATTTTTGAACGCTGGCAAATAATCGATTATGCAGTATCAGATAATCGATTATCCTAGCACAAAATCAGCAATTTGTGATTGGCAATTACGCAACGGTCTTGGGTTTTTTGAGCACTATAAATACAACTCAAAATCACTCTTCTAAGTACAACAACTGATTACATTCTTGCTAAAGCTTACATACTCTCTTTGCAATCATTTTATATTCATTTCATTAGTTTTTGAGAGCCAAACTCTTGACTAAGTTGTTGTGTTCTAGAGCGTATTTATTTACTCATATTTACTCTTCAAGAGAGTTCTGTTTAAGTGGGTGCTAAGTGTTTGTACACACTTGAAGGGATAGTCTAATCCCTTGTTGTAAGAAGAAAAAGTAGTTCCTTGGTTTGAAGTCTTGAGGTGCGGTATCCTCGAGCAGGTTGAAGTCTTTTAGAGTGTATATCTACGAGCAAGTGTAACGGTTTGTTAAGCACCCGTAAGCTTAACGAAGTTAGTGTAAAACTCGAGAGAGTCTCTCGGGGACTGGACTAACCACACGTTGTGGTGAACCAGGATAAAATCCGGTGTGTTCTCTCCTTATCATTTTGATTACTGCACTTACGTTATTCCTGCAATTTTAATTCCGCAAATTTACATTGTTTTTTATTATAATGCTATTCACCCCCCCTCTAGCGTTAAGTGTATATTCTAACATAATAGGGATTCGATATCTGTATATGTACTCTAATTGACAAGTATATCAGTTTTTAGATGCTAGATTTGAAACTTGAGTTGTAACTTATTAATTTTCCAATTCGAAATCATTGGCAGGAGTCCCTTTGTCAAATATATTTAATATGTTTAAAAATGATCAACTATATAATATCAACAGTTGCAGTGTAACAATCAGGAAATGTTGTCCTACTCTTTGTGATGAATTTGTAGTCCAATGTTTCCGAGCTCTAATTGAAAGCCCAAACTGTTGTAGTTGCGAACCATAAGGAAATTCATTCTTTGGGCTTACTATTTTCAATATGAAGCCCAAATTGCAAAATCATCCATGAATGAGGATGAAGATATACTGAATCTTTCTCTTTAATATATCATTAATATTTGAAATAATTAGGACGTATCTTTGTTTTAGAGACGCGTATAATAGAAAATTATAGTCTCTTATGGTTGTCTTTTCTTAATATAAAATGGGTTTTCCGCGCTAAACAAAATCATAGATTGCGTTGGCCCTTTAATTGTAATAAAAGATTCATAGAAATCTGGAGGTGACTTTTAGCGAATTTCACGGCTCTTCCACGAATTTTAAAACGCGTAGTTAATATAGGCGCGATATTTTAATAAGATATCTTCCTAAATTCGGGTGCGCATTTATGTGACCCAAATCCAAGTCTCAACGATGTTAAGATGTGTCGAGAACCCGGGTGCATTTATGTTACGTCGTTTGAGAAATGTTTTGATAACGTTGAAAATTTTCCTGAAAAGTGAATAAAGCAGTTAATAATTTGAAAATTGCATTGTAGGATGAACATGTGCAAAAATTAAGAAATTAGCCATTTATAATAGTTTAAGTGATCGTTCTAGAACCAGGGGATTCGAGGGTGCCTAACACCTTCCCTCGGGTCAACAAAATTCCTTACTCAAGAATTTCTGGTTCGCAAACTCCAATTGGGTAGTCGAAAAATTTCCCCGATTTGGGATTCTGAATAAACCAGTGACTTGGGACATCAAAAGCCAAACCTATCCCAAGTGGCGACTCTATAAATAAATAATCCCATTTCGAATAATGTCACTTTAATTGGAAAAACTCCATTACATGTCATCCTTCAGGGTAGCCGTGTAAAATAGGAGGTATGATAGCTCTGGCGACTCTACTGGGGATAACGAAGCTAGAATCTTTGGTTCAAGGTTCAAGAATTCGAGCTTAGAATAACTGTTACATTTGGCTTCTTCTAATTTGCTTACATGTTCTGTGCTAAGTGCTAAATGCTTTACCGCCCTGATATTACCTGAACTGTACGTATAAACTGCTACGAAACCCTTCACTTCTCACCTTCGAGGATGTGCTTACTGGTTGAGACTCTCTATTCTGTTAGTGTCATACCTGTAAATAAGAAAGAGGCTGGATAAGTTATTAAGCCAGATGGCCTTTTGGTTCCCGGCACGTAGCCCCCTCCTCGACTCGAGTTGTCCGCTCGGGTGCATAGTCTAGAACCTCTACCAAGGTGTTTAACTTAGAATAACTTGACCTCAAGCCGAATCCCTAGTAGGAACGCTTATTACATCATGCATTTGACTTAGGGGACTCAACACATGGGTTGGGTCCGTGTAGAACAGGTGACCCGAAATGAAAAGACCATCCCGATGCATATTACGTCCTACTTGTGCATTCATTTGCATTGGATTCGTATGTTGATCGGGTTGTGAATAAATGGGAAATTTGAGAGTTTTTGAGATAAATCATTTGTAAAACCAATGCTCAAATAGCGTCGAAATGCTACAAGATTTTCAAAACACAAAACGAATATAGAAAACAAAAGGAATCAAATTTGGGAATGTTTTTGGGTTTTGATAAATTGTTTTGCCGGGTCCAACCCTTGTTTTGAAAAAATGCCAAAAAAACAAAAAAAAAAACCAAATGTTCGATTTTATCCACTTGTTTCGAAATAAATCGGGCCATTATTACCGGAAATAGCCGAATGTTACCGCAAGGGACACCAGAAAGCTAATCCTGCACAAATGGCTACCTCTGGGTCTTATTTTGACCGGCAAGCAAGCACAACCTGAAAAACCTTCTCTTGGAAGTGTTGCAAGGCCGTATTCATAAAGCCAGGCCCTGATTTTAAGATATCCATTTCATAAAATACTGGTTTTAATATTTTATGGATGCTAATTCACCTTAATAAATGTGCAGAACGAGCACGATAATGTTCATGAACAAAATTCACTTAGAATTGTGACTGTGGTGGAATGATCTGGGATAAGCAGGGCAGAAAATGGTGAATACACATCTGTGAGGCCTCACTGGTTTGTTGAAAATTAACCCAATAGGAGACATCATAAAGGCATTAATCACATTTTGGGACCCGACCCACAATGTCTTCTATTTCTCTGACTTTTAAACTCATACCAACATTGGAGGAAATAACCGGATATATGGGTTCGACCTGAATAAGGCGGAAGTTGAGCTATCTAGGGTTCGGAAGCAATTGATTAAACGTGCATAGGAACGAGCCCGCATCCTTGAGCAATTAAAACTATGGAAGAATGATAAGATTTTGGTTTAAATAGGAGGGTCATCATGACTGAAAACAGAATAACCAAGCAACCCGGGGACTTAAAAGCCGAAAGAGAGCATTGTTGTGCAGTAATATAGCATTAGAATGGGATTTGCGGCAATTCCAAAAGCTGAATCAGGTAGCAGAATGAACTTTTGAGGCAAGGGCCAAGAAAATTGGGCATTTGCTGCAAGAAAATGTGTTATCAGGAAAAGGATACGGGCTATCGCAGATTATATTACCACAAAGTGCAACCATTGTGAGGATATGATGAAATCAATGTTCTTTGCTACCGCCATGACATTTGTTCATCAAAGTGATAAAAGACCACCACCTCCAAGGAAGTTTAGCACGCAAGCCTGCGGCAAGGCCGAATAATGCCCTGCAAGTTCCAAAAGCTGAGATCAGGTTTGAACTTTCCTTGTTTTTTTTGGACTGGAGGGCATTCATTGTATGTGGGCAACTTGTGAACCACCAGATCAACACTCAGCCCAGGCATATCATCGTAAGACCAAGCAAATACATCTTTGAATTCTAACAGAATTGAACCAGTGAATCCCAAATTTCTTTATTCACATGGATGCTTATTTTAGTTTCCTTGATTTTGTCGGGATCACCCAAGTTAACCGGTTTCGTATCATTTAAGTTCGGCTTAGGTTTATTTTCAAAATGTTCCAACTCTCGATTGATTTCCCTAAAAGCCTCTTCTTCATCATATTCCGGTTCATGGCTCATTATTTCACAGATGGGCCGTATGTTCGGTTCGGGGCATGAAGTCTATGAGCACGTCATTTTATTTAAAGCTGCATTCATGGGACTGAAAGAAAACAATGAAATAGAAGAAAAACAAAATTAGAAAAAATGGAGAAGTGAAAAAGATGAAATATTTATTTCATTACTTTGAAAATGTAAGATAACAGGGTTTACATTAGGAATTTAAAGGACAAAATATTAAAGAAATGAAAAACACCCGAGCTACACCTGAAATAACTCGTGATGCAAGAAAAGGTGGCAAGGCAGGACTACTGGGCCTCCTGCCTTGTTGGGAAAGGTGTGGCCTTCCAGCTTTGCATCTTGGCATCCGGTCCCATATAGAGCACTTCAGCTTTGCTTGAGCCTTGTCCCAGCTTGACCATGTTGGCTTCATTCAATAATTTCCTCACGGCTCTACATATCTCTTCAATTTCTTCCGCTGTGAAGGTCTTGTCTTCCTCTTCCTCACTGTACTTAGGTCTTACAAATGTTTTGTACAAATGGGGTAGCGGTTGGCCTAGGTGATGTCCTCCGGCGTTGGATGGAAACCTAGCCAAAAAAACTTCTCTGCGGCAGGCAAAGCGACCGGCTCAGCTATGCCTTATAGAGCACTTCCAATTCCCTTGCCTGGCTTAAACCCTTGGCGTGTCATCTCTGTTGTCACCACGATTGAGGCAATGGAGGGAATGGATGGGGGAATGGTTCACCCTCTTTATATTGATCGGCTATATCAGTTTCAAACGCCTGGTAAACTATATGATCACTTACCTCTTTGTCTTCATGGCGGGGGACAGAGGATCACGGTAAATTGACTATTCATCTTCTTCGTGGACCAAAATCTCCTGGTTCTCATGATCAAACTTCAGCATTTGGTGTAGAGTAGAAGGCACCGCTCCTGCCGCGTGAATCCATGGTCTTCCTAGGAGATAATTGTAAGATGTGTCCATGTCTAATACTTGAAATGTTACTTCAAAATCAACAGGACCAATGGTCAAGACTAAGACAATTACCCCTATGGTGTCTCTCTTGATTCCATCAAAGGCTCGGACACACACATTGTTGGGACGAATGCTCTCTGTTCCAATCTCCATTCTTTGCAATGTTGACAGTGGGAATATATCTACCACAGAACCTCTGTCTATCATTACTCTTTTGACATAATAGCCTTCACATTTGACGATGAGGTACAAGGCTTTGTTTTGGGAAGCTACTTTTGGAGGTAAATCATTCTTGCTGAATGTAACCTGATTAATAGCAAAGAATCTTTCCGTAATTTTCTCCAGTTGTTCCACGGAGGTTCCAACCGATACATAGGCTTCATTCAAGGCTTTAGCCAACACTTTCTAGTGCTTTGGAGATTTAATCACTAATGACAATAACAAGACATGCTTGGGAGACTTTCGGTGCTGGTCCACTACCTCATATTCTGGAATTTTCATTTTTTGAAAGAAAGCCTCTGCCTCTTCACCATATACGGGCTTTTTGGGTGGAAATCGCCGTTTGGTGGTGGTGTTCACTTCTCCTATATCTGAATATTTCATTTCGAGATGGTTCTTTTGAGATTCCCTAATGATCTCTTTGCCCATGTGTGTTACTATGGTTTATTAGTAGTTCCAATGGGACTGCAGAAGGGTTTGTCATTGGCTTCTGAGGCGCGCGACCGATTACCACAGGCTCAATTAGCCTTGGGTGTTTAATAATTCCCCGTACCGCATAATCTCCCTTAGGTACATGCATCGTTTTGTTCAACTCAAACCTTCTTGGGGCACTTAAAGTGGGATGTTTTCCTTTACGCCCCTGTGGGATGTAAAGTATGGTTTCCTTGGTGGGTGTCGTCTCAATTTTAATTTTAGACTTCTTCTCTGTTTCTGGATATTTGGCTTCACTTATTTCCTTTTCTTCAACCTTCTTGGGGGTAACCTTCAGTTTTCTGTCTGCATCAGCAATGGCTATTATGGCTTTTAGGGCAGGGTCAAATTCTTTGTCCTCACAAATCATTCCGATGACTGGCCCATTGTTGTGAGCCGACAAGGAGTTATTGGTTGCGTTAGGGACATATCATCTCTCAGCACTATTTTCCTTTGTTCTATTAAATCCTCCATCGCTCCTTTCAGAGTCCAGCAGTTTTCGGTGTTATGTCATTTGGCTCCTGATTGATAAGCACATCTTATGCCCCGTTGATAGGAAGGTGACTCAGGGATCTTCCTGTTCGGGGTCACGGGCTGCAAGAGACCCATCTGGACAAGCTTTGGGAATAAGCTGGCATAAGATTCCCCTATTGGTGTAAATTTTTGTCTCCTGGGTGGCTCCCTGAGAGGGAAATTATTTTATGGAGGGCGGGGATTATAGTGGTTTTGGGGAGGCCGATTTCTCGGGACCTAGTTTTTGTTACCCTGTTGTTGTGGTCGAGAAAATGGCTGGGCATTCATGACTGCATAAGGTTGAGGAACATAATGCATGTCTTGGTGGGGATAGTAGTGTTGAAAATCTCTTTCGGAGAATACATGTCTGTGAGCATGATGTCTTCTCATTCCAGAGGCTGCCATTGACACTTCCTCTTTCTTTTTGTTTCTTACGACCCATCCTGCCCCGCCTTGGATGTCCTGGGAGGTTGTCCTTGGGCTCAGAATTCTTCCTTTTTTCAGGCCATTTTCGACTATCTCGCCGATATTAATTGCTTCCGCAAAAAGGTTTTCCCATTGCTAACATCATATTTTGAAAATAATACGCCTCTTGCACCTGTAGGAAGATGGTGACCATCTTTGTCTCATCCATGGGTGGTTTTAACCTTGACGCCTGTTCGCGCCACTTGACAGCATATTCTCTAAAACTTTCTGAAGGTTTCTTTTTCATGTTGGCCAAAGAATTCCTATCCGGGGCAATGTCAATGTTATACTGGAACTGCCTTACGAAATCCCGAGCGAGATAATCCTAAGTATGCTGTGGAGTGATATCCTGGTGCATATACCATTCAGAAGCGATGCCGACTAAACTCTCCCCAAAATATGCCATTAGTAGTTCTTCTTTTCAACCTGCCCCATGCAGCTGGTTGCAATATTTTTTCAAATGAGCAATGGTGTCACAATGACCATCGTACTTTCCAAAATTTGGCGTTTTGAATCCTATTGGATGATGTACATGCGGGAACATGCATAAGTCCGCGTAAGACACACTCTTCTGCCCACTCAAGCCTTGTATGTTTTTGGAACTCTACTCAAGGCTTTTAATCCTTCTTATTATCTCATCTTGTTCAGGTATCTTAGACGTTTTATCCTGCATCAGTGTGAGATCGTATGCCAGTTGAGGATAAGTGTATGTGGGTATGGGGGAGGCTCGGTTTGGTCGTTGGTGGTTTGAAATGTGAAAGCTGTAGGATCAAACATGGGCCTCGGCCCGCAGTCTGTGTGGTGGGTGCACACGGAGGAGCAGTAAAAATATTAGGAACTGAGCCTGATGTGAACATCAGAGGACGGGCTTTGGAGGGTGCTCCGACAAAGTTGGCTGATATGGTAAGATGCCCCAAGAGGATATTCGGGTGGCTGATGGGGATAGTGGAGGGACCCTGCGACCTTGGGAAGAGCTCAGGAAATCCGGGGATGGCACTTGGGGTTTCTTTTCCATTTGCCCACGTGTCCCACATCTCCATAACTCTAAGTCGAAGGATCCTATTTTCTTCAGCTGCCGCAGATTCTGAGGCTGGGATCCCCGCAATCGGGTTATCCTCTAGGATGGGAACGGTCGGTAGAGTCTTTTCGGATGACATCTCTGTGCTTCCTTTTGATCTAGTAAAGTATCTATGCGATGCCAGCTTACCAAAAACCAATCACTTTTCTTTAAATACCTGGATTGGAAACTGGAATTACAAACGGTTAGGTTTGGATAGATAAAAAACAGGAAATAGCATATCGGGTATGATGCACCTACACAATAACGGGTTTTTAGATGTTTGCAATGGTCGCATGCGTCATCCCGGCATTTATTCTGAACTTCCTTTTAGTTTTCACTTCTTATTTCCTTTAAGCTTTCCCTTTTTTTTAAGAATACAGTAGAATCCTATGAAGATTGCCTATGTATCATGACGCCGCATGAATCAGACCGAGTGTAGTTCATGAAAAAAAAAATTGTGATGGAGATAACAGGATATTTTGGGATTTCCAATTTTTATAAAGAGAAAAAACGTTGATTACAAAAGCTAATAAAATTAAAGGCAACTACCAAACTTGGACACAAGATACAGACTTGAATGGTGCGTAAAAGAACATACAGATGGACAGCCTCTTTTAAGAAAATTACAATTTTTCAGTAAGATCAAAGAAGAGATCACTAAGCAGTACGAGGCGGGGTTAATCTGAGTGGTTCGGTACGCCACATGGCTGGCCAATGTGGTCCCGGTACCGAAGAAAGACGGAAAAACCCGAGTATGTGTAGACTACAGACATTTCAACAAGGCAAGTCCTAAGGACAACTTCCCTTTACCTAACATACACATCTTTGTTGATAACTGTGCCAAACACGAGATACAGTCCTTTGTAGATTGCTACGCAGGATACCATCAAGTGTTGATGGATGAGGAAGATGCCGAGAAAACCGCCTTCCCCATACCTTGGGGAACTTACTGTTACAAGGTTATGCCTTTCGGTTTGAAGAATGCTGGGGCAACATATATGAGGGCCATGACCACCATTTTCCATGACATGATGCATCAATAAATAGAAGTATATGTGGACGATGTGATTATCAAGTCCAAGACTCAGGGTGATCATGTAAGGGACTTAAGAAAGTTATTTGAAAGGCTTCGCAAGTATGATTTGAAATTGAATCTAGCCAATTGTGCATTCGGGGTCCCGTCAGGAAAACGTTTGGGTTCATTGTTAGACGAAGAGGCATCAAGTTGGATCCGACCAAGATAAAATCCATTCGAGAGCTACCTCCTCCAAAGACCAAGAAGGATGTAATAAGGTTACTAGGAAGACTGAATTACATCAACCGATTCATTGCCCAGTTGACTTCCACATGTGATCCTATATTCAAGCTATTGAAAAAGGATGCGGCAGTTAAAAGGACTGTTGAGTGTCAAAAGGCTTTTGAAAAAATACAACACTACTTGGCCAACCCACCAGTTTTAGTCCCGCCGGAACCGGGAAGGGCACTATTTCTCTATCTAACAGTCCTGGAATGCTCTTTTGGTTGTATTCTCGGGCAGCATGATGCCACGGGAAAGAAAGAGCATGCCATCTATTATTTGAGCAAGAAGTTTACAAGTTGTGAGGCACACTACATGCTGCTAGAAAGAACCTGTTGAGCCTTGACTTGGGTGGCCCAGAGGTTGAGGCATTACCTGCAAGCTCGTACCACCTACCTCATAACTAGGCTAGATCCATTGATGTATATATTCCAAAAATCGTCGTCCATAGGGCGATTGGCAAAATGACAAATCTTTCTCACCGAGTTCGACATAGTTTATGCAACTCATACCGCAATGAAGGCTCAAGTATTAGCAGATCATCTAGCCAAAACTCCAGTTGATGATGAATATTAGCCTTTGAATACCTATTTCCCCGATGAAGAAGTGAATTCAGTGGAAGTAACATCTAAAGACATCCCCTTTTGGAAAATGTTTTTCGATGGAGAAGTAAATGCAAAAGGCGTAGGGATTGGGGCAAGTTTATTCTCACCCGCGGGTCAGCACTATCCGGCTACAGCTAGGCTCCGGTTTTTCTGCACCAATAATATAGCTGAATACGAGGCTTGCATCATGGGCATGAACATGGCCATCGACCAAGATGTTGAGGAATTGTTAATCATGGAGGATTAAAATTTGATCATCCGACAGGCTCAAGTAGAGTGGGAAACAAGAGACTTTAATCTCATCCCCTATAGAAAGCATGTAGACGACCTCAGCAAACGGTTCAAGTTGGTACAATTCAAGTACATTCCTCGTTGTCACAATGAGCTCGCAGACGCACTTGCAACTCTGGCTTCCATGTTGCCTTACCCCGGAAACACCTATGTTGATCCTTATGAAATCCAAATCAAAGATAGGCATGAGTATTGTAATGTAATCGAGGCGGACTCTATCACCTAGCCCTGGTATTATGACATTAAGAGATTTCTGAAAACACAAGAGTATCCGAAGCAAGCTACTGGGGAGCAAAGTAAAACTATCCGATAATGCGCAAGTAGTTTCTTATTCAGTGGTGATACCTTATACAAAACGACCCCAGATCTCAACTTGCTGAGATGTGTTGGCACCGAAGAAGCCGGGAGAATTAAGCATTAAGTACACGCTGGAGTGTGTGGACCCCATATGACAGATATGTACTAGCAAAGAAAATACTTTGAGCCGGGTATTATTGGATGACCACGGAGAAAGATCGCTTCAGCATCGTTCGAAAATGTCGTCAATGTCAGGTGCACGGTGATTTTATTCATGCACCGCCAACCGAATTGCATCCTATATCAGCACCCTGGCCATTCGCTGCCTGGGGCATGGATGTCATTGGGCCGATTGAGCCAAAAGCCTCAAATGGACATAGATTCATATTGGTTGCTATTGATTACTTCATAAAATGGGTTGAAGCGATCACTCTTAAGTCCGTTACAAAGAAAGTTATGGTAGATTTTATGCATTCCAATATTATTTGTCTTTTTAGGATTCCTGCAACCATCATTACAGACAACGGAGTCAATCAGAACAATTGTCTGATGGGAGAAATATGTGAACAGTTTAAGATAACACATAGAAACTCCACCCCTTGCCGATCCAAAGATAATGGTGCCGTCGAAGCATCTAACAAGAACATCAAGAAGAATTGAGAAAAATGATCCAAAGATCAAGACAATGGCATGAAAAATTCCCTTTTGTATTCCTGGGATATCGTACCACAGTGTGCACATCGGTAGGAGCAACTCCATATTTACTGGTCTATGGGACTGAAGTTGTCATACCCGTAGAGGTAGAAATCCCTTCGCTCCAAGTAATTGTTGACGCAGAAATGGAAGATAGTGAGTGGGTTAAAACTCGGTTGGAGCATTTGTCATTAGTTGATGAGAAACGGATGGCCATGGTGTGTCACGGGCAATTGTACAAACAAAGAATGGCCCGCGCTTACAACAAGAAAGTGTGCACCAGGAACTTCGAAGTCGGATAGCTGGTATTGAGGCGTATTCTCCCTCACCATTAGGAAGCTAAAGGAAAGTTTTCCCCGAACTGGAAAGGTCTGTACATTATCAGAAAGATATTACCAAAGGAGCACTATACCTAGGTGACTTTAAAGTAGACGATCCCGAGGCAGCAAGAAATGCAGCTGCAGTAAAAAGGTATTACATTTAAGCCCTCTATTGCAATGATTCCGGCTATTTGAAATGACGAAGGCTTTTCTTTCCCGCTACACAAAAACATTACCATTCCTTCGCAAACCCCTTGAGCCGATTGTGTTTCTTTGCTTACCCTCTTTGGAACCCAAAATTGCAAAGTTTATAAAAAAAAGGAGAAAAGAAGAGAAATAAAATATGAATGAAAAAAAAAGAAGAAAAAGAAAATGAGTGATTGAAAACAAACCTAAACAACAAACAAATTATATTAGGAAACATTTCAGAACTACGTTTGACTTGATTCCGAAAGGATACGTTGGCAGCCTCTCCCTGAAATTCAGTCATATCAAAATAAAACCCCAGTTCTCCAAGAGAATAAAACTTGGGCAGAAATGTATTGTTTCACAAATCCGCCCGAACAGTTCCAAAGTTGTAAATTTCCATCAAGAACCTGGTACAAGTCCTTCCGATCAATTGGCCATAATAGGGACGTGACAAACACCATTGTTGGGATTCGGCACAACTCAATTTGAGAAAAATAAAATGAGAGAGTCTTATCGTTGAACACCTTCGGTCACCATAAGGCGACGGTGAGTGGAGAAAAACAAAATGAGAGAGTTTGTTTAGTGAAAACTCGCAAAGAGCGCAATCGGACGACGAGAGACGAGAAAAGAGAGAGGTCGATTGGCGAAAACCTGCAAAAGGGCATCGTCGGCCGAAAAGAGGAAATATTGCCACTCAAGCCTGAAAAAGTTTCCATGGTTTTGAATGATTGAAACCAAAAGCAGAAATGGATCTAGGCAGGGTATTTAGTCCAAGAATCATGTCGTTTCCATTTAAAGTCGGCAGGCACTCCCATATAAGTCCTCCTTTTTTCTCCAAAAGAGACACACCTCTCTAAATCCATATATTTGTTTTGTTGTTTTTCCAACTCCTTTTTCCTTTAACTTTGATGTCCTGATTATTTCGCAAGATAAGGTAGCAGGACCGGTCTCACGGGTTTTCTCTTGGCAAGAACTAAAGAGAATATCCGGTATCAGCAAGCGCATTAAGCCAACCCCGACTGATCATGATGGCTAGTGCTTCAAAAGAATGAAAATAGGAAGAAAAGAAATTCAAAGTTAAGAGCCCACAAAGGTGAATCAAGATAAAAAAGGATAGGCCCAAGCGGAATAATGGTTCCTATAAAAGATCCGAAAAGGCAAGCCCCGAAGTGGAGATCGGGACAAAAATCATAATCAATGACCTGTAAAACAAAAAAAACCAATCTGAAAGATGTGGGCCCCCGACCAACCTACAAGGCAACGATAGGAAGTCAAGGATTTTCCTCCAACAGAAATGAGGCTGAAAGCAAGCAGAACAAGGCCACAAACCAATCACTGTTCAAACTAACAAATGGCTCTGTTTTTTGAATTAAAATTGGACACAAATGTAATATAAAAACAATGGGAATACGTGACAAATGAAACCAATGGAATGACACAAGGGCTAAGAATGGTGTTGCATCAATAAAAAAAAGGGAAGTTTTCTTTACATTCTTTTCCTGCAAGTTCATAAATAAACATGATAGCATGTGGTTCCAATCCCTGACTCCTTCCGGGATTTAGGGCCACGTTCCTAGCCTTCCCCTGCACAATTTGTGGACTTCCTTGGTATAACCCAAGGATCGTACTCCACTCTCCCTAGAACAGACCAAGAAACTTCTTTCTGTTGCTTCCCGGCATAACTCGGGAGGCTTCTCTTTACATCCTCAGCATAACCTGAGGACCCCCTTTTCCACCTTCATTCCATAGCATAGTCTGAGAGTTAAAGCTCTTTGTCCTTAGCATAACCTAAGGATTTTTCCTTCACTTCTCACCAAACATAGTTAAAAGGATCTATGTTGCCCTCCACTTCCTTGAAATTCCCTAGAATAACGTAGGAGCTTTTCTTTCAATCCCGGCATAACTCGCGGATTCCCCTAGCATAACCCAGGAATTCTCCATTCAATCCTTGTATAACCCGTGGATCCCCCTAGCATAACCTAGGAGTTTTTCATTTCATCCCGGCATAACCCGTGGATCTCCCTAACATAATCTAGGAGTTTTTCTTTCAATCCGGGCATATCCCGCGGATTCCCCTGGTATAACCCAAAAATTCTCTATTCAATCCCGGTATAAACTGTGGATCCCCCTAGCATAACCTAGGAGTTTTTTTTATATCATTCTGGTATAACCCGTGGATCTCCCTAGAATAACCTAGGAGTTTTTCTTTCATTCCCGGTATAACTTAGGGATCCCCCTAGCATAACCTAGGAGTTTTTCATTTTATCCCGGCATAACCTGTAGATCTCCGTAGCATAACCAAGGAGCCTTTCTTTCAATCTTGGCAGAACGCGTGGATTCCCCAGGCATAACCCAGGAATTCTCCATTCAATCCCGGCATAACCCCTGGATCCCCCTAGCATAACCTAGGAGTTTTTCTTTCAATCCCGGCATAACCTGCGGATTCCCCTGGCATAACCAAGGAATTCTCCATTCAATCCCGGCATAACCTGGATCTCCCTAACATAACCTAGGATTTTTTCGTTCAATCCCAGCATAACATGCGGATTCCCCTCGCACAACCAAGGAATTCTCCATTCAATCTCGGCATAACCTGGATCTCCCTAGAATAACCTAGGATTTTTCCATTCAATCCCGGCATAACCTGCAGATTCCCATGGCATAACCCAGAATTCTCCATTCAATCCCGGTATAACCTGTGGATCCCCCTAGCATAACCTAGGAGTTTTTCATTTCATCCCGGCATAGCCCTTGGATCTCCCTAGCATAACCTAGGAGTTTTTCTTTCAATCTCGACATAACCCGCGTATTCCCCTAGCATAACCCAGGAATTGTCCATTCCATCCCGGCCTAAACCTTGGATTCCCCAAGCATAACCTAGGAGTTTTTCATTTCATCCCAGCATAATTCGTGGATATCCCTAGCATAACCTAGGCGTTTTTCTTTCAATCCCGGCATAACCCGCAGATTCCCCTGGCATAACCCAAGAATTCTCCATTCAATCCCGTTATAACCCATGGATACCCCTAGCATAACCTAGGAGTTTTTTCATTTCATCCCGCCATAACCCGTGGATCTCCCTAGCATAACCTAGAAGTTTTTCTTTCAATCCCGGCATAACCTGTGGATCCACCTAGCATAACCTAGGAGTTTCTCATTTTCATCCCGGCATAACCCGTGGATCTCCCTAGCATAACCTAGGAGTTTTGCTTTCAATCCCGGAATAACCCGCGGATTCCTCGGGCATAACTCAGGAATTCTCCATTCAATCCCGGCATAGCCCGTGGATCCCCCTAGCATAATGTAGGAGTTTTTCTTTCAATATCGAAATAACCCGCAGATTCCCATGGCATAATCAAGGAGTTCTCCATTCAATTCTGGCATAACCCGTGGATCTCCCAAACATAACCTAGGAGTTTTTCTTTCAATCCCGGCATAACCCGCGGATTCCCCTTGCATAACCCGCGGATTCCCCTTGCATAACCCTGGAATTCTCCATTCAATCCCGGTATAACCCGTCGATCCCCCTAGCATAACCTAGGAGTTTTTCCTTTCATCCCGGCATAACCCGTGGATCTCCCTAGCGTAACCTAGGAGTTTTTCTTTCAATCGCGGCATAACCCGCGGATTCCCCTAGCCTAACCCAGGAATTCTCCATTCAATCCCAGCCTAACCCGTGGATTCCCTAAGCATAACTTTGGAGTTTTCATTTCATCCCGGCATAATGCATGGATCTCCCTAGCATAACCTATGAGTTTTTCATTCAATACCGGCATAACCCGCGGATTCACCTAGCATAACCATGAAATTCTCCATTCTATCCTGGCAAAACTCGTGGATATCCCTAGCATATCCTAGGAGTTTTTTGTTCATCCCGGCATATCCCGTGGCTTTCCTTTTATCCACAGATGGGACCATTCATTCCTATCCTGGCATAACCGATGGATCGTTCTTTTATCCCCAGCCGGGACCCTTCATTCCTATCCTTGCATAACCCGTGAATTCTTCTCTTACCCCCTGCAGGGACCCTTCATTCTTATCCCAGCATAACCCGTGGATCCTCCCCTTATCCCTAACAAGGACCCTTTCTCCTTCCCAGCATAACTTAGAAGTCAGCCCAAAGGATACTCAATCCTGACTTTTTCATTTTTCAATAAAGAAATAGCTTTGATTTGTGTTGTAGATAACTCACGAAATTTTCCCGGTGAAAACTAGGGCAGTAAATTTCGTTCGTTTGTTTGTTTTGGTATCCGGGCAAGTTATATCTCAAGGCACAAAATTTGAGATGAACGGAAGTGGGAGTCTCAATCAAGAATATGGAAAAGAAGAAAAGAACACTAAATAGAAATGAATTCAAAATGATGAAACAGACAGAGACACGGACTGCTCAAATTTGATTGAAATCTCATGACCCGCCTGTCCCACTTTGTTTCAAAATTGAAGAATAAACCAGCGGGTGCAGCTAACGAGCATCAGGATTCAGATCGAAGTCTGCTACAACAACTAGCCAAGACGCAAGATGAAGTTTCAAGAGATTTGTGTTGCAGATAACTTACGAAATTTTTCGGTGAAAACTGGGGCAGAAATTTTTCGTTCGTTTGTTTGTTTTGGTGTCTGATCAAATTATAACTCAAGGCACAGAATTCGAGATGAACAAAGTGGGAGTCTCAATTCAGAATAAGGAAAAGAAGAAAAGAACAATAAAAAGAAATGAATTCAAAATGATGAAGCGGACAGAGACACGGACTGCTCAAATTTGATTGAAATCTCAAGACCCGTCTGTCCCACCTGGTTTCAAAATTGAAGAATAAACCAGTGGCTGCAGCTAACGAGCATCAATATTCAGATCGAAGTTTGCTACAAGAACTAGCCGAGACTCAAGGTCAAGAATCAAGAGACTTATGGATAGGAATCTTGCAACTCCTAATTGATAGGCTTAGCTAGCTTAGCTATTGATTTTCTTTCATGTAATAAAGAGTCGTTAAGCAGTAGCAGCAGCAACAGCACTGAAATCACAGCCCATGGTAGTTCAGCTACCAAACACTCCAGAACTACACTGACTTGATTCCTTTATAGCCACAGATATGTAGGCAACCTTTGGAGCGAGGTTCGGTCAGAAATTTTTCAAAATGCTTCACACGGAGTATTCAGTGGGGTAAAAATCACTCGTGTTTGCTCACTTATTTTGCACATATCTTTGCACCAAAACTGTTCGTGTTTCCGAGCAAAGAGGTGCAGTTGTGAGCATGTTATTTTTGCCTCATCAAAATTACTCCTACAGGATTCCTAGAGTTAGGATTTCTCCTTTTATTTTTCAAATTTTTTTAGGATATAATCGCGCATGTTTGTGTATATTTTACTAGTGCATGCATGGTGAGTCATAACAAATACTAAAAAATATGTGCATTTTCAGTTAGGATTTAATTTGACATCTTTGCATTTATTAAGAAAATTAGTCCTTTTATAAAATACAAAAAAAATCATCACAAAAGTAGTTTACTTTGTTTAAAGTTTTAAATTTGTGAATATTTTGTAGTTTTCTTCTTAGTGATTTAATATTTGATTAAGTTTGTAATAATTGTTAGTCCTAACTAATTTGACTTGGTAGTTTAAATCAATTTTAAAATTAATTTAGGGCATAGTTTAATTTCTTTTGGAATAAAGGAATAAAGAAAAGAAAAGAAATAAAAAACAAAAACAAAAAGAATTTGGGCCAACCAGCCCAAACGAAAACCTCTGAATTAATCCGGTTCCCAGCCCAACCCCACGTAATTACTTGGTCCAACTCCCCCTCTCCAAAACGATGACGTTTAGTCTCGTTAAATCCATGCCGTCGAGGTTTGCCAGATCAACGGTTAAGAACTGATGAGATTTAAATATAAATATGTCCTAACGCTACCCTACCCCCCTCAGACCCCCTCACCCTCTCGTCTCCTTCATCTAATCAGAGGCCCGTAACGCCGCCGTCTATGACCCTGAAACCACCGCCGTAAATCGCTTCACGACGGCGGCTGGCCATCAAATGGCCTCAAATTTACAACGTAAAACCCTCGCAGCCTCCCCTTTCCACTCCTACCATCAGAATCCCTCAAATATTTCCCCAACCCATCGAATATTCAAATTAACGGTTGCTGTCTCTGCCTCCTACGGCGGCACCAACCCCAAACCTGTCCAAATTAACACCCCTGGACCACCTCATTCTCCTCTTTCCAACCCTCTAAATCCCGTCCCTCGAACCCTCACCAATCTTCTCAAATATTGAATCAAAGCTCTGACCCAAACCCCAACCTCACCAATATCCTTCAAAAATGGTCCCAGGTGACCTCCTCACCTTCCTTTCCACAAATCCACGACCATCAGCCGTCGAATGCAACTAGATTTGGCCAAAAATCAGATCTGAAATGCAGACCCACCCCAAAACTGGCTAACCCTACACTTTGTGCTCTCCCACCCCCTCACACGATGGTACAATAGTCTCAAAGGTTAACAAGCCTTCTTAGAAATGCTTGAAACCCATTGGACTTGAAAGGTCCAATTTCTAGGGATCGCAGTAATTAAGCAAAGTGCCCTGAATTTTGCTGATTGTCTTTTTATTTTTTTATTTTTTTGTTTGTGTAAGTGCAGGAATGTCATTTTGCCAGTGTAAGTTTCTACTTGCTCGTATGTAGAATTTCTCAGTAGTTTCTTTGCATCTATTTACTCATCCGTAAAAAAAAGCTTCTGATTAGTTACTTTGTTTCCATTTGCTCATCTGTAAAAATTTCTGATTAGTTACTTTGTTTCCATTTGCTCATCTGTAAAAATTTCTGATTAGATACATTGTTTCCATTTGCTCATTTGTAAAAATTTTTTCTGATTAAGTTACTTTGTTTCCATCACATGCTATTTGTTTTATGTTTCTCTAATATGCTCCTGAATGACCCCCTTCTCTTTTGAAGTTATATTTGACCCTTTTGGATTATCATCCTTAGCTCAGAATTGGTCATCTGTGGTTTAACTTTGCATTGTTTTTTTTATAATTGATCAGTGTCCATTTATGATAAATCTTGTTTCTGAAGTGTGTTGTTTAACTTATTTTCTTCTGAGTAATTTGGTTCTATATTCAGATACATGTTAAATCCGGCTATGTATTTTTATGTGTTGCATCGATTTGTTACTTATCAATTTTTGACCCTTGGTTGTTTGTTTTTACATAGTATAGTATAGTTTCCAATTAAGTAGTTGACCATTGCTAGCTTTCTCAAAATTTGATCCCAACTAATAATATAACCATGGTTTATGATTTTAAGTAGTTAACTAGGGTCAATTTCTGACCAAATGGATAGACACCAGGTTATAACACATCTACGTTAGTAATTAAGAAGGAAAATAGGGGTATTGTGGGTATCTGAACATAAGAATCTTGTAACAAACTCCTGGAACATTCTAATGAAGGGTCGAAATGCAATTTCTGTCCATTGTTTCTCAAAACTTGAGGCAGAAGATTAAAAATAAGGGATCTACTAAGTAAATCTGAAAAATGGGTAAGGGACTAAAAATAAAATAAGTAAGAGTTTGTTTCCCTAAGACTTTTGCTATAAAAGAGACATCTAATTGTTTAAATGGGAGGATACATTTTTTAGATACACATTCAGAGAGAGATACATTTTAGAGAAAAGGTCGAGAATATTCACCTGAAAACTAATTTCATGAAATCCTAAGTTTTCCTTGCAAAATCTTCTATAATAATCAAAATTCTAATCATTATAAGTTGAATATGAATTGAGGCATATACATTTTGAGTTGTTAGAGAAACTTGTGTCGTTATTTGCTTCTCAAAATTTCCTGAGATCCTGGGTTAACTAGTAGAGTTGGCTATTTTTGCTTGCTTGCTTCTCGTTTAACTTGCTCATAGGATTCCTCTTTGGCTGTAATTCCAGGTACTATTCTCATTCAAATTTGGGAAATGCACAGCTGTATACTTGTGACCACGACTGATAATGAAGATGTTTTCGTTTTTTATATCATAATGTAAATGTCATTAGTTCAGTAATATTTAAGCTGTCTATCACATTTTTATACAATAATGTGCATAAACATGTAATGATGCTGGACTGTGCCTGGACTATGACTCTAATTTTTTTCAATTTCAGTAGGTTCAAAATACGGTAGCTAAATAACCTGCCTGATTTTTATGATTGATTCGGTAATAGGGATTCAATATCTGTATATGTACTATAATTGACAATTATATCAGTTTTTAGATGTTAGATCTGAAACTTGAGTTGTAACTTATTAATTTTCAAATACAAAATCATTGCTAGGAGTCTCTTTGTCAAATATCTTTAATATGTTTATAAATGATCAACTATATAATATCAGTAGTTGTAGTGTAACAATTTTGAAATGTTGTCCTACTCTTTGTGATTAATTTGTAGTCCAATATTTCTGGGCTCAAATTGAAAGCCCAAACTGCTGTAGTTGCAAAGCATAAGGAAATGCATTCTCTGGGCTTGCTATCTTCAATACTGAAGCCCAAATTGTAAAATCAGCCATGAATGAGGCTGAAGATATACATGCTGAATCTTTCTTTTGAATATATCGTTTACATAAAAAATAATTAGGACGTATATTTTGTATTAGAGATGCATATAATAGAAAAGTATTGTCTCGTTAGGTTGTCTTTTATTAAAATAAAATGGGTTTGCCACGCTAAACAAAATTATACACTGCGTTGGCCCTTTAATTGCAATAAAAGACGCATAGAAATCTGATGGTGCCGTTTAGAAAATTTCACGGCTCTTCCACGAATTTTATAATGTGTAATTGCTATTGGCGCGATATTTTAATAAGATGTCTTCCTAAATTCGGTTGCGCATTTATGTGACCCAAATCCAAGTCTCAACGATGTTAAAATGTGTCGAGAACCCGGACGCATTTATGTGACGTGGTTTGAGACATGTTTTGATATCGTTGCAAATTTTCCTAAAAAGTGACATAAAGCGATTAATAATTTTAAAATTGAATTGTAGGATGAACATGTGTAAAAATTAGGAAATTAGCCATTTATAATAGTTTAGGCGACCGTGCTAGAACCACCGGATCCGAGGGTGCCTAACAGCTTCCCTCGGGTCAACAAAATTCCTTACTCAAGAATTTCTGGTTCGCAGACTCCAATTGGGCAGTCGAAAGATTTCCTCGATTTGGGATTCTGAATAAACCGGTGACTTGGGACACCAAAAGCCAAACCTATCCCAAGGGTGACTCTATAAATAAATAATACCATATCGAATAATGTCACTTTAATTGGAAAAACTCCAATATACGTGTCATGATTCGTGGTAGCCGTGTAAAAAAGGAGGTGTGACAGAAATCCCTTCAAGGAATAGCCGATCCAGTTACTTTGCCAGTCGCTGAAAAGTTCTTCGGGATAGGCTTCCGACCTACTCCAGTTGACATAAAATGGGAAAAAGACATGAAGCATGATGACTGGGTCCTGCCTCAACCACTGCCATATCTGTACAAAACATTTTTCAAGCCAAAGTACAATGAAAAAGTAGAGGAGGTGGTTTTTACAGCCGAAAGATTGAGGAAATATGTGGGGCAATGAGAAAGATACTATAGGAAACCCACATGGTTCAGCCAGGAGAGGGATCTAGCACCGGTTAAGTGTTGTACATGGTACCCGAGACCAAATTACAAAATTGGAAGGCTACGCTATTCCCCATCAGGCGGGAGTCCCAGTAGAATAGTCCTGCTACTTTTTCTGCATTGCGAGTTATCCTGGGGTGTAACTCGGATGCTTTATTTAAAGTTTCTTGTGTTTTTAATCTCCAAATGTAAACCCTGTTATCTTCCAATTTAAAGAGATGAAATCAATATTTCATCATTCATTTTTCTTTATTCTTTCTGATTTTTGTTATTTTCTCTTTTGTTTCTTCTTTCAGTTCTAATAATGCGGCTTTAAATAACATGATATGTTTGCAGACTACCTTCCAAGATCCAAGCACGCCGTCTTATTGTGAAATAATGAACCAAGAACCTGAATACGATGAAGAAGAGGCTTTTAGGGAAATAAATCGAGAACTGGAACATTTTGAAAATAAACCTAAGCCAAACCTAAATTACACTGAACCGATTAACTTGGGTAATTCTGAAGAAATCAGGGAAACAAAAATAAGCATCCATGGATATGAGAAAACTCGCGATGCACTAATCCAAGTCCTGTTCGAGTTCAAAGATGTGTTTGCATGGTCATATGATGACATGACATGACTGAGTGTTGATTTTGCAGTGCATAAATTTCCAACTAATCTTGAGTGCCCCCTAATCCAGCAAAAACATAGAAAATTTAAGTAATAAAATAAAAAAAAGATCATGAAACAATTGGAGGCAGGAGTGATCCGAGTATTCCAGTGCACCACATGGTTGGCCAACGTAGTCCTAGTGCCAAAGAAGGATGGGAAAACCCGACTATATGTGGATTATAGAGACCTGAATAGGGCAAGCCCCAAGGATTACATACCCTTGCCAAACATCCACATCCTTGTGGATAATTGCTCCAAACATGAGATACAATCTTTCATGGATTGTTATGCAGGATATCACCAAGTGTGGATAGATGAAGAAGATGCAGAGAAAATAGACTTTACCACACCCTGGGGACCTATTGCTACATGGTCATGCCCTTTTGTCTGAAGAATGCCGGGGCAACCAATATGAGAGTCATGACAACCATCTTCCATGATATGATGCATCAAGAGATAGAGTTATATGGGGACGATGTGATCATCAAGTCCAAAACTCAGGATGACCATGTGCGGGATCTGAGGAAGTTCTTTGAGCGGTTGTGCAGATATGATTTAAAATTAAACCTAGCCAAATGTGCCTTCAGAGTCCCCTGTGGTAAACGTTTGGAATACATAGTCAGCCGAGAGGTATCGAGTTAGATCCTACAAAGATAAAATCTATTTGGGAATTACCTCCTCCAAAAACCAAAAAATATGCGATGAGCTTGTCGGGAAGATTGAAATACATTAGCCGGTTCATTTCTCAGCTAACTTCAACATGTGAACCCATGTTCAAATTATTGAAAAAAAGATGCAGCAGTCAAATGGACGAATGAATGTAAGGAAGCTTTCGATAATATCAAAGAGTATCTATCCAACCCAATACTTGGGTCCCAACGAAATCGGGGAGGCCTCTATTTTTGTACTTTATAGTCCTGGAAAATTCCTTCGGTTGTTTCCATGGGCAACATGATGCTACCGGGAAGAGAGAACATGCAATGTACTACTTAAGCAAGAGTTTACTAGCTATGATGCCATGTATACTCTGCTGCAACAAACATGGTATGCTTTAACGTGGGTCGCTCAAAAGCTGAGACATTACCTGAAAGCCTACACCACCTACCTCATAACCAGGATGGATCCATTGAATAAATATTCCATAAGCCAATGCCCAACAAAAGATTAGCAAAATGGCAGATCTTGCTCACTAAGTTTGACATAGTCAATGTCACCCGCACAGCCATGAAAGCCCAGGCACTAGCGGATCACTTAGCCGAAAACCCGGTTGATGATGAATGCCAACCTCTGAACACTTATTTCCCAGATGAATAGGTAACTCGATTGAGGAAGTATTAGAGGATACGACTGCTTAGAAAATGTTCTTTGACGGAGCGTGAATGCAAATAGTGTGAGAATAGGGGCAATCTTGATCTCACTTACTGGTTAGCACTACCCAGCCATAGCTAGGCTTCAGTTTTTTCTGCACAAGCAACACAGCCAAGTATGAGGCCTCCATCATGGGCATGAACATGGAAATCGACCAAGATGTCGAAGATTTGTTGATTATGGGAGACTCAGATTTGATTATTCGGCAAGCCCAGGGAGAATGGGAAACTAGAGATGTTAAGTTTATCCCTTATCGACAACATGTGGAAGATCTTAGCAAGCGGTTCAAGTCAATAGAATTCAGGAATACCCCGAGCAAGGTACTGGGGAACAAAAAAGAACCATTAGACGGCATGCAAGTGGTTTCTTCTTGAGTGGTGATCTCTTGTACCAAAGGACCCCAGATCTAAATTTGTAAAGATGTGTGATACTAAAAAAGCTAGAAGGATCATGCACGCAGTACACGCAGGAGTGTGCGGGCCCCACATGAATGGGTATGTTTTGGTAAAGAAAATTCTTCGAGTAGGCTATTACTGGATACCATTGAAAAGGACTTTTTCAGCATTGTCCAAAAGTGCCATCAGTGTCAGGTGCACGGCGATTTGATTCATGCACCACCCATGGAACTGCACTCCATGTCAGCACCTTGGCCATCCCTGAACTACGTTCAACTTGATTCCGAAAGAAAACGTAGACAGCCTCTCTCTGGAGTTCAGCCATACCAAAACAAAAATCTAATTTTTCCCAAAGTAAAACTGGGGAAGTAGTTATAATGGTTCGGCGATGATCCCGTCTAAATCATTCCAAAGTTGTTATTCAATCCATATCATTTTTACCTGAATCCTTGCAAGTCCTTCCGGTCAATCGGTGAGAATATTCAAGGATCAGAGAATACACATATTTGGATCTGACACAAAAAAATGAGAGAAATAAATGAGAGCCTTATCATTGAAAACCTACGGGCACCATAAGGCGACGGTGAGCAGAGAAATGAAAAATGAGAGAATCTTGTTAGTGAAAACTCGTAAAGAGCACTATAAGGCGAGAAAAGAAATGAGATAGGTCTAACTATTTGAATACCTGCAAAGGGCAGCCTATTTGAAAAGAGGATCCTCACAACCATCGGCATCGACAGAGTCCTGGAAAGGTTTCTTGATTTTGAGGCAAAAGATGTGATGAATTTTTTGGAGCCGGACGGTTTACACTGATCAGACATCAATTCCAAAAGGCATGTCATGTTCATTGAAGTCCTTTATTCCTCAGCCCGAAAGGATACCTCTCTTTTAAATTCATTGTCCTGACCACTATATATTTTTATTTGAATCCCTATCAGTCTAACTCTATTCCGAAAGTGAGGCAAAGAAGGCATGGTAAGACTCATTTACAGGGCTTTCATTTGACATGAGCTAATGTGCAAAAAGGCACCCATGCTCGTTGGGGGGGGGGGGCATCAAGTCGACCTCGGATGGCCATGGCGACCGATGCTCCAGAATTAGAAACTCTTGGAAGAAGAAAATCAAATTAAAGCGCCTATAAAGGTAATTGAAGTTGAAAAGTTTGAGTCCAGTGTGGCTAACTGACTCGGCAAAAGTTGAAGAAGCACGGTTCCCCAAATGCTCTGAAATTGAAGTTAGAAGAAAGAAGCTAGAAAAGGGAGGCCTACAAATGCGAAATAAAGTTGGAAGAGATTAAGTCCCACACGACTAGATGTTGCAGCAAAGTTTGAGGAGCCACAAGTTCCCCAATGTTCCAAAAAAATGAATGAAAAAATAAAACAAAGAGAAAAAGGGAAAAGAAAAGGAAGTCAGAAAGGAAAGGCCAACGAAAAAAAAAGGAAAATTTTGAAAGGTTGAGTTCCACCGACCAATCATCATGACAAAGTCTGGAAAAGCCTGAGCTTTCTCCAGATACAGAAATACAATCAGTGTTCAGGAGCCAACCAGTTACAGTGAAAAGGGATGGGATCAAGTGATCAAAAAACAATTAAAGCCACAAATGCAACCATTGTTCAAACTAACAATTGTTATTTGTTGAAAACATGAAACATGTGCAATCCAAAGCAACATTGAAAGAAGCAGGTGCAACCAAGGAAAAATGCGCAAGAGCTAAAAACAGCTTCACAACAATAATCAACCCAAAGAGGAAGTTTCCTCCAAATCCCTTCTTGTATTTTACTATAAAAAAAGACGAATAAAGAACCCAAAATCATCGTAGCACAAGGCCTCCAATCTCGAGCTGCATCCTTTCAAACATGGGGCCCCATTCCCTAGCCATTCCCAGCATAACCCATGAACCTCCCTAGCATAACCCAAGGAACTTTTTTTCTTTTATCCCGGCATAACCCATGGACCTTCCTGGCATAAGCAGGGACCTTTTTTCTTTTCTTCCGGCATAACCCGTGGATCTACCTAGCATAACTCAAGGACCTTTTATCCCAGCATAACCTGTGGACCTTCTCGGCATAACCCGAGGACCTTTTTTCGTTAATCCCGCATAACCCGTGGACCTCCCAGGCATAACCCAAGGACCTTTTTCCTTTTATCCTGGCATAACCCTTGGACTTCCCTTGCAAAACCCAAGGACCTTTTACTTTTATCCCAGCATAACCCGTGGACCTTCCTGGCATAACCCAAGGACCTTTTTCTTTTATCCCGGCATAATCCATGGATCTCCCTAGCATAACCCAAGGACCCTTTTTCTTTTCTCCCGGCATAACCCGCGGACCTCCCTGTCATAACCCAAGGACGTTTTCTTTTCTCCCGGTATAACCCGTGGACCTTCCTGGCATAACCCAAGGGCACTTTTTCTTTTATACCATCATAACTCGTGGACTTCCCCAGCATAACCGAGGAAACGTTTCTTTCTTTTTTGGCATAACCGGGTCATTTCCCACCATAACCTGGCAATATTCCCAATTTGGGACTGCATTCTCTATTCCCAAGGATACACAATCGTGACTTTCATTTCATTCAATAAAGAAATAGCTTATATTTGTGTCACAGATAACTCACAATTTTTAGTGAAAACTGGTGCGGAAAAATTTTGTTTGTTTGTTTGTTTTGGCGCCTATACAAGTTTGAACCCAAAGTACAGGGTTCGAGATGACAAATAAAATGAGTCTCAACCCAGAATAAAGAAAAGAACAAAAAAAAGTTAACTTAGAGTGTTGAAGCAGAGAAAGACGCGGACTGACCCAAGATATGATTGAAGTCACAAGCTTCGTATGTACCGCCTTGATCCGAAAAGCTGAAGGAGAAGGAAGCAACACCTACAGTTGATGAGCATCAAGATTTAGATCGGAGTCTGCCGCAAGAACCAGCCAAATATCAAGATCAAGCTTCAAGATATTTATAGATAGGAATCTTGTAACTCGAAGTTGATAGGCTTAGCTAGTTTAGCTTTTTACTTTCCATTTTGATGTAATAAGGAGGTCAACAAGTAGTAGCAGCAGTACCAGCAGTGAAACCACAGCTCCTGGTAGTCTTAGCTACCAAAACTTCCAAAACTTCACTGACCCAATTCCTTTATAGCCAAGGATATGTAGGCAACCTTTGAGGCAAGGTTTAGTCAGACACTTGTCAAAAACTGCTTCTCATGGAGTGTCAAGGGGGAAAAAATCCCTCATAATTGCTCAATTATCTTTGCCTAAAAATCCTTTGTGTCTCCCAGCAAAGAGGGACAGCTGTGAGCGTGTGATTTTTGCCCTACATGAATTACTCTTATAAATTCAAACAAAATAATTTCTTTTATTTATTTGCTAATTTGTGGATCTTCATGGCATTTTCATTTAACTGTTTGCATTTTGTTTGTGCATTTTTACTAATGAAAAATGTAAAAATACGTGGCATGCGCATTTAGAATTTGATTTGACATTTTTTTATTTAGTCATTTTACAAAAAATGAAAAAATAGTCTAATTCGCAGTTTTAATTTTATGTTTGTTTTTAGGTGATTTTTCTGTTACTGTTGTTTTAATTATTTGTGACAATGATTATGTAGGTTTAATTAGCATTTTTATAGGTTTATTTAGGATTTTAAACTTAATTTAAGATATTTAGTTTTAAGTTCTTTGAGAAAAAAGAAAATTTGGAAATTTTTGAAAAATTAAAATTAGATCTGTTTAATAAAAGACCCAAATTGGGCAAATGCTATTAAATGCCAGCCCAAACGGATTCCCCCTAACTCGGTCCACACCCATCCCTAACCCGGTCTTGTAACCTCTAGAACGACACTGTTTCATGGGACTTAATCTCAGCCGTCTAGGATTCAAGATCAACGACTAAGAACCTAAGAGTCTTTAATATATGTATGTACAAACTCTCCCCCCACCCAAACCCCGTCTCTCACCATCACCCCGTGACCCTAGAGAAACTCGTCGTCTCCGCCGTTCATCATCGTGAACCGCCAGCAGGAAATCGCCTCCACTGATGGTAGAGCTCCGATAACCGCCAAAATAACATTATTGACTCCCCTCCCTCTTCTCTTTACAAACCCCCAAACCCTATCCCTCAAAACCAAGCCTAGCTCCTCTAATATTAATCAGAAGCTGTAACTCCTCAACCGTGTCCGGCAGAGCCACCTCCGCTGCCCACCATTTTTACACTATCGGTCTACCTGGACCCCCTCACCATGAATCAATTACTAGTTTCCCTCGAATCTTTGCCAAACATCCCAAATCTTGAATCAAAATTCCGGCAAAAACCGTACCACCACCAACCAGCCCCAAACCGACACCCTATTGCCTCCATAACCCACTCACCTCGAATTCGCACTCAATCTCACTCAAACATCTCCACAACTACTCAAAATTCGAATCTAGGATTTTCCAGAGTTCTCCAAATGGTGCATGAAGAGTTCCAAGGTTCGATTCAAAAGGAATTAAGCTAAGTCTTTTAGTTTGCTTTCTAATTTGTCTTAGCCTCATCTCTTCTCTGTTAATTTGTTAGATTTAAGTCAAAGCTGCATCAATCTCATTTGTTTAATGTCTAAGTTTAATCACTCCTAGTCGAGTTTATATCTGGTTTTTTAACTTTGATTTCATGTTAAATTCATGAGTTAATAAGCTTCAGTCTTTTCTGCTAAGTTGTATCAATTTCATTTATTTAATGCCTAAGTTTGATCAGTCCTAGTCGAGTCTATTTGTGGCTTGGGTTTGATGTTAAGTTCCTGAGTTAATTTGTTTAGTCTTCTCTATTGAGCTGAATTTCATATTAATCCCTGAGCTTAATTAGTTGTAGTAAGATTCATTTTAGTCTATAGGTTTGAATTTCATGTTAAGTTCCTTGGTCAATTAGTCTTAGTCTGTTTTGTTAGGCTAAATTTGATGAGTTCAATTAGATTTGGACGAGTCGCTTGGGATTTGGTGTTGGTTTGAATTTCATCTTTTTAAAGTACTGAGTACAACTCGTTCCTGAGTTTAAATTATATTTAGTTCTTTTTAAAGTACTGAGTACAACTCGTTCCTGAGTTTAAATTATATTTAGTTGTTATTCTTGTATATTGTTCAATTCAGGTTAGATTAGTCTTAGTTAATACTTAGTCTAGCCATGACAAAAGCATTGCATGTCATATGCATTCTCTTCATGATTATTTGATCAATTTGAACCTCGGCTGCTTGACCAAATAGGAGAGTAAATACAGGGATCATTGAGGGTAATTTGAGTAGATAACCTTAGAGAATATTGCAATAACAGAATGGGAAGCCCCTAGAATCTTCTAATATGGGGTTTTAATCTCATTTTTAGCTTTGGGATGGGCTGACTTGGGTAGCAAGTCAGGATTCTAAGGACTTTAAGACAAAATATAAAATAGAGAAGGACCAAAAGGCCAAAACCAAAATATGAAGCTTACCCTAGTTAGTTTCCTATAAAGGCATTGCCTTGGCCTTAGAGCAGGGGCATCTTCTTTCGAAATTTTTTTTTAGTTTACATAAAAAAAGAGCTAAATAGAAAAAAGGAGATCGGATTATGGACCATAGGGAAAAATTTCTAAAAATAAAAATACAAAATCAGCAGTAAATACCGTTCCATTAGCACTATTTACTCTTTGAAACTATCCAGCTCATTTCTAAATTCAAAGAGTGAAAATGGTTTAAGTTTAGGTCATTCGAATCTTTTTGGATCTTAGTCTATTTGAGAATTATTTTGACTCCAAGGTTTCGAGCTTGTTTTAATTGCTGCATCTGCTGGGTCAGATTTTTCGCTGTTGTTGCTTTCTGCCTTTAAACTCATTGGTGTTTATTGTTGTAACCAGGTATTCCTTGCTCTCTAGGAATTGACATGCGAGCATACAAGTTGTAATTGCCTGAGATTCGCAATGAAAGGATGAAATGTGCTTCATCAATGTCTAATTCCTGGCTAAAAGTTCCTGAATTTAGTAGATTAGTATAATGGTATTTAGCTTAGCTTATATATCTCAATACAGTAGTAGTGCCTCGAGATTCATGTGCTCCTTCATTTGACTGTAAATTGATAAATTCATTGGTTTGATTGTAAATATGGACTGTGGAACCCATGACTTGCTCATATTTTATCTAGTAATCTTAGTAGTTTAATTAGCAATCCATGTTAGCTAAAAGTTTCCAAAAACTTTGTTCTTACATTTGAAGCGTTGGCTTGAGTTTAATTCTGGACTATCACATGAGCAATGGAATCACCTTGGGATCCATTCGCTTGTTAAAACAATTTAAAGTGTGAAATCAAAAGGAGACTGATTCTTTTTAAAGATGTGTGATGTTAAGATAAATTCTCTTAATGATTTATTATCACAAAGGGATTGATTGTTAGTAACTTGTTAGCATAACGATTTCATGCCTGGAGCCCAAACTTAGTGAGTCATGAACTGGAATATATAATTGTGTTTGAATGAAGTATATACTAATGCTAAAAGATGCATGAATTGCTGAGCAATAGTCATTCTAGCACAACCATGACTTATTTAATGGATAAAATTCCTAGACTCATTCGTTTAATTAGCTCTATGTTATATAAATTCTTATTTGTCCTCTTTGATTGTTTTAATAATTATGTAGTCCATGTTTAGTTTTTTATAACTTCTTCCGTGACTCTCATGCTATACAGTAATCTCGAAGTAGGCTATAAAATAATTCATGAATATCCACAGTTTGCTTCAGTTAAGTATAACTTTTTAGAATAATTCGAGGCATGCCATGCCAAATAAAATCTCAAAACTCATGGCCCTTACTTAATTAATTTTAACTTAGAATTCAGGAAATGCCATTTAGCGAATTTTCGTGGCATCCCACAAAGTTAACAATGCGTTAGTTTCTTTAGGCGCGTCTTTTAACAATACTACCTTTTTAAACTTGGGTATGCATTTCATGTGACGCAATTGTAAATCCTAAAACGTAGAATAAAAAATATCTCGGATTGAGTGTGCATTTCATGTGACGCGATCCTAAAAAACATTTTAAACAACGTTCAATTTTCCTTAAAACTAATTAAAAACGGTAAATAATTTAAAATTTCACTATAGGTTGAAATATGCAATAAAATTAGATAAGAGGCTAATTGTAATAGTTTAAGCGACCGTGCTAGAACCACGGAGTCCGGGGGTGCCTAACACCTTCCCTCGGGTTAATAGAATTCCTTATTCAGAATTTCGTGGTTCGCAGCCTTCAATGGGAAAGTCGATATTACCTCGATATGGGGTTTAAAATAAACCGGTGACTTGGGACACCAAAAACAAGCCTATCCCATGTGACGACTCCAAAAAAATAAATAAATAATTCCATTTTCAATAATGTCACTTAAATTGGAAAAACTCCTTTGTACTACCTTCGGGTGTGTGAAAAAGAAGTGTGATAAGTGCATGTTCCAGCAAGCTCATTCCCAACCAAGACTGTGGGTATTCTTGAGGTGTGTGAAAAGGTGGATAAACAGAGGGCCTTTGTGTGTCCGAGTTTGCCACAAATAGTGCATAACATATTAACAACTTCGTATACAAGGTGTTGCTTGTGTGTTCCAATGTAAACATGGGTTTTGAGAGGCATTTCTAATGGTGTTTCTATGCAAATTCTTGCATAATGACCACGTGTGGTTGCTGAGGTGCAGGTATCCACTTTAAGTAGTGTTCTAATTTTTTCTCCTACTCGTTACAATTTTTCAGGTCATAAAACTCAGTAGGGAGTTCGGAGAGTCTTAACCAAATTGCTGTATAGGTTAGTTGAGCGTTAGAGGCTATAAATTTTTGTTCCCATTTACGAACAGAAATAAAGTGATTGAGAATAAATATTGGTCCATTGTGTAGGGTTGTGCACCTTCTTTTTTTTTTGGAATTTCACGAGGAAGAAATTACATCCCAAGTCAATAAGAGGTAAATCCTCTATTGGTTTCCATAGTCATGTGAGTTTTGATCTAAATGTTTGGTGGCCTACTTTGTGGATAAATACTTCGAGAATAACTGAATATTTTCAAGGCATGTATTATCTGAATTTATCTGCAAAGGTGATTGGATAAAGGTGTCATAGTGTAAGTCGATTATGATGGATTCATCTGATAAGTCAGAGGTACGGATGTGTTTGATGACATATGGTTGAGTGGTGACTGAATTGGTTACTACTCAGCAGTGTCAGAGCAAAGGTGAGTGAGTGTTTTGGAGGTGTGGAGTTTGAGTCTATGGTGGTATTGGTTGTGCTTGGTGTATCGAAATGTATGAAGCTTATGTCGGGTGGTTCCGACGGTGAAATTGCGGTGGTGGTAGTATTCATCGAGAGAATTTAAGAATTTTCCTTACGATTAACATGTAACACATCCTTCTACTATGTTAACTGAAATATTGAAATGAAAAATGAATATGGATATTAGGTATTTCCGACTAGAATTTGTAGCCAATAATTGTTGTTATTTTCTGCCAAACATGCTTCCCATGCTGGAAGTCTGCTCTTAATATATAAAGATCAACCATATATAGATATTTTAATATGTCGATCATTATTTGTGAAATTAAGAAACTTTCTACTACAATTATCTAAAAGTGACTGTACTTGTATTTAATTTTCTTTAATATACAATCTTGTATCGAATTCGATTTGCCAACAACATTCTTTTCTATTAATATAATTTCAAAATGTTGAAACCTTTTCAGAACAAATGGTGGAGTATGTTTTTTCTTTTTATTAACAACCACTTCCATATTGTAAACTATCCAACAGTTTCCTCACAAGAACAAAGTTTTATCCCCAGTCAAAAGCTAGTATAACGTAACAAAATATGCTACTAGATTAAGAATTTATCGACAACTCATTTTAAGATATAAAGCGATCAATATATAACTTATCGATTATTATTATAAAAATAAACAACAACAATAACAATCCAGTATAATCTCACTTAATGGGGTCTGGGGAGGGTAGTGTGTACGAAGGACCTTACCCCTACCCTGGGGTAGAGAGGCTGTTTCCTAATAGACCCCCGGCATCCTTCCCTCCAAGAACTTCCCACCTTGCTCTTGGGGAGACTTGAGCTCACAACCTCTCGATTGGAAGTGGGGGTTGCTTACTATCAGGGCAATTTCTCTTGTCTTAATTTAAAGTGCAACCCAGTATAATCCCACTTAGTGGGGTCTGACGAGGATAGTATGTATGCAGACCTTACCCCTACCCTGGGGTAGAGAGGCTGTTTCCAAATAGATCCCCGCCATCCTTCCCTCCAAGAACTACCCTCCTTTGCTCTTGGGGAGACTCGAACTCACAACCTCTCGGTTGGAAGTGGGGGTTGCTTACTATCAGAGCAAGCCCCTCTTGTCTTCTCTTGTCTTAATTATAAAAATAAAATAAAAGCGAAATATCCGAGGGGGCCTAAGCGTGTCTAGATCTTATAATGTACTTCGGGGGGGGGGGGGGGGGGGGGCCCCCACCATCCTTTGCGTATATAAGAAGCATGCAGCTTTCTTTTTGACAATTCTTATTCTAAAAGTGTTTTACGTAAGTTAATTAGGTGTATATAGAGAAAATGAAAGAGAAAGAAAGTGACTTGGCTTATGGGTTGAAACAAAGTGAAGATTTCTCTTGTTTTCAGCCAATTATTCCAAAGCCAAGTCACTTCATCTTTATGTGCTCACAGTGTAGATTAAAAAAAAAGTTGAGGAAAGGTACCTAAGGGCTAAGCATAAAAATTCATCTTAATCTTCAATATGAATATGTCGAAGTCATCCTTTTATAGAATAAGATGGTGATCACATTAACACACCAAAAGAAGGAATACAACCTCTAGATAAAAAGAAGAGAAATACCACCTGATAAAAGAGAGAAGAAAAACGACATGTGGATAAGAAAGCTCTATCATATCTTTTGGTCCCAACTTTGAACTGCACAATTAATTTTAGCCATATAGCACACGGAAGTATCGGAACCTATTAGCCCCACTAATCTAGATTAATACCATTGTATAGGATAAAATATATTCATATTTAATGATTACATGAGAATGTAATACGTGAAGCCGAAGAAAGAAAATAGTTGGGACCGAAAGCAATTAATGATCTCGCCTATCATCGGAGAGAATGATATTCATAAAAATAGAATAAATGTCTGTCATCCGATAGCATTAAATGAAAAATATTCAATTGTATTTAAGTGCATAACCCATTATAGAGAATATAACATTCACTGCCTACCATTATACAATCTTCAATGACTCTATTATCATTTAAGAGGGGCTTGATCTTATGACCTTGTTCCTTGGGTGTATCGATAAATAGTGAGCTCTACCATCATTATGAGGACACGAATTTTCTGACAAGCATATAGCATATTCTATCAAAAAGCTCAATAATATTTTACTTTCTTGCTTATTTATATTGTTCTTACTACCCCCGATAACTCTGTTCCTGGGACTAAGATATCTGCCATTTTATTTCAATTTCAAGGCTAGGTGTTACATTTCTTTGTAATTAATCAATTATTTATTGGATCAAACCATCTCACTTTTCTGTAAACCATGTATAAATTAAACTGTATCACTTTACGATTAAATAATTTGGCGCCCTCGGTGGGTTATAGACAATCGTGTAATTGAATTTATCCCTACATCTATTACTAACTTGTTTGATTCTTTGCTCGTAGCAAATATTATTAAAAATGTAGATTTTTGTGTCAATAACATACAAAATGTTGAGGTCCAAGGAAATAAGCCTCACACAAAGATTCCATCTGCGATAGCGGCAACGAGGGGTATGAGACCATGCTGGTTCACGGTGAGCAATATCCACGACATGTTCAAGAGGCAAACCCTGATGATGTTGAAGATGAGCACGTCGTTGAAATTGTAAGGATCCCAACGGAACAAAGGTCCATTATGGGCCATTTCTCTTGGCAGGATCAGGTCATGATGGAACTAAAACAGGAATTGTTGGGTGCTTTCCACAATGCAAAGGGGCAAGGTGTAGTTCTTCTCGGTGTTCCCGTAAATCAAACAACGGAAAGGGCCGATAACAACACCCCATGGGGTGAAGTCGGCTTTGACAGGACCGAGGTGAACGATGGAGGATCCGATAATAACAATAAGAATAATCCATTTAAAATCAAACTCGTGCGGTTCATGAGGGAAATAATGCCCGAATGGATTAAATTTTGGGTGCACCACCAGTGCGGAAAGGGCCAGACTCAAAGAAGTACATACATAATTATCGTTCAAACAAAGTGTGATGCCACAATTAATCCCGAAGCGGTTCAAATACAAGACGTGCCAAAGTATGATAGGACTACAGATCCTCAGGAACATATCACCACCCATACAACGCTAGTGCATGGAAATGATTTAGCTCCCAAAGAAATTGAGTCAGTCTTACTGAAAATGTTCAAGAGACTCTTACGAAGGGATCCCTAACACTGTATTCGATTTTGCTAGAGCACACCATAGACTCCTTTAAGATGCTCACGGACTCTTTCATCAAGGTCCTTGTCGGTGCCCCAAAGGTGCAGGCTGGAAAGGTCGACATATTCAGGATTGCACAAGGAGAATATGAGTTGTTGCAAAAGTTTGTGACTAGATTCCATAATGAAAGGATGTTGTTACCGGCCGTACCCAATGAATGGGAAGCTGAACTGTTCACCGAAGGTCTGAATTCAAGAAGTTTTGATGCTTCCCGAAAGTTGAAATAAAGTTTGCTTGAGTTCCACGTGATAATTTAGGCAAGTGTTCTCAACTAGTACGAGTAGAATATAAGGATTAAGGATGATTAACTCGAATTCCTGCCATTGTCCATAGGTCAGGATTAGGAAAGGAATAATGAAAAATTTAAAGGTGATTTTGATACAGATTTATGGCCTTCAACGGGTCGGTATTGGACATATAAGCAGGTTGATTGACGCGGTAGAAGTTTTCGGTAGGCGGATAAATTTGCTACAGATAGGAGAACTAATCGTGACCGAAATAAAAGGTCGTTGAAGGAAAAAGAAATGTCACATTCTTGAGAATCTTCCTACCTATGACTTTTCGAATATAACTTCAACATCTGCGTAATGTAGCTGGTGTTGGCTACGAGGAACAATAAATAAACATGATTTTCGAAGCCAATACGATCCGATCCCAGTCAAAAGGATCCTAATTTGTGGTAAAAATATCATAGGACAAATGTTCATCGAATTAGAGACTGCCGACATCTGCATGAAGAGGTAGAAACATTGCTAAAAACGTCTATCTCAGAGAACTTTTGAGTGATCAGGCGAAAAATAATTACGGCCTTAGTCGGGATAACACGAGCCTTCAAATGCAAGAAAAGATCCTCCACATTTGATAATCAATATGAGTTTTGAGGGGGGAGGCGGAAAACGAGATTAGTAGTGCGATATTTTTGGCAGTAAAAAAGACAAAGGTGTCGGTAACACACAACAAGAGACTCTAGGAAGTCACCGAGGATGACATAACTTTCATGGAAGAATACATGGACGACCGACTGCTACCGCATAACGATTCCCTAGTAATCTCTGTAAATGTCTTAGATTTTTAAATTAAACGCGTTATGGTAGACCCAAAAAGTTCGGCCAGTATTATCTAGTAGAGAGTGATGGAGAAAGCTAAGGTCACCAGAAGTATCATTCGAGCCAGAAAACTTCTCGCCAGGTTCAATCTGACAAGCGTGACAACTTAGGGAAAGATCCTTCAGCCCACGAATACCGAGAAGGTGATGAAGACCACCCTTTTCAAGGTAGTATACAGTGATATGGCTTACAATATCATCATGGGGAGATCATGGTTGCAAGAGATTCAGGTTGCGCCATCAACATATCATCAGTTGCTGAAATGCCCAAATCCCAAGGGAATTAAACAAAAAAGAGGTGACCAACCGACAACAAGGGAGATGAATACAATTTCAATCTCCATTAGCTAAGGGAAGGAGCATGCAACATAGCATAACAGAAACCAGCACCTGCTACCAAGCCGAGCATAGTCAACCAAAAGAGTCAAATGAATCCTATCAAGTGCCAAGGTATTTCAAAGTACCAGAAAAGATGGACGAAACAAAGTCCACAGTGGAAGAACTTGAACAAGACGCATTATTCAAAAAATTCTTGGAGAGGAAGTTCCACTTGGTAACATGGTTGCACATTGAACTCAGGCATGGATGTATTGAATTTCTTAAATTGAATGTTGATTTTTAAATGGTCACATACGGATATGGCAGGTATCCCTCTAGAAGTGAACGTGTACAAGCTAAGCCTAGACCCCAACATCCCTCCGATAAGACAGAAAAAACATCCTATTGTCGAGGTCAGAAATAAATTTGTCAAAGAAGAGGTAACTCGCTTGCTTGATATCGATTCAATCTTATAGGTGTGGTATCCTGACTGTCTAGCAAACGTAGTAGTAGTTCCAAAGAATAATAAGTTTTCATGTGCGTAGACTATAAAGATTTAAATAAGGCGAGCCCAAATGACTCGTTCCCATTTCCAAACATTTACCAAATAATTGATGCGATGGCTGGGCACGGGTTGATAAGTTTACTAGATGCTTGCTCCCGGTATAACCAAATCAAGATGAACCTGGACGATCAGGAAAAACTTCGTTCATAATAAACTTTGATACATATTGTTACAATTGATGCGTTTCGGGCTAAAGAACGCTGCAGCCATTTATCAATGGCTCATAAGCAAAATGTTTGAGAAACAAAAACGGAGAATAACAGAAGTTTATATAGATGATATGCTGGTTAACTCATTAAAAATAGGTGACCATCTGAAACACCTAAAAGAGACCTTTGACACCTTGAGGAAAAGCAACATGAAGCTTAACCCTGAGAAATGTGCATTCGGGTTCAGCTCCAGTAAGTTCTTGCAATTCCTCATGTGCAAAGGGGAGATCGAGGTTAACCCATATAAAATCAAAGTTATTGAAGACATCACGGACCAGCTATCAAGCATAAAGAGGTTCAAAGGATAACCAGGAAACTAGCCGTTTTCAGCAGATTTACTTTTCGATCTTCGAAAAAATGCTATTATATCTTCCCATTTCTCAAAAAAAGAATAACTTTGAGTGGACATCGGAATGCCAGCAGGCTTTAAAGGATCTAAAAAGGTATTTATCAAGTCCTCCATTACTGCCAAAATCGAGGGAAGACGAACAACTACTGATTTACTTAGCAAACTCAAAGATAGCGATAAGTATGTTATAGTCTGGAAGGATGAAGATATGCAATCTACTATTTAATATGTAAGTAAAATTTTGACGGGAGAAGAAACTCTCTACCCACATCTAAAAAAATTAGCCTTATCCCTCGTAGTTGCTGCTCAAAAGCTAAGGCCTTCTTTCTAATGTCACCTGGTGGTTGTGGTGACAACTTTTCCCTTGCAGACTATTATTCACAATCCTGAACTCTCAGGTAGGCGGACCAAGTGTGCCATCTAAATGACCAAATTTGACATAGAATATAAACATACAATTGCAATTAAGTTGCAAGCTTTAACCGACTTTGTGGCTGATTTCAGTCCGGGATTTTTAGCTTTGGCAATAAAAGAACCAGTAATGGTGTTGGAATAGACATCAGGTGATTGGACCTTGTTGACGGATGGAGCTTCTAATGTGAAAGGGTTAGAACTTGGCATAGTGTTAACCACGCCTTCAGGAGAAACCCTAGAGTAGGCCATAAGAATTGTGCCTCTAAGTAATAATGAAGCAGGGAATGAAGCTTTGATTGTAGGACTCGAATTGGCCCTAGGCTGGATTCCGAGGTTATATAAATCAAATGTGACTCTAGTTGGTGGTAAATCAGGTCTACGAGATCTTTGAAGCCAAAGAGAAACGCATGCAACAATACATAAAAGGTCCAGGCTATGCTTGCTCAGTTTTAGGAGTGTTCAATTACGCATATCCTGGGGGAAAAGAATACAGAAGTAGATGGACTAGCTAACTTTGGATTGTCGATAGAAATGAAGAAATCAGATTCCACTCGGGGTACTACAACTTATGCATCTTGTGTTGGATGCGGATAGATATTACGAGGTAAACACGAATAATTTTGTCTAGGACTGTAGAAATAAGATTATAGACTATCTCGACCACGGTAAATTTCTTGAAAATCCTAAGGAATCTCGGGCACTGCAAACTAAAGCTTCTCGATACAGCTTCGGAAGGGGTCAATTGTATAAAAGATCCTTAAAATGCCTGTTGGCCCCGATGTTTAGGAACCTCTGAAGCTAATATGTTATGCAAGAATCCATGAAGGGATCTGGAAAAATCATTAAGGAACATGTTGCTTAGTATTAAAATTAATCAGGGTACGGAACTATTGGCCTTGAATGGAACAAGACGCCAAAGCATATGTTTAAAAAATATGGTAAATGTCAACACCACATCAACAGGAAAAGCTATTGCACTTAGTTTTCTCACTATGGTCGCTCATGAAGTGGGAAATGGATATCGTAAGACCACTGCCATCTACCCCCGGTAAGGTAAGATTTTTTTGATTTTAACTGATCATTTTTTTTATGTGGGTTGAAGTAGATCCTTATCAAGGATTGGCGAATGTAAAATGGTAGATATTTTGTGAAAGAACATAATTTGCAAATTTGGGATACCAAAAGAGCTATCCTGCGACATCGGGCCACAATTTATAGGCGCAAAGGTCACAAAGTTCCTTGAAAACTTGAAAATTAAGAGGATCACATCATCACCCTATCATCCAAGCACAAACGACCAAGGAGAACCAACGATTAAAGTGATTATACAAACTCTCAGAAAGAGGTTGGAAATAGCTAAAGGTAAATGGACCGAAGAGCTGCCAGGTGTACTACGAGCGTAGCGAACAACGAACGAATCTAACATAATGGAGACACCTTTCTCTATTATGTACGGGGTAGAAGCCCTAATCCCGGTCGAAGTAGGAGAACCTACCCTGAGGTATTTCTAAGCAAACGATGAAGCAATGTTAGTCAATTTAGAGTTGATCAATGCATGTAGGGACTTTGGAATGTATAAGGATGGGGACCCAAAAGTACAAAATAGAGAGATAGTACAATCAAAGAGCCAATTTCCTTTATTTCAAAGTAGGAGACTTGGTTTTAAGGAAAATAACTCAGAACACTCGGGAGCTCAATGTGGGGAAGGTAGGTCCAACATGGAAGGTGTCTATCGAGTTTCAGATATCACCAGGAAGGGTCATATGAGTTAGTAAACCAAGAAGGAGAAAAGTTTCCAAGTACATAGAACGTGGCAAACCTCAAGTGATACTATTACTGATAAACATCGCTTGTATTGAAAGTATGTGCTGCACTCTTTATCCACTCGTCCAATTTTGTCCCAATTCGTTTTCTGCAAAGGTATTAAATGAGGTTGCAACGGAAAGCGTACTACGAAGGATGCATCATCATCAACAATAAGACCTTAAAATGACAAGGAATGAAATGGCAGTCACGATAGAACAGTTAGATAACCTTTAGATCAATAGTAAAAATTCCTACTGGGAAGCAAAATTTTCTACCGGGCAAGGGTAACCTGACCGTTCATGATTACAAGACACTAGGGGATTGTTATATAGTCTTTGGCTCGATAACAAAGTTCCCAATGGGAAGTGAGGCTTGTTACCAAACTAAAGATTATCTAGCCATCCATCAGTTAGATCTCCACGATCAAGTCTTCCAGTGTTCAAACTGTAATTATAAAAGAGCCCTTTTCTTATAAAACTCTCATGTTAAAGGATTAATTTCGGAAGAATTATTTCCTGGAACTCAAATACTAAATAGAACCCTCACGTTGAAGAGTTGATTTTAGGAGAACATATGCCGGGAATCTAAAAACTATTGGGGAAAAATATACCCGAAGCCTCGCATATCTCGTCACGGAAATCTTGTGCAAACATTTAAATAAAAAGATGCAAAAGAGCAAAACTATCTCAAACTCTTAAACAGAAAGGAACGCAAAAGAGCAAAACTTGTTCGTACACTTAAAAAAGGGGCGCAAAGAGAAAACCTTACACGACACTTGAACAAAAATATACTTCTACTCACAATAAAATGTGCAAAACAACATAAGTACAAAAGTGTAAAAAATAAAGCAAAGACCATGTTGTTGCAACTCCGGGACCCAAAGGAAGAGAAGCATTTGCACCCATAGGAGAGGTGGATAGATACACCGTCGGTTTTATATCTTGACCATAAACATCACCTCCTTTTATTTCTTCTTCAGTTCTCGAGAACTTGAAACCGAACTAAAAGAATCAGTAGCATCAAGCTAGACTGGAAGACACTTTGTCGCGGTTAATTCCAGCTAACGAGCCCTAGCGATTTCGGCATCAAAGTCAATGATACCAACTTTGGCCTTTTCCAAGGTTTTTCTACTCATACTAGACATTACATATGTTTGTTTAACAATAAGGGAAGTTGCTCGATGAGGGAGTTATTTTTTAAGTCTATTGACCTCGACAAAAAGGTTATCATACATAGATCTGGTAGATCGGAGGCTGACATCACGCTTGTAGATGGTGTAGCTAAAAACTCAAATACGCTCGATGGTCCTATTATGCTTCTCCTCCAACAGGGCATACTCTTCCTTCGTAGCAGTAAGCTCTTTAGCTTTGGACTTTAAGGCTGCGTTTAAATTATGCAATCTGTTAGCAAAGGCAGCCTCACGATCGAATGCAACAAGAAAGACATAATGGACCTCAACCTACTTGGCCTTAGTTTCTTCAAATTATGCCCTTAACAAGGCGACCTCCTGGCTAAGAGTTATCACTTCTTGCTCGCTTTGCTGCAACCAAGCCTACAATTCAATAGTTTCATCAACTCGTGCTTCTAGCTCTAAGAGGTGAGCAACATTCTGGTCTCGCTCGGACAAAAATTGATCCCATTCAGAACTAAGTTCTTCCTTTTCACGAATCAACCTTTGAAGGCCCTCAGAAGTAAGGAAGCTGGCCTACAAAACAAAAATGCAATTCAAAATCCTACCATAATAAAGATAGAGGAAATAACAGAGAAAACAAATAATATATCGATGCTATGTTATGCATGGCATTATTCAATAAACACTCTTCCGAGAGATTTTGTATCGTATCTCTATCTTTTTTTGAAGCCAAAGGCTTCAGTTAGTTAGCAAGCTCCACTAGCCGGGAAAACAAATGGTATCCCATAGAGACCGAGAGTGTAACATTCCCCCTTCTTTGGGGGATCTTCGGAGGAGACAACATAATTTTGACCCAAATTCCCATAAGTTGGGTATTAAGAAAGAGGGAAATCCCCCTCTTAGGAAGCTACAATCGGTAGATATGTTGTAGCAGTTACATGTCATGGAGGTAGAGTTGGTGAAGAAGGCAATGATGCTGATGGCAAAGCAGTCGTGACAAAGGTTGTGTTGGTTGTTGGTTGCTCATCATTTGAAGACTGAATGGACCCGGTACTCAGCCTCTTGCTACTGAGTGTGGCGACTAGGACTCAAAAAAGAGAGCTGGAATTTTTTACCATATCAAACTCCCCCAGAGGGCTGAGGCATCGTCCTCGGTTGGTATAACTGACTCAACAGAATGAGCATTCTGATAAGTTGAGGAAGGCGATCGTCTTCTATGAAGAGAAGCCCCCTTATCATTGGCTTCTCCATCATCGTCGATCACGATGGTGTTTATTTCCGGCTCAGGCGCGTCACTCATCACATAACTTCTAGAGACTACTCGGGTGCGACATTTTTTGCCTTTTTATTTATTCCCCCGGCCGCGAAGGAATGTCTTCTTTTTGGTTGTTGTTCTTTGGCCGGGGACTCCGAGAAGAAGCACTTGTACCGGAAGCAGGCCTGGAGATACATGTTCGAGCAAAAGCCTCCTACAATAGCCTCGCCACATTAGCAAGATTAGCCAAAATGTCCTTCTCGAGGAAGACAACAGAACCTTGGGGTAGGCCTGAATTTAACAAGAGGAAAAAGGTTAATTAGTTTTTATTATACAAAAGGGAAAAACAAGATAAGTCTAACCTACCATGATTTTTGGCCGTCCGCCCATATTTAAGGGATAGTTCTTTCCCCGTACCTGTCTCGGGCATAGTAACATCCAAAATCTTTTAGACCCAGTGGTCCAAGCCTTCGACCATCGGCGGAATCCACCGAGTCGCTGAATTAAGTGAAAGAAGAAGAATCGACAATAAGATAGGATGATCTTTAGATAGAAAAATAAATAAGCGATGAACTTATACGTACAGTTTCGTAATTCAGGAAAGGATGAAGTCGTGGCCAGAATGATATCCCTGGTGACAACTGAAACGAACTATTCCATCCATCCACGGACATTGTCATCATCTATATTGACTAGTAGGGTATAGGTATTGAGGGAATAAATGTTCATTAATCGAGCTAGGGTTAGCTCCTCTCTCGTCTCCTTGCGCAGACGCTAAAGATAAGCGACTATCCTCCATACAAAGAGACTTACTTGCGCCAGGCATACCTAGTAACGGATGCAAAACTGCGCATTAACGGAATCAAGCTCCCTTCTCAACGAGAATGGCCCCAAAGTGAAGGGATACGTATAAAAATATGTAAAATCCTTCTTGGGCAAGGTTATCTGCTCCACCAGATCAGGAGCGATAATATCTAAATCATGTCAATGGTAGTCTTCTTTTACAGAAAGAATGCTGGAAAGGAGAATGGAATAGGGATACACCCAATGGCCTACGTACGAGATTTAGCGGAAGGATACTTCTCTTCGAAGTCTTTTATTGTGATAAGACTTCTTGGGATGATGGTGCTCACCGTAGGAGGAGAACCACCATTAACTTTAACTTTGTTTTTTTTGTAGCTAGGGTTTCTGGAAGAAAAAACCATTTGTAATAGAAAGGAAGAAATGGTTTCACTGAAGAAAAAGGTTAAAGGAAAGTTGAAGACAAAGTGAGAGTTGAGTAAATAGAGATTGAGAAAATTTGGGGAATTATGAATTGTAAATGAAAAAGTTTGATGGGTATAAGAAAAGGAATAAGCGGCTAAAATCGTGGCCATAATTACCTCGATAACCGGAAAAGGGATGTTTATCCTGGGTTGACATGTGTGCGGACATTATATGTTGAGTGACGTTCATATAATCAACCATCATACACTTTTCAAAGAGGGTCAAAGAATTTCCTGCCAAAAAAGTACATCTACCAACTTTCCGGTGACACAAAGTTATGCAACCAGAAAGTAGGAGGCCTATCTGTATCAGATAAAATATGTTCATATTTAATAATTATACGAGAAAGCAATACATAGAGCTGAAAACCGAAGACAGTTAGGCCCGGAGGCGATGATCTCTGTTGTCATCTGAGATAATGATATTAATAAAGACAATAAATACTTGTCACCCAATAGTATTTGATGAAGAATATTCTATAGCATTATTTACAAGGCCCATTACAGAGAATATGACATTCACTATGAGCATGTGGTTTTTGCCTCGCGTGAATTACTCCTATAAAATTCTTAGATTTAGGATTTTTTTCTTTTAATTATTTGATTTTTTAGGATTAATTGCATAGTTTTCGTGCTTGTTTGCATTTTTGTGTGCATTTTTATTTAAATAATTCATAAAAAATACAAAATATTGCATTTGCATTTAGGATTTGATTTTACATATTTTAAAAAAAAATTATTTGTAATTAGGATTTTACAAAAATACAAAAATCAAAAATTTGGATTTATCTTTGCTTTGTTTAATTTGAATTTTGTTAGTTTCTTTTAAATTGATTAATTGTGTGAATTATTAATTAGAGCTTAATACAATTAGGGAAGTTAATTTAATTTTATGATTTAGTTTAGTTTTATTTTTAATTTTAGTTTTAATGTCAATTTGAAAAATAAGAAAATAAGAGAAAATAAAATGAAGTCTAATAAGGAATGCCCAATTTGGGCGAAAATACCCCAGCCCAGTCAATTTAACTACCCAACCCATCCAAATTCGCCCAGAACCAGCCCAAACCCATCCCCTAACCCGGTCGAGTCCCCCATAACGTCGCCGTTTATCAAGGTTTAATCCCAATCGTCGAGGTTTGATGATCTAACGGCTGGGAAGCTACGATAAATAAATATATAAATTTCCTAACGCTAGCCTCCCATCTCCTCTCTCACACTCAGCCAAACCCTAGATACCACCCATAATTTCGCTGCTCACCGTCGTCCGCTGCAGGACAAAAGTAACCCACGGCGGCTGCGGGTCTCTGAACCCCACCAAATTAACACCCCAGATTCCTCTCCTTCTCCTCTTTCCAAATCTCCAATCTCCGTCCCTTGAATCCTGCCTGAGCTTCTCGAATATAGCTTAGAAACACTGACCCTCCGCCATGACTGGTGGCGCCACTACCCAAACACCACCAAATTAAAACCACATTATTCCCATGGGCTCCTCTTCCCCAATCTCACCCTCTCAACCCTTGAATATACCTAGAACTCTTCAAATATTGCATTTGAGTTGAAACCCTAAAATCCAATATTGATTTTCATGGAGTCCGATGGCATGCACGGTCTAGGGATTTCTATTTCTTTGCAAATTGTGAAGTTTTTGAGTCAACGAGTTGATGTCGCTAATTTTTTCTTTACTAAGAACAAATGGTCGATATTGGTTAGTTGAGTTGTCCGTCTTTTGAACTCTCAGAATCTTGTGGTAAGTCCCTTGCCTTCATTCTTCTTTTCTATTATTTTTCTTCTTTTTTGTTGATATTTGTCTTATTTTCTTTTCAATGAACTTTGACCAGCCTGATTAAGTTGCAAATGACTTTTGTTTCAATGTAAGAAATTGATCCCTAATGCTCTTATAAATTTGGTCATTAACTTAATTACAATTCTGATTCCTCTCTTAGCTGCTTAGTTTCGATAATGTGGTCAGTTTCTGGTTTGCTTTTGTTTAATGATACTTCAATTAGTGTATGTCTAATACTCGAAACAATTAAACATTATCCTTTGTTGTTTGTTGTTTGGACAAGTCTCATTTTGTTGATGCCTGGGTTTTGAAGTCATTCCCAGGGGCTCATTAGAGCCATTAGGCCATGCCCATTAAAACTTTAAGCCCACTTGGGTATGCAACCCATTGTAGCCTGACCAATTGACCCTGATGTCTCTAGGGTAAATAACAGGGTAGTCAGGGGTAACTTAGGAACTCTAGGTTAGGGAATCTTTAGTAACAGCTTTAGAAGCTTCCAGTTTGGGGTTTAAATTGAAATTGCTGATTTTGGTAACTTAACTTGGAAAATAAGTCAATAAGTGAAGGGTCTCTAAAATAAAAAAACAAAAATTAAAAAGGGATTATAATGCAAAACAAAACCTGAAAGGTTCCCTAATTGTTTGCCTATAAAGGCATCACACCTTGCCCTTGAGATCAAGTTTAAGAGCCTAAGAGAGAGAGAGAGAGAGAGAGAGAGAGAGAGAGAGAGAGAGAGAGAGATATCAGATTTGCAGAGAATTTTTTAGAATCAAATACATAAGAGCATACAAAACTAGAGAGGTAGATAATCCTAGAAAAATAAAAATAAAAACAGTAAACCCTGCATAAAATATTATTTTATTAAAGCTTTCCTGTGATCTTTCAGGTATTCATGTGTGGAAACAAGCCTTGAATATTCAGAAGTTAAAATTAGTTGAATGTTCTTGGTAGTCAAGTATTTGGGCCAGTTTATTGTTGGTGTTTGATTGCTGGGGCTTATTTAACATTGTTACTGGTTCAAAACTTATTCCAAAATTGGTTTCCCTTGATCATTTTTGGGTTGACACATTGTTGCTGGCTTTATCTGTTGCCGTTAAATTCTGCTGTTTGATTTACTACTACTGTTGTTACCTAAGCTCATAAGCTTCATTGTTTACTACTGTAATCACGTATTTTCCTTAGCTCATGCTTGAAGATTGCTCTCTGAACATGTAAAGGATATGATGTTCCTGTTGAATGAATATGATATCGGAAGTTGAATTCATTTTTACTGTTTTCATATTCCAAGTTAGATTTAAAAATATAAAAGTTGATTTGGTTTCTTGTTCGTGAACAGTGTGCAAGAGATTCTTATAGAGTATCTTTTATATGTATTGATGAACTGGACTGTGGACATTGATTATATAGATTCACTCTTGACTTTCTATTCTGATTTTAACTAAAGTTAGTACTCTGCCATGTTGTCCCTCGTGGCTACATTTATGCTCCATGTTAGCATATCAATTTATGGCATGTTATAAACATTTGGAGCTCATGACAAAGATTACTTTAAACTCAGTGTTAAAATGCAAATAGTTGTCTATATATTACCCTCATCTATCATTAGTTGTGTTAGCCTTGTTTAAAAGAAATAATAATCCGCATTGATTTGTAATTTTCAACATTTTAGCCTAAAATTGATCAAGCTCTAGTGAGGATAACCCATGATTTCAATTGCTAATAACAAAGCACTCGACCTTGGACTCAATGCTGGCCCTTTTCTACCATTTATACTTTTGTGTGAATGACAATATGAACCTTATGGTGATTGTGGGGGCTCACCTCTGAGTCCAAACCTTCCAAATGGAATCTGGGCTGCTTCGTTTCATGAGGCTGTCCAAAATAATTCTTTTATCATAGAATTTTAGTTGATATAAAATCTGTAATTCCATTTATAGTTAGATGACCAACCTTAATTAGATAATTAAGATGAACTATGCTAGATAATACATAGTTTTGCGACCCTCTGGTCTTTCGTTTAAATATCCTTTAAAATAACTAAGGTGCGTTGCGCCGAACAAAATCACGAATTCCGTGTCCCTCTTTCATTATATTTAAAATTCTTAGAAATCGGGACGTGCCATTTAGCGAATTTTCACAGTCTCCGCAAAGTTAACAACACGTCAGTCGCTTTAGGCGCGTTCATTAGTAATTTTACATTCTTAAACTCGGGTGTGCATTTCATGTGACCCAAATCCAAAATGCAAAATGTTGGATAAGACGTATTCTGTATGGCGGGTGTATTTCATGTGACTCGATCCAAAGACATGTCTCAAACGATGTTCAATTTTCTTAAAAATTAATAAAAAGCGGTAAATAATTTCAAATTCTACCATAGTTTTGAAACATGTATTAAAATAAGATAATATGCCTATCATGATGGTTTAAGCCACCGTTTTAGAACCACGAAATTCGGGGGTGCCTAACACCTTCCCTCGGGTTAACAGAATTCATTATCTAGAATTTTTGGTTCGCAGACTTCACAAGAAAAGTCGAATTTTCCTCGATTTGGGATTTAAAAACTGGTGAATTGGGACACCAGAAAACAAACAATCCCAAGTGGCGAATCTGAATAAATAAATAATCTTATGTCGAATAATGTCACTTAAATTGGAAAAACTCCCTTATACACCATCCTTAGGGGTAGTGTGTAAAAAAGGAGGTTTGACGTTCTCTGCCCACCATTTCACAAATCTTCAATGACATTCACTGCCCACCATTACACAAATTTTATAGTTTCCTAGGCATAACTATAAATAGTATGCTCTGCCATCATTGTAAGAACACATATATTCTATCAAAAGCTCAATGACATTTTACGTTCTTGCTTATTTATATTGTTCCTACGGTCTCCGGCAGCTATATATTGCATTTCTGTCTAATTCATCGATTATTTTATGGATCCAATCGAGTCACTTGTCTATAAACTATGTATAAATTCAACTGTATCGCTTTACGGGTAAACAACCATGTGAGACTATTAAGGGGAAAATGCTCCCTACAAGAAATTCTCCATTTACTAGGCTCGAAACCGAGACCTCTAATTAAGAGCAAAGATATGTCGTTCACTCTACCGTATCCCTTAGCAGAGGTAGAGCTAGGATTTTAACATTAAGAGTTTTGAAATTTGCAAAAATGATTTTAAGTGTTAATGACTGAGCTCTAAATTTAATATTTAATTTATACATATATAATAAAATATTAAAAGCAAATATACTATTTGAACAAAAAATATTAAATTTTACCGAACCCGTAGCGGGTTCGGCCTTCCCTGTCCCCTGGTGGCCGGTATGGCTGTACTGCATATATTCATAACTCATTTGAATTGTCACAGAACAGAAATTGTTCTATCCTCATCTTGTTATGGTGCACGTACGTGTGAAGAGAGAGATTTTTCAATAATTCTGGTACTTCCGCGAGACACCTATTCTTGTGATTTGACACTTTGAGCTTTGAATACCCTTTTTTCTTTAATTTATCGTTGTCAACTTTAGCTATGCAATTTTTCGCTTTTTAAAATAAAATTTCCAACAAAAAGAAAAAAGTTAGAGGTCTCTAGCTTGATGTCAGCATCATGAAGAAGAAGAAAAAAGAAATCGAGAAAGCTAGAATTATGAAGTGTGCGTCCATTTGAACAAAATAGATATGACACATACTTCATGGAAGTGGGCAAATAAATAGATATAAATTCGTTTTTATCTGTATTTAAATTACATACGCAGATAATGTAATATATAGCAGGTTAGTGTACTATTTGGTACTACCACCCTCATAACAAATCATCAATGTGCCAATAGCAGTCATAATCATATATAAATTATTGCCAGTATTTGTTTCTAATCACATTTTCATTCTAAATAATAGTTAAATGACATCGAAATTATGGTGTTCATTATTTATGGATGTAACGAATCAAGGAACTGAAATCTAACATAGTATTATCAGTTATGACTTGACAAAAAATTGAATTAATTGGTATGATTGCCTTTTAATGCAACACCAATTTAAGTGACACTCGAAACATAAGCATGAAAAATAGAAAATGAGTTCCACTTGAGCTACATCTCAACTTTAACATTTGTTGAATTCGCCACAAAAGCTTAGTGCAAACTAATCAATTTCATAAAATAAAAAAAAAATAAAAACTTACGGAAAATGAAAGACGATCTCTCTATATATCCCTCTTGTAGCTGTCAATCACTATTTTTGTCCAACTCTCAAAAAGTATATTCACTCGACTGTTTTTTTCTAAATTAAAGACTCCTACATCATGCACGGCTCACGTCTGTAATAATTCTGAGATTCATATGGGCCTAATTTTAATTAATTATCAAGAAAAATCTTTTAACTTTATAAATTTTCAAGTATTGGAACTCCATTTGTGATTTTTTCCTTAATAGCCATAAGTCCAAATTTGCAATCACGGCGACAGCTAAGCAAGACATCGGACGGGTTTACCACAAAACAACGATCGATGGTCATTGTAACAAAGGACGACGAACAGAAGTGAGTAGCTGAATAAGATAGCAACGGTAGTTTAAACTTAGAAAGAGACACGGAGAATATGTCTTTTGAATATTTTTTATGTTATACTTTTTAGGGTTTTTTGGGAAATGTCCTTTACAATAGGAGGAGATAGTGAACAAGAAAGGGATCTGCCCTTTTCAAAGAACAAAAACACATTGTAAGAGAAGAGAGAGAATATACGAAAGAATCATCTTATTCACATTATCAAAGTGCATATTGTTTAACCTTCATTCATAAATCTTTAGATTCCACATTCATAATAGCTGCGGACACTTTTTGTATCAACAAAAAGAATATCTATCTAATAACATAATTATTAAGTGACAGTTCCTTTTCATTATAATTTCTTGCATTCATTGCACATTTATGATAGTATATACACTATCAATCATATCACATTAAGTTTATTGGTTAACTTTGCTAAACTCTTCTCATTGTATTAAACTTTTCTTCTATTTGATCTAGGATTTGTTAAGCTCAACTAAGATTCACTCTTTAATTTATTATCAATTGGTCTAGCAATTATTTGCTCAAACAATTTCCCGTTGTCTATGGGATCTTTCTGGATCATATAGAAAAAACACATCTCTTCCTTGTGTGCACCAACAAAATAATGGCAAGAAAAGAATAAGCGAGGTTGAAAACGATAGCAGGTCTCACTAATAACATATTGAAAACCATCAACGAAGATGACAGGGAAAACGATAAAAATGCGACACCGAATGCCACACCCAGGCGAAGTGCTTTTGCTCCCCCCACCGCCCTCCCGAGAAAGCATAACTGTTTCTTGCGAAAAGGGAGCTTCTACGTCAACAACATAGGAAGCACCAGCAGCAATAAAAAGACTACTGGAAGAGTGGCTATCAAGCATTCAAAAAAACATACTCGATAAACCCAACCAAAAGGAGGACAAAGATACTGCACACGTAGATATCATAACAAGCACTAGCAAACAAAATGCCCCCCAAATAGGTAACACTCATGCCCCTCTAATGTAGGTAACAATGCACTTACAACCATTCATAAGAAAGTGGAAGAATTTGAAAATTGAAACAAGACGATCAATGATCAGAAGAGACGATCAATGATCAGAAGAGAAAACATCAACAAAGGACCGACAAGATACCGGGCGCCCCAAAGTTGGTATCAAAACAAGACGCTGGTCGATTCATCAAACAACTGTACAGCGAAGGAGCAGCCCCAATGAAATTCCCAAAACCTTCAAAATACCTCCGTATTTGAAGATAGATGATGGAAGTACAAACCCAGAAGATCATATCATTTATTACGCCACAACAGTGAAGGGCAATGACCTTTTGAAGGAGCAAGTACCATCAGTGCTACTGAAAACAATTGGCGAAACCCTAACCGCGGTGGTATTTTGAGATATATGATGAAAGTACGGACCCAGAAGATCATATCGTTCATCATGCAACACGGTGAAGGGCAATGACCTTTTGAAGGAGCAAGTACCATCAGTGCTACTGAAAAAATTTGGCGAAACCCTAACCGAGGAGCTCTAACCTGGTACTCACAATTGTTGGCGCGATCAATAGCAACGTCTGATGAAATGGCGGACAATTCTGTCATCGCTCATGCATGGGCTAAAAAGGTAGAAACCAGGGTGAAAGATATATTCGACATTAGGAAATAACCTGGTGAAGGACTCAGACTTCATTGCCCAGTTTAACAGGGTGAGAATGAGCCTACTAATTGTATCAGAAGCGATGGCGATAACGTTAACGACCTATTAGAACGGGTTGAGCAGGAACATGCCGAGAGCAACCAGAAAAATATTAACCAGACTCATGAAATATCCTCCCACCACCAAGGAAGAAATCCACAATGCTTATTGCGCTAAGGTAAGAGCCGATGAGGATGACCTCGATTGACCGATATAATGGTTAAAGTCAGTTCAAACACAATCAAGGAAAGAACAATGTAACGACGATCGAATGGATCAATTAGGCCACTGTCTCATTCAAGAAAGATATTATCCCTATATCAGAACATCCATCCCCGACCACCTCGGCTTATGGATGGCCCTCCCCGACACACAGGGACTCAGTAAAACAGAGCTATGCATCCACTCTTATTTGCTTATATTTTTGTGTTGCCCCTTCAGAAATAGCGTATGCACTAACGAAGCTCGCATGAAGGTAAAATGGCCGCAAAATATGAAATCCAATCCAAATACTCGAAAGTTGAATGCTCTCTATGAATTTCACTAGGAGTGGGGTCACAAGTTAGAAGATTGCATAGGTTTGCGACGCGAAGAACCCATGGACCTCCAAAGTCCACCTCTCCCGCTTGCACCATCCAAATGATCATCGATAGAGGCGGAGGGGCAGAAACCAACCATGTGAAATTCACCACTACACACAAACTCAAGCGGTAGATCACTCACGAATGTTATGATGATCTCGAAGATACTATCGTCTTCGATAAGTCAGATACCGATGGTATGACTTTCCCTTATTACAATTCTCTTGTTATTACTTTAGTATTTCAGATATTGATGTGAAAAGAATAATGGTGGATGACGGAAACGCACACGTGTATTATCCATCACGAGTCCTGTACGGATGAGGCTCGAGGATAAGATAATACCACGTTGAATAACACTAATGGGTTTTAACAATGCACTTAAGCAAACTTCTTGAGAAATAGTGCTACCCATCCTAGCCGGGGGAGTCACCTTAGAAACAACATTTCATATCATGGACCAAGATACAACTTACAACGCCATCATAGGACGGCCATGGATGCACGCCATAAGGGCCTTCCCGTCAAGCCTCTATCAAGTGATCAAGTCCTTACTCCATGAGAAATAATTTAGCATCCGAGGCAAACAACGCATAATGCAACAATGCTATCATATCGCCCAGGATTGCACACACACCCGGCAACTAAAAGGAGCCATTGCAGAAGCATAACCATTAGCAATGTCGAGAATCAAATCCGACACACAGACATATGTTATTAATGATTCTGACATCGTGGAAGCAGTTGAGTCAGCAATAGAAGATCTCCATCCTTTCCAAATAAACAACAACAATAGCACAAAGAAGGCTTATGTCGGGAACAATCTCTTGGAACCGGGTATATTTCACAAGTTCTTAACGGACAATGTTGATTTGTTTGCCTTCTTCCATTCAGAGCATTCCAAAAGACATTGTGAGGCATAAGTTGAATGTCAACCCGCTCTATCCACCGGTGCGACAAATAAAGAGAAAGTTCAATACCCCAATTAACGAGGCCGTCAAAAATGAAGGTAATGATCTGCTCGCCAATGGTTCTATCGGAGAATAAAAATATCCCTAATGGGTCGCAAATGGGGTAATGGTAAGGAAGAAAAATGAGAAATGGCAGGTGTGCATAGATTTCACATATCAAAATAAAGCATACCTGAAAGACTCTCTTCCTTTGCCTCATATCGACCAACTCATCGATGCAATAGCAGGGCATGAACTGCTAAGCTTTTGAATGCCTACTCGGGTTACTACCAAATCCTCATGGAGGAGGAAGACAAGGAGAAAACTACTTTCATCATCCATCAGGGAACGTACTGTTACAAAGTCATCTCTTTCGGGCTAAAGAATGTAGGGGCCACGTATCAATGGTTGGTCACCAAGATGTTTAAGGACCAACTCGGCAAAAAATATGGAGGTTAACATCGATGACATGTTGGTCAAATCCAAAAGGAAAGAGGACCAAATCAACCACCTGACAGCGGCTTTTGTTATATTAAGACGATATGGAATAAAGCTAAATCCCAAAAATTCCCCCTTCGACGTAACCTCGGGAAAATTCCTCAGTTTCTTGGTATCACAAAGAGACATCAAAATAAATCCAGACTAGATCAAGGCTATTTAAAAAATATCTGAAATATTAACTAGCAAAAAACAAATATAAAATATGACATGCCGGATAGCCGCCCTGTTGAGGTTCATCTCACAGTCATTCGACAGATGCCATAAATTTTTCAATGTGCGAAAAAAGACAACGGGCTCTAGTGGAAGTCAGATTGCATCGAGGCACTGAGAAAACTAAAAACATACTTGTCCATGCCACCACTACTTGCTAAGGTAGAACCTGGTGAACACCTCCTAATCTATCTAGTCGTCTCAGAAGTTGTGGTAAGAGCAATTTTAGTCCGCGAAAACAAAGGTATGCAATCCCGGATTTATTATATCAGCAAAACTTTGGTTGACACCATAACGAGTTATCCCGACCTCAATAAACTGGCTCTGGCATTGTTCATAACTTCACGAAAACTTACACAATATTTTCAGTGTCACCCTATATCGGTGGTGATGACTTTTCCCTTCAGGAGCATCCAGCATAATCTTGAATTATCGGGAAGACTTGCCAAATGGGCCATTTAATTAAGCGAGCACGATATAACATATCAGCTCGAACGGAAATAATGTCGCAGGTACTCGCTGACTTCGTCGCCGACTTCAGTGCTGAAATATTGTCCAAGGTCGAGAAGGAAGTACTTTTCACCTCCCATAAGGACCAACCTCTGGGTCCTTCACACAGACGGCGCATCTAATGCATCACGATCTGGACTGGGACTCGTACTTGAAGTCCCAATAGGTGAAAAGATTCGCCAATCCAAATAGTGTCCCGAAATGACTAACAACGAGGCTGAGTATGAGGCCCTAATTGTATGTCTGAAACTAGCCCTCAAATATGGCACACAATGAGTTGTCCTCTGGTGCGACTCATAACTGGTTGTTAACCAAGTTACTGGTACTTTCCAAATCAAGGAGCAAAGGTTACAGAAGTATCAGGCAGAAATTCATAAGTTACTGCTATAATTTGATGAATGTTGACTCAACCAGATACCTTGGGCACAAAATGTCGAAGCAAATGGCCTCACAAAATTGGCAGCAATAACCAAAAATATCACCAAGTAGAATGTGGTCGCCCTCATCCACTTGTCAATAGACAAGATAGAGGTACATTCTATAAATTTTTTGTTGGGTCTGGCGCAACCACATTATAACATATTTACAGGAGGGAATACTCCTACAAGACAAAAGAGAAGCCAAAAGCTTCGAATGTAGGTGTCCAAGTACAACCTCATAAATCACGATCTTTATAAGAGAAAGTTCAGCTACCCTTTGGCAAAATGCCTATGGCCAAATCAAACAAGGCGCATGCTCGAAAAAGTACACAAGGGTCACTGTGGTGGACATATAGGCAACCAAGCTCTCGACAGGTGCCTCATTTGGATAGGGTGTCAGTGGCCCACTATGAAATGGAAGGCCCGGACTTCGCCAAGAATGCGAGTGGTGCCAAAAGTATGGGCCTATGATACGCCTAGCGGGCAAACTACTCCATTCCGTCACTTCACCATGTCTGTTCATTAAATGGGGAACGTACATTGTCAGACCCCTCCCAACGGGGCGAGGTAAGACACATTTCCTTCTAGTTTTAACTGACTACTTTTCTAAATGGGTGGAAACAGGTGCATTTTCCCAAATACACAAAAATGTAGTCATCACATTGGTATGTTAAAACATCATATGTCACTTCGGCATCCCTAAAGAAATCAGTGGCGATAATGGACCTCGGTTCACCGGGAAAAAGATGACCGATTTCTTCGAGAAATGGTGCATCAACCGAATACTCTCAACTCCATATCACCCCTGTGGAAACGGTCTAGTCGAATCCTCCAACAAAATAATATTGAACTTCCTAAAGAAAAAGATTGAGCACGCAAAAAGTCTTTGGCCGGAACTGCTACCAAAGGTATTATGGACCTACAACACCACGCCAAAAACAAGCACAAGCAAAATGCCATATTCATTAGTCTATGCGACTGACACTATTAAACATGTTGAGGTCGAAGAACCTAGCCTGAGATACTCCAATGAAAGCGGAACAAACAACAATGAGAACAGAAAACAAAACCTCGACAAAGTAGAAGAACGAAGATACATGGCATATGTAAGGATGGTAGCCAAAAAAACAAGCGGAAAGCTACTACAAGAAGGCTAAAACACGACCACTCAAAGTCGGGGACTATGTCCTCAAGATCAAAACACAAGCGATAAAAGATCCAAAAGAAGACAAACTGGCAACCAATTGGGAAGGGCCGTACGAAATCTCAGCGACCACAAGCAAATGGACGTTCCAACTAGAAACAATGAAAAGACAATTACTACAAAACAACTAGAATGTCACCCATTTTAAACACTTCAACTTCTAAAATGACGCCCCTCAAATCGGACTCTTTTTCCCTCACCCAAGTTTGGTCCCAATTAGGATTTCTTGGGTAGGGGGGGGGGTTTAATAGGGCGATGAGGGAGACGTATCGAAGTTCAAAGTATAAATCATCGCTTTGCCTGCTGACGAGCTCTCAAGGCCAAATGATGAAGGGACTAGATACAGGAAAACTCCAACATTTTATGAAACCGACATATACTATACTCTAGTAAATAAAATAAAACAACATTTTACTCACCATCAGTTTCATTTTGCATATAACATCCGAGTTGCTCTTCGAATGGGTTTACAATTTGAACAACTCAAAAAACACCCCGATGGCCAACGACTGTCGCTGAAATAAAATTAACCTCATTCGAATCATCAAATATTCAACCTCACTCGAATCGTTAACATTCGACGTCACTTGAGACAACAAATTAACATTTTGACCAACTCAAATAACACCCCTATGGCCAAAGGCTTTTGCCAAAAGAAAATCCAAACATGTTTGAACAATCTAATATAGGACCTTGCTCAAATCGTTAATGCTCGATGTCGCTCGAAGTACAACGAGCTAACATTTCGACCAACTCAAAAAAACACCTCAATGGCCAAAGGCCGTTGCCAAAAGAAAATTCGACCTCGTTCGAATCATCTAATATTCGACCTCGCTATAATAGTTCAACATTCCATGATGCTCCAAATACAACGGGTTAACATTTCAACAAACTAAAAATAACAACCCCTACGGACAAAGGCCATCGCAAAAAGAAATATTGACCTCGTTCGAATCATATGATATTCGACCTCGCTAGAATCATTTAACATTCAACATCGCTCCGATTACTGGATATCCAACGTAGCTCAAATCTCTTTATACAACATTGTTCGAGTTACTAAAGATCTACGAACATCTACGCCTAAGCCAGAGACCCCCTTATAGCGAAAACAGAAAATAATTCAGAGGAATACAATGAAAACGTAATCGTTCCATTACAACTGTAACATTACAAAAGTTTTTTACAAAGGGCCCAAAGATTCCCTCACGAAAAATAGCAAAGAAATAATAAAACGAATATTACAAGGTCATACGCCACATCATCTCCCGTACCATACTCCTCAATATACCAACAATCGGAGGTGAGCCTGTTCGCATTATCATCATCAACATCGTCCTCGCTAGCCGTACGAGATCATAACCACATGCCATATGGGTTGCACATGCTTTGACACACACATCCCAAAATTCTACCTCAAAAACTTTCCCATCGGCTTGCAGGGACATGTACACGTCAAGTGGAGCCTCGGCGTGGACCCATATCTCATATAACATCTGTGGCACGACAAGATCAGCCAGGGTTTAAGATGTAGAGGGTTGTGACTGGCATCTCTATTCCTACACATTCAAAGCAACAACTTGTTTGTTCAACACGGAAAACTCTGCCTCTAGATGTTCGATCAGCTCCTCAAATATGGCTACCATCAGCACGGAATTCTCCATCTCATTATCCTTCTCAGACCTACAAACACGAAGGGCCTCTTCTAATGTCGCTACCTCAGATACATCCACCACCCTGCCCTTTTCAGAACGAGTTAAGCCATCAGCGTAAACAATCAGCTCACCGCTCAAGTCGACGGCCTTTGCCTCTCGTCAATCAAGCTCCACAGTTAAGGTGGCTAGCTGCATTTGAAGGTCGGCATTCTCAGCCATCATCCCCTTACTCACCTCAAACTCGTCCTCAATATCCATAAGAGTCGCCTCAAGTTCACTATATTGGGCAATGGCCTTCATCAACTCTTAATCCCGCTCTTGCAGCTCTTCGATCTTTTGCGCCAAATCTTCTTCCTTCTACTTAAACCTGTCATGAAACAACTGAAAATTATTATCCTAAGTAAATACATCAGCCAATGCATGATGCTTAATGCGATAGTCCTTGTATTTAGAGGCCACTTTCCCAAAAATAGCCGTCCTCCGCTTATCCTTCCGATCGCGCTCGATCTCCATGATAAGAGTCTAACATGCAGAGGAAAGAATGGCAGCTTAAGAGTATTATACATACAAAAACAAATCCAAGAAATTAAAATAAGAGAGAAAGTACTTACCTGCAAAGCCACACCGGAAATACTTCGCGACAGCTTCACGTCACTCATCACCTAAAGCGTCGTACTCCCAGAAGCATCACATAATGGGGAAAAAACAAGGCTTCCTGCTCAGAGTTCACCAAAAGGTCGTAATTCGCGGGAATGACCATGCCTTGGTTAGGACCCTCCGTCTTTACTTCCATGTGGGTATGTTTCTCAAAGTAGGCTCGCACGTCTTCGTGGTTGATGTCCGAGCCTGAACCATCATCCTCTGCATGCACTACTTCACCTCCTCCGGTAGCGAATGATGCATTACCTTCAGTAGATCGCACAAGTCCCCCGTCTTGGCCTACCTTTTCGACCTTGTGGGACCTTCTCGCTAAAATGGAATCCTCCAGAAAAATGGCACATGTACCTAACCTAGGCAAAGGTACCACCCTCGAAGCAACAATTTTTGTTTTTTCATGGTCGATAACAATGACCTTTCCAAGCTCCACCCATCTCTTTTTTCTTGACGGCACTTCATCCCCGTTGGAAGACTCATCTACGAGGTGGTAGGTAGGATGGGGAGAGATCTCGTCCCGTACAATGGCATCCCTAGGAGAGTCCCTTATTGGTACAGTCTGAGTATGACCTCAACAGACGGACTCAGCTAAAGTAAACTACATCTTCACCGATGCAACAGCCTGGAAAAATGCCGGAATTGGAGCCTTCTTTTTGTAATCCAGCAGCCTATCAGTACAAGAGGCTGTGTCAGCAAATGACATTAGGTAATCAAAGGTCGAAACAAATAAACACTTACCAGAAGGAACCTTCAGTTTGAAACGTTTGAAGAAAGCAGCCCACTCAAATACCCACCATATGAGATAGTATGCGAGCCACCCAATGCTCAATACCAACGATGAGAAAGGAAGCACGTCGCTCAGCTATACAGAAAAACTACAGGTGAATAGAAGTCAGGAAGAACTAAAGGTGATAACAAAATACATCTGATACCTATAGTTATGATTCCACTACTCTGGAAATCCCATGGGGTACGAACCCAAGTGCTCCATTTTTCATAAAGAAGTACTTTTGCAAAAAATTTTGGCTTGCCCTATCATTCATTCCAAATACCTACCATATAGTTCCACAGTGTTGAAAATGTATTATGGTACCCCTATAGACGCTCAGGGACAATAAATGTAAAAGGTGGTGAATGCCGAGCTGGAACTTAGCTAGCTTTGCATACTTCGTCAATACTATGAAGATTTTATTCAAGTACAGAGACAGTTGTGCCGGGAAAAAATTCGTAAAACCAAAAAAACTCCTCCTCTAGTGAAAAAAAGGAATAGTATGGCCAATTGTGAAGGGATATACATAAAAAGCACAATATCCGGTCTGTGGATCTCCACGATGTCCTCCCCAACTGGAACCATTTTGATGTGAGGAGGAATAATGTACTAGACCAGAGTTCATCTATCTGAGATGGCCCAGTTTCAGAGATCACCGAAATGGGAGAAGGAGCAGGTTTCTTGTGAAAATTGTTCCCGTACATAAGGTTTCGAGGGAGTACCTTTTCTACGGTAGGGAAACTTTCACCCTCCTCTACAGCAATATCCTCTCTACAGGAAGGAGGGGCCATAGATAACGGAGTGGCATAAAAAATTTGATCATGTGCACGGTGGGTTCATTGCATCTTGGTAATAGAGGGTGTGGTTGTAAACCTATAATGAGGAACAGTAACTGAATGGAATGACGAGAAATAGAGCTAAAGAATTGAAAAAGATAATCAATGGAGGCAATGTATACACAAGGAAGGAAATGGCTAAAAATTTCTGAAAAATGAAGCCCTTACCTATTTATTGGGTTGGATGGCACGAGAACCGAATCAGAAGACTGCCAATAGCACTAAAACCAAAGCGACAAGTAATTAGATACTGTCTCGATAAGATGCGTGATAATGACACACATGGGAGTTACATCACATTTTGATAACTAAAAATCAAGGTCCCATGGGACGTGTCGCTCTCTCGGCCTTGACAAAAACCGGTGCAATTCAATAGCCAAATTCTCCATTAGAAACAGATGACATCCACTTGTCAAGGATGTGTACGGCCAAGACCTCAACAAGTGGAGGGAGTAACTGTATATGTCAAAATTTGGCAACCACGGTAATGGATAAGCAAGACATGGGACAGGATCACCACAATACAATGAGTGATAATTATTGTAACAAAGGATGACGACCAGAAGCGGGTAGCTGAAATAAGATAGTAACGGTAGTTTAAACTTAGAAAGAAACATGAAGAATATGCCTTTTGGATTTTATTATGTTGTACTTTTTTGGAGTTTTTTGGAAAATGTTCCTTATAAATAGGAGGAGATAGTGAATAACAAGGGGATTGCCTTTTTCAAAGAACATTGTAAGAGAATAGAGAAAAAATACGAAATAATTGTCTTATTCACTTTATCCAATCATGTGTTGTTTAACCTTCATCCATAATCTTTTAGATTTCATATTCATACCAGTTGCAGATATTTTTTATTAAACAAAAAGAAGAGTCACCCAATCATATAATCATTAGGTGACCGTCCCTTTTATTATAACCATAGTTATTTCTTGCATTCATTGCACATTTATGATATTATATACATTGTCAATCATAGCACATTAAGTTCACTGGTTAGCCTTACTAAGATCTTCTCGTTGTATTAGACTTTCGTTCTATTTGATATAGGATTTATTAAGTTTAACTATGATTCACCCCATTAATTTGTTATCGATTGGTTCAGAAATTATTTTCTCAATCTATACCCCCGTTTGTTTCAAAAGATTGTTCTAGTTTGACTTTGCAAAAATTTTACTAATGAAGGAAATTTAATGACCAGACCGGTCGTTTTGAGCATTTACAGTTTGATCGCCAGTTCTCAAGCATGACTTACCCCGTATGATGTATTATGAATTATATAAATCTTTAGTTTTGGTTTCACGAAAATCGGTATGAATTTGAAAGAACAGTCTCAGTTGAAAGCTTTGAATTTTAATGGTTTGACCAAGAGTTAACTTATTTGTATGTGAGCTCGAATTGGAAATTTTATGATTTTATTAGCTTTATTGGGTGATTTATGACTTAAGAATGTGATCAGAATTTGTTTTAGAGGTCCGGAGTAGAATTAGGCTTGATTTGGCAAAGTTGAGATTTTGGCGATTTTTGGTTGGTAGGTGAGATTTTGATCCGGGAGTCCAACTGGAATTTTGAGAGTTTCAATAGCCTCATTATGTCATTTGGGATGTGTGTGCAAAATTGCAGGTCAGTCGGACATCATTTGGTCGGGTTTTTGATCGAAGTGTTTTTCAGATGTTTTTGGAAACTTACGCTTGAATTCGATGAGTTTTGAGTAATTTGATGCTTTTTAAGGTATTTTGATGATTGGAACAAGTTTTAATGATGTTATGGGTTATGTTGGTAGGTTTTGTTCAGGTCGGGAGGGCCTCGGATGTGTTTCAGGAGGCTAAGCAGATCAATTGCATGTTTTGAGAACTTTAGAAAAGTTTCAGGCCAGTTGCAGGCGTTTTTGGCCTACGCATTCTCAAAGGGCCCGGGTTTGTGAGCATTGCGTTCGCGAGTGTGGATATGCGATTGAAAACGAGGTTTGGGGCTGATGGTAAGATATTTATCGTATTCGCATGGAAGCGAACACGTTCACGAAGTTCAAAAATGTGGAAGCAGTGCGTTCGCGTAAGCTAAAAGATGGTCAGCGTAATTTTGTGCTATGCGTTCGTGAGAGATGGACTGTGTTCGCGAAGAAGGCTTTGATAGCCCGGGAAGAATGTTTTAATCGCTCTTGTCCACGATTTTTGAGCTAACATTCACCATTTTTGGGCGATTTTGGAGCTTCTTAAGGGTAATTGAAGAGGGATTCAAGAGATAACACCTCGAGGTAAGATTTTTGAACTTAAAACTCGTTTTATTGTGAAATCCACCTAGAAATTCATGGAAATTAAGCCTAAAATTGAAGAACTAGGGCTTAAGGAATGTGGACTTTTGAATTGGGATTTGGAGGACCATATGAGGTCGGATTTGAGAACTTTTAATATGTATGAACTCCTGGGGAGATGTGGAATCTAATGTTGTAAAAATTTTTGAGTTTTAAGAAGTGGGCCCGAGGCTTGGGTTTTGGTAATTTCGGAATTCAAGCCCGTTATTGATTGTTTTCGCTTGGGCTTTGTTCCCTTAGAATATTGTGATGTATTTGCTCTTATTGTTGATAGATTCGACGTGCGTGGAGGTCGATTTGAGGGGAAAAGGCATGGCGAGCTAGAGATTTTGCCAGTTCGAGGTAAGTAATGGTTGTAAATACTATCGTGAGGCTTTGGAACCCCGGATTACACGTTAATGTGTTACTTTGAGGTGACTTACACACTAGATGACGAGCACGGGGTAGAGAACCACAGGGGATTATGACCTAGTCCATCCCGAATGATTATTGTAATGCATATTCGATAGTTAATTGTTTGATGTTATTATTTTTGGGGTTGTATGCCATATTTGGGGCATTGTGCCGAGATGTAGAGACCCTTAGGGGCATTTTTACTATACTTCCTCACTCTACTTGTTTGAAAGCATATCACCATTCATATTTTACCTATTTATTACTCAAATCTAGCTTTGTCACTATGTTATTGAAAGTGTGGAAACTTTTTTTGGCTGAGTGTCATGTTTTACTGAGATAGACCGAGGGTCTGATGGTGTGATTGATGACTAAGATAGACTGAGAGTCTGACGGTGAGGTTAATGACTGAGCGAGTCCGAGGGCCTAAGTTACTTAAATACATCAACAAATGCTAAATGGATCAATTTGAATGTATAAAAATGAATTTCCCAAGGTTTTGCCCAAAAAGTCCAAAAATGCCCCCGGGCCCACGTGGTGAAAACTTGAGGTTCGAACAAAAACCCTATTACCCATTCCCCCACGAATCCATATCTATGATTTCTTATCAAATCGGACCTCAAATTGAGGTCTAAATCCCCAATTTTTGAAAAACTTAGGTTCTACCCAAAATTCCAGAGTTCACTCATGGAAATCCTTGATTTTTAGTTGAAAACATGTTAACTGATGTTAAATATTGAAAGAAATGAGTAGAAAAATCGACTTACAAATGACTTGGAAGGAAATTTGTTTTTGAAAAATCGCCCAAGGAGTTTATGTTTTAAAAGAATAGTGGAAAATAGTTTAAATTTGACTAAGTATAAAATTTGCTGGGTCTCAGATGTGGGAAATACGAACTATGGTTTGCAATTGCGAACCCCGCCCCTGCTAACTTGGGAAATGCAAAGATGAGTTCTCATTTGCAAGCTCTGAAGAAGCCTGGGTTTTTCGCATTTGCGACTTGCCCTATTCACATTTGCGAACAAGTAGATTGTATTTGCGATCAGGCAGTCGAATCCCTGTCTCGCATTTGCGAGACCACTTTCGCAAATTGCGAAGATACCAGAACTGAAATGCCAGATTTTTACAAAGATACAAAATGCACTCATGGCCTATCAAAAACTCACCCGAGCGCTCGGGGCTCCTAACCAAACTTATACACAACCTAAAAACACTCTACAGACTCATCCGTGCGATCAAATCGCCAAAATAATATCATATACATCGGATTAAGCTTCAAAATTCAGTATTTATTCCAAATTCTCATAAAACATCAAATTTCCATTTTGAGTCTGAAATGCGTCAAACAAAGTCCGTTTTCAACCAAACTATACAGAGAGTGCTTAAATCATATATGAGACTCGTATCGGGTGCCAGAACGAAAATACGGGCCCGATGCCATAGTCTTCTACTCAAATTTCATTTCTAATTTCAATAATTACTTTCAAATAATAATTGTACTCAAAAATTCATTTCTCGGGCTTGGGACCTCGGATTTCGATTCCAGGCATACGCCCAAGTGTTGACCATAATTTCAATAATTATTGATCCGGGACCGTTTATCTAAAATGTTGACCAAAGTCAAATTTAATCATTTTAATATCGAAATTTAGTATTTTTTCTCACAGAATTGATATTTAAGCTTCCCGGCTACGCGCCGGACTGCACACGTAAGTCGAGGCAATTATAAATGAGATTTTCAAGACCTCGGAGACATTGAATAAATAAAGAAACATGTAATGACCATTTGGGTCGTCACATGCTTTAATCGCTATTATTATTTTAAATGGTATTGTACCCCTACTGAAACTGCTGGAAAGTATTTCAAAATGGTTTTTACTAAAAGCTGGATTTTAAAAGGGAAGGTTGACTCGTATTATGATTTAAAAACCTATTGTGTTTATTGAGCCTAACATGAATGTGCATTCATTGTTTCCTACTACTTAATCTTTATTTTCTCTCTTTACTAGATTGGAGTACTCACATTACTCCTTGCACTTCGTGTGGAGATTCAGGTATATCGGAACCTGGTAGTGGGTGTTGATTTGCTCAGATGCGGAGTCATCAGAATTAGCAGGTGGCTGCATGACATTCCCAGCGCCGCTCCCTTCCTCACATTGCTATTATTGTATTTAGTACATTATTTTAGAATTCTTGTTGTATTCAAACCTTGTTAGATGCTCATGACTAGTGACACCCCGACGTTAGATGTGCATTTTTATTTCGCACTGTTATTTTAGAAGTTATTATGAAACATTCTTTAATTAAAGGCTTAAAATGACTCTTAATTCTTAAGGGGTTAATGTGAGTGTTGTGTTGGCAGGCCTTGTCTTCACGAGATGCGCCATCACGAATGGGCTGGTTTGGCGTCGTGACAGGAAAGTTATGGCATTTGTGTGACTGTAAGAATTTTAAAACTTGTAGTTTTAAATCTTACATAATATTAGTGTAGCTATAAATACTTCGTATTATGAAATTGTTGAAAGATGTCTGATCTTTTTAAAATGACAAAATACCTTAAATCACCTCTAAACTTGGCTCAGATTATTATTATTATTATTCCCGAACTATTCTCTGTCTTAATTACCCCCGTCAACTTGGCCTTATCAGGGTTATTACCCCCTAGACGCTGATGTGGCAACAAGCGTGGGTGCACTCACCTGCCATGTAGATTTTTCCTGTCCATGTAGCATTTTTCTGAAAAATATTTTTTTTTACCTTTTTAAGAATATTAATTTTTTAGATAATTTTTTTTCTAATAAAATTTATAATAAAACTTGTATTTTACTATATTATTTAGGCTAAACATTTTTATGTGGCCAAAAATAATAAAGAAAATTCATGTATAAATCTTTATTTTCAATTGTGGCAAAACATATAATTTATTAGATGCCTTGACTATTTATTTCAATTGTATAAATCTTTATTTTCAAGTCAATTTTTTTTAAAAACTAGATTAACTAAAATTTTATTATTTTTGGCCAAACAAAAATATTTAGTCTAAATAATGTAGTTCAATTCATGTTTTAATGTAAATTGTATTCGAAAAAAGTATCTAAAAAGTAATATTCTTAAAAAGGTAAAAAAATATTTTATTTTTCAAAAAAATACCAAATAGACAGAAAAATTCATTTGGCAGGTAAGTGACCTACACTTTTTGTTACATCAGCAACCAGGAAGAGTAATAGCTCTCAAAATGCCACGTTGAAGGGGATAATTAAGACCGGACATAATTCGGAAAGAATGTTAATAATTTGAACTAAATTTAAAAATAATTTAAAATACTTCGCCTATTAAAATAGACTAATTAGATAGTAGTGCCAATATTCTTGAAACAAGGAGTATAATTAACAAATCAAATGATCCCTTTTCCATTCTTTTGGGCAATCAAAGAGTTCTCTTTGCATGATTAAGCATATAATACAAACTCATTGTTTCAAAAGTTCACATCATTATGCTTTTCGAAAAAAGAAATTAAAAGCTGAAAAAGTGAAGTGCATTAAGAATTCTTTTTTGGTAAATGGACGGTAATAAAACAAAAAGTCGCAAGGAAGATCCATCTATTGGTACGTTAACTTTGACCGAAAAAAGTTGTTGATCATTCTATTTTGAACCTTTCGGTACACGAGAAAATAACAAGAAAAAGAGGCTCAAGGAACAAATATAAAGCATTTTCATGTAGATTTATTATAATATACTAGTATTCAGAATTTATGTTCAATAAATAGTGGAAGATAATAATAAGTTGACAACCATAAATGATGACACAACAATATTTTTTTGTCCATTTCATGTTATATGTCGTGTTTCTCTATTATATGCCCCATTAGAAAAGAGATTAAACTATTCTATCCTTCGTTATATCTTAAGATATAAATTTGCTTCATTAAATATTATTCTATTTATGTGTTATATTGATCTTCTAGAACAATTATTACTAAGGGTAAAATAGAAAAAACTTAATTTCGTCTTCAACTTCTAAAATGACAAATAATTTGAGATAATTATTTGTAGTTACCGTGGTTATTAATATGAGAAGGAAGGAGTAGTATGGATTTTTATTTAGATTATCGTCTTCCTAGGGCTTTAGAAGACCTTTTTCTTTTATAAGGAAATTAAAAGAACGTGCCATTACAGTTTATTTATTGAGTTTTTATTTAGATTATCGTCTTCCTAGGGCTTTAGAAGACCTCTTTCTTTTATAAGGAAATTAAAAGAACGTGCCATTACAGTTTATTTATTGAGTTTTTGTTTAATTTTTTTTAATTATTGCGTTTAACTAACAGTTTCTTGAAAAAGGAGAGAATTATTGGGCTTTTGTGAGTGAAAGGTATATAAATGTAAATATTGTATCTGGATCTCCCACCACGGTGACCAAGATAGGAACAAAAACATTTTTAGGGAAGATAAAAGAAAAAGTAAAAGAACTTCCGTAAATATGAAAAAGCTAGAATTTTATATAAGAATATTGTGAAAATGTTACTATGCATGATTGCATATTTTTTAAATCATTCTAAATATTTAAGAAAAACACAATATGAATAATATCCTGAACAGTATATATATACATTACATAAAATCACAATTGTCACATGCACGTATAAGTCGTATCCATTTATTACAAAGCATAGAGCCCCATTATGGCCAGTCATCTGTCGTCCTAAAGTATTTATCTTGAACTTTTGGAAATAAAGGTAGTCTTGTGTGTAAATATAACATTTTTGGTATAATCCACTCAACTAAAATAAAAAGAACAGTGATATGGATGTTTATTATATAAAAGTATTTTGGCTTCTCAGAATTTTAAAAGGCGCTTTCTATATATAGAAAAGAAAGACTCAATCTCTATGGGTTTTTTTTAAATACTTGATCAAATTAATTATTTAAGTATAAGTTTAATTTCTTCAGAAGGAATGTACAAAGGAAAGGTTGGTATATTGCATTTGCATGGTAGCGAATTGATTTATCGTTGCATTTGAAATGTGTCTTATACGTACAAATTAAAGAAAAGCATGGTATAGTTATAGGTCCCTTGCAACTGTATTCTACCCCCAAAGATATATAGTAAACAATTTGTCAATATAATTACTGTATATTACCTTCACTACAACCAAAGTTTAGTTATTTATAAATTAAAAAAACTAAACTCCTCTTAGTGTTTCTTGCTCTCCAGCTATGTTGAATAATATTTGCTTTGTTTTTTTGCAGAAAAAGAGAAGAAAGTACTTAATATCTTCGAAACGCGTCATAGCACAACGAATTATATTTCACCTTAGACTTAATTTTAAAATAAGATATTAATATACTATAATTGCATAAATTTGTAATCGTGATATAATTGTCTTGATGATGCTACAGGGCACTATTTTTGTACGTAGCTAGAAGGAGAATAGGCACGTTGTATTTCATGCCGGATTAGACTCTTCTTTGTTTGATTTGTTCGAACATGACAAATAGGTAGAGAGAATGAACAGACCTATCCCCTTGATACAAATGTTTAATAACAGCAAGTATTTAAAGCTAAAGTGGATTTAGCCGTGCACTTTATCCGCTCCAGGCAGGTGGCCGTTATGCGGTGTTGTGGTGCTTAAATTGGCTTGGGATCCTTACCTGCTTTACTTACTGCTACTGATATTGTACCTTTAGCCCACTGTTATTCCGTCCCCTTCCCTTTTGGTATCAGAGCCTCAGTATCATATTGGTATTATCATTATCGTCCTAAAAACTTGTCTTATTAAAAAATTTGGACTTGTCAAAAATTTGAATTAATTTTGCCTTATTAATTATTTTGACATGGATTTAAATGCTTGTTTGTATGCTTACAATAAAATACTTGTTTATACTGGAGACATAGAATTTGCTAATGTTACAAGAAAATTAATGGAAACATATCCTATTACTTTCCAGATTTGATTAGCAACTACTCCTTATTTGCATCAATTAGAGAATAACTTTGGAAAATTTTTAACACACTTAAAGTTAGGAATAGAATATTTAGGTATACATCAAATAGTTAGAAAATATTTAGGAACCCGACCTAGACATATTGGAATAACTAATGATTATTTTACATACTGTCAAAGTATATTTACTTTCATAAACCTACAGGATAAAAATAAAGAACATAAGATTAAAGAAATATTCCATAAATATTTTAGAAATCATACAGTAGAAGAAAAAGATATAAAGTTTTTCATTGATATTATTTATAAATATACTCTAGAAAAATTAACTATGGATGAAAAAGGTGAAGATAAATTAGTAGAAGAACATATAGAAATATTATATAACATTATAGAAAATATGGAACATAGAGATGACACTACTACCTCAGTATCTACTGAAGACTACCTAAGTGATGGTTAAAATGGAAGCCATAAATAATAAAATAGAAATAATAAATAATAATATTTTAGAATCAAATAAAGTAACATTAGAACAGATAAAAGAAATAAAAAAAAGGATAGAAAATATAGAAACAGAAATTAAAAATATAAAATTAAGAATATTACAAGAAAATAATAAAAAAGAAAAAGAACCTATAAATAAAACTGGCTATGTTAATATACCAGGATTAGGATGGATGACAATTAAAGTACCATTAACTACTGAAAAAATAAAAGAAGAATTATGAAAAGAGGAGAATATGTAAAAACTACATATATGGAAAATAACAAAATAAAAGAAATGTCAAATTTGAATAGAATATTTATTAAGCTAAATGATAATTATAGACTTATGCAAAAACAAGATAATATTATAGAATCACCTTTAGAACAAATAGTAAGATTAACCAGAGAAAATAATGAAGAAAATAATAACGAATCATATAATAATAATAGTGATAGTAGTACAACCAGTTATGAAATCACTAAAAGAAAAAATATGAGAAAGAAAAAGGTGACCATGGAAGATATTTTTGAAAAATTAGATAAAATGGATAAAAGAATACAAAAATTAGAAAAACATGTATTTAAAAAGAAAAAACAAACAATAAACTCTGACCCTGAAATATCTAGAAATAGATTAGACTCAGATACAACAACAAATATAAGTTCAGAAGAAGAAAAAACTGATAAGAAATTAGTAGAAGTAATAAATAAAATGGAAAATGATTCAGATATTAATATAGACGAAGATAGCACTTCGGATACATATACTGACTTGATAAAGAAAACAAATAAATTATATATAGAAACTAATAATTTAAAAGATACAATTAAAGATGAAGATATAATAACAAATCATATAAATATGACTAAACCAGATGGCCTAGAAAATAGAAAAGGATTTTATACAAATGTCGCAACAGGAAGAGATAAAGACTATAAAAAAAGAAGTTATTATGAAAAAACAGATTATTCAAAACAACATAGGAACGATAAAATATGGGGATCAAGATTAATAAGAGGAATAGCAGAAATGGTAAAAACATCTACAGGAGAAAATACTAACTCTTTTTTAGACTTAGACTGCTCTGAAGATACAACTAAAGAAATACAAAAATGGTCAGCAAAAACAGAGAAAATAATTTTAGAAACAAAATTACCCATAGATAAAGTAGCACAATATATTGTAACCACCTTAGTAGGAAATGTTAAAGAATGGTATGAAAATTTAGGAGAAGAAATGATAAAAGCATTACATGCAGCTACAGATGCTAATGCACAGCCTACAACAGATGTGAGTAAAATACTTCAAAAATTTGTAATATCAATTACAACCGAATTTAGCACGCCAGGAGCAGAAAATTCAATGATTTGTAAAAATATAGAAAAAGCAAGAAATAATCTATTAAATTTAGTTATTTGTGATTTATGCTACTATGAAGAATATGTATGTGAATTTAGTAATTATTTTCATAAAGGAAGATTTAATAATAATGAGAAACCTATGATCTTAGACTTATTCCTACATAAATTACCATATCCAACTAATTTATTAGCATTTAAAGATTATAAAATAGAAGCTAAATCAATAGACACCTTAGGAACTAGGATAGAATATGTAAGAAATTGGATAAATGATAGATGTACTCAAGCAACAAATCTTAGAAATTTATTAAAATCAGATATACAATTATGTTGTGCAAAAGATAAACCAAGTAAATACGGATGTAGTAAAAAATACCCTAGACAAATAAGAAAACACTACAAGAAAAGAAATAAGAAATACATTAGAAGAAATTACAATTTAAGGAATTTTACAAATAATAACAAAAAACGAAGATATATAAATAAACGAAAATATAGAAATTATTTCAAAAGGAATCCTAAAAAATGAAAATGTTATAATTGTGGAAAAATAGGACACATATCCACAGAATGCAAAGAACCTAGACAAAAACAAATAAAAGAAATTCAGATAGATAATGATGAATTTATAGATATAGATATAGTTAAGCAAGAAATAGATACGGATAACTTTTCTAGTGAAGATGAAATAATTGAATCAAATATAACAAGTGAAGAAGAAAATGAGTCAGACTAAAATAGGAGAAACAAGTGACAAAGATATAATAATAAACTATACACAAGACATAGATTAGGAGAAACAACAGATAATATTTGATGAAAAAATTTATGAGAAAATTAAGAAAGAAGAATTAGACCTTACACCAGACTTAGTTTTTAAAAATCAATTTTGGAATGAAACATTAAAAATTAAAAAACAAAATTATTATATAATCACTAAAAAGGAATTTGTATTAGACATAAAACATTTAAATGGAAAAACAATGATACCTTTAGTATCTAAACATCTAATTGAAGAAGAAACTAAAAGTATTAAAAATAAACATAATTTAAGATATTGCTATTTTGGAGGAATACAGATTATGTTATATGCACATTTTAAAGAAGGTATAGATACACCAATAGAAATATATTTAGCAGATGATAGAATAACTCATCCTATAGAACAATCTATATTAACACAACTAACCGGAAATCTAATATACCAAAAAGCTAAATTTTTATTTAAACCTGATTTTAATATAAGCATGACGGAACAAAATATAGACAAAGCATTAACGATTTATTGGAAAATTAATGGAATAGAAATGCTACCAGGAAGTAAAGTACTAACTATCAAAGCAAAACAATTATACATACTAAGTAATAAACCAGGAATAAATAAAAATAAAAGAAAAGGATTAACACATATAAGTAAAATCTTTGAACCTATCCTAAAAGAAATACCTAGGAAAGAACAATTATATATACTACCTAACCAAAACCAAGACTTAGAATTAGTAACTTATAATTTAGAGCAACGAAGAAATCTTCTTAATAGAAGTATGAGTAGAAGGAATCTAAACATAATACCTAGAATTAGGAAAAATATATCGGACCAATATTACGAAAACCAATATTATATAAAAGGAAGAATAATAAGAAATGGAATAAGAATACTAGTACCTATCTTAATTGCTACTAATGCAGGAGAAAATTATATAGCTAAACAACTAATAAGTGAGATTGACAAAATAGAAGAAAGTAATCATACATATACTAATTTCATTACACAACAAGAAGTAACAAGTATGGGAAAAATAAATAGCCCAATAGAAATAGAAGGATTATTATTCAACATAAATATAGAAATAATGGATAATGAACCAGAAATTATACTAGGAATTAAATGGTTAAATATGGTAGAACCATGGAATCTAACAGAATCAGAATTAGAAATAACAGTTAATACAATAACAATTAATATAAAAAGAGAAACAATTAATGCTATAAATATAATAAAAGAAAGTATATGAGTCATGAAGAAATACATATCTTAATTAAAGTAAAATGTGAAGGATATAACAGTAGATATTATACAGCATATATAGATACAGGAGCTGGAACTAATATATGTAGAAGAAAAGTATTACCAGAAGAATATTGGAAGGAATTAAAAAATCCAATTATAATTGCTGGATTTAACCAAGAAGGAAATCTAGTCCGACACAAAGCTACAAATATAACAATACAAATATGGGATAAAGAACTAGTACTAAATGAATTATACCCATGTGAGGAAATATTTCATGATATAATATTAGGTTATAAAAAATTCTTAAAAAATTATGAACCCTTTACAATCACAAGAAATTATTTATTATTAACTACCCCTTGCAAGCAAAAAATAATAGCTAAAAGAACCTTGGAAAAACAAAGTGAACTAATACCTTGGATTAAAGTAGATAGTAAAATTAAACAATCACTACCTTGTAAAAGTAAAAATAATAAATTACAAATAAGTGAGATTAGTATTGAAGGAGAATTAACTAGCGAATTTAAAGAAGTATTTAGTGAAGACCCATTAAAATTTTGGCAAAAACACAAAACCCAAATACCATTAGATTACTAAAAGAGGATGATTTAGTCTATAAAAAACCTATGAAATATACTGAAGAAGATATGGTTCAATTTAAATTACATATAACAGAATTATTAAAAGGAAATTTTATTAGATCTAGTGAATCTAAACATAGTAGTCCCGCATTCATAGTAATGAAACACAGTGAACAAAAAAGAGGAAAATCTAGAATGGTAATAGACTATAAAGACTTAAATAAAAAGACAGAAACATTAAATTATCCAATACCAAATAAAGCAGTAATATTAAATAAAGTTAAAGGTTATGAATGGTTCAGTAAATTTGATTGTAAATCAGGATTCTATCATATTAAAATAATAGAAGAATATAGACATTTAACAGCCTTCTCAATACCCAATGGATTTTATGAATGGAATGTATTACCCTTTGGATTTAAAAATTCCCCAAGATATTTTCAAAAATTTATGGATACATATCTTGGAAATATAGATGGAATTATTGTATATATAGATGACATATTATTATTCACTAAAACGAAGGAAGATCATATAAATTTATTAAAAAGATTTAAGAAAATAATAAAAGATGCAGGAATAGCTCTAAGTGAAAAGAAAGCAGAAATATTAAGGAATAAAATAGAATTTTTAGGGATAAAGATAGATAAAAATGGTGTAGAGATGCAAGAACATATATTAAAAAAGATTGCAGAACACATGGAAGAATTGAAAGAAAAGAAACAGTTACAAAGTTTTTTAGGATTAGTAAATCAAATTAGAAATTATGTACCTCATTTAAGTGAAAAATTAGTACCACTACAAAAGAAATTAAAAACAAAAACAACAGTATTTGAATGGACTATAAAGGATAAAGAAAACCTGAAGAAAGTAAAGGAATATTGTAAGAAATTACCCAAATTACAAATCCCAGAAATAAATGAAAAAATAAAATGGATAATCTATGCAGATGCATCAGATTATGCTTTTGGAAGTATGTTAACATATGTAAATATGGAAAATAACACACAACATATTACATCATTCAACTCAGGAACTTTCAAAGAAAATGAGACAAAATGGGAAATAAATAGAAAGGAATTATTGAGCGTATTAAAAGCGTTATTATACTATGAAATATATATAGCACATACACATTTTATATTAAGAACAGATAATACCCAAGTTAAATTTTGGTTAACAAAGGATTTAAAAAATCAATCAATTACTACCAGAAATATTAGAAATATAGTATGTCAAATATCTTTATTTAATTTTGATATTGAACTAATCAGTACTAAAGACAATTTTATTGCAGATTTTTTATCTAGACATATGATACAGGAATAGCTATGAGCTTATAAAGAAGCATTTTATTATGATTGACAGGTACAACCTGAACAAGGGGAAATAGTACAAAAGCTATTGCAAGACATATTACAAAAATTACAAGGTATGGAAAAAAATATTGAAAAGCTGGAAAGCAGAATTAGTCAAATGGAAGATAGCAAAAAAGAAGAAATAGACCTGCAAGAATTTAAAGAAATAACAATTAGCCAAGAAAAATATGACAAAAAAGATAAAGGAAAAGGAATAGAAATTACTACCCACCAGGCCAAAAAACTTAAACCTTTCAATATCCAACTTAGACCAGAACAACCTACTCCAAAAAGGACAGACTTTATTTACCAACTACCAAAACCCCAAACAAATACCTACAGCGAAATTACCAAAAAACCTACACAAAACCAATTTGTACAACGGATATACAACTACTTCAACCAGTTTATACAAGTTGCCAATTACCTAAATAAAAATATACAGTCACCAGACTTTAACCCAGAAAATTTAATTGGATGGCAAACTAAACCTCTGAAAGGATATAATAAATTAATTGCCCTAAATAAATCAGATCCAAAATTAGTACAAACTATGTATAACTATGGACCATTGCATGCAGTGTATACACAAGATGGAGATAACCTACAATATATACCAGAACTATACCAAGTAGTAAAAAAATACTTGGGAATTACTAAAGCAGACTTAATATTTATTAGGATCTATTCGGCACCCTGCGAAGTTACACCACAAGAAATATAACATTCTATCACAGTAGTGAAGCTAGGACTAACAAGAACAATTATGTGTGAAGAACCTATGGAACAACCTGATTTAACCATTCAAGAAATAGTAGAATTTCTACAAAACAAAAGAGCTATTATGACCAAAGTCATTATTCAAGAGCTAATAAGCAGCTATGAAGAAGGAGGAAAGTGGATCTACAACAGCAAAAATAGCACAATTATCTACTCAAATGCCAAGACAACAAAAGACATAGAAGAACTACCAAGATGGATCACTACCCTGGCAAATTGGGAAGCTACACCAACAACTAATGCATTAAGAACATATCCAAAGCAGCTGACAGAAAAAACAAAATATCTACTATGTCAACAACTAAAGGATTTATTCAACCTACACCATTGCAAATATTGCAATCAAAAAGAAGACATTCCCAAGGTTTATCTTCCACCAACTATGGCAAAAGAAAAAGAAGAAGAAGACAAGCAAATTGAAGACAAGAAAAGTGAAGACTAAACTTTCGTATAAGTCTTGCAAACAAGTTTCAAGACAAATGTAGTATTTAGGCTAACATTTTCCAATGTTTTTGTTTTTTAGTTTTGTTTTTTAGTTTTGATTAATGATTTTGTTTTCTAGTCTTGATTAAGAGTTTTGTTTTTTAGTATTGATTAAAAGTTTTGTTTTTTAGTCATGTATTATTTCAAGAAGTGTAGTATTTTTAGGATAGATTTTAGTCTTATTAGGAAGAGTTTCTTTTGTCTTGGTAGTGTAGTATTCATTCCTTGCCTATATATGTAAAGCTTTGTAATTTAGAGAGGAGTAATCAGCTCTTCTTACTCTTGTATAATAAAATTCTCCCTCTTTGAAAAACACACTCTCTCACATACTCTTATCCTTGCAAAAATCTAGCATCAACTAAGGAAATAATGGAGCAAAATAAGGTACGTAGTACTATGACTAGCTAAATTTTCTTTGGCAAGATTTTAGGAAAGTAGTAATAATACTAAAATGATAATGATCCTGTGAACACCGGGAGTTCGGCATAACACATGTTTAAAGGTTTAATAACAGCAAGTATTTAAAGCTAAAGTGGATTTAGCCGTGCACTTTATCCGCTCCAGACAGGTGGCCGTTATGCGGTGTTGTGGTGCTTAAATTGGCTTGGGATCCTTACCTGCTTTACTTACTGCTACTGATATTGTACCTTTAGCCCACTGTTATTCCGTCCCCTTCCCTTTTTTTCCGGTATAATAATATAATTAACCAGTAAGGTAAAAGGAAAATATATCTAAGGTTTTGTCTACAAAGAGAAGGGGGAGTTGAGGACTTCATAAGGTCAATATTTTTGAGGTCATGTACGGATTTAATAATCCAAAAGGAGATTGATTGTTGATCATCTAGTATAATTTACTTTGGGACAAGTTAAAATTTAGGTAAGTATGGTGTACAATAACATATTTAGGTGTAGAGCACAAATTTTTTAATACCCGCGTGAAATTAAATATGACATACAGTCTTTCTTAGGTTAATGATAATAATGAATATAGTAATAAGCAAACCATTCAAGAAAATACTGTCAAAGCATAGCAATGATATTCATAGTACAAGTTTGATTTGACGACAGCCATCAAAGGCAAATCCAAATCCTTTAGTAAGGATTGACAAACTTTTTCCTTAATGAAAAATGGTAGGAGCAAGGAGTGAATATATCTGTCATTCATGTTTTTAACACATGAAAAAACTTCAATGATTTCACTTACGAATAAACAAAGGCCAAAGAAACAACAAACACACAAGTGGCTTTTTGGCAACCATAAGCACATCATGTTGATTTAGGCTATTGTTTTAATGGAATTTAAAGCACACCTATTGACTCCACAGCCATAAGAAGAAAAGAAAGATAAAGAATTGGAAAAAAGGGTGAAGAAAACAAAAGTAGGATCAATAGATGTTCCTACCTCCTGTAAAATTATCCTTAAAATACAAACATTGACAAACCCAAAGGCCATTCTTTATCTTTCCTCTAAAAATTCACTCCAAACTTCGACTATGTACCCAAATACTTTAGCAAAAGATGAAACAACCGACAAAAACAACCCCGCAAAATAAATAAGTAAAACTTGATTGAAAGAAGAACTCATGGTCACGTCTGATCTAATCGTCTAATAAGAAACCTAGTCAAAAGATAAACTTTTCCAGGGTATACTCTAGTTCCATTTGGCAACCATATTGGAACGCTTTTTGTGTTTTTTTTTTCTTCTTTTTCATTACACTTGCTTAGGCATTTTTTGTGGCCCAGATTTTGTTAACAATTAACTCATGTCCTAAAATAGGAATATTAGTCTAGACAATGAGTGCTCTATCTTTCCCAACTCGGCCTGCCATGGCTTTCTTTCTTGTGATTTTGTCTATTCATATGTTACAAGTACCTTGGTCATAAATACTATGTTTTATGTTTTGATGATTTAATAAATTTATCATCCAGACTAGATAAGGAACCTATACACCTTTTCAAGATCATAAGATCACAAGGTTCCATTTTGGGTTATGGTTCAACTTTTCAGCGTAGAAGGAACAGCTGAGGGAACAGGTTTCTACCAGCTCCAAAGGTAACTGTACGAAGTCAACTCTCCAGCTAGAAAAGTTGTTGCCTGCACACGCTACAGTACAGGAATCGTGAAGCAGTCAACTTTCTGTGGAAGACTTTTGACCTACCTTGCTTACATCAATGTAAGTGACGTCATAATGTATTAATACAATCAAGAAGGTAAAACACTTCACTTGAACACTTAGAGATTTTACTCAGCTCTCACATGATCATCCAACAAGTAATTCTCAAGTGCTTCAAGAATAAAGAACAAAACAACTACAGACCTGTTCCCACATCAAGTTATTGCATATCCTTAGTTGAATTGTAACTTAGTTAATGTTCTTGCTTGTAACTCCTTCTAATATTACTAAGAAGCAGTGTGTAGGAAACCATTTGTAAATCTTTAACCTTTGCGTTTGAGTGTTCGCTAGAGTAAGTTGAGTTGCGAAGTCTTTGTAATAGAGGTCTTACAAAGTAGCTTGTAATAGGTGTGTTACATGTTAGTAAGGTATTAAAAGGTTAATTCGTAGGTTGCATGGGTTGTAATTTAAGTTGCTCAGCAGTGAAGTTGAAATCCTACAAGGGTAGGTCATGGTTTTTAATCTCATTGAACTAGAAATTTTCCATGTAAAATTTCTCTTGCCATTTACTTACTGCTATGTCTGTGTGTTCCAGTGGAACCGATAGAGAACCTGCTTCTCTATAAAGTTTGAGGTCCTAGAATCCTCATGGCTGCTCCCCCAAAATTTGGAGTAGGCCAGTTTACTTACAAACTACCTAGGTTCAACAGACAATATTATGGTTGGTGGAAAACTAGGATACATGATTTCATCATGGCCGAAGATTCTGAACTATGGGATATACTATGTGACATACCCTTTGTCCCTACAAACAACCTTGGGTACCCAGGTGTATCCATTCCAAGACGAGAAATGAATTCAATGACACTGATAGAAAGGACATAGAAAAGAATTTTCTTGCAAAGAAAATTCTAGTATGTGCCATTAGTCCTAATGAATATAATAGTTATCAGTATGATAATCAGCAAAAGAAATTTGGGAGGCTCCACAGGCAGCTCACAAAAGAACAAAGCAGGTTAGGAAATCCAAGATAGACATGTTTACAACTGAATACGAGCTTTTTAAGATGAAAGGTGATAAATCTATTCAAGATATGCATACTTGGTTCACCTCTATCATTAATGAGCTTCACTCTCTTAGTGACATTATTCTAAAAAATAAGCTTGTCAGAAAAGTTCTCAGTGTGCTACTCAGTTCTATAGAAAGCAAAGTGAATGCCATTACAGAGTCTAAGGACTTGTAGGAGTTAACCATTGATGATCTTATTCGCAATCTAAAAACATGTGAAATGAAGAAGATGAAGGACACTATAAGGAGAAAGCCCAAAAAAGAGAAGAACCCGGTCTTCAAGACTGACAACAATGGTACAAGTGATGAAGATAGTGATATGTCATACTTAACAAAAAGATTCTAGAAGATGGTTCACAGGAATGAAGGCATTCCGAAAAGGGGAAGTTCCAGCAAACCAAAAAATTATGAACTCTGTCATAAATGTGGCAAGCCAGGACAGTTCTCAAGGATTTCCCTCTCCTAAAGCAAGATTAGTACAAAAAGAACTTTGAAAAAGTAGCCAAGAGGAACTCATTTTCTGATAAATGCTTCAATCGGAAAAATCCCATTGATAACATTGTATAACATGCTCTTGATTCATGGAGAGACTCCTCTAGTTAATCTGAAGAAGAAAATGATCGAGGTGAAAGTTAAATGATGGTAGTGAAAAGTGAAGCAAGTAAGTATGATTTAATCTTTGCCTTGATGGCTGAATGTCTGATAATGATGAAGAAGATGATGATGATGAGGTAAATTTTCTAGATGTTTAGAGAAATCTAAAATCTTATTCTCCAAAAAAAACTCATATCATTAGCAAATGTGTTAACTGATGTTTATCATAGTCTTATTAAATGATAAAGATACTTTGACTATAGAGTTAGGAGAAGCAGAGCAAGCCAGAGATAACCTAGTAGTCTAAAAGAAACAATTAAGAACCTGAAGAAATATACAGATGCCTTAGATATAAAAATTACAAATGTAAAACAAGATAGAGATGATCTAATAGTTGTTCTACTAGACCTAAAAGAGATCATTGAGAGTGTAATCAGGTAAAAGATGTCTTAATTGAGAAAGTTGCTACTATTGAGCATGAGAAAGATGACATACTAGTTGTTGTAATGTATTTGAAGGAAACAATTGGAGAACTTAAAATGGAGAGAAGGCCTGAAAACTCTAAAAAAGGAAATGAAGTTGTAAGAGAGGCACACATTAACCTTAAAAGTGAGTTAAATTCATTTAAGTCTAGTCTATGTGCTGACTTGAGAAAAACAAACAACTTCCAGAAGAACTAGGTACAGTGAAGAGAGATCTTGAAAAATCACTCAAGTGGACCTGGTCCTCTAATGCTATCACTACCATGTACACTAGCAATGGGGGAAATAGTCATTAGATTGGGTTGCAAAGGGAAGTGATTACCTACAAACCTCATAACAAGTACGTTAGTATACCTCACAATTGGTTTTGGCACTCACTACGATAACAATAGGCACCTTAAAGAAAATTGTAAGGCCAAATTTCAGTCATAGTGGAAAAACAAATCTTTTGCTCAAAAAGTAACTACTGGTAGAGAACCTGGTCCCATATATAAAAACCCATGATGCGTGCATGCATCAGAAGATCCCTTATTCACCCATTTTCTCCTTATTAAATTAGTTTGGGTTCAAAAACTAACTTCGGATTTCTTGTGTAGGGAACAATGAAAGGAAGTAGCCTACAATGGTATATGGATAGTAGCTGGTCAAATTATATGACTAGAAGTATAAATGATTTTCTTTCACTTAAGGCCATGCAAGGAGGAAGTATATCCTTTGGAAATGACAAAAACGGATACGTTCTGGGAGTCGGAAGGATTGGGAAGTCTCTCTCTCACTTAATTGAAAATATGTACTACGTTAAAGGGTTGAAGTACAACTTCCTGAGTATTTCTCAAATCTGTGAAAAGGAAAACAATGTTGAATTTGTGTAATAAATTTGTAGCGTCACAAACCTAGTGACCGGTAAGGTTGTGCTAGTGGCAAAAAGATACAAGAACATCTATGTAGCTAATTTTGAGTCCCTGAAGAATGGTAATCTAAGATTCTAAGTGCTATTGATGATGATGCTGAATAATGGCTCAGGAGGTTGGGTTATACAAGTTTCACGTTGCTGAACAAGTTAGTCAAGAAGGACCTGGTTAGAGGTCTGCCTACGTCAAGCTTCAAGGATCACAAAGTATGTGATGCACGTGTAAAAAGGAAGCAAGTCAGATCCTCATTCAAGCCCAAAAAGGAAGTCAACACGTCAAGGCTAGTTCATCTTTTTCACATGGATCTACGTGGACCTATGAGGGTGCCATGCAAAGGAGGAAAAAAGTACATCTTTGCGATAATTGAAGACTACTCCAGATTCACCTGTAGTTTATTCCTTTGGACCAAGTGTTGGCACTCAATTTTTTTTATATATTTTCAATAGCATATATATGTATATGTAAGCATATTCAAGTATTTTACTATATTTTTTATAATTTTTAAAGGTTTTTTTTAATCAATATATTTCTCTTTTTTATCCATAAAATCCCATAATTATGTCCAAAAGTATTCTTTTAATGATTCATTTATTGGATATTCATATTTATGTTAAACTATAGCTAATGTAATTTTCACATATTTTTACGAATTTATTTAGTATTTTTAAGCTAAAGTAGATAAAATTGCAATATTAGCCTCTTTTAAGATTTAATTTCATTTATATTGATAAAAGTAAAGTACTATAATTTTTATGTATTAATAATATGTTATAAATCATATTAGTGCTTTCAATTTATTTCCAGAGATTAATTTATTATTTTTATAAATTAAATAGGGAAAATTGGCTATTCAAATAATACCCAACTTCATTTCAATTATAACAAAAAATCTGACCCCATTTAAACCCAAGTTTCCCGGCCCAATCCCAATTAAATTCCGAACCAATTTCAAATTGAATCGACCCAGACCCGGACCTCTACCTACCCTCTTTAATCCATGCCATTGATCATTCAAATGAACGGCTAGTATTCACCCTTACCTTAATTAATCCTAAACAACCCCAAAAACCTACCGTTTGTTACAATTCGCTGCCTTAGAATCCCCTTCTTCTCAAGCCCTCTTTGAAGCTCTCATGAATCCTAGTCGCCGCCACCCTTATCCACGCTAATACCTACCTAATACATGGCCTTTCATGGTTATTTGAGACCTGTACCAGCCTTCCGTGGCTCCTGGGTGTTTGGTTCTATGGTTTCATGACCAGACCTTAAAGGAGTCTGGTCCAGTCCTTGCCTGACCATTGTTCTTGGCCTTTCTCCGTCCATCCACGACCTCTCTCCGGCCATTCATGGTCTTTCAAGGCGGGTCCTTATCCTTTTCTAGTTAGATTGTTAACTTTCGAGTTTTTTCACCTTTATTTTGGGTTTTTTGAAACCCTAAACTATAAGACCTTTTGATTTCTTTTAGATCTACCTTAGATATATGCTTACCTTGAACTTTTAAGTGTTTTCTCGAAGGTTCTTCAACTTTTCTTTCAAAAAGATTCATCATTTTTCCAACAATTATTGTTGTTCCTTTAAGTTTTCTCCTCTGGTCTTAATGATGTTTGATGATTTTGCTATTTTCTCATGATGTTCTTCTATCTATTTTAGCATTCTTTAAAACCCTACTTCCTTTTAGTTTTATTCGATGTTCTAGAAATTGTTTGTTTGAATATGTACTTGTTCTTTATTTCTAACCCTATTTCTCTTCTTTGACTTCTTTGATTTTGAGTTTTTACTATCTTTTTATCTCGACTTTTGTTGAAACCCTAACTTCTTAAAAGGTTTATCCACATGCTATTGTGAGACCTTTACATGTTTCAAACTTCTTGTACCTTATACTATGTTTTTCAGCACTGTTGATTCTATGTGACATGACCCACTTGACTATTGTGCCTTGTCTTGCTACTGAGTCCTAGCTTATTTTGGCCACTACTACATGTTTGTAATTATCTCTTTTGCCAATATGTTTGGTCTCGCATGTCTGATGCTTCTATTCACTCTATGTATATATACTGAAGTGCAAAATCATGTTTCTTCCTTGAGTGATCTTATGATTGATTGTAGAAGATTTTTCTTTTAAGAACCCCTAATTTCACTAGTCTGTTTAAAACTAATTGATTCCTTTTCCTCTTATTGGGATATTTTGCCTTGCTGAATTGTTTCCTAAAAATAAGCTTATTTTCGTACTTAGACTTGATTGTTACTGCATACTTTTACTAACCCTTTTATGGCAATAATCAATTTGTCCCCAAACTGATTTTCATTCTTTAATAGAAACGTGTTAGTACCCGTTAAGCCATTATTCCTTAATTATAGGAAATAACTTGGGTTAACTGATTTTGACATGTAATTGTTTCTATGTTTGTGTTATGATTTTACTTATTACCTGACTTTCACTCGTTTTTTAAAGATATAAATACCCACCCCCTCTTCTTTCTTGGACGCAAAACTATCTAAGTTTCAGAACACACACTTCACTCAAAACTCTCTCTTTTCTCTATTACTATTTGTGCTACTACTTTTTCTAATCAGCTGAAAGCTAAGGCTAGGTTGTGAAAATTTGCTTACTTTTTTCTTTCTGCACTTTGCTGCTTACTGGTATGTCCTAGTTCATTTTGCAGTATCAACAACAACATGTTTCTGTAATTGTTTCAACTTATTCATGATTGCCTACTTCTACTTATGTTTCTGCAATAAAATTACATTACTACAATGATAAAATGTGTTCCCTTCCCTTTTTAAGTTAATACTCTCCTATGTGTATGAATCCCAAACCTCACAACCCCGCTTTATATTTGTATTCTCTGGCTGTTTTTGAGTATACTAGCATCATCTATTGTTGTGCATGTCCAAAACTGACCCCTATTAGGGTCATATTTTTCATGCAATGTACTTCCAAAACCCCTGAACCCTTTGTATAACTACTAATTATGTGTAGTTTGAGTTTCACAACTACTGTTTTCAAAATTACCCTCATCACTTACTATTTCCTAGTCCCGTTTTTAAATCATTCTCTATGTTTTACTCTTTCACTATATTCCTAGAACCTAAGTTCTGCCCCTCTTGTGTAAGCCTTGCCTTGGGAACCTTGAGCTCCCTCTAAACTTTAACACACAAGGGCTGGCCCTTTCACACCGCACTCATTCTTTATTTGGTTATACAAACTTGGGTGTAAGCACTGCCCGGGGTGCCTTGAGACCCTTAGGGATCTTTGACACACCCAGGTCTTGAAAAGGCTTTGAAACAAATTGCATTTGCAGTGATTAAGCATATAATTCAAACAGGACGTCAATATAAGGCTTCTTTTTGTTGTAATTTCTTATTTATGTACATATTTTGTAATTCAGTATTTAGTCTGTAATAATTTGTATTGAATATTGTGGTTGGCTAGTTAAAAGGGATGGGTAATTATGCATATTTCAAGGGTAGGCATACCGCATATAAGACCTGCTTTAAAATTCCGCATGTTCTAATTGTACATCTAAATATCCTGCCTGTAGGATATGTTTTTAATAAGTTCTGCATCTAAATATCCTGCCTGTCAGTTGAGACGGCTTATTCCTTTTATTAATGCGATTTAGAAAACATGCTTATTGGATCCAAATTGCTCGTTTAAAATTGTTACTATTTTGCCATCTTAAATCAGTAATAGATATTAGGCTTATAGAGTATCATCAATACGCACTTAGGCAAGCCTTAGGTAATAATGATAAAATTGAATCCGCCTTTGTTTAATTAGAAATTGTTACAACCAACAGGCAGGCTTTATTCGGACATCTTGTCTGAGTTATGTAATAAATTGGTCTGCTTCTATAACTAAAACTGCCATGTCTTAGTGCTTTGAATCCTGACCCTAAATGTGTTTTATGTCATGCAATTTATGTATTTTACTTGAGGAGGTATATATGAGCCTCTTATTAGTTTACATGTTCCACGTAATATGCAATCCTCATTGATTTTAATGGCGCCTCAGTCTTTTTTCCTTTCGAAAACCAAAAGCCTAATATCCTCCCTCTAATTGGAATAGTAGTCATTAATTCCTCCGGGAGTGATAGGAATAGGACGAGTAATAGCATGCAATAGAGATCGAGACCAATCCGTGCTTTAATACCTTGACGGGTTGGAAGGGTAGATATGAATATGATGACCGATGCGCTAACACCACATCTGGCCCATCTCTGAGAAGTGATTACCGGGTATTGTATTAATGTGATCCATATTATAAACAAACCTAGGACTCCCCTTATATTCATTAGCATATTTAGTTAAAACTCTTTAAAAACTTTGTTTATTTTATTATCTACAGACACTTGTGTATTTAAAATCCCCTCTTATTTGAGCCTTGTTTGTTTACTCGTTAATTGTACAAATTCACAAAGAACTATCTGGGCGGGAACCACACTAGTGGATCCTGAGGGGTGTCTAAACCTTCTCCTTGGGATAATTTCAAGCCCTTATCCTATCTCAGGTTATCAAAAAATGTAGTTGTAGTCGAACCCTATAGGTGCCCTAGCGCACCTTAAATCATCATGTGGGAACACTTCAAAAGTGCAAAACCCTTTTCTCGAAAGGAAAGAGTTGTCCTAACCGAATGTCATAAATCTAATTTCCGCGTAGGGAAAAGGGGGCGCGACGGCATGGCGACTCTGCTGGGGGCTTTTAGGTTTTTACCATTTTCAGATTATTCTTCTAAATTTGTACTTCTCCCTATATGCAATTATCTGTTTAATTCCTTTATGCATTTAATTTCTTCTTTTGAAGCTAAACTGACATATCTTCCTTGTTTTCTTTTCTTTATTACTTTAATATGAAACTGTTGTATCTATCGCTTTCTTAAATGTGCAAATACATGCCAACATGCTTTTAATTATTGCATAATCATGCTCAACATCATATACTCCACTCGTGCAAAAATAAATCCTATAGAAACATTTATAATAAGTGGTTACTCTCTTCCTGTATCATTATCCCTTAAATTTGGAAAGGAATATTTGCTATAAAACTAGTCGATCAGCAGTGCAGTCGACAGTTCCGAGCCTTCTTCCTTGAGTTGTCCGCTCAAGGGTACCAGTCTAAAACTCTATAGAAACCTTACTCTGTTTAAATGGTGCATGCCTCATAGGGAAATCTAGCCGGATCAGTAATGTTTTCCATATAATTATCCTTTAAGATAGCCTTGGCCAAAGTCCATTAGGTTTCCTTAAACCCTAACGTACGTCATCACGTTCTGTGCTATTTGGAGAACAAAATGCTTAATGCTAATTGTTAATGTTAAATAGTCGAGTCTGGTAGGGGTAGGGCCTAACCTTTTTGTTTTGCAAAAAATGAGGCACAAGGTCCCTAGTTTCAATATGATTAGCACGCCCCCACTCTTGTTATACTAGAGGGCAGTCTTCCATCAAATGACCAAATCAATGAGTGGAATGATAGAGCCGCCAAAGCTAGCGAAAAATTTGAATATCTGGAATACATTCTCCTGGAATTGGAAGGAAGAGTGAGGAAGAGAGTCACCCACTGCTAGAATACTGAGGGAAATGAAGGAGAACACCTGGCGAAGACATTTTTACTGGTGAACCTATGCGAATTGGAGGATCTAATTAATGAAGCATTCAACCTGAGAAAGGTCCTTCTTGGAGCAAGTAGATATGAATTTACTTTTTTACTTAATTAATGTAATAAGGCCAATGGCCATTAGTAATTTATATTTCTTGCTTGTTTAGTGTTATTTAGGGATTCGTCCATTTTTATCAATAAATTAAGGCATTTAACATTTTAATTTTTCCAAATCTATTTGTTGCTAAGCCTATCTTTGGCACAAAGAGACTCCAAAAATTAGGGCACACTTTACATTCCTGCACTATGTGTTTAAATATTGTAATATTTTTATGATCCTCACTAACTTGTTTACCTTTTTGTTTTTTTTTAATTTTTGTTTGTTATTTCCCTCCCTAATAATTAGTTCGTGTACTCTGGCAAGAACAAGAAAAAAGGCAAAATGCAAGATTTGAACATCATAAAAGAGAACACAACAGTAGAGGCCACTGATGTCCATGGTATTCGGGTTCCCAATGAATATGTGTCACACTTGAGCAGAAATAGTTGATGTTTGAGGAAGAGCTCAATCAGGTTCGGAATTTAACCAACCTATCCTTTTCTGTCAGCACTCAGACACCATCTTCCCCAATAGTCAAAATCCCCCACCTCTACAAAATAACCAAACCATCCTACTGCTCCAACAAATAACCAATGCAACACTTGGAACACTCCAAACAACATTCCATTACTCATCCCTGAGTCGTAGAACTCTACAAATGACTATTTCCACACGCACTCACCAGGCCACCACAACAATCCCATATATATGGAGACCATGACACTCTCCACCCAACCTATATCTTGCACACCTAAGTTCGATGGAAAGGATTTACTCATCATAAACTTGGCTGAAGAGCTTAAGAAACTAACAAGCCGAATCTAACACGTTGAAGGAAGCAACGGGATTGAAGGGTTGAATTATAAAGACCTCTGCATACAACCAGATGTAGAACTACTAGAGGGGTACAAACCTCCCAAGTTTGAGTTATTGACGGTATAGGTGATCCAAGGGTCCATTTGAGAACATATTGTGACAAGCTTGTCACGGTAAGAAAAGACGAGAGGATTCCCATCAAGATGTTCGTGAGGAGTCTGAAACGAGATGCACTATCATGGTACATCAGCCAAGATCCTAAAGGGTGGTCGAGATGGGTAGGTATGGCATCTGATTTAATGGATTGGTTCAGGTTTAACACACAGAACGCGTCAGACGAGTTCTATATCAAAAATCTAAAGAAGAAGCCCACGGACACATTTCGCGAGTATGCTACTTGTTGGAGGTCTGAAGCTACTAAGGTCAGGCCCACCTTAGAAGAAGAATAAATAAACAAGGTCTTTGTCCGGGCTCAAGACCTACAATACTATGAACGGTTGATGGTGATTGAGAATTATAAGTTTTCTGACATTATCAAGATGGGGGAGTGAATTGAAAAAGGTATCAAAAGCGGTATGGTTACAAACTTCGAGGCCTTGCAAGCTATAAATAAGGCCTTACAATCTGGTGGTGTGTCTAAGAAGAGGGACGTAGGGGCCGTGATGGTTGCACAAAGGACCAAGTCTCTTCTCAAATACCAAACCTACACAATACCTCCACTCACATATTAGCCAGCCCCAAATTTTCAAGCACCCTTCTACCGAGCTCCACCACCAACTTATTAGTCACCTCAACCTCCCACATATCATCCTACCTCACCCAGATACTCCTAGCTTGCTCATGTCTACTAAACTTACAATGACTAACCATCTCTTTTCCAATCACCCCCCGGTACGCTAAAACATGCCTAAGCCCCAACCTAATTTTGATCGAAGGCCTCCAAAAAATTATACAGCCATCGCCGATCCCATTGATGAGCTATATGAAGGACTATAAGCCGCCGGTTATGTCACCCCCGTCCCTGTTACAACCCTTGAGAATCTTTCTTAGTGGGTTAACTCAAACAAGTCTTGTGCATACCACTCCGGCAGGAAGAGACACACCATCGATGAATGATGCTCTTTAAAAGATAAGATACAGTCCCTGATTGATAACAAAGTCATCTTAGCAAAGAAAGCCGCTCCAATTATCCGCAAAAACCCTCTACTAGATCATAAAGGTGGAGGTATTCACATGGTATAAGTAGGGGGTGTTTGGGATCCCGAGGGATCCATCGGGTTGATCGTAAAAGGCGATGATCCAAAGAAACCCAAAGTTACTCTCAATCCCATCAAAGTTCAGAACCAATCGAGTAAGGTCACTGAGGTAGATGTGTCTATCCCTCTTGAGTTTGAAGTAGCTCCATCAACAAAGGCACCGACACCAATTGAGATTGTAGTTAAGCCACCCATAGAATATGTCCCATTCGAAGTAAAGATGGCTACACCAATCCCAGTTGTAATGTCCACCATGCCGTCATTCCATACAAAATCTATACCATGGGATTATACAGACGAGCTAGGAGGAAAGGCAAAGTTAGGCCCGAAAAGACTATTGCAGCACAGGGTATGACAAGAACTGGGAGAGTCTATACCCCTGAACACCTAGCTGAGTCAAGCAGGTTACGGCCGGCCACTCATCATTGAGACGGATCTAGACGACCATTGGAGGAAAATACAGGCCAAGGAGTATTCGGTCATAGACCAAGTAAAAAAAACACCAGCACATATATCCATCATCTCATTGCTGCAGAATTCCAAGACACACAAAAATGCTCTGCTGAAGGTGCTGAGCGAAGCGTACGTGCCATGTAACATCAGTGGCGGGGAAATGGCTAATATGGTGGGACAAGTATTAGAAAGACATAAAATCACCTTTTATGAAGTTGAGATGCCACTTGAAGGGTTGGGTCACAACAAAGCCCTGCACATCACCGTGCAATGCGAAGACTACTTCATCACCAGGATCCTTATCGATAGAGGTTCCAGCCTAAATATCTGTCCTTTGGTAACACTTGAGAAATTCGACAAAGTGTTGCATGAGATCAAAGAAGGAGCCATCAATGTGAAAGCTTTTGATGGGTCTCAGAGGTCCACCATCGGTGAGATTAGCCTGTGTTTGTAGATGGAAAAAACCTAGTTTAAGGTCAATTTTCAAGTATTAGATGTGCCAGCGTCCCATAACCTACTGTTAGGAAGGTCCTTGATTCATGATGCTGAGGCTATAGCTTCAACACTACATCAGGCGGTATAATTTGAATGGAATCACCAGGAAGTGATCATTCATAGTGACGATGGTAATCGTATATATAGTTGTCAAACTATTCCCTCAATCAGACGAGCAAGAAAGCTAGGCAGAGAGACCTACCACCACATCAAGCGGGTTAATATTGTCGACAAGGGCAAATAGTGGAATAACAAGATAGAGAGTATATTGAATTAAGTGGGTACGAACCTAGGAAGGGACTCAGCAAGAACCTCCAAGGGATCTCTAAACCTATAAAACTCAAGAAACATGGCACTACCTTCGGTATGGGATATGAATACGCTGGAGGAGTTCAATAGCTTTTCCCCACCATGGCGTGGTCCTTGATACCCATTAGATCAACTGATACCGCACCTGGAGCATACTTTCAAACAGGTTGACATCATCTATAGGATAGATGAAGACGAACCACTCCCAGCAGTAAAAAACCTACTTTTAAAGGTCAATGATATAGATTGTTGTGTTATTCTCGAGGAGGAAGGGGAGGAAGATTCTTCCATTCAAGCTATAAGCAGAGGGGAATATCTCAATAATTGGACCATCAATACCACCATAGCTCGACTCAGGATGGCAAGGCTAAAACAAATACTATTTACTATTTTATGAATGATTTCCTTTTTGCATTTTTTAATCTCTGCAATAAGATCTTTAATGTTCAAAACAATAATCCAATTTATCAAAACATGTTTTACTTTCCAATGAATTAATATTTATTTCTATCATTTTTTCTTTACTTTACAGATACAACATTACTATTATTTATCTTGATGAACCAATGGCTATGACACGCAATGAGACAACACAACAAACAAATATTGATTAAGAGGAAAATGACATATCGGTGGAGATTATCAAATAAGTTGAGAACTATTAAAATAGACCTAAGTCCAACCTGGAAGAAACCGAAATTGTTATCCTGGGAGACGCAGGATATGTCAAAGAGATGTGAATCAACATTCACTTATCGCCCTAAGAGAAGAAAGAATACATAGAGTTTCTAAGGGAGTATGAGGACATCTTCTCCTGGTCGTATGATAACATGACTTGTCTGAGTACATCTATTGTGGCTCATAAACTGCCAACTGATTCAATGTGTCCACCAGTAAATAAAAAACTCATAAAGCTCAAACCTGATATGAGTCAAAAAATCAAGGAAGAAGTCATCTAATAGATTAAAGTCAAGGTTCTCAGGGTGGTTGAGTACCCAATATGGTTAGCCAATATTGTGCCAGTACCAAAGAAAGATGGGAAGGTAAGAGTTCGTGTCGACTACTGGGATCTCAACGGGGCCAGTCTGAAAGATGACTTCCCTTTCCCGAATATACACTTCCTGATTGAGAATTGCGCCAAGCATGAGTTACAGTCATTCACGGATTGCTTCGCTGGTTGCCATCATATTTGGATGGAGGAAGAAGATGCTGAGAAAACGGCTTTCATTACGCCATGGGTAGTGTACTATTACAAGATGATGCCGTTCGGCCTGAAGAATGCATGGGCCACCTACATGAGAGCAATGATAACCATTTTCCAAGATATGATACACAATGAGAGAGAGGTATATGTGTATGATGTTATCATCAAATCAAAAAAGGCCACTGACCACATAGAAGATCTGAGGAAGTTTTTCAATAGACTACGGAGGTACGACTTGAAACTAAACCCCGCAAAATGTGTATTTGGTGTTCCTGCTGGGAAGTTTCTTGGGTTTATTGTGAGCCGCTGGGGAATAGAACTGGATCCATCAAAGGACAAAGCCATTGAATTATTACCACTGCCAAAGAACAAAAAAGATGTGATGATTTTCTTGGGAAGGCTGAACTACATAAATTGATTCATGGCATAGTTTATCGTTATCTTTAAAATGCAAAAGAAGGACGCTGCTACAAAATGGACCGATGACTGCCAAAAGGCTTTCGACAGAATCAAGCAATACCTATCAACACCACCAGTCTTAGTTCCGCCCGAGATAGGTAGGCCCTTACTACTTTGCCTTACAGTGTTAGATGGTGCTTTCGACTCTGTTTTAGGGCAACGTGATGCAATAGGGAGAAATGAACAAGCCATTTATTATGTCAGCAACAATTTCACCGTGTACGAAGCTCGATATTCTCTATTGGAACGCACCTGCTGGTCTTTGACTTGGGTAGCTTAGAAGATGAGGCCTCACTTTTGTGCCTATAATACGTACCTAATATCAAAGATGGATCCCATGATTACATCATTCAGAAGCCCATGCCCACTGGAAATCTAGCCAAGTGGAAAATCTTGTTGAGTGAGTTCGACATTGTTTACATAACTCAGAATGCGGTCAAGGGACAGACACTGGCAGACCACCTTGCCAAAACCCCGTAGATAGAGAATATGAACCCTTGAAAACACATTTTCCTGATGAAATGTATCTTTCATAAGAGAATACATTGCAGAATCCTATGACGGCTTGAGAATGTTCTTCGATAGAGCAGCAAACTTCAAAGGAGTTGGCATAGGAGCTGTATTAGTATCAGAAACCGGACAGCACTATCCAGTGTTTGCAAAACTCAGGTTCCCCTTCACCAACAATATGGATGAATATGAAGCCTGCATCTTTGGGCTCAAAATGGCCATTAACATGAATGTGCAAGAGCTGCTGGTGATCGGATATTCAGATTTACTCATACATCAAGTACTATAAGTGTGGGAAATAAAGAACTCCAAGATACTCCCATATCTGCATCATGTACAAGAATTGAGAAAGAGGTTCACGAAGACACAATACCAACATGTTCCCAGAATCCAATATGAATTCGCCGATGCATTCGCTACGGTATCATCTATTGTACATTATCAATACAAGAACTTCATTGATCCCATTCCGCTGAAAATTCACAATCAGCCAGCTTACTGTTCCCATGTTAAAGAGGAAGTAGATGAAAGACCTTGGTTTCATGATATCAAGGAATATCTGGAAAAAGAAGAATGCCCGGAGCTTGCTATTCATACTCTGAAACACACACATCGGAGATTGTCCAACTACTTCTTTCACAGTAGAGGAATCATGTATAGAAGGACTCTTGATTTGGGACTATTAAGATGTGTCGACACAAAAGAAGCATCCAAGCTACTAAAGGAAATTCATGCACGGACCTGTGGTCTACATATGAACGATTTTGTCATAGCAAAGAAGATATTTGGGGCTAGTTATTTTTGGATGACTATGTAAATAGACTGCATACAATATGTCCGAAAATGCCATCGCTGCGAAATATATGCAGACATGATAAAGGTATCTCCAAGATAGCTCAACACAACAAGCTCACAGTGGCAGTTCGCTGCCTAAGGAATGGACATCATCAGACAGATTGAGCCTACCGCTTTCGATGGACACATGTTTATCCTAGTGGAAATTGACCACTTCACCAAGTGGGTTGAAGCAGCATCTTACAAAGCAATAACTAATAAAGTCATGACAGACTTTGTCCGAGACTGCATTGTTTGTAAATTCGATATTCTAGAGCCAATCATTATCGATAATGGTTCCAATCTCAACAAAGACTTCATGAAAACCATGTGTGAAACCCTTAAGATCAGAAACAAGAATTCTACAGCCTACATGCCTCAAATGACTGAAGCCGTGGAAGCGCCAACAATAATATCAAGAAGATATTAGGGAAACTGACAGAGAAGCATAAATAGTGGAACAAGTAGTTATTATTTGCTCTATTAGGGTATTTCACCACAGTTTGCACATCAACCGAGCCAACCCCTTATATGTTGGTTTACGTTATGGAAGTCGTCATTCACTTCAAAGTAGAAATTCCTTCCTTAAGGATCATACAAGAAGCTGATCTTCGCGATACAGAGTGGATGAAGAGTCATTACGAGTAGCTAGCTTTTATAGACGGAAAGAGAATGAATGCAGTTTCCATGGTCAACTCTATTAGAACAGAAAGTCTAGATCCTTTATCAGGGGAGTCTGGCCAATATAGTTCACATTGGGGCAGCTGATGTATAAAAAAAATTTTCTGCATCAGGATGAAGCCTAAGGGAAGTTCTCTCCCAACTGGCAGGGTCTATACATGGTTTAACAAGTTTTGACAAGATGAGCCCTCATACTTGCATGGACGCAGAAGTCTGGCCAAAGAAGATTAATTCAGATGCAGTCAAGCGTTACTATGTGTAAACCATATGTCTTCCCTATATGATATAAATTGAACTATGCATGTCCTGATTCCCATTTAAGAAGGGATATGTAGGCTACCCTGTGGGTTCGATCACGATTCAATTGAATTTTCATTTCCCCCCGAAATTAGAAACTAGGGCAAAATTTAAAGCAGGACCCTCAAAATTCTGAAGTAATTTTAGCCAATCGTCGCACAAGCAGTAGTCAGAAGTATCAACCCATCAAAATAGGGCAGAATTTTGAGGAGGACCATTAAAACTCCATAGCAGAAGAGTTTGCAATGTGCTGAATTGTGTCACAGTCGGCGATTTATCTAAAAACTATTTTTATTATAATTATGTTTGGCAACTTCTTTGTTTAGAAATGCTACCCCAATGATACAGATGGTATCGCCAGATCAAAAGTTTAACGAGTCAAGAAAAGCCTGTTGAAATACAAACTAACCTTCCCCTTTTACAAAACTCACGATTTTTTCTTTGGATGGAGGCACAGGGATTGCGAAATCATTAAAACATACTGCACACTCATGGAACAAACATTATTCAAGAATACAACTCTCTTTATTGTTACACTTGCCTGCAATTCCTATCCGCACACCCGTAATGTTCTGTATGTCACACTGCTCCCAATAATCACCACGTCGCGATCTGGCATGAGGTAAGAAGCTCTAATATCATCTGCTATTTATTTCTTGCACAAGACTTCTATTATGCCTTTGGAGGTTAAGCTCTATCTCTATCTGCATTTGCATTGCTTAAGGCTACCATTTTGACTTCCAACTTGCACAAGGCTACTATTCTGCCTTCCGAGGTTAAGCTCTAGCTCTATCTGCATCTGCATTGCATAAGGCCATTCTGCCTTCCAACTTTCATGAGGCTACCATTCTGTCTTCCGAGGTTAAGCTCTACCTCTATCTGCACCTGCATTGCATAAGGTTACCATTCTACCTTCCAACTTGCATAAGGCTCCTATTCTGCCTTCTAAGGTTAAGCTCTACCTCTATCTGCATCTGCATTCGATAAGGCTATCATTCTACCTTCCAACATGCATAAGGCTACTATTTTGCCTTCCAAGGTTAAGTTCTACCTCTATCTGCATCTGCATTGCATAAGGTTACCATTCTGCCTTCCAACTTGCATAAGGCTACCATTTTGCCTTTTGGGAATGAATGATGTCTCCACCGATATTGCACGGCTGAAAGACCGCCACATTGCATGGCTGAAAGATCACCACATTGCACGGTTAAAAGATCACTATATTTCTCGGCTTAAAGATTGCTATATTACACGACTGAAAGATCACCACATTGCACGACTGAAAGATTGCCACATTGTATGGCTAAAGGATCGCCACATTGCATGGTCGAAAGATCACCACATTGCACGGTTAAAAGTTCACCGCATGCTACTGCATCTTTCATGGTCTGAAACATCACCAACGTATCCAAAGGCGTCATCGTTCGGAGGCACCATCTTCATAGCCCGAGAACACCATGTCATGGCACGAGGATTTTTCTTAATTTTTTGTATATCATTATTCAAAGGCATCATGGTTTGGAGGCACCATCCTCGTAGCCCGAGAACATATTTCATGGCCTGTAAATTCTTTATTATATGCTTCATGGCCCAGGGCATCATGGTCTAAAGACGTCATCCGAATCATTCAAATACAACGTTCATGATCCAACGGTAACTCGCATCATGTCTAAATTTACGCACAATATATGATTTATTACTTATTTGTAAGTAAGCTGGCAAGCAACAACCATCCCGGCAGGAGCATTTGTACTCCACTGCCCATAACCATATCAAGCCTAACCATTCAAGTAAACCATTCACTCACCAAGACCGAGATATTGCATCCGTTTTTGGAAAGTACCCATCGATATATTCTGTCGGCGGATCCTGAATTACATACCCCTTGATTACTGTAAAACTAGGGATATGTAGGAAACTCAGAATCAAGAGTGCAACCTGAATCTTTCAAACTGTTTTGCTCGGTCACAATTGGCCATCATATCTTTACCCGAAAACTCTTTCATCCTTCCCGGATATAGAAGCGCAGTTGTTGACACCAAATATTTTCCTACATATTTTCAATAGCATATATATATGCATAAGTAAGCATATCCAAATGTTTTATTATTTTTTCATATTTTAAAGTTTTTTTAAAATATTTATTTCCCTTTTTATCTATAAAATCCCAATAATTATGTACAAAATTATTATTTTGATGATGTGCTAAAATATTGCTAATATAATATTTGCATATTGTTACAACTTTATTTAGTATTTTAAGCTAAAGTGCATATATTTTCAATATTAGCCTCTTTTAAAATTTAATTGCGTTTATATTCATACAATATAGTCTTATTTTTTTAAAGTGTTAATCATATGTTATAAATTATTTTAGTACTTTCAATTTATCAAAGTAGAGAGAGACAAAAAACAATATAATTAATTAGCGTGTTATTGGCTTAGGACTAGAAGGTAATCAAAATTAAATATTTTTCTATAAATCTTAAAAGGTATTTATCAAATATATTTTGTAAATAATTTTAATTTTGCAGAAATGAGAGATATGCCCACCACAAGAAGTAAAACCTCACGGCAGATCATGTACACGTACCACCCGCCATGAGAATTAAACCGTTAAAAGAAAAAGTAATAAAAACAAGAGTTTGCAGCTTTATTCTTTTTCTCCAATCTATTTGTGGGGTTTTTTGACATAAGATCAATACGTTAGACTAACCACATGATAGATAATATCTCTATTCCTTTTTTAGTTTTTAGTTTTTTCTTTTATTTTCTTCCTGACCTATTTTAACTTCTTGATCTAAAACTCTTTGTTTTTCTCAATTTCTGCCACGTTAAAATATATAATTACCTGAAGGTGTTATTTGAAGAAATTATGTTCTAAAGGACTAAATAAGTTATCCAGTGACAATTGTCTACCTTATTCTGTTGGAACAATAGATAAAAAAGAAGTTATAGAATTTGAAGAAAAAAATTGTGAAGATTAGTTGTATATGAGCAGCTATTAAACACACTTGGCAATTGGATTCAAAAAGAGATCTCTCCAACTCTCTCCCCTTTTAATTTTTTATTTATAATTATTAATTATTATTTTAACTCCCCCCCCCCCCCCCTCTTATTTTACAGTTTATTGGGTAAGAGTTAGAATAACTGAGTATGTCCTTTTTGTCATTGATGCATTCACACAATTACTGGCAGTACAGGCGGATTTAATTACTATTGCGGGGATAAACCCCCTATAAAAATAATATTTAAGATAACAAAAGTGAAATAACAACGTAGCACAAAAGAGTGACAACAACATAAAAAATTTACGTGAAAACCCGTTTTGAATAAAGGAAAATTACGGCCCTGAAAGGAGCAATTGATATCACTGTAGAAAGGAATTTACACTATGTAGTAACGAGTACAAATACTCCAAAGAACACTACGACACTCAAAAGAAATAACCCTCTTTTGACATTCCCACGTCACAACAATATCGCTCACTCTCTATTTTTCTCACAAACTATTTTCTTATACCCTACCTGTGAAACCTCACTCTTTCTTTCTCTCTTTATTGGTGTGTAAAAATGAGAGTTGAAGCTCTCCTTTTATAGCCAAGTTCACTCTCGAAAGCCTACAATATTTGACAATTTACACACACTTTTCATGTCACGACTCTAACCCCGAACCTGGTCGTGATGGATCCTCTCGTGAAGATAATGTCAGCTGACACTTTTATTTTCTAATTATTAATAGATAAGAATTTAAGAGTTGTCTAAAAATGATAAGAATAAATCGAAATGATCGATAGTAACATAAATATGTGTAATAACACTAACACACAACCCTAATCGGGGTGTCACTAGTCATGAGCATCTATAAGTCAGAAAAAAATCTCGCTAACAATCATAAAGTAATACAAATGTCTGAAAAGCAACAGAAGCAAAAGAAGAACAAAAAAGAGGGGCATCTGGCTTATTAAGAAGCATATAAACGACATACTAAATAAAAGCGCATAAACAAAGAGAGAGGTGCTTTTTCGAAAGGCTAAAAACTTATATGTATAAAGATACAGTATGGAGTAGAGATATGGGGTTGGAAACGTCAACAGCTATCTCATAATCATCGAAAGCCCGCCTGAAGTTAGAGGAATCAACACTGGGGAGCAGAACCAGCTACACCTGAATCTGCACACAGGATGTAGGGAGTAAAGTGCGTACTCCAACTCAGTAAGTAACAAATGATAATAACAACTGAAAGTAAGAATACATGGAAGACACAAGGCATTCTATAATGAAGCAGTAAAATCATTTAAAAGCAGTAAACCAGTGATAAGTCTAGTAAAATCCTTTCTAAAAAATAAACAGTTATAATTAAGGCAAAGTAGGCAAATAGAAGTTCACCCCTCGGGCACTTGGGCTCAATCTAACATCACAATAAGTACCTGCACTCACTGGGGGTGTGCAGACTCCTAGAGGTGCCCCTTACGGCCCAAGCACAATAACAAGCTATCTCGTGGCATCAAATCTAGGCCCTCAACCTCATATCAATCGAGCCACCTCATGGCATACATATCTCAGGCCACCGGCCTCAAATCAGTATTAGTGTTTCCTCACAATACAAGCCCTCGGCCTTACTCAGTAAAAATAATCATAAGCCGCTCACGCAATAATAAAACAGGTTTCTCAGCCCAAACATCAATTAAAATATCATTTAGGTCTCAAAACTGAATAAAAATGGCTGAGTAGTAAACAATGAAAAAATAACATGACTCAGTTCAAGTAATAAGTCAAAATAGTAAGGAAATATCAAATAAAAGCCCAAAGGATTGAAACAGTTGGCACGAATCCCAAATATGGCATTCAGCCCAATAAATGATGATAGCAAATGGTTTTCAATCAAATATGCAGTAAAATCATCAATCGGGATGGACCAAGTCACAATCCCCAATAGTGTCGACCCCACGCTCTTCATCCGGAGTGTGCCTAACCTCAATATAGCACTACGAGTGCAACCCGGGGTTTCAAATACTCAAAGTATCATTTACAATCATTACTCACTTCAAACCGGCTAAATCTCTAGCTCGCGGTGCCATTTCCCCTCGAATTGGACTCCATTCACATCGTATCTATCCAAAATCAGAACGAGATCAAAATATGCTAAAGGAATAAAGCCCAAATGAAAACAATCAATAAAGGACGCAATACCAAAACCTAATCCCCGGACCCACATCTCCAAATTTAGAAATAATTATACCAATAGATTTCTTATCTTCCCACGAGTTCAAACATATCAAAAGTTCTCAAATATGACCCAAAATGGTCCTTAAATCCCTAATCAAAATTCCAATTTCTCAAGCCCTAGTTCTTCAATTTTAGGCTTAGTTTTCATGATAGTCCAGGTAGAATTTATATAATAATCGAGTTTTTAGACGAAGAATCTTACCTCCTAATGATTCCCCTTGAATCCCTCTTCAATCACCTTCAAAAATCTCCCAAAATGGCCAACTATGGAGGAAATAAACCCAATCCTCGTGGACAAGATGAGTTTAAAAACATTTCTGCCCATGCATATTTTCTTCATCATGATCGCGGGTTGCGATCGTGAAGCACAAAACTCAGCTTCCTCAATTTTACTCTACACGAATGTTATAAAGCCTACATGAACGCGATTCCCAGCCGACTTACACTACGCGATCGCGAACATATCCCTGCGTTCGTAATGCACAGCGATCCATCCAAGACTCAAGTCCAGTTACCTTTATGCGAACGCTACTATTTTCCCGCGTTCGCAATGATCAACTTTCCCATACTACGTGATCACGAGCCTCACTTTGCGAACGTGAAGAACAACTGGCCAGCTTCCTCAAAACCTTATACATGATCACAGGACTCCCCTTGTGATCGCGAAGAGAAAATTTTTGCAACATCTGAACATGCAATTTCTGCTATCTTCTCAACTCCAAAATGATCCGAATGACAACCCGAAACTTACCTGAGGCCCGCAGGACCTCAACCAAAGGCACAAACACATCCTAAAGCCTTATTCAAACTTGTTCCAATCATCAAAACACCTCAAAAGAATATCAAATCTCCCAAAACACATCGAATTCAAGCCTATGTTCCTAAAATCTTTTGAAATACGCTTTTGACCAAAAGCTCAACCAAACAACGTCAAAATGATCTGATATTTTGCACACACATCCTGAATGACTTAGCGAAGTTACTGTAACTCTCAAAATTCCATTCCTAACCCTAGATCAAAATCTTGCCTATCAACCGAAAATTGTCAAAATATCGCTTCATCAATTCAAGTCTAAATCTACTCCGAACCTCCAAAATCCATTCCGATCACACTCCTAAGTCACAAATCACCTCCCAATGCTAAACGAACCCTCGAAACTCACATACGAGCCCTCTAACATATAAGTCAACATCCAGTTAACTTTTCCAAGTTAAGCTTCCTTAAAAGTGACCATGTATCAAACTTCACAAAAATCATTCCGGACTCAAACCGACCAACCCGATACCATAAAACACAGATAACAAAGTGTAAAGAAGCAGAAATGATGGAAACAAAGCGAGAACTCATGAGATGACTGGTCAGGTCATCACATTTCACAACTCAACAAAGTTGTCTACATAGCAAAGAAATTCAACAAGAATGGCTACCAAAACAAACCAATTCAACAAGGTTTGATACCAAACCAAAGAAACTTTTATTATGCCTATGTCTAATACTTCTTCAATGACATGGACACCACCAATCTCCCCTTTCAGTCTCATTCATCTAGAGGAGCTAACAATGGACCTTTAGCTTGAGTCTATACCGATAAGTTCTTTGCACAATTCAACATGTATCTTGGTACCACTTTGGTCACCATATCTGGGGGATTCTCACTTGTAGAAATATTCAAGAGTTTTAGAGATTCATTCTCTACCATTTCTTTAATCTAATTTTATCTCACGTCAATGTGTTCGGCCATTGCGATATACATAGTTTCATTGCTAAGGTCAATTGTACTTTGACTATTACAATAGATGCCATCATCCTTCTGATGCAATCCAAGCTCTAAAAGGAACAATTTTACCCCAACCATCTCCCTGCCAGCTTCTGTAGCAGCAACATACTCTGCTTCAATTGTAGAGAGTTCAACCCATTTATGCAACTTTGGCTGCCATGATATAGCTCCTCCTGAAAATATGAACAAGTATCATGTAGTAGATTTACGATATCACCTGCAATATCAGCATCTATGTAACCCTTCAAGATTGGATCAGATTCTCTAAAACACAAGCAATCTCCTACAGTACCTCTTAGGTACCTGAGTATCCACTTGATTGCTTCCCAATATTCCTTTCCAAGATTTTCAAGGAATCTGCTAACAACACCAAATGAATGAGCAATATCAGGTCTGGTGCATACTATTGCATTCATAAATCTTCTGAATGCTGAAGAATAGGGAACTCTAGCTATGTTCCCTTTCTTCTCCACAATTATAGGACATATTTTCTTACTAAACATTAGATGACTAGCAAAAGGCGTGCTGACTGGCTTAACATTTCTCATATTAAAGTGTTCAAGTATACGTTCAATGTGCTTCTCCTAAGATAGCCACAACCTTCTACTTGTTCGCTCTCAAACTATCTTCATCCCTAGAATTTGTTGTGCTGGGCCCAAGTCCTTCATATCAAATGACTTGGAAACAGATCTCCCTTAAACTTTGTGATCAACCCCTTGTGTTTTCCCTTCTTCTATTCGAAGCCTTTAACCGCCAATCGAAATTTGTATCTAACCAGCTTGCCATTTCAATCTTTCCTAACTTTAAAGACCCATTTGCATTTGAGTGATCTTTTACGCTCTCGAAGTTCAACCAGCTTGTACGTGCCATTTTTCTTAGAGATTCCATCTATTCTTGCATAGCTTTCATCCACTTATTCTTTTCTGGATGGGACAACACCACTTTAAGACTTTTTGGCTCCCTCTAATCACTGATGAGGACATACTCTATGAAAGGTACCTGCATGACTTTATCCTTGGCCTCTCTAATCTCCCAAGAGGTTGAGGTTGCTCTTCTTCCTGGTGGGTGCTCCACTTCCTCGACACCATCAAGTTTCTCCCCCACTTGGCAACCTCGTTGGTCCAACTTTCTGAACTTGTGGGATTGTTAGAAGTAGAAGTAATAGTAACAAAGTTAGGAATTATACAATTCTTGACCTTCTCTGATATATCAACAGCAGTTCCAATTTCTCGAAAGACTACACCTCTGCTTCATATGAACTTCTTCTTTACAGGATCCCACAATTTGAATCCGAACTCTTCATATCCCTATCCAATGAATAGGCAGGGAATAGATTTATCATCCATATTTGTTCTATGCTCCTTTGATACATGTGCAAAAGTTGTGCAACCGAACAAGATGTGAGTAGAACACCTCCTTATTAGTCCAAACTCTCTCTGGGATGTCCAACGCCAACGAAACTGATAGACTCCTATTGATCAGGTAATAGGCTTTCTAAACTGCTTCACCCTAGAATGACATAAGTAGTTTAGCCATATTGAGCATGCTTCTCACCTTCTCCACAATAATGTGGTTCATCTTTTTGGCTACGTCATTGTGTTATGGGGTTTCGAGAACTGTCGTTTCATGTCTGATCTCATGGCTTAAACAGTGATCTTCAAATTCCCTTGAAGTGTACTCACCTCCATTGCCACTTCGAAGACGCTTTAGCTTTTGATCTATCTCCTTTTCTACTAGAGCATGAAACTTCAGGAAAACTTGAAACACCTAATCTTTGGTTTTCAATATATAAACCCATAATTTTCATGAAGCGTCATCGATATAGTAAAAAAAAATACTTGCTATTGCCCATTGATTCGATTTCCATTGGATCACAAACATAAGAACATACCAAATCAAGTATATTCAATTTTCTTTTAGACAATGTCTGAATTATACTATATGATGCTTACCAATTAATAGTAGTCACAAGCCATGTTCCCTTTCTCCTCCACTGTTGTAGTACACATTTTCTTGCTCAACATTAGATGACTAGCAAGAGGTGTAATGCCTGGCTTAGCACTTTTATATTGAAACGTTCCAGTACACGTTCAATCTATTTCTACTAAGATAGCCACAACTTTCTGCTTGTTCGCTCTCGAACTATCTTCATCCCTTGAATTTGTTGTTCTAGGCCCAAGTCCTTCATATCAAATGACTTCGACGTATCTCACTTTAACTTAGCGATCAAACCCTCGTCTTTTCCTTTATTCTATTCGAAGCCTTTAACTACCAATCGAGTTTTGTATCTAACCAGCTTGCCATTTCCATCTTTCTTGAGTTTAAAGACTTGTTTGCACGTACAAGCTGGTTGAACTTCCAAAGCGTAAAGGACCACTCATATGCAAAAGTTTTGAAACCGAACAAGATGTGAGTAGAACAGCTCCTTATTGATTGATGTTTCTCGATTTTTATATGGATTTAAAGATTTATAGTGGATTGGTGATGCTCGATTGTTTATTTGGATTGATTTACAATGGATTAATGATTAATACTGCTCGACTGATTATATGGATTGTTTTACAGTGAATCCTTTTTCTTGATTTTTTTATATATATTTATTTACAATTAATAGATGATGCTTGAGTGATTAAATTGGCGTTGCTTTTTCCAACAAACTCTCGTTTAATCACTTTGACAGTGCTTGAAGACAGTGATTCATCCCAATTCTGAAACGACAACCTTAAATACAGCAATAAGCAGAGTGTCCAATGAAATAAAACAAACATTTGTGACAGAGTAGTGTAAGTATAAAGCACAAGACGATACGTTTGTACATGATTTGCTTCCTATCTGCTTCCTTTTCTGGTTGCATTTTAGGCTACACTTCAGTCTTCAGGAAGAAATTATTGAAAGCAAAATAGATAAGAGGCTTTGTTCTTTTATATTAGAGTTAGGTGCTTAATGGTATTTTGTATTCGAAAGGCTGACTATAAATTAATCCAAACTGGAATTTGTCACTGTAGACTAAGCAACTTGTCTTGTAGTATTTTTGTTTCTTCTCTGTTATCATGGTTAGGAATTAAGAATTATTCGAATTCATATAATGACAACCTTTAACATAAAATATCTTACAAATAGTAAATTGATGGTTCTCGATAGTTCACCTTCTTCTAGATCCTCTTCAACTTGCTGACAGTTTCCCTCCACTTAAGTATAATCTTTCACTAACATTGGACTCATTCAATATTGCATCTTCAGTAGCATGAGAAGGGATTTCCTGATAGGACTGATTGGTTGTAACAAGATTGCCTGCAAAAGATCTATTAACCCATGCTGTTGTGGACTCCTTTTGTGCACCTTCAATTATTGCACTCTCATTCCCAGTAATGTTTCCAGCTTTTCCTTTTCTTGATGTACTCCCAATCCTAGTTGAATTAGGGATAAAAATAGCTGTATTGAAATTAGTAGTAGGACTACTAGGCTCAGAACTTCCTTCTACTATAACCAATTGGTTATTGTTCTCCTCATCATCATCCTGAACCTCTAACATTGCAAACTTGTTAGAGGTTTCAATTTGTTGATTTTCCTTGCAACGCCCATTCTCAAAATTTCTCGTGATCTTTTTTTTGTTAATCATTCATTTCCTTGTAAATTCTCAAAGGATAGTGCTGCTTGCTCAGTCATGAATGAGAAAATTAGGTGTCTTAGCTATTTGAGTTGTTGAGGTTGAGAGAAAATATGTTACTTGAAGTTATAGGATATTCTTGGTTATGAAATTATTACTAAGAGTGTATGTATGTATATATATATATATATATATATATATATATATATATATATATATATATATATATATATATATATATATATATATATATATATATATATAGGATGCGATCATACCAGCACAAACGAACTGGATCCCATTAGAACTTTGAAGTTAAGCGTGCTCGGGCGAGAGTAGTACTAGGATGGGTGACCCCCGGGGAAGTCCTTGTGTTGCATCCCTCTTTTGACAAGAGGAGTTGCTCTGATGGTAAGCAACCCCCACTTCCAACTGAGAGGTTGTGAGTTCGAGTCTCCCAAAGAGCAAGGTGGGAAGTTCTTGGAGGGAAGGATGCCGGAGGTCTATTTGGAAACAGCCTCTCTACCCAAGGGTAGGGGTAAGGTCTGCGTACATACTACCCTCCTCAGATCTCACTAAGTGGGATTACACTGGGTTGTTGTTGTTGTTGTAGTGTATATATATATATCCCAGCCGGCTAAGGAAGTTCATTTTGGCAATGAACTTTGTGTTTTTATCTATGTGCATGCAAAATCAGATATGAATGGAGGAACAGTAATGAGGCTCATGTATCAGTACTCTGATATATTCAAGACAATATTTAATTTATGATAAGCTAACCTAGTTTGGAATAACATAAAGGGTAAACAGAATACCTATCATATGTTTTTTTTTGGTTATTCAATCTTTCCAACAAAAAGGCTAGCAGAAGTTTTGAATCAAAAGAGTGGCAGAACCTACTGTTAAAGGAAAACAACACTAAATTGTAAACATTGTTAGATGTCTCTTACCTCCTTCTTTAGAGTTTCTGATATTTTTCAGGAAATTATACACGATTGTATCATCTCTTGCACATCGTTGCTTCTTGCTTGTAAATTATTAGCAGTCTAGATTTCTCTTTTTGTTTCCCACCAGCATCGCTTATGGTGACGCTGTGCACTTCATAATATTGGATGCAATATTTCGTTTCAGTTATGAAACAAGCGTATATATTTTTTTAGTGCTAATTTGTGAAAGTATAGCTTTTTATGTTTTTTCTAATTCGTTTGTGATATCTGGCTGCTATTAGATTGATAGTCGATTAATTGAATTGTTTTCTCCTCTGTTCTGGTATTATTTTGTGAATTGGTTCCTCTATATGTTTTCTAAGGATACTTTTTACCATCTAAAAGCTCAATAGCCAATAGGACTCTCAACCACAATAATTCATTTGTTTGTTAAGAAACAACTTGGGTTGTTAGCAATATATAAAATCCTTTGACAGTCAGTACCCATTAGTTTCTTGTGAGTTATAGTTAGAATGTCCAGCCTTAAAAATTTATATAATTTATAAGTTTAGTAATTCCATTCTTAAAATTTTTATGAAACAATATAGTGAATTCTTTCTCATTTACATGTTTATTCTAAGATGACTATGATCTGTTTATAAATAGCAAAATATTCTATATCGATTGAGCCCCCTATGTAGTAGCCCCATATCACTAAAAGCATCGTCTTATTGTTAAAAAAGTTCACACCCTTTTAGGATTTGCGTAATATGTTGATTTAGGATTTGCGTAATATGTTGAATTTTTCAAGTTTATTTACTTTGTCTTTTTCTTGTCATGTTAAGTTTAAGTAGTCTTTAACTTAGACTTTAGATGGATGATTTCATCGCAATTGTATTAGGCTTTGTATACTTTTAAAATATAAACTAACTTATATTCCATTTAGCTATAGAACTAGCTAAATTGGCGCTCAACAAACAAACGAGCTAAAAATATTAGTAAAAACATATTATATATCTGGATATTTGTGAATCAATTGTTAAAATAGTTTAATCGTTTAATAGTTTAATTGTTAAAATGATAGTTTTAATAGATTTATGTTTGATAGTTTCAATTGTTAAAATGATATCTTTGAACTATGGAGTTACCTAAAAATAGGATTAATTTTTTTATTTTGAACTACCTTTTTTATTAATTTCTCCTTTTTACTAATAATTTTTAGCTCTTGCAGTAACTATGGAAAAGAAAGGAATATCTTGAGCGCCATGGACAATCCTAGAAATAAAAGATGGATGTATTGTGATAGAGTTAGTCAAGAATATTTGAGGGAGTAGAAGATTTTTTAAATCATGCATTTTCTGAAAAACATTGTGGAGAAAAAATTGCATGTCCTTGTACGGAGTGTGTTCTTATCCATCAAGCAAATCGGGCTACAACATATGATCATCTCATCGTTAATGGTATTATACCGTCATATGACACTTGGTTTTGTCATGGGGAGTCTCTAAAAGGATCAAACAATGCTGGAGAAAATAACTGAAGTCATTCCGCTGTAAGAGGTGTACTGACTAGCTAAGCACTTTTCATTTTGAAAGGTTCCATTACACGTTCAATGTACTTATACTGAGATAGCCACTACTTTCTTCTTGTTTGCTCTTGAACTATCTTCATCCCTAGAATTTTTTGAGCTAGACCTAAGTCCTTCCTATCAAATGACTTCTATAGATCTCCTTTCAACTTTCTGATCAGCCCCTTGTCTTTTCCTTTCTTCTGTTCAAAGCCTATAACTACTAATCGAGATTTGTATCCGACCAGCTTCCCATTTCCATCTTTCTTTAGTTTGAATACCCATTTGCATTTGAGTGGTCTTTTACCCAGGAGTGACTACAGAAATCAACTAAAACACAAGAAAAAAAACTTAACTCTTCAAGAACTTATCAGTCATATGAGGACTAAGGAAGTAAACTATCTCAAAAATGAGGAATCTGAACCGCGCTTCAAGGCACCTTTGCGCCAACAAGGAGCTATTTCACGACTTTGAGGAATGTGATGATGGAGAGTTTGTCTTAATAGGTAACTCCACAACAGTTGGAGTTATGAGTAAAGAAAAAATTCTCCTTAAGTTAACTTCTGGAAAAAACTTAGCCTTGAATACTGTTCTGTATGTACCCTCCCTTCGTAGAAACTTAATTTTTGGTGAGAAAAATAGGTCTTAATCTTGTTTTTGAATATGATAAAGTTGTTATTTCTCGTGGTGAAGAGTTTGTTGGGAATGGTTACCTTAGTGAGATTTTTTTTATACTGAACATCGCTAAAGAAATTACTAATAATGCTAGTACTTTCAATACTACTTATATATTATTGGGTCTATTGATTTGCGACATGGTAGACTAGGTCGTGTCAATATTGCTCTATTTAAACACTTAGAAAAATAGAATTAATTTCTGCAGTTAATATTGATAATTTTTATACTCTTATTGGTTATGCTCAAAATAGTGTTGCGTATATATTTATGTCTTTGAATGATAGGTCTATCTGTGAATCTATAGATGCAGAATTTTTTGAGCATGTTTTTCCATTAAAAAATATTTTTTCTAGTGATGTGCATAATAAAGCTTCTACATCCATGTCTTTTAATTCTCATGTTGTACCTTCTTCTAGTGTTACTGCTAATGATGCAAATAAACTTAGAAGGAGTAAGAGGCGCTGAATTGAAGCTAGCTTTGGTCCAGAATTTATCAATACCTTCTTGACTGAAAATAGTGATCTTGATGTTTTTAATGGTGAATTAGTGTCCATCTATTTAATAGACGATGAGTCTAAGACTTATAATGAAGCAATGGAGTCAATAGATGCTTGTTTTTGGAAAGAAGCCATTAAAAGTGAAATAGACTCTATAGTTTTTGATTTTTCTGGTTTGCCTAAAGATTGTAAACCATAAGTAGCAAGTGGATATTTAAGAAAATGTTGATACCTGATGGTACAATTGAGAAATATAAGGCTAGACTTGTTATTAGTAGTTTTAGCCAAAAGAAAGGAATTGCTTACTTTGCCACTTATTTTCCTGTGACTAAGATAATGACTATTAGAACTCTTATTGCTTTAGCCGCTATTCATATTTAGCGATACATCAAATAAATGTTAAAAGGATTTTTCTAAATGATGATTTAGAGGAAGAGATCTATATGTCTCAACTTAAGGGATTTGTGATCTAAGGACATGAGAATAAAGTTAGCAAATTGAGAAGGTCTTTGTATGGTATAAAGCAGGCACCTAAGAAATGATATGAAAAGTGTAATAGGACATTAATGGGTAATAATTTTATTGTTAACGCATCTAAAACTTGTGTTTACTCTAAGGTGATAAAATCATATTATGTTATTATATGTCTATATGTGGATGTCATGTTAATCTTTGGTCCTGATGTGAGTGTTGTTAATAAGGTAAAGAAATTTTTTGTCTTCTAAATCTGAAATGAAAGATCTAGGAGAAGCAATATAATTTAGGGATTAAAATCAAAATAACTTCTAATGGTATTTCATTATCTCAGTCTCATTATATTGAGAATATGTTGAAAAGTTTTAATTGTATTTATGTAGCACCTGTGAGAACTCCTTATGATCCTAGCATACACTTGAGAAAGAATAAAGAATCTAGTATTTCTCAAACTGAATATACCAAGATAATTGGTAGTGTAATGTTTCTCATGAATTATATACGATCTGATATTGCATATGTTGTTAGTAGATATCCTCACAGCCCTAGTATTGAACATTAGAATGCTCTTCATCACTTGTTAAGGTATTTGAGAGGTACTATGGATTGATGTTTGCATTTTAATAAAATTTTTGTTATTTTAGAAGGATTTTGTGATGCAAACTGGGTTATTGACAATAAAGAAGTTAGCTCCACCAATGACTTTGTGTTTACATTTGGTGCATGTGCTATTTCATGAAAGTCTTCAAAATAGACTTGTATAGAACAATGTATTAGGTAGTCTCAATTCATTGCTCTTGAGTTGGCAGGGCAAGAAGCCGAGTGATTGAGAAATTTATTAGAAGACGTGCCTTTATGGAAAAAAACAAGTTTCACAACTTGTAGGCGACAATTGGAATTTCCAAACATAGTATACACAATTGAAAAAGAAGATATATTCGCATTAGACATGGTGCGATAAAATAATTATTGAAACATGATGTTATTTTTTAAAATATGTAAGATTCGAAAGAAATTTGGTGGATCCTTTAACCATGGGATTGGAAAAGAGAGTTATCCTTGAAACATCGAGGGGGATGAGATTATTGCCCATAGATTAAGGAAGTATGATGGATATCTGTTATTGGTCAAATGAAGCCATATGAGACGTTAATATGTACTACATTTGTTATTCCTATGGTGTGTGATAATGCTTTATAAGGTTGAGCTTATTTATCTCTAAATGATTCTATGGCCTTAAGGTGGTCTATATGTAGATAGACTTGATGGAATTACCTACATGAATGTAAATGTGCATTTTCCTTTTATGAAAGATTTGAAATGTCTTTCTAGATCACTCATGAGACACAAGGTATGTGCATGACCGTGTAAGTAATTTGTTTGTATCACAGAGTTTGCATAAATTTAAGAAATATAGTATGTGTTGTGGGTGTCTAAACTAATGTTCATTCAGTTCAAAAGTACTTCACTTTGTGAATATTAGTTGTTGCATCATTTCAATACGTGCAAATTCAAATAAAAAAATATTGATACTTAAGTACATGGTCCTTCTTTTACCCAGAATTGTTCTTATTCTATTTTTACCTTTTCATTAGTGGAGGATTGTTAATATTATTATTCTTGATAATGCAAAGCCAAAGATTTTATTGTGGTCCTTTTTTCTTCTTTACTTATTTGTCTTTTATAAAAGACAAAGTATCCCTTATTGTTTGTGGAAAGTTAGTCTTTTTTTTACTGAATTTTTCTTTATTGGCACTTGTAAAGAGCTAGTAAAAAGGAGTAGTCTCGTGCACATAAGAAATTGGTCATGAAGGCAAAACGGATCGATATTCGCCCCTGTGCGGGATATATACGTGAGGCCAAATCTTGTTTTGCTAAAATTTGTTTCTTCTTTTTTTGAGATTACTAGAAAAATGCCCAAATACATGCTTACCAGAATATGTCCAAATTCATTCACTTTTTGAATTGAATTTTGTAACGTTTGTAATAGGTACAATTTAATTTGTTGCAACTCCAACTTGAATTATGTAACAACTTTTATTTCATAAACCCCAAATTAAATTCTCCTTCTTTTAACTACTCTAGCTACTTATCTATATTAGCAGATGTTTTGTGAAGTTGTCAAAGACATGAAAAAAAACACTTTTATCTCTCTTCTTGTCAACCAAATTCTAGGCAACTATTTTGTGAAAATTCCAAACATTCAGCCACGAGTGCACATGTTCGGAGGTGTTGTGAAATTTTTGTGAGAGATCGGTCTTAACGATTTGTATCCAGTCGGGTCGAAATTCCTTTTAAAGCAATGACTTGCCACGGCACATTATTTATCGATAAGTTGTTCTAGTTTTCATTTTTTCCTTGTCAATCGTATCTACTCAGTTTTCTGACATACGTTACAGAATGACATCTCTTTCTGAGTTGCCACCTTTCTGGGCTTATTTTCTCGTATTTTTTGCTCGTGATGATTAGAGGCGGAGTTAAACTACGAGTTCGGCACAACTTAGTAGCTTTGACTTAAATTTTATGCGTGTCCTTGAAAATTCATATGGATTATAAAAATGGATAATTTAGAGCCCAATAACTTATAAAAAGAGTAAGCTAACAAATCTATAAGCTTCAAATCCTAACTCCGCCTTTAATGATGACTACAATCTCTTCGTTGAGTTAATTATATGCACAAAACAGAGGAGGATCCAGAATTTACGTTCTACGGATATAAACCCATTATACTTTTTTAAAGTAGTTGTTCATATATGTTATTTCTTGCAAATGAATTTTTATACATAAACTTATATTTCACGTTGAAAGGACTGATTCAGATAAACACGGTGCTTTCAAGTTGTATCAGCTATCTCTGCGTACAAAATCTTCACTTGCAATATATAGTGGCGATGGGTGGCGGTGGAGAAGGAGGTGCTAGTCATGGAAACATAAGTAGAGAAGAATGATAAAATGAGTAGGAGCATTGGAGTGACATACCACGATGTGTAAACCTCACTAAAATACTAGTACGGTACCATGTAAGTTTGGGTGTTTACGTAGGCAAACTCAGTCAGAAGAAGGGTAAATTTGAGATGTCATAAGTAATTTCGAGGCTTTTTTTACATACTATGTAACAGATGTGAAATTAATCCTTCCGCATAGCAGGGGTGGATGTATAACTTAATTCATGGGGCATGTGCACCCATGGTCTTTTCGCCACAATAAGTACTTTGTGTATTTATTTTCTAAAATTGATCAAATATCATCTACTAGCATCCATGCTCCAAAGAGACTAAATGATGCACTTGATTGAATGTTAAGTTATTTACCTGGTGGAGTAGGTATCAATTTTTATTTAATACTTTTTTTTAAACTTTTTTGAATGGTAATCCTAAATTATAAAAATTCTAAATCCGTCTCTACCACAAAATAAAATAGCAAATTTATGCATTTTCCTTTGAAATATTAATGAATAACAAGTCATAATTCAAACTGCAATGTTAATTCAATCATAATGTTTACTCGACTACTAATGAATAGGACATTCGTTACTTCACGTTAATTATGTGGAAAAATCTAGAGTATCCCTAAATCGAAAAATTTAATTTTTTACGGTTCAAAATAATTTTTTTTAATATTTATTTTGTGGTCCAAAATAAGTAATTTTTTCAGATTTTAAGAATTATTTACCTACATTGTCCTTGGAGTAAATAGTATTGAAATATATATTAGGCGTGTTCATATGAGATAATAATAATTAATATAATCAATTTTATTATTAATTAACGCTAAAAAGTAAAATTTTAAATTTGTAAGAAAATATTTTAAAAATTACTTATTTTATATCGGAAGGACTAATAAATTAACCTTAATTAAGCATACAAGTTACAACTGTTGCAACTCCAATGACCAATGTATTTGTATCATTCTTATTTCGACGCATCGCCGGTGACTGGATGCCGCATCTCGGAGTGACGATTGCTGATGGGTCCCACCTTTATGTATGGACCCCACCACAAACTAATTTGAGTGTGGCATCGGCGCACTAAACTCATCTTTACTATAATCATTTAGGTGCAGTAACAATAACTGTAAAATCCTAATGGTGTGGTGGAACAATTTATATTCTTACACCATTAAGTAGTGGGCTAGGTTTCAAACCTTGAGAGTGGATTATTTTTTTGGTAAATAATCAATACTATTATCCTCCTCGATCACAGCGCGAATTCGAATTAGTCAGGCTATTATAATAATTACAATAATTATAAATTTTAAATCGGGCCTCATATCTCCCTTATTTTTTTAACAATAAATAACTAAAAAAGCAGATGAGAATATTCAATGAGATGCAATGGAGATAGTACAAATTACACTCACTTGTGACTGTGGGATTCATACAGGGTTGAAAGTTGAAACACTTGCTTTTAATTGATTGCAAAGTGTATTCCACTATCTTTCTGGATAATAAAAGAAGACGCATTACATACATCTATGGCTTAATAATTTGCTTCCCTAGGAAAAAACACATATACATGACTGTTTAATTTCCTCCCTACTTTTCATTTCATCGACTCCTCTGTATAATTAAGATATTTAACTGAAGAAAAATGGAGGGCGAATGTAGTTGCAGTTTTTACCAAAGGGCTAAGCCATATATAGCCATGATTTCCTTGCAATTTGGGTATGCAGGAATGAATATTATAACAAAAGTTTCTCTTAATAGGGGAATGAGTCATTTTCTGGTTGTCTATAGGAATGCTTTTGCTACTGCAGTTATTGCTCCCTTTGCTTTTATTCTTGAAAGGTAAAATTACCCCACAAAAATAAGAAATTTTGAAGCTTTTGTTACGTACAAGTCTTGAAAGAGTAGCAAAAACTGATTTGTTGACAGAAAAATTAGCTACCGATAAAGTGCAATTAATTAATATCTTGGAAAATAACATAATTTTGATGTAATTGTGTATGCTTAAATTGACAACTCTACAAAATTAACTTAAACTTTTGGACTGGATGCTTAAATTCGTTCATGCAGTTGTTTGATAAAACACGAAACTGTATGCTTTTCTTCACATTGATTAGATTCTAGTAAATATCAATTATCAATAATTGTATATGTATAGTCGCATTCTCCTACTTTGTTAAAGAAAATGAGCACGAGACCATTTCCCACTAGCTTGTCAATTATTGTTGTTATCTTCTGTCATTGAAACTATATCATTATTTTTCTCTTATATAGAAAGAACACCCTACTTACTTTGTGGATCTATATAAAGTTAGATTAGGTTTCATGTTTCTATTGGTTATGATTACCAAGTTTTAGGGTGCCTCATAACTCAATAATGGTTCTCAGTTTACTGGCATAAATTAAACTTGGAAAATTGTAGTTGTTGTTTTTCTGACTTAACCATATGGTATAAGATATTTATTGATTCGACTAATACTAATTATTTGCATTATAAAAAGCTAGTATTGGGGATTTTATCGTTTCCTACTATCATAGAGGGCTCAATCCACAAAATTTAAACTCGAAATTTACTGTTAATAATGGAGGAACCTTTATCATTTCAACAAAAATAAAGTAGGAGAGTGAAAATTAAAATATATGAAAAAAAATAAAGGATTATTAGAGATGATGTTAAGCATTTTTTAAATTGAAATGAATTAAAGAAATTTTTGATTTGAACTAATCTCATTTGGTGTATGCACTATTTAATATTCTTGATAGCAACCAGTAGGGGTGTACATAGACCGGGTTGTTTCGGATTTTACAATTACCAAACCAAACCAATTGTGTCGGGTTATTAAATCTAAAGACCAAACCAAACCAATAAATTCGGGTTTTTCAATATCGATTTTTCTCGGATTTTTTCGGGTTTTCGGGTAATTCGGGTTATTTCGAATTTTTTTCGGTAAAATCTTCGTAGAACAAAATATATAATGTATGCTCAAAATATTTTTTTAATCCTAGTAAGATACAACTATATAAAGTATTTTTCAAGAAAATTATACAAAATATGAGATATGTCATGACTCATGACATTATCCTAAAATATTCAACAATAAAAAATAATAAAATTATGTACTATAAATATTGCTAATTAAAAAGTCATAATAAGAATAAACATAATGTAAAAACACTAATTCATGCTAAACTAGAGAGACTAATGAGGGAGTATTAATTATATGCCTAAAAGCTAAAGAAAAATAAAAATAGGTTATGTATTTTTATCTAAATTATTGCAAAATAAAAAATAGACATTTAATACATTCCCGTTCATAATATTGAATTGAATGTCTTTTGTTAGCATTAGTATTGATTGCTGGCATTATTTAATTTACAAATATTAATGGCTATAAAACTTATTGGAGCATTCAAAACTTCTAAATCAAACCTTGAAAAAATACCTTAAAAGATAAAATTATGAAATCTTTTAAGAAATATTTATAAATTACATTACAATAAGTATATTTATATATTAAATATATCTAAAATTGCTATATATGTAATGTCGGGTTGGTTTGGTTTCGGTTTGACTTTCTTTAGTTAAAACCAAACCAAACCAACTATGGTCGGGTTTTTTTTCCAACACCAAACCAAGTCAAACCAAACCATAGTCGGGTTTTTTTCTCGGTTTGACTCGGATTATCGGGTTGGTGCGGTTTATCGGTTTTCTTTGTACACCCTAGCAACCAGAAACTTGTAGTTAACCAAAATGCCGACGTAATAATATGAGCCACTAGGCTGAACGTGTTGGTTTTTTAAGAAAGGTGTGAATTGAGAAACGGAGGAAAACGAAAATTGGAACAAAGTTCTATTTCCAAAGGAACTTTGTCCTTGATGAAAATTCTTCAATTTATATATAGAAGTACTTTTTGTAGATTTTAATAAAGAGTTGGAAATAGAGCAAATCTCATGTTTTCATTGCTATCATTGCTTTGTTTTGAATATTTCGATATTTGATCTCGTGATCTGGTTGAATGATATATTTTTTAAAACAAATTTATTTCCTTTTCTCATAGTTAGTTTTTCTTTTTTGGATATTTTTCATGCTGAATTTATTTTGGAAAATTCACAGTTAGATAACTGCACAAGTTTATCTGTCGTCTGGTCCTAGCCTCATCACTACCTCGCCGGGGTTAGGCCGGGAACTTACTAGCACATGGAATTGGTTGTGCTAATACTACACTCTGCACTGTGTGCAGATCCTGAAGCAGCTTTGGGTCATCACCAGTAGATCTGGAGCTATCCTTAAGCCCGAGACTCCCGGGTAGTCTTGCTAGCGTCCACTAACCCGACGTTTCTTCTATCACTTTATATGTTATGTTGTCGTTGTACTCGCGGCAAACTATGTTCTTTTCTGTCAAACACTTATTTATAGTAATCCGAGACAGTTGGTGGATGCTGTGACACCAGGTTGTTGTTAGAGGCATGTGTTGGTCTTCAGGATGTTTTGGTTTTATATTTCATTTAAGACTGCCGCTAAATTTCATACTTCGCTGTCATTTAATTATTTATTCTTGTTAATATAAATTTTTGTTAAAAAGGAATTAAAAACAAAAAGAGATAATGATTTATAAGATCGTTGCTTGCCTAGCTTCTACGAGTAGGCACCATCACGACTCGCGAGGGTGGGAAATCCAGATTGTAACAAGTTGATATCAAAGCTCTAGATTAAATAGGCCTCACTATTCACGGACAAGCTTAGTAGATCCTGAGGGATCAACACAGAGACGTCTGTATTTATCCCCTAGAGGCTACGGAGTTAGGAAAGTTTCACATTCATTCTTCCTGTCGTGCAATTTTGTTCTCTCAATGCTAATTTAAAACCTCTACTCTTGTCCTTTCGTGAATCACAAGGTCACGAACTGCTTCTTCAGCCAAATAACAGCATAGACCGGTGATAGATCAGCTATGTCTTCAGGAGCTTTGCGGAGGTTGGATTGGTTCCACCAAGCTTTTCAGTACTACTTTCAGCGGTGCATCTTCTGAGGATCCCCGAGATTCTCTAGGCGACTGTCATGAGGTTCTCAGGATCATGGGGATCGTGGAGACCAATGGGGTCAATTTTTCTATATTCGCTTGTCTGGATCCGCCAAGACCTATTGGAGAGATTATTGCTTGGCTATACCAGTTAGGTCAACAACTTTGACTTGAGAACAGTTCTGGAGGGGTTTCTCCACATCACTTAGCTAAAGGCCTATCGGAGGCAGTTCGAGCGCCTTCAGAACATATCTATGACTATCACCCAGTATGAGACCAGATTCATAGATTTGGCTCGCCATGCCCTTATCATGCTTCCTACTGTGAGAGAGAGTGAGGAGGTTCATTGAGGGACTCATCCGGCCCGTTGAGTTAGCTAGAGTTGGAGGTAGAGGTATTAGAGGTGGAGGTAGAGATACTTGAGGTGGAGGTAAAGCTATTAGAGGTGGAGGTGTAGGTATTGTTCTGGTTTGTGGTAGAGAAGCTTCAGTTTTATTTTGCTCCATATCTGGTCATGCCTAGTGATTCTTTGAGTGCCCCTATTTATGTGTCTATGCTGGTGGGTGATTCTATTATGGTGGATCGCGTCCATTATTCACGTATAGTGGTTATTGGAGGTCTTGAGACTCGTGTAGATTTGCTTCTTTTGGACATGGATTAATTTAGTGTTATATTGGGAATGGACAAGTTATCACCTTACCACGGTACCTTGGGCTGTCATGCTAAGGCTCTGACCTTAGATTTACCTGGTTTGCCTCATTTAGAGTGGAGATGGTCTCCTGGTCATTTTACCTGTAGTGTTATCTCTTATGTGAAGGCTCGACGTATGATCGAGAATGGGTGTTTGGCCTATTTGGCATATGCTTAAGATTCTAGTGGTGAGATTCTTTCCATTGATTCTGTGCCCGTTGCTCGTGAGTTCCTTGAGGTGTTTCCTTCTGACCTGCCGGGTATGCCACCCGGCAGGGATATTGACTTTTGTATTGATCGGGCACTCAGCCTATTTCTATCCTGTCAAATCATATGGCCTTGCCGGAGTTGAAAGAGTTGAAGGAACAATTGCAAGACCTTCTTGAGAAGGATTTCATTAGACCCAGTGCTTCGCCTTGGGGTGTGCCGGTGTTGTTTGTTAAGAAGAATGATGGGTAGATGAGGACGTGTATAGATTACCGGTAGTTGAACAAGGTTACAATCAAGAATAAGTATCCACATGATTTGTTTGATCAGCTTCAGGGTGCCAAGGAATTTTCAAATATTGACTTGAGATCTATCTACCATCAGTTGAGGATTAGGGAATCCGATGTCCCTAAGACATCTTTTCGCACTCGGTACGGGCATTATGAGTTCTTGGTTATGTCATTCAGGTTAACGAATGCCCTAGCAGCTTTTATGGATTTGATAAACCGAGTGTTAAGACCTTATTTGGACTCGTTTGTGATAGTCTTCGTTGATGATATTTTGATATATTCACGCAGCCAGAAGGAGCACGAGCAACACCTTAGAGTCGTTCTTCAGACTTTGAGGGATAGTCAGTTATATGCTAAGTTCTCGAAGTGTGAGTTCAGATTGAGTTCAGTTGCATTTCTGGGTCATGTGGTGTCAGCATATGGTATTCAGGTGGATCTGAAGAAGATTGAGGCAGTCAAGAACTGACCTAGACCAGCATCATCTAAAGAGATTCAGAGTTTCTTGGAATTGGCAGGTTGCTTTCGTCGATTCATGGAGGGGTTTTCATCTATGGCAGCCCCGATGACCAGGTAGGCCTAGAAGGATGCCCAGTTTAGATGGTCAGATGAGTGTGAGGCGAGCTTTCAGAAGATCAAGACAACTATGACTACTACACTGGTGTGATTTTACCCATAGGTTCAGGGCCTTATACTATATATTGTGATTCTTCCCATATTGGGCTTGGTGCATTATTGAAGCAAGATGGCATGGTCATTGCCTATGCTTCCCGATAGTTGAAGAGTCATAAGAACAACTATCCGGTTCATAATTTGGAGTTGGCAGCCATAGTTCACGCATTAAAGATTTGGAGGCATTATTTGTATGGCATGGCATATGAGGTATTCACGGATCACAAGAGTCTTCAGTATTTTTTCAAGCAAAAGAAGTTGAATTTGAGGCAGAAGAGGTGGTTGGAGTTGTAAAAGGACTATGATGTCTCCATTTTATATTATCCGGGAAAAGACAATGTGGTGGCCGATGCTTTGAGTAGAAAGTTAGCCAGTATGGGTAGTCTTGCTTATATTCTAGTTGATGAGAGACTGTTTACTTTGGATGTTCAGGCTTTAGCCAATCAGTTCATCAGACTGGATGTTTCTAAGCCCAGTCGTGTGTTAGCTTGCACGGTTGATCGTTATTCATTATTGGAGCGTATCCATGACCGGAAGTATGATGATCCCCATTTGTGTATCGTTAGAGACGCGGTGCAACTCAGAGTTGCCAGACAAGTTACCTTAGATGATGATGGAGTTTTGAGATTGGTGGGTTGAGTTTAGGTGCCTAATGTTGATGGGCTCCGAGAATTGATTTTAGAGGAGGCCTAAGCTCCCGGTACTCTATTTATCCGGGCATCACAAGGATGTATCAGGATGTGTGGCAACATTATTAGTGGTAGAGAATAAAGAAGTATATCATAGCATATACGGATCGTTGTTTGAATAGTCAGCAAGTTAGTCCGAGCATATGAGCATCAGAAGGCTGGTAGATTTCTTCAGATGATTGAGCTTCCCGAGTGGAAATGGGAGCGGATCACTATGGACTCCGTTGCTGGACATTCGTAGACTCTGAAAAAGTTCGACACAGTTGGGGTCATTGTTGATAGGTTGACAAAGTCAGCGCATTTCATTCCTGTGGCAGTATCCTATTCTTCCGAGAGGTTAGGTGAGATCTATATTTGGGAGATTTTCGCCTTTATGGTGTTCCTGTATCTACCATTTCGGGTTGGGGTACACAGTTTACCTCGCGCTTCTAGAGAGCAGTTCAGCGATAGTTAGGCATAGGGGTTGAGTTGAGCACATCATTTCATCCCCAGAAGGACGGTCAACCGAGGGGACTATTCAGATTTTGAAGGATATGCTCCAAGCTTGTGTCATTGACTTTGGAGGCTCGTGGGATCAGTTTTTGCCTATAGCGGAGTTTTCCTACAATAACAAATACAAGTTGAGTATCCAGATAGCTTCTTATGAGGCTTTAGATGGAAGACGGTGTCGGTCCCCAGTTATATGTTTGAGCCGGAAGAGGCTTGGTTATTGGGTACGGATCTTGATCAGGAGGCCTTGGGCAAGGTCAGGATCATCCAGGAGAGGTGTCGTACAACTCAGTTGAGGCAGAAGAGTTATGCAGACCACAAGGTTCGAGAAAAGGCTTTTATGGTCAGTGAACGGGTATTGCTATGAGTGTCGCCTTTGAAGGGCATGATGAGATTCGAGAAGAAGGGCATGCTTAGCCCTAGATTCATTGGTCCGTTTGAGATTCTTGATAGAGTGGGAGAGGTTGCTTATTGACTTGCACTGCCACCGAGCTTATCAGCTTGCATCCAATGTTTTATATGTCCATGCTTCGGAGATATCATGACGATCAATCCCACGTATTAGATTCAGCACTGTCCAGTTGGACAAGGACTTATCTTATAAAAAGGAGCCGGTAGCTACTCTAGATCGGCAGATTCGCCAATTGAGATCGAAGAGTTTACCTTCTATTCGTGTTCAGTGGAGAGGTTAGCCTCCTGAGGCATCAACCTGGGATTCCGAGTCTGATATGTAGAGCCGTTATCCCCATCTTTTTCCTGACTCAGGTACTTCCTTCTTATGTCCGTTCGAGGACGAACGATTATTTTAGCGGTGAAGGATGTAATGACCCAAATTGTTATCAATTAATGTATATTAAATTCTATGACTCCTAGACCTTGAAAACCTTATTTAGAGTCACTTCGATTTGCATGCATAGTCCGGGCGCATAGCAGGAAAGCTTAAATGAGAAACTATGTGAAAAAATGATCATTTTTACTATAAAATTAATTAATTTGAAAGAAATTAATTTCCGAAATTGTTAAAGGAATTTTGAAATGAAATTTAATTAGAACATGTTAGTATCGGGCCCGTATTTTAGTTCCGTTTCCCGGTATAGGTCTTATATATGATTTAAGTTATTTATGTGAAACTTGATGAAAAACATATATCATTTGACGTGATTGAGACCTGAATTGGAAAATTTGATGTTTTATGAAGTTTGAAAGAATTCATGGATTTTGAGGTTTAATCCGATGTTTATGATATTATTTTGGCGATTTGATTGCGCAAGTAATTCTGTAGAATTAGTTTGAGGTTGTGTGTATATTTGGTTTGGAGCCCCGAGGGCTGGGGTGAGTTTTGGATAGGCCACGGGTGTATTTTTGGAATTTGAAAAATTTCTGGTATTTCTGATCTCTAGGCTTCGCATTTGTAAAGCCTGTCTCGCAAATGCGAGCCTTGCATTACAAATGTGAGAAGGGGATTGTGCATGCCTGATCGCAAATGTGACCAAGTGGTTCGCAAATGTGAATAAGAGCCAGTCACAAATGAGACAATTTTGATTGCAATTGCGAAAGTGCGGGATTTTCGAAGTGTTCGCAAATGCAAACAATACTTCGCAACTCCCACATCAGCAGTTTGGGGTTCGCAATTGCGAACCCCTGTTCACGTTTCCCATAACTGAGACCTGCATTTTTCTATACTTAGCCGATGTTAAGTCATTTTTCACATCTTTTTCAAAACACAACCCCTTTGGGCCTTTTTTCAAGTACAAGTCCTCTCCCAAATTGATTGTAAGTTAGTTTTACTAATTTCTTTCAATTATTAATATCTTTTATCATGATTTTAACCTAAAATCAAAGATTTTATGGGGGAAATTGGGTGTTTTGGTAGAACCTATGTTTTTATAAAATTGGGAATTTGGACCTCAATTTGAGGTCCTATTTCAACACAAATTATATATCTGAGTTCATAGAAGAATGGTAATCGGGCTTTGGTTCGAACCTCGGGTTTTGATCATGTGGGCCCAGGGACGAATTTTGACTTTTTGGGTAAAACTTTGGAAAACTCATTTTCATGCATTAGAGTTGATTCATTTAGTGTTTATTGATGTAATTAAGTAATCTGTGATTAGATACGAATGAATTGGCAGTAGAACCAGGGGCAAAGCTATAATTGAGACTTGAGTTGTGTTCAGCGCATCGAGTTAAGTGTTTGGTCTAACCTTAGCTAGAGTGAATAGGAGTTGGGTCATTCGCTATATGGTAATTGTTGAGTACGACATATAGGCATGGTGGGGTCATTCGCTATATGGTAATTGTTGAGTACGACATATAGGCATGGTGACGAGTATCTATATGTTGGTGTCGAGCATGAACGTGGGTCTTATATTGTGATTTTCATAACTTTGTTGTATTATTCATACCTTGGTGAAGATTTCTATTTGTTGTGTAAATTTGTGGAAAGATATGTGACCTATGAACATTGAGGAGTGTTGGCTCCAGTTGTATAACGAATTGTGAAAATATAAGTGATAATTGAACTCTAGAGTATTGGCTCGAGTTGTGAAGTGAATTGTAAATTAAAAGTGAGAAAGAGAAGAGATCATTACGTTGCCCCCTTGCCGGGCTATAATTGAGTTGTGGTTCCCTTGCATTGTGTTCTTAGTTGATATTACATATACTTAGGTTGATGATTTCTTGTTTTAGGTGTTGTATAAGTTTAGTTATAGCTAAGTAGTTAGATATTGTAACGAGTTTGGTTATAGTTGAGGTAGTTAGGTGTCGTAAACAAGTTTAATTATAGTTGAGGAAGTTAGGTATGAGAACAAGTTTAGTTATAGTTGAGGTAGTTAGATGTTGTAACAAGTTTGGTAATAACGGATTCTCCCTTGCTGGGATGTTATATCGATATTATTGTTCCCTTGCCCGAAAATTTTTATATTGTTTGCTCCCTTGTCGAGATTTCCTTGTGATTTTTTATTGGCTTGAAATGGGAGCGGGTGGTACGCCTTTCACGAAATTTAATAGAATGGGAGCGGGTGGTATGCCTACCACGAGATATAATGAAATGGGAGAGGGTGGTACGCCTAACACGAGATATAATAAAATGGGAGCGAGTGGTACACCTACCACGAGATTTAATAAATTGGGAGTGGATGGTAGGCCTACCACGAGATATAATAAAATGGGAGCGGGTAGTACACCAACCACGAGATTTAATGAATTGCGAGCGGGTGGTACACCTACCACGAGATTTAATGAAATGGGAGCGGGTGATACGCCTACCACGAGATTTAATAAAATGGGAATAGGTGGTACGCGTACCACGAAAGTTAATAAAATGGGAGCGGGTGCTGCGACTATCACGAGGTATGAAAAATGGGAGCGGGTTGCACTCTTGCAACGAGATGAGCACTGAAAGTGAAATCTGCGTTTATTTTCCTTTTCAATGTTAGAGTTAAATTTTTTATTTCATTATTATTCTCTTGAGGTTTTGTATTATCTGCTATCCCCGAATCATGATACCCTCCCCAGCTTTATCTTATCTATTATATGAATAAATATATATATATATATATATATATATATATATAACTGCTAAAGTTTATCTGACGTTTGGTTCTAGCCTCGTCACTACCTCATCGAGGTTAGGCCAGGCACTTACCAGCGCATGGGGTCGATTGTGCTAATACTACACTCTGCATTGTGTGCAGATCCCCGAGCAGCATTGGGTCACTAGCACTAGATCGGGAGCTATCCTTCAGCCCGAGAGTCCGAGGTAGTCTTGCTAGCGTCCGCAGGCCCATTGTTTCATCTGTCACTTTTTATGTTCTCTTGTCATGGTACTCGAGGAAGACTATGTTCTTTTCTTTCAAACACTTGTTTATAGTAATCCTAGACAGTCTGTGGATGTTGTGACACCAGGTTCTGGTTAGAGGCATGTGTTGTTCTTCAGGATGTTTTGGTTTTATATTTCGTTTAAGACTTCATACTCCGCTGTTATTTAATTATTTATTCTTGTTAATTTAATTTTTGTTAAAAAAGGAATTCAATACAAAAAGAGATAGTGATTTCTAAGATCTTGGCTTGCCTAGCTTCTACGAGTAGGTGCCATCACGACTCTTGAGATAGGAATTTCGGGTCGTGACAATCGGGCTGCATGCCGCAACGGTTATACTGATTTGTGATAGCGCTTGGCCTGTAGGAGCCCATCTGTAGTCTGTACACACCCCTAGTGAGCGTGATTGATATTATTGACTGATAGATCTTCCCTAGAATGTATCTTGTCCGAAGTACTTGTTACTTGTATATAGATCTTCTCCACACGGCTGGACTGGCCTTCCCCGGTATTTTGGTGACTTATAGTCAGTGATGTATATATTTCAGAAGGATCTTCCCTGGGTTGTATGGGCCATATACAGTACCGAGTCGTTGAGCATTTGAGAGTGTGAGCACATAAGGCTGATAACATGGTGCATCACATACCGCATGTGCATTGGCATGTAAAGATAGTAGAGTTATATTCTTTATACTGTTCAGATCTGCCTTACTTTATTGTTTTGAGTTGCCTATTTAACTTGGAAGCATGCCTACGTTTCCGCATAGTTATTTCTATTTTATCTAGACCAGTTGAGTTCATCACTATCTTCAGTCCAAAGTTTGTATTATTACTTACTGAGTTGGATATACTCATGTTACTCCCTGCATCTCTTGTGCAGATCCATGCATTTTTGGTCATGGTGGAGGTTGCTGATTGAGGCTTCAGAGTTTGGAGACTATCAAGGTAGTTTCATGGCATTTGTAGGTGTCACACCTCCTTTTTACACACTTACCCCGAAGGATAAATGTATACGGGAGTTTTTCCAATTTAAGTGACATTATTCGAAATGCAATTATTTATTCAATTGAGTCGCCACTTGGAATCGGTTTGGCTTTTGAATTCCCAAGTCACCGGTTTATCTTAAATCTCGAATCGAGGAAATTTTCGACTTTCCAAATGAAGTATGCGAACTAGAAATTCTCGAGTAAGGAATTCTGTTAACCCGAGCGAAGGTGTTAGGCACCCCTAGATTCCGTAGTTCTAGCATGGTCGCATAAACTATTACACATGGCATAATATCTGATTTTAAAGCATGTCATCCTATAGTGCAATTTTGAAATTATTTACCACTATTAATTAATTTTAAAGAATGTGAACGTCGTTTAAAACATGTTTTTGGATCACGTCACATGAATTGCACTCAGATCCGAAACACATTTTATTCAACATTTTGGGATTTGGATTTGGGTCACATGAAATGCCCACCCGAATTTAGGAAAGGTAAATGTATTAAAGAGCACACCTAGAACAACTAATGTGTTATTAACTGTACGGGAGGCCATGAATATTTACAAAATGACTTACCCAATTTCTAAATATTTACAAAAGTAATTAAGAGGGCCACGCAATTTATGGATTTTGTTTGGGGCGGCGCACCTTGTTTATTTTAAGGCCATCCTAAAAGGAACTATCATTCTCTATTAAGGATTATTTCTGAAGGCCTAATTAATTGACACTACACATTAATCATTATTGAAAGTATTAATAGGTTTGGGCTTCAGGATCAAGTCCAAATCTAAATAGAGGACCTTCACTATTGAAGATCCCCTTAGTTTAAATTTACTACTTATCTTGGATAGCCCAAGCTTGCACGATAACATTGAACCAATAAATTATAACAAAGTTTGGTCCTTAGCATTTGGGCTTCGTGAACTAGCCCAGGGTGGAGACGCAGGGCATCAGCCCTTGTGAACGACATGCCTCGTGTTGGGTCTCAAAGACAAAACGAAGGCGTTAAGGTGGAATCAATTATACACTAAATTTTATCACAACAACTGCTTGGTTTGTTGTAAATACCATGAAGAGACGTGAGCAAATTCATCTCCAGTTATCCAGTCTGTCTCATGATAATGGTAGACTAATGGAAATTAATATTGTTTCATAATATACCTACCATAGTGACGCACATCGTTTTGAAATAGGATATTGCATTAAAGCATGATACATGCTCGAGACAATCAGCACTAATATAAGCATCTACACCTGTAACTATCCTCATAAAAATTAAAGCTAACAGTTTCCTTTAAATTCCAACTAACAGGATACCAAAACAAAAATCAACTATACTGAACTAACACTATTAAATATCCTACTTGCATAATTCCTATAGGAAGGAAAAACAAAAACCAGTTCAGTTATTACAACCATCAACAGTCCAGGTCATTTAAATTTCAAATGCTAGTGCTATATAATATAACGTTCAACTAATGTGCATATGAGTAAACTAAACATGGAAATAAACATGAGAAGTATGTCATTTCTTCAATAATTCGATTACACTTACTGATTTAGTTCATCACACATCATTTGAGGATGAAGAATACCTGGAAATGGACGGCAAAATAATGCAAGAGTATCAGCAAACAACATGAGAGTCACCAATGGATATCAACATTGGACAATGGTTTTGAATTGTTTTTTACCTAGAAATTACACCACACGACCCAAGACTTAGTTTCAGATGAACAAACACCAGTAAACAAACCAAAACCAGTTTGAATAATAAAATGGAAACACATAAATCAACAAGGAGCTCCTGAAACCTCAACTACTGAATTACGGGGACAATTCAAACTATTTTCAATCTTATATAAGTTGGAAATTTGATTAACAGCTGGAACTCAAAATTATCCTAAGAAAACTTCAATGGAATAGTGTTTTTTTTAGAGTTTTTGCTGCCTGGAATTGCAGAAACTTTTGTTAGTATTATTTTATGCCTCTCCCCCTTTTTGACCTCTCCAAAACATGTTAAAAAAGGCTAGGGGTATGTCTATTGTAGGCAATGCCTAGGGCAACATTCAGATTTCTGTTTTACACCTAAGTCCCTCTATAAAATTCAAATATTAGCTAATTAGTCCCTTATTTATTGTCTTGTTGCCCAAGTTACAATACTAAGTTCCTGAAATTCCAATTACAACCTAATCTAGAAGGTTCTAGGGAGTTCTATTTTCTGCTACTGCAATATGCTCTAAATATAATACCTATATTACCCCTGAAACCACCTAAAATTACCAACCTAGGTTGATACTAACCTAGCCCTATTTACTCTGGTCAAGATAAACTATAGTTAATTAATCAAGGAACTGAATTGATCTAGTACAAACAAATAACTTCAATCAGAATCAATTCTAACTAAACCAACGTTCTAATGCTAAATTTATTAATATACTAACTAAACCATTAAACTAACATCTAAGATCAAACAAATAGAGTTGAACCTATACTATGAAGAATGGCAAAGATAAACGAACAAAATCAAATATGGAAAGCAATAACTAAACATGGAATCCTATAGTTGAAATCAAATCAAATGACTAGAATATAATCAGAACCAATCAAACCCTAAATCAAGAAACTGAAGATGAACGAAAGAAAAACAAAATCAGAAAACTATGCATACAAGGAAAAAATGCATAGATAAAAAGGAAAAGAAATTTAGGAACACTTATTGATTAAACTCGAAACTATGCTTGATGTTCTGATTCACATGAATTGATGCAAATAACTTATTCTCCGTTAAGAACGAATGAACATCCTTAATTTGTAGTGAATCAACTCGAACAAATGCTTAGGTCGATTAGCTTGAACCGTTGAAGCTTGGACTCAGATCTAAGATTTGAACTATTCCGGATATCTTCGAAGGAAACTAATGACATATTAGGCATAAGGGAGGCACGAGGGTTATAGGGTGTTGTTTTGAGGTAATTTGGAGGCGACGCCGCCGTGGGCAGAAGAGCAGTCGTTGATTCAAACTAATATTCGACGAGTGCGGTTGACATTCGAGGGGCATTGATAGTTAGGATGGAAAGAGGAGGGAGAGGAGGTGGGGTGGTGTTCTTTTGGAGACCATCAGAACATTGCCACCGGCGGAGCCAGTTTCCAGTCAGCGACGGGAGGCGAACGTCGGAGGGTGGTGGTTTTACGTCGGGGTGTATTAGTGTTTGGGAGAGACAGTTTGGGTGTAGGGGGTTTCCGAAATTTTTCTACCAAAAATCCTAGATAGGTCTGGACCGTTAGATTGATGAGATCCAACGGTTAAGATTAGAGATGAAGAAACAACGTCGTTTCAACAAAAGGGGGGTTGGACCGGGTCTCTGACGTGGGATGGACCGGGTTTATGGGTTTGAGCTTAAATTTAAACTAAAACTACCCCAAATTAGGACTTTTGATCAAGGCCATATTTTCCAATTTTCTTTCCTTTTTTCTCTTATTATTTTATATATTTTGATTTTATTACATAGCGAATTAACATTAAAAATAAGAAAGACCTGATTTAAATCTAAAACTGAACCAATTAATTTCCAAATTAACTAATTCCTAATTTAAAGGAAGTTAAGCAAAACATCAAACAATTAAAAAGGTAAAAATGCAAAAGAAATAATTTTTGTTATTTTCTTGTGTTTTATTTGCAATGTTTTTTTAATTATATCAATTAATATGAACAAAAAATGCAAACAAACACACGAATATGCAATTAAACTCTAAAGATCTCATAAATAAAGGAAAATCCTAATTTTAAGAATTTTATAGGAGTAATTCAAGCTAGGCAAAAATTACATGCTCACAGCTTTCCCTCATTGCTCGGAGACACGAGGGGTTTTTGGGCTTAGATAAATTAGCAATCATGAGAGATTTTTTCCTGCTTGACACTCCATGGGAAGCATTTTGAAAGCTTTACCGCACCTTACTTCAGAGTTTGCCTACATATCCTCGGCTAAAGAGGAATCAGGTCACTGTAGTTCAGGAGTGTTTGGTAGCTGGGACTACTGAAGCTGTGTTTTCACTGCTGATGCTGCTATTGCTTGCTGACCTCCTTATTACACCAAAGGAAAATCAAAAGCTAAGCCAAGTACGCCAATCAACTATGAATTACTAGATTCCTATCTATAAATCTCTTGAAGCTTGATCTTGGGTCTCAACTGGATTTGCTGTGGACTCGGTCTGAATCTTGATGCTCATAAGATGTAGGTGCCGGTTCTTCTTCAGCATTTGAGCAAAGTGGGCCCTGCGAAACTTGTGATTTTGAATCGATCTGAGTAGTTCGCATCGTTCTTCTTCAATCACTCTGAATTTGTTTCTTTTTGTGCTTTTCTTATTCTGGATTGAGACTCATCCTTTCATCTACCTCGGAACTTGTGCTTCAAGGTCAAACCTGCTCAAATAAAAAACAAACAAACGAAATTTTCTGCCCCATTTTTCGCTAGGAAAATTTCGTGAGTTATTTTTGACAGAAATCTAAATTTTTTCTTTTTCTTTGTTTTTCATTCTCAAGACTTGTATTTGTCTATAATAGGAAACGTCAACTCAGGGATTGAAGTGCTAATATTGACAAAGGGAAAAATGCTCAACTCAGGGATTATTGCCCTATCGTTGGCTAAAAACGAATGCTTAACTCAGGGATTGGAGCCCTAATGTTGGCTAATGGGAAAAACTATCAACTCAGTGATTGGAGCCCTAATGTTGGCTAAAGGGAAAACACTCAACTCGGGGATTGGAGCCCTAATCTTAGCAAAAGGCGAGTGCTCAACTCAGGAATTGGAGCCCTAATATTGGCCAGAGAAAAACGCTAAACTCAGGGGTTGGAGCCCTAATATTGGCTAAGGGAAAAATGCTCAACTCAGGGATTGGAACCCCAATGTTGGCTAAAGGAGAAAACGCTCAACTCAGGGATTGGAGCCCTAATGTTGGATAAAGGAGAAAATGCTCAACTCATGGATTAGAGCCCTAATGTTGGCTAGGAAAAATGCTTAACTCAGGAATTGTAGCCCTAATGTCGGCTGGGGAACAATGCTCAACTCCGGGATTGGAGCCTTAATATTGGCTAAAGGTAAAACGCTCAACTCAAATATTAGAGCCCTAATGTTGGCTACAGAAAAAATGCTCAACTCAGGGATCGGAGCCCTAACGTTGGCTAGGGGAAAATGCTCAACTCGGGGATTAGACCCTAATGTTGGCTAAAGAGAAAGACGCTCACACAGGGATTGGAGCCCGAATGTTTGCTAAAGGGAAAAATGCTCAAATCAGGGACTGGAGCCCTAATGTTGGCCAAGGAAAAAATGTTTAACTCAGGGATTGGAGACCTAATATTGGCTAAATGGAAAAACAACTCAACTCAGGGATTGGAACCTGAATGTTGGCTAAAGGAGAAAAACTCTTAACTTAGGGATTGGAGCCCTAATGTTGGATAAAGGAGAAAAGCACTCATCTCAGTGATAGGAGCCCTATTGTTGGCTAAGGACAAATGCTCAACTCAGGGGCGGGAGCCCTAATGTTGGCTAAGGGAAAAATGCTCAACTCAGGGATTAGTGCCCTAATGTTGGCTAAGGAAAATCTCTCAACACAGGGACTGGAGCCCTGATGTTGGCTAGGGAAAAAGGCTCAACTCATAGATTGGAGTCCAAATGTCGACTAAGGAAAAATGCTCAACTCAGGGACTCGATCCCTAATATCGGCTTGGAAAAACACACTTAACTCAGAAAATGGAGCCCTAATAATTGCTAAAGGGAAAATTCTGAACTCATTGACTAGTGTCCTAATGTTGGCCTAAAAACACGCTCAACTCAGGGATTGAAGCCCTAATGTTGGCTAAAGGGAAAAATGTTCAACTCAAGAATTGGAGCCCTAATGTTGGCTAAGGAAAAAATGCTCAACTCATGGAATGGAGCCTTAATGTTGGATATAGGAGAAAATGCTCAACTAAGGGATTGGAGCCCTAATGTTGGCTAAAGGAAAAATGCTCAACTCAGGGATTGGAGCCCTAATGTTAGCTAAAGGAGAAAAATGCTCAACTCGGAGATTGCAGCCCTAACATTGGCTAACAACAAACGCTCAACTCGGGGACTGGAGGCCTATTGTTGGCTAAGGAAAAAACGCTGAACTCAGGGATTGGAGCCCTAATATTGGCTATAGAAAACTGCTGAACTCAGGTATTGGAGCCCTAATGTTGGCTAGGGAAAGTGCTCAACTCATGGATTTGCGCGTTAATGACGGATAGGGAAAAATTCTCAACTCAGGGATTGAAGCCTTAATGTTGACTAGAGAAAAATGCTCAACTCAGGGACTGGAGCCCAAATGTCGGCTAAGGAAATACGCTCAACTCAGGAATTAGAGCCGTAATATTGGCTAAAGGGACAACTCTCAACTCAGGGATCTGATCCTTAATGTTGGCTAAAGAAAAAACTCAACTCCGGGATTGGAGTCTTAATGTTGGCTTAAGGGAAAAATGCTCAACTCAGAGATTGGAGCCTTAATGTTTGGTAAAGCAAAAAACACTCAACTTAGAGGTCAGAGTCCTAATGTTGGCTAGGGAAAACTACTCAACTCTGGGATTGGAGCGCTAATGTTGGCTAAAGGGAAAAACGTTCAAATAAGGGATTTGAGCCCTAATGTTGGCTAAAGAAAAAATGCTCAACTCAGGGACTGGAGCCCTAATGTTGAATAAGGAAAAAATGCTTGACTTAGGGATTGGAGCCCTAATGTTGGCTAAGGAAAATCTCTCAACTCAGGGACTGGAGCCCTAAGGTTGGCTAGGGAAAAAGGCTCAACTCAGGGATTGGAGTCTTAATGTCGACTAAGGAAAAATGCTCAACTCAGGGACTCGATCCCTAATATCGGCTAGGAAAAACACGCTTAACTCAGAAATTAGAGCCCTAATAATTTCTAAAGGGAAAATTTTCAACTCATGGACTAGAGCCCTAATGTTGGCCTCAGAAACACGCTCAACTTAGGGATTGAAGCCGTAATGTTGGCTAAAGGGAAAAATGTTCAACTCAAGAATTGGAGCCCTAATGTTGGCTAAGGAAAAAATGCTCAACTCATGGATTGGAGCCTTAAAGTTGGGTAAAGGAGAAAACGCTCAACTCAGGGATTGGAGCCCTAATGTTGGCTAAAGGAAAAATGCTCAACTCAGGGATTGGAGCCCTAATGTAAGTTAAAGGAGAAAAATGCTCAACTTGGAGATTGCAGCCCTAACATTGGCTAAGGACAAACGCTCAACTTAGGGACTGGAGCTCTATTGTTGGCTAAGGAAAAAACGCTGATTTCAGGGATTGGAGCCCTAATGTTGGCTATGGAAAATCGCTTAACTCAGGTATTGGAGCCCTAGTGTTGTCTAGGGAAAAATGCTCAACTCATGGATTTGCGCGTTAATGTCGGATAGGGAAAAATGCTCAACTCAGGGATTGAAGCCCTAATGTTGACTAGGGAAAAATGCTCAACTCAGGGACTGGAGCCCAAATGTCGACTAAGGAAATACGCTCAACTCAGGAATTAGAGCCGTAATATTGGCTAAAAGGACATTGCTCAACTCAGGGATCTGATCCTTAATGTTGGCTAAAGAAAAACACTCAACTCCGGGATTGGAGTCCTAATGTTGGCTTAAGGGAAAAATGCTCAACTCAGAGATTGGAGCCTTAATGTTTGGTAAAGGAAAAAACACTCAACTCAGAGGTCAGAGTCCTAATGTTGGCTAGGGAAAACCACTCAACTAAGGGATTGGAGCCCTAATGTTGGCTAAAGGGAAAAACGCTCAACTAAGGGATTCGAGCCCTAATGTTGGCTAAAGAAAAAATGCTCAACTCAAGGACTGGAGCCCTAATGTTGGCTAAGGAAAAAATGCTTAACTTAGGGATTGGAGCACTAATGTTGGCTAAGAAAAATCGCTCAACTCAGGGATTTGAGCCTTAATGTTGACTAGGGAAAAATGCTTAACTCAGGGATTTGAGCCTTAATGTCGGCTAGGGAAAAAGGTACTGGAGCCCTAATGTCGGCTAGGGAAATACACTCAACTCAGGAATTGGAGCCCTAATATTGGCTAAAGGGAAAATGCTAAACTCAGGGATATGAGACCTAATGTTGGCTAAAGAAAAATGCTCAACTCAGGGATTTGAGCCCTAATATTGGCTAAATGGAAAACGCTCAACTCAAGGATTTGAGCCCTAATGTTGGCTAAAGGGAAAATGCTCAACTCAGGGATTGGAGCCCTAATATTTGCTAAAGGAAATGCTCAACTTAGGGATTGGAGCCCTAATGTTGGCTAGAAAAAAATTCTCAACTCAAGGATTGGAGCCCTAATGGCGGCTGGGGAAAAACACTCAACTCATAGATTGGAGCCCTAATGTTGGCTAAAGGAAAAAACACTCAACTCAGGGATTGGAGCCCTAATATTGGCTAAGGAAAAAATGATCAACTCAGGGAATGGAGCCCTAATGTTGGCTAAATGGAAAACCCCTCACTCAGGGATTGGAGCCCTAATGTTGGCTAAAGGTTGGTATTAAGAATTCTAAACTATCCTCTTTTAGGTTTTCCTCTATCGCTATCTTCTTTCTCCTTTTTAATTATGATAAGATGCAGGTAAGAATTTGGAGGAAACTTCCCTTTTGCCTTGATTATTTGATGCGAATCTGTCTCAGTACTTGTGTATTTTCCTTTTGACTACACCTGCTTTTGCGTGGTTGCTCGTATCATACCTGTTTCAATTTTCATCAAAGAACAATTGTTAGTTTGAAATGGTGGTTAGTTCGCTGGCCTTGATTGTTGATCCTAGCCCAACTTTTATTGAGAGCCTCTGCTGCTTGCTGGTTTCAAAGATCATCTTCTCTTTCGAGCCAATGGCCTCAACCTTCAAAATTTTATGACAACTTGTCGTCATAGGGCTCTGCCTTTTCACTTTATTCGGCTCTTAGGACCTTTTTCTTTAGACATTCTTTACTTTTCCATATCTTTTCTTTGAAAGCATCAACGATCATGGCCATTTGGGATTGGATTAATGCAACTGCTAAGGCTGGGTACCTTTCTCTAGCTCTTGTTGGCCTGGGCCCTGTAAACCAGTTATGCTACCTCTTCTTTGTAATAGTTTCAGTTAGAGTTAGACCAAAAGGGATTCAAGGAAAAAGTAAATAGAGAGTAAGAGGATGAATTTAATAGAAGCGTCCTTTTTAGGGAAAAAGAAGGACTTATCTGGGAATGCATGCAAGCTTCCAATGGACATGACATGCTTCTTGGACTGGATGCCTGACCCATACAAAGCTTCCTCAACTTCTTGTAAGCTCATTGACCCGTGTTTCAAAACTAGAAAACCTTGCCAAGACTCTTTCAATGATGGGAGGTTCCTTCTTTTCGGCTGACGCCACCCTTTGCGAGTTCTCATTTCTCTTCTCATCGTCGGCTGATGGTGCTCTTTACGAGTTTTCACCAAACGGACTCTCTCATTTTCAATTTCTATACTCACCATCGCCTTTTGGTGCCCGTAGATTTTCACCAATATGACTCTCTTATTTTATTTCTCTCAATTTGGACTACATCGGATTCCAACAATGATGCTTTTCAACTCCCACACCTTTACCAATTGGTCGGAAGGACTTGGATAGGGTTTTTGGGTAAAAGCATTTTGGATTGAATTACAACTTTGGAACCATATTGGTGGGCTCATGGCTGAGCCAATATATCATCTGTCCCAGTTTCATTTTTTGGGGGAATTGGGATTTTTATCTTGGTGTGACTGAACCACAGAAAGAGGCTGCCTACACATCCTTTCGGAATCAAGTCAGACGTAGATCGGGAGTTCTTCCTAAACTTTTTTCGTTTCTCATCATTTTTTTTTTGTTTTTCTTCTCTTTTTGAATAACATTTCCATGTTCCAAAGAGAGTGGTTAAAGTAGAGTAACCGGCTCAAATGGGTTTACCAAGGGGTTGACAAAGTTTGGGTAACGGGAATGAACACCTTTGTCATCTCAACCAGACTGAATCATTGCTACAGGGAGCCTAGACATAGTACCTTTTTACTACGTCTTCATTCACTGTTTCTTCGGGATCATCCCCTTTGATGTCACCCAGATACAATGCTCCTTTCGGCAATATCTTTCTGATGATGTATGGGCCTTTCCAATTAGGAGCAAAGTTTCCTTTTGCTTCCTGATGGTGAGGAAGAATGTGCCTTAATACAAGTTGTCCCACCTCAAAATTCTTGGGGCGTACTTTCTTATTATAAGCATGGGCCATTTTTTGTTGGTACAACTACCCGTGGCAGACCGCAACCATTCGTTTTTCATCAATTAAGGTCAATTTTTTCAGTGGCTTCAATCTCAGCTTCAACGATTATCCGGAGAGACGAGATTTCTACCTCCTCAGGTATTACTGCCTCACTTCCGTAGACCAAAAGGTAGAGAGTTGCTCCTATTGGTGTGCGAACTTTTGTATGATACCCCAATAATGCGAAAGGTAGCTTCTCATGCCATTGCCTGGAGCTTTGAATAATCTTTCTCAAAATCTTCTTGATATTTTTGTTTGCTGCTCCGACGGAACCATTGGATTTGGGCCGGTAAGGTGTAGTGTTTCGATGTGTTATTTTGAATTGTTCTCATATCTCTCCCATCAATCGGCTGTTCAATCTGCAGCATTATCAGTGATGATAGTTGCTGGGATGCCAAAACGACAAATGATATTGTTGCACAAAATCCACCACGGCTTTCTTGGTAGCCTATTTAAGAGTGATGGCTTCAACCCATTTTGTGAAATAATCAATGGCAACCAGTATAAATATGTGCCCATTTGAGGCTTTTGGCTCTATCCGCCAATTGACATACCTGCCCCTTGCTAAGAACGACCAAGGTGCTGACATGGGATGCAGTTCTGTGGGAGGTGCATGAATCAAATCACCGGCACCTGACACTAATGGCATTTTCAGACAAAGCTAAAACAATCCCTTTCCATGGTTATCCAATAATAATCTGCTATGATGATTTTCTTCGCTAGGACATACCCATTCATGTGTGCTCCGCAGACTCCTGCGTGTACTTCATGCATGATTCGTACAGCCTCTTCAGCGTGCACACATCTTAACAAATTGAGGTTCGGAGTCCTTTTGTACAAAACCTCACTGCTTTAAAAGAGACCACTTGCTTGTCGTCTGATGGTTCTCTATTGGTCCCCAGTGGCTTGCTCGGGATATTCTTGATTTTTTTGGAACATTTTTATATCATGGTACCATGGCTAGATGTTTGATTCTGACTCAGCTGCATTACAGTACCCGTGCATTTCCTTGATTTGGATTTCCAAGGGATCGATTTGGGCTTTTCCTGGATAGGGAAACATCGAGGCCAAAGTGGCAAGTGCGTCGTCTAGTTCATTGTGACAGCGAGGGATGTACCTAACTTTAACGTCTTCAACCACTTGCTAAGATCTTCCACATGCAGCCGGTAAGGGATGAGTTTGACATCTCGAGTTTCCTCTTCTCCATGGGCTTGCCAGATGATTAAATATTTATCTCCCATGATTAAAAACTCTTCGACATTTCGGTCAATTGCCATGTTCATACCCACGATGCAAGCTTTGTACTCAGTTATATTATTTGTGCAGAAGAACCGAAGTCGAGCGGTGGCTGGATAGTGCTGACCAGTGGGTAAAAGTAAAACTTCCCCAATTCCCACACCTTATGAGTTGACCGCTCCATCAAAGAACAATTTCCAGGAAATGGTATCTTCAGATATTGCTTCCACCGAGTTCACCTCTTCGTCTGGGAAATAAGTGTTTAGGGGTTGGTACTCATCATCAACTGGGTTTTCGGCTAAATGGTCTACTACGGATTGGGCCTTTATTGTTGTATGAGTGACATAGACTATATCAAACTTGGTAAGCAAGATCTGCCCTTTTGCTAACCTCTATGTGGGCATTGGCTTTTGAAATACTTCAGAGGATCCATCCTGGTTATGAGGTAGGTGGTGTAGGCCTGCAGGTAATGCCTCAATTTTTGAGCAACCCAAGTTAGAGCACAGCAAGTTCATTCAAGCAAAATGTACTTGTCCTCACAGCTGGTGAATTACTCAAGTAGTATATGGCTCGTTTTTTCTTTCCAGTGATGTCGTGGTGCCCCAAAATGCAACCGAAGGAACTTTCCAAGACGGTCAGGTACAGAATAGTGGCATCACCCTAGCTCAAGTGGAACAAAAACTGGTGGGTTGGACAAGTAGTCTTTTATCATATCGAAAACTTTTTGACAGTCCATTTGATCGCTATGTCTTTCTTTAGCAATTTGAATATAGGCTCACATGTAGAAGTCAACTGAGCAATGAATAGAATAATATAATTCAATCTTCCCAACAAGCTCATTAAGTCCTTGTTGGTTTTCGGAGGAGGTAAATCTAGACTAGACTTTATCTTTGTCGGATCCAATCCAATACCTCTCCGGCTGACTATGAATCCCAGAAGTTTGCATGACGGGACCCCGAGTGCACATTTTGATGGGTTCAATTTCAAAGATATCTGCGTAGCCATTCAAAGAACTTCCTTAGATCCCTCACATGATCATCCTACTTGATGATCACGTCGTCCACATAGACCTTTATTTCCTAATGCATCATATCATGGAAGATGGTAGTCATGGCTCTTATATATGTTTCCCCAGCGTTCTTCAGTCCGAAAGGCATGACCCTGCAGCAATAAGTCCCCCATGGTGTGGTAAAGGCAGTTTTCTATGCATCCTCTTCATCCATCAACACCTGGTGATAACCTGCGTAACAGTCCACAAACGATTGTATCTCATGTTTGGCACAGTTATCAACAAGGATATGGATATTGGGCAATGGGAAATTGTCGTTGGGGCTTGCTTTGTTCAAATCTCTGTAGTCTACTCATACTCGGGTTTTTTCATCCTTCTTCGGCACCGAAACTACGTTGGCAAGCAATGTGGTGTACCGGACCACGCGAATCACTCTTGCTCCAAACAGTTTTGAGATCTCTGCTTTGATTTTATAACTGACATCTATTTTAAATGTTCTCTATTTTTGTTGAATCGGGGGGCACTCAGGATACATTGGCAATTTGTGCACTACCAGGTCAACGCTCAGTCCTGGCATGCCGTCGTACAACCAAGAAAACACATCTTTAAACTCAAACAGAAGTTGGATTATGGCATCCCTTGTTTTCTCGTCTTTGTCAATGCTTATCTTGGTTTACGTGATTTCTTTGGAGGTTCCCAAGTTAACCGGCTTGATATCGTTCAAGTTTGGCTTAGGTTTATTCTCAAATTGTTCTAATTCTTGATTAATTTCCCTAAGAGCCTCTTCTTCATCATATTTTGGTTCTTGGTTCATTATTTCGCAATTAGACAACGTGTTTGGATCTGGGCGTGAAGTCCGCAAGGATGTCATGTTATTTATAGCCGCATTGTTAGAACTGAAAAGAAGAAATGAAAGAAAAAAATAGCAAAATCAGAAGGAATAAAGAAGAATGAACGATGAAATGTTATTTTAATTTCTTGGAACTTAAAGATAACATGGTTTACATTTGGAAATTTAAAAACAAGAAAGTAAGGAAAATATCCAAGTTACACCTTGGAATAACTCAAGATGCAGAAAAAGTAGCAAGACAAGTCTACTGGGACTCCTGCCTGATCGAAAACATTGTCGCCTTCTAATTTTGGAGCTTAGCGCTTGGTCCCATGTATTGCACCTCAGCGGTGCTTGTTCCCTCTCCCGGTTGAACCATGTGGGCTTCATATAGCATTTCTCTCATCACCCACATATTTCTTCAATTTCTTCGGCCGTGAAGGCCTCATCCTCATCCTCTTCTTCACTGTACTTTGGCTTTTTAAACGTTTCATAAAAATGTGGCAGTGGTTGAGGTAGAACCCACCCATTACGCTGTCTGTCTTTTGCCCATTTTCTATGATTCCACGTCAAGTGGAAACCTAACCCAAAGAACTTCTCAACGGTGGGAAAGGTAATTGGATCAGCCACCCCTTGTAGAGACTTTCCCAACTCTTTTTTTTAGCTTATATCCATGTTATATCATCTCTCTGGCTACCATAATGGATGCATTGCAAAGGAAGGGCTGAGGGCATATTTTTCCCTCTTTATGCAGGCCAGCTACCACAATTTCAAAAGCCTGATACACTATGTGCTCACTACCTTCTCTCGCTTCAAGACATGGGACAGATGGGTCCTGATAGATCGATTGTTCATCATCTCCGTGGACTACAATTTCCTAATCTTCCTGCTCAAATTTCACCATTTGATGGAGAGTAGAGGGTACCGCTCCTGTTGCATGGGTCCAAGGCCTCCCTAGAAGGTAGTTTTAAGAGGTGTCCATGTCCAGCTCTTGGAAGGTTACTTCAAAATCTACCGGGCCAATGGTTAGAATCAAATAAATTTCCCCAATTGTGTCCCTCTTAATACCGTAGAAAGCTCGCACACAGACATTCTTGGGATGAATCTTTCCAGTCGCAATTTACATCCATTGGAGTGCATAGAGTTGGCAAATGTCTACCCCCGAGCCTCCGTCTACCATGACCCTCTTCACATAATATCCCTAAGATTTGACTGTTAAATGCATTGCTTTGTTGTGAGTAGCCCCTTACGGGGGCAAGTCAGTTTTGCTTAATGAGATTTTATTGATGGCAAAGAATCGTTTTGCTATTCTTTCTAACTGTTGCACCGATGTTTTAGTTGGAACATAGGCGTCATTCAGGGCCTTCATTAAAACCTTTTGGTGTTCAAGAGACTTCATCAGCAATGACATTAAGGACACTTATTCAAGAGATTTTCGTAATTGATCAATCACTTCATAGTCTGCCATTTTCATTTTCTGGAAGAAAGTTTCTGCCTATTCAGGACTTGCAGGTTTCTTGGGCGGGAACGCTTTCTAGTGGCATTGTTTACTTCTTCTATGTTGGAGTACTTCTCAACGAGATGGTTTTCTTAAGGCTCCCCTGATATCTCTTTGCCTTTGTACGTAACAATTGTTTTATGATAATTCCATGGTACTGCAGTAGGATACGTCATAGGCTGCTGTGGTATGCATCCAATAACCACAGGCTCGTTCGGCCTCGATGGCTTAATTATCCCCGTACCACATAAGCACCTTTGGGTATGTACATTGGGGTTTTCTTTTTTCAGTTCAAACCTCTTTTGAGGGCTCAAAGTCTGCTTCTTTTCCTTTCGACCTCATGGGACAAGAAGAATCCCATCTTTGGGAGGCATCACCTTTGCGCTTGTTTCAACTTTTGTTTCTGCAACTGTCTTGGTGACTTTGTTCTTCTTTTCCTCTTTATCTTGCTTTGGGGTGATTTTTGGCTTTTTCTCTGCATATGCGATGGAAATTATGGCCTTTAATCCTGGATTAAATTATTTATCTTCACAAATCATCCCAATCACTAGACTGTTGTTGTGGGCTGGAAATGGATTATTAGTCAAGTTGGGGACATCGTCATCCCTTAGCATTATTTTTCCTTTCTCTATCAGGTTTTCCACCGCTATTTTTAGGGTCTAGCAATCATCTGTATCGTGCTTTTCTGCTCCTGAATGATAGGCACATCTGACACTGTCTTTGTAAGCGGGTGATGCTGGGTTTTGTCTCATTTGAGGAACAGGTTGCAACAAGCCCATTTGGACACGTTTTGGAAATAGGTTGGAGTAAGACTCACCAATTGGAGTAAAAGTTTGCCTCCTGGGTGGCTCATGAGGAGGAAAATTATTCTGTGAAGGACGGGGATCATAGTGGTTTTGTGGAGGAGGCTGATTTCCTGAGATATGGGGCTTGGTTTCTGTTGGCATACTGCTGTGGTTAGTTAAAAGGTTGGGCATTCATAACCGCATATGGTTGAGAAGCATATGACAAGTCTTGATGAGGGTAATAATGTTGGGGGATCTATTTGAGAACATGGGTCTAGGAGCGCTGTGTCTCCTTGCATCTGAAGCCGCCATGGCTGTTTCTTCTTTCTTCTTATTTTTGGTCACTCCTCCAAAACCGCCTTGGATGGGTTGGGAGGTCGCCCTAATAGCTAGTTGGCTCAAATTCATGCCTGTTTTAAGTCTATTCTCTACTATCTCACTAATTTTAATAGCCTCCACAAATGGTTTGCCCATGGCTGACATCATATTTTGGAAATAATCACCCTCCTGAGCTTGAAGTAATACAATGACCATTTCCACTTCATCCATTGGAGGTTTTACCCTTGATTCCTATTACCGCCATTTGATCGCATACTCGCGAAATTTTCTGAAGGCTTCTTCATTAGATTTTCTAGCGAGTTCCGGTCTGGAGCAATATCAATACTGTATTGGAACGGTCGAACAAAATCTCTTACAAGATCATCCCAGATGTTCTACCGAGAAATATCCTGGTCCATATACCATTCAGAGGCGATGCACACCAAGCTTTCCCCAAAGTAAGCTATAAGCTATTCTTCTTTTCCTCCAGCTCCATGCAGTTGATTACATACTTCTTATGAAGGGCAATAGGGTCACCATGCCAATCATACTTTTCAAACTTTGGAGTTTTGAAATTCACAGGCAAATCACGCGAGGGAACATGCACAAATCAGTGTATGACATGTTTTTTTTATCCACTTAGCCCCTGCATGTTTTTGAGGCTTTGCTCCAGGCTTCTCATCCTCTTTATCATGTCTTCCTATCTCGGAGTTTTCGGGGTCTTTTCATGTCCCGTGGTGAACTCAAATGGATGTGGCTGCGAATAAGTATAGGTGGGATACTGAAAAGGCTCCATTTGGGGAGTGAGAGTTTGGAATGTGAAAGTAGAAGGATCAAAGGCGGGCCTTGGCAATGCTGGCTGTGTATAGCTGTGCATGGTGGAGCACAATAGATGTTTGGAATTGTGTTAGATATAGCCATCTGGGGGCGAACCTCGGAAGGTGCTCCCACAAAATGAGCTGAGATGGTTAGGTGTCCTAGTAGGAAGCTGGGATGTCTGATTGGGACAGTGGACATTCCCCCCATTCTTTGGAAAACCTCGGGAAATCTGGGAATTGCACTAGGCGGCTCTTTTACATTTGACCAGGCATCCCACATCTCCATCATGCGGAGATGCAATAGCCAATTTTCTTCGGCGGTTGCTGATCTGATTCGAGAAATGCCCAAGGTTGGGCTTTCGTTCGTGATGTGAATTGCTGGCAAGGTGATTTCTGAAGACATTTCTGTGCTGTCCTTTCATCTGGTGAAGTAGGGATGTGAAGCTAGTGTACCAAGAACTAACCACCGTTTCAATAAATCCTAGACTGGAATTGGAATTCAGCAAACGATTAGTTCAAGACACATAGCAGATAGGTAATCACACCTTGGGGTGTGATGCACCTATACAGTTAAATGGGTTTCTAAATGATTCGCGCCAATTGCACGCATCATCCCAACTTTACTCATCTACTTGATTTCACTCTCGTTTCTTTTCTTTCATTCTTGCCTTTGCTTTTGCCACCATCTCTCTCTCTCAATCTTCTTTTCTCTTTCTTTAACTTTCCTTTCTTATTTTCACTTATTTTCTTTCCTCTCTTTTCTCTTTTTTTTTTCTTTTTTTTTCCTCTTTTCTCTTTAGGATTATGATCGAATCCTATGTAGATTGCCTACGTATCATGACCCCGCATGAATCAGACCAAGCGTAGTTCATGAAAAATAAAAATAGAAGAAAAATATTTTGAGCTTTTCGATTTTCATAGATGGCAAATACTTTCATTACAAAGACTCAAAGCTGATAAAACATATAACGGGCAATGATGAACCAAAGAAATACAAACTCCAAAGTCAACTATCTTTCTTCAAAGGAAAATACATACTCGAACAACTTGTCAGACTCTAGTAGAGAGAAAATACAGACTCTAGCGGAAAAGGAAATACAGACTCAATATGAAAATCATGAATACATTGAAGCTCCTGGTGCCTGTGGGACATCGTTCGGTCTCTCCACGGGCCTATTTGAAAGATCCCCTTGAAGTCTATCCAAGTCACTCATTATATGTTTGACAAATATCATTACTGCGGCAAAAGAGGTGGTGCACATTGTCCTTGCACACTTGGCACTTTCTGGTAATGTAGTGAGGAATGGTCAGGATCCTCTCTCTGATTCTGCCCTTTTCTTGAAGCATCCACCCCATCTGATCATTCGTGGCTTCCAAAACTTGAGAGTCAGGAAAGTTTTTATTTTGTAACTGTTGTAGTTCCTCCTCCATTTGGGACATCAAGTCATAGCAATGTTTCCTATCGGTTTGAACTCTTTGGCTTGCTTAGTTGACTCGTCTCCAAGGGTAGTTACTTTTCTTCTCAGAGTGGTAATAGTCCCTTCGTAATTTCTCTTCATTTGTCGCACAAATTGGGCCCGTTCTTCCTCTTTCTGTGCCCACTGCGCCTTGATTTTTGCTATATTCACTTGGGATTTTTCCAAGTCTTGTTCGCACTCTAAGACTTGTCTTTTCAGCCCACTTATCAACCTTTCACCAGAAGGGATTCTTTCTTGGTTGTTTGCATCTATTTACATTTGTCGGATCTCATCCTTAAAAGCCTCATTTTCTTGGGTTTGTTTCATCTTGTCACTTTATCGGTTGCGGCTTGCAAGCTACTGTCAAACTAGAAGTCCCAAACCTGCTTTTCCAACTCTCCTATTCTACTCATGTATTCACTCTCTTTGGCTAACCAATCCCATTGCACCTGAGCCTCATCTGTTAATTGTTGGACACGTGGCCTCTTCGCGGGCCTTTGAGGAATCTGGAACCTTTCGCCAAACCAAGCCATGTACTTAGAATCTACGTCTCCCCTGGCCCGATCTCGCACTATGGTTTTCAGGATAAAAAATATTGCAGTCTTTCCATATTTGGCGAATCTTTCCTTCTGGGAATGCAAAATTTGGGCCTAGTTCGATGACTTGTTTACTTTGATCTTCATCACCATGGACGGTTTGAATTCTTCCCAATTGGCGCAAAACTCTCTAGGTAGCATAGGGTTGGATTCTCCAGATGTCCATAAATAGAATATAAGGTACTTTAGCTGATGTGTATACTGCCTCAATAACGGGAAGCCATCCGAAAGTCACGGGTTCGATCCCCAGCAGAGTCACGCCTACACTGGAGGAAAAATGAATACATTGCGAGTGGGGTCCCAAAAAGGTATCAAAGCCTCAACTATGTCCAGCCTTGGCTTGACTTTTAATAAACCGACGAGACCTCCCAAAACTCTTGCCACTATTTATTTGCTTCTCGTTCTCAGTCATCCCACCACATATGGAGCTTCAAGGGGATCCCTTTAAGGGTTTTAAAGGGTTCAATTTCATATGTGCTCATCCTGCACATTTATTGAGGGTGATTTAAAATCTTATTGTGACCCCGAAGAAAATAAAAACAACATCACTTTTTTTTCAAAATTTCTCAAATTTTCATTTCAAAAACAAGACTTCGGCTTTGCGGATGCGCCCTTTTAGCACTTCGAGGAAGAAGATTTTAAAGTTGTGCGCTCTAACCGTTGAAAATGATCCAAGGTGGTTGTTCTTGCAAAAATAGTCTTCCGACGTCCTCTTAGGGACATTCGGCTTAGTTTAGATAAGAACGACATCACCTGACTTTATTTGTGACAAAAAACCTAAAAGAAATTCTTTTCGTATTTGTTTTGGCTATTTTTGAAAAACAAAAAAATGGACTCGATGGGGGATGCCTACGTATCTCAAATTCGGTGGGAATCAAACTCGCGTAGTTTGGGTAGATTTGTAAAAACTTCTTTCTTTTTTTTATTCTATTATTTTTTTTCCAAAACTCTGGTAGCGTTTTGGTACTATTTGGATGTTGGTTTTTCAAAGCATGTGGTTACCCTCACGTAGCTATTTATACTGCTATTTTCTTCCAACTCTCTCCCATTATTTACAAGCCGGTGAACATGCAAAACCGAAAAAAAAATGCACAAGTAGCACGTAAGATGCATCATGATGGTCTTTTCATTTTAGGTCACCTGTCCTAGACGGACCCAACCCCTATGTTGAGTCTCCTATGACAAATGCGCGTGATGTAACAACGTTCCTAATAGGGATCCGGCATGAGGTTTTGTTATACTAGGTTTAAAACCCGGGTTTATTATTCTAGACCAAGCTTACCCGAGCGACAACACGAGCCGAGGGGGGCAGTATACCAGGGATACAAAAACTCTGCCGGCTTAGCAGCTTGCCTGAACCTCATTCTAAATTGGGATAAGACTCTAAACAAAAGAGAAGTCATACGAAGTGCACCCTTCTCCCTTATTTAGAAGACTTAGAAAGAGGAAAGGTTTCGTAGCAGTTTATATATATTTCATAGAATATCAAAGCGGTAAAGCATTTAGCACATTAGGCATGAAACATGTAGGAAAATCAGATAAAGACAAATATAATAATTATTGTAAGCTCGAATTCTTGAACCCTGAACCAGAGATTCTGGGTTCGATCCCCAGCAGAGTCACCAGAGCTTTCACACCTCCTTTTTAGACACTTACCCCGAAGGATAATTATAAGGGATTTTTTCCAATTTAAGTGACATTATTTGAAATGAGATTATTTATTCATTAGAGTCGCCGTTTGGGATAGATTTTTCTTTTGGTGTCCCAAGTCACCATTTTATCTTGAATCCCAAATCGAGGAAATTTTTGACTTTCCAAATGAAGTTTGCGAAGCATAAATTCTTGAGTAAGGAATTCTGTTAACCCCAGGGAAGGTATTAGGCACCCCCAAATTCCGTAGTTCTAGCACAGTCGCTTAAACTATTACACATGACATAATATCTGATTTTAAAGCATGTCATCCTATAGTGCAATTTTGAAATTATTTACCACTGTTAATTAGTTTTAAAGAATGTGAATGTCGTTTAAAACATGTTTTTGGATCACGTAACATGAATTACACCCGGATCCGAAACACATTTTATTCAACATTTTGGGATTTAGATTTGGGTCACATGAAATGTCCACCCGAATTTAGGAAAGGTAAAATTATTAAAGAGCACGCCTAGAACAACTAGTGTGTTATTAACTGTACGGGAGCCATGAAAATTTACTAAATGACTTACCCAATTTCTAAATATTTTACAAAAGTAATTAAGACGGCCACGCAATTTATAGATTTTGTTTGGGGCGGCGCTCCTCATTTATTTTAAGGCCATCCTAAAAGGAACTATCATTCTCTACTAAGGATTGTCTCTGAAGGCCTAATTCATTGACACTACACATTAATCATTATTGAAAGTATTAATAGGTTCGGGCTTCAGGATCAAGTCCAAATCTACACAGAGAACCTTCACTATTGAAGATCCCCTTAGTTTAAATTTGCTACTTATCTTGGATAGCCCAAGCTTGCACGATAACATTGAACCAATAAATTATAACAAAGTTGGGTCCTTAGCCTTTGGGCTTCATGAACTAGCACAGGGTGGAGACGCAGGGCATCGGCCCTTGTGAAAGACATGCCTCGTGTTGGGTCTCAAAGATAAAACGAAGGCGTTAAGGTGGAATCAATTATACACTAAATTTTATCACAACAACTGCTTGGTTTGTGGTAAATACCATGAAGAGACGTGAGCAAATTCATCTCCAGTTATCCAGTCTATCTCATGATAATGGTAGACTAATGGAAATTAATATTGTTTCATAATATACCTACAATAGTGACGCACATCATTTTGAAGTAGGATATTGCATTCATAGAATGGTAAATGCTCGAGACAATCAGCACTAATATAAGCATAGTACGCCTGTAACTATCCTCATAAAAATTCAAGCTAACAGTTTCCTTTAAATTCCAATAACTGGATACCAAAACCAAATTCAACTATACTAAACAAACACTATTAAATATACTGCTTGCATAATACCTAAAGGAAGGAAAAATAAATCAGTCCAGTTGTTACAACCATCAATAGTCCAGGACTTTAGATTTCAAATGCTACTGCCATATAATCTAACATTCAACTAATGTGCATATGAGTAATCTAATCATGGAAACAAATCACTTGCTGATTAGTTCTTCACACATGATTTGAGGTTGAAGAATACTTGGAAAGGGAAGGCAAAATAAAGCAAGAGTATCAGCAAACAACAGGAGACTCAGCAACGGATATCAACAGTGAACAATAGTTTTGAATTGTTTTTGACCTAGAAATGACACCATATGACCTAAGACTTTGTTTCAGATGAACAAAGACTAGTAAAAAATCAAAAACAAGTTTGAATAACCAAATGGAAACTCAGAAATCAACAAGGAGCTTCTGAAACCTCAACTACTGAATTACCAGGACAATTCGAACCATTTTCAATCTTATATAAGCTGGAAATTTGATTAACAGCAGGAACTCAAAATTATCCTAAGAAAACTTCAATGGAATAGTTTTTTTTTTGGAGGTTTTGCTGCTTGGAATTGCATAAACCTTTTTTAGTATTAATTTATGCCTCTCCCCCTTTTTGACCTCTCTAAAACTTGTTAAACAAGGCAAGGGTATGTCTTTTATAGGCAAAGCCTAGGGAATCATTTAGATTTCTGTTTTAGTCCTAAGTCCCTCTTTTAAAATTCAGATTTTAACTAATTAGTCCCTTAATATTGGATTGTTTCCCAAGTTACACTACGAAGTTCATGAAATATCAATTACAACCTAATCTAGAAGGTTCTAGGGAGTTCTAGTTTTTGCTACTACAATATGCCCAAAATAGAATACCTATATTACCCCTGAAACCACCTAAAATAACCAACCTAGGTTGAAACAAACCTAGCCCTATTTACTCCGGTCAAGATTAACTATAGTTAATTTATCAAGGAACTGAAATGATCAGCTACAAACAAATAACTTCAATCAGAATCAATTCAAACTACACCAATGTTCTAATGCTAAATTTATTATTATACTAACCAAACCAGTAAACTAACAGCTAAGATCAAACAAATAGAGTTGAAACTATACTATAAAGAATGGCAAAGACAAACGAACAAAATAAAAAATGCAATGAAATAACAAAACATGGAATCCTACAGTTGAAATCAAATCAAATGACCAGAATGTAATCAGAACCAATCAAACCCTAAATCAAGAAATATTGAAGATGAATGAAAGAAAAAAAAAATCAGAAAACTATACATACAAGGAAAAATGTACAGATAAAAAGGAAAAAGAAATTTAAGAACACTCACTGATTAAACTCGAAACTACGCTTGATGTTCTGATTCATATGAAATTGATGCCAATCACTTATTCTCCGTTAAGAATGAACGAATAGCATCAATTTGTAGTGAATCATGTCGAAGAACAAAGGCTTGGGTTGATTAGCTTGAATGATTGAAGCTTGGACTCAGATCTAAGATTTGCACAATTCTGGATAGCTTCGAAGGAAACTAATGACATATTAGGCATGAGGGAGGCATGTGGGTTATGGGATGTTGTTTTAAGGTGATTTGGAGGCGGCTCCGCCGTGGGCGGCAGAGCAGTCGTTGATTCAAACTAATATTCCGAGTGTGACAGACACTTGAGGGGCACTGATAGCAGGGATGGAAAGAGGAGGTCAAGGAGGTGGGGTGGTGTTCTTTTGGAGACCATCGGAGCATTGCCGCCGGCGGAGGCGGACGGCGGAGGGTGTTGGTGTTACATCGGCGTGTATTAGGGATTGGGAGAGACGGTTTGGGGGTAGGAGCTTCCGACATTTTTATTCCAAACATTTTAGTTAGATCCGAACCGTTGGATTGATGAGATCTAATGGTCATAATTAGAGAATAAGAAACGGCTTCTTTTCAATTAGAGGGGGGTTGGACCAGATCTCTAAGGTTGGTTGGACCAGATTTATGGTGGGTTTGGGCTGAAATTTAAACTAAAACTGGCCCAAATTGGGTCTTTTGATCAATGCTATGTTTTCCAATTTCTTTTCATTTTTCTCTTATTTATTTTATATATTTTGATTTTTTACATAGCAAATTAGCATTAAAAATAACAAAGACCCGAGTTAAATATAAAACTGAACTAATTAATTTCCAAATTAAGTAAATCCTAATTTAAAAGAAATTAAGAAAAACATCAAACAATTAAAAGGGTGAAAAATGCAAAAGATAATTTTGTTATTTTCTTGTTTTTTTTTTGCAATTGTTTTTGAATTATATCAATAAAAATGCACAGAAAATGTAAACAAACACATGGTTATGCAATTAAATTCTAAAAATCTCATAAATTAAGGAAAATTCTAATTTAAGAATTTTATGATAGTAATTCAAGTTAAGCAAAAATCACATGCTCACACCAGGACTTGACTCTCCTTTTTTATCACTAGTTGTAATTTCAGTTTATTTCTCTAGATTGAGGCTTCAGAGTTTGGAGACTATCAAGATATTGTTTTTTTGTCTTCTTGAGCCGAGGATCTTTCGGAAACACCCTCTCTACTCCTTCGGGGTAGGGGTAAGGTATGCGTACACTCTACCCTCCTCAGACCCCACTAGTGGGATTTTACTGGGTCGTTGTTATTATTGTTATTGTTGTTGTTGTTCTCTAGACACTGTAGTGTACCATATTCTTATTTAGATGCTCATGTACTCATTGACACCTCAATTTTAGGTTGGATTGTATCGTATTTTGGAATTTATTTTATTTTCAAAAAGGTTTCTTTAATGTTAACTACTTCCGTCTTTAATTTCAAGTTATTTTGCTGTGATGAGTTGATAAGTAGAGGATGGCGTAGTTGCACGGTAGACGCCATCACGACGGTTGATTTTGGGTCGTGACAAGTCAGTGTTGTTTGCTATCGTTTGTTGAGTGCACTGAAGTTTTGTGATTTTCATTGCCTATATTAGAATAGTTGTTTCAGTTCTATCGTGGGAGGATTAATCCAATAAGCTTAGGTAAAAGTTAGTGAATTAAATTCTTTAAGGAAACACAGTTTTCTGTTAGGCTCGAAATATTTTTCTCCTACTTTTGTTTCTGTTTCTGTTCTATTATTCCAGAATTTATTTTTGAACAGTCTTGCTATCAAAATGTTCATAAGCTAGTCATTCCATGTTTTAAAAGGATCAATGTCCTATAATATGTAAATAAGGAAAAACTTTAAGGTGGAAAGATCAGAAGGGAACTATGGTCTATGATGGAAAATGGGGCCGTTTCTTGTTTTAAAAGTGTTTTATAGGAGTGAGGTCTACAAAAAGAAATAACAGAGATAGAAAGAGACATGGCCTGGGGATAAAAAGAGGAAGAAAATGATAGTTTCGTCTGTTCTTCACCTACATTTCCTAATTCCTCTATGCTTTGAAAGTTGTTTATTTTTACATATACTCCAGAAATCGTGCTTTCACGATCAATTCGATTTTTTAACGGAATTTGGTGCATTAGTACTGATATAGAAAAGTGCAACACGAAGTTTGACGCGTTTGGGGACCTAAGGACGTACAATATGGACAGTGTATTTGTTACAAATATTAATGTTTGATTTCATAATTCAGACTTGTTACCGCAACATTTCACGTTGCTACGAGACTTCCCTTTTGCATTATTGCTGATTTGGTTGTGTCGAATAATTAACGTGGTTCCATTTTTTGACATTTACTACTATGAATTATGCATGAAGTGATCCGACATGCTGACGTCCAATGTACCACTATCAAATAAACCATTTGACACACAACTGAATTGGTGAGACTGCCTTTTGACTGAAAAAAGAAAGAAAGAAAGTCTTTAAGGTAGTTACTTTAATATGTTGAGAAAGAAATAACCACTACCTATAAGGATATGTAAACAAAGCAACTACGTACAATTCAAACTTTACTACATGTTTTTAATCCAATATTAGCATTTGTTTGGTCCATTTGCCGCAAAAGCTCGACAGACTAATCAATCAGAAGGAGAGGCTAAAAAAGAAGAGAAGAAAAGTGAAATACAAAATGTGTTCTAGTTGTGCATCATTTCAATATTAACATTTGTTGAATTGGTCCTTTTTCCACAAAGATTGTTCAAAAGAAGCTAATCAATCCCAGAAACACCTAGTTAAAGAAGGAAAAAAAAACAAGAAAAAAGAATGAAAGATAAAAGAGTTGAAAAGAAATAAACAAAAAGAAACCCTAGGAAAAACTCTTCTAGCTATCACTATTTTGGTCCAAACTGTCAAAAAGTATATTAAGTTGAATCTTCTTAAAAAGACATGCTGATCATGCATAGCGCACGTATATGCTAAAAGACAGATTTCCCATCTTATCAGATTCAATTCCTATGAGATACTTGAATATCATTTTTAAAAGAATATTCAACAAACCTTTAACTTTCTAAAATTTTCAAAATATTGATCAACAACAATAATTTATGATCTTTGTCACAATACAGGCTAATCAATTGATACCCTTTTCCATTGTCTTGGGCAATCAATGAGTTCTCTTGCATGATTAATGATAAAATACGTGGTTCAAAAGTTGACATCATTATGCTTTTGATTTTTACTTTTTTTTTGGGTTGAAAAAGCGAAGTCCGTAAGAAAGAAAATCAGTTTTTCTTTAGGTAATTGCATGGTTACTAAATATTTTAAAAAAATAGTTAAACAAAAAGGTTGTAAAGAAAAAGTACAAGGAGACAACTAAATGTCAATCTCTTGGTATGACAATTTTAATTTTGAAAAAAAAAAAGGTTTTTTGATGAGTCTGTCTGATGAATAATTTTCAATATTTCAAGCTTTCGGTACCCAAAATCTTTTACAAAAATAAATTTACGCGTCAATTTTACGAAAAAAAAAATTCAATTCATTCTGTGATGAATGGTGCAAAAGAAAAATAAGTGAAAGTAGCATGCAACTTTTATTGGTTTGGAAGTTTATATACATTGCTTTGGCTTATTACGAATTTAAAAGACCTTTTCTTTTACATGGAAAAGAATGATCATCTATCTTTTTATATAATTATTTTATATTTTCAAGATAATAATAATACTGTTTCTTGAAAAAGGAAGAAAAGGAATAATACTGTTGGGCTCTTCCGGATTGGAGAAGCAAATTGATCCGTATAGTTATAAATATGAGTACAACAATGATTACCTATTTAACAAATGATTGGAGGGGGGAGGGTTCAATATACCCTTTCCTTTTTTTTAAATTATCCTGCCATGTAGCCGTTCAGACTTGTGGCTGACAATTGGTAAACAGAATAACGAAGACGTTTAAAAGCGTATAGTAAAACCTATATAGGTGCAAAATAGAGTGCAATATATCATATAGTATTTGAATATTTTAGTTTATAGGCACATATAAAATAAATAAGGTAATCATACTAAGTTTCCAGCAAAATACATAAGCACCATTACATTAATAATAGATGGTGTGTAAATATTAGTACAACAATATAACCTTTTTCAGGAAGTGAAGGAGGTTCTCATATGGTAAGAGCATTTTGTTTCAGAAATTTTGCTTTGTCCCAAGTAGATATTGATTGCTCTGAGACAACATAAATCAGGCTTTGAAGAAGGTTGCGCATAGTAGAATCTTGTCTTCTGAAAAGTCATGATAGCAATATTGGTTCCTTTCTATGAGTAGATATTTGGCTTTGCGTATCACGCCTTTTGAGTTGCATTGCAACCTTCCTTTTTTCCGCGTAAGAGCACTTGTTTGGTTCTTTGGAATCCATCAGCAATACAAGTTCGGCTTATTTTTATCTACAAAATATTTGACCCAAAATTTTCATGAAATATTCAAGCCTAAAAATGTTTTACCGCCTACCACTTATCCAAAATCAAAATTACCACCAATAATAAGAACGATTCAATCAAGAATTTTCTAAAGCACATAAAGAACAAAACCGACTATCATTTTAAACTTTATATGCATAAAGCCTTAGCATGCCACAAAAGATGCAACGAAGAAACAAAGGGTGACAAAAAAGCTCACAACAAATTAGCACACCTAGCATCATAAATTGTTCCCAATTTATTCTTTTCTTTCTTTCTTCTTTAACACATCAACGTTCATTTAGTTATTTGTCATCCAAAAATGATATAATTTCTTTAGCTTAGTGATGTCGGGTAGATGAAAGGAACAAGAAAAGGGAGCTTTTGTTTGGTGTAGTTAAATCTAAAACAATATCTTAAAAAGACCTAATTCATTCAGGAATTGCCTCAAACACTTAAAGAACAAATGTGATAGACATATTAAACTTTCCGTGTAGCAAAGCCTTAGCATGCCATGAACAATTAAATAAAGAAATAGAAAATAAGAAGAAGAAAACTCACAAGAAACAATGACCCAAAGGGAAAAATTGACGATAAGATCAAGAACTTCGTGGAGTGATAAGGTGAAACTGGGAAACTCCAATTTCCAGATATTGGAGCTTTTAAACTATTGCTAGGTTGGTTTTGATACAGAGAGCCTACATCTATCAAGTTTCTCGAAGAGATGTCTGCCTAGTACCGATAAAAACAAGAAGAACAAGAAGACAGAAGCCAAAGAAGCGGTGATTGCCAGGTTTTCCAAAGTTGTTGATATAATCCAAGGGAAGCTAATAAAAATTAGATGGACTATCTCATGGAGTTTTAATATTTAGAAATAAACGAGGTGTGAACTCAAGAAATAATTACATACTGTTGCGATAAGAGAAACTACATGATTTAGCTTTGTCTAGACTTGTACATTTTGTGTATACTCAGTGTATATTTTTAGTATATCCATGGTATACCTTGTAATTGGGTTGCAATTGGGCTATGATGATTTGTGTGTCTGAGCCCACAAGTCATTATTTAATTTTGGGCCGCATCACCCGACCCGACCCGACCCGTCCGTATGTAATTTGTATATATTGTAGGTGAGATATTTTCTCACCTACCGGATTTCATTTCAACATTATTTTCTCTGTATAAACTCTCTCTCTATTCTAGAGAGTTCCAAACGCTCTGCCTTCTTTCTACTTTCTCTCTCTACATTTTTCATGATTTCTCGGTCTAATATCAATATTTACATGGTATCAGAGCCTAGACGACGATCCGATTATGTTTACACATACCTAAAAGAAACAATGTGTATTGTGATTTCTGTAATTATAAAGGACACACCAGGGACAACTACTACAAGATACATGGTCATCCCTGAGAATTCAAGATGATAAAGAAGACTAATGGATATCTACAAAGACCTATTGTAAATTTGACAATACATGACATGCAACAGACATAGGGGGAGCAATCAACTAAAGCAATAACACAAGAAGAGCAGCATGCCTTGAACTAGCCTACACCAAACACAGTGCAAGGACAAGACATAGTATTTACTTAGGAGCAATATGATAAGATATTGAAGTTGATCAACAAAGATAACTTTGGTTATCACATAAAGGAGTTTGCAGGTATTATCAATACTTTGTTGTGAATGACACAATAGAGAATGTAGGGAAAGAAAACGACATAAATTAGATAGTGGACTCTTGTGCCACCAATTATATGTTTCATAATAAGAAATTACTAAATAAACAAAATAGTAATGGCACCAGTATAGATACAAAGGTGTACTTACCAAATGAAAAATCATTTGACATATCTTGTACATGTGAATGCAGAATTGGTGAAGAAGAAACCACTAAAAATGTGTTGTATGTGCCAGGTTTCAAATGCAATTTGTTATCAGTTTCATAACTGACAAAGGACCTAAGATGCTTTGCGTCCTTTTATCTTAAATTTTGGGTAATGCATGACCTTCACATTGGGAAGGTGAAGGGGATTGGTATGGAGCTGGAAGGACTATATAATCTACAGCAGAAGAGGATTAAGGCAAATGCTCCAGGTGTACATGTAACAGATGGTCATGGGAAAGAAGAGGACCTGGAGATTTCTTATGACACACTTTGACATGCTCCTGATAGAGTGGTAAAATAGATTCCAAATATGAGTTTTAAGAATAGTAGTAGTAGAATAAAGGAATGTATAATCTATCCTCTAGCTAAGCACGGCAGATTTCCATTTTTTAAGAGTCTATCCAGTACTAGTAAGCCTTTTCATTTGATACATGTTGATGCATGGGGTCCTTATAAGATACCTAGTCATGATGGTTTTAGATTCTTCCTTACTATAGTTGATGAGTGTAGAGGATGGTTTGAATTTACCTACCAGACTCAAAAGTGATGTGATTATATGTTTGAGACAATTCCTTGTACTAATAAAGACACAGTTTGGTGCTTCAGTTATGATTTTGATAAGTGATAATGGCGCTGAGTTATTTAACTCTAAGTGCAAAAGTCTTTTTCAATCCCTTGGTATTGTCCACCAAAGTTCCTGTGGGAACACCCCACAACAAAATAGGGTAGTTAAATTAAAACACAGCCAAATTCTAGAGGTGGCTAGAGCAATAAGACTTCAAGGTCATCTACCCCTGATATTTTGGGGAGAATGTGTTCATGGTGATATTTACATAATCAACAGACATCCTTTGTCAGTGTTGGGAAGAAGATCTTAATTTACAATACTATATAGAAGACCACCATCTTTGCAACACATGAGGAGTATAGGCTGCTTATGTTTTGCCAGCAAAATAGAAAGAGGTGATAAGTTTGCAGTTAATCCACAAAAATTATTTTATTGGGATACTCCTCTGCACAAAAAGGATACAGACTCTCTAATATTTTAACTAACTAATTTTTTGTTATCAGGCATGATATGTTCATGGAGCACATATTTTCTTTCCAGTTACTGAAACAACAAAGGTTGTAGGTTTATCCAAATGGTGTGACATCACAAACTAATTCCCCCGAAATAGAGGTATCACTTGAGGAGCCAACACAAGCCGCAACAACACCAGGAGGAGTGATCTCAACCCCTGCAACTTTACCTTCAATATACTTACAACAATATTCAGGGGGAGAGAATTTTTATCCTTAACAAGCATCACCACCTGATGAACCTCCCAATAATCAAGATCATTTAGTCCTCCCTTTTGTTAGAATATACGCTTAGCGCTAGAGGGGGGGTGAATAGCGTTATAATAAAAAGCAATGTAAATTTGAGAAATTAAAAATTGCAGGAATAACGTAAGTGCAGTAATTAAAAAGATAAGGAGAGAACACACCGAATTTTATCCTGGTTCACCACAACGTGTGGTTAGTCCAGTCCCCGAGAGTCTCTCTCGAGTTTTACACTAACTTCGTTAAGCTTACGGGTGCCTAACAAACCGTTACACTTGCTCGTAGATATACACTCTACAAGACTTCAAACCAAGGAACTACTTTTCCTTCTTACAACAAGGGATTAGAATATCCCTTCAAGTGTGTACAAACACTTAGCACTCAAGACAAGACTCTCTTAATAGAGTAGATATGAGTAAAAATAATACGCTCAAGAACACAAAAATTTCGTCAAGAGTTTGGCTCTCAAAAACATATGAAATGAATATAAAATGATTGCAAAGAGAGTATGTAAGCTTTAGCAAGAATGTATTCGGTTGTTGTGCTTAGAAGAGTGATTTTGAGTTGTATTTGTAGTGCTCAAAACACCCAAAACCGTTGCTTAATTGCCAATCACAAATTGCTGATTTTGTGCTAGGATAATCGATTATCTGATTCTGCATAATCGATTATCTGCCAACGTTCAAAAATCAATCCCAGATTTTAAGCAGAATAATCGATTATCCAAATCGTATAATCGATTACCTGACAACGTTCAAAAATCAATCCCCGATTTTATGCTTCACATAATCGATTGTCTGATTGTACATAATCGATTATTTTTCAATGTTTGAAAATACTTTGGCAATGGTCTTTAATATAATCGATTACCAGAAAAGCCATAATCGATTATTTTGCTACTTTGTAAAATCTGATGCTTACTGTCTCAACATAATCGATTAGTCCAAGGCACATAATCGATTATCTTGTAGTTTTGAAAAATCTGGTGAACACTGCCTTAACATAATCGATTATCATAAGGTACATAATCGATTATCTTGCAGCTTTGTAAAATCTGGTGCACACTGCCTTAACATATTCGATGATCATAAGGTACATAATCGATTATCTTACAGCTTTGTAAAATCTGGTGTACACTGCTTTAACATAATCGATTATCATAAGGTACATAATCGATTATCTTACAGCTTCGTAAAATCTGGTGTACACTACTTTAACATAATCGATTATCATAAAGTACATAATCGATTTTGTTTGTCCAGATTTGAAAGACATGTTTAGAATTCATTTTGGTTATAATGAACTGTTTGAAAATCATTTTGCTTTAAATGAAAGATGCATGGTTTGATAAAAATGATTTTACGAGAGAAGCCAAGTCTTGAATCAATTGTCGGATCAAGATCACAATTATAGAACGACTCATGTATAACTTTGTTGCTTTACTTAATCTTGATCTTTGTTTCTCTTGTGCTTGGACTTCGGCATATGTCAATGTTTCGTTCACGTCGGTTTGTCATTTATCAAAACCTACAAATATTAACACACGTTTAGTTTAGTGACTTGAGAACGTGTTTCAACAATTTCCCCCTTTTTGATAATGGAAAACCAATATCGGGATATGCATATTAATTAATTCATAATGACGATCCAAGACAAGTAGATAGATATGCAACGAGTTCCCCCTCAAGTTATGAATTCCCCCTCAATTTATGCCAATAAGTATAAGTGTGCATAGCCCATATCTTCCCCCTTTTGACATTAGCAAAAGAATAACTAACTCTTTATTGATTAAACAGTATTGCAAATACATAAAAGACAGAATATTATGCAAACTAGAAAAACAAAGAGACAAGACATCATTCATTATCATCATTGACTTCCGTCTCGACATCCGGTACATCTTCCCGAAGGATAATTTGGGCATACGGATAATTGACGTGATCAAAATATCCATGGAGCTCGTGTGTTAATCGATTGACATTCATATCAATACGATTTAGGGATGTGGACAGGAAATGTAGTAACGGTCATCCGAGACGGAATAGGAAAATCGATTACACTGTTTTGAATAATCGATTATTGTCACACAGTGACTTAACACCTGAAAATAAATGTCATCATAATCGATTAGGGATATGTGATAATCGATTTTTATATTTAACAACTAAAATCCTGCAAAGCCAAAACTGTTAGACAATCGATTGTAGTGTTGTATAATCGATTATGTCAATTTTCCAGCATAATAAACATAAAACGTAAATGGGGAATAATCGATTATTGACTTTAGAGAAATCGATTATTCTGCACCAGTGTCTGATGATTCCCCCTGGCTTTGGGGCGATACCTGCAAAAAAGAATTAGGCGCCTCCGACGCTCAAGTTAGTAATCATTAAAACATAAAAATGCAATGCATGAATTAGATCAACGTGGAGTCAAGAATCCCGAGTTCACTACAAATTCGGAAGAAGGACTCTTTCTCTAAAGGCTTTGTGAAGATGTCGGCCAATTGATTTTTGGTTTCAACAAATTCAATTTCGACATCGCCCTTGAGAACGTGATCTCGTATAAAGTGATGTCTAATTTCTATGTGTTTCGTTCTTGAGTGAAGAATAGGATTCTTCGTCAAGCTTATGGCGCTAGTATTGTCACATCGAAGAGGAACATGATCGATACTAAGGCCATAATCCGAGAGTTGTTGTTTCATCCAAAGGATTTGAGCGCAACAACTCCCCGCGGCTATATATTCAGCCTCGGTTGTGGACAACGCAACACTAACTTGCTTCTTGCTAAACCAAGAAACTAAAGAGCTACCGAGCAAATGGCAAGTGCGACTAGTGCTCTTGCGGTCCAATTTGCAACCTGCAAAATCAGAATCGGAATAGCCAACAAGTTGGCATGAAGAATCTTTGGGATACCATAGTCCCACATTTATTGTTCCAACAAGATACTTCATAATCCGTTTTACCGCAGTTAAATGTGACTCCGTCGGACATGATTGATATCGAGCGCATAAACACACGTTAAACATGATGTCCGGTCTACTAGCAGTAAGATAGAGAAGAGATCCGATCATACCTCGATACTTTTTGGTGTCTACTTCCTTACCTTTCTCATCTTTGTCAAGATGGTCGGATGTACTCATTGGGGTGGCCATTGCTTTGGCGTTGCTCATTTCAAAACGATTTAGCAACTCCTTGCAATATTTGGATTGGCAAATGAAAGTTCCCTCTTTCATTTGTTTCACTTGTACCCCCAAGAAGAAGTTTAGCTCACCCATCATTGACATTTCAAATTCGCTAGTCATTAACTTAGAGAATTCCTCGCATAGAAAATCATTAGTAGCACCAAAAATAATATCATCGACATAAATTTGAACTAATAGAATGTCATTGTTTTTATTTTTGATAAAAAGTGTGGTGTCAACTTTCCCCCTTTCAAACTCATTGTCTAAGAGAAATTTACTTAGACGTTCATACCAAGCTCGAGGAGCTTGTTTAAGACCATATAAAGCTTTCTTAAGCTTGAAGACATGGTCGGGAGATGTAATATCTTCAAAACCTGGGGGTTGTTCAACATACACATCCTCTTGAATAAACCCATTGAGGAAGGCACTTTTGACATCCATTTGAAATAATTTGAAATTCATAGATGATGAAAAAGCAAGTAATAAACGAATGGCTTCTAGGCGTGCAACGGGTGCATAGGTTTCTTCATAGTCAATGCCTTCTTCTTGATTATATCCCTTAGCAACTAGCCTAGCTTTGTTTCTAGTGATTATACCATTTTCATCTAATTTATTCCAATAAACCCTTTTCGTACCAATTATGGTGTGATTATCGGGTCTTGGCACCAATTCCCAAACATCATTACGTTTGAATTGGTTAAGCTCCTCTTGCATTGCCAAGGTCCAATGCTCATCCCCAATTGCTTCAGAAATGGTTTTAGGTTCTATTTGTGAAACAAAAGCCATATGTCCTACAGTATCTTTAAGAAGGTTTCGTGTACTTACCCCTTTCTCGATGTTGCCAATTACCTTGTCAAGAGGATGGTCTTTAGACGTCCTCCAAGCCTTAGGCATCATCGATTCTTCTTCTTGTGGTGGTACTTCTTCCGAAGGTTGTTCCATGACTTCATCTTGAACTTCCTTTGGATCCTCCTTTTGTACCTCGTCTTGAAGATTGATTTTCTTTAAAGCATCTGCAAGATCAACACAAGAATCCTTTCTCGCAAAGCGAGCATCATTTTCACAAAATACTATATGAGGAGATTCCTCAACAGTTTTGGTTCGATTATTAAACACTCTATATGCTTTGCTACGTGATGAGTAACCAAGAAAAATTCCTTCATCAGATTTCGCATCAAATTTTCCCAACTTATCTTTTCCGTTGTTGTGAATAAAACATTTACAACCGAAGACTCTAAGATGGGAAAGATTTGGTTTCCTCCCCTTATAGAGTTCATAGGGAGTTTTCATGAGTATCGGTCTAATAATAGCTCTGTTTAAAACATAGCTTGCGGTACTCACGGCATCCACCCAAAAATATTTGGGAATTTCGGCCTCATTGAGCATTGTTCTGGCCATCTCTTCGAGACATCGATTTTTACGTTCTACCACTCCATTTTGTTGTGGTGTACGTGGAGCCGAAAAGGTATGTTCCATACCGAGTTCGTCACAAAAATCCGCGAAGAGATTGTGATCGAACTCCCCCCCATGATCACTTCTTATGGAAGTGATGGTTGTGTTCTTTTCATTTTGAACACGTTTAAGAAAACTTTTGAAAGCATGAAAGGCATCACTTTTATGAGCAAGAAATAACGTCCATGTGAATCTAGAGTAGTCATCAACAATTACAAAAGCATAAAGATTTCCACCAAGACTTTCAACACGAGATGGTCCAAAAAGATCCATGTGAAGAAGTTGTAAGGGTCTAGTGGTTGAAACAACATTTTTGGATTTAAGAGGCTTTTGTTTGTTTTCCTTTTTGACATGAATCACAAGTAGAATCTTTTTCAAATTTCATGTTTGGAAGACCAATTACTAATTCTTGTGAAACTAGTTTGTTTAAAAGATTCATATTTACATGAGCTACTCTACGATGCCATAACCACATGTCGTCTTCTTTACTCAAAAGACAATACACATAACTTGATGAAGAATTTCAAGATCAACCATATAGATATTATCCATTCTAATACCACGAAGAATAATTTTAAAATCACTACGACGGATAACTAAGCATTCTTCGGAGTCAAACAATACAAGATTTCCCTTGTCACATAATTGACTTATGCTCAAGAGATTATGTTTAAGACCGTTAACAAGCAAAATATGCTTAATGGAGGAGGATTCGTCCTTACCGACCGATCCAATGCCGATAATCTTTCCTTTGTTATTGTCTCCAAAGATGACATTTCCTCCTTCCTTGGGTTTTAGTTGAAAGAATTTTGATGCATCCCCGGTCATATGTTTGGAGCATCCACTATCAAGATACCAAAGTGCACTTGATCCCTTCAAACACACCTACAAAACAAATTAATGAGATTTTGGTACCCAAGCCATTTTGGGTCCTTGTGTGTTAGGTGCAACATATTGGTGTGATTGTCCTGCAGTGAAATGTCTATGTCTAGTGAAGCGTGCGGGAGCAATATGTCCAATTTTATTGCAATAATGACAAATGACATTCGGATTGTGCATTCTTCTAGGATGATAGTAATTTGGGGTCTAAATTTATTCACTCTATTTTTAGGAACATAGTTTTGATGTAGTTTTCGAAAATCTTGTCTAGGTGGTCTATACATGCCAACATTTCTTCTAGTATCCACTCTATTTTAGGAAAATAGTTTTGATGTGGTTTTCGAAAATCTTGTCAAGGTGGTCTATACATTCCAATATTTCTTCTAGCATTAGTTCTAGGATGAGTTGCAATTCTAGGATTAAATTTCTAGGTTGAGCGATGATATTTATTTTGTTTGGCCTAAGTTGAGTCTTAGGTGGTTTAGGAATGGACTCAACTTTTTCTTTTGGCTCGTGTTTGAAGCCTATACGGTGCTTAGTGGATTTCAAATTTACAAGCACTTCATTGAGATTTTTGTGTGAAGAGTTGAATTTGTGCAAAGTGCTTCTAAGACTTTCTACTTCTTCCTTTAGAGATTTGCAAGAAGTACAATCCTTATTTGAGCTTTCCGGTTTATCGGCGCTTCTTTTGCCATAAAACTTGTTTTCCTCTTTTTATTTCTCATCTTCAAGAGTAAGTTTTTCAAAATCCTTTTCTTTTAAAGAAAATTGTTTTCTTAAATCTTTTATAGATTTAGAAGCGCTAATAAACTCTTAATACAACTCATCAAATGCATCTTGCATTTCTTCTAAAGTGAAGTAGTTCTTAGAAGTAGTACATACCTCATTTTGCGTTTCTTGGTGTGCCATAAGACACAAGTTTGCGGTCTCGTTTCCTTCTCCATCACTTGATTCGTCTCCGGAGTCGCCTCCCCAAGAGATGTATGCTCTTTGTTTCTTGAGTGGTTTCTTCTCCTTTTTGATGTTTGGACAATTTGATTTGATATGACCGATTTCTCCGCATCCATAGCACTTCAATTGGTCGCCTTGTTGCTTACCTTTTCGTTCATACTTCTTTTGCATGAACTTGTGAAATTTATTAATAACGAGTCCAAGCTCGACATCTTCATCACTTGACTCCTCATCGTTTTGAGGTTGAATAGTTGATGCTTTGAGCGCAATCTCTCTTTTCCTTTGATCATCCAAAGGAGAGTTAAGAATAGTTGATTCATAAGTTTTAAGATTACCTCGTAGTCCGTCGATGGTGACGTTTGTGATGCCGATTGATTCTTGGATAGCGTCGGCTTTGGAACGCCATTCCGGAGTGAGGCTTCGTAGAATTTTCCGGACAAGCTCCTTATCCGTGAATGTCTTTTTGAGGGCGTGTAGGTCATTGACGATTTTTGAAAATCGTTCGAACATGTCATCTATCTTCTCGTTTTCCTTCATGAGAAACAGTTCATATTCGTGGGTTAGGAAATCAATTTTAGCTTCCCTTACCTGTTGGAAACACGTTCTCAATGCAATATACTAAAACGTGTGTTCTCTTGTGTAGGTTTTGATGAATGACAAACGAAGCGAAAATTGATATATGACGAAGTTCAAGAAACAAGCGCACAATTGATATACAACGAGATTCAAGCTCAAGACAAAGTCTTATAGTTTAATTGAGCCATTCTTAATTGTGATCTTGATCCTACAACTTGACTCGTAACATCGCTTCTCTCATAAAACTATTTTCCAAAATCATGCATATTTAATTTAAATGTCAAATGATTTTAAATCATGCATATTTACAGTAGTCAAAATAATTTTTAGATATGCCTTAAAAATCTGGACTAAGATAATCGATTATGTACTTATGATAATCGATTGTTTTAAGCCAAGACTGCATGACAATCGATTGTGAACTAATGACAATCGATTGTGAGTAAGGCAGTGAGCATCAGGTTTTTCAAACCTGCATGACAATCGATTGTGAGCTAATGACAATCGATTGTGACTGAGGCAGTGTCCATCAAAGTTTTTCAAAACTCAGAATAGTCGATTATGAACTAATGGTAATCGATTATGTTGAGACAGTATCTTCCAGTGATTTTCAAATTTATTGAATAATCGATTGTTACATTGGACAATGGATTGTCAAAGAGACAGTGTCTAAAATGTTTTTCAAAACTGATAAGTAATCGATTGTTGACTTTGTGCAATCGATTGTGAAGCTGACCGTTGTCGTAAAGTTTTCAAATACCGTCAGGTAATCGATTATTGATTCTGTATAATCGATTGTTTTGATTAAAATTCGGAAAAGATTTTTTGAACGTTATTGGGTAATCGATTATTGATTCTGTATAATCGATTGTTTTGATTAATATCCGGAAAAGATATTTTGAACGTTGCTGAGTAATCGATTGTTGATTCTGGACAATCGATTGTTTGTGGTAAAATCTGGAAAGGATTTTTTGAACGTTGTCAGTAATCGATTATGGATTGTAAGTAATCGATTATCAAGCGTAAAATCTGGGATTGAATTTTGATCTGACTGGCAGACAATCGATTGTTGGGGTTTGACAATCGATTGTCACTGAGTAAAATCAGCAACTCTTAATTGGCAATTAGGCAACTGTAATGCCAAGTTTTTCAACTATAAATACTGCTTCATTTCAGTGTTTTAAACACAACAACATACTACAACTGATCATTACATTGCTATAAGCTTGCATACTCTTGTTTATCATTTTATATTCAATTTCATAAAGCTTTTGAGAGCCATATTCTTGTCCAAAGTTGTTGTGATCTAGAGCTTATTTATTTTACTCATACCTACTCATAAAGGAGTATATTGTTTGAGTGTTTTAGTGTTTTATACACTTGTAAGAGAATTGTGATTCTCTTGTTGTAAGGAACTTGTGTTTCCTTGGTTGAAGTCTTGGAGTGTTGTATCTCCGAGCAAAGGTGTTAAGGCTTGTGTCCTAAAGTTTTAAAGGTTTGTTGAGCACCCGTAAGCTTAACAAGTTAGTGGAAAATCTCGAGAGAGTCTCTCGGGGACTGGACTAGCCGCGTGTTGTGGTGAACGAGAATATATCGGTGCGTTCTTTCCTTTTTGTTTATTTAACGCACTTATTTATTTCCTGCAAATTTTAATTTCCGCAAGTTTACGCTAAATTTTATTTTAACGCTATTCACCCCCCCTCTAGCGTTAAGCGTATTATCTAACAATTGGTATCAGAGCCCAACTCTCTGTAAACTTAACAGTTTGAGAGAACCATCCATGGCTTCTACTCTTAATTCTTTTGCAGGAATTGATGAAGGACAGTGCTCCACACGACCACCTCTATTCAACGGTACAAATTACACGTAATGGAAGGAGAGGATGAAGATCTTCGTTCAGTCCAACAGCTTTCACCTTTGGAAGGTGATAATGAAGGAAAACCAAATTCCAACAAAGAAGGTGGAAAACGAATGGGTTCCCAAGTCCGAGGATAAGTATGACGCGGATGACATCCGAAAGGTTCAAAATAATGCTAAAGTAATTAATTTATTATATTGTGCTGTTACTGCTGACGATTACAAGAAAATATCGTGTTGCACAACGGCAAAGGAGATGTGGGACAAGCTAGAAGTTACGTACGAAGGTACGGACCAGGTAAGGGTAGCAATAATTGATTTCCTAACCCATTCTTATGAATTATTTCACATGAGGGAAGGTGAAAAGGTGGACGAAATGTTTGAGCGATTTTCAATAATCGTAAATGACCTACATGCTCTCAAGAAAACATTCACGGATAGAGAGCTCCTGCGAAAAATTCTTAGAAGTCTCACACCGGCATGGAGATCAAAGGCCGATGCAATTCAAGAATCCATTGGCGTTTCAAACGTCACCATCGACGCACTAAGAGGTAACCTTAAGACCTATGAATCTACTATTCTTAACCCTTTTGTTGATGAACAAAGGAGGCAAAGAATAGCTCTAAAGGCGAGCACAAGCCAACCGCAAATTGATGAGGAAGGAGACAACGAGTTTGGACTCGTTATCAAAAGATTTCAAAAGTTCATGCGCAAGGAGTATGAACGCAAGGGCAAAAAGCAAGGCGAACAAATCAAGTGCTATGAATGTGGTGAAACCGGGCACATCAAATCAAATTGCCCAAACATCAAAAAGGAGAAGAAACCTTTTAAAAAGCAACGTGCATACATTTCTTCGGGAGGCGACTCCGGAGATGAGTCAAGCGAAGGAGAAGAAGACGAAGCAGCAAATCTTTGCCTTATGGCACATGAAGACAACAAAGATGAGGTATGTCAAATTTCGTCTAAAAACTTCTTTACTCTTGAAGAAATGCGAACTGCTTTTGATGAATTATATGCTGAGTTTATTAAGGCTTCAAAAACTGTTAAGGGCATAAAAGAAAATGCTTCATTAAAAGAAAAGGATTATCAAAAACATCTCTCTTTGAAAGAAAAGGATTTAGAAAAACTGGTTTTAGAAAATGAAAAGCTGAAAGAGGAAAACATTTTTTTGGAAAAAGAAGCGCCGATAAGCCCGAAAGTTCTACTAAACATTGTTCTTCTTGCTTGCATCTCAAAAATGAGGTAGATAGACTCAAAGGTACCTTAGATAAGTTTAATTCTTCCCACAAGAATTTGAATGAGGTCCTTGTTAATTTGAAATCAACCAAGCATGGCATAGGATTTAAGAATGAGGTTAAAGAAAAGGTTGAAGCCAAACCCCAACCACCTAAGGCTCAACCTAGGACTAATAAAACAAATGCTTATCCTAGAAATGACTTACCACCTAGAAATAGTTACCCTAGAAATGATGCATATTTTAGGCCAAATGTTGAACCTTTAAGAAAACCTAGAAATGACCTTCAACCAAGAAACAATCACTCTAGAAATGCTGCTCATCCTAGAGCTCATAGTAGGAGAAATAATTCTCATGAAATGCGAAATAGTCATAGTGTAAGAAATTTTCATCCGTCTAGTTACTATGAACCTAGAAGGATGCATAACCCAAATGTGACTTGTCATTATTGTAGAGGTATTGGTCATATTGCTCCTGCATGCTTTACACGTCATAGACATATTATTCAATCGCATCATTATAATATGCCTAACCCCCAAGGACCCAAGATGGCATGGGTACCTAACGAACATTAATTTGTTTTGTAGGTGTGCTTGAAGGGATGAAGTGTACTATGGTACCTTGATAGTGGATGCTCCAAGCATATGACGGGAGATGAATCCAAATTCCTTCAATTAGAGCACAAAGAAGGAGGAAGTGTTATCTTCGGTGATAACAATAAAGGAAAGATCATCGGCATAGGCTCGGTCGGTAACGATGAATATTCCTCTATTAAGCATATATTACTTGTTAAAGGATTAAAGCATAATCTCTTGAGCATAAGCCATTTGTGTGACAAGGGAAATCTTGCTTTATTTGACTCGGATGAATGCTTAGTGTTCAGACGTAGTGATTTCAAAATTATCCTCCGTGGTTTTAGAGTGGATAATATTTATATGGTTGATCTTGCTAATTCCTCACCCGATTATGTTGATTGTCTAATGAGTAAAGAGGATGATACTTGGCTATGGCATCATAGAGTAGCACATATCAATATGCATCGTTTGAACAAATTGATTTCTCAAAACTTAGTTGTTGGTCTTCCCAATTTAAAATTTGAAAATGACTCTATTTGTGACTCGTGTCAAAAGGGGAAGCAAACAAAAGCATCTTTCAAATCTAAAAACATCGTTTCAACTTCTAGACCATTGCAATTGCTTCATATGGATTTATTTGGTCCCTCTCGCATTGAAAGTCTAGGAAGAAATAAATATGCTTTTGTGATTGTTGATGATTACTCGAGATTTACTTGGACTTTATTTCTTGCCAATAAAAGTGATGCTTTTCAAAATTTTAAATATTTTCTTAAGCGTGTTCAAAATGAGAAAGAAACAACCGTCAATTCAATTAGAAGTGATCATGGGGGAGAGTTTGATCACAATCTCTTTGCGGACTTTTGTGACGAACTCGGAATCGAGAATACCTTTTCCGCTCCATGTACACCACAACAAAATGGGGTGGTGGAAAGGAAAAATAGGTGTCTCGAAGAGATGGCTAGAACCATGCTCGACGAAGCTAAGATACCCAAACATTTTTGGGCGGACGCCGTGAGTACCGCTTGCTATGTTCTAAATAGAGTAGTAATTCGGCCGATACTCATGAAAACTCCCGATGAACTTTATAAGGGTAGAAAACCAAATATTTCTCATTTTAGAGTTTTTGGTTGCAAATGTTTTGTTCATAACAATGGCAAAGACCAATTGGGTAAATTTGATGCTAAGTCGGATAAAGGTATTTTCATTGGATATTCCTCACGTAGTAAAGCATATAGGGTCTTTAATAAAAGAACCCAAATTGTGGAGGAATCCCCTCATGTTGTATTTTCCGAAAATAATGCTCGCTTGGCGAGAAAGGATTCCGGTTTTGATCTTGCAGGTATCTTACATAGCTTGAAAGACAAAATACAAGAGGAACCACCCAAGGAATATAAAGATGAAACTGAGGAACAACCAACGGAAGAAGCGCCACAATTGGAAAAAGAAACAAAAGTGCCAAATGAGTGGAGGACGATCAAAGATCACCCTCTTGAACAGGTAATTGGCAACGTTGGAGACAAGGTAAGTACCCGAAACTCTCTCAACAATACCTTAGAACATACTACTTTTGTTTCTCAAATTGAACCCAAAACCATCTCAGAAGCAATTGGGGATGAATTTTGGACCTTGGCAATGCAAGAGGAGCTTAACCAATTCCAACGCAATGACATTTGGGATTTGGTGCCAAGACCCGAAGGTCATACCATAATTGGTACAAAATGGGTTTTTCGCAATAAACTAGATGAAAATGGTATAATCACTTGAAACAAAGCTAGGCTTGTAGAAAAAGGCTATAATCAAGAAGAGGGTATTGACTATGAGGAAACATATGCTCCCGTAGCTAGATTAGAAGCTATTCACTTATTGCTTGCATTTGCCTCTTCTTTGAATTTTAATTTATATCAAATGGATGTGAACAGTGCTTTTCTAAACGGTTTAATTCAAGATGAAGTTTATGTTGAACAACCCCCCGGTTTTGAAGATTTTAAATCTCCCGATCATGTTTTCAAACTCAAAAAGGCTCTTTATGGTTTAAAACAAGCTCCCCGAGCTTGGCATGAAAGATTGAGTAAGTTTCTTTTGGAAAATGATGTCATTAGGGGGAAAGTTGACACAACTCTCTTTGTTAAGCATAAAAACAATGATATTTTGTTAGTTCAAATATATGTAGATGATATTTATTTGGTGCTACTAACTATGTTTTATGCAAAGAATTTTCCGATTAAATGACAAGCGAATTTGAGATGTCTATGATGGGTGAGTTAACATTCTTTTAGGGATTACAAATAAAGCAAATGAAAGAAGTACATTCATTTGTCAAACCAAATATTGGAAAGAATTGCTGAAACGATTTGAGATGAACAATGCAAAAGAAATGGAAACTCCCATGAGCACATCCGATCATCTAGACAAAGATGATAAAGGTAAGGAAGTCGACACCAAAAAGTATCGAGGTATGATTGGCTCTCTTCTTTATCTTACTGCTAGTCGTCCGGACATCATGTTTAGCGTGTGCTTATGCGCTCGTTATCAATCGTGTCCGAAGGAGTCTCACCTTACTGCGGTAAAACGGATTTTAAGGTATCTTGTTGGTACTACAAATGTGGGTCTATGGTACCCCAAAGGCTCTTCATGCAAACTTGTCGGCTATTCCGATTCCGATTTTGCTGGATGCAAATTGGACCGCAAGAGCACTAGTGGCACTTGCCATTTGCTCGGTAGCTCTCTCGTTTTTTGGTTTATCAAGAAACAAGTAAGTGCTGCATTGTCCACAACCGAGGCTGAATATGTAGCCGCCGGGAGTTGTTGCGCTCAAATCCTATGGATGAAACAACAACTCTTGGACTATGGCTTAAGTCTTAATCATATCCCTCTTAGATGTGATAATACTAGTGCCATATGCTTGACGAAGAACCCCGTTCTTCATTCGCGAACGAAACACATTGAAATTAGACATCATTTTATTAGAGATCACATTCTCAAAGGCGATGTTGAAATTGAATTTGTTGAAACCAAAAACCAATTGGCAGACATCTTTACAAAGCCTTTTGAGAAAGAGTCCTTCTTCCGAATTCGCAGTGAACTCGGGATCCTTGACTCCACATTGATCTAAGTCATGCATTGCATTTTTTTTACATGATTTCTAACTTGAGCGTCGGAGACATCTAATTTTTTTTTCAGGTATCGCCCTAAAAGTAGGGGGAATTATAAAGCATGACGCGCAAGAATCGAGTCTTCCCCAGAAAAATCTATTTCCCTCATCTAATAATCGATTATCTCGTATCAATAATCGATTGTAATGCTGTCATTTGAGCTGTTATACTCTCTTTAAATAATCACACCTTCTTTCCAATAAATAAACAAGGTTTATTTCATCTTTGGCATCTTATTATTATTTTTGCTAATGGCAAAAGGGGGAAGATAACGGGTATGATGCACTCTCAAGTTATAAGCTTAAATTGAGGGGGAATTCTCAAATTGAGGGGGAACAAATTGCATACGTTGTTGCATGTATATACTTGTCTTGAATCGTCAATATAAATTGCTTGTCTTGCATATCCCGCTTAATGTTTGCCATTATCAAAAAGGGGGAAATTGTTGGAAACACGTTCTCAATGCAATATACTAAAACGTGTGTTCTTTTGTGTAGGTTTTGATGAATGACAAACGAAGCGAAAATTGATATATGACGAAGTTCAAGAAACAAGCGCACAATTGATATACAACGAGATTCAAGCTCAAGACGAAGTTTTATAGTTTAATTGAGTTATTCTTAATTGTGATCTTGATCCTACAACTTCGTAACATGGCTTCTCTCATAAAACTATTTTGGAAAATCATGCATATTTAATTTAAATGTCAAATGATTTTAAATCATGCATATTTACAGTAGTCAAAATAATTTTTAGACATGACTTAAAAATCTGGACTAAGATAATCGATTATGTACTTATGATAATCGATTGTTTTAAGCCAAGACTGCATGACAATCAATTGTGAACTAATGACAATCGATTGTGAGTAAGGCAGTGAGCATCAGGTTTTTCAAATCTGCATGACAATCGATTGTGAGCTAATGACAATCGATTGTGACTGAGGCAGTGTCCATCAAAGTTTTTCAAAACTCAGAATAGTCGATTATGAACTAATGGTAATCGATTATGTTGAGACAGTGTCTTCCAGTGATTTTCAAATTTATTGAATAATCGATTGTTACATTGGACAATCGATTGTCAAAGAGACAGTGTCTAAAATGTTTTTCATAAACTGATAAGTAATCGATTGTTGACTTTCTGCAATCGATTGTGAAGCTGACCGTTGTCGTAAAGTTTTCAAATATCGTCAGGTAATCGATTATTGATTCTGTATAATCGATTGTTTTGATTAAAATCCAAAAAAGATTTTTTGAACGTCATTGGGTAATCGATTATTGATTCTGTATAATCGATTGTTTTGATTAAAATCCGGAAATGATTTTTTGAACGTTGCTGAGTAATCGATTGTTGATTCTGGACCATCGATTGTTTGTGGTAAAATCTGGAAAGGATTTTTTGAACGTTGCCAGTAATCGATTATGGATTGTAAGTAATCGATTATCAAGCATAAAATCTGGGATTGAATTTTGATTTGACTGGCAGACAATCGATTGTTGGGGTTTGACAATCGATTGTCAGCGAGTAAAATCAGCAACTCTTAATTGGCAATTAGGCAACGGTAATGCCAAGTTTTTCAACTATAAATACAGCTTCATTTCAGTGTTTTAAACACAACAACATACTAAAACTGATCATTACATTGCTATAAGCTTGGATACTCTTGTTTATCATTTTACATTCAATTTCATAAAGCTTTTGAGAGCCATATTCTTGTCCAAAGTTGTTGTGATCTAGAGCTTATTTATTTTACTCATACCTACTCATAAAGGAGTATATTGTTTGAGTGTTTTAGTGTTTTATACACTTGTAAGAGAATTGTGATTCTCTTGTTGTAAGGAACTTGTGTTTCCTTGGTTGAAGTCTTGGAGTGTTGTATCTCCGAGCAAAGGTGTTAAGGCTTGTGTCCTTAAGTTGTAAAGGTTTGTTGAGCACCCGTATGCTTAACAAGTTAGTGGAAAATCTCGAGAGAGTCTCTCGGGGACTGGACTAGCCACGTGTTGTGGTGAACCAGAATATATCGGTGCGTTCTTTCCTTTTTGTTTATTTAATGCACTTATTTATTTCCTGCAAATTTTAATTTCCGCAAGTTTACGCTAAATTTTATTATAACGCTATTCACCCCCCCTCTAGCGTTAAGCGTATTTTCTAATAGTCCGTACCTTCGTAGGTGATTTCTAATTTGTCCCACATTTGCTTGGCAGTGGTGCAACATGATATTTTTCGATAGTCATCGGGGTTCACTGCACAATACATCATGTTGATTGCCTTTGCGTTGTTCTCTACTTTTCTGATATCATCGGCGTCGTATTCGTCTTCCGTTTTTGGAACGAGTTCTTCTCCAACCTTTTTGGTAGGTTTTAGTTCTCCATTTTTGATAATTTTCCACAATTGGAAGTTGTTTGATTGTATAAAAATCCTCATTCTCTCCTTCAAGTAAGTGTAGTTGGTGCCATCGAAAAGTGGTGGCCTTGTGAGGCATTGTCCTTCACCTAGTACTGCATAAACACTACGAGTAGAAGCCATGAAATATTTCTCTCAAACTGTTAAGTCTTTCAGAGAGTATGGCTCTGATACCAATTGTTAGAATATACTCTTAACTCTAGAGGGGGGGGGGGGTGAATAGCGTTATAATAAAAAGCAATGTAAATTTGCGGAATTAAAAATTGCAGGAATAACGTAAGTGCAGTAATTAAAAAGAGAAGGAGAGAACACACCAAATTTTATCCTGGTTCACCACAACGTGTGGTTAGTCCAGTCCCCGAGAGACTCTCTCGAGTTTTACACTAACTTCTTTAAGCTTACGGGTGCCTAACAAACCATTACACTTGCTCGTAGATATACACTCTACAAGACTTCAACCTGCTCGAGGATACCGCACCTCAAGACTTCAAACCAAGGAACTACTTTTCCTTCTTACAACAAGGGATTAGAATATCTCTTCAAGTGTGTACAAACACTTAGCACTCAAGACAAGACTCTCTTAATAGAGTAGATATGAGTAAAAACAATACGCTCAAGAACACAACAATTTCGTCAAGAGTTTGGCTCTCAAAAACTTATGAAATGAAGATAAAATGATTGCAAAGAGAGTATGTAAGCTTTAGCAAGAATATATTCAGTTGTTGTGCTTAGAAGAGTGATTTTGAGTTGTATTAATAGTGCTCAAAACACCTAAAACCGTTGCTTAATTGCCAGTCACAAATTGCTGATTTTGTGCTAGGATAATCGATTATCTGATTCTGCAAAATCGATTGCCTGCCAACGTTCAAAAATCAATCCCAGATTTTAAGCAGAATAATCGATTTTATAATAGATTACCTGACAACGTTCAAAAATCAATCCCCGATTTTATGCTTAACATAATCGATTGTCTGATTGTACATAATCGATTATTTTTCAGTGTTTGAAAATACTTTGGCAACGGTCTTTAATATAATCGATTACCAGAAAAGCCACAATCGATTATTTTGATACTTTGTAATATCTGATGCTTACTGTCTCAACATAATCGATTAGTCTAAGGCACATAATCGATTATCTTGTAGTTTTGAAAAATCTGGTGAACACTGCCTTAACATAATCGATTATCATAAGGTACATAATCGATTATCTTGCATCTTTGTAAAATCTGGTGTACACTGCCTTAACATAATCGATTATCATAAGGTACATAATCGATTATCTTACAGCTTTGTAAAATCTGGTGTACACTGGTTTAACATAATCGATTATCATAAGGTACATAATCGATTATCTTACAGCGTTGTAATATCTGGTGTACACTGCTTTAACATAATCGATTATCATAAAGTACATAATCGATTTTGTTTGTCCGGATTTGAAAGACATGTTTAGAATTCATTTTGGTTATAATGAACTGTTTGAAAATCATTTTGCTTTAAATTAAAGATGCATGGTTTGATAAAAATGATTTTACGAGAGAAGCCAAGTCTTGAATCAATTGTCGGATCAAGATCACAATTATAGAACGACTCATGTATAACTTTGTTGCTTTACTTAATCTTGATCTTTGTTTCTCTTGTGCTTGGACTTCGGCATATGTCAATGTTCCGTTCACGTCGGTTTGTCATTTATCAAAACCTACAAATATGAACACACGTTTAGTTTAGTGACTTGAGAACGTGTTTCAACACCTTTAATAGACTCTGGGCCTCCCAGAGGAGAAGAACAACTAAAAACATCAACAAGAATTATTAAATAACCCATATGGATACATGATTATATATGGAGAGAAACCTCCACAAAACATTCAGTAAGCGCAGTTTGCAGATATCTTTTGAAAGAGTACCTTAGTCACCAAGCTCTCTTATCCAGCTATCAGATTTGCCTGTCCAAATTAACTACCACCAAAACCTCTCGGTTGTGAGGAAGCAATGACGACCCCAGGTGGACAGAAGCAACAGATCAAGAGTTAAATACACTTAAAGTAAAATTGCACTTGGTCGCTAGTAGACCTATCAAAAGGAAAAGTACCTACTGGATGTAAAAGGGTGTTCAAGATAAAGTACAAAGCAAATGGTGGCATAGAAATGTTCAAGGCAAGGCTAGTGACAAAGAGATTCAGCCAGATAGAGGGACTAGATTACCGATAAACCTTTTCCACAGTGGTTAAAATGGTAACAATCATAGTTGTTCACCCATTAGCTGCAACACACAACTGAAAACTACATCAAATGGACATTTACAATGCATTTCTCCAAGGTGATTTAATTGAGGAGCTGTACATGTTCTTGCCATTGGAGTTTCTAGCCAGAGGAGAAAGTGTGTATGTTGCACAAATCCCTATATGGCTTGAAACAAGCTACGCGATAGTGGAACTTGAAGTTGACTGAATCACTTATTGACTCAGGCTTCACACAAAGCCATTTTGATTACTTATTGTTTACAAAAAGAAGGGGCACATGAATGTCAATTATTTTAGTGTATGTAGATGATCTTTTTACTACTGGAAATGATAAAAAAATGATTTTATTGGCAAATGACATATTGCAACATAGCTTCAAAATCAAGGACCTTAGTGAATTGAGGTTCTTTCTTTGAATTGAGATAGCAAGATCGAAGCAGGGAGTCTTGATGAATAAATGGAAGTTTGCATTGGAGTTAATTAGTGAGCTTGAATTGAAAAGATCAAAGCAAGCAAGCACACCAATGGAGTGTAACCAGAGATTCACTATAGCTTAATATGACAAGCGAAACAACTATGGAGGAGATGAGAAGCTAGGAGATGCATGACCCTATCAAAGATTGGTAGGGAAGCTGCTGTATCTCAAAATGACAGGGTCGGGCATATGTTATGAAGTACATGAGCTCACCCAATTTATGCATTGTCCTAAAATATCACACATAGATGCAACAATTAAAGTAGTCAAATACATAAAAGGTGCCCTGTGACAAGGACTACCGATCGACTCAAATCAGTCGATAAAACTTACTGCATTCGATGATGCAGATTGGGTATCTTGTCCAGTCTCCATAAGATTAGTAATTCAATATGTAATGAATCTAGGGGACTCCTTCGTATCATGGAAGTCCACTACTAGAATTCCAAAAAAAAGCGACTAAAATTTAGTGACCAAAGTTAGTCTGTGGAATAAAGCGACCAAAACTGGTCGCTAAACTAGCGAAAAAAATAATAAAAATAGTTGAAGCAAAATAGCGACCAAGATTGGTCGCCATTTGGTTGCTAAATTAGTAAAAATGTCGACTGGACGGGTCAGACTTGTTTGGTCAAAAGTTTACAGAGACTAGCGACGAATGTTGGTTGCAAAAGTGGAACCCACATACAAAATTTTATCAATTATATTTTTTTAATTTAAAAAAATTATAAAATATAAATATATATAATAAAAATTTGCTACCAACGATTGTCACGAACCGGATTTACCCACCATCGAGAGTCGTGATGGCGCCTACTATCGAAGCTAGGCAAGCCAACCCTTATAATCATTTTCACCAAACATAATCTAAAACAAGTTAAATACTAGAATAATTAATTAAAGCATGCGGAAGTCTTTTAATAACAATAACGAATACAAGGTGCGGAAAATTAACAACATGTCTCTACCCAGTATCTGGTGTCACTGCTCACGAACTACTAAAAGTGTATTAAAAACAACAGTCTAAAAGAAATACATAATATGTCTGTTTGATACAATTAAACAAACTAAAAGAAATAGACAGAGGAGACTCAGGGCCTGCGAACACCATCGAACTACCTCAGAGCCTCTGGACTGAAGGATCACTCCCGAACTATAGCTGCGGTACGTAGGCTGGGTCCTGACCCGTGCATAAAAGGCACATAAGCGTACTATCAGCACAAACGACCCCATGTGCTGGTAAGTGTCCGGCCTAACCCTGGCGAGGTAGTGACGAGGCTAAACCGAACCTACCACAATCAACCTATACAGATGTATGTGCAGTAACAGAAAATAACAAATTCTAAACAGATAGTAGGAAGGGGGCATGCTGGGTGTAGCATTTCAATTATCTAATCATCAAAAACAAGGAAGTTGAAACTGTATAACAAACACCAATATGAGAAAGACCCGTAAAGAAACGTTGCACGGCACCACCCATCGTGCTCTTACTCTCGCCCTCACCACGATATTCCATCATTGTGTACGACATCACCCATCGTACATTATCACTCATCCTCACCCAATAAATAGTATGGAGTAGCTCAATGATTACACACATCTACAGTGAATGGCGCGCCACATGCTCCCGTATTCTTTGTGCACAATGTCACTGGCATCTCAAGGCAATAAAAATAGGTGGACAATGTGCCACACGAAACCATAATAAATGTCACCGGCATCTCAGGACAATAACAATAGGTGGAGGGCGTGCCACAAGATCCCATAATAAATGTCACCACCATCTGAGGCCAATAACAATAGGTGGACGCCGTGCCACACGATCCCATAATAAATTTCACCGGCATCTCAGGCGAATAACAATAGGTGGACGGCATGCCACACGATCCCATAATATATATATATATATATATATATATATATATATATATATATATATATATATATATATATATATATATATATAAGTGGAGGGCGTGCCACACGATCCCATAGTATAATAAGACAATTCCAAAAATCTCCTCAAAGGAGGCCCTATTAGGGAAGTTCATCCACACAACAGTTAAACCCGGAAAGGGTACAGCTACAGCCCAAAATAACCTGGCAAGGGAGGATTTAATAATCATAACTTACTCGTCCCGGCAAGGGACTAACAATTCAACAACAAGTCTCGGCAAGGGAAAAGTACTACACTTCCTTCTTTGGCTTATTTACCTTTAAACAACCATTTAATAATTTATTTAGTGGCAAAATAACTCAATTATTTCACATCTTTCGAATTCTAAGGCACTTTACTCGATCATTTAGCAAATAGAAATCAAATACCCTAATCATATTCCCTCAAGCCAAAGTTAGATCAAACACTTGCCTCAAAAGCTTCCAACTCAACTCACGCTTCTAGAATAGTTTTATCCCTTGAATTCGCTTCAAAACCGATCGAATCTAACCACAATTTACTCAAATATATCAACAAATGCTAGTTAAATCAATTTGAATGCATAAGAATGAAATTCCCAAAGTTTTATCCAAAAATTCCCAAAACACCCCCCGGCCCATGTTGTCAGAACCCGAGGTTCGAACCAAAACCGGGTTACCCATTCCCTCATGAGTTCATATCTGTAGTTTGTTTTGAAATCGGACCCCAAATTGAGGTCCAAATCCCCAATTTTATTAAAACCTAGGTTCTACCCAAAAATCCCCCATTTGTAACCATGAAAGCTTTCATTTAAGGATGAAATCATGTTAGAATATGATATTGATTGAAGAAAACTAGTCAAAACTGACTTACATTTTATATTGGGACGAAAGGGTTCGAAAGGAATCTCCTATGGTGGTTTCGGGTTTGGAAAGATATGAAAAATGAGGTTTATCGGTTAAGTAACAGTTGCAGGGTTGCAGATGTCGCACATGCGACATTGATTTCGCATTTGCAAACTGGGAAATATAGAAGGGGACATCGCAATTGCAAGAAATAGTTTGGAATTGCGAACTAGGGAAAATCCCATTTGCGAGAAAACGTTCGTAAATGCGAACTGAGGTTGGACTGGGGAAAACTCCCATTTGCGAGATGGAACTTCGCATTTGCGAAGACTAGCTCAGGAAGGGGGGAATCGCATTTGCAATTTTAATTCTCGCATTTGCGAAGGATCAAGCCAAAGGGAGAGCTCACAATTGCGCGGCAGGCTTTGCAATTGTGAAACCTGCAGACACCAGATGATAAAAATGCAGCAAAATGAGCCTAACACCTATTCGAAACTCACCCGAGCCCTCGGGGCTCCAACCCAAACATGCAACCAACCTCAAAAAAATCCTACGGACTTAATCGTGCGATCAAAACACCAAAATAACATCCATATTAAAGAATCAACCTCCAAAACTCATGATTTTCACTTCAAGTTCAAAAGTTTGAAACTTTCCACTTTTAGTCCGAAACACGTCAAACGACGTCTGTTTTCAACCAAACTTTACAGATAGCGCTTAACGCCCATTTAAGACTTGTACCGGGCGCCAGAACCAAAATACGAGCCTAATACCATTACTTTTGATCAAATTTTCATTTCCATTTTACCTTAAGCATTTCCAAAAACAATTTCATAGAAAAGCTCCGTACTCGGTCCTGGGACCTCGGATTTCGATTCCGGGAATACGCCCGGATCCCAAATTTCCATACGGACCTTCCGAGACCATTACATCATGGGTCCGGGTCTATTTACCCAAAACATTGACCAAAGTTTAGCAATATTAGTATCAATATTCATAGTTTTTAACATAGAATTCAAATATGTTTCATATAAAAATGTTCCGGATTTGCGCCCAGACTCTTCACGCAAATCAAGGAAACCCAATAAGAGGTTTTCAAAGCCTCAGAAGAGCAAGGAAGTGGAGAATTATGGTTATGACCCCTTTGGGTCGTCACATCCTCCACCTTTAAAACAACTGTTCGTCCTCGAACGAACAAAAGAAAGAAGTACCTGAGTCGGGGAATAGATGTGGATAATGGCTCCGCATATCAGACTCAGACTCCCAGGTCGATGCCTCGGGAGGCTGACCTCTCCACTGAACACGCATTGAAGGAAAACTCCACGATCTCAACTGTCGAACCTGCCGGTCTAAAATTGCCACAGACTCCTCCTCATATGATAGATCCTTGTTTAATAGGACACTACTAAAATCTAACACGTGGGTGGGATCACAGTGATACTTTCGAAATGTTTTCCTCAAGTGGACCAGGGTACCCAGCTCATGCTGCACCGCTCTCCAGAAATACGAGGTAAAGTACGGACCCTGATCCAAATTAATAGATATGGGCCCCCTATGAAGGCGAACGATCTACCTTATATAAATCTCTGCATACCTCTCGGATGAATAGGTGGTGGCAACTGGGATGAAATGCGCTGACTTAGTCAGCCTATCAACAATAACCCATATAGCATCAAATTTCTTTCGAGTCATCGGAATGGCAGCAACAAAATCCATGGTGATTCTCTCCCACTTCCACTTAGGAAGCTCAATCTTCTAAAATAATCCACAGAGCCTCTGATGGTCGTACTTAACCTGCTGGCAATTTAGACAACGAGCCACATATGCAACAATGTCTTTCTTCATTCTATGCCACCAGTAATGCTGCCTCAAATCATGATACATCATCGCGGCACCCGCGTGAATAGAATACCGAGAACTGTGGGCCTCCGCTAAGATCGACTCTCGAATACCATCAACATTAGGCGCACAAACTCGCCACAACAACCTCAATATTCCATCATCTCCCAAAGTCATCTCCTTGGCACCTCCCCTCTGTACCGTGTCTCTCAGGACATACAAATGGGGATCATCAAACTGTCGCTCCCGGATACGCTTCATCCATGACGAGCGAGCAACCGTGCAAGCTAACACCCTGCTGGGCTCAGAAATATCCAATCTCAAAAGTCTATTGGCCAAGGCCTGAACCTCTAAGGAAAGTGGTCTCTGGCTGACCGGAATATAGGCAAGGCTACCCATGCTAGCGGACTTCCTACTTAATGCATCGGCCACCACATTGGCCTTTCCGGGGTGGTATAAAATAGAAACATCATAGTATTTTATCAACTCCAATCACCTCCGATATCTCAAATTCAACTCATTCTGCTTGAACAAGTACGGAAGGCCCCTCTTGATCCGTCTACACCTCACACGTCACACCATACAAATAATGCCTCCAGTTTTCAAGGCATGAACAATGGCTGCCAACTCTAGGTCATGAACTGGATAATTCTTCTTGTGGCCATTCAACTGCCTCAAAGCATTTGCTATGACCCTGCTACTCTGCATCAAAACTGCGCCAAGCCCAATCGGAAAAGCAACACAATAAACCGTATAACGTCCTGATTCCTTGGGCAAAAATCAATTCTGGTGCGCCCCAAGGCGAAACTACGGGCTTGACGAAACCCTTATCAAGCAAATCCTGAAACTCTTCCTTGAACTCTAACTCAAATATGGCGGGGCCATGCGGTACAAAGAAACGGAAATATGCAGGGTGCCTAGCGCCATATCAATGCGAAGATCGATATCCCTGTCAGGAGGCATACCCGGCAGGTCTGATGAAAAAAAACATCATGGAAGCTCCTCAACAATAGGAACAGAACAAACGGAAGGAACCTATGTGCTCGAGTCACGATCATACGCCATTTGATCTAAGAACTCCTCTCTTTACCATGCGTCGAGCCTTCGCATACAATATCGCACTGCGGGTCCGAGGATCTAAAATCCCTCTTCATTCTATATGTGGCAATCCTGGTAAAACCAAGGTCAGGGAGACAACTAATCCATCCTCAATATAACGTCAAAGTCCACCATCTCTAAGAGAAATAAGTTGACACGCGTCTCAAGACCCTTCAAATACCACTACGCAAGAACGATGCACTCGGTCGACAACTATAGAATCACCAACCGGTGTGGACACATATACCGGAATACCCAAAGCCTCACTAGGCATAAGAAAATAGGGTGCAAAATAGGATGGCACATAAGAATAAGTAGATCCCGGATCAAATAATACTGAAGCACCCCTATCACAGACTAGTATCGTACCTGTAATCACAGCATAAGATGACTCGGCCTCCTGCCTGGCTGGCAATGCATAACAGCGGGGCAGGCCCCCTACTCCCTGCACTATATCTCTGGAATGATCTGTTGCGAGCTGACCTCTGCCTTTGGCGGTCTAAGCTCTAACTCTACGGTATCTCCCTCCAACTCTATGATCATTACCCCCGCCTATAGCTGGCTGAGCGGCCTGTGGATCACCTACAGCCTGAATCTTAGGACGAGGACCCTGCTGCCGAGAACTAATCGAGGCTCGAGGGAAATACTTGGCAATGTGCCTCGGGTCGCCGCAGGTGAAGAAAGCTCTCAGCCGCTGAGAATACCGAAGTGGTGGTGCACTGATAGGAGTTGATGGTAAGCGGAAGTGCTGCTGGTCAGAATACTGTGCCTGAGAGCTACGACCACCTGCAGCACTATGTGAAACCTGAAGTACTGACTAGAAAGGTCTCGGAGGATGGCCGTTGTCATGGAAGTCCCTACCTCCAGATGAGGTACCACTAAATCAGCCAGAATGTCGAGGCCTCTTGTCTGAACTCTGACTACCTCCCCGAGCCAATGCCATCAATACTCGGCAGGCCGCATTGGCCGCCTCCTAAAAGGTAATATCACTGCCAACTCCCACATCCATCTGTAGGCGAATGGGATGAATCAATCCATTAATGAACCTCCGGACCCTCTCCCGCTCTGTGGGGAGTATCACTATGGAATGGTGTACCAAGTTAACAAATCTGGTCTCATACTATGTAACGGTCATGGAGCCCTGCTGAAGATGCTCAAACTGGCTGCGAAGTGCCTCCCTCTGAGTGACGGGGAGAAACTTCTTAAAAACTAACTCTACGAACTGATCACATGTCAAAGTTGGAGACTCTGCTGGTATAGATAGACAAAAATCTCTCCACAAAGTCTTGGCGGACCCCACAATCCTGAAAGTGCAAAAATCAACCCATTGGTCTCCACTATCCCCATAGTCCTGAATGTCTCATGACAACTGTATAGAAAGTCCTGGGGATCCTCCGATGAAGCGCCGCCGAAAGTAGTAGTGAAAAGCTTAGAGAACCGATCAAGTCTCCACAAAGCATCCGAAGACATGGCTGTACCATCTCCGGCCTATGCTTTAGTGCCTGTTTGAGCTGCCATTGCAGGCTGAACCAACGTGACCTGAGTCTGGGGAGCTACCTGCTCCGAAGTACGTGTAGCAGGAGTCTAAGGCCCTTCTCTAGCCTGAGAATGGACGGTGCTACTGGCAGCAATCCTACTATGGCTACACAGTCCATAATGCCTGCTATTCGGACAAGAGCATCCTGAAGATTCGAAGAAAGCATCACTCCTCCTGGAACCTGAGCTGGGCCTACTGGAGCTGGTTAAGGTGGAACCTCCTCATCGAAGTCAATATGAGGCTCCGCCTCTGGAACTGCTTCCTGGGGCTGAGCTTTGCCCCTGCCACGGCCTCTGGTACGACATCGACCCTTGCCCCTCGTGGGAGCTGCTGTTGGGGGCTCGGGATGCTGTGCGGAAGAAGAAGATGCACGTGTTCTCTCCATCTCCGAAAGAATAGAGTAGAACGACAATCAATACTTGACAACCAGAATCTCATGACAAGAATGAACAAGTGAAACTTTCCTAACTCTGTAGCCTCTGGGGATACAGACGTCTCCGTACCGATCCCTCAGACTCTATCGGGCTTGTCCATGAGTTGTGAGAGCCAAGTAACCTAGTGCTCTGATACCAACTTGTCACGACCCAGATTTACCCACCATCGGGAGTCGTCATGGCGCCTACTGTCAAAGCTAGGCAAGCCAACCCTTATAATCATTTTCACAAAATTTAATCTAAAACAAGTTAAATACTTGAATAATTAATTCAATCATGTGGAAGTCTTTTAATAGGAATAACGAATACAAGGTGAAGAAAACTAACAATGTGTCTCTACCCAGTATCTAGTGTCACTGCTTACGCAAGACTAAAAGAGTACTAAAAATAACAGTCTTAAAGAAATACATAATATGTCTGTTTGATTCAATTAATAAAACTGAAAGAAATAGATAGAGGAGACTCGGGGCCCGCAAACGCCAGCGAACTGCCTCAGAGCCTCTAGACTAAAGGATCACTCCTGAATTATAGCTGTGGTCTGTACGCTTGGTCCTGACCTATGCTCAAATAGGCAAAAAAGCATAGTATCAGCAGAACAGACCCATGTGTTGGTAAGTGCCCGGCCTAACCCCGCCGAGGTAGTGACAAGGCTAAACCGGACCTACCAGAATCAACCTCTACAGATGTATGTGATGTAATTGAAAATAACAAATTCTAAACAGATAGTAGGAAGGGGGCATGCTGGGGGTGTAGCAGTTCAATTATCTAATCATCAAAAACAAGGAAGTGGAAACTGTATAACAAACATCAATATGAGAAAGACCCGTAAAACAAACGTTGCACGGCACCAACCATCGTGCTCTTACTCTCGTCCTCACCAAGATAATCCATCATAGTGTACGGCATCACCCATTGTACTTTATCACTCATCCTCACCCAATCAATAGAATGGAGTAGCTCAATGATTACACTCATCTATACTGGATGGCGCGCCACATGCTCCTGTATTCTCTTTGCACAACGTCACCGGCATCTCAGGGAAATAACAATAGGTGGACAGCATGCCACATGATCCTATTATAAATGTCACCGGCATCTAAGGCCAATAACAATAGGTGGACGGCGTGCCACACAATCCCATAATGAATGTCACCGGCATCTCAGGCCAATAACAATAGGTGGACGACGTGCCACACGATCCCATAATAAATGTCACCGACATCTTAGGCCATTAACAATAGGTGTACGGCGTGCAACACGATCCCATACTATATATATATATATATATATATATATATATATATATATATAAGTGGATGGGGTGCCACACGATCCCATAGTATAATAAGACAATTCCAACAATCTCCTCAAAGGAGACCCCATTAGGGAAGTTTATCCACACAACACTTAAACCCGGCATGGGTACAGCTACAGCCCAAAATATTCCGGCAAGGGAGGATTTACTAATCATAACTTACGCGTCCCGGCAAGGGAAGAACAATTCAACAACAAGTCCCGGCAAGGGAATAGTACTACACTTCCTTCTTTGGCTTATTTACCTCTCAACAATCATTTCATAATTTATTTAGTGGCCAAATAACTTAATTATTTCACATCTTTCGAATTCTAAGGCAATTACGACTCACGGTCATGCTTGACACCGGTGCATAGATGCTCGTCACCATGCCTATACATCGTACTCGATCATTTAGCAAATAGAAATAAAATACCCTAATCCTATTCCCTCAAGTCAAAGTTAGATCAAACACTTACCTCAAAAGCTTCCAACTCAACTCACGCTTCTATAATAGCTTTACCCCTCGAATTCGCTTTAAAACCGATCGAATCTAACCACAATTTACTCAAATGTATCAACAAATGCTAGTTAAATCAATTTGACTGCATAAGAATGAAATTCCCAAAGTTTTATCCAAAAATTCCCAAAACGCCCCCATGCCTATGTTGTCAGAACCCGAGGTTTGAACCAAAACCGGGTTACCCATTTCCCCACGAGTTCATATCTTCAATTTATTTTGAAATCGGACCCCAAATTGAGGTCCAAATCCCCAATTTTATGAAAACTTAGGTTCTACCCCAAATCCCCCATTTTTAACCATGAAAGCCTTGATTTAAGGATAAAATCATGTTAGAATATGATAAAGATTGAAGAAAACTAGTAAAAATTGACTTACATTTGGTTTGAGGACGAAAGGGTTCGAGAGGAATCGCCTATGGTGGTTTAGGGTTTGGAAAGATATGAAAAATGAGGTTTCAAATCGGTTAAGTAAAAGTTGCAGGATTGCAGATGTCGCAAATTCGACATTGATTTCGCATTTGAGAACTGGGAAAAATAAAAGATGACCTCGCAATTGCGATAAATATTGCCCAATTGCGAACTAGGGAAAATTTAAAGGGAACTCGCATTTGCGAGAAAATGTTCGCAAATGCGAACTGGGGTTGGACTGGGGAAAACTCGTATTTGTGAGATGGAACTTCGCATTTGCGAAGACTGGCTAAGGAAGGGGGGAATCACATTTGAAATTTTTATTCTCGCATTTGCAAAGAAGCAAGACAAGGGGAGAGCTCGCAATTGCGAGGCAGGCTTCGCAATTGCGAGGCAGGCTTCGCAATTGCGAATCCTGCGGACACCAGATGATAAAAATGCAGCAAAATGAGCCAAACACCTATCCGAAACTCACCCGAGCCCTCGGGACTCCAACCCAAACATGTACCCAACCTCAAAAACATCCTACGGGCTTACTCGTGCGATCAAATCGCCTAAATAACATCTATATCAAAGAATCAACCTCCAAAACTCATGATTTTCATTTCAAGTTCAAAACTTTCAAACTTTCCACTTTTAGTCCGAAACACGTCAAACGACGTCCGTTTTCAGTGAAACTCTACAGATAGTGCTTAACACCCATTTAAGACTTGTACCGGGCGTCGGAACCAAAATACAAGCCCAGTGCCATCACTTTTGATCAAATTTTCATTTCTATTTTACCTTAAGCATTTTCAAAAATAATTTCACAGAAAAGCTCTGTACTCAGGCCTGGGACCTCGGATTTTGATTCCTGAAATACGCCCGGGTCCCAAATTTCCTTACAGATCCTCCAGGACCATCACATTACGGGTCCGTCTAACCAAAACATTGACCAAAGTCAACAATAGCAATATTAGTATCAAAATTCATAGTTTTTAACACAAAATTCAAATATTTTTCACATAAAAATGTTCCGGCTTCGCGCCCGGACTACGCACGTAAATTGAGGAAACCCAATAAGAGGTTTCCAAGGCCTCAGAAGAGCAAGAAAAGGTAGAATTACGGTGATGACCCCTTTGGGTCGTCACTATGTTGGTCGCTAAATAAAGCGTAGGCAGCTAGCGGAAAACTTAGGTCTCTTATATGGAACCCAGTTATACAATTTTAATAATTATATTATTAATTTAAATATTATAAAAGATATAATTAAATCTCATTTACACTTAGTGACTAACTTGGTCGCTAAATTAAATTCATGAATAAATAGCGACCAAAGTTGATCACTATTCTGGTCAACAATGATCAAAATTATAAATTATTTTTGCATTTACTATCTAAACAATATAAATGTAACCCGTTAATACTTTTGTAATACAAGGGATGAATAGTACTACGAAGCGTGCGTGTCTCTCTCTCTCTCTCCCTATATATATATATATATATATATATATATATATATATATATATATATATATATATATATATATATATCTGTATGTGTGTGTATAGATATATATATATAATATACTTACGTTATACCATCCACTGAGTATAAATGTATTAGGTAATACTATATATATATATATATATATATATATATATATACGCTATGCTATGCCTTGAGTATAAGTGTAGTAGGTAATACTATATCAAATATAGCTTATATATATATATATATATATATATACTTACGCTATAGTATGCACTAAGTATAAGACTATTACTTAATAGTATATCGAATATATATATAATATTTACGCTATTCTATGCACCGAGTAAAAGTGTATTAGGCAATACTATATCGAATATAACTTATATACATATAATATATATATTTACGCTATACTATGAACTAAGTATAAGTGCAGTAGCTAATATTATATCGAGTATAACTTATATATATATATATATATATATAACTTAAATTGAATTAAGATCCTAAATTTATACTACATATGTACATAATTTTAAATTTAATAAGAGTATTATAATTTTTTTAGAAATAGCGACCAACTTTGGTCGCCATTTTGGTCGAACGGTCAAAAAATAGCGACCAACATTAGTCGCTATTTCTGAAAATTCAAAAATGATTTAGCTACCAAAACAGAGACCAACATTGGCCGCTTTTTTTATTTCTAATACTGTCAGAACGGGGAAACCCCTCCCATTCTTTCTAAAAATTTTCCCAAAATCTCTCTTTTCTATCTCACACTCAACCCCCCTCCCTCCGACTCACAGCACCAGATGCCCCACCCACGCCACCAACGACCACCGCGCAGCTGCCAACACGTCGTCGTCGCTGCCATCGCGCCGTCTCCACTACCGCTACTGCGTCTCTCTCCTTCTCCACCTCCTAAAAATTCTAGGTTAGAATTACAATTTATATCTTTTGTATATAAATATAATGTTTTGATTATTAGCTATGAATTAGTTTCAATTGATTAGTGTTTCAAATGATTATTTAACGTTGTATTTTATAGAAATCATGGGTTTAGGTTGTAGTTACCATTATTTAACATTTTTAGAAATTTAGGGTTTCTAGAAATCAACGGTTTAGGGTATGAGTTGAATTTTTAGGATATAATCATAACTTTTAGTTTATGTTTAAACTTGTAGGATATAAATTGAAGCTTTTAGGTATGAGTTAAATTTTTAGGATATAAATTGAACCTTTTAGGATATGAGTTGAACCTGTAGGATCTGAATTGAACTTTTAGTTTATATTTAAACTCCTAGGATACAAATATAAATTTTAGTTTTGAGGTTTTGTTCTTGTGAATTGAACTTGTAGGATATAAATTGAAGCTTTTAGGTATGAGTTGAATTTTTAGCATATAAATTGAACATTTTAGGATATAAGTTGAACCTTTAGGATATGACTTAAACTTTTGTGGATATGAATTGAAGCTTTTGGATATGAATTGAACCTTTAGGATATGACTTGAACTTTTGTGGATATGAATACCTTTAGGATATGAATTGAAATTTCGGTTTATGTTTTGGAATTTTAGATTGCGGGAGGATTTTGTAGAAGAGGTTGATGACGTTATTAGACATGCAATGGAACTTCCACCAAGAATAACTAAGACACGGTATCTGAAAGAGTGTGTCTTTAATTGTTCTTCTCATTAGTGACAATGATGATGATAAGGCAATGACATGTGTTTCAAATAGTGATGGTGTAGGTAGGAATTTAATATTCCCTAAGTACATAAAATAAGAGCTTATAGAGGAATTCTGTACTTTATTTTTCAAGAGGAAAAGAATTTTGATTGAGAGTGACAAGGTTGATGAAGACGAAATTTTTTCCGTCGGTCGTGGCAGCTCTCATAAAACGGGAATCATAAGACTCTATGATGACAAAGATTATAGGAAGTTTTGTTCTCAACTTTCTTTCAAGTCTGATGCGTACAAGTTTAATGTGATATTGGTAATATTTTTTGGATTTAGACAATTATTACAAAAGTATGAAAATGCTCTTAAAACGAATTAATGGTAAAATATTTTTCAGCATCCTTCTCTACCAAGAAAAACATTTTACTTTTGTTCTTTTTAAGAGCATTTTCATACTTTTGTCGGTCAAATCATTGTCTGAATTCGAAGAAATATCACTAATATCACATTAAGTTTGTACGGATTAGACTTGGAAGAAAGGTGAGAACAAAACATCCTATAATCTTTGTCATCATAGCGTCTTATGATCCCCGTTTTATGCGAACTGCCACGACCTTCATCAACCTTGTCACTATAAATCAAACTTCTTTTCCTCTTAGAAAGTGAAGTAGAGAATTCCTCTATTACCTCTTATCTACTTAGGAAATGTTAAATCCGACCTACACCATTACTATTTTGAAACACATGTCGTTGCCTTCTCATTATCATTGTAGCTAATGAGATCAACAATTGATCAAAGACACACCCTGTCAGGTACTGTATCCAATTTATTCTCTGTATCCAAGTTCATCCCAAGTAATAGTACCACAAGGATAACCAATCCCACCAGACAGCTTTATGAACACAGTGAAGCAAGATGAGCTATTCTATGAAACTCGTATTGTAAAGAAGAAGAAAGAGACTGATTCAGAAAGGACCGTCGAGCCTCGACTATATACATATGTTTTTTACTTTCCATTAAGTATTTTGATTTACTTTTATATAAATTTTGAAACACTAATTCAATAGTCTTTTGTATAGGTTCGCTTCACAGCTGACGTGGGGAATTCATACGCAATCAACCACCTAATGAATCGGGCAAGGGAATCTAATTTTCGGTCGATGATGCTCAAAGAACACTCCTTGAGTACTTTATATACTTTGAAATAAACAAAAAAAAAACTTAGTTCTATTGTGTTAGTTTTTTTATATTTCGAATGGGCTTGTAATAAGCGTTAACTTAGTTTTGTTTGCTTAATATATTTGTTCTATTGAATTTAATACTTTGTTGCTTTTAATTGTTGTTGTTGTTGGCATAAAATGCCTGTTTAGGAGTTTGATAAACTGGCAGGTGGTGTAGCTGCCAAAACAGGCAGTTTTTGCCAAAACTATACCAAGAAATGCGACCAACTTTGGTCTCTATTCGGTCGCTTTTCACTATAAGAAAAATGATTTTATGGGCAATAGCGACCAACCTTGGTCGCTATTTAACCAGATTTCCAAAAGAAGCGACCACACTTGGTCGCTATTCCATTAAAAAAATACAATTTCTGAAAATATAGCGATTAAAGTTGGTCGCTTCTCTTTAAAAAATAATTTAAATTCTTGAATCTAACGACCAGCTTTGGTCTTTATTGTCCAGATTTTAAAATATAATATTTGAATTAGAGACTAAAATTGGTTGCTTTTTAACGGTTAATAATAAATAAAAAATATATATTTTGTATTTAGAGACCAACTTTGGTCGCTAAATTTATATTATTAAATTAATAAAGCGACCAAAGTTGGTCACAATAGTTAAAACCCGGAATATTTGGTCCTTTTAGCTTAGAGACCAAAGTTGGTCGCTAATTAACGACCAACTATGGTCCCCAAATAAAAGGGACCATCAATATAGCTACCAGGCGTGTTTGGTCGCTATTTACGCTATAAGCGACCAACTTTGGTCGCTTTTTGTGATCGCTTTTGTTCAGATTTCTAGTAGTGGTCAAAAAAGTAGCGCACAGTATCGCGAAGTTCAGCAAAGCTGAGTATAGAAGTATGGCAACTGAGGTCTCAGAAATTATGTGGCTATTTGAGCTTTGCAAAAAATTGGGTGCAGAAGTTAACCTACTAGTTGAGCTGAATTGTGATAGCAAAGCAGCGATTCAAATTGTTGCGAATCCCATATTCCTTGAGCGAATAAAATATGTAGAGATAAACTTGAATTTTATCCTAGAAAAGCTCTAACAAGGAATCGTAAAGACAAGATATGTGATGTCAACGGATCAAGATGTAGACTTGTTTACCAAAGCTCTGGGCAGATCACAACGTGTGTATCTGATGAACAAGCTAGGAATGCTCAACATATTCGTACAATCTAGCTTGAGGGGGAGTATTTAAGAAAGAAGCAGGTGAAGCGCACGTGGGTTTATTAGTTAGTTATAACTAATTTACGGAAATGATAATTAGTTGTAGTTAGTGTACATCTTCTTCTTAGCCTCTTAAATCAGTCGTGTAGCAGTAGATAGAGAGATGGATATATAGATGGTTAGACATGTAATCAGTTAATTTTTGATAATAAATATTCAGTTTTTCTCTCTTCAATAGATTGAGAGCTTTCTTCTAGAAACTTCGATTTTACCATTGAAGCTCAAGCTCGAGCTCATCTTTGATCTTCATTAGATTTGTACTATCTCGACAACAACCATAAGTTTAGTCATTCTAAAACAAAAGAGAGGGGATACATCTGGAATTGTTATTTCTTGATCTAACATTCCTATGCACCGAGGGTCGATTGGAAAAAGCCTCTCTGCCCTTTCGGGTAGGGGTAAGGCTCGTCTACATATTACCTTCCCCAGACCCCACCTGGTGGGAGTATACTGGGTAGTTGTTGTTGTTTGTTGTTGTTGATCTAACATGTTGACCAAGAGAGAAAAATGGGAACTTAATTTGTAAACTTACTACATATCTCAATTCGAAGATGAGTTTTGATTTTGTCTTTTAATTATGTGTTATGATACTACTTAGGACTGAAAGAAATCACCTGGTACAATATGTAACTAATATTATATCATACCTAGGTAGTACATCGAAATAACTTCATAATATACCTAGAAATGGATTTTAGGGGCGAAAGAAGTTCACTCGAATCACTTTTGTCGGAAAATTACATTGTATATGTAAGATAAAATTCGTTTTATGCCTTTATATATTATATTTTAAATCACAACATTGTCTGAAACACAACTCAGTAGTCAAGTAGGTTCAAAACCTTTATAAGATCACTAGTTCAATTTCCACTAACCATAATATTCTTTAATTTATTTTTCTTTTTTTTAAAATCCCTCAACAAAAATAATGCCTCCACCACTGAATATAATAAAATGACATTGTTTTAAATTCATCTCGACGTTATGACATTGTAATATTATCAAAGGAAAATCGAATCCTTCGTAAAATTTTACAATCCTTTTTACCCTTAGCTATATTCGTGGATTGAAAAAGAGATATAGGGGCAGAGATTGATATAGCAGTCATTCATGTTTTTAATAGACAAAAAACTGTACCAATTTCACCTGAGGAAAAGACAAAAGGCCACAAAACACACACTCACACACATAAGAAGTGGGAGCCCTTTTGGCAACCATAGTCACCATGTTGCCCACTTGATGAAGGCTACAAGTTATAGTGGAAGTGAGTGGCCCATAGCAATAAGAAAAAGAATAAATATAAAAAGAGTTTTATTTTTGTATAATAAATTATTGCACTGCTCTGAAAGATAAAAATAAAAAATTTATCGTAACAATTGAAATTAATAATCTAAAAAATAAAACAATTAACCTGTTGTTATGAAATAGAAGATTCTTACACTTCTATTTAAGGTGAATGTCTTTAATGTATTTAATTAGAGAGATTTTAGAGTTCTATTAGTGGTAGCTAAATCTTCCTCTCCCCTATAAATAGAGGTGCCCCCTACCATTGTAAATCATCCCTTGAGACCCCTCTCAACACAATAAGAAGAACTCTCTCTACTCTTCTCTCTATTGCTATTGTTCTTGCTCTATTGTTCTTGTCTTTTGCTTTAGTTTATAACACGTTATCAGCACGAGTCTCTAACCAATTGAAAATTTTCGATTGTCTTAACTTTTGTTTGTGTAGGGTTTTGCTTCAAAGAAAGAAGGAAAAGAAAAAGAAAAGAAACAAAAGGCAGAAGCCTTATTCTCTTTTGAGAATCAAAAACGTGAAGAACGAAAAGAAAAAAAAAAGGGACAGAAAGCAAAAGAGAAAAAGGAACGAAAAAGTTGAAAAGAAAAAGGAAAGAAAGAAATACTGAAAATGTATTTGGTATACCTTAAAGGTAAGTATTTTATTTTTTCCTTTCAAATTCTTGGAATTCTATAATTTGATTTTATATACAAATATAGACAATTAAGTTTGAGTATAACTCTAATGGAGTTTGTAAGAAATTTTAACCACACGAAGTGGTAAAATCTCTATGTCCTGCCATGATTAAATTCATGTATGATTGTGGGCAAAGAATCCCGTCCCATTGAAGTTGCTCCATTCCCTTTAGAGAATGTGGATGCAGTATATGGTAAGTCTGAAAGAAGACAAAATTATTACCATGAAAGTATCAATGAATATGGACGTGGCAAAGAATTCCGTCCAATTGAATTTGCTCCATTCCCTTTAGAGAATGTGGTAGCAGAATGTGGTAAGTCTGAAAGAAGACAAAAGCATTACCATGGACGTGGCAATAGACGAAATTATAATCGTCATTATTGTGATAAAGAAAACAATAAGGATTCTCAAAATAACCTTTCACTTTATGAAAGTAATATTTGACATAAGATTGTGTAAAGCACATGATTTTGATCCATTCCCTGAAGTGAATGTGATAATTGTAATAGAGCCCGTAAGTATGAACACGCTCTTGATGTAATTGTGTCATATGAAAAGAAATTTCGTTGCCCTCGAAATTTCGGGCAAGAACTATATAACATGGGTGTTGGATACTGAAATCCACTTAGATGCTATGGGTCTTGGAGACGCCATTAAATACAGAAATAATGCATCCACCCAAAACTATAGGAAGGCCTTGATTTACTTGCGCCATCACCTTAATGAAGGTTTGAAACTATACGAAGGCCTTGATTTACTTGCGCCATCACCTTGATGAAAGTTTGAAGATTGAATATCTCAACATCAAGGATTCACCCATCTTGTGGAAAGGCTTAAAGAAGAGAGATGACAACCTGAAGTTGGTCACTCTGCCACAAGCACGATACGATAAGAATCCAAAAGCAAATAGTTTATAAACTATATATTATCGTTGCGGTGAAAACGGACACTGGTCTAAGTCTTGCCGTATACCATAAAATTTGGTTGACCTTTATTAAGCATCTCGAAAGAGTAAACGCCCTGAAACGAATTTTGTCTCTGACGACAACTTTGACATCACCCACTTTGATGTGGCAGACTTCTTTAAGCACCCCGAGGGGAAAATAGACCACTTAATCGGTGATGGGTCCTTGATGAAAGAAGATGGAGCTATTTGATTTTATTCTACTTATTTGTATTAGTCAATGAATAAATCAATAGTCATTAGTATTAGCTCGTATTAGCTAGCTCATGATATGATTTTTGTATTAGTTCTTTAGAACGTCTCAATATGCTCAAATATCAATAATATGTTTACTTTCCAGTAGAGGTAATCGACTAGCCTGAAAAACTAGTCGGTTATCTCATATTTCGCATAAAACTGCAAAACAAATCGATTGTCAATGATAAACAATCGATTGTCTTATATAGTGAGGTCTGGAATTTTTCAAAAATGACCAACAATCGATTGTCTATATCTAACAATCGATTGTCTTAAACAGTGTGATCCGAAGTTTTTCAAAAATAACAAATAATCGATTGTGTGTGTTTAACAATCGATTGTCTATGTTCATACAATCGATTGTGTGTGTTTAATAATCGATTGTCTTATGAAAAACGCTGAAATTTTCAAACTGCAAAGTAATTGATTATGGACAACATATCTGATTTTGTTAGTCAACTGTTAGTAGCAGATTTTGAAAATATTATGTGACACAAAAGAATTGAACTTGTTTATTCTTATGTTCGTATATTTCTTTTGTATGTCAAACTATGGGATAGCAAATATGGTTATCTCACAAAGCGAACTTGGATCAACGTCCAACTGTAAAAGTATTTGCCTAATTGATTCAAGTACTAGACATACAAATACTCAAAGAAAGGAAGTATTTCTCTCAAATGAATATGTGTAAGGCAAATATTACTACAATCTATGGAAGTAGTAAATTGATTGAAAGCTCCGGAAGAGCAATTGTAACTCTGCCCAAAGGCATGACGTTAATCATAGAGAATGCAATGTTCTCCTCCAAGTCTAAAGAAGAACATGTTGAGTTTTAATGATATCAATCAAAATGTTCTCCTCCAAGTCTAAGAAGAACTTGTTGAGTTTTAAGGATATCATTCAAAATGGATATCAGATTGAGACAATAGATAAGAATAATCTTGAATTCTTCATGAAAATGAGGCTGCCCGCTTCGGCTTGGGGTCACGCCATTTTGCATGCAACAATACTAGTTTGTCGGCTGCCCACTTCGGTTTGGGGTCACGCCATTTTGCATGAAGCAATGCTAGTTCGTCGGCTGCCCACTTCGGTTTGGGGTCACGCCATGTTGCATGCAGCAATGCTAGTTCGTCTCTGACTGACGAATTGACACAAATATTCCCCATTGCAATTGGTTTTGGGTCATGAACCCAATATACCCCATTTAAGAAGCTTTGGATGCGCAGTATATGTGCCTGTAGCACCGCCATCCCGCACCAAAATGGGTTTGCAAAGGAGGTTAGGAATATATGTTGAGTTTGACGCGTCCTCCATTATTCGCTACCTCGAAACATTGACAGGAGATTTGTTCACTGCACTATTTGCAGACTGTCAATTTGATGAGACACTTTTCCCAAAATTAGGGGGAGAAGTTGGTGAAACCAAACGGGAAATTTTGTGGAAAAATGCATCATTATCTCATCTTGATCCACATACCTCTATTTGAAAGAAAGAGGCACAAAAGATTATCCATTTGCAAAGAATAGCAAATCAAATGCCTGAAGCATTTATAGATCTGAAAAGGATAACAAAATCACATATCCTCGAAGTGAATGTGATTCACAAATACATATTCAATATTGGAAGAATATGAACATGAAATTGGTATACCACACTCACTCCTAGAATGAGGCTTGAGATAATACCACCCTCACCCCTAGAAGGAGGTTTGAGATGATATATGGCATGAATGATCGTTGGTCGCGTACCTATTGTACGCCAAAGTATTTTGGAAATATGACCATTAAAAGACAACGATAATGCAAGAAACATATCTTGCATATAAGTTCGACATGACCATAATGGTATAACTTTCCCTTTAAGAAAGAAATTCACCACATGAATGTTGATGAATCTGTGGTAGTACAAAATTAATTGAGAGCTCTCGAAGAGCCAATTATTACTATGTTGGAGAAACACAATTGAGTATTGTGATGTAGTAAGTCTCAAAGAAACTTATCCAGTTTCCAAAAGTACGCGCGAAGGCGATTGATGATATTGAGACTATAAATAAAGGAAGGCTTTGATTCTCCTATTACTACAACTTGTAGCAAGGTAATTTGTATATGAAAAGCTACCCGCTTTGTTCTCCAGTTTGTACTACACAAAAGAAAGAATGCCACAATAAAGTGGATATCTATTGGTATAAAACCCATGTCATAATAAACCCGAAGTTTATTGATAAGTGCACATGTCATGGTGTAAATTTGAAGTTTACCAATATTGATAATTTAGTCAGTTGACATTCGTGTTAGCCATCTCATTTGAAGTATGATGTGCAAATTCACATAGGTGAATATTAAAGAACTAGAAAGGTCTTTACGAATACTCTTGTATCACTTGTTCTCATTAATGAACTGACCAACTAAAGAGTTCGGGTTGAAGCCCCTAAATTCTGGAAATATGAAAGGTGAGTATGGGCCCATTCACCTGCCATGTATACCACATATGATGCATCTATGATATGGTTACATGCGCCATTGTTATTAACCCGCAGCCTGGCAGTGCTTGCGAGGTAAATCGCTCAGTAATCTAACTTCGAGCATAGTTTCCAGATTCTCTACTCAAGACAGTTCATCTTGATAAGTTGGTTTATATTAAAGTTGGTTTAGCAAGATAATTATTGAGTGGTTCCACTTAATAGCTAAACTGTTTCTTATGAGAACTAAGTTATATATATATCAGTTTGATATAAGTTGTATACGAGAGTATATTCTCCCCTCACAAGTGGTTCAGGGTCAGGAACCAAATAATTTCATCTTATTATTAAGGTACTGTGTATATTGACATAATGCACAAAGATGATTTTCCAAAGTTGAGGAAACATGTTAGTTTTACTAACATGAGGGGGAGACATGATAAACACTTGAGAAAGTGTTACATGGGATGAATTTTCATTTGTATATGTATATCCCCGAATATCATGATATGAACTTGTAGTTCATAAAAAGGGAAATGCAATTGCAACATATTGCAAAGCATGCTATACGCATTTGCTGACTCAAAGAAAGCAACTAAATGGAAGAGATACAATTCAAGAAGAATTGATTCCATATGAAAGACATGTAGCTTTGAACCTGTAGTTCATATGCTTGAAAGTATAAAGTCAAAGGTATGTATAATCAGTTTTCGATATCTTATTTGTTTAGCATGACATGAAACTTTGATATGCAGCTAAAGTCTATTATGTGACTTACATGACTTAACTTGAAAGATTTAAGTTGCTTGAAGCATATGCAATTCTTGGTCCTGAAGTACCACATCCTAAGTACAATTTGTGTACATATGTATCTTGCTATAACTATAAGCATGATGGCATTGAGAATGCATCTATGGAGATATTGAAGAGCTATTCCACGACATTATATGAAGATGTTCATATCTATCAAGAGTGATGATTTCAAGGTGCGGAATATTTATTCAAGTCAACATGGTTGATTTATTTATCAAATATCTACCAAAGATCGTTTTGAAGATGATGCACAAGGTTGGAATGCAAATGCTCAAGGATATAAATTGATGTACTCATTAGGGGGAGTTAATGCGCGTTGCACTCTTTTTCCCTTACAAGGTTTTGTCCCAATTGGGTTTTCCTTGCAAGGTTTTTAACGAGGCAACCAATAGGCGCATATTCAAACATGTGTACTCTTTCCTTACTTTAATTTTTCCCATTGGGTTTTGTTTTAAGGTTTTAACGAGGCACATCATTGAATAGACATTCAAGGGGGAGTGTTATGAAATAGAAGATTCTTACACTTCTATTTAAGGTGAATGTCTTTAATGTATTTAATTAGAGAGATTTTAGAGTTCTATTAGTGGTAGCTAAATCTTCCTCTCCCCTATAAATAGAGGTGCCCCCTACCATTGTAAATCATCCCTTGAGACCCCTCTCAACACAATAAGAAGAACTCTCTCTACTCTTCTCTCTATTGCTATTGTTCTTGCTCTATTGTTCTTGTCTTTTGCTTTAGTTTATAACACCTGTTATAATATATTAAATTTATTATTAATATGGATATTAGTTACGCCGATACCGTATATAAGTTGAACTAAAAAGAAGGAAAAGAAAAAAAGATAGAATCAATAGGTGTTCCTACCTCTTGGAAACTGCCTCAAAATATATAAACACTGACAGCCCAATGGGTAACTTTTTATCTCTCCACTCCTTCCCTACAAACAAGATCGAAGATAAAAATGTACCAAAAGAAAAAAGTATGACAAAAATGATCAAGTAAAAACCCCCAAAAACACTAAAGGAAAAGAAGAAAAACCGATGGTCAATTGTCACATTTGATTTCATCATCTAAGAAACCTAGTCAAAAGATGAAACTTTGAAAAGGGCACTCAAGTTTCATCATGTAACAATGTAGCATCCTTTTTGTTTTTTGGGCTGTATTTCTTAAGAATTTTATTTTGCTGACGTCAAAAAAAATCCCACGCCAATGAGAAGTTGATTTAAAATTTAAAGCTTATTGGTTTTTATATTAACCTCAAGTTAATATAAAATAATAATTGTGCTCATAGTAAAATATTTATAGATATTTGGTGGATTATTTAATACATATATAGGATCTAGATAAAATCTATAGAGTCTCGTGAACCAAAGGCGTAGTTAGGTCATAGGATATGAATTCACATTAAATCATACCTCTTGTGACGACCCGATTGCTCGTTTCGAGCAATTGCGTCCGGCTCAACACTTTGAGGTCTCGAAAAGCTTCATATCATGTGTATCGACTTGCATGCATGGTTCGATTCTATTTTCGGATGATTTAGAGTCAAATTTGAATAAGGAAACTAGTTTTGGAAGCTGAAACGATGTAAATTTCACTGGAATCAGAATTTTGAGTAAACGGTCTCGGAATAGATCGAGGGTAATCTCAACAACTTCGCATGGTGATTTTGGACTTAGGCGCGTATCCGGATTAGGATTTGGAGGTCCGTAGGGCAATTTGAAGCGTATTAGCAGAAGTTGGAAAAGTTGAAGTTTGGAAAATGGAGAAGTTTGATTTTTGTGATATCGAGGTCAGAATGTGATTTCGAGAGTCGGAACAGCTCTGTTATGTCATTTTCGACTTATCTGAAAGATTTGGAATCTTTTCGGGTTTATTTAATAAGTTTCGGCACGAGTTTTGGAAGTTGGAAGATTGGAATGTCCTTAAGTTGAATTTATGTTGTTATTCGTTATTTCGGCATTGTTTGATATGATGTGAGACCTCGAGCGAGTTTGTGTTAGGTTATATGACTTTTTGGTATATTTAGACGGGGTCCCGAGGGACTTGGGTGTGTTTTGGATGGCATACGGGTCATTTTCTTCCATTTTTAGATTGCAGTTCTGCTGGTACTAGTTTTCTTCACCGCGATCGCATTGAGCAAATTGAGGCAAGTAATATTTACTCTTCGCGTTCGCATGCTTTTGTCCGCGAACGCGTAAGTCTGTCTTCCCCTCCAACACGTTCGCGTTAATGTGTCCGCGTTCGCGTAGCATAGGCTTAGCTGGTTCTCTTTCGTGATCGCATTCTTCATTTTTCGATCGCGTAGCATGCTCTTGGGGCATCAGTACCTTCTTCTTCGTGATCGCAGCTCTTTATTCGCGATCGCGATGCAAAAACACCTGGGCAGAATATAGAAGTATTCTATTTTGAGGGTTAGCCATTTTTAACATTGTTAGACTTTTAGAGCTCGATTTTGGGCGATTCTTAGTGGATTTTTCAAGCAATTCGATTGGGTAAGTGTTCTTTACCTAGAATTGATTATATTCCATGAATTTGTCTTCATTTTTATCATTTAATTTATGATTTGAGTCTTCTATGTTAATTTTTGTCCGTGCATGCGAGGTGACGAGTGCGTTCTCGGACTTATTTGTGAGAAATTTTCTCTAGGGTTCTTAGGTCCTTATATTCATTATATGGAAAGTAGCCCGTTATAATTGGGTTTCCTAATTGCTTAAATTGCTTCTATATGCTCCATATGATGTTATTAGATTTCCTCTAATTCTACGTTTTACATTGATCCTTGATTGCCACAATTGAAATGATTACCTCCATTATTACTTTGATACCTTGATCGTAAGTTCATCTATGACTTCGCGCAAATATGTTACATGTCCAATTGTTGTTGTTACCGGTTTAGTTATCACGTGCTTATTATTTCTTGTTATTTTGTAGAGGTTATCGTGCTTCTTGATTTTTCCGTTACCCTTATTATGTATTGTTGATTCCCTTACCAGGATGTTGTTGTTTTTGTTATTGACTCCTTTGCCGGGATGTTATTGTTTCTGTTGGTTGATTCCCTTGCGAGGATGTTTTTGTTTCTACTATTTAGGTGAGGAGGAGTGATAAAGCACGAATGGTGTCCATGTACATATACATTTGTATTGACGTATATGGTGAGGTAAGAGAGATATAGCACGAAGAATGATGTTGTGCACATTTATATTATTCATTTGGCGAGGAAGATTGATAAAGCACGAAGGGTGATGCCTTGCACATTTATATTTTTATTGATGCATATGGTGAGGAAGAGCGATAAAACACGAAGGCTGATGCTGTGCAAATTTATATTTATACTTATGCATATGGTGAGGAAGAGAGATAAAGCACGAAGGGTGATGCCTTGGACATTTATATTTATATTGATGCATATGGTGAGAAAGAGAGATAAAGCACGAAGGGTAATGCCGTGAACATTTATATTTATAATGATGCATATGGTGAGCAAGACACATAAAGCACGAAGGGTGATTCCATTCACATTTATATGATTCATATGGCAAGAAAGAGTGATAAAGCACGAAGGTTGATGTCGTGCACATTTCTATTATTGATTGAAAGGTGAGGATTGAGACCTAAAGCACGAGGGGTGATGCCGTGCACTTTCTGTTTTTGTGTTTATTTGTTTCCATCAATTCAAGTGTTTTATCTGTTTAAATTCCTTTACCGCCATGATTCTTTATGTTGGAACCTACATTGTTTTCGATACCTCGCCATATTCATATATATACATTTCAATATCTTAAACATCAAATAATTGTTACATTTTTAATTCAATTAGTTTCTCAATTATATTCTCTGAAATCGTCTGAGGTTGTATTTTACATAAAAAGGAATTTCTACTAAGTTCTAAGTTATTAACTCCCATGTCAAAGGTAATAATTCATTGGTTGTTGTATTTTAATTGAAAGGAGTACTTTCTCTACGCAAATGATTTCTAAAAATGAGTTCATCTTTTCTTGCTAGTTTTCCTAATTAGTTTAGAAAATTGTAATTTATTTTATATTATATAAATAAGACTTGTTGAACATCTTGAGTGCATTTCTACGGACATTATATATTTTATAGCATGTGGTTCTTGTTGTTAAAAGTGAGATGGAAAAATATCTGGCCACAAGGTGCTATGTGCTGAAGGTTCAGAAGTTGAGATTATGATATGAGAAATCAAGGATCGAGGTGGTGGGATTGGGTATTAGACAGGACATGGTTGATTGCGTTGGCATTGTCTTCTTTATTTGAATACATTATTACTTGTCTCTATTCCCGTTATGTTAGTGTTGATTTACTTGGTTATCTAACTTACTTGGTTATCTAATTTACTTGGTTATCATTAGTTAATACCGTGTTCTCTCTTAATTGTCCCTACTGTTTGTATTTTGACTTTTCTTCGGTGTTGATATTACCTCGTTTTCTTTATCTCGATATTTTATTGTCACATCTTATTCATTTCATTTGACTAGTAGTTGTCTTGACTATTCCTCGTTACTACCCCACCGGGATTAGTCTTGATACTTACCGGGCACCACTGTGGTGTGCTCATACTACACTTCTATAAATTTTTTATTTCCTGATCTAGGTATTGATCGATAGTAGCTATGCGGGTCATGGCGCTGGAGACTCAGTGTAACCTGTTACTGCATTCGCAGGTCTCGGAGTTACCTTCCTTTGAACTTATGTTCCATTAATTTCTTCTCGTTCTAGAACAATGTTGTATTTATTTTTTATGACTACTCTTAAAAGGCTTATGACTTGTACCACCGATTCTGGCAATTGTGATTTATTTAATTTGAAGTCGGTAAATATTACTGTTATTTCAGTATATCTTAGGTTTACCTAGTTTAGATACTAGGTTCCATCGCAACTCATTCGAAGGGATTTTAGGCCATGACAAGTTGGTATCTAAGCTCTAGGTTCATGGGTGCTACGACTAATAAGCAGGTTTAGTAGAGTCTTGTGGATCGGTACGGAGACGTCAATACTTTTCTTCTAGAGGCTACAGAACTGTTAGGAAATTGCACTTCTTTCATTCTTTATCGTGCGATATTTATTTCGCATAAAGTATATAGCTTATGTTCCTTTCTATCCACTTGTTTATAATATTACACTCTTAGCATTTTCCATGCACCAGTAGTTCGTGATACTACAAATGGGCTATGAAGGAGCCAGGGATCAGACATCGTCTCAACGAGCTATTCATGCTGAAGATACTGAGGTATTGAGAGACTATTTAGTTGTTTATAAAGAGGCGTAGAGGTTCTCGACACCTGGTTAATGAGAGCAAGCTAGGAAAGGTTTAATTAGTTGACTCGTCATCACGGTTGTGGCAAGGTTACGAGGTGGGTGTTTACTGGATATAATTGGTGGTAATGGAGTACCTTGTGACTTGTTTTGTGCGAGCCGTGAAGGTTAGTTTTGCCGATCATCAGACTTTGTTTTCTATGGCTTTGCGCTAAATGGAGAGTCCGATAGCGACATTCAGATTGTAGAGTCAGATTTATATCAGTTTTATCCAGGGTTGGGTTCCTGCATTTTGGGGTCACGCTCCTTGGGATTATTATAACAGTGAGAACCCAGTATTTCGCTCTAGCTCTCTAGTTCTCTTAGCTATCGTTACATTTTTTTACTCGTGGAAAGTGGAAAGGCAGAAGCGTCGGCTAGTCAGTCACGGACTACTTGACTTCCTTATGATGATTCAATGTTAATGACCTCATTCAATCTTTTTTTTGAGCCTATGACCAGGGTCTAAGATCTTGCATGAGATGATGTTGGGGCATACAGTATATAATAGACCCATATTTTAGTATCTGGAGGAGCTGGTGGAACAACTTCAGATTTACATAAGTTCTATTCAGTGTGGGTATTGTGGTTGCAGGGGAACAGAGTGCTTCAGAGGTAATGCAGTGGTTTATGAGTTTCTTGCTACATGAAACATTCTAGAGCCATCTGCATGTGGGGCTTTGATGGGATTTAGTGCATATATTGACTATCCAAAGAAATGAGTCAGTTCAGTAGTGTTGGGTCAGCATAGCCATGGAAGTAAATGGTCCTTTTGAATGGGAATTCTCTACTGGTATTTAACAAAACACGCTTGGATTGTGTGGTTTGTGTGACTCGGTTGAGTTGAGGAGGTGAAGTCCTGATAGTTTAGTTGTTGAGGGTAGATATTAGGGAGTTCTCGATGGTTTGGCAACAACTTGATTCTGCTGGCTAATACGGGCATAAGGAATATGTTGCACATTGTGGATTTCTTCTACATAGGTATCATAAATTAATAGGGTGTTGGCATTGTGACTGTTATAAGCGAAGAGTGTGAATTTTTGGAAAGGACCTTGAGGTTTAGTTTGTGGGTGCATAGCTGGTTGCATGGTGGTTACCGGGTATGAGGCTTTCGGGGTTCAGGTTTTGTTATGGCCAGAAACTCTATATGCGTGCTTCAATTGAATAATAGGGTTTAAGTGATATATCATCCATTTGATTTCGCAGTGGAGTTTCAGTGAGGAAATTTTGGTATTCCTGAGTTTCGGGAGCTAAATGCCCTCATATCCGAACTATTTCCTAATGTTGATTATAAAGAAACATCGAGGATGAGATAATTAATAGCATGAGTTATCGATAAGTTGTTGTGAATACCTATGTGAAAATAATCACGATTTGGGTTGGGGGATATTTGAAAGCTTAATGAGAATATATATCTTGTATCAGATCAAGTTTGTGTGCTCATGTGAGATAGTCATTATGGTTATGATATTATGGTAGAATGGATATGATCAGTGCCCCTACCTTATGTTATGTACTACTCTTTTATTGTGTGTTAGGCGGTGAGGTGTATGATTATTCCCTACTCATGTTGTAATTCAGTGTAGGCCATAGCGTTACGGGCGACATAGCCCTCGTGATGTTGATTTGCTCATGCAACATTAGTTGTGCTTGCTTCTTTTAGGACTTAGAACTTTCCTTTACTTTCCCATAGTTTTATTTGTGCACTCTGTTGTACTTGATATCAGTATTTATATGTTCAATGAGCCCGAGTATTTTGTATTGATAAGTATTTAGGAGCGGACTGCACGCTGCAACGGATGTTACGTGGGATACCATTTCCTCGTGTTTATTTGGTGTTGTGTTTTCCCTCTACGAGACAATTTGATGAAGAACTACACATTTGTTGATATACGTGTTGTACTTGTTAGATAATTCTAATTCTCTGCTTTTCTTTACTTGTGCTACATTGAGTTATTGTTGGTGTGGTGTACGAATTGTGTAGTGTGATAATCTGTGTGCTTTCGTGATGAGCTATTAGTTATGCTGCTTTAATTAGTTGAGATGATGTTCTTTGACCTGAGATTCGTACTATAGTATCAGGGGTGAGTAGTGTTTGGAAGTAAGAGGGTGTTTCTGCTAAGATGAGTAATGGCCCTTGGCAGACGAGAGAGCTTCTTGACTTGTTTTCTTCAAAGGGCGCTATAAGTTTCCACGTATTTCTTTATCATGAGAAGCAATGTGGAGGTCTGGAACAAGGTTATATTCAATGTGAAGTATCGCCGATATCCAGGATGTTATTTGAGAAGCTATGGTGGTCAGATGTTATTGCTTCAGGCATTTGGGTTGTGTGGAGCAGTGTGTGATTGTATTCTTTATTGGAATTAGGCTTGATTCAGCTTGTTAAGGTTCATGCATGTGTTTTGTTCTAAGGTTATGGGATAAAGAGGAGATGAGATCTTTAGTTAAGTTGCATTGTTAGTTCTGCTTAGGTTGGGTGATGGGGAATCACCCCCGGGTGCATGTATGGTGAGCTCATGCAGTGGTTTTATGGTTTTGGAATGACTCCGGACACGTTCGAGGACAAATATATGTTTAAGTGGAGGAGGATGTAACGATCCGACTAGTCGTTTTGAACAATTGTTCCTGACGCGGTAGTTTGAGGTGTCAAGCAGCTTCATATTATGTGTATCGACTTGCGTGCATGTTTGGATTCTGTTTTCGAATGATTCGGAGTCAAATTGGAAGAAGAAAACTAGTTTTGGAAGCTTAAATGGTGAGAATTTGACCGTATTGGACTTTTGAGTAAACGGTCCCGAAATCGGTCGTGGCTAATCTCAATAGCTTTATATGGTGATTTGGAGATAGGCATGCGTGCGGATTCAGATTTGGAGGTCTGTAGGGTAATTTGAGGTGTTTCGACGAAAGTTAGGAAAGTTGAAGTTTGGAAAATGGAGAACTTTGGCCCATAGTTAACTTTTATGATATCGAGGTGAAAATACAATTCCGAGAGTTGGAACAGCTCCGTTATGTCATTTTGGACTTGTCTGAAAAATTTGGCATCATTTCGGGTTGATTTGATAGGTTTCGACACGAGTTTTGGAAGTTGGAAGATTGGAAAGTTCCTAAATTTGATTCATGGTGAGATTCATTATTTCGGCGTTGTAATATGTGATTTGAGACCTCGAGTGAGTCCATGTTAGTTTATATGACTTGTTGGTATGATTTGACGGGGTCCCGAGGGCGTCGGGTGCATTTTGGATGGCTTATAGGCCATTTTCTTCCAATTTTAGATTGTAGTTCTGCCGATACTGGTTTTGTTCACCGCGAACAAATCATCTCCTTCTCGATCTCATTGAGAAAATTGAGGCATGTAATATTTATTCTACATGTTCGCATGCTTCTATCCGTGAAAACGTAAGTTTGCCTTCCCCCAACACGTTCGCGTTCGCGTAGCATAGGCTCGGCTGGTTCCCTTCCGCGATCGCATTCTTCATTTCACGATCGCGTACCACGCTCTTGGAGCATTAGTACCTTTCTCTTCGTGATCGCAGCTCTATTTTCGCGATCGCGATACACGAACACTTGGAAAGAATATAAAAGTACTCTATTCTGAGGGTTAGCTATTTTTAGCGATTTTGGAGTTCTAGAGCTCGGTATTGAGAGACTCCTTGTGCGGTTTTCAAGCAATTCAATTGGGTAAGTGTTCTTCACTTTGAATTGATTATATTTCATGAATTTATCTTCATTTTTATTATTTAATTTGTGATTTGGGTTAAGGAAAATATTGATTTTTGAAGAAAATTCCTAAAATGAAAAATGATGATATGAGAGGCTAAATGGTATCAAAATTTAATAAATTTTTTATGGTGAAACTCATATTGGAATGTATATTTGGATTTTGTAACATTTTTCGGGTTCCGAGGCGCGGGCCCAGGGGTCGACTTTTTGACCGACTTTTGGATTTTGTTAAAAATTATGATTTTATGATCCGGAATAGTTTCTTATGTATTTTGTTTGTGTTTGAAGTTAATTTGGTTAGATTTTAGCCGTCTGGAGGTCTTTTCACCAGAGAACTATAATTAAGAGTATCGGTTCTTTGTCTTTGAGGTTAGTATCTTGCCAAACCTTGTGTGAGGGATTTTTCTCTTGGGATTTGAGTTTTCTTTGCTAAGTGTAGTCTGTGCATGCGAGGTGACAAGTACATGCTCGGACTTATTTGTGGAAAATTTGTTGTAGGGTTCTTAGGTCCTTATGTTTGTTATGTGAAAAGTAGCCTGTTATGGTTGGGTTTCCTAATTGCTTAAATTGCCTCTATATGACCCATATGGTGTTATTATTTTTCATCTAATTCTACGTGTTAAATTGACTCTTAATTACCTCAATTGAAGTGATTGCCTTTCTTATTATTTTGATACTCCTTGATTGTAAGTTCCCCTATGACTTCGTGCAAATATGTTACATATTCAATTGTTGTGGCTAGTGTAGTTATCACGTCCTTAGTATGTCTTGTTGTTTTGTTGAGGTTATCGTGCTTCTTGATTTGTCTGTGACCCTTATTATGTATTATTGATTCTCTTGTCGGGATATTATTATTTCTATTGTTGACTCCATTGCCGGGATGTTATTATTTCTATTGTTGATTCCCTTGCCCGGATGTTATTATTTCAATTTATTGATTCCCTTTTTGAGATGTTGTTGTTTCTACTATTTGGGTGAGGAAGACAGATAAAACACCAAAGGGTGATGCGGTACACATTTACATTTATATTGATGCAGATGGTGAGGAAGGAGAGATAAAGCACGATGGGTGATGCCATGCACATTTATATTATATATTTGGCGAGGAAGAGTTATAAAGAATGAAGGGTGATATCGTGCACATTTATATTTATAATGATGCAGATGGTGAGAAAGAGAGATAAAGCACGAAGGGTAATGTCGTGTACATTTATATTTATACTGATGCATACGGTTAGGAAGAGAGATAAAGCACGAAAGGTTATGCCATGCACATTTATATGATTCAATTGGTGAGGAAGAGTGATAAAGCGCGAAGGGTGATGTCGTACACATTTCTATTATTGAATGCAAGGCAAGGATTGAGATCCAAACCACGAAGGGTGATGCCATGCACTTTCTGTTGATGTGTTTATTTGTTGCTACCACTACAAGTGTTTTAATTGTTTTAATTCCTTTACTACCGTGATCCTTTATGTTGGAACTTACAGTGTCTTCGATATCTCGCCATAATTAAATATATACATTTTAATACCTCAAACATCAAATAATTGTTACATGTTTAATTCAATTAGTTTCTTAATTATATTACCTTAATCTGTTTGAGGTTGTATTTTACTTAAAAAGAAATTTCTACTAAGTTATAAGTTATTAACTCCCATGTTGAAGGTAGTAATTTAGTCTGTGCTGTATTTTAATTGAAGGGGTTACTTTCTTTACTCTAATGATTTCTAAAAACAACTTCAACTTCTCTCGCTGGTTTTCCTAATTAGTTTAGAAATTTGTAATTTACTTTATATTATATAAATGAGACTTCTTAAATATCTTGAGTGAATCTGTACAGACATTATGTATTTTATAGCATGTGGATCTTGTTGTTAAAAGTGAGATAGAAAAATATGTGGGCACATGTGGGTCGTCGCTGTGGAGATTAACGGTAACATGTTGCTGCATTCGCAGGCCTTGGAGTCACATTCGTTTATACTTACGTTCCATTGATTCTTTCTCGTTCTGGAGCAATGCTTTATTTATTTCGTATGACTACTCTTAGAAAGGTTTATGATTAATACCATCATTTTTTGGAAATTGTGATTTACTGAGAATTATTTAATTTGAAGTCAATAAATGTTAATGTTACTTCGGTAAATGTTAGGCTTACCTAGTTTAGAGACTAGGTACCATCACAACTCCTTTGGAGGGATTTTGGGTCATGACACTTCTCTCCCTGAATCATGTATAACAATGTTATATTTCTTCAATATTACTTAAATATATATATGTGACCCGTGCTCAAAGACTCCTATGGTACAATAATTATTGGGTGTACCTTTATGAGTAAATATTCTTACATATTATGTATAAGCTTTTATTTTTTTAGCTACCAAGGCGGAATTTGTTTGCATATCCAACAATATTCAACACTTACACGTATTCAATGTTTACTGATCCAACTAATCAAAATTCATATATGATACGTTAAGTAAGGGGTAAATCACTTTCTACCATTTCAAGCGAAAGATATTCCATTGTCAAGACTAAACATGAGACCGTCGATTAAGGACATAGAGATCCTAACTATTTCAATACAATGTCTATACCCCTCGGTGGTGTTGTATGTCATTCTTATTTGTAACAAATTTACAATGATGTTGTTAATTAAATTTTTAATGATTAATGCAAGTTGATTAAGTGCTTAATCTTTAATTAAGAAAGTGGTATGAAACACTTAATTAGGATTAAGTATCGGCAGTTGCGTCAATGCACCTAGCTATGATAATCATGAGAAGACTATACATGATTAAGTTGGTAACGTACAGATCCTCAAAGGACACGACAAACATGAAAGTACAAGGGGGTAAATTGTAAATATTTAAACTTAATCGCTTATCAATTGAATTAATTGAGTAGTCGACTAGATATAATAATTCACCAGATATAGTAACACGAAATAAATTGCAAAAAATAAATGCAGGGATTAAAGACACTAGGATTTTATACTGGTTCAGATTCAATATGAATCCTAGTCTAATCCCCTTGGGCTGCAAGTGAGTTCTCTTTTAGTAAATGTGTTTCTTCGAGTACAGTTGTAATGAATTTTCACATTGTATCTCTAGCACTCGTATTTGATACAATGTCTCACCAGTATTATGCTCTCTTTTCTTCTCTGACTTGTTACACAGTAGATATAAGTGAACTACAATATTTGCTTGTAATATAATAGTGATTTTTGGTTTGATAAAAGTATGTCAGACTAGGGTATAAAACGGGGTATAAATACTTTGATGGATAGGTGAGGCTTGACAACCTAAGATATTTGACCTTTGGAAAGAAATTGATTCTTTTAAAAAATAAGATAGCTAGCCGTTGCTTCTCCTTGATTTCCTACCTTTACCAGAAGTATGAATGAAGACTTGCTCCTTGATTGTTAGTTCTTCCAAAATTAGTCGCGTACCACTCTTCTCATAACTTCCGGGATGTTTCCCTTGATTTGTACCATAAGTTTAAGCTTGCTTGATTCTCTCCTTCACAGCTAGTCGTTTAGGCTTTGCTGATTGATTGGCTGATTGGATACCTTTCAGATTTGCGAGTCCGCTGATTGGATTCTTTTTAGATTTGCGAGTCCTTTCCTTAGTTGTCCATATTTGATGATTGTATAATAATTATTGTTGATTGATTTCTTTGATTATTCATCAGGATTGACTTCAGCAGTCTCGTGGTCTTCTTAACTTCTTGTAATTAATTTTCTGCACATGTATATTATTTTCATCATTAAAACTGGATTTAACAATCTCCTCGTTTTTTATGATGGAAAAATAATATAAAGAGATAAACACCAGTAGACTTCCCTGCCCCTTAATATATGCAATTGACTAGTCCATGATACTCCTCCTCAATGTGTGCATTCGACTAGTTGGTGACCAAGTCGACTTCTCCAGGTTGTACCGGTACTTGTACAAAGATATATACTCCCCCTCAATATATGCAGTCGACTCATCAGTGACCAAGTCGACTTCTCCATGCTATACTTGTACCTGTACAAAGATATATATTCGTTCTCCCTCTTTTTGTCATCAGCAAATAGGGAATGCGACGAGAGCTAAACATAATAGATAGCATTAAAACAGAGAATGTTGAAAACACAGCCCAAAGTGATTATCTAACAGCTAGGAACACAACTCACATAAGCATCTTAACAAAAATAGAAAATATCCAAAGGCTGAAAACACAGTCCAAAAACCAATAGAAAACAAAATGTCTTAAAACAACCACACTAGCGGCGTAGAAAATATGTAAGGGTGTTACAAATGGCCTCCTTCAACTGCTTGAACCTTGCATTTGAAGAGATGCTCATACCATCCAACCTGTCATGAATCTCCCGGAAAGCTTTGACATCATTCTCCCTAACTCTGAGAACAATAACTCTAATCTTGGACACGTCCGACCTTGTTTCCTTGAAAATAGCATGAATGTCACCACCAGTAGACTGAGTGGCTGTGAGAAGGTTCTTGATTTCAAAGAGTCGAAGGTCAATAGAACGAAGCTTTTCACCAAGCATAAAACAGTCAGGATTATGAGGAAGAACAGAGGGTGAAGGTTTAGGTTCTACAGATGCCCAAATTGCTTCATTCTCGCTCTTCTTAACCCAGGAACCCTTGATATTCACATAGCCCATACTATCAAAGGCTCTAGAATTGTAGGACTTGGATACAGTGATTAAGGGCTAATTGTACAGGAAAATTTGATAGGCTTCCAGAATATGAGAGTGATTGTCATGCCATAGATTAGACTGGTGGGATCTTTTGCACTCTCAAACATGAGATTGATAACCTAGGAGGAAAGCTTCATTTTGAGTTTTGTTGCGAGGTAATAGACAAAGAATGTATCTATTTGGGGGAAGGTTGAAAAGGAACCTGTACGGGTAAACAAGGTTGTTGCCACAATGTGGGCCAGAACTTGAGTTTCGAAACTTACATCACTGGGGCCTAATTTGTTTGGAAGAGGTTCAGAAGGACACTCAGCAATGCACAGTTTGGCTTGGTCAAAAGAAATTTTGAAGTCATCACGCCAGATGTTTTTAAATAGAGTAGGAAAACCAGAACAATGACACTGAAAAGTCAGTCAAATAAGGCACAATCAAGAACAATGCTCTTACCTAACACTAAAGATTCCGACCTACCAGGTTTACTAGAACGAAGATTTGCATAAAATATTTTTACCATAGGTTCATAAACCTTAGGCGGAGGAACAGAAAAGAACTTAACCCATCCTTGATAAACGAAAAAGTCTTTGACCTTACAATAAGGTCTTCCATGTCATCAAGATCGACAACCCTTCCATGAGCAATAGGCTTGTCTTTCAGAGCAAGAAAAAGATTCCTATTTGGGGAATCCTATAAGTTTAGATCAGATTCAACAGAGGTAGAGAAATTAACCTTTGATTTCTTTGGGGTGGAGGAAATAGGGGGCTTTTCCATAGGTCGCTTGCCTAAAGCCTTTTCTCCAAGAAGTGGTTTATGTTCAAAAAAATCTCCCTAAGATTAGGCGAAACTTTCAGAGCGATCAAACCCTAGGTCTACTTGTTCAGGGGGCGTAGAAGGGGGTTTCGCTTTAGAATAAGTGATCCTTTTGGCGGAAGCAGAAGGATTTTTAGAGTGTTTCGCCATTGTAGAGAAGGAGCTTGTTGGAACTATTGGAGAAGAAATGAAGATTAGAGTGATTGAAAGGTTTCTTTGCCTTAAGAAAAGGGTTTTGACGGCTGAGTACAAGAAACGAAATGTTGTCAGTTGATTGACATGATGATTGGTTTTCCAATTTCGAACTGCAATCTGATGTGAAAGAAGAGAAATGAGAGTGAAAACGAAGGCGTAATGAAAGCATGGGTAAAGGAAAATTATATCAGATAAAATTAACTAATCACAAAGGTCCTAAGAGTTTTTAGAAGTGCAAATAATTCCAATTAAATTTCTTAAAGTACAAAATATCTCTTCTAATAAAGGCTTAGTAAAAATATCAGCTAGTTGAGCAGAAGTTCCAACAAAAGATATTTCTAAGTCTCCCCTAAGAATATGATCTCTAATAAAATGATGCTTAATATCTATATGTTTTGCTCTAGAAAGATGGACATGATTTTTTGAAACACAAATAGCACTAGAGTTGTCCTACAAAATTTGTATAGGCTTAAACGAAAGTTCATAGTCACTCAACTGAAGAGACATCTACAGTAGTTATGTGCAACATTGTCCGATAGCAATATATTTAGCTTCTGTAATGGACAATGCAACTAATGCTTGCTTTTTTACTATTCTAGGATATTAACGCCTGTCCTAGTAATTGACATGTACCACTTGTGATTTTTCTATCATGTTTATCACCTGCAAGGTCAGCATCTGAAAAACCCTCCAATTTAAAAGAGTTAGAGTGAGGATACCTTATTCTATGAGATACAATTCCAATGAGATATCGAATGATTCTCTTTACAAGAGTCAAATGTGACTCTTTGGGAGCTGACTGAAATCTGGCACATTTGCAGACACTAAACATAATGTCTGGTCGTTTGTTGTCCGATACAATAGTGATCCACTCATTTCGTGATATTTAGTTTCATCAATAGGAGTACCCTGTTTATGTTTTTCTAGATTTGTATAAGGGCTCATTGGAGTGTCGATTGATTTTGCATTGCTCATACCAAATTTTTGAATCAGCTCTTTTGTGTATTGGTTTGACATATAAAGGTTCCTTCTTCAGATTGTTGAATTTGTAGCATGAGGAAGAATGTGAGTTCTTACATCATACTCATTTCAAATTCTCTTTGCATAAGATTTGAAAATTCCTTGCACAAAAGAGGGTTAGCACTACCAAATATAATATCATCAACATAAATTTGAATAATAAGGTTACCTTCTGATGATCGTTTAATGAATAGGGTAGTATCTATTTTACCTCTTGTAAAGTCATGATCAACAAGGAAGGTACTTATCCTATCATATAAGGCATGTGGAGCTTGTTTTAACCCATATAGTGCTTTAGTGAGCTTGTATACGTGGTATGGGAATTTTATATCTTCAATCCTTGGAGGTTGTTTCACAAGTAGTTCTTCTTCGATAAATCCATTCAAGAATGGCTTTTAACATCCATTAGAAATAGCCTGAATTCTTTAAAATATGCGTATGCCAGAAAAATTCGTATGGACTCCAAACGAGCTACTAGGGCAAACATTTCATCATAGTCGACTCATTCCCATTGTGAGTAGGCCTGAGCAACTAGTCTGGCTTTATTTCTTATGACCTTTCCATCCTCTTTTTTATTCCTAAATAGCCACTTTGTTTCGATTACAGACACAATATCAGGATTCGATATTAGTTTCTTCACTTGATTCTTGCTGAATTGATCTAACTTTTCCTGCATAGCTTGTACCCAGCTTGAATCTTTCAGTTCTTCCTCTATCTTTTTTGGCTCAATCTGAGATATCAAAGCGATGTTTGCTTTCTTTTTGAGAGCTACCTGATTTTCATTCCTTCATTTGGATCCCCCATAATGGATTTTTGAGGATATTCAGACTCCCTTCTCCATTCATTTGGAAGAACTACATTTATAGTCAACTCGATTTGTGGATCTGGTACATTGCTACTATCTCTACTAGTTGACTTGGTCGCGGCTGGTGTATTAGTCGACTCTTGTGATTCACCTTTGTCCTAAGCCTTGTGAGTTTGATCTTCATCACTTGAAGTAATTCATTTCTCGACCAAGGGATTATTTTAATCATATATAACATCTACAGATTCTTCCACACATAATATACGTTTATTACAGACTCTAAAAGATCTACTATTTAATGAGTAACCTAGAAAAATACCTTTGTCACTTCTTGGAACAAACTTTCCAAGATTATCCTTATCATTATTGTGAATAAAGCATTTGCTTCTGAATGGATGGAATTAACTGATATTTGGACGTTTACCGTTCCAAAGTTCATATAGAGTCTTCTTCAGTATTGGCCTTATGAGTCAATGGTTGAGGATATGACATGTTGTACTTAAACCTTCTGTCTAGAAATGGTTTGGCAATGACTGTTCTAGTAAATGGTTCTTTCCATATCTTGGAGGGTTCTGTTCTTTCTTTCCACAATCCTATTTTGTTGTGGTGAGCATGGTGCAGAGAAATTATGAGTGTATCCCTGATTATCACAAAAATCTTCAAATGCTCTGCTTTCAAATTCTCCTCCATGGTCACTCTGAATTGTTGAAATCAGATGCCCCCTTTATCTGTTAACCCTTTTTCAGAAAACTTCAAAATTTATTAATTCTTCATCCTTATGAGATAAGAAAATTACCTAAGTGAAACGTGAATAATCACCAACAATTAAAAAGGCATATCTTTTTCCTCCTATGCTAACAATTTTAGTAGGACCAAATAAATTTATATGAAGTAATTGCAAAGGTTTTGAGGTAGACACTATATCTTTATTTTTGAAAGAATTTCTGGTCTGCTGACCCATTTTACATGCATCGCAAATATGAGTTCTAAAAATTCTATTTTGGCAGACCCACAATTAATTCATGTTTGGACAGCTTTTCTATCAAATGCATGCTAGCATGACCAATTTTCCTATGCCATAGCCATGGATCATCAAACACAGAGGTTAAAAAAATATGACCATCTATCTTTGCAAAACCATCAATTATATAAACATTTCCATACCTTTTTCCAGGAAGAATTATCTTACCTAATTCATCTCAATAACACATCCTGTTTTCTTAATGTTTACCTCATATCCTGAGTCATAGAGTTGACTTATGCTCAAGAGAATTGAAGTTAAGGCCATCAACGAGATAAACTCCAGTAATTTCATTGTTATTGAAGGGTATTGTTCCACTGCCAACTATTTTTTCCCTTGGATCGATTTTTGGAATTTTTTTGAACAGGTTTTTGTCACTTGTCATATGACTGGAACACCATCTATCTAGATACCATTTTTCTTTGCAGCTTATTATGTGGTGTTCCTGCAAGACAAGATGATTAATATTCTTTTAGGTACCCAAACTTTCCTGGGTCCTGGAGGGTTAGAGTTACTAGGTTCAGGATTTTTTAGTTTCTGAACCCATCCTAACTCATTTGATTTACGAAAATGAAAAAAGGAATATTTATGCCCACGATACAGTAATTACACTTAAAATCTGACTGGCTTTTAGGCCTTCATTTGTATTGGAACTAGTCGACTTGGTTCTAGTTGGTTCCTTTCCAGTTGACTTGTATCTCATATGGTTTGACCTAACAGAATTGTGACTGGTGGATTTACGTATGCTATTGAGATGCATTTGCAAATCCTCAAACTCTTCTTGAAGTACTTCCTTTTTTTATTTCACATACTTCATGTTTGAGTTTCCCGTCTTTATCTTCCCTAGTGAGTCTTTTAAGCTCATTCATCATTTTTTAGACTCTTTCAAAGTTGAATCAAGGATATCCTGGAATTCATTACATCTTTCACATTCATAAGATCTTACTTTACTAGTTTCACCCTGTACCATGAAAACGTTTTCATTTTCGTCATCTGAAACCTCTTCTTCTGTCTAGCATCCTGAAGTTTTGTTCATTTCATTTTCCAGAATTGTCATGAAGCAGAGATTTGATATTTCTTCGTGGTCAGAGTCATCCTTATCGCTCCAGCATCTGAAGTATTTGTTCTTGTTGAAGCCTCTAGAGATCTTCCTCTTCAATTCTAGGCATTCAGCTTGAATATGCCCAAATTTTCCACATTCGTAGCATTTTCCATCATTCCTATCCTGTTTGTTGTATTACCTAGATCGTCTTGGTCGAATTCTTCCTTTCTTCGTATTCCTGTTTCTTCTCATTACTCCATCCATGCTTCTAGACGTCATTGCAATCTCTTCTTGCAGAGCTTCAAGATCATCGATTTCATTATCCGGCATTTCAGTAGAGGTTTTGAATGCTACTATTTTCTTTTTCTCCTCTTGGTTTGTCTTTTTGAGATGCGTCCTTTCAAAAGCAATCAGTTCTCATTGTAGTTCATCATAGGATAATTTGTTTAGGTTTTGAGATGCCTATGTGACTACTTTGGTCTGCCAAGTGGTTGGCAGACTTCTGAGAATTTTTTTGACTTGATCACCACTGATGTAGGGCTTGCCAAATGCCTTTAAGTCGTTAAATATTTTGCTATACATGGCAAACATCTCTTCAATGGATTTTCCCACTTTCATTGAGAAAAATTCGTAATCATGAACCATCATGTTTATATGTGTTTCCTTTACTTTGCCGATTCCCTCATAGGTAACCTCAAGTTTGTACCACATCTCTTTGATTGTGTCACAACTTGATATTCTCATATTCTTTACTACTTATAGAATTATGAAGCAGGTATCTCGCCTTGTTGTTCACTTGTACCACTTCCAGTTGCTCCTTTAAGTATAAATCAATTTCTTCAGGGTCAACAAGTGGTGGAGTGCTGGCTGGTAAATGGTAAGGGTAGTTTCCCTTTTTTATGACTCTCCAGACTTTGACGTCGTAAGCTTTAGCAAAGGTTTTCATTCGTACATTTCAGTGGGAGAAATATTGTCCATTGAAGTATGATGGTCGAACTTGTAAAGTTCCATCCTGAAAAAGGGCTCCTATGATAACTTGAATTGCCATGATCTTTTTTCACAAGCTGTTAAGCAAAAGTAAAATGTGAGCCTTGCATTGATACCAATTGAAAGTACCCGGAGGAGGGGGGTTGTAAATATTTAAACTTAATCACCTATCAATTGAATAATTAATTGAGTATTCGACTAGATATAATAATTCACCAGATATAGTAACAGGAAGTAGATTACAGAAAGTAAATGCAGGAATTAAAGGCACCAGAAATTTATACTAGTCCGGGTTCAATGTGAATCCTAGTCCAGTCCCCTTGGGTTGCAAGGGAGTTCTCTTTTAGTAAATGTGTTTCTCCGAGTAAATTTGTAGTGAATTTGCACATAGTTTCTCTAGCACTCATTTTTGATACAACGCCTCACCAGTGTTATGCTCTATTTTCTTCTCTGTTTTGTTACACAATAGATCTAAGTGAACTACAATATTTGTTTGCACTAGAAGAAAAAGGGTGATTTTTTATTTGATCAAAGTATGTCAGACTAGGTTTTAAACGGGGTATATATACTTTGATATATAGATGAGGCTTGACAACCCAAGATATTTGATCCTTGGAAAGAAGTTGATTCTTTCAAAGAATAACATAGCTAGTCATTGCTTCTCCTTGATTTCCTTCATTTACCATGAGTATGAATGAAGACTTGCTCCTTGATTGTTGGTTATTCCAAAATTAGTCGCGTACCACTCTTCTCATAACTTCCGGGATGCTGCCCGTGATTTGTGCCTTAAGTTTAGGCTTGCTTGATTCTCTCCATTGCAGTTAGTCGCTTAGTCTTTGCTTATTGATTGGCTGACTGGATACCTTTCAGATTTGCGAATCCGCTGCCTGGGTTCCTTTTGTGAGTCCTTTCCTTAGTTGTCCAGATTTGTTGATTGTATGGTAATCTTTAATGATTGATTTCTTTCCTTATTCATCAGGATTGACTCCAGCAGTCTTGTGGTCTTTTTAATATCTTGTAATTGATTTCCTGCACATGTATATTATTTGCATCATTAAAACTGGATCTAACAAAACATATTATGAAAATCTTTTGTAATTCAAGTACGTACTAATGACTTTTTCCCCGGGTGGCCGGATTGATTTTGTGGCCTAAAGCCAAACTTTATGAAGGGCCTTAAACTTTTTAAAAGAAAATTATTTATTTTTTTGAAGTCTATTTTTTTAACTTTTCTTAGATTTAAAGTAATTAATAATTTTATTACAATGAATAACACCTAATAAGTATTTCTCAGTTAACAATATAGCTAATCCATTTAATATTTCTTAAGACAATGTTGATGTTAGGTAAGGCTTTATCAGTTTTAATTTTGACGACTTCTTTCCATTAAAGTAATGGTAATAAGAGTTGATAATATTATTCCATAAGCAATATAGACACTTAGAAATGAATCAAATATTTATATTTTATTGAGTGTATTAATTAAACTGCTACTCCATCTTCTAATTATACTATTTTCCTCGATACTTTTAATTCGAAAAATAAATATAAACCATCAATATTGAATTAAATTATTATGCTTTAAATAATATTCAAGAATGAGATAATTTTTTTTTAAAATTTCATCATCTAGTGATCTTAGTTTTTACCGCTAAATAGAAAATCAAAAATATTTTCATATGCTTCAAATTATTCAAATCTATTTTGAAATGAAAAATAGCCTTGACTACTATGTGTTAGGTGTTTGTCCTGAATTTTACCATACATAGTTTTCCTATCTCTTGAAGAAAAAGGGCAATATAAATACCTTAATTGGGTTTTCATTTTTGTAAGAGAAAATTATAAATCTCCATTAGTTGACTAGTCCTTTTTCTTAGAAGATAAATATTTGGACTTCTATAAATTGAGGATCCTTCCTTTTGATTCAGTAGCATCCACAATGTAGCTATATGGAATTTGAGAGTTGTGTTTAGGGAAAGAACTTTACAGGACAAGTGTTAGTGTGTCACTTGTATTCGCCTCTTCGTGACGTTGTTCTCTCGATATTTTGTACTCTATTTTAATATGGTGGATTGCTTATCTCCGTACGTGGATATATGTCAATTGATCGAATCACATTATATATTTGTGTCTATTTTGGTATATTTCTCTTATGTCGTTTTATTTTGTCGTCGTTCAAGTGTTGCTTCACTAGCTTCCGCATGATTATAATAGTAATCAACTCTAAAGGGCTCTTTGAAAGATTTTGGCATTTCTTTATAAACATTTTCATCAAATTGTCACTTTCTATATATCACACGTTTCTTACAAAATTCAAGTTTGATATTCATTTCAAATGCAACTTTCTTGGAAGAAATTATAGCAGTTGCTAACTTCTTCTCTATATTTATTAAAGAAATAAATCAAGCTCTTTTCAATTCACAATATTTTTAAAACGTATACATATTCTATTAGATATAACAAAAAATGAGTTCCCCACAAATATAAGACTTAAAACAATTACTTTAGTTGCTCTATGAAAGACCCCTGCGTTTTCCGTATCAATGATTGTCGCTGTGTGAAATTTCCTTGTTTATTTCATGAAAGTTCACCCCCTATGTCTGATGATCGATCAGATTTGTCTCTTCTGCTGGTCAAATCCATTGGAATTGAAATGTTTGTTTTTTTAAGATCATATCGATCGATCGATTCCAGGCTTTTGAAGGACCATCAGTCGAATTGTTATCGATACTTATCATCATCATCTTCTTCAAATAAAATCTTACTACAATTTGACTAGATGTTAGCGTTGAGCGTTCAAATCAATCCCCCTTTAATTGTGGAAATTGTGATGACGCAGAAGATTCATGTTTTGTGGGCTAAAGGGCATTTCACGTACGCATGCAGAGTTAATGATATTGATGGGTATAATTTATTCATATATTTTTATATGTTAAATATTAAAGATTTTAAATAAAATATGAATAAATACATATTCGATTATCCTATATTTTCTAATAATTTTTGCGGAGCAAAGTTGAATTGAAGAAAAAGTATTACAAGCAAAACAAGGAAGAAAAAGAGCAATGCGCGTGGTAAACAAGAGTGAATCAAAATTTGAAGTCATAACATGAAGTCTTGAATTTACAACATCAACTTTTAAAGTCACAACTTCAAGTCTTAAAGTTACAACATTGACTTTTGAAGTCACAACTTCAAGACTTAATCTTACATTTTCTATAAATAGACACTCATAATGTATTGTGAATAGAATCGTACGGGAGAAAACTAATCTTTTGTCTCTCTCTTTGTCTTTAGTATTTGCTACTAGTTGTCTTTCTTTTAGAAGAATAATATTTCTTCATAATTTTTTTTATTCCTGAATTATTTTTTCTTACTTCATAATGGAGTAATCTTTTTTTGTTGGGATAGTTAATGAAACTTGATATATATATTATAATACTATCTCAGTTTTAATACATTTTTAGTCTGGAACTTTCTATTTATATTTTATATTGTGCTGTAATAATAGTTTTTCACTAATCATTGTTATCATTTCTATATTTTATCTTTAAGTTACTCTTATATTAATTTTGTGATTCTCACGGAACAAAATTAATATATAGTAACTATTGAATAAAGTAGTGAAGGGAGAGTAATTATTAGTAAGCTATTATTAAAAGTCTGTAATATTGCTTGCCTCAATTTTAATTCTCACAGAGGAATTATAGTCGCAAGAGTATTGATTTAGTAAAAATATTCTCACGAAGTTTTAACTATCTTTAGCACAATTCATACCAGAAGATATTTCCAGTTAAGTGTCACCAGTTTTAACTCAATTAATTATATAACCTTACGGAGTGTTATTAATTGACTAATTCTTAGTGAGATAAGATATAGTTGTATTAGCAATAAGCAATTATCCTTTTGAGAAATACATGTAGAAAGTGAGATTTTATTATAATATATTATCAAGTGAATTTGACGATTCCCAACTCTTTTAAATTACAAATCTTTTGAAAGTTGTTTAATTTTGTTAAGTATTTAATAAGTAGTAATTCCATTAACTTTTCATCAATATGATTCTCTCAAATAGTAATTGAAATATTGAAAGTCTGTAGTATAGACATTTTAATCCCTGAGAAACAACATCATAAACTATATTAGAATTTAATAAAGGACGACAGAAAAATCCTATGCACATTAACCTCGTCAAATAAGATCCGATAGATGTTGTACAAATTTCTTACACTAAAGTTGTAGATTACTTAAACTCATCTATTTTCTTTCTCTTTTTTTGTAAAAAGAAACAACAGAATGGATTTCCGCTTTTCCATAAAATAAAAGGAATTAGAAAAGTGTAAATCACTATCACTAAAATGATAAAAATTCATTTTCCCTTGACCAAATCGACCTCTGAAAATAGAGTCAATTCGGAGGAGTCTAATACATAAGCACGAGGATATTTAAAGTAAATTCATGAACATAAATCACAAGTCAGGTGGTTTTACTTAGAAAAATGAGATGATTAACATAATCAGATTATAACTTAGTTTTTTTCTGCAATAACTTTGTCAGAAAAGTTGATTTATACTAATCACGTTAAGGTAGAATCTCATATTTGTGTAAACAAAACTACATATACGTGGTGATATAAAAATTAGAAGAAAGAACAATTTAGCACAGAAAAGGTGTATCCAAAAAATGGATAAAACGAGAATATATATTAAATAGGAGCTTAAAGAAACTCTCGAATTTCTAAATTGGGTTAATGTTTGGCGATAAATTGGAAATTTGTGACGCTATGATTCTCAGAAGGAATATAATTAAGGTATGGATTCTTTGTATACGTTGAAATTCTAATCCACTACCTACTTATTGCAATATTCATTTTGTATCACAACTGCAATCTGTTACTTTCTATTGGGTGCCAAGAAATTCCAACTGTCACAGGTCAAGGATTGTGACAAGAGGTCTCGAGTTCGAATTTTTAGAATTAAAAAATAATGCTAGGTAAACTTTTTCTTTAATGGCCTTGGGTAATGCAAAGTCGCAATGCGAACCCAAAAAAATATCAGTTTGATACAATATCTTGATATGGAGTATTTGGCTTTTGCTTTTATGTTAAGAAATGCTATTCTACCCAAGTACCCAACTAAGAATCAATGTGTCTAATACAACTGTTTAATTACAGTAATTAATTCTTGAAATGTTCATGTGAGTCCATCAATTAATGTCATTCTATAATATAAAGTAAATTTCTACTACTTTTTATAAAGTTAATGTTAATTTTAGTACATTGAGTTTGATTAGTACAATCGGACGAACTATTTATGTCATTTTAAACTACCTTAAGCAAATGAAAATGATTTTCCTAAGCTTGCATCAGCAAGTTATTTGATTCTTTAATTTACTATTTATAGTAACTCCTATATTCGCCCATTTCGACTCCGACGTATGACATTACTTTTCCGACGGATCACCGGCTCCGGGATGTTGTATTGATGGTCCCACATCAAAGGTGGACCCCAAAAACCCCCATTGAGTGTGGCAACAGCATATACCACTAAACTCAACTTTCTATCACCTACCACTAAAATGAAAGATGTAACTATAGTAACAACTAGGGGTGTGCATTCGATTTATCGATTCGATTTTGACCCTTATCGATAATTACTTATCAATTATCGATTTTTACATATGCTTATCGTTATCGTTTCAATAAGGTTTCGATTTTTTCGATTTCGATTTATCGATTTTGGAGGCTTATCGATTCGATTTATCGATAACACCAATAAAGCACCCTTTCCGTTTTAGTCCATACCGAAGAATATTACACTATATATTTCAAGACAATAATTGTAAACTTCTCATTTTACTCTTAATAACATACTTTTATAACATATAGCGTCACAGAGATCGTAAATTCACAAATTCAGATACATATAACTTTACACACGTCAGTTTACCTCAATGCTTTTTAGAGATACAGCATCATCGAAATGAGAAGGGATTTTCCCAAGATGCTTACATTTCGTTAAAACCAAATGTTCAAGCTTAGAAAAAGCATCATAAGAGAGACCATTGTAAAGGGTAGTCATATTATTATAGAAGAAAAAATTGCATACAGATTCAAATTGAACCTCCTTTCTTGCCTTTAGCTCCACCACTGGTCCCTAATAATCATTAATTTCTACATATAGATTCATTATTTCGCAGAATCATTTAATTCATTTTCCTTCTCTACACTATTGAAACACGAAAGCATAAGCACTTGCAATAAGGTGAAATGAAACTCTAAAGTGTCTAGAGGAAGTTTTATCGCGAAAATGTTACAGAGGGAAGTTTTTGTCAGAGCAGATAAAACCCATGTAACAAATAACATGAATTACTCGGATAATAACATAAATCTTACTCCTATTTAACAAGTAGTAGTCACATTCTAGCACAATGTTGCTTTACCTGGGTGGACAGTGATAGTTTCATAGTCAATGCCATCAGGCACAATAGTATCGTTGTATCTATAAGGACCTTTTCCATTAATTAAAACACTATCTGGCTTTCTCAGATCTTTCCCGGCAAGAAGTGTGTTCCTCAAAGCCTACATCAATCCAGATAGAAGCAAAAAGTACACATTACAAACTAAAACTATACAAATACTTTTAACTTCAACAAAAGCTTTACTCAGCAGCTACAAGGGGTAGCTAACCAAGAGAAGGGCACAAATCTGTTTTGCTATTTGAAGAATAAATCTTGTACTATAAAAGAAAAAATTGCAGATATGAGAGGATGACAATTAAAAAACCTTCACAACAGCCATGAAATTGGAGGGAGAATTAGACAGATTAAGAACGACATCAACCATTATATTCAGTCGTCAAAATTTAAAAGTCTAAATAGAACCGAAACAAATTGGGGAAAAAAAGAAATTGGCGAAAAATGACGATAAAGCTGACCTGAAATATGAGGAAGCTTACCTGAAATATGAGGAAGACGAAGAACCGAAGAAGATCGAAGAAGAAGCTGCGCAGCGCAGGCAGGGTTACTGGGTTAGGGTTAGGCTTCGGTATATTGTAATTGTATAGCAGTATATATATATATGCGAAGGGTTAGGTTAGGCAAGCAGCGAAGAGCTAAGAATAGGGTAGTCATATTATTATAAAATAAGGGTATATTAGTCTTTGTAATATATCTTATCGATTTATCGATAAACCGATAAACCGAATGGCCAAAATCGAAATCGAATCGATAAACCGATAAGGAAAATTTTTTGAAATCGAAATCGAATCGATAAACCGATAAACCGATAACAAATAATCGATTCGATTTATCGATAAACCGATTCGAATGCACACCCCTAGTAACAACGTTAACAATTATTCTCATCTATTCATTCCAATCAGTTCGGTAGCTTTCGCTTATAACTGTCAGTGTGACAAATTTTGTGATCGGGGCGGAGCTAGTGTTTAGATTTGCGGCTTAGAGTTTTGGTCGAATTAATAGCTTTGGTCCAAATTAATTTTTTATATATATAATCTTAACAAATTATTGAGTATATATAAATTATTAATTGAAAACTCATTAATTAAAATGATTAAAATGTAAAACTCATAAGCTTCAAACCCTCTATTTTTGAGTAAATGGGACAACAATAAAAAAAAATTTAATTAAAATATTAATCACTACTTAGTTTAATATAGACACACGCACACTTCATCTAAATCCATAAGCGGACCCCACTAGCAATATTAAAACAGATCAGAATATTCAATTAGATTCAATTGCAATAGATAGTTAGTGCAAATTACACTCACGTGTGTGTGAGAGATTCTCACACGCTTGAAACTCTAACGTAATACTATATTCTCTATGCTTTTTAATCTATTCCTTCTATTTGGATATAATAGAGACGTCCTTTTGTGCCTTGGCTCATGTTGTCTATAAATATGTTGCATGTCTCACTTCTTTTCCTTAGGAAAAACACAAATCTCCTCTTATTAAAGTGTTTTCCTCGCTTTTCACTTGATCAGTTCTTTATTCTCTTCTGTTAAAGACTCAAAACATTTATCTTAAATAATTACAAAAAAGATAATGGAAGGAAAAGGAGAATGTGGTTGCAGTTTTTTTCAAAGGGCTAAGCCATATATAGCGATGATTTCCTTGCAATTCGGGTATGCAGGAATGAATATTATTACAAAAGTTTCTCTTAATAGAGGAATGAGTCATTATGTTCTGGTTGTCTATAGGCATGCTTTTGCTACTACAGTTATTGCTCCCTTTGCTCTTATTCTTGAAAGGTAAATTATACATAAAAATAAGAAATTTGAAGCTTTTGATACGTGCAAGTCTTGAAAGAGTATAGCAAAAACTGATAAGTATTTATTTATGTTTACAGAAAAATTAGGCCAAAGATGTCACTCATGATGTTCACACAAATATTTGTATTGGGTCTTTTGGGGCCTGTGATTGATCAAAATTTTTACTATGCTGGACTCAAATATACATCCCCAACATTTTCTTGTGCTATGAGCAACATGCTTCCTGCTATGACATTTGTCATGGCAGTGATCTGCAGGTATACATAATTAATATATATATATATATATATATATTATTTTTTCTTCTTTCTTTACCTCTTCAAGCTTTGGACTTATTGATAAGGTTTATTTTTAGGATGGAGAAAGTTGACATGAAGAAAGTTAGATGCCAAGCAAAAGTGTTGGGAACAATAGTAACAGTAGCTGGTGCCATGTTAATGACATTGTACAAAGGCCATGTTGTTAACTTGTTATGGTCAAATCACACTAGTATTAATTCTAGTGTACAAGAAACCAGTGGAGCTAATTCTGGTAAAGATTGGTTTAATGGTTCAATTCTCCTCATTTTTGCAACTCTAGCTTGGGCTTCTTTCTTCATTCTTCAGGTGTGTAATAGTATACTTATATATACTTAATTCCCATTTTTTCATTCTCTTTTCAACAATTTCCAATAAAAATATTTTTTATTTTTGGTTTCTAAATGGTGATTTAATATTTGTGCAGAATATCACACTGAGGAAATACACAGCTCCACTTTCTCTAACTGCACTTGTTTGCTTAATGGGAACCTTACAATCTATTGCTGTCACATTTATAATAGAGCACAAGCCTTCTGTTTGGACTATTGGTTTTGACATGAATTTATTAGCTGCTGCCTATGCAGTAAGTTTAATTTCTTTCCTTTTAATTTGCACTACTATTGGTTTTGTCAAAATAATATATAAGAATTAGTGATGAATAAAAAAAAATTTAATTTTCAGGGAATAGTATCATCAAGTATAGCATACTATGTACAAGGTGTTGTAATGGAGAAAAGAGGACCTGTTTTTGTGACTGCTTTTAGTCCTTTAATGATGATTATTGTTGCTATTATGGGCTCTTTCATCCTTGCTGAAAAAATCTATATTGGAGGGTAATTTTAATATCTCTCAACATCTTACCTTTCCTATGTTTTTTTCCTTAATCTGATATAAACTAAAATCTTTATTTGTTTATTTTTGGTTCAGAGTTCTTGGTGCAGTGCTGATAGTGGCAGGGCTATACTCAGTTCTATGGGGAAAATACAAGGAGTACAAAGAGAAAGAAATTGAGGAGGCAATAATTCCTGATGCAAATAATCAAATGATGATTTTTGTAGATAATGAAGCAATTAATGATATAGAAATGCAAAAAAGAAGTGATGTAAACAAATCCAAACTCCAATTAATTAATGTACAAATGCCACAGCCCCCCATGTTAGCTAGGGAAGAACCAAAAGCTTAATTTTTGGTTGAGAAAAGGAAAAAAGAACAAAAGAAAGATGGGCATTTTTGCCTTTTACATTTAACTTTTTTTCCTTTTTTTTCTTCTGGGGAGGTAGTTTGAGTTTTTTTTTTAAAATCTTTTAGGTGCTTGGTAAATTACAAAGACTCTATGTAACTTTTGGTGCAATCTAGTAATATATTTTGTATATTTTTTTGTTGGACAATATTGAAATAGCATGAAAATAATGCTATTTTGTACGTAACTCAATGATTATCAAAAATCTTTCATATGTGTTGCCAATTAACTTACTGACGTCCGATTCATATTCCACTCAGTTAGTGGCTGACTGCCTGACCCTATGAGTTTATATCTAGGACGATCATCTTATAATATAAGAATTTTTTCTTTTAGCAAGCCCTTAACATGATTGCCTAGGCATTTTAATTATTCGAAACTAAAATAGAATTTTCTATTTAAATAAATTAAAGTTGGTAACTGGATATGTAGCTAATAACAAGAAGTTGTACTTATAAAGCCTATAGTAGATTGATATGCGAATAATTATACTGTTACTTATTGGAATTACGACTTAAATAGCAAATTTTAAGCTACACTTTTTTGTTATTATAATTTTTTAGCTTTGTGGACTCAATAAGTGTAAGCCAACAGAATATAGTGGATGAGGTCTGGCATGGAGCTTTAAGCTTTTTACATACAGGTTATAGGTATATGTATAGCCTGTCGACCACGTCTATATATTGCAATTCGGTTCATGTCTGGTTTTAATTTGATTCATTATTGGCGGAAAAACAAAAACTCTTATTTAAACCTAGCTAGAGTTTTTGGTGAACACGAGAGCGATAAAAATTCAATATGAATTTATAACTAGTAATTCGTACATCCATTAACAACGAATGCAGAATGCTATATTCTTATTGTTAAGAAAATTGATCGAGATTTATGGTGTGTTTGGTACCACGAAAAATGTTTCTATGAAAAATGCAGAATGCTTTATGAAAAATGAGTAGTTTTATCAGTTATTTTTCGTTGTTTGATTGGTGAGCGAAAAACTTTTTCTGAAAAATATTTTTTACTGTTTCGTTCGAATGTAGAAAATATTTTTTTAGGAAAATATTATTTTATGCTACTCTCCTCACCCCTTCCCTCCCCCCCACTTCCCCCCAAGTCCCCATGTTTCCTTGCTCGCCCCCCTCCCCCCGAAATATATAATGTTTTCAGAACTATATTTTCTTCAATGAATTTAGTTATTCATCTAATAATACACATAAACCCTAAGGAACTAATGTGCTGTTTAATTTTTTAATAATAAATAATGTTAAAATTTGTGCTCCATAATTAAAAGAAGATATTCATTTTTGAGTGAAAATGTACTCTTTCTGCAACATGAAAAAGCACTTATTTTATTGAAATAAAAGAAAATACTTTTTCTATGTCATGAAAAGAATATATACTCATTTTGTTGATATAAAAATATACTTTTTTTCTATCATGAAAAGTAAATATATTTTTGTTGAAATGATGTAAAATACTTTTTCTATGTAAAGAAAGTACTTTTTTTGTTGAAATGAAAAAAAAAATACTCGTTTATTCAAATGCAAAAATAAAAAAAATTCTATAACATAAAAGAAAGTACAACAACAACAACCCAATACGATATTAGTCTCACCAGTGTGCCTGAGAGGATAGTGTGTATGCAGACCTTACCTTTACTCTGAGATAGAGAGGTTGTTTCCGATAGACTTTGGTATCCCTCCCGGCAAGAACTACACACTTTTCTTTTGGGGTGACTCGAACTCACAACCTCTTAGTTAGAAGCGGAGGGCGCTCATCACTAGAGCAACCTACTAGATCACTACTAAAAATGAAAGCACTATTAATAATATTTTTATTTAGGGTGAGAGTGAGAGGTGGCATGGGTAGGCAGGAGTTGCGGCGAGTTGGCGTTGGGTGGGTGGGTGGGGAGATTGGGGTTGTGGGGATGTGAAATAGGGTGAGGAAGGTTGAGAAGGAATTGTGGAAAATATTTTCTCTTCTCTTGATAGGGAAAACATTTTCCTTTAATTAGAGAAAAATAAGTTAACGAGGAAAATATTTTCCAAAATCTTTAAGCCAACTAAATACGAGAAAAATTGGAAAATATTTTCTTAAATTTTTCTTCCTTCGTACCAAACACACCCTTAGAGAAAGAGAAAGAAGAATTACACTATTCAATTGACCTAAAGAAAAGAGCGAAATTTAAATTTAATAAAATCTTCATAAATGGTACGTATAAAGAGAACACTGATAGGAGACACAGAGAAATTTTCCATAACTTTGAATTTACTCAAAGGATAAATATTGGGTCCACATATACATGTTTACTAATAAGATCTTTTCCTATAATTAATCATAAGTTACACAGATCAAATACGTTTTTTCTTTTCAGAAACTTTTTTATACGAAATATCTCTCCACAAAGCTGACCAAAAGTTTAGATTTTCACCTGAAAAATCAATAGCTGAACAAATGAACTAACAACATAGCAAAAGTCGAAACAACCAGATTAGGCTTGAGGAAGTAGAATATTCCCAGATTAAATTGATGATTCATCTTAATCTGATCGAGAATTTTAAAAAGTAAAATATGTCTCCTTATTCTCCCAATCTTCATTTCTAATTCAGTATCAATTAGAAATTAAATGGAATAAATGCTGGAATTTTCATATGCAATGGTGGCTGGAATACCTAGTGAGCAAAAGTATGAAAGTATCTCTCTCTGTATATTAATGATATGCCCAACATATCTTTCTTATTGCACCTAAAATTTAGATTCAGATTCCCAACTTCCATTCGAATTACTATCAAATTAAAATGGTACATTTGCTTATGTCAGTTGTGTTAAATTCAGATTATATTCATATTCTCTCTGACAAGTTATTGGGATGATATCTTACTTATCTAGCTAGAATATATTATTAATCAACCATTGTTATAATTTTTACTTATTTTAATATGTAACAAATATTGTGAATTTTCTCTCTCTATATATATATGTGTTGGGGGGGGGGGGGGGTTACACTTCTTCTAGATGTTAGTTTTGATTTCCAAATATGTAAATCTCCCAAACCCATCCAGATTAAAAGTAGACTCTTTCGATTTGTCGTCATCAAATTAGTTCTTAAAATAAAATCTGATTCTAATTCTAAAGAATTGTTTTGGATTAGTTTGAGCTCACAGAATCATATCATATTTCTCCCACACTTTGCATAGAATCTAATAAAGAGATCGGGAAGAGGACAAAAAAGGAGCTAAAAAAAATCGGTTAATCCATTTAACTGCACCATGATGTTATGCATATTAATAAAATATTATATTTCATATCATTGTATTTACTTTCCTAAACTTGAAAACAGAATATTTTATGAGACTTCACTCGGAAAACGAATATATAGAAAATCCACATACATTTGGCTGCTGAGGAAATGGATCATAGAATAGAATATATACCAAACATAATGCATTCATGAAAAATCAAATATATCACCACCTGTGAAATTAAGCTATGCAATCAGATTTGCTGTGCCTTTCGTAGTGAAGAAGAAATTGTGCAAGAGAAGAAGGAAAGCGATTTCATTGAATTTGTAAAATTAGCTGATAAACAGCTTATATACACATTTCTCACATCTCACACATGTTCACTTCACGTAAGTATCAACTAATTAATAACTAACTAGTAACAGCTAATTATGCTAGCTAATTCCAGCTAATTACGGTTAGTGCTAATGACTAATACTCTGCTCTGCTATGCTTCTGCCTCTCTCCATTTTATTAATTACTCTCCCTCAAGCTGGAGGGGTGAAAGACTAGAAGAAGATGATGTTGACTAACTCTTAATTTTTTTGTGAGGAGATCTGCAAGTTGAGATTGTGTGGCAATATAGTTGGTCTCAATAACCTTTCCTTCATCTTTTCTCGAATGAAATGATAATCAATTTCAGTAGGCTTGGTACTCTCATGAAAACTGAGGTTTGCTGCAATCTGGATGACTGTTTTGCTCTCATGGCTAAGTTGAATTGGTTTAGAAATTGTCACACCTAAGTCTTGCAGTAACCCAACTAGCCATACATTCTGTACCATACTAGCTCCTATACTTCAATATTCAGCTTTACTGAGCTTCGACTGACTATGTGTTGCTTCTTTATCTTTCATGAGATTAGAGAATCACCAAGCTTAATTACATATCCTGGATCGTCTAGTATTGGGCAAGCTGCCCAATCAAAGTCGCAATAGATAGTCAATTGAGTGGGTGGCTTGCGACTAAGAAAATTCCCTAAACTAGGGACGCTTTTAATGTATCTCACCACCCTCAAGGATGCTTCCCAGTGTGATCTCTTAGGCTACTACATGTATTGACCAAGGACCTGAACATGGAAGCAAATGTTTGGGCATGTCATAGTAAGATAGATCAGCTTACCAACCCATTTTTGATAACTTAACATATCTTCATACGCAATATCATTAGTTATTCCAGTTAATCTTTCAAACTAAGCAGTCATGAGTCTTGTATTTGCTTCAATTGGTGTCGAAGCTGGTTTTGCACCACTAAGTCCCACATTTGAGATCAGTTCTAAAGCATACTTTCTCTGATTGAGAAGTATGCCTTGTTTTGATATCAACACTTCAATTCCTACGAAATACCTGAGTTCTCCAAGATCCTTGCCTTTGAAATTGTTATGCAGAGTCTATTTAGCTTCTTCAATGAGCTGCTTACTGTTCCGAGTAATAAGAAGATTATCAACATAGATTAAAATGATCACTATATTGTCTCATTTCCTTCTAGTGAATAATGAGTAATCATGGGGATTTGACAGTATCCTGCTTGCACCAAAATAGAAAGGAGATTGATATTCCATTATCTTGAAGCTTGTTTGGGACTATACAATGATTTTAAGAGCTTGCACACCCTATAGTCCCGCTACCTGTGAAAGCCTTGAGGCAAATCCATATAGACCTTCATATAAATTCCCTTGAAAAAAAGGCATTATTGACATCTATTTGGTACAAGAACCAGTTCCTTGAGGCTCCTACACTGATGACTGTTCTGATTGTGACCATTCTTACAACGGGAGAGAAGGTTTCATGATAGTCTAAACCTCTCTTTAGGTGTATCTCTTTGCTGCTAGTCGTGCCTTGTACTTTTCAATCTTACAATTTGCTTTTTATTTAATCTTATAAATCCACTTTGAGCCTATAGGCTTCTTTCCATCAGGAAATGGAACTAACTCCCATGTTTTGTTTCCTTCTAGTGCATTGATCTTCTGTTGCATAGCTAGAATCTAATTGTGATCTTGAGATGATTCCTTGAATGACTTAGGCTCAGTTGATATAGGGAAAGATCCTAAGTAAGCTTGATAATTAAGATTGAGATGAGTATAGCTGACATAGTTAGATATAGGATAGCAGCAGTGGGCCTTTGATTTTCCAGCAGTGATATAATGACGGAGCCAAATTGATGGTTTGATTGTTCTGCTTGGCTTATCATAAGCAGCAACATCTTCTTCATGTTGTTAAGCTGCTTCAATTTTTAATTCCATTGGTTGTGGCTCAGCTTGATCTGATCGAAGAGTGGCAGGAGTTTCAAGTTCTTGCTGGTCATCTATCCCAAAGTCAAATGCTGGTGCAGGAACTGGTGAACTGTCCACTGCAGTAGCAGTGTTTGTTAATCCGAGAATTGATTCTGCAGGTTCAAGTTGTGGTTCTGCACTCTATTGATGTCAATCATGAGCCCCTCCAGTAGGTAGCAGAATAACACCAACATCTGCAATGTCTTTAAACAAGAAAAAATCACTTAAATCTTCTGCAGTTTTAGTTTTAAAAGGAAATAGGGATTCTTTGAACTGAACATCCCTGCTAATGACATTTTATGATCTTCAAGGTCATATAACTTGCAACCTTTTGCGTTTTTGAATACCCCATAAAGACTGTCTTCTTGGCCCTTGATGTGAACTTATCAACTCTAGGTAACCTGCTAGCATAGCAGAGACACCTTAAAACTCTTAGATGAGATAGTTGTGGCAGCTTCCATGCAGCAGCTCAAAAGGTGTCTTTCCTTGAAACACCATGGATGGCAGTCGATTGATCAGATATACAATAATCCTTACACAGTCTCCCCAAAATTTTATAGGTATTGAACTCTGAAATGCCAAAGCTCTAGCTACCTGTAGTATATATATGTGCTTTCTCTCCACAGTTCCATTTTGTTGTGGAGTGTATGGACATCTGATGTAATGAATTATTCCATAAGAAGGTAAATGTTCATTACACTTTGAGTTAGAGAATCACTACCATTATATGGTCTAAGGATCTTAACAGTTTTATCAAACTGATTCTTTATTAAGGCAAAGAAGTTCTTCAATACTACAATCACTTCACATTTAGATTGAATCAGACATATCCAAGTGTATCTATGAGCATGTGATTTTTGCCTAGCCTAAATTACTCCTATAGAATTCTTATAAGTAGGATTTTTCATTATTTACGTGACTTTTAGAATTTAATTGCATAATTGTGTGTTTGTTTGCATTTCAAGTGCATTTTAATCGATATAATTCAGAAAATGCCAAAAATAGTACATTTGCATTTAGGATACTATTCTTTAATATTTTAGGTTCATTAATTAGTTAATATAAAAAACGGAAGAAAATAACCAAAACAAAAGTCCTCTTTGCATTTTTACTTTTTAATTTTTTGAGTTTTCCTTAAATTTTCTTTTAAATTGGGGTTTAATTAATTTTTTAAATTAATTAGTTTAGTTCTGGATTTTAAATTAGGTCTTTGCTCATTTTTATTTTGTATATAACAAAATAAAAAATAATAATAAAATATAAAATAAATAAAAGAAAAGGAAAGAAATTGAAAGTAATAGGGTCTTAATTAAAAGACCCAATTTGGGCCATTTCTTTAAGTAAATCAGCAGCCCATATGACCCAATCCCACATCAAACCTGGTCCAACCCAGGATCCACACCCGGTCCAGCCCCACCTCTCAAAACGACGACGTTTGGGAGACTTTCAATCAGGACCGTCCATTCTTGTTGATCAAACGGTGATGAAGCCAGGGTATGATGCATGTATTATGGTCCCAAACACTCCCCCACCCCCAAAAGAGACCTGGTACCTTGTCTCACTACAAACCCTAATCCCACCGCCCCTTCGTCGTCTTCCGCCAGCCAAAAATCGCCCCTGCCGGCGGTGATGCTCCGATGACCCCCAAAACTACAACACCCCACCTCCTCTACCTCCTCTGTCTAATCTATAAATCCCATCTTTCGAATATCAACCAATCTCGTCGAATATTTGTTTGAAGCAGCGGTGGCACCTGCACCAAACAACCTCAAAATAACACCATAGGCTCTCATAACCTCCCTCATCCCATGTCTGTAAGTCTTATGCCTTAAATACATGCTGAGTCCCTTGAATATTAAATTAAAAAAAATTTAGCCGAGTGTAATCACCACCAAACCACCCAAAACATAACACCTCATGGTCCCTTCATCTCTCCCACCTTGAAACCACCGTCAGAATCCCTCAATTGTCTCCGCAACTCCTCAAATCTGAAGCTAGGGTTCGGGAATGATGCATGAAGACCCCTAGGATTCGAACTAAAGGATTTAAGTTAAGTTTCCTAATTGCTTTTGTTAATTTTTCTTCGCCTCACAATTTTTTTAGTTAATTTGAGTCTAGATAAGGTTACATTTGAAATTGCAAACTGGATTCCATTAGTTTTAGTCAAGTTAGTTTCAATCTGTTAGTTTATGTTCTTCATGAGTTTCAATTGATTTGGTTTCAAGTGGTGATAGGCTCTTACAGTTGAATTGATATCCTTGTAAAATCCTTAAGTTTAATCAGTTTTAATTCAAATAGTGTTAATCTGCCATGTTTAATTCCTGATTCGAACTGGTTGTATGGTTTGCTACTGATTATTTTTGGTTTTTCTTTTAGAGTTACAGATTTAATTTGTTCTCGAATGATTCCATGTTTGATGTTGATTTAATTTGTTCTCGAATGATTTCTTTTCTAGTCTTGATTGATTAGTTTAATTGTTTGATTTTCTATTATTTTTAGGAATGGTTTGGATATATCTGAATACTCTAGCCTTAGTTTGCCTAACCATGGTCAGTTCTGACCTAGTTTAAAACGCTTAGGGTTGATTGACCTAGAATAGTGAATACTAGGGTAATTCAGGGGTGCTTTGGTATTTTAAATAGGGAATCTTGCAGTAACCAATTTGGAACCCACTAGAACATTCCAGATGGGGTTTTAATTTGAAATTCAGGATTTAGATAGTCTAACTTGAGTAACAAGCAAAAATTCTAGGGACTAAATGGTTGAAAACTGAGGGACATAGGGTGTAAAGTTAGATCTGAAGGTTGCCCTAAATCCTTGCATATAAAAAGCACATTCCAACCTTGCCTTAGAGAGAGATATATTTTTAGGAGTACAGATGCTCTGAAAATTAGAAGTCAGGAATTAAAATGCTCAAATCATAAGATTTAACTATTCTATTAAAAAATTGAAAAAAACCTTCTGAGTATCCACTCTAAATTTGCTTCCTGAATATCTCAAGGGGTAAAAAAGGATTGAATTTGGTTTGGCATTCAAGTGCTTGGGTTATTTTGGTCTGATTTGGCTGTTGGATGTTGTTTAACCTTGTTGCTGATTTGAAATCATATCAAAACTGGTTCCCTTTGTTTGTTTCTGGGTGTTGGTGCTGTTAATTACTGTTACTGCGACCGCTTGTTTTCACTTGCTGAACCTCACTCCTTTGCTTCCATTATTCTAGGTACTCCATGAACCATTAGGAGATGAAGTGCAAGCATGGAGTTTGTAACTACTTAAAATTTCATGAATGCAAATTGTATCACTTAAATTTCCAATGTCATTTACATACTTAGCATTTTTTGAAAGTCAATAATATGAAACAACATCTGGAGTGATTGATATAGTATTCATGTTTGCCTCTCAGCTTTTGGTATTTTTCTGAGAATATTACGTCTATTAGTCTATCCGTGTGTATGTAATTCTGAATATTTGGACATCTCGTGCATGTGAATTAGAGAATAGTCGGGTGCTACTACTGGTTATGTTAATATTTGTTAAGTATACGCAAGGTTTTGTTATCCTGTTTCAAATACAAAGTTCGAAGTCATCATTTGGCATGTTTTTCATTTGTCTTATGATGTTTTAGAATTCTTCAACCACTCTAAACTGTGATCATGCGTAATTCCAGTTATTTCGCAGTTTTTGAAAAGGAAAAGGATTCAGTGTTTTGAATGGTTTAAATAGTTCAAATGTTTTAGTTGTAATGTTGTAAACGGTTTAAATGTTTTAGCTCTAGAATGCTTAATGGTTTCGGTATTTCAAATGATTTACAGCTGATCGGGCTTCAGCTGTAAAGTTATAGTTGTTTCCAAATGTTTTAGTTCAATTAAAATTGCTACTGCAAAGATCATTCAAACTAACTCTTTATACTGGTTAATTATAATAGGTTGTCATGTGAAATAAACGGGTATGTTCTTAAGGTCCCAAAATATTGAGTAACTTTACAGCTGAAGCCCAACGTTAGCCAGCTCCTCACAAAACTTGGATGAAATTCCTCACTTTTGGGCTAATTTCGAAGACCAAATGCTAAGGGCCCAACTTTTGTTATAATTTATGGGTTCAATGTTATAGAGTAAGCTTGGGATATCCAAGATAAATACCAAATTTAAACTAAGGATGTCTTCAATAAGAAAGACCCTCTTGCTTTAATTTGGACTTGATCCTGAAGCTTGAACCTTTCAATAATAATTAGGGTGTAGTGATAATTAATTAATTTGTTTTAGAGACAATACTTAATAGAAAATAATAGTTCTCTTAGGATGGCCTGTAAAATAATTTGAGGTGTACCGCTTCAAATAGAATCACAAATTACGTGGCCCCCCTTAATTACTTCATTAAAATACATAAAAATCGGGATGTGCCATTTAGCATTTTTTCATGGCCTTTCTTAAAGTTATATACATGTTAGTCGCTTTAAGTGCGTTCCTTAATAATTTTACTTTCTTTAACTCGGGTGCACATTTATGTGACCCTAATCCAAATCTCGACGGTGTTGAAATATGTCAGAAATCACGGGTGCATTTATGTGACGTGGTTCGAGACTCATTTTAATACTGTTGCAATCTTCTGCAAAATTCAATTAAAATCGGTAAGTAATTTTAAAATTGCACTATAGGATAAACATGTCTAAAATAGGATAATTAGCCAAATATGATAGTTTAAGCCACCGTGCCAGAACCACGTAATATGAGGGTTCCTAACACCTTCCTTCGGGTTAATAGAATTCCTTACTCAAGAACATATGGTTCGCAGACTTCATTTGGACAGTCGAAAATTTCCTCGATTTAGGATTCAAGATAAACTGGAGACTAGGGACACCAAAATCCATGCCTATCCCAAGTGGTGACTCTAATAAATATATAATCCCATTTCAAATAATGTCACTTTAAATGGAAAAACTCCCATTATACATTACCCTTCAGTTGGTGGTGTAAAAATGAGGTGTCACAGCTCGGGCGACTCTACTGGGTATGCAAACCCAGAACGTTGGTTCAGGGTTAAAGATTTCAAGCTTAGAATAGCTATTATACTTGGCTTTACTTATTACTTTATTTTCCTACATGTTTTATCCTATCATGCTAAGTGCTTTACTGCTTTGATATTTCCTGAATTGTATATATAAAATTGTTACGAAACCCTTCTCTTCTCATCTTCGGGGATGTGCTTGCTGGTCGAGACTCTCTATTCTATTAGTGTCATATCTTAAACTAAGATAGAGGCCAGACATATTACTAAGACGAATGTCCTTTTGGTTCCCGGTACATAGCCCCATCCTCGACTCGAGTTGTCCGCTTAAGTACACAGTCTAGAACATATACCCAGGTTTTTAACCTAGAATAACTCGACCTCATATAGGATCCCTATTATGTATGCTTGCTTGCATCACGTGCATTTGACTTAGGGACTCAACACAGGAGTTAGGTCCGTCCAAGACAAGTGACCTGACATGAAAAGACCATCCTGATGCATTCTACTTGCTATTTGTGCGTTTGTTTGCTTCGGGTCTGCATGCTGACCGGCTTGTAAATAATGGGAGAAAGCTGAAAAGAAAAAAAAAGAGAGAAAAAAATAATAGTGTTAGTGTTAGGGTTAATCACCTATTTTTAAAAAACCCAATAACCAAATGGTACCAAAACTCTACCAAATTATTTTTAGAAAGTCAAAGAAATTTTTTCAAAAATAGTTGGTTTTGTCAAATCTGCCCGAACTACGCTAGTTTGATTCTCACCGGATGTGAGATACGTAGGCAACCCCCATCGGGTCCAACTTCCTTTTTTCAAAAATAGCCCAAAACAACAAAAAAAAAATTCAATTTTGTCGGGTGATACCATTCTTGTTTAAAATTAGCCGAATGCCCTCAAAAGGTCTCCAGAAGGCTATTTTTGCTAGAACAACCACTTTGGGTCATTTTCAACGGTTAGCAGGCACATCCTTAAAATCTTCTTCCCTAAAGTGCTAAAAGGTCGTATCTACAAAGCCGGGTTTTTGTTTTTTGAACTTTTCAATGAAATAAAATGGAGTCACTTTTTCTTCAAAATAAGTGATTAAATCACCTTAATAAATTTGCAGGATGAGCACGATTCAAAATGAACCTTTCTCAATCATGAACAAAATCCCTTTGGAGTTACGTCTGTGGTGGAATGATCTAGGCGAAGAAGGGCAAGACAAGGTAAAAAAATATTTGAAAGGTCTCACTGGCTTATTGGAGATTAAGCCTCGGGGAAACATCATAAGGGAATTGGTCACGTGCTGGGGCCCGACGTACAACATGTTCCATTTTTTAGATTTTGAACTCACCCCGGCCCTAGAGGAAATAGCCAGATACATTGGGAGCGCTGAGGTTCCTTTAAGGAACAAGTATTTGATTGCCCCGAGAACCGTAGCTGTGCATAGATTCTTAGACTCACTCAAGATAGGAAGGACGGTCCACAACCTGGATTTGGCAGCTGGATTTTGTACTCCGCACTTTATCAAAAACAGTAGGCCAGGTTAGCTAAGGAGAATGAATACAGGGCTAGAATAGGAGAGCTGAAAAGCAGGTCCGAGACCTTCAATATTAAAATAGCTTACAAGCCGCAATTGATAAGGGTGAAAAGAAAAAATTAGCTAAAGAAAATGAAGCCCTATGAATGCAAATTCAAAAGATGAAGGTAGCAGTCGAAGAGCCCGTCAGGAGTTCCAAAGACGCAAAACTTGTAGATAATCTGAGGCAAAAAGGGAATGATTATAGTTTTGACCTTAACAAAGCAGAAGAGAATTAGCCGGGGTTTGAAAGCAATTGCCTAAAAACACGGAGGAACGAGTATGCTTTATTAAGCAGTTGAAAGAAGTGTACGATAATGAGGTCACAGGATTAAAGAAAAAGGTCATCGTCATAGAAAGTGAAATGATCAAACAGGCAAAAGAATTCAAGGTTGAAAGAGAGCATTTCTACATGGCATTGGTACAATTAGAATTGAATTTGCAGCGACTTCAGGAGCAAAACCAGATAGACGAGCATACTTAGGGGGACTAGGCCCAACAGATATGGTGGTTGCTTCAAGAAAAAGGTTGAATCCGAGAAAGGATCCTGACCATTGGTCACTACATTACTAGGAAATGCCAAGTGTGCGAGGATATAACTCGAACCACCTATTTTGCGGCAGTAATGATATTTGTTAAACATATAATGAGTGACTTGGATAGACTTCAAAGGGATCTTGCATATAGGCCCGCAGCGAGAGCGAACGATGTCCCGCAGGCACTAGGATCTTTAATGTATTCATGATTTTCATTTCAGTCTGTATTTCCTTTTCCACCAGAGTCTGTTAGTTGCTTTCTGCTAGAGTCTGTCAATTGCTTGAGTATGTATTTTCTTTCCGCTAGAGTCTATAGAGTTGTGCGAATCTGTATTTTGTATTGAAGTCGGATAGTTGATTTTGGAGTCTGTATTTCTTCTTTTCATCATAGCCGGTTATATACTTTAATCTACGGTTAAGGGTCAAATATATCCTTGTACTATTAAAAATATGCCATATTTATCCTCTGTTTGAATTTTTATCAAATATGTCCCCACCGTGATACATTTGGGCCATATATATCCATCAGCCGTTAAAACACCCTTCCATATTTTTAGTAGCACGTGACATCTTATGATTGGACCAGACGACCCGCCCCATTCATTTAATTAAACCCGCCCCGACCCAGCGTATTAAACACTTTGCACCAGTTATATTCGGTCAATCAGGTTGTCTTCTCCCTCACAAAGAAAAGAACTAGGGTTTCTTATCAGTGCAGCTCCATTGAAAGGCAGTCTCTCCCAGTTGCTTTCTTCTTCGCTTAACGTAAACTGTGGTGTGAAGATTTTCTAACATAGCAAGTTTTTTCATGTCTGGAAGTAGTTATTCATCAAAGAGGAGGTGCAATTGTGGGGAAATTGCCAATCACTTCACTTCAACGACTCCATTTAATACCGGAAGGAGATTTTTTAAGTGCGCTAAACCTGATGTATGTATTATTTTGTTTATTCTGATTCCATCTAATTTTTTCGATAATTTAGATTTTTCCCTTATATTATTGGTTCATAATTAGAAGTCGTATTCTTTTTGTTTGGTAGATAAGCTCGTGCGATTATTGGGAATGGCAAGATGATGTGTTACCGGATCGAGCGGTCATTACAATTAACAATATGAATTACAAATTGGATGCCGCTAATGTTAATCTCAAAAATATGAAGTCGACGTTGGATGCGATTATTCTTGAAAGGGACAAATTAAAGGAAAGAGTGGATAGCTTGAAGGCTTTACAGAATTCAGAAGCGAACACGCCCGTAAATTGGAAGAGAAAGTCCTAAATATGAAGATCCTCATTATGATTTCATGGGCAATGTTTATGGGATTTGTTGCCTCAAAGCTAATGAAGTGAAGTATATGTATTACTGGTAATTTTTCCTACCATTTGTTGTCGCAATGCTAATGAAGTGAAGCATATGTATTACTGGATTTATTGGATTTGTTGCCGCAATTATGTTTCCTACCATTTGGGCAGAGGAAATAAGTATATGTATTATTCATCTAATGTAGAAGCTATTACTGAAATTTTTTTTTGTATTCAGAGCTACATAATTTGATACCACAAACCTTATATAAGCGAAACAAGCCATTAATCATCTAATGTAGAAACCTGTGTTAATCATCTACAAACAGCAGCAACATTACACAAATCTATATTAATCATCTAATGTAGAAGCTTTCAATTAAACATAAACAGCGATAAACACAAACATCACTATTACACAAGCAGCAACAGCATTACACAAACAGCAGCAACATTACACAAATAGCTATAGCATTACACAAACAGCATCAGCATTACACAAACAGCATCAGTAAATAAATCTGCCCAGCAGCATTACATAAACATCAAATTTCAGTAAGCATGTATGCTTCTTTACAAAATTATGACCCCCGAAAACTAACAGACACTTGGTCATAATAAGACCTCCAATTTACCATCAAATTGAACAAAAAATACATTTCAATATACTCTCAAAATGCAGTAATTACAAGCCACAAGACATCCTAGACCACACATAATTTGTTTCTGTTCCTTGGCACCAACTTCTCCATTCTTTGCCTACTTTGTATTTGTACTTGTATTCCAGTAATAGCATCTTTCCCGTTTCATGTAAGGCTGCCTGGTGAGTAAGGAAGATCTGATGGAACACTTAAACCATTGTGATCACCTTTGAATGCAATTACCCTTGATTCTGAAGGTTGTGATGGTTGTTGTCTCTGTTGAAGCCTTGTTTTTCTTCTAACACAACCATAGGCCTTATAGGTGGTTCATCTTCTAGTTCTGGATGCTCAAAAGCAGTAGCACAACTTGAAGTCTCCCAATAGACTCTTGGTGTAGGCATGAAAACAAACTCTGGACCTTGACTTGCTTGACTACATTGGGGTGCAGTAAGGTTAATTTCCTCTTGTGGATGTTGCCCTACTTCTTCATCTTCATCAAGCATTCTTTGCCTTTTCTCCTGTTTAGGTGGCTATTAAACAAGTTAGATGTTAGATAGATCCAATAATGAGTAAATGAATTTGAAAAATTAGTTATTACCTTGTCACATCGTATAGCATTATGCTTTGTCTCTCGACAATTGCTGCACGTCATAACTCTTCCCTTCCTAGAAACTCCCCATTCACCTTGCCTCTTGATTGCTTCATCTTTTTCCCTTGTTCTCTTGATTTTAGGCCTCGCAACCAACTTGACTAACTTAGGTGGTTTCATTGCTTGAGATTCTTCAACTTTCCAAAATTTTTCACCCCTAACTAGCTGCAATTAGTGTTTATAAGTAAGCATGTATGCTTCTTTGCTATACCACCAATTTATTTCCTCCAAAGGATCCATCTTCTTGTACTGAATGGCTTTAATGGCATGGGGGCATGGAATTCCTGTGAGATCCCATCCCCTACATGTGCATCTCTTCATAGCCATGTAGACAGTGTGCGTATCTCCATCTTCTCTGACTTCATAGCCAAATTCACCATTGGAGTTAACAAAACATCTGTTAGCTATCTTTAGGTACTCATTGTATAACTTCGTACTATGTGGACTCAAAAATGTAGCCCATAATCTAGCAGATTCTTCTCTCTCCCTCAACTGGTTCATAAGCTTAATCCTTATATCATCAAGCATGTTTATGATTGGCTTCTGTCTAGCTTGTAAAATCCATGCATTTACAGATTCCACGACATTTGTATTAAACACATTTTTGATATCTGCTCTCATCTCTTTAATCTTATACATAGGGTTATCTTGAAACTTTTTCTTGAAATAAAGTGGAATTGTATGATGATCAACCCTACTATTATCAAATGCGTCATCACACTCATGGTTTGGGTTTAGTGTCTTTATCCTAACATCTGGAAGGTCTTCATCCCCAGAAATGAGAACAACAAAAGGGCAACGAGGAACACATGTGTACCTTAATCTTTCTTTATCACTTTTTTCTTGATTTAAATCCTTTTTTTTGTCAAGGAATATAAGTTAATACATTTTCTTACTTCAGGTATGTCCTTGAAGCTCATACCCTTATACAATTCCTTGTAATTTGGCAGTCCAACATCAATTTCTCTATTTTTCTGAAATTTTATTGTTTGTAATTCCTCAGAATCATACCCTACCTCATCACCATCATTGTCATTGTCACACTCACACTCAACCATACTACAATCTGTACCAACTTCAGTTAGAGATGGATGTGAATGAAAAAAATGGACATTATTAGGAACATTCACAGATAATTCACATTCATCTACTGCATACAAGTTAAGACACTTAAACTCATCACATATTAAAGACAATAACTGTCTTATCCCAGAATCATCAACTACTTCAAAATAGCTACCAGAAGGTCCATTAACAATTAGTTGTTGAACACCTATATACATCAATTCCCCAGTGTACTCATTTAATAGATCAATAAAGGAAATAAGATCAGATTCATAACCTTTCCAAGAGTGAACAAGCTTCTTTGAATATAACACATGGGGTTTTCTGATCCAATCCCCACCATGATGGAAAATTATGTCCACCAAAGTCATATTTAATATCCTAAAAAGTATATAAAATAGATCACTCTTATGATTGAACAATAGTATGATGAAAATTGATAACAAATGAGATAAACTGAAATAGAAAACTGTTCTGAAACTGAAATAGAAAACTGTTCTAAAAATGAAACAGAAAACTCTTAATAGATGGATTGAAACAAGATAAAATGAAAGCACAAAAAAAATGACTATTAAAAAATATAGAACATGTTATCAGACAATAAATTATCAGACATCCTAGACCACAAACTATACAAAAATCCAAAAATAAATCTATCTCGAATCAACACAAACGGAAAACCCACCTAGGAAACCCATGCAAAAAAAATCCACTCATTAAAACACACCCAGCGGTCAACTATAAATATTTAAGCTCATACTCAAAACCATAACATGATTAAAGAACGAAATCCCTAAAGGTGACTAATTCACGGCAAATTTAAGCAAGAAAATACATCAAACAGCTTCAACAAATATTTACTTGAAGAAAGTACTTACCTTTGGTTCTTGTTGTTGGAGAAAGCATGTGGAACGATCTTGTTCTTGAATGGGGTGTGATGAACCCTAGGTTTTTTTAGAGGAAGATGAAAGGAACGATTGGAAATGGGGCTATAATGCTGGGTCATAGTGTTTAATACGATGGGTCGGGGCGGGTTTAATTAAATGAATGGGGTGGTTCGTCTGGTCCAATCATAAGATGCCACGTGCTACTAAAAAATATGAAAGGGTGTTTTAACGGCTGAGGGATATATATGGCCCTAATGTATAACGGTGGGGACATATTAGATAAAAAATTCACATGGAGGATAAATATGGCCTATTTTTAACAGTACAAGGATATATTTGACCCATAACCGTTTAATCTATTAGTTTTGAGTCCTTGTAATCAAAGTATTTTCTATATATGAAAATCGAAAATCACAAAACATTTTGCTTCTTCTTACATTTATTTTCCACGAACTATGCTTGGTCTAATTTGTACGGGGTCATGATACGTAGGCAATCACCATAGGATCCGACCCTAGCCCTAAGAGAAAAGAAAAAGAAAATAAAAGAAATCAAGAGTGGAAAAGAAACGAAAGAGAAAGAAATAAGAAGATTGAGAGAGAGTGATGATGTTAAAAGCAAAGTCAATAATGAAAGAAAAGAAAAGAAACGAGAGTGGAAATCAAGTGGATGAGGAAAGCCGGGATGACGCATGCAATTGTTTCAAGACATGTAGAAACCCATTTAACTGTATAGGTGCATCACAACCCAACATGCGATTATCTATCTATTATTTTTCTCAAGCTAATCGTTTGCTGGTGTCATATCCAGCCCAGGTTTTATAGAAACGGTGGTTGGTTCTTGGTACACTGGCTTCACATCCCTACTTCACCAGATCAAAGGGTAGCACAAAATCGTCTTCAAAAATCACTTTGCCAGCAAGTCCCATCACGGATGAAATCCCAATCTCAGACATCCCGGCCTCAGAGCTAGCAACCGCCGAGGAAAACCGGCTATTGAGTCTCCGCATGATGGAGATGTGGGACGCCTGGTCAAATGGAAAAGAGATGCCTAGTGCAATTCCCAGATTTCTCGAGCTTTTCTCGAGAATGGGGGAACATCCACTATCCCAATCAGTCATCCCAGCGTCCCACTAGGACACCCAACCATCTCAGCTCATTTTGTGGGATCACCTTCGAAGGTTCGACCCCAGACGGCTATATCCAATGCAATCCCAAATGGAGGCCCATTCCAAACACTTACTCCCCAAATGGAGGACCTTCAAGATACTACCTATACGTTTTCGAAGCCACATCCATTTGAGTTCACAACAGGACAGGAAAAAACTCCCAATACTACGAAACAGGAAGAAATAACAAAGAGAATGAGAAGCCTGGAGCATAGCCTTAAAAGCATGCATGGGCTAAGTGGATAGAAAAATGTGTCATACACTGATTTGTTCACGTTCCGTCACGTGCATTTGCCTGTGGGTTTCAAAACTCCAAAGTTGAAAAAGTACGATGGGCATAGTGACCCTATTGCCCATCTTAAGAAATACCGTAATAAATTGCGTGGATCTGGAGGAAAGGAAGAATTTCTAATGGCTTACTTTTGGGAAAGCTTGGTGGGTATCGCCTCCTAATGATATATAGATCAAGATATTTCTATGTGTCGCATCTGGTATGATCTTGCAAGAGACTTTGTTAGACAGTTCCAATACAATATGGATATTTCCCCAGACCAGAACTCGCTGGAAAATCAAAAGAAGAAGCACTCAGAAAGTTTTTATTAGTATGCGATCAAACGGTGTGAACAAGCATCAAGGGTAAAACATCCAATGTATGAAGTAGAAATGGTCACTGTATTTCTTCGGGCTCAGAAGGCTGATTATTTCCAGAATATGATGTGAACCATGGGCAAACCATTCGCGAAGGCCAATAAAATTGGTGAGATGGCAGAGGATGGACTGAAAACAGGCAGAATTTTGAGCCAATCAGCTATTAGAGCAACCTCACGACCCATCCAAGCTGGGTCTGGAGGAATATCCAAAGGTATGAAGAAAGAAGAAACAACCATGGCAGCCTCAAGTACAAGGAGACACCATGCTCCTAGACCCATGTTCTCAGACAAGTTCCGCCAACATTATTACCCTCATTAACACATGACATATGCTCCTCAACCATATGCGGTCATGAAAGCTCAATCATTTGTACGACCGCAACAACATTCCAATAGAAACCAAGCCCCATATCAAAGAATTCAGCCTCCTCCATAAAATCGCTATATTCTTCGTCCTCTACAAAGTAATTTTCCTCCCCGTGAGCCACCCGGGAGGCAAACTTTTACTCTAATTGGCGAGTCTTACTCCAATCTATTTCAATAACTTGTCCAAATGGGCCTGTTGCAACTAGTTCCCTAAACGAGGCAAAACCTAACATCGCCCTCTTATAGAGCCGGTATCAGATATACCTATCATTCAGGAGCAGAAGGGCACGATACCAGTTCCCTCTTATGGGAACCTTTGAAGAAATCCAAGAAACCAATATAAGCATCCACATATACGAGAAAACCCAGGATGCCATAATCCAACTTTTGTTTGAGTTTAAGATGTGTTTGGATGGTCGTATGATGACATGCCATGACTGAGAATTGATCTCGTAGTGCAGAAAATTTCCAACTTATCCTGAGTGCCCCCCAATCCAACAAAAACAATGAAAATGTACAACTAATGTCAGTGATAAAATCAAAGAAGAGATCTCGAAAAGTTGGGAGCAGGAGTGATCCGAGTGGTCTGGTTTACCACATGGCTAGCCAACGTAGTTCCAGTGCCAAAGAAGGATGGAAAACCTGAGTATGTGTGGACTATAGAGATTTGAATAAAGCAAGCCCCAAAGACAACTTCCCATTGCCCACTATCCACATCCTTGTTGATAACTACACCAAACATGAGATACATTCTTTTGTGGACTGCATGCAGCATATCACCATGTGTTGATGGATGAAGAGGACGTAGATAAAACCGCCTTTACCACACCTTGGGGGACCTATTGCTATAGGTTTATGCCTTTCTGACTGATGAACACTGGGTCAACCTATATGAGAGCCATGTTTACCATCTTCCATGATATGATGCATCAGGAAATAGAAGTGTATGTGGACGACGTGATCATCAAGTCTAAAAATCAGGATGACCATGAGCGGGATCTAAGGAAGTTCTTTGAATGGCTGCATAGATATGATTTGAAATTGAACCCAGCAAAATGTGCATTCGGGATCCCGTCAGGCAAACTTATTGGATTCATAGTCAACCAGAGAGGTATTGAATTATATCCGACTAAGATAAAGTATATTCGAGATTTACCTCCTCCGAAGACCAAAGAAGATATAATGAGCTTGTTGGGAAGATTGAATTATATTAGTTGATTCATCGCTCAGCTGACCTCCACATATGAGCCCATATTCAAATTGCTAAAGAAAGACGCGGCGGTCAAATGGATGGATTATAGCCAAAAGGCTTTCGATAAGATTCGAGAATACATTTCCAACCCACCGGTTTTGGTTCCACTTGAGCTAGGGAGGCGAATATTTCTGTACTTGACCGTCTTTGAAAGTTCATTCGGTTGCGTTCTGGGGCAACATGACATTACATGAATGAAAGAGCAGGCAATATACTACCTGAGTAAGAAATTCACTAGCTTTGAGGCGAAGTACTCTTTGCTGGAAAGAACTTGCTGCGCTCTAACTTGTGTTGCTCAAAAATTGAGGCATTACCTGTAGGCCTACACAACCTACCTCATAACCAGGTTGTATCCTCTAAAGTAACATATTTCAAAAGCCAATGCCCACAAGGAGGTTTGCAAAATGGCAGATCTTGCTCACCGAGTTTGATATAGTCTATGTCACTCGTACAATGATGAAGGCCCAGGACTTAGCGGACCATTTACCCAAAAACCCGGTTGATGATGAGTAACACTTATTTCCCAGACGAAGAGGTGAACTCAGTGGAGGCAATATCTGAATATGTCGCTGCCTGGAAATTTTTCTTTGGTGGAGTGGTCAAATTAAAAGGTGTGGGAATTGGGGTAGTTTTAGTTTCACCTATCGGTCAGCATTATCCAGCCACTGCTCGACTTCAATTATTCTGCATGAACAATACAATAGATACGAAGCTTGCATCGTAGGTATGGACATGGAAGTTGACCAAAATGTCGAAGAGTTGTTAATTATGAGGGATTCAGATTTAATCATCCGGCAAGCCCAAAGAGAATGGGAAACTTGTGATGTCAAACTTATCCCTTATCGGTACCATGTGGAAGATCTTAGCAGGCGGTTCAAGATGATAGAGTTAAGGTACATCCCTCGCTGTCACAATAAAATAGGCGACGCACCGACCACTTTGGACTCAATATTTCCCTACCTAGGAAATGCCCACATCGATCCCTTGGAAATCCTAATCACGGAAAGGCATGGGTACTGCAATGCGGCCGAGGCTGAACCAAGCATCCAACCATGGTACCATGATATCATGATGTTTCTAAAAAACCAAGAATATCCCGAGAAAGCCACTGGGGACCAAAGAGAACTATCAGACGACAAGCAATTGGTTTCTTTTTAAGCGGTGAGGTTTCGTACAAAAGGACCCCAAACCTCAATTTATTAAGATGTGTGGATGCCGAAGAGGCTGGACGAATCATGTATGAAGTACACGTAGGAGTTTGCGGACCACACATGAATGGGTATGTTCTAGCAAAGAAAATCATCCAAGCAGGCTATTATTGGATAACCATGGAAAGGGATTGTTTTAGATTTGTCTGGAAATGCCACTAGTGTCAGGTGCACGGTGATTTGATTACTGCACCTCCCACAGAACTACATTCCATGTCAGCACTGTGGCCATTTATAGCTCCGGACATGGATGTAATATTGGGCCGATCGAGCCGAAAGCCTCAAATGAGCACAGATGCATACTGGTTGCCGTTGATTACCTCACACAATGGGTTGAAGCCATCACTCTTAAATCGGTTACCAAGAAAGTCGTGGTGGATCTTGTGCATTCAAATCTCATTTTCCATTTTGGCATCCCAGCAACTATCATCACGCCTAACTCTGTAAATTTGAACAGATGATTGATATGAGAGATATGCACACAATTCAAAGTAATGCATTGGAACTCTATACCCTACCGGCCCAAAGACAATAGCGCCGTCGAAGCAGCAAACAAAAATATCAAGAAGATTTTGAGAAAGATGATTCAAAGCTCTAGGCAATGGCATGAGAAGCTACCTTCTGCATTCCTGGGGTATCGCACAATAGTGCGCACATCAATCGAAGCAACTCCCTACCTTTTGGTCTACAAAACCGAGGTAGTAATACCTACGGAGGTGAAAATCCTGTCTCTCCGGATCATCGTTGAAGCTGAGATTGAAGACACTGAGTGGGTTAGGACTCGTCTAGAACAATTGACCTTAATTGATGAAAAACAAATGGCTGCGGTCTACCACGGGTAGTTGTACCAACAAAGAATAGCCCGTGCTTGCAACAAGAAAGTATGCCCCAGGAATTTTTAGGTGGGAAAACTTGTATTAAGGCGCATTCATCCTCACCATTAGGAAGCAAAAGGAAAATTTGCTCCTAATTGGAAACACCCGTACATCATCAAAAAGATATTACCGAAAGGAGCATTATATTTGGGTGACATCGAAGGGGATGATCCTGAAGCATCAGTGAACGCAGACATAGTAAAAATGTACTATGTCTAGGCTCCCTATAGCAATGATTCAGTCCGATTGAGATGACGAAGGCTTTCATTCCCGCTACCCAAACACTATCAACCCCTTTTGTAAACCCAAACATAATAGCTCAGCCATGAGCCCACCGAGACGGTTCCAAAGTTGTAATTTTGTCCAGAGTTATTTTACCGAAAAACCTTGTCGAAGTCCTTCCGATCAATTGGCAAAGGCGTGGGCGTTGAAAAACATCATTTTTGGAACCTGATGTCGTCGAATTTGAGAGAAATAAATTGAGATAGTCTTATTAGTGAAAACCTACAGGCACCATAAAGCGACGAAAAGTAGAGAAATTAATAATGAGAGAGTCCGTTTGGTGAAAACTCGTAAAGAGCACTATCGGGCGACAGTGAGAAGAGAAAAGAGAGAGACCGATTGGTGAAAACGTGCAAATGGCACCGTCGGCCGAAAAGAAGACACCTCTCCTCACTAAAAGAGTTCTCGCAAGGTTCCCTAGTTTTGAAACACGAGTCAATGAGATTACGAGAAGTTTCAAAAGTTTGTGCGGGTCGGGCATCCAGTCCAAAAAGCATGTCATGTCTATTTGAAGCATGCATGCATCCCCAGATAAGTCCTTCTTTCCCTCGAAAGGGACGCTTCTATTTAAGTTCATCCTCTTGCTCTCTATTTACTTTTTCCTTGAATCTCTTTCAGTCTGACTCTGATTCCGAAACTATTACAAAGAAAATGTAGCAGGACTGGTTTACAGGGCCCTACCCAGTAAGGGCTAAGAAAGGTACTCGGCCTCAGCGGGTGCATTAAGCCAATTCCAAATGGCCGTGATGATTGATGCTTTCGAAGCAAAGATACAGCAAAGAAAAGAATGTCCAAAGACAAAGTTCCTAAAAGCACAATAAAGTGAAAAGCCAGAGCCCTATGCAAGCGAGTTGTCATGAAATCCTGAAGGTTCAGGCCATTGGCTCGAGATAGAAGATGATCTTCAAAACCAACAAGCGGGAAAGGCTCTCAACAGAAGTTGGGCCGGGATTAAGCAATCAAGGCCACAAAACAAACCATCATTTCAAACTAAAAATTGTTCTTTGTTGAAAATTGAAACAGCTGCAATACGAGCAACTGTGCAAAAAAAACAGGTGCAGTCAAAAGGTAAACGTGCAAGTGATGAAAATGCTTCGCAGCAAATAATCAATGTAAAATGGAAGGTTCCTCCAAGTTCTTTTATGCATCTTATCAAACTAAAAAGGGAGAACGAAGATAAGAAAGGGGAAAAACTAAACGAGGTTAGTTTAGAATTCACAATACCAACCTCTAGCCAACATTAGGGCTCCAATCCATAAGTCGAACGTTTTTTCCTTTAGCCAACATTAGGGCTCCAATCCCTAAGTTACGCCTTTTAGACATAGGGCATTTATTCCCTAGTTGCCATTAGCCAAAATTAGGGCTCCAATCCCTGAGTTAAGCATTTTCCTTTAGCCAACATTAGGGCTCCAATCTCTGAGTTGAGCGTTTCCCCAAAGCCAACACTAGGGCTCCAAGGAGCGTTTTTCCCTAGCCAACATTAGGGCTTCAATGCCTGAGTTGAGCGTTTCCCTTTATCCAACATTAGGGATCCAATCGCTGAGTTGAGTGTTTCCCATTAGCCAACATTATGGATCCAATCCCAAAGTTGAGTGTTCTTCCCTTTAGCCAACGTTAGGGTCCAATCCCTGAGTTGAGCATTGTTTCCTTAGCCAATATTAGGGTTAACATATGGGCTCCAATACCTGAGTTGAGCATTTTTTCCTTTGACCATAGGGCTCCAATCCCTGAGTTAAGCATTTTTCCATTAGCAAACATTAGGGCTCCTATCCCTGAGTTGAGCGATTTTTCTATAGCCAACATTAGGGCTCCAGTCCTTCAGTTAAGCGTTTTTCCCTTTAGCCAACATTAGGGCTCCAATCTCTGTGTTGAGCATTTTTCTTAGCCACCATTAGGGCTCCAATCCCTCTGTTGAGCATTTTTCCTTAGCCAACAGTAGGGCTCCAATCCCTGAGTTGAGTGTTTTTTCCTTTAGCCAACATTAGGGCTCTAATCTTTCAGTTGAGCGTTTTTTCTTTAGCCAACATTAGGGCTCCAATCCCTGAGTTGAGCATTTTTCCTTAGCCAACATTAGGACTCTAGTCCCTAAGTTGAGCGTTTTCCCCTTTTGCCAACATTAGGGCTCCAATCCCTGAGTTGAGCGTTTTTTCTTTAGCAAACATTAAGGCTCTTATCCCTAAGTTGAGAATTTATTCTTTAGCCAACATTAGTGCTCCAATCCATGAGTTGAGCATTTTTCCTTTAGCCAATATTAGGGTGCCAATCCCTGAGTTTAGCATTTTTTCTTATAGCCAACATTAGGACTCCAATCCTTGAGTTGCACCATTTAGACACAAGGCCTCTATTACCTAGTCGCATTTAGCCAACATTAGGGCTCCAATCCTTAAGTTGCACGTTTTAGACATAGGGCCTCCATTCCCTAGTCGCGTATAGCCAACATTAGGGCTCCAATCCCTGAGTTGAGCGTTTTTCCCTTTAGCCAACATTAGGGCTCCAATCCCTGAGTTGAGCATTTTTTCTTAGTCAACATTAGGGCTCCAATCCCTGAGTTGAGCGTTTTTCCTTTGCTAACATTAGGGCTCAAATACCTAAGTTGAGCATTTTCCTGTTTAGCCAACATTAGGGCTCCAATTCCTGATTTGAGCGTTTTTCCTTTAGCCAACATTAGGGCTCCAATATCTAAGTTGAGCTTTTTTCCTTTAGCCAACATTAGGGCTCCAATCCCTGTGTTGACCATTTTTCCTTTAGCCAACATTAGGGCTCCAATCCTTGAGTTGAGAATTTTTTCCTTTAGCCAACATTAGGGCTCCTATCCCCGAGTTGCGCATTTTAGACATAGGTCCTCCATTCCATAGTCACCTTTAGCCAACATTGAGGCTCCAATCCCTGAGTTGAGCATTTTTCCCTTTAGCCAACATTAGGTCTCCAATTCCTGAGTTGAACGTTTTCCTCTTTAGCCAACATTAGGGCTCCAATTCCTAAGTTGAGCGATTTTTTCCTTAGCCAACATTAGGGCTCCAATCCCTTAGTTGAGCATTTTTTCCTCTAGCCAACATTATGGCTGAAATCCTTGAGTTGAGCGTTTTCCTTTTAGCCAACATTAGGGCTCCAATCCATGAGTTGCTCCTTTTAGATATAGGGCCTCCGTTCCCCAGTCGCCTTGAGCCAACATTAAGGCTTCAATCCCTGAGTTGAGTTTTTTTCCTTTTTGCGAATATTAGGACTCAAATCCCTGAGTTGACGTTATACAGTAGGACTCTGCCCCAATTTAGCCTATCATAGACAAATACAATTCTTGAGAATAAAAAACAAAAAGAAAAAAAATAAGTTTGGATTTTTGTCACAAATCACTCACGGAATTTTCCTAGTACAAAACTGTGGCAGAAAATTTCGTTTGTTTGTTTGTTATTTGAGCAGGTTTGACCTCGAAGCACAGGTTCTGAGGAAACTGAAAGGATGAGTCTCAATCCAGAATAAAGGAAAGCAGAAAAAGAATAAGTGAATTCAAATGCTGAAGCGAACATGGATGCGAGCTGATCAAAACTTGATTGAAATCACAAGCTCCGCTAATCCCGCTCCGATCCAATACTGAAGGAAGATGCAACACCTACAGTTTGCGAGCATCAAGATTCAGATCAGAGTCCACAGCAAAAGCAGCAAATACTCAAGATCAAGCTCCAAGTGATTTATTGATAGGAATCATGTAACTCATAGTTGATAGGCATAGATAACTTATCTTTTTATTTTCCTTTTGGTTTAATAAGGAGGTCAACAAGCAGTAGCAGCAGCATCAGCAATGAAAGCACAGCTTGATTAGTCCCACCTACAAAAGACTCCTGTACTACATTGACCTGATTCCTCTTTAGCCGAGGATATGTAGGAAATCTCTGAAGTAGTGTGCGGTCAAGCTATTCAAAATGCTTCTCATGGAGTGTCAAGCAGGAAAAAATCTCTCATGATTGCTCGTTTATCTTTGCCCGAAAATCCTTCGTGTCTCCGAGCAAAGAGGGATAACTGTGTGCATGTGATTTTTTCCAAGCTTAAATTACTCCTATGGAAATTTTAAAAGTAGGATTTTTCTTTATTTACGTGATTTTTTAGAATTTAACTGCATAATTATGTGTTTGTTTGCATTTCGAGTGCATTTTAATCGATATAATTCATAAAAATGCAAAATAACAGCACATTTGTGTTTAGGATACCATTTTTCAATATTTTAGGTTTATTAATTAGTTAACATCAAAAAAATGGAAGACATTAACCAAAAAAAAAGTCCTCTTTGCATTTTTAATTTTTAATTTTTTGAGTTTTCCTTAAATTTTCTTTTAAATTGGGTTTAATTAATTTTTTGAAATTAATTAGTTTAGTTCTATATTAGAAATCAGGTCTTTGCTCATTTTATTTTTTATATAACAAAATCAAAATAATAATAATAATAATAAAATATAAAATAAATAAAAGAAAAGGAAAGAAATAGGGTTTTAATTAAAAGGACCAATTTGGGCCATTTATTTAAGTAAATCAGTAGCCCATATGACCCAATCCCACATCAAACCTTGTCCAACCCAGGATCAACACTCGGTTAAGCCCCACCTCTTAAGACGACGTCGTTTGGGCGACTTTCAATCAGGACCGTCAATTTTTCTATCAAACGGTTATTAAGCCAGGGTATGATGCATATATAATGGTCTCAAACACACCCCACCCCCAAAAGAGACCTGGTACCTTGTCTTACTACAAACCCTAATCCTACCGTCCCTTCGCCGTCCGCCGTCGGTCGGAAATTGCCTCTACCGGCGGCGATGCTCCGATGACCCCCAAAATTACACCACCCCACCTCCTCGACCTTTTCTATCCAAACCTGTAAATCCCATACTTTGAATGTCAACCAATATCATCGAATATTGATTTAAAGCAACGGCTGCTCCGCCGTGTGCGGCGGTGCCGATTGCAAACGACCTCAAAATAACACCATAGGCTCTCCTAAACTCCCTCATCCCATATCTATTAGTGTCATGCCTCGAATACATGCCAAGTTCCTAAAATATTAAATTGAAAAAACTCCGGCCGAGTGTCACCACCAGTAAACCACCCAAAACATAACACCTCCTGGTCCCTCATCTCTCCCACTTTGGAACCACCATCAGAATCTCTCAATTGTCTTTGCAACTCCTCAAATCTGAAGATTGGGTTCGGGAGTGATGCATGAAGACCCCTAGGATTCGAACCAAAGGATATAAGCTAAGTTTTCTAATTTCTTTTGATAATTTTTCTTCGCCTCACCGTGTTTTTAGTTAATTTGAGTCTAGATAAGGTTACGTTTAAAATTGCAAACAGCATTCCATTGGTTTTAGTCAAGTTAGTTTCAATCCGTTAGTTCAAGTTCTATATGAGGTTTAATTGATTTGGATTCAAGTGGTGATAGGCTCTTACAGTTGAATTGATATCCTTGTAAAATTCTTAAGTTTAATCAGCTTCAATTCAAATAGTATTCATCTTCCATGTTTAATTCCCGATTCGAACTGGTTGTATGGTTTTCTATTGATTTTATTTTAGGTTTTCCTTTAGAGTTACAATTTTCATTTTTTTCTCAAATGATTCCATGTTTGCTGTTGATTTTCTTTAGATTTTATTCATATTTCTGTTTTACAATATAGCTTCATTGAATTGTTGATTTGTTCATTTATTGTCAGCCTCAAGACTTTGGTGTTAATTAGAGTTATATTCCTTTCTTGATTGGTTAGTTTAATTATTAGGTTTTCTATTATTTTCAGGAATGGTTTGGATATAGCTGAATACTCTATCCTTGGTTTGCTTAACCGTGGTCAGTTCTGACCCAGTTTAAACGGCTTGGGGTTGATTGACCTAGAATAGTGAATACTAGGGTAATTCAAGGGTGCTTTGGGTATTTTAAAATAGGGAATCTTCCATCAACCAATTTGGAACTCACTAGAACCTTCTAGATGGGGTTTTTTATTTGAAATTCAGGATTTAGATAGTCTAACTCGAATATCAAGCAAAAATTCTAGGGACTAAATAGTTGAATACTGAGGGACCTAGAGTGTAAAGTGAGATCTAAAGGTTGTCCTAAATCCTTGCATATAAAAAGGGCATTCCAACCTTTTCTTAGAGAGAGATATATTTTTAGGAGTACAGATTCTCTGAAAATTAGAAGTCGGGAATTAAAAAGCTCAAATCATAAAATTTCACTATCATATTAAAAATTAAAAAAAATCCTTCTGAGTATCCACTCTAAAATTGCATCCATAATATCTGAAAGGGGTAAAAATGGATTGAATTTGGTTTGGCATTCAAGTGCTTGGGTTATTTTGGTCTGATTTGGTTGTTAGATGCTATTTAACCTTGTTGCTGATTTGAAATCATATCAAAACTGGTTCCCTTTGTTTGTTTCAGGGTGATTGTTGCTGTTAATTCCTGTTACTGAAACTGCTTGTTTTCACCTGCTGAACCTCACTCCTTTGCTTCCATTATTCCAGGTACTCTTGATCCTTTAGGAGATTAAGTGCAAGCATGGAGTTTGTAACTACTTAAAAATTCATGAATGCAAATTGTTTCCCTTAAATTTCCAATGACATTTACATACTTAGCATTTTTTGAAAGTCAATAATATTTAACAACATCTAGAGTAATTGTTATAGTATTCACGTTTGCCTCTCAGTTTTTGGTATTTTGCTGAGAATATAAGGTCTATTAATCTATCAGTGTGTATGTAATTCTGAACATTTGGACACCTTGTGCAGGTGAATTTGAGAATGATCGGGTGCTACTACTGATTATGCTGATTTTGGTTAAGTATTCTCAAGGTTTTGTTATCCTGTTTCAAATGCTAAGTTCGAAGGCATCCTTTGGCATATTGTTCATTTGTCTTATGATGTTCTGGAATGCTTCAGCTACTCTAAACTATGATCATGAGTAATTCCAGTTATTTTGTGGTTTTTGAAAAAGAAAAGGATTCAGTGTTTTAAATGGTTTATATAGTTCAAATGTTTTAGTTGTAAAGTTGTAAAAGGTTCAAATGTTTTAGCTCTAGAATGCTTAATAGTTTCAGTATTTCAAATGGTTTACAGCTGATCGGGGTTCAGCTGTAAAGTTGTAGTTGTTTCCAAATGTTTTAGTTCAATTATAATTGCTACTGCGAAGATCTTTCAAACTAACTCTTTGTTCTTGTTAATTATAATAGGTTGTTATGTGAAATAACGGGTCTGTTCTTAAGGGCCCAAAATATTGAGTAACTTTATAGCTGAAGCCCAACATTAGCCAGCTCCTTACAAAACTTGGCTGAAATTCCTCATTTTTGGGCTAATTTCGAAGCCCAAATGATAAGGGCCCAACTTTTATTATAATTTATGGGTTCAACATTATAGTGTAATCTTGGGCTATCCAAGATAAGTAGAAAATTTAAACTAAGACGGTCTTCAATAAGGAAGACCCTCTTGTTTTAATTTGGACTTGATCCTGAAGTCTGAACCTTTCAATACTTTCAATAATAATTAGGGTGTAGTGATAAATTAATTAAGTTGTTTTAGAGACAATAATTAATCTAAAATAATAGTTCTTTTAGGATGGCCTTTAATATAATTTAAGGTGTGCCACGTCAAATAAAATAACAAATTGCGTGGCCTGTTTAATTACTTCATAAAATACTTAGAAATCGAGACGTGTCATTTAGCAAATTTTCATGGCCTATCGCAAAGTTATCAACGCGTTAGTCACTTTAGGCGCTTTCCTTAATAATTTTTGTTTCTTAATCTCGGGTGCTCATTTATGTGACCCAAATCTAAATCTCGATGGTGTTGAAATATATCAAAAATCATGGGTGCATCTATGTGACGTGGTTTCGAGAGGCATTTTAATATTGTTGCAATCTTCTTCAAAATTCAATTAAAAGAATTAAGTAATTTAAAAATTTCACTATAGGATAAACATGTCTATAATATGATAAGTTGCCAAATATGATAGTTTAAGCGACCGAGCCAGAACCACGGAATCTGAGGGTGCCAAACACCTTTCCTCGGGTTAACAGAATTCTTTACTCAAGAATTTCTGGTTCGCAGACTTCATTTGGAAAGTCAAAAAATTTTCTCGATTTAGTATTCAAGATAAACCGGTGACTTGGGACACCAAAATCCAAGCCTATTCCAAGTGGCGGCTCAAATAAATAAATAACCCCATTTCGAATAATGTCACTTTAAATGGAAAAACTCCCTTGTATATTAACCTTCAATTGGTGGTACAAAAAGGAGGTTTGATAGTATCTACTATAATTATCTATCATGGTAAAAAAATAGTGTCTTTTATCATATGCATGTCTTGTGTAAGAACCCCACACATCTAGATGCATCAATTGAAAACACAGTTTCATCTACTATCACTAACAGAAAACTTTAGTGTACTTTGCTTTGCAAAAGAGAATTTTCATAGCATCTTAAAAGTTCAACATCTAGTTTATTTTTGACATTTTCAATATCTTGCATTGCTCAAATAGAAGATTGTCCAAGTCTCCAATACCACAACTTCTAACAATCATCATCCTTATGCATTGCTGATCCCATTGCAGGTTTTATTGCTTCTTGTAGTATGTACAATCCTTCCTTTTCTTTACCAATCCTAGAATATTCCCATTGAAGAGTCTTTTGGAACACATAAAAATCAGGAAAGAACAAAGCCACATAACAAAGTTGCTTGGTTATCTTGGACACTAAAAGCAGATTAAACTTAAAATCTGGAACATAATGTACATTCTTAAGCATGTAGCTTCCCAAAATCACTGCATCTCCAATACTTGTGATTTCTTCTCTACCACATGTATGAACCTATACCCTAGAGTTAATTTGATCCCATAAAGGTCTAAAAGTGGTTAACAACTCCTCGTATGGTGTAATATGATGAGATGCCCTTGTATCTATTATCCATTCACAAGTAAAGTTATTGGATAACAATGAGGTCATACCCGCCATGTTACCTATTATGTTATTAGCATTATTACTAGATGTTGGCATGTTTAGCATATCCAATATCTGCTTGTATTGTTGTTCAGTGAAGAAGTGCTTCTGATGATTTCATGTTTTCTCCTACAACTTTGGAATTGGTAAAAAGTCTGAATCCACTGGTTTGTGATCCCTTCTTTTTGCTCTTATAATCCTGTGGGTAACCAATAATTTCGTAATAATTTTCCTTCAATGTCCATTATAACCGCAATGCTCACATATTATACTAGTACCATATTTCTTAGGCTTAAAACCTTGGTCAGTTCTCCCTGCCAACATTGTCAATGACTCCTTGCTAGCATCTACTACACCTAGATATCTGTGGCTCTCTTCTTGAAAAACAGTTGCATAGGCTTCATTACAGACATTACAAGCCTCCTTGCTAGTAGATTACTTCTTAGTTTACTATAGGATTCATTAAGTCCCATAAGGAAGTGCAGTAATTTCGGTGATCTCAAATGCACTACATAAGACAGGTATTTCTCACATTACAAGAACAAAGTGGAGCTATGACATCTAATTCATCTCAATAATCCTTCATTTTAGAATAATATGAAGTAACAGATTTAGTTCCTTGACTTAGAGTGGCAATTTTAGTCCATAAATGAAATATCCTCGTTAAATTTGATCTATTAAATCTTTCTTCAAATTCACTCCATACCTTCTTAGCATTAGACACATACACAGTACTAGACATCAATTCTGTCGCAACAGTGCTTCCTATCCATGATAGAAAAATAGCGTTGCACGTCTCCCATTACTCCGCTAACTCTCCTTTATATATGCTTTTAACACAGGTTCCGTCCATAAAACTTAGTTTTCCTTTGCCTCGAAGAGCTAATTTCATCGCTCTACTCCACAAAGCATAATTGTCTGGTACTGTGAGCTTCTACTGAATTAGGATAGCTCCAGGTGTATCTCCAGTTTGAAGATACAATGGATGGTTGTGATCGAGTGAAGTAACCTTATTTCTTGCCATTTTTGTTGAAAAGTTGAGCTTCGTGATCCTCTTCAATTAGCTAGGAAATCACACAAATCGTGCTTTGCGTTCTTCTGTAAATCTCGATCCTTTTCAGTGCATTTATTATAATCAATTTACCCGCTCTGATACTATGTGAAATTAAGCCATGCAATCAGAATTGTTGTGCCTTTCCTACTGAAGAAGAAATTGCGTGAGAGAAGAAGAAGGGAAGTTATTTCATTCGATTTGTACAATGAGCTGATACACAACTTATATACACATTTCTCATTGCTCACACACGTGCACTTCACGTGACTATCAACCAACTAATAACAAACTTGTAATTGCTAACCATACCAGCTAATTTTAGCTAATTACACATAGTGTTACTAATGCTCTGCACTGCTCTGCTTCTTTTCATTTCATTACAAAGGATGTGGTGCAGTGGATGTGACTGCTCCTCCCTTAACTAGAGGTCTCAAGTTCAAGCCCTGGGTATGGAAAAATCCTTGGTAGGGAGGGCTCCTCCCCCAATGGGTCCCTATTCGGCTCGAATCCGGATATATTTCGACTCTAGTGCGGGTACCGAACACCGGGTGAAAAACTAAAAAAAGAAAAAAAATCAAATATATCGCGATGTTCATACTAGAAATCATATTAATTTTTAAATTTATCTTCACATACATTTGACTTTTGAAATCCTTCTCTAAAATATGTTGCTTAAAAGTAGGTTTTGAATATATAAAACATATATAGTTGAGTGATGTTTTTTTTATAATAAGGAAATTTATATTTTAAAAATACTAAAGATTGTTCATAGTACATAAGGTCTGAGAATGTAGTTTGTCACAACTTGGTAGCCTAATTCTTGTGATATTCTGGTTACCTAGGAGTAGGAGTCTATTACAAGACGTTATGTCTAGTGACTTTTTACAAAAGTGAACAATATTCAAGCCTTTAGCTAGTTGAGAGCCAACAAAGTAGGGTGGACTTGGAAGTAGTTTTGCAGACTTCTTGCATGGTCGCCAAAAGTGTCCTTATTTGTATTTAGTGCCAAAAGATGAGCTACTGGGTTTTCTTTCCGGATGTTATGTTGCAAGGATAGGTCCTTCCGCTGGCTCATCAATAACCCACATGCATAAATGGTATTAGCCATAACGAATGATCATTATTAAGTATACATAACATTAGTTGAGTCTGTTTCAATTTCTTGTGGAAATAGATTATATTGGGTTTCTATTTTCAAGCCTTCATGGATTGCTTGAAGTTCTGCATGAAGAGGTGATATAGCCTTGTCCATTTTCTGGTAACGTAAAATCCATTTTCTTTTACTATTGTGGAATACTCCCCCAATAGCCGCTTTATTACTTTTAATTTTCAAATCACCATCCGCATTTAGTTTGTACCAACCGTGTTGGTAGGGGGGTTGTATCATTTTATATTAATGCTGGATTTGTCCATAGAGGTTATTCTAGTATAGTTAAAATAAAAGAATTCAGAGGCTAGATTAAAAATATCTTTCATACGAGGGGAGTTGTAGGTAATGTTGATATTGTTATTGTTTTTATTGATCCAGATTCCCCATAGAAGGAAACGGAGGAGATTGATCCAAGGAATTTTTACTGAAATTAGATTTATATCTCTTAGCTTGGTTTGCCAGTGTTTGTCCATATCAGTGTTCATGTTTGTGATATTGAACTGTCTCCATATCATTGAGACTATGGGACAAGTAAGGAAAATATGAGTGATTGTTTCCTCTTGATTTTTGAAACTAGGGCAAGTGGGATTTATATTAATTCCAATGTGATGAAGATAAGAATGACAAGGAAACTTATTGTGGCTGATTTGCCAAAAGAAGTATCTAATTTTGTTAGGGCAAGGTAGTTTTCATATTCACTCAAAGTCTTTGTTACTAGTGTCCCCTTGAATTAGTAATTGTAGCAAGATTTTGAGTTGAAAATATCGTTTTGGCTGAGACTTCAAAGGGTTTTATCCATGTTCTAGAAGGGTAGGGGAATAGAATTACTTTTATCCAAGATAGAGGAGGGGATAGTGAAAGAGATTTCTTGAAAATTTCATGTACCTTTGTGGTATAGTATCTTAATGGGGAGATTAGCTTCATTTTTGATTAGAGGACCCTCAATACTAGCTCTAAGAGATGGGTGTTGAGCGATCCATTGAGTTTCCCAACTATTAAGGTTAGAACTTTTGCCCGGAAGCCATTAAAATACCTTGACTGCAAATTTCAGAACCAGTGACAACACTTTTTCAAATGAAAGAAGTGAGTTTGGTATTCCTTTTGCAGTATTTGCGCGCTAGGAGGTTTGCCATGGAGATGAGGTAATGTTAATGTGTCTCCAAGAGAGACTTCCCAGAAAAACTATATTTTTTTAGAAGGCATCTTTCATTTCTAGACCTCTTAGATTCTTACGGCTGCTGACAGTCTTCCCATTTACAAGATGAAGTTTTTTATGATTAGAAGAAGTGCCCCAAACAAAATTCCTTTGGATTTGATCTATAAGCTTAAGGGGTTTCTTGGATGCATAGTGTATTGCATAGCATGATTTGAAATAGAGTTGAGGGCGGTAAGTGCTAAAGTAGTCCTATCAGCTATGTTTAAAAAATTAATTTTTCAATTTGAAAGTTTGGCCCTTATTTTATCAATGATAAATTAGTAGTTTTTTATTTTGGGGACAAATTAAGAATTGAAAATCCCAAGTAATTACCAAATTTTCCGGTTCAGTAAAAGTTACATTGTATAATAAAAAAAAACTTTGCATTCCGAAATTAATTAGTACAATTACAAATGTTCCCATCTTTAAGTAGGATTTTGTTGATAAAACAACTGAATGTTCTCAAACTTGTGCGAAGATAACAATGTAAACATAATGATGCTATTTATCGACGTTTAATGTAAACATGATGCTATTTATCGACGTTTAATGTAAACATTATTGCTCATATCGCTTCATTTAAACTGATCCATATAGAAAGACAAATTCACTGGCACTACAAGATTTCTATATTTTATACCTATTTAATATTTGAAAAGATATATTAAGAGCCCGTTGAACCATAAAAAAATTTAAGTGAAAATTTAGATTTCACTTAGAGTTGAATTTCGGATTTTTTCAGAAATTTTAAAAAACTCCAAAAAGTTAATTTTTAAAATATCACTTCAAATTATTCACAAAAATTCGAAAACAACTTCGAATTATATTGATAACACAATTTTAATTTGAATATCATTTTTATTTGAATTTACTTATTTTTTCCAGAATTTACAGGTCTTATGTCCAAATGCCCACTAAAACTATTTTAGCAAATATGAGACTTGAAGAATATAACCAAATATATCCAATTGGCAATTGATGGTCCAATTGGCAGTTGAACTAAATGATGGCTCAATTGGCAAAGCACATGCGGGCCATTTGATGGAGCAAATGGCGGGCCATGTAGATGCAAAAGAAGCCGAAAGCAATGCTCCAATTACTGGCCAGATGAACGAAAAAATTGACCAAATTTCTGGCCATGCGGGCCAGTTATGTCTGAAGCAGCAAAGGGTGCAAATTACTGGCCATGCGGGCCAGTTATGTCTAAAGCGGAAAAATTTGCAAATTGGTGTCCATGCGGGTCATGTGAATAGTAACGAGCATTTTGCTAGCCAGCTGAAAGAAGCTGAAATAATTGAACAAAATGCTAAGAACAAATCGCACGATGGAAAGAATGAAGTATCAGTACAAAACTTTGGTACTGATGTTCATAAGGATCGTCAATATGGAGTTGCTCGTGTTGTTTCATTACATAATGCTGCAACTGATGGAGTACATCAAAACCAGATTGTGGAATTTTCATCTCCTGATCATGCATCTTCTGTTGCACATATGCACATTGATCGACCAACAAGAGCATCATATGGTGATCGTGCAACTTTCTATAACGCTCCTTCTCTGTACTTTTCTAGTCCTCAAGTGGAGAAAATCATTAAGGACAATCAAGCTGCCATGATTTTAACACCCATGATCAAGCATCCGTTGTCACTTCAGAAAATGACCCTGCTGTTGTTCAAACCTGTACAATCATTTCAGTGAAGGAAAGAAAACTTTTGGATCCTATGGACAAGGTGATGTCTCGAGCCTGTGACGAACGAGGTATTGAAAGTAATGAAGAATTGAGCACACCGGAGGATGTAGGATCATGTAGTAATACACAGCTTCTCGTCAATTCTGGGCAGAAACCAATAAGTATGAGCAGTACAACAGATTTTTTATCTCATGATAGATAACTGTTGGATGCAATGCTATGTGCACATCCTTTAAAAATTTTGGGTCGTGATCCATATAGCGCTAAACGTGAAAATTGGAGCAGGAATGAGGTACATATACAACAACAAATCAAGCAAAGTGATATTAAATCACAAGATGTACCAAACTTGGATGCACAAGCTGTTTTACACATGCCAAATCATCGGACAGCAGAAGAAGGTGAATTAATAGAAGTGCTCCCACAATGCGTCGAAACAATCAATATTAATGCTACAGAGGAACAAAAGTCACAAACAAAGGAAAAGAGCAGCGACGATAATGTTAGACGACCTCCGATGAGAAATGCCAAGCGTAAGCAGTCCGCCCCAACTACATTAACAAAGTACAAACAATCTATAAAGAAATCATAAATTTTGAATACTTCTTTAACAATTGGGACGATGTTGGTAAAGAAGTACAAATTGAAGAAATTGCAAGGATCGACAAAAAGGGACATCATTTTAACTTTTTCATCATTTCAATCTGCCACTTTGTTAGTATCCTCATTTGTAATCTCATCACTGAGTATGTTATATACCCTGTGATGATCATAAAATATTTGGTCCTATCAAGTTTGTATTTTTTGCATTCCTGTTAATAATTGAGGTTGTCAAGCCTCAATAGGATTTAGTATGGTAAGTTTAGTCCGGTATGTGTTATATGGGTAACAATACTTGTGCTAATTTTCCTTTATTTGTACTTTCCTAATTGTTGTATTTTCTTTTATGGAATTAATAAAAACTTAGTCTTGCCAAAAAAAAAAATATATACCCAAATATCATATCTAGAATAATTTTTTTCCTTGTCATTTAAAAATATGTCCTTGTGGATATATAGGCAGATGCGTGTTTATCCACTCAAAATCCGACACATCCCTCATAACTTAATTGCTCGATCATTATACTGTCATTTTCTGTCTGTTCCAATAACTTTGTCCTCCTCCATTAGAATCATTACAGTGATATATACGAGTCCAAGTTGAAGGATTTGTCATTAAAATTCACAACATAACACATTTGTACAACTTGATTGTTGCATTATGAGCACTACTAAAAGATCTCCTGTGAAGTCATCCATATCTGTCAATCATTACAACGTTTTGTAAATTTTAACTATAAACAAATCAAAGGGCTAATTTTTGAAGTGTTTACAGTATTTCTGGACATTTTTAGCTTCATTTTAGAAACTTTTCCTATTATTGCATTCCAGATGGAAGCTTCCTTTAGATTTTGGCTACTAAAAGTCTTGTTTAAAACATATAAAAATGATTATTGTTGGGTATCGAATAAAGAAAGTACGTATTATTAACACATTAAATTACACAAGTAGATAGAGGTGATAAGTGGAAGCATAGTGCAGGTGAATTTAGATAAAACAGAATCTACATTCATCTTTACATAATGAAGATATGATCTTTTTTCTTTTTAATCTTTGGTAGGACGTTTTCAAATGGGACAAAAGGGACGGTAGAGTACCTCATTACCCCTATACTTTGGCACAATTTTTATTGTTTTGATAATTGTGGTGTTCGAGCTAACTTGCACGTATAGGGACGGTAGAGTACCTCATTACCCCTATACTTGGGCACAATTTTTATTGTTTTGATAATTGTGGTGTTCAAGCTAACTTGCGCGTATTTAAATTAATTTCACGAGATACATACTGCATTCCACCAGCAATAGTATCAGGTAAACCTATCTATCAAGCTTGGACACAAATTATTCAATTCAAACCTAAATATTACATAGTTCTAACTGAAAATTGGATAAAGTTGTGTTTAAATATATGATCTTTTACCCTCCTATCCTGCCCCCCCCCCCCCCCCCAAACCAAAAAAAAAAAAGGAATTTAATTTACCGAAAAAGGAACTATTGAATTGGCAGCCAAAAAGATATCCACTTGAATTTTCTATAATTGTATTGGAGACAAAAGCACAATGTTCAATTGGATAAGGCCTAGAGCATACTAACTCATCTTTCCACAATAATAACATATGGTTAATCTGCATGGAAGTCACTAGTGAAGGTTCAGTGGGCACATAATGATTTGATTATGCAACATCGATTCTCAACATAACTTTGTCATGTATTAATATCTCTATGTGTCCCCTTTAATTAGCTAATTAATCTTCTAAGTTTTTTTGTCCTATTTTTAGGACCAACTTAATAAGCTCAACATCAATCCCCCTACCGCCCACACATTATGTAATTACTTAGCTTAACTTTTAATAGTAGTGCTTCTTTCTTCCCAAGAAACATGACAGTCTACTTTTGTTTTGAGATGATACTACATGTTTGATAATATTATTCATCATATTATTTTATGTAAGTTTCAAAAACTTTTGTTACGCTTAGCCAACATATATTTTTTGAGCTTTATTAGGTTACTACGACGTTCAAATACTCCTAGCAAATTCCAATCTATCGGAAGATGATAAAATCCAAATTATAATTAGAAGGATTTTCATGACATAAATTTTTTGGAAATTTTGTTAAACACCTATTATGCAAAATCAAATATAAGGCTCTACAATGATAACTCTTTCCTCCCCCAACCAAATTCAACAAGAATCTATTCAGAATAGTTCAACAACCCTATATACTACCTCCTATTGGAACATGTATGGCTTATCTCCAACCCACAACTTGCTTAATCTCATAACAATTGCATGGAACCTTAGGGCAAGGTCTTACTCCGAATAGTTGATGGCCTAGTGAGTGATTTCCATGAATCTTCAAGATTTAGGCAAGGGTTGATAAGCAAAACACTTGGGGAATATTCCTCCTCCTCTCTAAAGCATTCCCTTCTCTCTAAAACAACCTTTTAGATCAGCCAAAATAAACCCCAAGGTCGCTTTATAAAAATAACGTCGGGTAAAATTTTCTCAAACTTAGGCTTTTAAACATATTATGTGATCATAGACCGTACCGCAAAACAAACACGCGGACCACAAAGATGGTCCAAAAACTGGGCTGCCGGATCAAGTCTATGGCTATTTGCGGCTCGTAGAATAGATACGCGGTCGCATAACGCGCCGAAAAGTCTCCATCCGAAAGTTCTCATGATAGACATGCGATGGATGTGCGACCCAAAAAATGATCATGTGAACGCATAATGGACTGCAAAATGACCTTCGAAAATTGGCTTTGGTTTCTGTTGCACTCTTTGATCGATTTGCGGTCTGCTTAGTGGATTTGTGGTCGCATAGTAGATCGCAAAAATACCATGTCCAGCAAAAATTATTTCTCAAACACTTTAGCTTATTGCGACACCACGAAACCCTGAGCTATAGGTAAAATCTTATGGGGCCTTACATCTTCCCCTGCTTAGGATCTTTCTTCCTCGAGTGAGGGATAGAGTCTATCTTGGACGCCCAACATATCTTATTCCTTCTTTCACACATCTCAAACCCCTAGTTTTTGGCTAACTCCTACAGTTTTTAAAATTTTTGACAGAGTTTCCCCTGTAATAGGCCTTATATTATATATATATATATATATATATATATATATATATATATATATATATATATATAGTTTGACGACGTAACATAGCATGAAAATAATACCAATTGTGACCTCATAAGCATTATATTACCAGAAAGGAGCATTCTTAACATGAACTGTACAAGTGGAGTATAATTTGTAGAAAGTAAGCTCTTAACATCTTCATAGAACACAACTCTATAGTTGTTTAATTAAATGAGGGTATTTCTTCTCCATATCTTCCTCGGCCTCCCAGGTGGCCTCTTCTACTTGTTGGTTTTGTCATGGACCTTTCACAGAGAAAATCTCTTTATTCCTCAGCTTTCGGACTTGCCTATCCACAATGACAACTGAAATATCTTCATAAGTCAGTTCCTTATTAACTTCAATAGCTTTTACCGGTTTAATGAGTAATGAGTCTAGGACTTTTAGCGACTCTCAGCACTTTTCAATCATTCCTTGATGATCTTAACCTTCTACATAGTATGCACGAGGTCTGGCCCTATCAACTCTTCTTTCCTAATCTCGAACCACCCAATGGGAGCTTTACATCTCTTAGAATATATAGCTCGGCGGTGCCTTATGGATGCTTGTATGGTAATTGTTGTGGTAGGAAAATTCTATGAGCGACAAATGATAATTCCAGAAACCCTTGAAGTTAAGAACATAAGCACGCAACATATCCTCGAGCGTCTGAATAGTCCGCTATACCTGCCCGTCAGTCTATGGATGGAAGGTTGTATTAAGATTTACCTGAGTACCCAAAGCTTGCTAAAATTTATTCCAAAAACTAGTTTTGAAAGGTGCCCATCGATATGAGATTATAAGAATCATGGTGCCGTGCTACGTGACTATTTACTTGATATACAATTGAGCATATTATTCACATGTGTCGGTAGCCATAATAGGTAAGAAGAGTGATGATTTCGTTAATCGATGCACAATCACCCAAATCAGGTCGAACTACTAGGTGTATGAGGTATGCCTACCACAAAGTCCATATTGACCATGTCCTACTTCCACATTAGAATTTCTATGTTTTGTTCCAACCCACCAGGCCTTTGGTGTTCGGCCTTTACTTGCTGATAATTTGGATATCTTACCACAAAGTATGCTACATTCCTTTTTATATCATTCCACCTATAGACTTCCTTGAGATCATGGTACATCTTTGTAGATCCTGGATGCACAGAATACCTATAATTGTGATCCTCGACCATGATCCTTTCCCAGAGACCATCCACATATGGAACACATAATAACCCTCTGTACCTTATTCGTGCCAAAAGAAAAATCCATGGTATTATGTTTATGAATTCCCTCTTTCATTTGTACAAAAAATAGATCATTGTATTTCTTTCTCCTTGACATCCACAACAAGTGATGGTTCCACCCTATTTTTTCAGAATCACCCCTGCTTCATTAGAGTGGAGCAGACGAATTCCCAAAAAGTCACGGTCCACTCACTACTAGAAAATAAATCTATTGCATCGGTTAATTAGCAACGGTTATATAAACCTTGCAATAGATGGTCTATTGCAAGGGTAATAACCGTCACAATAGCCTTGTGAGCCTATTAAGATAGTACTAAAACTAAACTGTCGCAATGGTGCAACAACCGATGCCACATACATGTCTATGGAGATAGTTTAGTAAAATAACTCTGTTGGGACGGTTCTTTGTAAAAAAAGGATTTGATTTCCCTCCAATTATTTTACTAAACCCGCGAATGCTCCTTTTTATAATTAACGAATAATACAAAAATACAGAATTACACGTATCAAACTAAAAGAAGGGTCTTCTTACCACTTTTCTATTCAACTGATTCGCCAGAAAAAAACCCTCCATCTTCTTCAAGAGAAAAACGGCCTCCAAATCTAGCGAAGAATTTCCATCACGAAGGATTTTGGCAACCAAAGGATTTCGATTCATATTTCTCTTTATCATATTAGGTCTTCATGCTCTCCTCTATAGCATATAAATTCCTCATCTCTAGATTTTCCATTCAAGTATTTTTGGAAAAGCTTGAAAAATACACTAATGAATTTCTATGAAGGTACTGCTTTTTGTTCTAATTTATGTTTGATTTTTAGTTTTAGTATGGTTTAAAGTTTATATGTCAAATTTGGTGAATGTTTGAGTTTTTCGTGAAAAAATATGGGATAGAAAATCAAAGAAGATTGCTTAAATTTTGTGTTTTATTAAAATTGGAGTTTGAGAAACTGGGTTTCAATTCTGAGGCAAAATATTATTCGAAGTTTATTTTGTACTGAATATTGAGTATACTGCTGTTTGGGAGGAATTAAAGTGACAAATACCCTTCAAAACTCCATTGTTGATGTTGACAATGTTCTAAAACATAAATAGAAAAATTCAAAGTTGAAAGAGTTAGAGCAAATTGCTGTATATATATGGGAATTTTACTTTTTTTTGGCTCTTGTGTTCAAAAATGGGTATTGAGGGGTAAGTTTGAGAAATATATTTTATGTGTATTTCCTCGTAGAACTGTTCTATGTACAAGGAAATTTATATTTTGTTATCTTAATGATTGGTGTTATTGGAGAAGAGAAAAGTATGCTAATGTTAATCTTATTAGTGTTAATCTTAAACATCTGGCATCAACTTTGTGTATGAAAATGCTATTCTTTTTCTCATAACAAAGAATGTAGAAGTGTTAGGTATGGATGTAGTTTTTATCCGCTACTCAATTCTTATTTACACTGTGATTAGGAGTGACCTTGAAATGAAAAATAGTTCATGGAAGTAGGACGAGGAAGAAATATTTAGATGATGTGAAATGTAGATATGATATTTTTATGTATCAATATTAACTTTTCAATTGTGAACTAAAAATTTTAAAGCCTCGAAAATGAGTGAAGTTAAACTTCCTTAACAAAGAAAGAAATACTGAACAAACATTTATCTAAGGATTACAGCAGGGTTATTAAAAGCGAGCACTTCTCGCTTAAAGCGCTGAAGTGAGACGAGCAATGAGGTCTGCACATTTCTGACCTAAAGCGAGGCAGAATAGTAAAATCGTATGAATATTATCTATATGCAAGTTTTAGATGAGATTATTTTTTTTATTCTTCCTTATTTTTTATTTACTTTAGTTCTTTTATTGAACTTGCTCTGTTAGGTTGAAATAGAAAAATTAAAACACAACAAAATGTAGATGGCAGTCAGTCTCTTGATACATTTTCATCTGTCATGAGTCCCGAACATCAAGGATGTTTAAGATTATATGGACGAGGGATTACAAAGACTACTTTGAAAGAAAAAGTGGGCAATTTCGTGCTAACTTCAAATGCTACTAATGATACAATGCAAGAAATGTAAGAAAGAATTCGAAAGATGGAGGAACAAAAAAGAACTATGCGAGAAGAAATTACTGCAGATGTAATTGCTCAACTTCAATGTGCAGGATTAATACTGCTGATGTAATTACTGCAGAGCAATTATTTCTTTATACCTTTGTTATTTTGCTCAGCTTACAATTGGTGTAAATCAATATTGAGACTATAAAAGAAATGGAAAAAATCATTTTTTTATTACTATAGAGATGGAAAACAATTTTTTTCGATTGCAAATGTAAGCAAGCTGGAAACCACAGAAAAACTTCAAGTTAGTACGACATACATAAAGTTGGGGTCATTTCAAAAGAACTTACCCAAATAAACAGCGCTCCGTCAACTCTGAGCTCATAATTTTATAATGGGTATACTGGGTATGTTATTATTGTTGGTAAGTATGAGGTTGTGTATTTTCCAAACCCATATGCGCGCCCTCTAACTTGGCGCTAAAAACTATATAAACACACACTCGAGTTTGGAGCTTTAAATTTCGAATTGAAAAATTTGGAGGTTATCTTATTATGTTTTCATTCCCACTTGATTTGTTCTTGAGTTTCTTAGATGTGGGTTGGTTGATTTTGACCCAGAGATAGTTTGTGGTTATTGGATTTTGTGGGTTAGTTGATTGGCATTCACACACTTGGCCTTGCTTAGAGTTGTCAAAAGTATATTTAAGTGGAATAATTGAAATATAGTTGGAGTGTTTAAATGAAACATAGATAAGTTGAGGTGTCCATATGAATTTTGGCGCCAAGTTAGAGGGGTTGGATATGGGCTTGGCATTGTGTATTTGTCAATTTAATTAATCTTACCATGTGTCATGATATTAATATACATATCTTTAAATGAAATCTTTCTAAAGAACTTTTGCTAAATTGTTTATTTTTTGATTATTTGTGGGTGGAGAACTTGAAGTAGGCTACCAAAGTGACGAAGATCTTATTTAGGGGTATTAGGTTGATTCATGATGAAGATAGAAATATTTTATATTTGTACACTTGAAAACTTATGTGTTCCAATTCACTGGCACATATTGTTAAATGTTTTTCTTTTATGGATATTACACCTATTATGAATTCTGACTTTGTTTAAAAATGAATTTTTCTCGTAAACTATATATATTTCAAGGTATGATACATATTGTTGGTTTGTATAGTTGTTGCAATAGAGACATGATAGGCGTTGCAGTAGCCCAGAAAATAATCGTCGTAATATATTACTATAACCATTGTAATAGCATGATCTCCAATTGCATAAGCCAAAAGTGATTGTTGCAATAGTACAACGTAATCCTCGCATTAGCATTAGGTAACCGCTGCAATATTATAAAATAACTGTAGCAATAGCTTGAAAAACAGTTGATAATAAACTCTATCGCAATGGTTTTTAACCGTTCCATATAATAAAGAATCATCGCAATATCATTCATAAAGTAACCGTCGCAATAGGCCATCTAATGCATTAGTTATGAAACCGTTACACATAACCATCCATATAGATCTATTGTGACGATACATGTTGTAGCAGCCACAAAACCGTCACAATACCTCTATGACAACAGTTTCAGTTCCTACCACAACAGTTTTGGAACTGTCACCATAAGACTAATTTCTAGTAGTGACTATTGTAAGTCCCCATAAAAATTTCTCCTAGAACTCGGATTTTCATGTGTCGAGATAGCCTAATATATTTGAGGACCATGGCGATCATCTTAGGGGAGTTCCGCAGACCCTGTACTAGCACAAGTTGTATGTCAAGTTTTTGAAGTGTGAATTTTGGCTTGAATATGTCACATTCCTGGGTCATGTCATCTCTAGGGAAAAAATAAAGGTTGATACTCAAAAGATTACAGTTGTGAAAAATTAGCCTAGACCTACAACTCCAATTGAGATTCATAGTTTCTTGGGCTTAGCTGGGTATTATAGGAAGTTTATGGAGGGATTCTCTACTCTTGCCTTTCCGTTGATTAAATTGAAGCAGTAGACAGTGAAGTTCCAATGGTGAGTTCCTTGTGAATAGATTGTCCAAGTGTTGAAATCAAAATTGACTATGGCACCAGTGTTGACCTTACTAGAGGGTACAAATGGGTTTGTGGTGTATTTTGATGCTTCAAGAATTGGACTTGGGTGTGTATTGATGCAACATGGCAAGGTGATCGCTTATGCTTCTAGTAAACTCAAGAATCATGAGAAGAACTATCCAACTCATGACTTAAAACATGTGGTGGTAGTCTTTGCATTGAAAATTTTACTTTATTATTTTTATGGGTTCCATGTGAATATATTCGCGGACCATAAAAGCCTTCAATACATTTTCAAGAAGAATGAATTGAATCTGAGATAGAGAAGATGGCTTGAGTTACTAAAGAACTATGACATCGATATCCTATATCATCCTGTGAAGGCTAATGTTGTAAGGGATTCTCTAAGATAGAAATCCATGGGTAGTTTGGCTCATTTACGGGAAAATCAAACGCCATTGGCCAAGGAAGTTCACTCGTTGGCTAGTTTGGGAGTTCGTCTTCCAGACACTAGTGAAGGGGATATGATTGCGCAAAATAGGGTTGAATCATCACTTGTTGTTTGTTAAATTCAAGGAGAAATAATGCAAGGATCCATTATTGGTACAATTGAAGGAGGGGAATCATAAACATACGAACATGGTTTTTTCTCTGGTGGAATTCTATGAAGAGGAATGTAGCAGACTTTGTGGCAAGATTTCCAAATTGTCGGCAATTGAAGGACGAATACCAAAGTCACGATACATTGGCATAGAACAAAGAAATTCCAATGTGGAATTGGGAGATGATTAATATGGACTTTGTGGTAGGAATAGCTCATACTCATAGGAAGTTCGACTTGATTTTGGTGCTTGTGGATTGAATCACAAAATCAACACACTTCTTACCTGTTAAGGCTACTAACCCAGCATAATAGTATGCACATTTGTATGTCAAGGAAATAATCAGTTGCATTGTGCTCCGATTTCTATTATCTCAGATCGAGAGGCATAGTTTACAGCTAATTTTTGGAAAACATCTTACCAAGGGTTGGGTACTTAGGTAAATCTTAGTACATCTTTCCATCCATAGACTGATGGGCAAGTAAAGTGTACTATGCTTACACTCGAGAATATGTTGTGCGCATGTGTTCCTGACTTCAAAAGGATGGGATGATCATTTGTTGCTCATAGAATTTACCTAAAACAATGATTACCATGCTAGCATTAGATGGCACCATTCGAGGCTATATATAGTAAGAGATGTAGATCGCTCATTGGATGGTTCGAGGTTGGGGAAGCAAAGTTGTTAGGGCTAGACCTCGTGTATCAGGCCACGTAGAAGGTTAAGATCATTAAGGAACGGTTTAAACTTCCCTGAGTTTTCACAAGTCCTATTCAGATGTATGTCGTTGAGATTTGGTGTTCAAGAAGCATGATCGGGTATTCTTAAAGATTTCCCCCATGAAGGGGATAATGCGGTTTGGGAAGAAAAGGAAACTGAGAGTCAGGTATGTCGAACGTATAGAAAATTTCAGAGGGCTAACATGTTTGAGGTACCTCTAGAGATGTTGCTCATGCACCACGTGTTTCATGTATCTATGTTAAAGAAGGTAGTTGGAGATGTGACACTCATTATTTCGGTTGAGACTATTGAGGTTAGTGAAGATTTGACTTATGAAGAGATTCCAATTTCCATTCTTGATAGGCACGTTCGAAAGCTGAGAAATAAAGAGATTGCCTTCGTAAAAGTGCTATGGAGAAACCAACAAATTTAAGAGGCTACCTGGGAGGTCGAGAAAAAGATGAAGAAGAAGTACCGGCATTTGTTTGAATAACTATGTAATTTTTTTATGAAATTGCTTTTATGAAATATGTTATCCTTGTACATTTTATGTTAAGGATGTTCCTTTCTGTAATATAAGATTTATGACGTCATGGTCGACTTTGTTTTCATGTTGTGTTGTGGTTATGATGTTAGGACTGGATTTTGGTATCCTCTGACAAATGGATAGGTCCAATTATAGGGGACTCCATGCTAACAAAATTGTGGTGTATCCGTGCTAAAAATACGGTGGTGTATCGGTACTAAAGATCTTCCAACAAAAACACTATTATTTACTAGAAATTTATCTTTCTTTTAACTTGAAATTGTTATATTGTTTTAGCCGCCCATTGATTCCATGTTCTTTCTCTGTGCATTAATACCCGTTCTATTGAGAGGTGTTTAGTCTAACAACAAGTATTATTCTATATGTATTAACATCCCTTTTACCGGGGTGCTGCATCTTTAATGGATGCAGGTGGTTCCACAGCAGGCGACATCTATCAGTGATAGTTGTACACCCTCTTCCCAATTGACTTTGTGAACCCTACATCATTTCGGGGCTTTCTATCTTTTTTTTTGTACAATTGTTTGAGGTATAGCCGGGGTCTTGTTGTCGGCACCATTATATTACTCTTTTGTATCTGTTAAAGGCTTTGTAGATATAGTGTCAGCTATATATTTAGTGTTGGAAAAGTCAAACTAGAAATGTTATAATTTGTATCATATGTTTCTAATAAGTGGGGATATTGACTGCTTATTAGCGCCTTTTTGCTTTCATAAAGGCATTTCACTTTGCCTGAAACTAATCAAATTGTGTAAAGTTACAGGGATGATGGAAACTGAGTTCCTGAGATGAAATACAACTCATAAATGAGTAATCTAAACCAAGGTAATAAAAGGCACATAAACTACAAAATGCGGACAACAGAATTCCATCTGTGGCTGCAATCAAGGAAGACAAATTCAGAAGATTATGGAGAAAATTGCAGACTGTACATGAATTGTGCGGCAACAAAAGCTAGGCTTAGATCAAATATCAGGGAGATGAAAAAAAAATCCAAGCTCAGAGCTTCCTCAAATTGCGGTTCGCAAAAGATTTGTGCGGCCGTAGAAGATTATCTTGCCACTGCAACTATACTATTGCAGATTGCAAAAGAGTGCCTTGCAGTCACAATGCTAAATTTGCAAACTGCAGAAAGATTGCCTCTCAGCTGCAGTTCAGAATTGTGCGGCTACAAACCTCCTGTTTTTGACAAGTTGAAGAAATATGAGGACCGAACATGTAATTGTGCGGCCGCAAAACCTCCCGAGCGGCATTTTTGTCCGAAATTATCAGCTCTGTACAAATAGAAGAGTTTCAAGAAATCAGGTCAAGTTTTGATATTTGAAGTACTGTAGTACTTTCTCTTATAGCTTATTATGGTGATTTAACATTAGATTTCTCTATTTTATTCCTTCAATATGAGTTTTATTATCTTTTCTTCTTTATTTTCTTCTAGACCCATTACGAGTAGCTAGATTTTTATAAGGGTTGTGACCCAGCCCACAACCCAGCCCTAGTGTGTTTACCTTATGAGTGATTAATTTTGTGTTTGTTTATGAATATGTGTTTATTATTTAGCTTAGTTCATGCTTCAATTGTAGAATTAATGGTTGCAAATATTGATTCAATATTTTACTTAGTCATGGTCACAGCCCTAGGCCTTTTATATATTTGGAAACACTTAAAACCTATCATCTGTAGTTTTATATATTTTGATTTGAAATCATTAGCTTAATTTTAGAAGTAGAAAATAAAACCTATTTGTGAATGTGCAATCTAGATACTTCACTCACTTATTTTGAATATATACTTCTAACTCCCATTTTAGCTCCTAGTGGATTCGACCCCGAATCATTGTTGGGTTTTATTATTGCAAATGACTGTGTCATACGTCTTTAGAGGCATGCATTTGGACGTGATCCATTTTTGGCGTTGTTTCCAAGGAGTTAAAAATAGTGTTAACTTTATATTTGGGTTTGTGTGTGTAATATCTTCTTTTCCTTCGTGTTGCTAATTTGTATGAATCAATTGTAGGTTCAATAATGATGAACATCAATGAACTCTAAAATACGCCTTTGGGGGATGTAGATCTTGAGGATGACCAAGTTGAAGAGGTTGCTCTTAAACCTCAAGCAAATAGAAGAGGTCAGGCGCCTCATGATGACGTCCAATTCCACCTCTACCAATACCAAGAGCAGCTCCTCACCAAGTGTTTCCAAATGAAGTGTATGCAAACACAATAGTCCATTATTGTATTAGGGTGGGAGACTTTTAAATCACTAATGTGATGCTCACATTGCTAGAGAATTGAGGTTTCTTTAGCGAGGCTCCAAGTCAAAATGCATACAAACACTTTAAGGGGTTTGTGGACACTTGTTAGGGGAGTAAACAAAAACATGTCTCCGAGGATGCTTTGAGGCTATGTCTTTTTCCTTCTCTCTACAGGTGAAATCCTTAGATTGGTTGGAAAGATTTCCGAACCATTTCATTTATACTTGGGATGAGTTGGCAGAGAAATTTATTGCCACTATACCGACCGCATATCAGCCGCATAATGCAACAGAAAGCAAACACAATTTTTGAAGGTCATTTTGCAGACCATTATGCGACCGCATAATCATTCCCCGGGCCACACATCTATTGCAGGTCCATCATAAGAAATTCCGGAGGGGGGCTCTTGTGGTGCATTATGCGACTCCATAACGAGTCTAATGTAACAATCCGATCGGTCATTTTTCTTTCTAGATCCCTATTCCTCTAATTAAGATTCCTCTTATAGACTTTTACTATGTTATGACTTGCAGGGATGGTTGGTTCGGGTTTGGGAGGGGTCATGATTAAATCAGAATACTTAGTTCCTTGATAATGGCTTAAAATTGTTATGTTTGACTAGAGTCAATGTTTTGAATAAATAACCTCAGAACCAGTATTTGATGGTCCTAATAACCTCAAGGTTTCGGATGACCCGATAGTGTGTCGGCGCTTAATATTTAATGTTGGCGCATTGCGAGTTTTCAAGTTCTTTAAGTTTGTTTTGGAGTAAGTTTTGGTGTTATCAAATCTGTTTTGAATTTAGTCCCTAGGAATAGTTCTTTATGGTGGTTTATGACTTGCACACAAAATTTGGTGTCATTCCGAGTAGTTTAGGTACATGTCGGCGCATTCGGAGTAAGTTTGGAGGAACTTGAAGTTCATAAGTTGATTAAATTTTGTTTAGAGTGTGATTCTTAGTTTTGATGTTGTTTTACACGTTCTGAGGGTTTGAGCGACTCGCTTTTATGTTTACAAACTAGTTGGTATGTTTGGACGGTGCCTCAGGTGCCATTTGGATTATGTGTGAAACATGGTTAAACTTGGAATAAGGGCTGAAGCAACAACATTTCTTGTGTGTTTGCACCTGTGAGAAACTATCTACGGGTGCAAGTTCGCAGGTGCAAGCCATCAAGCGTAGGAGTGGCTGGGAGTACAGGCCAGTGTCCACAGAAAAGAACTCGCTTCTACGAGGGATCGTAGGTACTGAGGGAGGCAACATTGCGTGGTCGCAGGTGTGCGAGGCAAGCCATAAAAGCGGGTTCACAGATGTGGAGTTCTTCTTCAGAAGACCAGTGCTGGAGCATGCGTGTTTTGTAGAAGCGGACAATTGCCCAAAGAAGTAGCCTTGTAAAAGCGGCGAAGCTGTTGCATATGCGAAATTGCTGGAGGAAGTTAGGTTCATTTAATTTGGCTTAGGCTTTATTTCCCCCATTTTCACTTTGAGAGGTTTACTTTGGAGCTCTGCGAGAGGGATTTTTTGCCTATCACAATGAGGTATGTAATTCCTACTTAATTTGAGTTTAATAGGCCGATTTTGGGTAGATTCTTAGCATGTAAATTGTAGAAATATGGGTTTAGTTGAAAAACCTAAATTTTGATAAATATGGGATTTGGCCACGAAAATGATTATGGAATTGGGTAGAAATTGTATATTTGATTTTGTGAGGTTTATGAGTAATAATTATCTTTGAATGTTTTTAGAATTCGGACGAGTGAGCCCGGCTGTGAATTTTTAGAATCTTCTCATTTCGGTTGGGTAATTACTATAAAAGCTAAATTATGATTTTATGAGCATATATTGATTGATTTATATAATATTTGACTAGCTTCAGATTTGGTCGGCACCTACTTGAAGGTTTAGAGTGAATTTGTGGGCCTAAAAGTGAGCTTTGGGACAAGGTAGGTCTCTTGCCTAACCTTGTAAGAGGGAATGTACCCTGTATGTGGTTTAAATTACTATTTGTTTCTAATTGTGGACGTTTTGTATGCATGAAGCGACGAGAGTCCATGCATAGCTGCAAATCTTGCTTATGTCTGGGTAGCATTAGGACTCTATCATGAAATACTTAGGTTGTTTGCGCTCTACTTGTTAATTTAAGTACTTATATTGAATCTTGTTAAAGGATTTGTAAAGACCAAACTTCACTTATTTTGAGTTTTAGAAAGTTACTTTACCGTTGATAGAAATTGTGCCCCTTTGTGAACTAGTCTTGTGATAACCTTTAAATCGGATGTCCATAGAGTATTCTCTCTTCTTGTTGAGCAGGTTGAACGCCTCAGCAGTATAATTAATGCATCTATGGTTCATACCGGACGATCCTCGGTAGTGTACACATTATTTTGGACCGCACAGTGCTACCTTGACATATATCGTGTGTGATAGTGCTTAGAGTCCGATTACATTTGATATTATTTTTATGACTTGAATAATTATAATTTACTTGATGGTCCGTAATTTTTGAAGTTAGTATGTTTTCATTGGAGATTTTAGATTGACTTTTAGTTAGAGGATCTGTTACATCCCGTATTTTAATATTAGGATGAGTCGTAGTAATTTATATGAGTTGGAAGGGATTATATCTATTAAGAGGTTATAGAAGATTTAAGATATTATTATTATGAGACCCTCTAAGTTTACAACCTTAATATCATTAGATATTATATTAGTGCGGTATTTTCTATTAAGCAGAGTATTTTAGGAAAAGTTTTATAAGTGTAATTTTTGATAATTACCACTATTACTACTTTGGATATGTTTTAAATTGTACACACGATATGAGAAAGTTTATGAGGTTTTCTTATTGTAAAGACATAAATTATTTTCTCACATAAAAAGAATATTATCTTTTTTACCATTTCAAAAATTAAGTGGACTAAAATTTTTACTCTTTATATGAGATTAGGAAATTATAGGTTGAGAATATATATATATTTTTACATGGATTTTACTGAAATAATTGTATATCTATGTATCTTATTTGATACAACATGACTATGATAGTAAAGTATATAAAATGTCTTAAAAGTAAGAAGTATTTTAACTAATTTAAGAAAATTCTTATTTATTTGGATAATTGATTAATAATATAATTAACTAGTTAATGAGATTTAGGGGCTATTAATTAACTATCTTGGATAAGATCAAAAGGCAAAAACGTGGCAGCCCCTTCTTTAACATTTGGAGGACTCTTAAGTCATATGAAAGGTGGCACTAGGATCTTGATTTTATCTACCACCGTGGTTGTTGATATTCAATTTATCCTTATATACTTTAATATGCATAAATACTTTTAAAAGTAGTATTATATGCATATGTAAGCATGCAAATTTTTTTATCTTTTTTATAATTTTAAGGATTTAAATTGATTTATTCCCCTTTCCCTTTTTTATTCATAAAATTCTCAATAATTATTTTTCAAATTATTTTTATGGTAATTTAATTATTTAATTTTTATATTTATGCCAAAATATTGTTAGTATATTTTTATGCATTTTTTATAATTGTATTTTATATTTTAAATCTAAATTGCATATAATTACAATATTAGCCATCTAATGTATAATTAAAGTTTACATGTGTAAATTGACCTCCTATATTTATAAAATGTTAAATATATATTTAAAATCATATTGGTACAAAAAACTATTTTTTAGAAATTGTTTATCATTGATTATAAATTAAATAGGAAAAGTGACGATTTAAATTATAGCTAGATTAACATTTCGAATATAGCCTAAATTGGACCCAACCCCAGCCCAATTTAATGCCCAGTTACCCGACCCCAACCCTATAAACATTCACCCGACTCGAAATCCATTAAGTCCTGGCTTTTGATCTCTATCAATGACTCGTATCTCTCTTTTAATTTCTTTTAAAGTTAAGGTTTTTCGGAACTTCTTTTACACTTTGTTTAAGTCGTTTCTTCATGTATTAACTTCTATTCTTTTCATATTTCAAACGATTCTATGTTTTTACACCTTTTTCAACTCGTCTATGTTGAAAACCCTAATTTCTTAGCCCCAACCTTGGGTTTCTGAGTTTTTTTTAGATGATATGTTCCGTTAATCTGTATGTTCCTATGATTCTGTGATTTATGTCCTATCCTTGCTTGTTACCGTTCCTAATTATGGTTATCCTTGCCTATTGTGTGATTTTGCCTTTTTTTATTCATGAATGTTTCTGATTCTTCACTTCTCTTATCTGTATCATGCTTAGCGTACTAATTTAGACTATGCTCTGCATGAATCCTCAATTTTAATTGTGATTCTTGTTCTACTGGACCTCTTAGGGTTCTGATATTTGCTTACCATGTGCTTGTTCTTATAGGGTGGTGCTAAATTAGTGCTAACTCATATTCTGCATCCTTAAATCTTTGTGATTGATCTTTCACTGATTCCGCATGATTATTCTACTAAGTTTTACCTTGTAGAATGTTTTTCTGACCTTATTCTATGATGAATCAAGTAGTTAATTGATTGCTGAAGTCTTTCCTTCATTTAAGTGTGCTAAACCTAGATTCTATTACGTATTATGTACTTGTATTATGCAGAAAATATTTCCTTAATTGGCATGTCCAACCTTACTCTATTTTTTCCTTATTTGGAATATGCCTATTACAGCTCAAAGTTAACTCCCCAATTAAAGGAAGGACTTACCATGATTTCTAACTATTTGATTTAGAGCTCTTTAATTACTACTAGACTATTATTTTTACCTTATTTACTACCTGCTTTCAAACTATAAATACCATAGGCTTTCATTAGCACAAGACAGGAACACTCTTGATTCAAAAAACTATCTCTCACACTTAAAAAACTTTCTGGTCTCTTGTGTGCTACTTGCTTCTGCTCTATATTAGCCGGCTGCAAGCCAAGGCAAATCATTGTATCCTACTGTTCTTTCAGCTCTACTTACAGTCCTCTTTACTAGTATGTTTAAATTTCAATTCAAAGTTCCAATACCAATATGATTTTTTTATTGCTTCAGTTCATCCTGTTTCTAGTGTGCTTCTATTTGTGATTTCTTGTGAAACTTATAGTTGATGTTTAAATTATTATGTACTCCATTTCCTTTTAATTATCATGTTGCCCCTCTGTATTATTTCTGGACATGTCTGCACCAATTATCTCTATGTGTTTACCACCATATACTCCCAAATCCCTATCATCAATGTATGTGAGCTTGTTCTTTTGTCTGGTTTTGTTACTATGTCCGTTTAGCTGCCTCTGAGCATACTTATACCAATTCTTGGATCTTTGCTTAAATATGTGTTCTATGTATTCCCCAAACCCCTTGACCCCTACTTGTGACTACTAAACGTGCCTTAATGTTGTGACTCATGGTTGGGTATGATCCTATCCTAAGATGTTGGACCTCTGTTAATTTCTTCAATATCTTTTCAAAAGTCTCTGAGTTTCACTAAATTACTTTCAGGCCTTCATTTATACAGTTTTTCACTAAAATTATTTTCACTCTACTCTTAGTCAATAAGTTCTTTCCTCTATAGTATGTTTACTGTCTTGGGATCCTCTTGAGAGCCCTCCGAACATTGGGATACTAAGGCTGGCCTTTTCACACTGCACTTGGTCAACTTTAGGTTACTAAGTCTAGTTGTAAGCACTACCCGGGATCCTTGAGATCCTTAGGGAACTTTGATGCACCTAGACCTTGCATTATAGATGGACCTGAGGCCATTGGAGGCTTTGGGAATCTGGACCTAATTGGAGGCTCGTTACACATTAACTTCTTATTTTTTTTTACTTATGTAGTTCATTCAATGGTATCTAATAACTTGTAAACAAATATTGGGGTATTTAGTGAAAAAGGACGGATAGATACATGTCTGTGGAGTAATACGGGTAGAAATCATGTTCATAGGACTATCTGATTGCTTTATTAAGTAGAAATCATGCTCATAGGGCTTTATATTTTGTCATCTCTCCATGATAGAAACCATGCCTATAGGTTCCAAATAATCATGCCTTCAATGTCTTAAAATCATATTAATTAATAAATGACATGCCTATAGAATTTAATCTAGATTCTGTTATGATGAGTGTTATGTATGTTTTCAATGTCTTAAAATCAGATTGTCCAATAGACGCCAAGCCTAAAGGACTTAATCCAAATTATGTAATCGAAAATGATTATGTCTCCATGTCTTAAAATCAGATTGACGAAGTTAGAAATCATGCCTGTTGGGAATTATATTCGAAATTCTGCCTGTCAATATAAACTATAGTAGTAATTCTACTTAGTCAACGTTAAGTTCACTTCTGATTGGTCTAATTAAGTAGTCTATATTTCCTGAAACATGTTTTATAAAACTGCCTCAATTTAATTGTTGAACAACATGCCTATACGTACTATAGAAGTCCATTTCAAAACCTGTTTTGCTTCATTATATAAACATATTAATTAGTGGTTCGTGTACAAGCGGACCTTTAAGGCGCTTTTATAAACTGCGTTTATGAAAACTGTTTCTATTGCTTAAAGTTTATGATCCTAACAGGCTTCAAGAAATCAATAAGCAACTAATAGGGTCATCATTTCTGGGCTATAAAAATAAATTGCCTGTCTTCTGTGTCTTAATATTCACTTAGACATCATGCCTTAGGATACTGTTTAACAAAAGGTCTTTACTTGTGCTTGAGTCGTGCTGCTTATGTGTATTGTTTGACGAGGAAAACTTAAGTCTCTAATTGCTCCCCTTTATGTGCTAAGGTCCTAATTGTTCTTACCTGTCACCTTAGTATTTTCACCTTTAAACCATAGGTATCTGTCATGAATTACCTATACGTAGAAGTCCTAAATATCCTCCAAGACCATTAAGAAGGGATGTGTAACAGCACCCAATAGAGATCGTTGACCGATACTAGCTTAGATAACCACAAAATGTGTCACGACCCAAACTTATCGGCCGCGATTATACCGGATACTTTACTAAATCGGGTACCAACATAACGTATCTGACTTATTACATCATCATATACACGTGAGATACAGGCCTAATAGGCCAACATAATCATTTATAAACTTAAACATATGTTGACAATGTCGTACAGTCTTTCACGTACACGACATATGTCAACAAGCCTCTAAGAGTACATAAATGTCATAAAGATCGGGAAAGAGTCTCGTCATACCAAACAATACACGTCTATATCATACTAACAAAACATGCAACTCTGAAGCAAATAGAGCACACCAACATCTTCCTCTGAGCTGATAGCCTACTTCGAGGGCTCTCGACTTGTCTATCTGAACCTGCGATTTTAAAATACAGCATTCCCAAGAAAAATAGATGTCAATACAAAAAATGTACCGAGTATGCAAGGCATGTAAATAAGTACATAACAGACATAGAAGAAATATGGAGTATATGCCTCAACCTGTATGTTTGAATAACTTTGTAAATTATGAAATAATTATAGTATCATGCACATACGTGGGAATGTAATGTCGTACATAGGTACATATTTTATAACATTATCAGCTTTTGAGGGCGTCCAATTGTATCATCTTCGCCACCATGGGCAAAATTATCAATGTATACCAGCTGATCAGGTGGTGGTGCCCATATAATGCCATAACCTTTCCCATATCTCATACACACACACACACACATATCTACATACATACATATATGCATATATAACACCGTCTAAGTCATATTTCAGCTGCTATGGGCAACATCAACATCGTATACCAGCTGATCAGCTGGTGGTGCGTATACAACACCATAACCTTGTTCATATCCCATATACATATATACGTGTATATACCGTCATTTGGTCACGGGTCTGTTGAATGCAATGGATAAAAATGACGTCAATAAAATCTTTTAGAATTGTCATAAGACCATTTTGCCCTTGGGATATATCATAAAGTAACCTCTTTTCAACATTCGTATTTTTTTGAGACCCATGAACAGATGATAAAATATTATGACATATGGAAAATCAAGAACATACATATTTCTAATACTCTGATGAATAGAGTCATTCATAGAGTTTATGCACTTGCATGTTTCGCTCGTATCGTATGGATCATCCGAAAATAAGAAGGGATAGCCTTAACATGTTCGGAGTAGAAAGAACTTCATATAATATTTCGTTGAAAACCTTTATAGATTGAATTTAGAAACCAAAAATTGAATTAACCTTCTAAATCACTGGAAGCTGGAACGAAATCATTTCTGGACAGGGAGGAACGAAAGCTTGAAAGTTAAGGAACGAAATTGGAAGTTTGAAAATTGGAACAAAAGTTCTTTAAAGCATGTTTGAAATGGAGATTATGCTTCTGCCAACATTGTTGCGTTTCAAAGGCAGATTAGGCTTATGTTTCTTTACAAGGAATTTCATGGATTGCATTTTAATTCTTATCAAGACATTCGACTCAAAGACATTCTACTCTTGTCCGAATGAATCATTATTCAAGACATGTACTAAGTCTCGCATGTTTTAGTATTTCCTTAATATCGTTGGCAGCCACCTACTCTTAAATCAACATGAGCCATGTTCTCATATAGTGGCATTTTGCCATGTTTTGTTGGAGGAAAGGGATTCAATCTTATCCACTTATTATTTAATAGGGTATTGTTTCATTATTCGATAATTAATTAATTATCCAAAAAATTAAAATTAATTTTCATTTACTAATTATATTATTTATTTTTCACATATCTTATACACTTTTATAGCATGGACATATAGTACATTGCATGTCACTAGTCCATAAATACTAGATATTTTAGCTCGGACCGTATTTTATCCCAATATGCCAAACTTGAACAGAAAAAAATTCATTTTCTTTGACTTGCTTCCCCTTTCACCTATACGAATTTATTCATCACTAGCATAATCCTTATAATCTCCAAATAATCTTTTAAATGGATAGATGTCAATTACCTTACGACAAATCCAACGTACAATACTACATGGTGCAACATCATCGTAACTTAATACATCAAAGCATAAAATCACCATACCGTAATACTTCTGGGTGCAACAATGTCGTAACCTAATATTGTGAAGGATAACATCATCGTAGTATAATACTACAGGACGTAATATCATCGCAATATACTACTGTAAAGGGTAACAACATCATAATATATTACTGCAGAGTATAAAATTGACGTAATACTGCAGGGCGTAACATTATTCCCCTCTTTGGAACATTCGTCCTCGAATGTTGACTGATGCACTTATTATTTTCATAACCAGTATCTTCCAAATACTTTAGAACTTTCCTTTCCATCTAAGTGACTATTCTATGAATAAGTCCAAAGTCTAGGGTATTTCTCTCTTGGTCCTCCTTCTTACACCATAACTTGTAAATTTCAATCTCATAACTGTTGCTACGTTTCATCATGATGCCTGTATGATTTGACCTTAAAAGGGTTCCCAATCTCTAGGCTTCATATGTAGAGCGTGATAAGATGTCCCTTTGGGCATCTATGTATATATTGAAGTTCTTCTTTATATACTTTGTTGAATTCACGAATATTGCTATATCTCATTGCATAGGTCCGTTTAGCCATCGGTATAAATTTACTACCATAACTCTTACTTTATCATTGCTGAGGTTTGCTACCAACTCCCAGCTTACTCTTGTTGCTTATTACATATGTATAAATTTAAGTCCTTTAATGATTCCTCATAAGTGCTCATCTTTAGAATGACGACCTAATATTATCTCATATTTTGTGACTTTTGTCCATCCATTATTGATTCACCATGTATTGATCTACAATATACCATTGATAACTTGAAACTTCTTACATAATACTTTGCCACTAGGGCTTACGTTACATCAATGAATATTCAAAGTAATTTTCCTAATCCACTTAGCGGCGTTGTACTTCAATAATCGTATTCTATAGCATCCCAAGGTGATCCTCTTAAATGGGTATTTTAATCATGTACAATTCATGAATCCCCTTTTTTCAAATCATTACTCAATCGAAGGCCTGCATACCATCCTTTAGCTATCACTATTAGATCTTTGTTCTACTATTAGGGCAGAATTCCATCTCTTCTAAATGCTACTTATGAAGAATAACTCCTTTGAGTCCATTCAGGCTATGCCGAAGTTACTGTTGTCACGACTCCTTTTTAACATCTAAAACCACGGCGAAGGGTGTAGATAACAGAGTTTTTCCAATTTAAGGACAATCAAAGCAGAATTTATTTATTTAAGAGATTTCAGAGTCACAACATGGGATAATTAATGGTGTCCCAAATCACTGGTTTAATATCCCGAATCTAGGAAGGTTTGACTCTGTATACAGTTTGCGAGCCAGAAATCCCGCTATGAAATCCTGTTAACTGGGGAGAAGGTGTTAGGCACTCCCGAGTTCCGTTGTTCTAGCACGGTCGCTCAACTATTATATTTGACTTTATTATATGACTTTAATGTATTTTTGTGCCTATGTGCAAATATTTATTTTTAATCGCCTTTATTTTATTTTAGGATGATTGCGACGTTGTTAAAATGCATCTTGAACCATGTAACATAAATGCACCCATAGACTATGACATATTTCACATCGCTAGGATTTGGATTTGGGTCACAAATATGCGTACTCGAATTTAGGAAAGTAAATTATTTAACTAGCGCGCCTAAAATAGATACGCGTTTGCACGTTTGCGAGGACCGCAGAATTCCAACTAAACAACACCTCGAATTATAAGGATAAATACAAGATTAATTAAATTAGGACATTGTAGTTATTAAAATTTATTTGTCATTAGCATACCTTAATTATATTAAAAGGTCTAATTCAACCACATCCGGAGGGCCATAGCGGTTTATGGCATACCTCCATTTCAATTGGAGAGCATAATTTGTGAGAAGGAAAGATTCATCAAAACTTTGGACCCACACCCTACACATAAATGGGAGTAAACAATTCCTACTCAGGCCCAACCTCGGGCCCAAGCCCTTGCCAAATCAATTCGAAACCGCATGGGTCCCTATTTGGGCAAATCAATCCACTTGGCCCAAAATGATAAAAAACGCATACAATTTTGATTCACTACGCCTCAAACAGATGTGGTGCTTAATGTATCAATCAAGCTACTTCAAGTGAATCTAGAACAGACATTGAATCCTGCTTGAACGATATAGACCTCATTTGCACAATTAAGGTAATAACCATGAAAACTCAATTTCTGTGCCAATTGATCAACCCTCTAGACTAAATGCATCCCCTACCTCTAAGAATCAATCTAATAAACTGCGGACCTGAGTTTTGACAAAAAGACAAAATGGCAAGATCAACAGGACCTAAGTTTCCAATTAGCTATAAAACTTAAGAATAGAAGCAAAACATAGAGAAAAATTACACAACCAATTCAGATGCCGTGCCTGGAACACTACTATTTGAAGTTTAAAGCAATCCGCTCATTTACATAAAGTTCGAGCCATATTACAACCCTAACATTCTAAAATTATACACTAGATTTAAGCAATTAGATCACACTAGTTATTAATATGAAAAACCAATCGACCAAGCCAGAAGCTAAATCAAACAAAATGAAGCATTTTAATCACACATATTAGCAAATACATCAGAACTCTGAGATGTTTATTCGAATTTCAACTTGAACCTTTCAAAGCTTCGTACATGCTAATCAGTGCTCAATTCCATGCTAATGTTGAGTGGTGTATCTGGAGATTATAGAAGGAGAAAAAGGTGATTATGGTAAGCAAACAACTTCACAGAATCAGCAGTAAACAGCTAGTTTCTCCACCCAACAAATGGTGCAAATAGAATAGAAAAGGAACATCAAAACCCAGTAGTCAAACAACCCAGACTCAAAAAAACAAAAACCAACCAAATTTAGCCCCAAATCAATGGAACCATGAAGTTCCACAAAACTCAGACCAAAACCTTTTCGAATTCATAATCAAACCATCTCAAATTCTAAATGAACCAAAATTATTTTTGAATGAAAAAAAATCAAAATTAGAATTTAATGTGATAGGGATTTTTTTAGCTTCCAGCCACCTCTTATTTTCTATGTTTTTTAGCTCTTTGATTATTCAAGTTTTCAGAATTATCAGTCTTTTTTCTTAGCCCCCTTTGCAATGCAAATACATAACGCCTTTATAGGTAATTGGGTAAGGCAAAACTTCAGAAATTTTTTTTATCCCTTCGGTCCCTTTTAGAACTCTCTTTTTAGCTTAGATACTCTCCATTTAGCGACTTGATTTCCATGTTAGTTACCTAATAGTTTGAAATTCACCTAAAATCCCTACTAGAACCTTCCTATTTCAGTTACACTAAGATTCCCTAAGTTGAACTCCCTCAAATACCTCTAATAACCTTGCAAATTACCTAAGCTACCAAACAGACCTGGGCTCAAACGGCTGGGCAGTTGAATTAGGTCCTAAATGACTTAATGAGCCCCACAGCTGGTTCAAAAACCAAATGGACATTTATATACACATTCTAACCCAAAATTAAAGAATAAATAACAAATTTAAACACAATCATTGTGTAATTCCAATGATGGAAAGAAACACAAACAAAAAGATAATGAACAAATTCAAGAAAACAAACTTATTAACTAAACATGATTTGGGTGAACTTATACAAGGCAATGAAAGGTAAAAAATCAATATCCAAATTACTAAATAACTAGCTTTAAACAAAACTAATTTCTGACTATTTTAAACACATGCTAATATCCATTAACGAAAATTGGATGAACACACTACTAATAGCAAACAAGGTACAGAAGAAACAAAAACAAAGAGGAAAGCATATTAAAATATCATAAACTACTGAGAAATAGAACATAGTAAGATGAATACCAAAATTGGAGAAAAATAACCGGGTTGACAGAAAAGAGAAGAGGCAGCTAAAATAAACAAAAAAAGAATACTAATGCGATCACTTAGCTTAAAATTTTGTGTTGAACTTTGGGAATCTTCATGCATCGGCTATGGCGTCTGGGTCAGATTTCGATCTAATATTTGAGCCACTGCAACAACGTTCAAAGGAAACAACTTATGGATTCGTCATGAGGGAAGCGATGAGGCTATTTGGTATCAATTTGTGGTGGTTTGGTGGTAGTTAGTATTGGCCGAAGTTCTTTGATTTAATATTAGAGATGCTTGGTGAAGATTTGAGAGAAAGGACCTATGGATTTGGGATGAGGGAGGTCTGGTGGCTATGTGGTGTTATTTCGAGGCCATTTGGCGTCAGCGCTGATACACGGCAGAGCAGCCGACGTTTCAATTGAATATTCTACGGGATTAACTACGATTTGAGGGCTGGTAATGGTAGATCTAGAAAGAGGAAAACGAGGAGAATGGTTGGTGTTATTTTGGGAGCATTTGGACAGTCACCACCGGTGGAGGCGATTTCCTGCCGGCGACGTAATGGTTTTCTATGAGCGATTTGGGGAAACAGGGTACGAGGTAGTTAGGGGTTGGGGGTGTTTCAAAAATTTATATGTCAAAGAGTCCCCAGTTCCTAACCGTTTGATTAAACAAAATCAATGGCCCAGATCAAAGGGTAATCAATGGCCCAGATCACACGGTTATCGAAACGGGGTCGCTTGGGTTAGGGATGAAATCGTTTGGGTTATGGGCGAAGCTGGACCGGGTGAGGGTTAAATTAGGTAGGGCTGACCAGGTTTATATTGAAATGGCCCAATTGGTACCCTTTTGTTTAATTAGTTTCCAGATTTTGTTTTGTTTGTTTTATTCCTTTTTTTTACTTGTTTTTTTTTCATTTTGCTTTTATTTTCAAATATTATTAAAATTCAAAAGTAAGTTATAAATCCCTATAAAATTGATAAAATAATTTAATATAGTTAGTATTAAAACACACTTAAAGGAAAAATTACCTAAAACTCAAAAATCAAAACTAAGAGAGCGAATTAAACCATTTTTAATTTTTCCATTTATAAAATGACAAATTGCTAATTAATGCTCGAAAATTCCTTATCTACTTCTAAATGCACATGCGACATATTTTTGTATTTTTGATGAATGTTTGTTAAATTAAAATACACACAAAGTGCAAACAGTTAGCGAAAATGTCATGAAAATTCACAAAATTACAAACAAATAAAAGAAATAATTTTGTTTGAATTTATAGGAGTAATTCACGTAGGGAAAAAAATCACATGCTCACGGTTGCCCTTCTTTCCTCGAAAACATGAAGTGTTTTCGTGCAAAGACTAGTGAGCGGACATGAACGATTTTTGCCCATTCGAATACTCCGTGAGAAACATTTTTTTAAATCTTGACTGCACCTTGCTTTAGAGGTTGCCTACATATCCCCCGCAAAAGAGGAATCAGGTTAATTTAGTTCAGGAGTGTTTAGTAGCTGGGACTATCGAAGTTGTGATCTCACCGTTGCTGTTGCTGCTGCTACTACTTGCTAGATCCTTTATTACACCAGGCAAAAACCAAGAAGAAGCAAGACTAAGCTATAAACTATGGATTACAAAAGAACCTATCCATATCTTCAAACTTTCTCTTGATCTTTGTTTCCGTGTTTCTTTGTGTATCTCTCTGAGAAATTTCTTGTTGCCTCTTTGTACTTCCTTCCGTGAAATTTCTTTTGGCCCTATTGATATGTTTCTCTTTCTCCATGTTGATGCTTGATTGCTCGATTTGAATTGTATTCCCTTGTTCTCTAGGTGGACGCTTGATTACAAAAACTTGACTACTAGAAAAGTATTCCCTGGTTCTCCAGGTGGGCGCCTCATTACCAAAACATGAAACTTGAAAAGTATTCCCTTGTTATTCAGGTGGGCGCCTGATTGCCAAAACTTGACTACTTGAAAAGTAATCCTTAGTTCTCTAGGTGGGCGCCTGATTACAAAAATTTGAAACTTGAAAAGTATTCCCATGTTCTCCAGGTGGGCTCCCAATTACAAAAACTTGAAACTTGAAAAGTATTCTCTTGTTCTCTAGGTAGGAGCCTGATTACCAAAACTTGAAACTTGAAAAGTATTCCTTTGTTCTCCAGGTGGGCGCCTCCTTACCAAAACCTGAAACTTGAAAGGTCTTCTCTTGTTCTCTAAGTCGGCGCCTGATTACCAAAACTTGAAACTTGAAAATTATTCCTTTGTTCTCTCACTAGGTTCCTGATTACCAAAACATGAAACCTGAAAAGTATTCCCTTGTTCTCTTGGTGGGTTCCTGATTACCAGAATTTAAAACTTGAAAAGTATTCCCTTTTTCTCTAGGTGGGCGCCTGATTACCAATACTTGAAAATTGAAAAGTATTCCCTTTTTCTCCAGGTGGGCACCTGATTACCAAAACTTGACTACTTGAAAAGTATTCCCTTGTTCTCCAGGTTGGTGCATGATTTCTAAAACACAAAACTTGAAAAGTATTCCTTTATTCTCCAGGTGGGCGCCTCATTACCAAAACTTGAAACTTGAAATGTATTCCTTTGTTCTCTAGGTTGGCGCCATCTTACCAAAACTTAAAACTTGAGAACTATTCCATTGTTCTCCAAGTGGGCGCGTGATTACTAAAACTTGAAACTTGAAATGTATTCCCTTGTTCTACAGGCGGGCGTGATTACAAAAACATGAAACTTCAAAGGTATTCCCTCGTTCTCCAGGTGGGCGCCTAATTACCAAAACTTGAAACTTGAAAAGTATTCGCTTGTTCTTATGGTGGGCGCCTCATTACCAAAACTTGAAACTTGAAAAGTATACCCTTGTTATCCAGGTGGGCACCTGTTTACCAGAACTTGAAACCTTAAAAGTATTCCCTTGTTCTCCAGGTAGGGTCCTGATTACCAAAACTTGAAACTTGAAAAGTATTCCCTTGTTCTCCAGGTGGGCGCCTGACTACCAAAACTTGAAACTTGAAAAGTATTCCCTTGTTCTCCAGGTGGGTGGCTGATTACCAAATCTTGAAACTTGAAAATTATTCCCTTGTTCTCCAGGTGGGCGCCTGATTACCAAAATATAAAAATTAGAAAGTATTCCCTTGTTCTCCAGGTGGGCGCTTGATTACCAGAACTTAAAAATTAAAAGTATTCCCTTTTTCTCCAGGTAGGCCCCTGATTAGCAAAATTTAAAACTTGAAAATTACTCCCTTGTTCTCCAGGTGGGCGCCTGAGTGCCAAAATTTTAAACTTGAAAAGTGTTCTATTGTTCTCCAGGTTAGCGCCTGAACTTCAAACTTTAAAAGTATTCCCTTGTTCTCCCGGTGGGCGCCTAATTACCAAAACTTGAAACCTGAAAAAGTATTCTCTTATTCTCTAGGTGGGCGCCTGATTACCAAAACCTAAAACCGGAAAAGTATTCCCTTGTTCTCCATGGGGGCGCCTGATTACCAAAACTTGAAGCTTGAAAAGTATTCCCTTGTTCTCAAGGTCGAAGTCTGATTACCAAAACTTGAACCCGGAATGGTATTCGCTAAGACAGCTGCCTTTGTACCTAATTACATCAAAACAAACAAAACTAAAGAAATTCTTTCTTCCCCATTTCGGTGTTGGGTGCATATATGAGAGTTAATAAAATTCCATTGCAAAATATCTCTAAATTTGAAAGCTAAGTCCTATTATCCATGAGGTTCCTTACAACTCTTAACTCATGACACCTTTAAGATTAGGTAGTGTTCTCAAAGGGTATTATTTCGACTATGTCTTGTTATCCGAGTTATATCTGCTAAGGATCTACTGGGGCCCGGTAATTAAAGCTACTTCCCATTATCCAGGTGAGTCCTAACAACTCTTAATTAGATGAGAAAATGTGTCTATTGGGGCTTAGTAATTAGATCTATATCCCATTATCCAGGAAGGCCCTGGCAACTCCTACAATTGAATCTCATTATCCAGGCGGGACCTGACAATTCTTGTTGGGAAAATATTTGGGCCTGATCATGCCACCCGACTGTTTGAATTTTAAGCTAAGCTCCATTTTCCAGGAGGGTCCTAAAAACTCTTAATTGAATTCTGTTTCAACATGCAAGTCACTTTTGTTCTTTGCTATTCATAATTATCTCCATCCTTTAGGCAAATCCCATTTTCCATGAGGGTCTTGAGGGTTCTAGATTAAATACCAATTCTAACTTTCGGTTATCTCTGCTGGAGATTTCTAGTTAAAGTTTCATCCCATTGTTCAAGAGGGTCCTGATGCCTCTTATTAGGGAAGATGTTTGTACCAGATTATGTTCTCTGTTGAATTTCAAACTACATCCCATTTTCCAAAAAGGTCCTGAGGTTCATAATCATACCTGCCATATGCTTACCTTCCCCTGTGGAGGACTTCCCCGGGATCTTCCGGAATTTTCTGCCCCTGTTTCTATCAAAGAAAATCTTGTTAGTTTAAAAAGTGGTAGTTAGCTTGCGGCATTCTTGCTGAAGATGGCCTCCCCACTTTCGTGTTCTGTTGCTTCCAATTTCCATATTGACGATGAATCGCCTGATTTGCTCGGCTGTCCCCTAAACCCTATGGCTTTACTCTGTTCCCACATCATTGTGTTACACTCTTGAACCTTTTGCCAGAATCCTTACATCCTTCCTAAAGTTACCGAGTCAGTTCACTAACGAAACCTTCATTGATCCTTTCCGTTGCCATTTCAGCTTTTGCTGCCTTCGTTATGTTTTGACCGGCATGTGCTTTGCCACTTGGGAGCTGGTAATAATCTTTTAAATTTCTCTCCTCCTTGCTTAAAGAAAATGACTTTGGGGACATATTAGAAAAATGGAGACTCGAAAGAAAATGAAATGCAATGATTCTGAACTATTTTGTTTTAGAATAATAGAATTCCAAATTGGGCGACTATTGAGGGGAAAAGAAATGAAACTTATCTGTGGAGGAACAACTGGTTTCCATGATCATGACATGCACTTTGACTTAGTCGATCCAGTCTGCCCAAATGATCTGCCTTCTGTTGTATGCTTTGTTGTTGCGACCTTCTTGAAACCAATACCCTTAACCAAAACCTAACCTTGCTTAAGTTATGGTGTCCTGGACAGATTTCCACCAACAGCTCTTTTCCAATTGCTAATTTCTTGCCTTGCCTTCGCTTTATGGTGCCTGTGAGGATTTTCGCCAATAGGACTCTCTCGTTTTCATTTCTCTCAACTCCTGTCCCCTTACGGTGCCCATGAGGGTTTTCACCAATAAAACTCTTTCATTTTCATTTCTCTAAACTCCTGTCACCTTTTGGTGCCCGTGAGTGTTTTCATCAATAAGACCCTTTTATTTTTATTATTTTACTGCTTGAACTAGAGTGTTGTCCTGGGGTATGAATCACCTTTTCTATCTTGACTCGAAATTTCTTAAAGAATGATCAGAAAGTCTTTCTTTGGACCACAATGCAGGCTTTTGAATAAGGTTAAGAAGAAATGGGTGTTAAAGGATCAAAATATTTCAAATGGGTTCAAAAATTACTACTTTCGAAATCAAATTTTCTTCCAACAACCACAACTTCAGCCCCAGTTTCTTAGGTGGGAACCTTTGAATTTTTATTTGAATATGATCGAGTCGTGAGGCTGCCTATGTATCCTTATAAAGGAATTAGGTTAAACGTAGTTCATGCCGATTTCTTGTTTTGTAGTTTTTTCTTTTCTTCTTTTCCTTATTCTATTTCTTCATTTTTCTTTTGTTGTTTTGCGGTTTAGTGGGTTTTTCCTTCTTTCTCTTTTCTTTTTTTGTATTTTCTTTTTCTCTTTTCATTACTACCAAATCAGTGCTCAGTCTGGGCATGTCGTCTTAGGACCATGAAAAGACATCTTGTGCTCAAGCAATACTTCGATTATTTCCTCCCTAAGTTGCGGCACCAGATAGACAATTATTTTTGTTTCTCTGATATTATCCGGGATTCCCAAATTGACTGCCTCTGTGTCATTCAGGTTTGGTATGGGTTTCTCTTCAAACTGGGTCACCTCTTTACTAATCTCATCCCATGCCCCTTCCTCATCATACTCTGGTTCGTTTTCATGTTCTATTTCCTTAATTATTACTTCTGAACTAGACCTATTTTGAAGGCTGGGTCGAGGAGTCCTTATGCATGTAAGATCACTGGAATTATCATAAAAATAACTGTACAAAAGAGAGAAGGAAGAAAAGTATAGAGAAATGGAAACTATAACCTTTGCTGAAAGGGAAATTGCATTTCATTAGACTCAAAGATAACAGAGTTTACACATCCAAACAGGCAGAAATAACAACTGAAGTAACAACTACGATGCTGATCTAAACTAGACTGAAAGGAAAATCAAAGCTGACTACTACGACTCCCTCCGAGTGGGAAGAGGAGTGGATTCCCAGTTATTGAGCTTTGCTCGTGTTTCCGCAAACTGCACATCTGAGCCGCTTGATCCTTCCCCTGCCTCGACCATATTCACCTCTTCGAACAGTCTTTCCAATACTTTATCAAGATCTCCGTCCACGTCAATCAGCGGGCTGAAAATCTTTGGTCTGGGGCCATTGCTAGCAGTGGATTTGACAAATGATTTAGACAACCTTGTAATGGGTTTTGGGAGAACCTAGGCCTTCTCTCTTAGCTTCCTGGCTTGCCTTATGTCTGCGGCTGTGGGCTTGAACCCTAGGCCGAGTGTCTAGATTTTTGGGGAGGGACACTGGTTGCACAATGCCTTGCAGAGAATCCCCCAACGCTTTGCCGAGCATAAAACAATTTCAACATTTCTGAAGCCACCATGATGGACGCGGTTGCTATTTTTGGGATTGTGACAACCTCACCTTCTGGGACTTTCTGTACTGACACCATATCAAACACCTGGTAGACCCATGGCCCTTTGCTATTCTCGGATTCAATGAAAGGTATGATCGCGTCACCTGAAGTAAGCTGATCGTCTTCACCATGCACCAAAATCTCTTGCCTGTCCCATTCAAATTTAACTACCCGATGCAGGGTAGATGGCACTGCTTTGGCTGCATGAATCCAGGGCATGCCCAACAACTGATTATAAGAGACTGCTACATCCAGCACTTAGAATTCCATGGTGAACTCAACGGGTTCTATAGTTACTTCCAGCACTATGTCCCCCACGATGTCTTTGCCTGCGCCATCGAAGCCTCGAACACAAATGTAATTCTTGCAGACCCTTTCATTTTCCACCTTCAACTTGGTCAATGTGGATAGTGGACAAATGTTTGAACTGGACCCGTTGTTGACCAGAACTCGAGTGACCACAACATCTTCACATTTCACAGTCAAATAAAGAGCCTGGTTGTTTTCAGTACCCTCCATAGGCAATTCATCATCGAAGAATGTGACCCGGTTTACCTCGAATATCTTGTTTGCAATCTTTTCCAAATGGTTCACTATTATCTTGTCTGAGACATTGGCCTCATTCAAAGTCTTCATCAACGCCCGGCGGTGTTCATCTGAATTGATTAGTATGAACAACAAAGAAATCTAGGCTGGTGTCTTCTTCAACTATTTTATGATGGAGTAGTCCTGCATTTTCATTTTCTTGAAAAATTCTTCTGCTTCTTCTTCCGACATAACCTTCTTCCTTGGTTCTGGGATATCTCTAGCAACTCTTCCCTTCCTCAATTCTTCTGGGGAAAAGTACCTTCTTGATCGGGTTAAACCCCATGCCTCACACACTTCCTCCCTCACTTCTTTCCCCTTGTACATCACTATTGCCTGTTTGTATCTCCAAGGAACGACTTTGCTGTTGATGATTGGTGGGTGGATTACTTGTTTCACAATAACAGGTTCGATGCAGACACCTTCCTCAACCACAATTCACAATAACTGGTTCGATGCCCCATGTACCGTTATTTTTGTTTGTTCCCGCTTTGGAGCAACTACACATGCTGAGCTCCCCTGAACTGTGATGGGCTTGCTGCCCTCTTTTGCCCCGGTTACTGGCTTCTCACTGCTTGTGACCTCAGTTGGCTTACATTCACAAGCTTTGATCATCATTACTATTTGAGAAGGCCTTCTGGACTCTCCCATTCTCTCCACAATTTCAATCACATTGGTTTCCTAATGGGCCGGCCGTGGGTTTTGGTTAATATTAGGTGCCTCTGGAGTCTGCACCTCAATCCTGTGGGAGTCAATAAGTTCTTGGATAGCGTTCTTCAAATACCAACATTTTTTGGTGTCATGCCCAGGTGCACCAGAACATATTCACAGCTGACTGAATAGTCTAAATTCTTTGGTGGATGATTTGCCAGTTTAGTTTCAATTGGTCTCAACATATCCAGTTGTCGTAGCCTGTGGAATAAACTAGTGTAAGATTCTCCCAGCAGAGTGAAACTCTTCTTTTTCTGTACCCTGTAATTTCTCAGGACTGGATTGGCTCGGAAGTCAGGCCTCAAGGGTTGTTGGTAAGATCTTTGAGGCGGGTAATTATTTTGTGGATATCCTCCATCTGAACCGAATTCTTTCTGGTTAAAGAATCTATTTCTAGTAGCTCTGGAACAATTAGGAGATTCTATACAGGGTATTGCTTCTGGCGGCAACATGCTTGGTCCCGCTTATGGGGTCAAATCAATACGTTCTAAGAAGAAAGAACTGGGTAAGTTTTTTGAGGGGGTGGCGCAAGCCATTGTGCGTGAGCGGGAGGTTGGGTATATGCCTGCGCGTGATGGACTGAGAAGCGAGGTTCTGGTGGTGGATAGTAATGCTGTGGCAGGCCATATGGAGTGTGCGGGTATGTCTGGTGGTCAGGGCGGTGATGGGTGTAATGAGATGGTGCCCAAGGCCCAAACCAAGTTCCCGAATCCACCGTCGCTACTTCCTCCTTCTTCTTTTTACTGAAAGCTCCCCAAGCTCCACCCTGGATGGCTTGAGTAGTTGCCTTAATTGCAGAGTAGCTCGTGATTTTATTTGATTTGAGGCCTTCCTCAACCATACTTCCCATCTTAACCACTTCGTTAAAAGATTTCCCTACTGTTGATACCAAATACCCAAAGTAGGTAGGTTCCAGAGCTTGAAGAAAATAGTCAACCATGTCACTCTCCTTCATGGAGGGATCAACTATGACTGCTTGTTCCCTCTACCGAAAACCATACTCCCTAAAACTCTCATTGTGTTTCTTCTCCAGCTTTGTCAGAGAAAGACGATCCGGGACAATCTCAAGATTATATTGAAAGTGGCAGGCAAACGCTTGCGCCAAGTTGTCCCAGGTATACCACCGATTGGTATCCTGTAGGGTATACCACTCCAGTGCCGATCCATTGAAACTCTGTCTAAAGTACGCCATTAGCAATTCATCTTTTCCCATTGCTCCCCTCATTTTGTTGCAAAGCCTTCTCAAATATGTGACTGGATCGTCGTGACCATCATATAAATAAAATTTAGGCATTTTGAAACCTGGAGGCGCGCTCACCAGGCCACATGTCTCTGAAGGATTGTTCCAAACTCTGGACCTTTCTAAGAATCTCTTCATGCTCAGGAATTTTGATAAGTTTTTCGACTCGCGTTGGGATTTCAGGATGGGGAGCATAATAGTAAGACTCTTGGATTTTGTAAGCATGTTCTGGTGGATATTGAGGGTCATAATCTTGAAGCAGGGGTTCGCTTGACGACCTATGCAGTGTAGGAGGCGGAGGTGCCACATAGATAGGAGCGATTGGTAGGGGAGGGCGAGGAGTGACTTTGGGTAGTGGGAGTGGTGGCTGAGAGGTAGTACCCTGATGCTATGAATATATAGGAAAACTTGGAGGTGGATCAGTGGCGGACCGATAAGGTGCTTGGGCCAGTGGCAGAATGAAGGTTGGGTAGGCAGGATAGGTCGGGGGCGGCTGTCCTCTGGCGCATGCTTGGTACATCTCAGCCATTTGGTGCTTAAGCTTATACATTTCCTCATTCATAACATTAACGTCCAGTTCCTCCGCCTCCTTTGAGGGGTCAATAACTCTAACATCAGCTTCTTGAGTGGCCATGACTTGTTTGCTATTCGACCGATTGTTGTAGGAGTGGGTTGCCTGAATGCCGCGAGTACTAGTCACCTGTCTAGTTTGGAACTTGAAATCAAAACACCAAAAACTCGTTAGTGTTTAGGTTCTAACACGTAAGCGGCCACATAGGGGATATGCATGCACATAAATGACAGCCGGTCCCTACATACATTGATTGCTTGCGTCATCTCGACTTTTATTTGGGAAGCTTCCTTTAGTTTTAGACTTATTCTCCCGCCTCCCATATTTATTCAGTTCCTTATACAGTTATGGTCGAATCCTATGTAGATTGCCTACGTATCATGTCTCCGCATGAATCAGACTTAGCGTAGTTCTTGCAAGTAAAAACGTAGCATAAAATATTTGGGAAAATTTCTATTTTCATAATAACAAACTTCAATTACAAGGACTCGAAAGGTGAAAAATTAAACAAGGAACTAATAAGTCTTGATAAAACGAACTAGAGACTCGACCAACAACTAACTAAGCATAAAAAAAATACAGACTCCTAATAGACCTTAATTTTTTGTCGACAGGCAATTCAATCTTTATGAGTACATTAATGCTTCAAGTGCTCCCGAGCCTCGCGGGGCTTCATTCGGCCTTGCCGCTGGCTTGCTTGCCAAACTCTCTTGGAGGTGGTAGAGGTCTTCCATCACTTGCCGGAAAAAAGTCATGGCGGTGGCGAAGAACATGGATCTTGTCATATCCTCGTAATGGTTTCACTTTGTGGTGATATAGTCTGCGATCACTCGTACTCTTTCCCTATTAACTCCCTTTTCTTGCAACAAACGCCCAATTTCTTCAGTCCTAGCCTCTAGAGTTCGCTCGGCTACCTGTTTTAGTTCCTGGAATTGCCTCAAATCCATCTCCAACCATGCTATCGCTGCATAACAATGTTCTTTCTCGGCCTTCAGGTCCCCGAACTGCTTGGCCACTCTATCCCAGCCATGATGACCCTCCGTTTTAACCCAGTAACCTCATCGTCATGCTTTTCCTTTAATTGTTCAATGATACGGCCTCATTCCTCCACACTTTTAGCTAATTGTTTCCGAACTCTGGACAACTCACCTTCTGCCTTATTTAGGTCAAACACATATTCGATTACTTTTCGCCTCAAATTGTCTATGATTTATTCATCCTTCGCGCTCTTGGTAGGATTAATTGCGACTGCTTTCATCTTCTGGATTTGGGCTTGTAGTGCCTCATTTTCTTTGGTTAATCTTTTCTTTTCTTCGTCATCTGCTGCGGCTTGCAAACCATTTTCAAATTGAAGTTCCTTGACCTTCTTTTCTAATCTTCCTATGGTGGCTCTATACTCATTTTTCTTGGCGAGCCAATCCCATTGTTCCTGTGATGTTTCCACAAATTCTTGGAGATGCGGTCTTTTAGCTGGCCTCCTGGGCTCTGTTTCTTTTCTATGCCAAGCTATGTACCCCAGTGCAATCTCGCATTTAGATATGTTGCGTAATCGGGTGTCCGCTGTCAAATATTGACATTCGCTCCAGATTTGGCACACGACGGCTTCAGGGAATTGACTATTGGGGCTAATCTCAACTGCATGGTGGCTAATATCCGTGTCCGTAGGAATCATTTGTCATCTACCTAATTTCCTGAGCACTTTGTATAGCGCATAGTGTTGGATACTCCGGAGACGTACCAGAAGGAAATGAGGCCCGGTGGCTGGGATATACCCAATTTCATCCACAGGGAGCCACCAGAATGTCCACTCTATCTGATTTGCAGTGACAGACCGAAGATGCGATACCCATTATGTGACACTTTTAGGCAACCTAAACCCATCAACCCTGTTGTAGAATTCTTCAATGCGGCTCTTTGTTGGTGACCCATAATTCATGAACCGAGGCCGGTGGAATAAATGCTCAATCATCCATATTTGTAACAATACGTTACATTGCTCAAAGAAGTCTCCTCCCGCTATACATGTGGTGAGAGCACGAAAGATCTCGGATAAGACGAGCCAGGGTGCTCTTGGCCTGAGTCATTAAAGTTCTGACGACCCCTGCTATCCGTATGTCGATATTTCTGTCCTTTCGCGGAAACACCAGAATACCTAAGAAGAATACCATCAATGTAAAACATTGATGCTCCTCCAATTTGAGTTGATTTCCTTTGCTACAAATATAATTTTCCGGGTTATTCAATCCCCATATATTCCCGTACCTCTGATATATAAGCTGCGCAGCACAGAAACTGGCTGACAGGTCGGGATTGTAAACCTTCCTACTGATTTTCAAATAGTCAGGGAACTTGTGCATGGCGAGGGATCTTGGTGCAATCAGGTATTGGTGTCTTAAAGGAATTGTAGGGGTCCCAATATATCCAGTTATTTCTTCCAACATCGGAGTGAGCTCAAAATCCGAGAAATGGAAGACATTGTGAGCCGAGTCGCAGAATGTGATCAATGCCTTTATGATATCTCCCCTCGGGTTAATTTTCAACAGCCCGGTAAGTCCTCCCCAAAGCATGTTGACCCTGTTTTGCCCTGCTTCCCCCAGGTCATTCCACCACATATGTAGCTCCAAGGGAATTTTGTTCATGAACGTTATTGTGCTCATTCCGCACATTTATTCAGGTGAATTAGTATCTCAAAATTTGACTATTTGACTCCACAAAATATTAAGACCGGTATTTGTCTTTTATGAAATTTATTTCCTAAAATCAGGGCCCAGATTTGTGAATACGGCCTTGTGGCACTTCCGAAGGAAGGTTTTGAGGTAGTGCTTGCTCGTCGGCCAAAATAAGACTCAGAGGTGGCCATTTATGCGAAATCAGCCTTCGGGCATCCCTTTGCGGTAACATTCGACTATTTCTGGCAGTAACGACATCACCGATTTATTTCGAAAAAAGTGAATAAAATCGGACATTTGTTTTTCTTGTTTTGGTTATTGTTTGCAAAAGAGAGGTTGGACCTGATAGGGGTTGCCTACGTATCTCGATCCCGATGAAAATCATACTGGCATAGTTTGGGCAAAATAATTTTTAAAAAAGCCCTTTTTTCTTGTTTGTTTATTTTTTTTTTCGAAAATCTGGCCGCATTTTGACGTTATTTGAGGATTGGCTTTACAAGACAAATGACTAATCTCGCCCAACCGTAATGCTACTATTTTCTCAATTTTCTTTCCTTATTCGCAAGCCGATTAACATGCAAATCCCAAGCAGTTAAATATACATATATCAACCGCTGTGTTGAGTCCCCTAAGCCAAATGCATGATGCAAATAAGCGTTCCTACTAGGGATCCGACATGAGGTTAACTTATTCTAATATAAAACCTTGGTATAGGTTCTAAAATGTGTACCCGGGCTGACAACCCGAGTCGAAGAGGGGGCTACGAACCGGAAACCAAACGGCCATCTGGCTTAGTAATTTGTCCGGCCTCTTTCATATTTCGGGGTATGACACTAATAGAATAGGGTGTTTCAACTAGTAAGAACATCCCCGGAGGTGAAGAGAGAATGGTTCATAACAGTTTATACACAGTCCAAATAATATCAAAGCGGTAAAAGCATCATTTGACACATTAAGTCAACATGTACAATCAAATAATAAACAAAGCCAAATACAACAATTATTTTAAGCTCGAATTCTTGAACCCTGAACCAGAGATTCTGGGTTCGATCCCCAGCACAGTCGCCAGAACTGTCACACCTCCTTTTGGGTATCCACAACCTGGCGAAGGGCGTAGATAAGGGAGTTCTTCCAATTAAAGGACAATCGAAACAGGATTCAATTATTTAAGAGAATTCAAAGTCGCCACTTGGGAGATTTATGGTGTCCCAAGTCACCATTTAGAATTTCGAATCGAGGAAAGAATGACTTTGTTTAACAGTCGGCGATCAAGAAATCCGAGTAAGGAATTCTGTTAACCCGGGAGAAGGTGTTAGGAATTTCCGGGTTCCGTGGTTCTAGCACGGTCACTCAACTGTCATATTTGGCTTAAATTTTCTTATTTTTACACAATTATAAACATATGTGCATTTTGAATCTTTTATCCACTTTTATTATTTTAAAGGAAAATTGCAACGCTGTCAAAATGTACCGCGAACCATGTCACATAAATGCACCCGTGGCTTTTGACACATTCTAACTTTGTTGGGATTTGGATTTGGGTCACATAAATGCACAACCGAGTTTAAGAAGGTAATATTGTTAACTAGCGTACCTAAAGAAACTACACGTTGCAACTTTTCGAGGGCCATGGAATTTAGTAAATGGCACGCCTCGGTGTCTAAGTATAATTTCAAGGCTAAATCAAGGGCCATGCAATTGTTATTTAATTAGGTATGAGCTATTAAGACTCTTCTCTATTCTAAAACTTAACATTATAAATTAACTAGAATCATGGTTTTCAAGGACATGTGGACCCCAAACTTAAGTCCAAAATCGGTCAAAGACAATCCCCATTACTGGGAAAGATCCTTAGTTCGAGTCCGCTAAAGACTACCAATTAATTGTTAACAGACCAATTAATATCCTAATCTTGGGCCTAAAAAGGGGCCCAATTTTGCTGTAAGCACGGTTTACTTCAGAGGTATGGCATATTAGCAAGACATGGATGAATCCATGTGTTTGATGAAAATCAGTCAAGCTCTAATTGGAGTTATAATTAGATTTATACTTGTTATCTACTGATATACTAGTGCTAATTTAGATAAAGCCACTTGAGTCAACAACAGGCACACAAAAGTCATACGAACATTAAGACTAAAACACTGACTATATAGACAATCTCCATAATTGTGCTTAAATGGACGAAACAAATAGCTTTACTACCCAGAATGCACCATATAAAAGCTAATTAAAGGCAACCCAGTAGCTCACTAAATTCTTTGAATTTACATCAGATCTAAGTGTAAGATTGAGAATCTGCTTATTACTTCACAAATAGCTGACTACAAGAATAAACTAAAAATAATGAAAATCACAGTTAAGCATCATGTAAATGGGGTGCACAACTACAACCTAATTAAAGTTTAACAGCTAGAAATGGGACAAGGGAAGGAGATTCAAAGATATTAATCGTTTGTATTTTAGAATCAAGACGTCATGCTACACTTGGATGGTATCCATAGGGACCAAAATATACCTGCAAAATGGAAAGAAAAAGAGGGTAATTGATAAGCAAGTACACAAACGAATATCAGCAACAACAGCTAACCAAAACGATCTCAAATTCCAGCAGTCAAAGAATAAACAACATGATGATTTTGAACTCAAGGAAAAGAGGTACAAGAAGCCCAGAAAATGACTTCAAATCAACGTCTAAACTCAACCAATTTCAGCAATCAAAGCCACTATTACCAATCTCTAGTCAGTGCAGCAGTAAACCTCAACAAAATTGCGAAAGTGAACCCGATTTGTTTTTTAAAAGAAACCTAAAAACTATAATCAAATGCAATGGAACTATGATTTTTCCCAGTTTTCTGTGCCGCCTCTATTTTTTTTTGTATCTTTGCTCCCCTGGATCTTGCCTTGAATGGCAAGAATAATATCTTATATATGCTTAGCAATAGGGCAAAACTTCATATTTTATTTTTCACACTTTTTCTCTCTTTTATTCTTGTTTTTAGCTTATGCATCCTTTTATTTTTGACTTGTTTACCAAGCTAGAACTACCAAAAACCTAAAATTTCCAAAAGACCCTGTCCAATCTTCCTAGAAGTTTCCTACAAAAAATTTCCTGACTACAAAGCCCCTTTTACCCTTCCAACGCTAGTTATTTACCCTAGCCCTCTTCTTGGTCGATGTTGACCCAGTAAATAATTGGTCAGCCTAAACTGGAAAGGTATTTCTGCACATGGGTCACGGTTGTGGAAAGAGGGGGCACAAGAAGAATAAATGCCATAGGTTATTTGTCACACCTCCTTTTGGGTATCCATAACTCGGCGAAGGGCGTCGATAAGGGAGTTTTTCCAATTAAAGGACAATCGAAACGGAACTCAATTATTTAAGAGAATTCAGAGTCGTTACTTGAAAGATTTATGGTATCCCAAGTGACCATTTAGAATCCCGAATCGAGAAAAGAATGACTCTGTTGAACAGTCCGTGATCCAGAAATCCGAGTAAGGAATGTTGTTAACCCGGGAGAAGGTGTTAGGCATTCCGGGTTCCGCGGTTCTAGCACAGTCGCTCAACTGTCACATTTGGCTTAAATTATCTGATTTTTACACAATTATGAACCTATGTGCATTTTGAATCTTTTTACTCACTTTTATTATTTTAAAGGAAAATTGCAACGCCGTGAAAATGTACTGCGAACCACGTCACATAAATGCACCCATGGCTTTTGACACATTCTAACTTTGGGTGGATTTGGATTTAGGTCACATAAATACTTAGCCGAGTTTAAGGAGGTAATATTGTGAACTAGCGTACCTAAAGCAACTATATGTTTGCAACTTTGCGAGGGACATGGAATTTACTAAATGGCACACCTCAGAGTCTAAGTATAAATTTAAGGCTAAATCGAGGGCCATGCAATTTTTATTTCATTAGTTATTAGCTATTAAGACTCGTCTCTATTCTAAAACTTAATATTATAAATTAACTAACATAATGGTTTTCAAGGACTTGTGGACCCCAAACTTAAGTCCAAAATTGGTCAAAGACAATCCCTATTACTGGGAAAGATCCTTAGTTTGAGTCTACTAAAGCCTACTAATTAATTGTTATCAGACCAATTAATATCCTAATCTTGGGTCTAAAAAGGGGCCCAATTTTGCTTTAAGAACAGTTTACTTCAGAGGTCTGACATATTAGCAAGACATGGAAGATTCCCTGTGTCTGATGAAAATCAGTCATGCTCTAATTGGAGTTATAATTTGATTTATACTTGTTAACTACTGATGTACTAGTTCCAATTTAGACAAAGCCACTTGAGTCAGCTCCAGGCACACGAAAGACATATGAACATTAAGACAAAAAACTGACTATATAAAAAATCTCCATACTTGTGCTTAAATGGAGGAAACAAACAGCTTTACTACCCAGAATGCACCATATAAAAGCTAATTAAAGGCAACCCAGTAGCTCACTAAATTCTTTAAATTTACATCAGATCTAAGTGTAAGATTGAGAATCCGCTTATTACATCACAAATAGCTGACTACAGGAATAAAGTAAAAATAATGAAAATCACAGTTAAGCATCATGTTAAATGGGGTGCACAACTACAACCTAATTAAAGTTTAAAAGCTAGAAATGAGACAAAAAGAAGGAGATTCAAAGCTATTATTGTTTGTATTCCAGAATCAAGACCTCATACTGCACTTGGATTATATCCATAGGGGCCAAAATATACATGAAAAATGGAAAGAAAACGAGGATGATTGATCAGCAAATACACAGCAGAATACTAGCAGCAACATCAAACCAAAATAATCTCAAATCCCTGCAGTCAAAGAATAAATAACTGGATGATTTCGAACTCAAGGAAAAGAGGTACAAGGAGCCCAGAAAATGACTTCAAATCGACATCTAACCTCAACCAATTTTAGCAATCAAAGCCACTAAAACCTAGTCTTCAGTGAGTGCAGCAGTAAACCTCAACAAAATTGCAAAAGTGAACTAGGTTTGTTTGGCAGAAGCCTAACAACTAGAATCAAATGCAATGGAATGGTAATTTTTTCCAGTTTTTTCAGCAGCCTCTGTTTTTTTGTATCTTTGCTCCCTCAGCTCTTGCGTTGAATGGCATCAATAATATCTTATATATGCTTAGCAATAGGGCAAAACTTCAGATTTTATTTTCCACACTTTTATCCCTCTTTTATTCTTGTTTTTATCTTATGCATCATTTTATTTCTAACTTGTTTACCCAGCTAGAAATACCAAATACCTAAAATTTCCAAAAGACCCTCACCAATCTTCCTAGAAGTTTCCTACAAAAATTTCTTGACTACAGAGCCCATTTTACCCTTCCAACCCCAGTTATTTACCCTATCCCTCTTCTGGGTCGATCTTGACCCAATAAATATTTGGTCAGCCCAAATTGGCCAGGGATTGCTTCATATGTGTCAGGAACGGCCAAAAGCCCCGACCAACACTTGACCCAATCAAGGTCCATGACTACAGAGAAAGCAAAAAAAGGATCATTGCTTAATCTCTGGGGGAAGGCGCGTGTATATTAGTTATCAGGGAGGTATCCTTACTAAATCAATTTCAATCAAAGGTCACGTGTACTAGCAAACGGACCCCCTTGGTAACCCCCATAAACTTGAGTTATTTTTTAGCAATAATAAACAAACGCCAATCAAGATGAATCTATTTTATGCTTGAAATAACTACTAGGAACAGACAAATTATCAACCAATTAAGAGAGGAAAAACTTGAACTAAAACTAATCATTCAGTGGAGAATCATGCAATATACAAGAAATCCTAAAACAAATTAAGGAAAGAAAAAAAAAGAAAAGAAAACTAGACTAAATTGACTTCGAGCAGGAGAAAGACTCGAATATAAACAATGCAAAACCAGGAACACTTTCCAATCATGACATGAATACAAATGACTTTCCGAATGGACCGGGACGTACCGGTAATCACGTTAGTAACTTGATAAAATTAGGTTTGAGGGACTGTCGAAGAAGCTTTGTCTTCTTGAGATTCGAATCCATCCTTAATTCTAATTTTGGATTAAAAATTTGAAGTTTGTGTGATCTTTGAAGGGAAGGGATGAAGGATTTGGAATGAGGGAAGTCTAGTGGTTAAGGGGTGTGGTTTTGGTTGGATTGGATGAAAAGACACCGTACATGGCGGAGACGGCGAGTATATCATTGCATATTTGACAGGTTTCAGGGAAATAAGCAGTGGGGTTCGACAGGGATGGTTGAAGGATGGTGTGGTGTAAATTTGGAAGGGGTTGGTGACCAGCCGGTGTGAGGCGATTTTCGACGACGGTATGGGGCGGTGGACGGTGGGACTAGGGTTGGGTGTATTTGGACAAGGTACAACGTTTAGCTTAGGGTGGGTGGGGGGGGTTATATATATACGTGTGACACCCCACGTTTGCTGTCGTTGGATTGAAAGCGATGGACGGCCAGGATTAAATGATGTCCAACGGCGTCGTTGGGTACGGGGTTGGTTGGATCGGGTTGAGGGATAGGTTTGGGACAATTGGGGCGGGTATTAAGTGGTTTTGGAGTGGGTCTGGTCAGTGTCTTCAATTGGGTTGGCCCAAATTGCTGCCCATGCATTTCAGCTTTTCTTTGCATTCTTTTGCTTGTTTGTTTTTGTTTTTTGTCTTTTTATTTTTATTTTCAAATATTAATTTAGGGTTCCTAAAATAAATACACAATTGACACATAAAAAGTACTAATTGATCATAAATAATATTTATCATAATTAAAAGAAAAGAAATCATCACAAATAGAATAAAGTGCAAATTAGACTATTTTTGAATTTCCTTTTTTATAAAAATTGGCAAATTACTAATTAATTCTCAAAACGCAATATTAAATCCTCGATTTCATGCCACATATTTTTGTATTTTTCATTAATTAAGATAAAATAAATATGCATTAATAAATGCAAACCATTAAACGAAAATGCCATGCAAAAATCAAAATTTGCAAATAAACAAAGGAAATTATTTTAGTTTGAATTTATGCATATGGATCAAAAATCACGCGCTCACATTAGGTTCACCTATCCCGACATGCTTGATATTTGGGAATGGATATTTAATGATATGTTATATGTATGCCCAGCAACGTGTTTGGGATAGTAGATCAGGATAATCCTAAGTGCCCACGTAGCAAGCCAATACTTGAATTGGTACTCCCGCATTGGAAGCTTGAAGTAAGGACAATGGGGAAGTTTATAATGTATGCAAAGATGGTGATTATCATGTTAGTGGACCTCAATCTCATTGTGTGAAATATGGGAAATGTCATGCGAGAGTATGTCACTATGGTACCAATATATGCTACAAATGTGGTATGTCAGGTCACCTTCAAAGAGATTGTAATTCATCTCGCCAGATCACGGGCATGAGTGTGGCGCAGCTAGCCAATTCTACAGCAACTTCACCTGTAGCGCCTTTAGGTCATGAAGCAGTTGGGTTGTAGTATTCAGAACTCGGTAGGGCCCAACAGGTTCTATGTCAATCCTTATATTGCTGTGGAATTTGGGATAAAATCGGGATGACCTTATAATCTATTCTATGTATATGCTCTTTGAATGAGATGAATTTTTCATGAAGCCTCTTTATTTCAATTATCTTACTTCCAACCTCTTGAGAATTGAGTCCTATGATGATTTCCTAAATTGAGATTGAATTTGAGGGAAACTATTTCCACTTGCTTTCCTAGGCCCTTACCAAGAACTACATCTGATAAATTTCTTAAAAGTCGTTTTATTCAAATAGATAACATCTACTCAATTGTGCTTATGCATGAACAGTCGTAAAATTTGCCTATGTTGTGACCGTTCTTGAGTCGCTCATTTTTCCCTGTTGTAGATGCTTTTGATGGTTCGAATAATCACTTTTCTCCTTCGTCAATAATTATGATAAAGTATTTTCACCAACTAGTAACATGAGAGCCTATCTCAGCTCCTAGCATATATGAGCATATCAGTAGAAGTAGTTCGTTTGTCTGTATAAGTTTTCTGAGAAATTTGAGGTTTTTATTAATCCGCCACAAGAAGATCTTTCCTTTGCCCATTGTAATATGACCTTCGTTCTCATTTATATTTGTCTCGCAATAAGTAGCTCACTTTATTCTGAATATTGAAGTTGCCTGCGAAGTGGCCAAGTATCACAGCCGGAGAATTATGATAACGGAATCGTGTCAATCTCATAAGGAAAGAGTTTATTCCCTCTCCAGCCAGCATATGACCCCCTCTATATTTTTAATAAGTCCTAGCAATATGTATTCAATTGTGAAAGGCTCATATTAGATGTTTCAGATTTGGCACATATCATATTAATTTGAAAGACAAGTTTTCGTATCTTTAGTACTGTCGTATAGGATCAACTGAGTTTTGAATTATAGTAAACCCACAAGTGTTTAACTTCTATTTCATTCATGGGCTTATGGGGCAGGTTCCTTGTGTCAATTAATATTAGGAATGTAATTCGACCATATATTCTGGAACCCCTATCTGATTCAACGTGCCAGAGTATTCTCATTCTTGATAATTGATCTTTGCTACACTCCAAGAGATGACTGGTGGCACATACTTGAATATTACTCCGTAAATCACTTCTAATACCGATGTGTTATCTAAACTCAACGCCTCATTTTTCCAAACCAATGATTTCATCGCAATAATTAATCGTGTCATCATAATTCGCGATGAGTTTTATATTTCCTAAAAATGTACAACCTCATGAGATACCATGGTCGACACATCTATATTGATGGATTTGTGAAACACTTATAGTCCAATATTGAACATCGTTGTTGCTATTTGTAGCAAATCTATAAAGAATATGGGCTCCAGTATGTCAGAAGGTAGCGTCACCCTACAATCAATTATGCTGGCTAGGAGCTCTATGGGCGTATTCATTTTAGCCCCTAACAGAATAATGGTTAAAAGTCATAATGTTTTTAACTTGGGTGTCTGGCATAAAGTTTTAAAGTTAAAGAAAGTAAGCAAGTTGTCCCCAAGGTTTCCTCTAAGGAGACACTAGGCGAATTGTTGCTAAAGGTAAAGTAGGTGTAGTGCACTTCAGAATTTAGGGAACCTTGAAAGTGATGGGTCGAGTTATGAGTATGATATTCCCCTATCGTATCGTTTCCCTCTGTGGTTCTGGTGTTCCACGTATCTATGTTTAAGGAGGTTATTGGGAATCATTGATATATCATTCTGATGGAAATTATTGAAGGTGAAGTTAATGGATAGTTAGCTTATGCAAGGTATCTAGTTTTCATCCTTGTTAGATGAGTTTGGAGGTTGGTGTTTTTTCCGTAAATGTGTTATGGCAAGGCTTATAAGTCGAGAAGGCCACCTTGAAGGCTGAAAGCATCGTGGAAAGAAAATATTTTTGCTTGATTGTATTACAACTGGTTTTTATTTGAAAGGTACCTTATAGTTGTTGTGATTTAAAAATGTGCAGCCCATTCAGATATCATTATAATAACATGATGCTAGTAATTCTGAGATTAGTATTGTTGATATATACAATGTGATGCTTAGTCTCATTGTGGATGGGTTGCTAAGATATTTTGGTGGTTTTCTGGCAGGTAGTTAAGCCTAGTTACAAAGGAGATGTTACCAAAAGTTTTGAATGATTTCGGGAGTTAGTCAAATTTGCAATTTCTGGGGTGTGAATGAAGAGTCGAATCCAACATAAAGGAACACCTCCAAGGTGGAGAGTCAATTGTTGTTGTTGTTGTTGTTGGTAGAAGGAAGAGTAGTGTTGAAGCTATGGCAAGGATTGTAGTGTTGGTACACCAACTGAGCTGGTGGTAATGGGTTATAAATCTGGTATAGAAGAGAGAGGACAATAATATATTAGGCTTTTTTCAGGGGGTTACTTCTACTCTTTGGCTTCTAGATTGAGGGCATGTGAAATTTGGGAGCTTGAGGTATATGAGGAAGGAAATAAGTCCTATTGGGGTATTTCGGGAAAGTCATGACCCTCATTCGAGTACGAATGATCTTAAGTGAGGGAGGATATAAGGCCCCATGAAAAGTTTTGCTCAAAACCTGAGATCTCGTAGTGCCAAGTTAGGAATATGTGTTAGAAATTCATAAATGTTGGCCAAAGAACAGGTGAAGTTTTAAAGAATGACAAATGAACTCAGTCATGCACCAGGTCCATCATGTGAAGCATAGTGTTTGTCGACATATACATGTGAGATGCACGCAAGGAGATAAGTTCAATTGATCAAGCAGCAATATCTCCTGAACTGATCAAAAAGCTTACATATAGGATAAGGAGAGAAAGTCGCCTTAAGAGAAGAGAACACAATCCAGATAAAAGATAGGGTTGAAGTTTGTATTGTTCAAGTAGTCAACTTCGATGGAAGATTAGCAATTGAGTCTCAATCAAACTCTAATAACTAACTTATAAAATAACAATGATTGTTCTCTTTTACACGATTGCACAAATGCAGAAGTTAAGCTAAATTGAGAGCAAAAGAGCGAGGCAATTTTGAAAGCAATTTATATGATATTTTAGTGTGCATTCCTAAAGCTAGTTGGACAAGATAGAACAACAAATTCCATTGTGTATTTATTTTGTTCTAGTTTAGCTGTAGTAGGTGATTTAAACTTTTACCTTTCAGCTTTCATAGGAGCAATTGTATTAGGTACTTTGAGTATTCAAGTTAGAGTTAACTTGAAGTTGTCGCAACTGTTGAGGCTGTGTGCCACAACGTGATTACAGTTTAATCCATAGGTTTACAAGAGTTTTGTAAATGCTGTTGTGGCTTAGAGATTTCAGTGTAAGTTTGGGAAAATCCTACTGAGCAGTAGGTCGTAATTTTTTCACCTTTTGAGCTAGGTGTTTTCCATGTAAAAATCTTTGTGTTCCTTACTTTATGTACTTATTATTCCACAAACACTAGAGTTAGTACACCTAGAAGAAGCAAGTTTGTGCATAGAAATAAATTCGGTACCACACAAGTCACCCCCCTCTTGTGTGGTATTGACGTATAAAATATCAATAAAATTCTTCGCGGTGAGCAAGCTCGCCGCAGTTCGGACCCTTTGGATTGATCAGTGCATAAAAAAGTTAAGAATTTATGTTTTCTAGAAACGTGCACTTTTGCAGTCGATTATACGGTCGCATATCAGGTATGCAGACCACATAGTCATTGCAGAGTCAACCAGTGTATTATCTAATTTGAGGTCAACTACACAGCCAATTATGAGATCGCATAATCGAAATACGAGCCACATAGTCATCGCATAATCCCCTTAAAATTTTTGTGAAGGGCTATTCTACGGTACATTATGCGACCGTAGAACGGGAATGCGGACCGCATTTCCATCGCATACTCAAATAGTGTCTTTAGGTTTTGGGTAGTAATTTGTGGTGCAATATGCGGAATTCATGTTAGCTTTGCGATGGCAAATGCGATCACATATCTGAGTCGGGGCTCTAGATTCCTAATTTTCTTACCCGACCCCATGTCGATATATCAACATGATACCCTTCATTTTAGGCCTATTTTTTTATGAAATTAGAGAGAGAGAGAGAGAGAGAGAGGGAGAGAGATAGAGGAAGGGTTTCTTCATCTATATTTCTCCTAAGATATTGTTTAAACCTTTAAGATTTGTCAAGAAAGGAACCGTTTTCTTCCTAAAAGGTAAGGTTCTATAACCCAAGCTCTTAATTACTAGATATATCTAGGATAGACTATTAGAAGGGTAGAGGAGGATAGAAGTGGATCTCTTGCATGCATGAGTTCTTAAAAGTATTTGATTAAGTCTGGAGCTAAGGATGGGATGATGGATGGAAGGATTTTTTACAAAATGGTTTTACAAAAAGGCATAATGCATACTTAGTGTTTGAAAATATGCTCCAATGAGCTAGAACTATAATCACATCTCTAATTTGTGGTTCAATTTGTATTGTTCCTAAAAGGTTGACATTGCTAAGAGTCTCAGAGTATAGTAGGACTTAAAATAAAGCTCAATCGAGGTATGCAGGCTAAACTTTCTCTCTTGGAAGTGAGTTCCAAATTGTATTTGTAAGTTTAAGTGTGGTGTGCCTGCCAAATTGTATAGCCTTGAGTCGCATTTTAAATGAAGGTCAGTATAATAATTCGCTGAGAAGCATTCGCTTTGTATAATGCTCCTAGTTGCTCATATGTGTACTAAATGCCTTGATTGAATGTGTCTACTTGTTAATAAACCGTAAATATGTTTGGAAATGAATCAGATGTGAAACAAATTATGAAATGAAGCATGATTATCGCCTCATCCATCATATGGCGAAGAATGACAAGCCCCAAGAATTTCACCTAGCTCTTCTTCCGGTATACATCTTCTAATCACCCCATCCGTACAAATTCAGAAAAGGTTTGGTTCATCCCAATAATAATCATGATAGTCCCATTTAAGCTTTTTCCTTTGGCTTGAACATAACTCATCTAAATTTGCAAACTATGGTACCTCTTTCATTGAAATTTCAAAGAGTATCTCATCATGGAAGGAGTCATTGATTTCAAGGCCATCATGTGTCCAACCCTCCTCCTTCAAACGAGACAAGTGGTCTGCCACTTGGTTTTTACTATCTTTTATATCTTGGATGTAAATATCAAATTCTTGCAACAACAGTACCCATCTCATCAAACAAGTTTGCTCATAAGACAAAAAGTTTGCTCATAACAAAACACCGCGTCATCCATATAGATAATGACTATTGCATCTATTAAGTATGGGCAAAAATTCTCAATTGCAAACATAATATCAATGAGCTCCTTCTCAGTAACGGTATACTTGACTTGGGATTTATTAATTGTCTTCCTAGAATAGTATACTAGAATATTGTATTGGATGATGGGAGTAGTTGTAAACTTGAGGTTCAAATACTCAAAAGCTCTCATGCAATCATCATTGAAGTTAAACATAGCATCTTTCTTATGAAGTTTGCACAACAGGTTCACCATATTAGAAAAGTCTTGGATGAAATGCCGGTATAAAGCCGTATTACCTAAGAAGTTCCGCACACCCTTCACTGAGGTTGGGGGAGGAATCTTAAAAATCACCTCAATCTTTTCCTTGTCAACTTCAATTCCATTCCTTGAGATTTTATGGCCAAGGACAATGCCTTCCTCAACCATGAAATGGCATTTCTGACAATTGAGCACCAATGTTGTTTCGTCGCATCTAGCTACCACATTGTTCAAATTAACAAAACAATCATCGAAAGAATCTCAAACCACCGAGAAGTAATCCATGAAAACTTCAAGGTAGTACTCCACCATGTCATTTCTCAAGGAACTCCATAAGAACCGGATCCATGTAGTTAGTTGTGCCTTCTCTCTTATCTGGGCAATAAGCATTTGTTGATAAACTGAAACACAGCCTTATGCTCAGGCCTCATCTCACTTTTTGGCACAGCCCAGGATTCATTCACATCCTTTAATCACAGAACCTCTTGGTAATTTCAAGGGCAGTAGGGAGGGAGTCCAGATATGGCCATCATTGCCTAGTATAGTAATCAAACCCTTCAGAGGGTATGTCAAGAATATCCCCCAGTTTCTCTACATAACACTGCAATAGGACTCCCTTAACCAAGATACTATCAACTCCACCCTTAACATCAGCATTAGACATAAACTCAATTAGTTCATTCCTGGCTAGTTTACGCTCTATTTGAAGGATCATGTCCTTCCAACCTTGAGCAGCTAAAGAGTCTACCAATCTCACCATCCATGGTTTAGCCAGTCCTTTAACAATATACCTTTTAAAATCATTCTTATGCCAAAGATGGCAAACTTGTCATGTTCCATCTCAGATTCATTCGCTTCTTCTTCTTCTCCACTCCACCCTTCATCATTTAATAGTTTTGTTTGTTTAGCTTTTACTACAGATCTTGTTCTCTTGTCTACTGAGGGTTCATAAGACACAGGTAGAGAAGATGACTTCTTGGAGGAAGTCTTGGGCTTTTTAGGTTTGGGTATAGGAACCTCCACTGTTGTACCCCTTTCTTGATGGACCAATTCCATTTCCTCTTCCTCTACAACCTTAGAGGATTCTGCAATCTCCCCCTTTCCTTTCTCAATTTTATTTTTCTTGCTTTCTTTTAATGCCTTTTGTAAATCAGCTTCACTTTGTTTTACTCTACTTCTTGTAGCTCAACCCTTAGAAATTGAAGATGTTGTAGGTGTTAGGGATGATACTTTTCTTTTCTTGAATGGCTTTGATACATTTGGGGCTTTTGGTGTTGTAGCTTTAAGTTTGTTTGTGTCATAACTTGCTCCATCCGTTTTAAGTATGTCAGCCAAGGTTTCCTTAGTAGATGAAACATGTTCATCTCTATGTGTGCTCAGATGAACCAATCCTTTAGTTGCTTCCCCATAACCACTTCCCCCTAATTTTATTCCACTCTCTTCTAACTTTTCTTGTGCAGCCCCACATATAGCCATAACTTCTCCCTCCCCATTTCCCCTTTCGTCACCACTTGCACCCATCTCTCTCTCTCTCTCTCTCTCTTTTCCTTTCTTTTGACCTCCACTCATACTCAACTCAGGCATTTTAACATCCCTAATGAGTCCAACCAGAACAAACCTAGTTTCTAACTTTTCAACCATAGATGACCTGGCTTCAGTAGGGGTTTCTTGAGTCTTCTCAATGTTAGAAGACCCATGTCCTTCACGTTCAATCGTATATTTAAAGGATTCTGACTCAGAGCTAGAATTTGAATTTTGAGTTGGGATTTCTTTCGCCTGGCTACTTTTAACCTTTCATTTAATACCTTCCTCGGAGCCCTAGATACTACAACTTTTTGAGAAAGCATTTTTGTCTTCGAAACCTAGGTATTAGAGATGCATTGGGTGAAGTAGATGAGGATGAATTTGAGGGAGATGGTGGTGGATGAGTGCTAGGATGATCTTGTGGGTTAGACATGATTGATCATTTCTTCAGAGAATTTGGGAATTTTTGAGAAGAAAGCAATTAGAATTGAAGAATAATTTTTTATTCTTTTAGAATAATGAAGAAGGCTGGAGATGTGGTGTGTATTTAAAGAGAATTAGACATTAATTAAGTAACGACAGTTTTTTAGGGGTGAATAGAAGTCTAATCAAGCTAAATTTCCAGAAATTTTAATGATCACTTTGGTTTTCCTATAGTTTAGGCAAAAATCACAGTTTTAGAGTTCTAGATAGACAGAAGTGGTTCAATGCTCAACGGATAGAATTTATAATATTTTGACAAGTATAGGACTTCTGCTCAAGATTTAATTATTAATCTTTCTAATTGTGCAGAGAATGGAAAACATACTTGATCTTTCATATGAGTCCATAATGATGAATCGAGTTCTTCATTTGAAACTCTGCCTCAAATACCATAATAGAGAAAATTATTAAAGAGATTAATGAGTAACATAAACGCATGGCATAGGAGTATACTAGTTAAAATATGAATCTGAGTTAGAATTAATCTAGATATTTACATAAGTTCAAAATTCCTACCCAATTTTTTTCATTGTTCATTTTAAACTGGATCTATTAGGTGATCTTAATCATCCTTAATTCCAACTTGTTTCTCTCAAAGTTTTATCTACTCAGTGCTTTTGTGAAGATGTCAGCAATTTGTTTATCAGTAGCACAAAATTCAATGCAGATTAATCCTTTCGCATAGTTTTCTCTCAAGAAGTGGTATTCAAGAACTATGTGTTTAGTCCTCTTATAATGAACAAGGTTCTTTGTCATACTTATAGCAACAGTGTTATCACAAATATAGGAATGCAACCAACTTCAACACCAAAATTTACCAGCTGCTTTTTGATCCGTAAAAATTGAGCACAACAAGAAGTTGCAGCAACATACTCAGCTTCAACATTGGATAAGGCCACTGAATTTTGCTTTTTGGTAGCCCACGACACAAGGCATTAACCATGGAAGTGTTCCACACCTGAAGTACTCTCCATATCCACTAGGAAACCTACATAATCAGTATCAACATATCCTATTAGGTTGAAATTACTACCTTTTGGATACCAAAGACACATATCAGTTGTGCCTTTCAAGTATCTTAGTATCCTCTTGACAACAGTTAGGTGAGACTCTTTTGGATTAGCCTAAAATCGAGCACAAAGTCCTGCACTGAAAATAATGTCAGCTCAGCTAGCAGTAAGATACAAGAGTGAACCAATCATTCCCCTATACAACTTTTGATCAATTGATGAACCATGGTTATCAATATCTAATTTAGTGGTAGTTGCGATGGGTGTGTCTATTTTCTTTGATTCTTCCATTTTAAACTTTTTAATTAGTTCTGTTTTATACTTCTGCTGGTGGACCATGGTTCCATTTGGGCTTTATTTGATCTATAAGCCTAAGAAGAAGTTAAGCTCGCCCATCATACTCATTTCAAACTCACTTCCCATTAGTTTTACAAAATCTTTACTTAGATTATTAGTTGGTTGCCCCAATGATTATGTCATCAACATATATTTGTACCACAAGAAGATTTTTACCTTTTTCCCTTAGAAAAAAGATACTATCAATTTTACCTCTTTCTATCCATGTTCAAGTAGAAATTTGGACAATTTTTCATACCATGCTCTTGAAGCCTGATTGAGTCCATAGAGAGCCTTGTTTAATTTGTACAGATGCTCAGGACATTCCTTTCTCTCAAACCATGGAGGTTTTATCACAAGCACTTCTTCTTTCAGGTAGCCATTCAGGAAGGCACTTTTGATATCCATCTGATGAAGAGTGAATTCCATGTGTTCTAGAAAGGCTAGGAGGAGTCTGATTGCCTTTAGTCTTGCAATTGGAGCAAACGTCTCATCATAATATATGCCCTTATCTTGGTGTAGCCTTGGACCAACAGTCTTGCCTTGTTTCTTGTAACTGTTCCATCTTCATCAAGTTTGTTTCTAAAGACCCACTTTGTACCAACGATTGATCTGTCCTTGGGTCTTGAAACTAGATGCCAAGCTTGACATCTGTCAAACTAATTGAGTTCATCTTGCATTGCATTCACCCTTTATGCATCATGCAAAGCCTTAATAACATTTTTAGGTTCAAAAAGAGATAAGAATGCATCAAAAGCACACAGATTCTTTAATTGTGATCTTGTTTTGACTCCACAGGTTGGATTAGTGATAATGTTCTCAATAGGAAGAGAACTTTGATACTTATGAGGTTTCACAACCAACTGGTTTTTGGTAGATGTTTCTCCCAAGTTTAGTTGTTGATGAACAGGGTCATGAATAGGTTCTTTTTAGGGATTTATTTCAATTCCTCTTTTATTAGTTCCTTATGTCAGGTTGCCTGGATGGAAGAACCTATTCCATCAGCAGTTCCTTCTGTTCGTGCGAATTTGACTTGTCTTGAGGCTTCAGTCAAGTCCTTTACTAATTCAATGGCTTCATCTTCACGTTTTGGTCTCTCAGAAAGAATGTTAGTTTCATAAAATACTACATGTACACTTTCTTCTACACACAAAGTTCATTTATTGAACACTTTATATGCTTTTCTATGTGAAGAATATCCTAAGAATACTCTCTCATCATTTATGGGATCAAACTTACCTAGAGAATCCTTTCCATTATTGTGCACAAAACACTTGTAACCAAATGCCCTAAGATGGGATGTATTTGGTTTTCTCCATTTAAGTAACACATAGGGAGTCTTCTCTAAAAGATGTCTAGTCATGCATCTATTGATAATGTAACATGCAGGGTTTACAGCCTCTGCCCAGAAGCTATGGGGTAGTTTACTAGATAGAAGCATAGTCCTAGTCATTTCTTCAAGAGTCCTATTCTTTCTTTCAACTACTCCATTTTGTTGAGGTGTCTTAGGAGCAGAGAAGTATGATCAATACAATTTTTTCAACACAAAATTCATCCAACTTAGCATTTTCAAATTCAGTTCCATGATCAGACCTAATTGATACAAGTTGATTTCCTAATTATTTTTTAGTTTTTCTAACAAAGGCAGTTAAACAAGTTAAATTCTTCATCTTTATATGTTAGAAACAGTACCCAGGTAAATCTAGAATAATCATCAACAAGTACCATTGCATACTTTTTTCCACCTCTGGTTATGGTTCTCACTAGACTACAGAGATCCATATGGACCAGTTCCTACGCGTGCTTAGCATTTTCTTGCTTTTGAAAGATGATCTTACCTGCTTCTCCCTCTCACAAGCCTCACAAACTTTGTCTTTCTTACACTTTATGTTAGGTAACCCTATTACCAAGTCCTTACAGACCAACTTGTTTAGCTGATTCAAACTGTCATGACCAAGTCTTTTGTGCCACAAGAGGGGATTATTATCCAGCACACTTAGGCAAGTTTGTTCATTTTCTGAGAGAGTAGACAAATCTAAATTGTAAATCCTTTTCCCTGCAAAACAACCTTGTCAGTGGTAAGGTTAATCACAAAGCATTTAGTAGAGATGAATGCTACAAGGTTACCTCTATCATACAATTGTGACACACTGATCAGGCTATATTTCAAGCCATCTATCAAGTAGAGATTATCAATGGAGTAAGAGTCTATCTTACTTACCTTTCAAAACCTAATGATCTCACCTTTCTTCCCATTTCCAAAAGAGAAATTACCTCATTTTAAGTCCTCAAGTGAAAGAAACTGGTTCTTACTTCCAGTCATATATTTTGAGCAGCCACGATCTATATACCATATTTGTCTACTTCCCGTCACTTGGACCAGTAAAAAGAAATCAGGGGTTAATCTTTGGAACCCAAACTAGTTTGCGTCCCTTTCTATGGGAAAATGGATAAATCGGATTCCTTCTAGCCCACCCAGGCAGCCTATTTTTTCCTTGAACAAAAGTTTTGTTCTTTTGACTGGCCTTTTCTTTTGCATTGCATTCATTTTTGTAATGGCTAGTCTTGCCACAATGTGTGCAAATTTTGTTTTCAGAAAGAGTGAGGTACTTGCTTTTAGAATCCCACTTGGGTTCTTGAGTCCTAACCAAGTCCTCTTTTGTTGCTGTTATGATGTTTTTGTAGCTAGGAAAGTGCATCAGAAGTCTTGTCCCATTTGCAAGTTCTTTCTCGTTTATGTTTTACCTTCCCTAGATCTTCTTTTAATACTCTTATCTTCTTATCTTTCCTGTACAGCTCATCCTTCATTTTTCCTAAGTTATCTTCTAGGGTGAATTGAGTGTGATCAACTTTCTTCTTTTCTATTCCTAGTTTCAGTTTTAAATTTATCAGACCTAAGTTCGAGGAAACTAGTGTCAAGTTCAGGAACCTAGTTCTTCAACCTAGTATTTTCATTTTTACTCTCATTGACCCTAGAGTCTAGATTTTTGAATTTGGCTTTTAGGATCATACATTCCCTAGACAACTCTTCCTTCTCATTGTTAATTATCTCAGACTCATCAATTAAGTCTAGTAGTAGCTCACAAAACCTCTCTTTAAACAGGAATTTAATTTTATCTTTGAGATGAAGAATACTTACCTATTGTTCATCATCTGATTCTCCAATTGCCATAAGTGCTTGTTCATCTCCAGCTTCATCTACTAAATATCATCTGGTGTTTCTCCCAGGGCATCAACCATAGCCTTTGTGTAGAAAATCACTCTATCTATGATATGTGCGCTTTGGTTGTATGAGCATGATTTTCAGGTATAGGTTTTGATGAATGACAAACAATGAAGTCAAGTGTCAAACAACGATATTATACGATAAACAATCGAGATTGAATGGCGAGAAGCATATTGATGACAGAATTGCATAGACAAGCCAAAGACGAGCTTAAATGTTCAACACCGAAGATCCAAGGCGTAGGTCGTTAGGTAGAACCAATGTAAGAGCAACGTTTAAGTTATCTCGTCTTTTGGCTCAACATAAGTCATCATAAATATGCGTAAAATTATTTTATTAAATCATATTTATCATAAACATATTTTATTCAATTATATTTATCATAAACATATTTTAAATACTTCAAACAAAATGATGTTAAAGTTTTCATTTTAACCAAAATGGTTTTAGAAGTAAGTTTTCAAAAGTGGACTAAAAGAATCGGTTATACAAATCAGCATAATCGATTATGTTATAACAGTGGCCAGTGTTTGAACACTGCCACATAATAATCGATTATGCAAAGTGCATAATCGATTATGTGATTACCGTTGCCAAAGTGTTTGAAACACTGTCTCAATATAATCGATTATATCAATTAGATAATCTATTATCCAGCGGAGAATCAGTTTTTGATATTCGGAACGTAAGAGACATAATCGATTATCTCTATCAAATAATCTATTATTTGGCATAAAATCAGGGATTCTGATTTTCGGAACGTTAGAGGCATAATCAATTATATGGATGAAATAATCGATTATATGTGAGCAGAATCTGATTCCGATTTTGTAACGTTAACAAATAATCGATTATGTGACATAAATAATCGATTATCTCAGCACAAAATCTGCATAATTAATTGTCAATTAAGCAACGGTCATGCACCCTTTTTCACCTATAAAAAGAGGTCTTTTCAGCTGATTTTAAACACACAACACCTCCCAATATTGATATACATATTGACATTATTTGAGCATCATTTTAGAGCTTTTGTTGAGCCATTTGAGAGACAACTTTGTGTTGTTCATAGAGCTAAATTTGTATCTCTTTATCTACTCTTTTGAGAGAGTCTTGTTGTAAGAAGAGAAAGGTGTTTGAGAAGAACATATCTTCTCATTGATTGTCGGGTTCGCTAAGTACCCTAAGTCATAGTGGTTGAAGTCTTGTGGTGCGGTATCCACGAGCAAAGTGAAGTCTTGAGGTGCGGTATCCTCGAGCAAGTTGAAGTCTTGTAGAGTGTACATCTACGAGCAATTGTAACGGTTTGTTAGGCACCCGTAAGCTTAACGGAGTTAGTGAAATCTCGAGAGAGTCTCTCGGGGACTGGACTCGCCACAAGTTGTGGTGAACCAGGATAAATTCGGTGCGTTCTTTCCTTGTTATATTAATTACCGAATTTATTTTATTCCTGCAATTTTAATTCCGCAATATTTATCAATATTCTCGTGCCGCACTATTCACCCCCCCTCTAGTGACGGGCATAAATCCTAACAATTGGTATCAGAGCCTAACTCTCTGAAAGCCTTAACCGGTTGAGAACGATACATATTTTTTTTTTGAGAATATTGAACGCAGGAATGATGAGCGAAGGACACTCCACCCATAGTCCTCCACTCTTTGATGGAAGGAACTACACATATTGGAAAGAGCGGATGAGAATCTTCATCCAATCACATAATTTTCGCTTATGGCGAATCATCAAGAATGGACAACAAATGCCAACAAAGGAGGAAGATGAATATGACGCCGAGGACATCAAAATGGTTGAACTTAACGCAAAGGCCGTCAACTTATTATATTGTGCGGTGAATCCAGATGACTACCGAAAAATCTCTTGTTGCACAACCGCAAAGGAAATGTGGGATAAACTCGAGATCACTTATGAAGGTACGTCTCAAGTCCGAGAAGCTAGAATTGATTTTCTAACACATGAATATGAAATCTTTAAAATGGAGAAGGAATCCATCGGTCATATGTTTGAACGATTCTTAAAAATCGTCAACGACCTTCATGCTCTCGGGAAAGTGAACACGAACAAAGATCTTGTTCGAAAAATCCTACGGAGCCTCACTCCCGAATGGCGTTCCAAAGCCGATGCCATCCAAGAGTCGATAGGTATCACGGATATCACAATTGATGGACTAAGAGGTAACCTCGAAACTTATGAAAGAACAATTCTTAATCCCTATCTTAGAAGTAGAAGTTCGAATTTCGCCTTCAAAGCATCATCTTCTAAAAGAGTAGAGGTAAGTGATTCGGAAAGCGATGATGATATTATTTCCAATGATATAATTGAAAAGTTTTATAAGTTTATGTAGAAGGAAATAAAGAAGGAAGAACCAAGTCCTTCATGCCAAAATTGTGGAAAACTTGGCCACACCAAATCACATTGTCCAAAACCCAAGGACAAGAAAAAGAAGAAACATCATCGGCGCGTGACATGGGATTCAGACAGCTCGGGCGATGAAACTGCCGCATTATGCCTCATGGCCAACGAAGAAGAAGAAGTAAGTAATTCTAACTCTCACTCATTTGAAGAATTGCAAAATGCATATGATGAATTATATGGTGAATTTGTTAATGCTTCCAAAACGATAAAAGAATTGAAGAAAACACTTTCTTTGCAAGAAAAAGATTTTGAGAAAACACCTTCTTTGCAAGAAAAAGATTTTGAGAAAACACTTTCTTTGCAAGAAAAAGATTTTGAAAAACCATCTTCTTTGAAAGAAATAGATTTTGAAAAATTGACTAATGACATTAGTGCTCTTAAAAATAAAATTGAAGTTTTAGAAAAAGAAAATAAATTTTTGGAAATGACAATGTTGATTTTAAAAATAAGATCAAGGAATTGAATGAAGCCTCTTCAATTGATCAATGTTCAAATTGCTCTTCTTGTAGTTCTTTGAAAACAGAGAACATAGAACTTAGGAACGCACTAGAAAAACGTAGTGTTGATAATCCTAAAACAAGTGAAGAAATTAAAAAGGATGTTAGAAATGAGGTTAAACCACCTAGAAACAATTCTAGGAATTTTGTTAATAAGTCTAAAACTAATCATCTTAGACCACCTAGACATAATTCTAGGAAGTTGATTAATGAGTCTAGATTGAATAATTTTAGACCACCTAGAAATGACTTTAGGAATTTCAATGCGTCTGGGAACAACAAATTTAGATCATCTAGAACGCATTTGGCTCAACCTAGACATATGCACAATCCTAATGTTATATGTAATTATTGTAACCGGGTAGGACACATTGCACCAGTATGTTTTGCTAAACATAGAGATTTATGTGTTGATTATGATTATTATTATTCTAACCCCCAAGGACCCAAAAGAAGTTGGGTACCAAAAACATATTTTTAGGTACTTTTGCAGGTGTGCTTGAAGACTACAATATTGTAGTAGATGCACCAAGCACGAAATCTTAATGCATCGAGGGGAAACGTCGGTTAGTTATCGTATTTTCGATAAAAACGTAATAGATGATATCTGCTAACAATTGATATTAATGATTGATTCATGATTCGATAAGTTTTTATTTTAATTAAAAATTGGTATCAATTAGTTTTATATTAAATGATTGATTCATGTTTTGATGAATATTTTGAGTTTAAATAAACAGTTGGTATATTTGCGAAAAATGACCGTTATTATGATTAGTATGCTTTTACTAACATTTAGTATCATTTGATGTTGATATGATTTTGTTTCTAACAATTGGTATCGTCAATAGTTTAATTAACAATTTGTATACTCTTTTTGCTAATGCCATAAGGGGGAAGAATTTAGGCGATATGCATGCTTTAATTGAGGGGGAATATTCAATTAAGGGGGAATCATATTGAATTATTTATTTTGATTTTGATTTGCATGTTGAGATATAGCATGAATTTAGGGGGAATCAAATATGCATATCTCCTGTTGTTTGTCATTATCAAAAAGGGGGAAATATTAGAAAATCACTCTATCTATGATATGTGCGCTGTGGTTGTATGAGCATGATTTTCAGGTATAGGTTTTGATGAATGACAAACAATAAAGTCAAGTGTCAAACAACGATATTATACGACAAACAATCGAGATTGAATGGCGAGAAGCATATTGATGACAGAATTGCATAGACAAGCCAAAGACGAGCTTAAATGTTCAAGACCGAAGACCCAAGGCGTAGGTCGTTATGTAGAACCAATGTAAGAGCAACGTTTAAGTTATCTCGTCTTTTGGCTCAACATAGGTCATCATAAATATGCATAAAATTATTTTATTAAATCATATTTATCATAAACATATTTTATTCAATCATATTTATCATAAACATATTTTAAATACTTCAAACAAAATGATGTTAAAGTTTTCATTTTAACCAAAATGGTTTTTGAAGTAAGTTTTCAAAACTGGACTAAAATAATCGATTATACAAATCAGCATAATCGATTATGTTATAACAGTGGCCAGTGTTTGAACACTGCCACAGAATAATCGATTATACAAAGTGCATAATCGATTATGTGATTACCGTTGCCAAAGTGTTTGAAACACTGTCTCAATATAATCGATTATATCAATTAGATAATCGATTATCCAGCGGAGAATCAGATTTTGATTTTCGGAACGTTAGAGACATAATCGATTATCTCTATCAAATAATCGATTATTTGGCAGAAAATCAGGGATTCTTATTTTCGGAACGTTAGAGGCATAATCGATTATATGGATGAAATAATCGATTATATGTGAGCAGAATATGATTCCGATTTTGTAACGTTAACAAATAATCGATTATGTTACATAAATAATCGATTATCTCAGCACAAAATCTGCATAATTAATTGTCAATTAAGCAACGGTCATGCACCCTTTTTAACCTATAAAAAGAGGTCTTTTGAGCTGATTTTAAACACACAACACCTCCCAATATTGATATACATATTGACATTATTTGAGCATCATTTTAGAGATTTTGTTGAGCCATTTGAGAGACAACTTTGTGTTGTTCATAGAGCTAAATTTGTATCTCTTTATCTACTCTTTTGAGAGAGTCTTGTTGTAAGAAGAGAAAGGTGTTTGAGAAGAACATATCTTCTCATTGATTGTCGGGTTCGCTAAGTACCCTAAGTCTTAGTGGTTGAAGTCTTGTGGTGCGGTATCCACGAGCAAAGTGAAGTCTTGAGGTGCGGTATCCTTAGCAAGTTGAAGTCTTGTAGAGTGTACATCTACGAGCAATTGTAATGGTTTGTTAGGCACCCGTAAGCTTAACGAAGTTAGTGGAATCTCGAGAGAGTCTCTCGGGGACTGGACTAGCCACAAGTTGTGGTGAACCAGGATAAATTCGGTGCGTTCTTTTCTTGTTATTTTAATTACCGAATTTATTTTATTCCTGCAATTTTAATTCCGCAATATTTATCAATATTCTCGTGCCGCACTATTCACCCCCCCCCCCTAGTGACGGGCATAAATCCTAACACTTTGTTAATCCTTTGTTGATTTTTGGTTGAACCTGTTCCTTCTTCCCACTCCTTCGTTCAGCCCTTTACTTTTTCCACTCAATTTCCCATTAAGGGCAATTCTTGTGATTAGTCTTACCACACTTATAGTAACCCTTATTGGTCTGTTTCTCATGAGCCCTTGGTTTGTTGAAGGTTGTACCTTTTGAAGAGCCATTTCATCTCATCAGGTACTTTTTGAAATCTTTGGTGATCATAGCCATTTAATCATCCTCCAGATTTGAACCTTCAGCAATTTTGAGAGCCAGACTTCTTTCCTTCTTGGGTGCATCCATCTTCATGGTTTTCCTTCTAATTTCACAGGCAGTAACATTTCCAATAAGTTCATCCAGCTTGAGGGTAGCAATATTCTTTGATTCCTGAATAGCAGTGATTATTATTTCCCAAGAGACTAGCAGAACCCTTGTCAAAATCTTATCAACTTTGTCTTCTTCTAGAATAATCCTTCCAAGAGATTTAAGTTCATTTGTCAATGTGGTTATCCTTGTATACATATCTTGGATGGTTTCTCCTTCCTTCATGATGAAATTCTCATGCTGAGAATACAGCAGTGTTCCTCTAGATCTCTTCACTTGAGGTGTTCTTTCATGAGCCACTTGCAAAGTGTCCTAGATTTCCTTAGCAGTGGTACTTCTTTGAATTCTATTTTACTCATCTTGACCTAGTCCACACACAAGCAATTTCTTGTCCTTGGCATTCTTCTCCCAATTGTTCAAGTCTTTAGCAATGCAGTCAGCTCTTATCTTTGGCACTTCCACTCCTTCAACAATCTTCTTTATAGTTGTTGGAGGACCATCAGTGACTATGTCCCGGAGTTCATAGTCTTCTTCTATGATGTGATCCCTCATCCTGTTCTTCCACCAAGAATAGTACTGTTCGTTGAAAAGTCAAGGCCTAGTAGTGGATTGCTCTTCCCAGTTCCCCGGTGGTTCACTCATGTTGATCTTTTCCTAAGGTGTTAGCCTCTTCAAGGATAACCCGCTCTGATACCAATTGATATTCTAAATTTCAATACCACACAATGGGGGGGGGGGGAGGGGTGATCTTTGTGGTAAATAATTTTCTCTCTTGAAGAACCTAGTTCTTATAAGTGTACTAACACTACTGATTGCGGAATAATAAGTACATAAAATAAAGAAAACATAGACTTTTACGTGGAAAACACCTGGTTAAAAAGGTAAAAAAAACCACGACCTACTACTAAGTAGGATTTTCTTAAACTTCTACTAAAATAACTAAGCCAAAGCAGCATTGACAAACTGAAACAACTTCAAGTTAACTCGAACTTGAAAACTCTAAGTACCTAATACAATTGTTTCTATAAAAGCTGAAAGGTACAATAATAAATCACCTACTACAATTGAACTAGAATAAAATAAAGACACAATGGAATTGGTTCTTCTATATTGTTCAAGTAGATTCAGGAATGCACACTCAAATCTCACATAAAATGCTTGTTGAATTGCCTTGCTCTTTTGCTCTCAATTTAGTTTAATGTTTACACATATGCAACACATTTAAAGTAGAACAATCAATGTTATTTAATGAGTTAGTAATTAGAGTTTGATTGGAACTCAATTGCTGATCTTCCATCGAAGTTGAGTCCTTGAACATCTCAAACTCCAACACTATCTTTTATCCAGATTGTGTTCTCTTCTCATAAAGTGACTTTCTGACCTTATCCAATATGCAAACTTTTCAATCAAATCAGGAGATACTACTCTTGATCAATGGGATTTATCTGCTTCACGTGTATAACACATGTGTAGGTTGATCATGACTATGCTTCACATGATGGACCTGGTCCATGACAAAGTTTATTTGTCATTCTTCAAAACTTCACCTGTTCTTAGGCAAATAATATGCGTCACACCCCTTCTTAACCATTCCTGAGCTATAAGGAAAGAAATAACTCTGAAGGGAGTGTTATCGAAATCACCTGTACACTCAACTCGCCGTACACTTGGCATAGCTAGCGTCATAGTATTTGCGTGACAATAAAGAATAGCATAATGGGGCGACAACCAGTCCATGCCTAAGATAATATTAAAGTCTAACATGCTGAGTAACAATAAATCGGACGTGGTATAAAAACCACTAAGAGCAACCAAACACGATCGGTAAACGTTGTCCACAATAAGAGAATCTCCCACATAAGTAGAAACATAAACAAAGGAACTCAAAGAATCCCGAGATACACCCATATACCGGGCAAAAACAGAATACACATAAGAATAAGTGGAGCCTAGATCGAATAGAACCTATATATCTCTGTGACAAACCAAGACAATACATATGATGACAGAGTTGGAGGCAACCATCTCGTACGGGCAGGAAGGGCATAGTATCTAGCCTGATTTCCCTTTTATGGTGATCTCTAACTCCCCGACCTACACTTCTAGATGGCTGAGATGGTGGAAAAGAAATTGGAGCTGTAACCATAGCCTGAGAACTCTGTGGGGCATGCTATGGCTGAGAAGTCTATGGAGGTGCACCCCTCCCAAGTCTGGGGAAATCACTCACCATAGGGCATGCACCAGACTCAAAATAAGCTCTGGGAGTACGTGGCGATTGTGACTAGCTAGGGCCACGTCTCCTAGACTGACCGTTGAATGCACCCCGCAGGAGGTGCAATAGATACTGGAGGTGCATAATAAGGCTCTTGAGGCCTAGGAGGAGTTGGAATACAACTGGCTTCTAGAAGAGCTGAATGAACATGGCGACTCATATAAGCCCTACCATGACAAGTTGAAGGTGGGGTTTTGGTACTGGAAAAATGGCCGACTCTCGAGACCTCTCAGCCTCTCTCACATCTCTATCTCTTGCATGCATACCCTCAATCCTCCTAGCAATGATCACCACCCGCCGATAATAAATATCCATCTCCAACTCATGAGCCATGCTAGACTTGATGTTAGGAATAAGCCCCTCAATAAAGCGATGACCTTTCTCACAAATAGTAGAAACCAAATAATAAGACAAAAGGTTTTGAACAAGTTGTATAAAATAATGTTTTAAGCAAAAATGTATTTTGGGAAAATAAGGAGTCCTAGGTTGGTTAGCCTATGGGATCACCCCACGCAATGTACGATAAAAACGCCTCAATAACGGATTACACGTGACATTAGCATGTAGTCATCATATCCCATATCTACCCATCCCACACCTTTTATTATGCCCCGCAGTATTACGTCAATGTTATGCTCTACAGTAATATATTACGATGATGTTACCCTCTGCAATAGTATATTACGATGATGTTACGTCCTGTAATATTACACTACGATGGTGTTACGCTTCGCTGTATTAGGATATGACAATAGTGCACCCAGCAGTATTACATTACAGCGATGTTAAGTTATGACAATGTTGCACTCCGTAGTATTGTACACTGATTTCTTGTAAGGAAATTGACATCAGTCCATGTAAAAGATTATTTTGAGATTATAAGAATTATGCTATTTCACAAGTTATGAATAAATTCGTACAGGTCAAAGGGGAAGCAAGTCAAAGAAAATGAATTTCTTTTCCTCCAAGTTTGGCATATTGGGGTAAAATACGGCCCGAGCTAATATATCTGTTATTTATGTACTAGTGACATGCAAGGTACTACATGTCCATGCTATAAAGATGTATAAGATATGTGAAAAGTGAGTAATATTTTAAGTAAGTGAAAATAATTCTCAATTTTTTAGGTAATTGATTAATTACCGGGTAACAGAACATTACATGAATAACTAATAAGTAAAAAAAATTAAATTTCTTTCTCCCAACAGAACGTGGCAGAAGGCCACTATATGAAAATATGACTCATGTTGATTTAAGCGTAGGTGGCTGCCAAGGATTTAAAAGGAAATATTAAAACAAGCAAGACTTAATACATGTCTTGTTCCCGTGATTCATTTGGACAAGGGCAGAATGTCATAGAGTCAAAAATCTTGTTAAAAATTAAAATGGAATCCATGAAATTCCTTGTAAAGAAAGAAAGGCCAAATCTGCCTTTGAAAAGCAAGAACGTTGGGAAAAGCATAATCTCCATTTCAAACAAGTTTTAAAGAAATTTTGTTCCAATTTTCAAACTTCCAATTTCGTTTCAAACATTCATTCCTCCCTGTCCAGAAATGATCTCATTCAAGCTTCCAGTGATTTAACAACTTAATTCGATTTTTGGGTTTTAAGTTCAATTCACGAAGGTTTTCAACGGAATATAATAAGGATTTTTTTCTACTTCAGGTATGTTAAGGTTATCCCTTCTTTCTTTTTGCATGATCCATACGAACGAGCGAAACGTAAGAATATACAAATTCCATAAATGACTCTATTCATAGTAGTTTTAGAAATATCTATGTTCTTGAATATTCATGCGTCATAATATTTTATCGTTTGTTCATGGGTCTCAGAAAAATATAAAAGTTTAAAAGAGGTTACTTTATGATATTACCAAAGGCAAAATGGTCTTATGATAATTTCGAAAGATTTTATTAACGTTCTTTTCATGCATTGTTTTCATCTACATTGACACAAGACCATATGGCGTTATATACATGTATATATGTATGTATCTATATAAATGGTATGTGGGAAAGGTTATGGCGTTATATACGCACCACCACCTGATTAGCTGGTATACGATGGTGATGTTGCCCACAGTGGCTGAAATATGACTTAGACGGCGTTATATACGAGTATATATGTATGTATATGTATATGAGATATGGAAAAGGTTATGGCATTATATATGCACCACCACCTAATCAGCTGGTATATGTTGATGATTTTTCCCATAGTGGCCAAGATGATGTGATGGGATGCCCTCAGAGATTGATGATATTATGAACCATGTACCGATGCACGACATGACATTCACATGCATATGCATGATACTGTAATTATTTCATGATTTACAAATTTATTCACACTTACCGGTTAAGTCATGTACTCCATATTTCTTTCACGTCTGTTATGTACTTATTTACATGCCATACATACTAGGTACATCTTCATACTGATGTCCCTTTTGCATGGGGACGCTTGTTTCATGTCCGCAAGTCCAGATAGACAGGTCGAGAGCTTTCCAAGTAGGCTATCACCTGAGCAGAAGATGTTGGTTCGCTCCATTCGGTTTAGAGTTGCATGTTAGGTTAGTATGATTTAGACGTTTATTGTTTGGTATGGCAGGACTTTATCCCAATTTTTATGATATTTATGTACTTTTAGAGGCTTGTAGACATAAGTCGTGTACGTAAAAAATTGTACCGCCTTGTCGGCATATGTTTGAGTTTATAAATTAATATGTTGGCCTATTAGGACTATATGGCATGTGTATATGATGATGTCAGAAGAGAGATATGTTATGTTGGTACCCAGTTGAGTAAGGTATCAGGTGCTGTCGCGGACCATTGGTTTGGGTCGTGACAAAGGTGGTATCAGAGCTGTTCTACCTTAGGGAGTCTACAAGCCGTGTCTAGTAAAGTCTTTTTTTGTGGGTGTGTCGTGCACCACACTTATAAGCAAGAGGCTACAGGGCATTTAGGATTGTCACTCTTTCTTCTTACTATAGATCATGTCGTAGAGCTCGCCCATAAGAATTCAAATTCTGAGATTCTTTTCTTATTCGTAATAAGACGATACCTATATCCGAAAAGAAAATTAAAAAGAGAGATAGTTGTGGAAGAGCCGAGTAAGAGGAATTATATTTCTGTAAGATGCTTACGATAAGTAAATCTGAGGTCTTTGGCAGATCATGGGTGTACTAAAAGGTGTAAGCTTCCTAATAAGAAGCCTTATAGCAATAATGCATATCCATCTTTATGGTGAAAGAAAATGAGAGATTAAGAAGATAAATACAAGTTTTAACAAGCAGAAGAAGCAAGGTAAAGAAAGGTACGAGGCACCTAGTTAATGAAGATTATTAGTATTATAGTTCCAACAAAAAAATACAAGCACTAAAAGTTATCCTCAACAATAATAGAGGTACGTACAATTAGTTGTACCCATCTCAGTTATGCCCTATGGGGGCTAACAATTGTAGTTTAAGAAAATGACGGAACATCAGGACCTGACTAGGGTTAAAGTAAACCAAAATGGTGAATAGATTGTTTGTGTTAGTTGATATTTCTAAAGGATATTGCAATTGTGCTAGTAAATATCCTTGTGAGATGCCCAGATGATACAAATTAAAATAGTGCAGCCAGATATAATACTACAAAAACATGCACTATAAGCCTTGAAGGCATAAATATTACCTTAGTGTTGCTCGCATCCCTAGTTAGGCAAGAACATTAAGCAACTTGAAGAGCCATTGGATGAGAAAAAGGAAGCTAAGAGCAAAAGAATGTCTTGTTCAAGCTTTCAGAATAAAGTGATAGGCATATATGTTAGCGGGAAACAAAAAAAAAGTTTACGAAGCATTATGAGTAAGATGTGATACATGGATTATAATGGTAGATCAAAAATGACAATATTAAAAAATCTACAGTCAAATGAAGGAAGAAATGAGAAGTGACAGGCCTTAGGACAACAAAAGAGTATAGGCCATACAATCATGTCCTCATTTTGAGAAATAAGTTTGCAACTCTAGCGTGATTACCAAGAGGAATAGATTAACCTAGAGTAACAGAACTAGTGTGGATTGGTGGACAAGATAAGTAATAGAACCAGTATGGATTAGTGGACAAGATAAACTAAGCATGAGTTAGGGACTGAGTGATTGATGATAGTCGCCATCATAAGAATTTTCTATTTTGTTTCACCAATAATAGAATGGACGACAAAAGATGATTCATGAGAAATTCAGAGAATGATCATTTAGGAAGACGATTCTCTACATCAAACAATGTGAGCAAAGTTCAGCTTAAGGGTCTATATGTTCCAGTTATACTGTTTCACCCTCGCGAGTAAAGGAATTTGTCATCCTTGGTACAGAAGGATTACAGCAAGGCGATTTAGGATAATTGATGTTGTCAAACGACTCCAAAGATTAAGAGGTAAAACTTCTTTAGATAGATCCTTGTAGCTTCAGCTCTTAATACACCCCTAAAGTGGAGGAAATGGAGTGATGTTGTATTAAGTCAGAATGAAGAGGTTCTAGTGACTATGGAATGGTGAAGGAAGAATGCGATAAGTGAATTAGTAATGAGATGGAATTTATCCAAATCTTATGGATATGCTACGATTAAAGAACATTATTCAAATATGATATCAAGGAGAGAAAGTAAAGATTCCTGCCCGAAATGTTTGTAATAGATAAGGAGTCGATATGAGACGTAAGTTAAGCAAAAGAAAATAACCCAAGAAAGTATAGGGGAATATTGGTATGATGATGAGCCAATGAGTAGTTAGTAATTGGTCAGGAAGATCTTAGTTATGGCTAAACAAAATGTTAAAGACGAGTCATCAGATCGTGTAACATAAGTATAGTAGAACCCAACATGGAGGATTCAGCCTCGAAAAATATCATTATAATAATTGAGATATATTCAGACAAAAGTCAGGATAGTTAAAGGTACCATATGAGTGTTGCGGGGGTGCCACTGGTAAGGCAGTGAAAACATCACTTCAGAAGCAACCCACAAGCCTAGGGTGTGGAGGTAAGTAATTGTAGATACGTATATGGAAGGAAGGACATCACGAGGTCCGTCGAGTATAGAATGTAATAAGCCTATAACCTTACAAGAGTTAGAGAGTCCACCCTAAGTACGAAAATGAAGACTAGCTATGGAAATAAAGGAGAAGGCCTCAACCTAGAAATAGTAACTCGAACGAGAAATGGTAATGTAAATGCAGTCTCACAACAAAATTTGCATGCCCTCCAAAAAAAGTGGCACCTACCATGGATAATGAATGGGGAGAAAAATTGAAGATAATATTCGAGACTATATGAGTTGCACAAAAATTTTGGTATGTATGGAAACTAGGATGAGTTAAGTATGCACACAACAAGGGGCAAAACGACCAGGAAAAGTAATTTCACACGTTTAGAGAAAGTTGAGATGGACGAATAGAATTATTTGATCGATGATTCCGAGTTGGTCACGTTATGAACGAACTTAAGAGATTGGATTTTTATGTATACAGTATATATGTTTACAGTCATACAGCCAAAAAAGATTCCGGTATAAGTTAAATGAAAGAATTGAGCCCATGTCATAGACAAAGGAAAGAATTACTAAAAGATTGTGTCATGGATATTCCATAGCCTCCATGGAAGGATAAAACTAATACCATGAGCCACGTATTGGAATATAACTTAAACCACCATAGAGGCCGATTAGAAGAAGAAGGAAATTAACGAGTTTCATTTACAAAGTAAATCATGAATCTGACTATTGGACCCAGAAGTTATAAGAATCATGATTGAGAACATAGAAGAATCACGCTTAATATCAGAGGTATAAGAGAGATAGCACAACGACTATGTTCTATAACGACTCTACAATAAATCCAATTAGAATGGTACTAGTCTCATAAGAAGTTAGTATGAAACTCCCATGGGATTGTGTATGTACCATAAGTGCGAGTATTATAATAGAGCTTCAAGTTATGGGCGTAAATTACACCTAGGTGGAAGGGAAGCCATGAGAGAGATAGAAGATACGATGTGAAATTTTAAGGTAAGTAAGGTAAAGGTGAATAATGTACAAGACACTCAAAGGTAGAAGATCTTGAATAGTCCAAACTTTGTATTGAAGACTATAAGCACGGGGATACAATAACCAGGAATGATAGCAACATCGGTGGCGGTATGTCTTCCACCCTATGGTTTCTAAGTACTAATAGATCTAGTTAAGAGAACAAAGAAAAGTTGGAGACGATCTGATGTCTGGCTTGACGTTCTAAAATAACAAAAGGAAATTCAAGCAAGTTGAGGAAGGTCACGAGTAGTATAAAAAGATGTGTATAGATTTTTAGTGCATTTTGTGTGAATTTTAATTGAAAACACATTCATCAAAAATACAAAAATATGTCGCATGTGCATTTAGAAGTAGATTGGGCATTTTTCGAGCATTAATTAGCAACTGGTCATTTTATAAACGGAAAAATCAAAAATGGTTTAATTCGCTCTTTTTGTTTTAATTTTTTAGTTTTAGGTAATTTTTCATTTAATAATATTTATATTAAATTACATTTATAGGGATTTATAACTTACTTTTGAATATTAATATTTTTGGAAAATAAAATCAATATGAAAAAAAAACAAGTGAAACAAAAGGAATAAAACAAACAAAACAAAATTTGGAAACTAATTAAATAAAAGGGACCCAATTGGGCCACTTCAATATAAACCTAGTCAGCCAAATCCAACTTAACCCTCACCGATACAGCTTTGCCCATAACCTAAACTACCTCGTCCCTAACCCAAACCACCCCGTTTCGATAACCCTATGATTTGGTATAATCAGATGGTTAGCAACTGGGAACTCTTTGATATATAACTGTTCGAAACACCCCCTATCCCCTAACTACCTCGTATCCTGTCTCCCCAAAGAAAACCCTAGCGCCGCCGACCGAAAATCGCCTCTGCCGGCGGCGACTGTCCAAACGCTCCTAAAATAACACCAACTATTCTCCTCGTTTTCCTGTTTCCAGATCTATCATTTCCTGCCCTCAAATCGTAGCCAATCTCGTAGAATATTCAATTGAAACATCGGATGCTCTGCCGTGTACGGCGGCACCGACGCCAAATGGTCTCAAAATAACACTACATAGCCACCAGAGCTCTCACATCCCAAATCCATAGGTCCTTTCCCTCAAATCGTTTTCAAGCATCTCGAATATTAAATCAAAGAATTCCGGCCAAACCTCACTACCACCAAACCATCCCAAATTGATACCAAATAGCCTCCTCGCCTTCCTCAGGATGAATCCATAAGTGGTTGCCTTCGAACATCGCTGCAGTGACTCGAATATTAGATCGAAATCTAACCTAGACGCCATAGCCGATGCATGAAGATTCCTAGGCTTCAACACAAATTTTAAGCTAAGTGTTCGCATTTGTATTTTTTTTTTGTTTATTATTTCCGCATCTTCTCTTTTCTGTCAACTCGATTATTTTGTTCGAATTTCGATATTCATTTTACATTGTTCTATTTCTCAGTAATTTCTGGTTTATTAATATGCTTTCCTCTCTGCTTCTGCTTCTTCTTTACCTTGTTTGCTTTTAGTAGTGGTTCATCCTAGTTTTGTCAATATATATTTGCATGTGTTTAAAATAGTCAGAAATTAGATTTTGCTTAAAGCTAGTTATTCAGTCATTTGGATATTTTTTTACCATTAATTGCTCGATTTTAGTTCACACAAATCATGTTTAGTTATTAAGTTTGTTTTCTTGAATTCGTTCATTATCTTTCCATTTGGGTTTCTTTCCATCATTAGAATTACACGACTTTAGTTTACAGAGATTGTGTTTAAATTTGTTAGTTATTCTTTACTTTCGGGTCAGAATGAGTCTTTAAATGTCCATTTGGTTTTGGAACCAACAGTGGGGCTCATTAACACATTTAGGACCCAATTCAAAGGCCTAGCCATTTAAGCCCAGGTCTGTTTGGTAGCTTAGGTAATTTGCAAGGTCATTAGGGGTAGTTTAAGGAGTTTAAGTAATCTTAATATAACTAAAATAAGAAGGTTCTAGTAGGGGTATTAGGTGAATTTCAAACTGTTAGGTAGCTAACTTGGAATGCAAGTCAATAAATGGAGGGTATCTAAGCTAAAAACAGAGCTCTAAAAGGGACCTAAGGGATAAAAAAAATTCTAATGTTTTGCCCTACCCAATTGCCTATAAAGGAATTAGGTATTTGCCTTGGAAAGGGGGCTAAGAAAAAATACTGAAAATTCTAAAAACCTGAAGAATCAAAGAAATTCCTATCACATTAAATTCTTATTCAGATTTTAGTCTTTCAAAAACAATTCTAGTTCATTTCTATAGAATTTGAGATGGTTTTATTTTGAATTCGAAAAGTTTTTGGTTTGATATTTGTGGAAGTTCACTGTTCCATTGAATTGGGGCTAAATTTGGTTGGTTTTTGTTTTTTTGAGTCTGGGTTGTTTGGCTGCTAGGTTTTGAAGTTGCTTTTCTAGTCTATTTGCATCATTTGTTGGTTGGAGAAACTGGCTGTTTAATGCAGATTCTGTGCTGCTGTTTGCTTACTATAATCACCCTTTTTCCTTCTATAATCTACAGTTACACCACTCAAACTTAGCATGGAATTGAGCACTGATTAGCATGTACGAAGCTTTGGAAAGTTCAAGTTGAAAGTCGAATAAACATCTCAGAGTTCTGATGTATTTTCTATTATATGTGATTAAAATGCTTCATCTTTTTTATTTAGCTTTTTGTTTGGTTGATTGTTGTTTCATATACATAACTAGTGTGATTTAATTTCTTAAATCTAGTGTATTATTTCAGAAAGCTGGGGTTGTAAAATGGCTCGAACTTTATGTAAATGAACAGACTGCATTAAACTTCAATAGTATTGTTCCAGGAACGACATCTGAATTTGTTGTATGATTTTTCTCTATATTCTGCTTCTGTTCTTAAGTTTTATAGCTAATTGGAAACTCATGTCCTGTTGATCTTACTATTTTGTCCGTTTGTCAAAACTCATGTCCTCAGATTATCATGTTGATTCTTAGAGATAGAGAATGCATTTAGTCTAGAGGGTTGATCAATTGGCCCACAAATTGAGCTTTCATGGTTATTACCTGAATTGTGCAAATGAGGTCTATGTCATTCAAGCATGATTCAATGTCCGTTCTAGATTCACTTGAAGTAGTTTGATTGATACATTAAGCATCACATCTGTTTCAGGCGTAGTGAAACAAATTGTATGCACTTTTTATCGTTTTTGGGCCAAATGGATGGATTGGCCCAAATAGGGACCCAGGCAGTTTCGAATTGATTTGGCAAGGGCTTGGGCCTAATATTGGGCCTGAGTTGGAATTGGGTACTTCCATTTATGTTTAGGGTGCATAGGTGCAATGTTTTAATCATTCTTTCCTTCTCACTAATTATAATCTCCAATTGAAATAGAGGTATTCCACAAACTGTTATGGCCCTCCAGATGTGGTTGAATTAGTCCCTTTAATATCATCAAGGTATGCCAATGCCAAATAAATTTGAACAACTACAATGTCCTCATTTAATTAATCTTGTATTAATCCTTAGAATTTGAGGTGATGGTTAGTAGGAATTCTACGGCCCTCACAAACTTGCAAACGCGTATCCCTTTTAGGCGCGTTAGTTAAATAATTTAATTTACTAAATTTGGGTGCGCATTTATTTGACCCAAATCTAAACCCCAGCGATATGAAATATGTCAAAGACTATGGATGTATTTATGTGATGTGGTTCAAGACGCGTTTTAACAATGTTGCAATTATCCTAAAATAAAATAAAGGCGGCTAAAAATAAAAATTTTCACATAGGCAGAAAAATGCATTAAAGTTAAATAATTAAGCCAAATATAACAGTTGACCAACCGTGCTAGAACACAGAATACGGGAGTGCCTAATACTTTCTCCCGGGTTAACATAATTTCTTACCCGGAATTCTAGCTCGCAGACTGTATAAAGAGTCAAACTTTTCTCGATTTGAGATTTTAAACCGGTGACTTGGGACACCATTCATTTTCCCAAGTGGTGGCTCTGAAATCTCTTAAATAAATAAATCCCTCTTCGATTGTCCTTATATTGGAAAAACTCTCTTATCTACGCCCTTCGTCGGGGTTGTAGATGTTATAAAGGAGGTGTGACAGCTCTGGCGACTCTGCTGGGGAACGAACCCAGAATCTTTGGTTCAGAGTTCAAGAATTCGAGCTTCAAATAATTGTTGTATCTAGCTTTAATATTATCTGATTTTACTGGATAATTGAGCCCAATGTGTTAAATGTTGTTCTACCATTTGAATATTATTTGGACTATATATAAACTGCAGCGAAACCCTTCTCTTCTCATATTCACGGATGTGCTCGCTAGTCGAGACTCTCTATTCTGTTAGTGTCATACCTTCAAATAAGAAAGAGGCTCGGACAAGTTACAAAGTCGGATGGCCTATTGGTTCCTAGTATGTAGCCCACTCCTGGACTCGAGTTGTCCGCTCGGGTACACAGTCTACACCTTATGCCAAGGTTTTAAACCTAGAATAACTTAACCACATGCCGGAGCCCTAGTAAGAGAGCTTATTTTCATCATGAATTTGGCTTATGGGACTCAACTCAGGGGTTGGGTCCGTCAAGAACAGGTGCACCAAAAATAATGGACCATGCTAATGCATTTTGCATGCTATTTGTGCATTCATTTCGGATTTGCATGCCGACCGACTTTTGAAAAAAAAAGAGAAAAAGAAAAGAGAAGGAATTTGACAAGTGATAACATGTGAGGGAGGAGGAATGAATTCAAACGATACTGATGTGCTGCCAAAATTTAGAAAAAAAAACACTAAAAAAATGAGTTATTTTTAAAAACAAAAATAAAGAGCAAGAAAAATAAATAGAAGTTGGTTTTTAATTTTGCCAAAATTGCCCGCACTATGACAGTTTGATTCTCACAGGGCGTGAGATACGTAGGCAACACCCATTGGGCCCAACGTCATTTTTTTGAAAATAGCTAAAAAGAACCAGGTATTGTTTTTGATTAATAAATAAAGTCATTTTTGTCAAAATTAGCCAAGTGTCTCTAAAAGGGTGCCGGAAGGCTATTTTTGCAAGAACATATGCGTCGGGTTATTTTTAATTTTTGGTCGGTAGTAGGCACAACCTTAAATTCTTCCCCGGGAAGTGCTGAAAGACCGTACTTACAAGGCCAGGATTTTATTGTTTTTGAAATGAAAATTTGGAGGAAAAAATAAATTTTGTTTTGAGTCCAATAAATCATGATTTTTACTTGATCACCTTAATAAATGTGCAGAATGAGCACAAATCAAAATTTTACAATCTCAATCATGAACAAGATTCTTTTGGAGGTATACATATGGTGGAATGATCTAGGTAAATCGGGGAAAAATAAGGTCAACACGCATTTGGGAGGACTTATCGGGTTATTGAAAATTAATCCTAGAGGGGACATCATAAAAGCATTGGTTACCTTCTAGGACCCAGCCCACAACGTATTTCATTTCTCAGACTTTGAACTCACTCCGACCCTGGAAGAAATAACTGGATATATTGGGGTTCCCACAATTCCTTTGAGGCATCAATATCTTATTGCACCAAGGGCCATCGCCGTACACAAATTCTTGGATTCATTAAAGATCAGTAGGAAGGTTCACAATCCAGACCTGTCAGCCGGTTTTTGTACTCCAAAGTTTATATATCATAAGTATTTGCACATAGAGGTTCCAATGACCCGGAAAATAATATTTGTAGCAAGGGAAATCGACTTAAATTGGAGGAGCACCGTTGTTTTGCATTTATGGTATTCTTCTTAGGCCATTTAGTGTTTCCACGGAAAGACGAGAATATTTATGTGCGGATAGCAGGGGTTGTCAGCACTTTAGTCACTCAATCCAAGAGAACCCTCGCACCTATGATATTATCTGAAATCTTTCGTGCTCTAACCGCCTGTAAAGCTAGAGGAGATGTTTTCGAAGGATGAAACCTGTTGTTACAAATATGGATGATTGAACACTTGTGCCACATACCTCAATTCATGAGTTATGGGTCGTCAACAAAAAGTTGTACAGAGGAATTTTATAGCAGAGTTGATGGGCTTAGATTACCGGAGGGTGCTACAAAATAGGTATCACATCTCAATACCACAAGTTCAAACCAAATAAAGTAGACGTTTAGGTGGCTTCCCGTTGACGAAATGATATATATGCCAGCTACCGGGCCTCATTTCCTTCTGATGGGTCTCTAGAGTATCATACCCTATTCTCCATGCAGAGTGCTAAGACAATTAGGGAGGTGCCAGATAATTTTCAGGGACGAGGACATTAGTCGCCATGTGGTTGAGATTAGTCCCAAGGGTCCGTTTCCAGAGGCATCATTTCGTCAAATTTGGAGCGAATGTCAGTACTTGACGGCAAACACTCGAGTACGCGACTTATCTTAAGGCGAGGTTACACCAGGGTACCTTTGTTGGTACAAAAGGGAGATAGAGTTTGGAAGGCCGCTAAGAGGCCACATCTCAAAGAATTTGCTGAGACATCACAAGAACAATAGAATCGGCTAGCCAAGGAAAATAAATATAGGGATACAATAGGGAAATTAGAAAAGCAAGTAAAAGACTTTAAATTTGAAAATGGTTTGCAAGCTGTGGCAGACCAGGGTGAAAAGAAAAGACTAGCCAAAGAAAATAAAGCTTTGCGAGCCCAAATTCAAAAAATGAAAAACAGCCGCAGAGAATCCCGTCAAGAGTAAGAGGATGAAAAGCTCATAGACATTTTGAGGTGAAGAATAGCAGAATATGGTTTTGACTTGAATAAATCAGAGGGTGAGCTATCTAGGGCACGAAAACAATTGGCCAAAAATGCAGAAGAACGAGCCCGCATGATTGAACAATTAAAGGAAAGGCACGACAATGAGGTTGCTTGGTTGAAAAAGAAGTTCGTCATGGTTGAAAACAAAATAGCCAAGCAAGCCAAGGACATTAAGGCTGAGAGAGAACATTGTTACAGAGCAATAGCACGACTGGAAAGAGATTTGCAGTAGAACTTAATCGTGTAGCCGAACAAACTTTGGAGGCAAGGGCCAAGCAAATTGGGACATTGTTGCAAGAAAAAAGGTGTTGTAAGAGAGATGGTACGGATGATCGCTGATTACATCACCACAAAGTGTAGCCAATGTGAAGATATGACAAGATCTATGTTCTTCGCCACTGCCATGACCTTTGTCTGTCAAGTAATGGAAGACCTCCATCACCTCCAAGGAAATGTAGCATGCAAGCCTGAGGTGAGACCGAATGATGTCCTGTAGGCCCTAGGAGCATTAGAGACTTTAATGTATTCATGATTGTCCAAATCTATTGGTCCATTTGAGAGTTAGTATTTTCTTTTATAAAAAGTTCATAGTAGGTTGTCGAGTCAGTCATTTTCATTTTAAGTCAGAGTTTGTTGTTTTCAGTTGAGTTGGAGTTTGTAATCGAGCGCTTTACTTTATGAAAATTGAAGAGGTTCTCTAAATATTATCTGTATTCATTGGCCAGAACTACGCCTGATCTGATTCATGCGAGGTCGTGATACGTAGGCAATCTCCATAGGATTCGATCATTGCCAAATAAAGAAAAGGAAGAAAAAAGGGAAGAAAAATAAGAGAAATAGCGTAAAATAAAGGAGAGAATAACGAAATGAAAGGTGTAGGCAAAGCAAATTGAGGGAAGAAAAAAAGAAAAACAAGAGTGAAAAGAAAAGTGGCACAGGATAAGAGCCGGGATGACGTAAGCAACCACTTCGTGTGCATAATAGAAACGGATAACTGCTTAGGTGCATTCATCCCTGAACATGTGGCTGCCTATGTGTTGAAACTTAACCACTAACAAGTTTTTGTGTTCTCTTTTCCACTTCAGACATGTGGTTATTTTTTTGCGGTGTTCTGGCAACCCACTCCTACAACACTCGATCCAAGAGCAAGCTGATTATGTCCACTCAAGAAACTGATGCTAGTATCATTGATCCCTCGAAAGAGGTAGAAGAGTTGGACGGTAATGCAATGAGAGAGGAAATGTACAAACTCAAACATCAGATGGCTGAGATGTATTAGGCAACGGTGAGAGGGCAGCCACCACCAACCTATCCTGCTAATCCAACCTTATTCCCACCGCTGATCCAGTCACATGACGATCCCACTACTGATCCACCCCCAAGTTTCCCCGTCTACCCACAATACCAGGGTACGACTTCTCAAGCACCCCCAACTCTACCACCCAAAGTTGTTCCTCGCCCCCTTTCCACCAATTGCTCCCATTTGTGTGGCACCTCCTCACCCTACACCCACAGACTATACAGTGAGCCTTTGCTTCAAGCTGATGATAATAAGTATTACCCACCATATCCCGTTTGCAAAGCCCATACTCCTATGCCCCCCATTTTGAAATCCCGGCGAAGGTTGAAAAACAAGTCAAAAGTCTCGAGCAAGAGGAGGTGCTTAGGAAGGTCACAAGCTTAGAACAATCATTTTGAGATATGCGAGAGTTAGGTGGCCAGGCAAGTATGGCATTCAAAGACCTATGCTTGTTCCCAAATATGCAATTACCTCCATGCTTTAAGATCCCCAAGTTTGACTTGTATGACAGGCACGGTGATCCAGTCGCATATCTAAGGGTTTTTTTTAGCAAAATGAGAGGAGCAGGAGGAAATGATGAACTTCGGTCAAAGTTTAAGTAGGTCGGTGTTGGAATGGTACACCTGGCAGGATCATTCTCGGTGGTACACATGGTATGATCTAGCACAAGCATTCGTCAGTGGTTTTCAATATAATACTGAAATTATCTTGGACCGTCTGTCTTTGATGAAATTGGAAAAGAAGCATAATGAGAGCTTCAGAGAATATGGCTTCCGTTGGAGGGAACAGGCAGCAAGGGTCGACCCTCCAATGAAGGAAAGTGAAATGGTAGATTATCTCTTGCAAGCTTTGAATCCTGCATATTTTGGTCACCTGGAAAGAAGAATAAGGAACGGGTAGCGACAGTTGAGTCAGGGACTTGGTTAAGGCCTTGGGCTCCATCCCATTATAGCCATTCCTGTCCTCACCACCAAATATACCCACACACCGTATGCGGCCCACCACAACATGCTACCTACCTCCGAACCCCGTTTCTCAGTACATCATGCACAAATATATACCCAACCTCCCGCCCATGCACAATGGCGTGCGCCCTCGAGACCGCTTTTCGGCAATAATTACCCTGCTCCACCAAATAACTACCCTCGAGACCGCTTTTCGGCAATCCAATCTTTGATAAATCAGAGAATGCAGAAGAAGAAAACTTTCACTCCATTGGGAAAATTATATACCTGCTTATTCCATAGGTTGAGGCAGCTAGACATGTTGAAGCCGATAGAAGAAAAATTGCCAAGCCCTCCCCCAAGAAATCTAAGTTATTCTGTTACTTGTGAGTATTGTTCCGGTGCCCAAGGGCATGACACGGAAAATTGTTGGCATCTAAAGTGTGCTATTCAAGAACTAATTGATTCCCATCGGATTGAGGTGTAAGCCCCGCAAGCACCCAACATTAATTAAAATTTGTCGCCTGCTCATAAAGAGATAAATATGATCGAGATAGTGCACAAAGAGGGAGAGCCCAAAAAGCCTTTGCAAACTATCATAATGATCTGAGCCAGTGAATGGAAGATGTGTGAGAATTTGACAACGAGATGTCGACGCTCAAGTCAAGCGCAACAAGTAGTGAGCATGTTGTTACACTTAAGGAGGAATCCCCAAAAGACGCGATGGTGAAACAAGAGAATGCAAAGGTGGTTGTACCAGGTATGGCTAGCAAACCTGTGGTTGTCGTAAAAGGCGATCGTTAAGAGCTTCTCATTATCAAACCTGTAGTTCAGCTACCGGTAATATGCAGCAAGGCAGTTACATGGAATTATGATCAAGTAATAGTGACCCATGAAGGGAAGAAGGTTAGAGAAGAAGTTTGTGAGACTCATGGATTGACCCGATCGGGGAGGTGCTTTTCACCTGAGGAATTGAGATAATCAAAACAAACAAAGGATAATTCAGCGTTCGTGAAGAAAACTGTAGGTGAAGAAGAGGTAGAAGAGTTTCTAAAGAAGATGAAAATGCAGGATTACACTATTGTGGAACAATTGAGGAAGACGCCTGCTCAAATGTTGTTGTTATTATTGTTAATTTATTCGTACGAGCACCGTTGGGCTTTAATGAAGATCCTGAAAAAGGCCCAAATTCCTGATAAAATCACAGCCAACCATTTGGAGAAAATAGCCAATAATATTTTTGAGGTGAACAGAGTCACATTTTCCGATGATGAACTACAAGTAGAAGGCACCAAGCATAATAGGGCTCTACCTCACGATAAAATTCAAAGATTCTGTGGTGACTCAAGTTTTGGGCATTAATGGTTCAAGCATGAATATTTGCCCTCTCTCCACGCTAAATAAGTTGAAGGTGGAAAATGAAAGAATTCACAAGAACAGCTTCTGTGTACGAGTGTTTGATGGCGGGGGAAAAGATTCGGTCGGTGACATAGTGTTTGAAATGAAAATCAGGCCCGTTGATTTTACCATAGAGTTCTAGGTGCTTGATGTGGCTGTCTATTACAACGTGCTGTTGGGATGACCCTAGATCTATGCTGCTAGAGCAGATCCCTCCACTTTGCATCAAACGGTAAAATTTGAATGGGATCAACAAGAAATAGTGGTGCATGGCGAAGACCATCTGTATGCTCACAGTGATGCTATGATATCGTTCATCGAAGAAGCTGATGATAAAGGGCCCTAGGTGTATCAGGTTCCTGACTCAATATCAGTGGAGAAAGTCTAAGAAGGGAGCGTGTTCCAATACTGTGATTGGCCACCGCAGCAGTCATGGTGCAGTTGAAATGCTAAAGAATGGGTTTGTTTCTGGAAAGGTCTTTGGGGCCTCACTTTAGGGAATCATAAAGGCGGTGTCTCTTCCCACGAACCTAAAAACTTTTTGTTAGAGTTCAACCCGACAAGTGAAGATATCAAGAGAGCTAGAAAGATGAGAAAGAGAGCATGGGCCCTCCCCAAACCTGTGCCTCATCTCTTCAAATCATTTGTCAAAACCTGGAGCCAAGAAGTGCTTGACAACAGCAATTGCCAATGTAGAGGTTGATCCTGACAAAGAATTACTCGAGAGGTTTAAATAGTTTTTTGAAGATGTGAACATGATGGAGGCCGGAGAAGGATCAAGAAAGACAGATTTGCAGTTTTGTGGGATCCCTTGCAAAAGTCAACAACAAGGAAGCTACTCCTCCCACTCGGAAGGAGTCATGGTATTCGGCTTTGATTTTTCTTTCAGTTTAATCTGGATTATCTCCAGGGTTTTAATTCAGATGTTATGTTCCGTCTATTTGGATGTGTAAATTCTGTTATCTTTCCAATTTCAATGAAATGCATTTTCCCTTTTCTTTAGTGCTAATAGCTTTCATTTTTCTTTACTTTGCTTTTCCTTCTTGTACAGTTATTTTTATGTCGGCTCCAATGATCTGACATGCATATGGACTCTTCGATCCAGTCTCCGTCTAATTCAGAAGTAATAATTCAAGAGATAGAACATAAGGATGAATTGGAATATGATGAGGAAAGGGCTTTGGATGAAATTAGTTAAGATTTTAGCCATTTTGAGGAAAATCCCATGCACAACCTGAGTGATACAGAAGAAGTGAATTTAAGGGACCCAAATAACATTAAAGAAACCAAAATAAGTGTCCATATGAAGCCATAGCTTAGGGGAGAAATAATTGAAGCGCTGCTTAAATACAAAGATGTTTTTGCATGTTCTTACAATGATTGCCAGGGTTGAGCACTGATTTGGTGGTTCACAAGTTGCCCACCGACCCGGCCTGCCCTTCTTTCAAACAAAAGTTGAGAAAGTTTAAAACTGATGTGAGCATGAAAATCAAAGAGGAAGTTACCATGTAATTTGAGGCCAAGGTCATCCGAGTCACACGACATCCAAAATGGTTAGCCCATATCGTTCTTGTGCTGAAGAAGGATGGTAAAACCAGAGTATGCATCGATTATCGTGACCTCAAGTCCAAAAGACAACTTCCACTGCCAAACATCCATATACTGATCGACAATTGTGCAAAGCATGAGATTGGTTCCTTCATATACTGTTACGAAGTCTACCACTACATTTTGATGGATGAAGAGGATGTGGAGAAGACAACGTTCATCACGGCATAGGGAACATATTGCTACAGGGTCATGCCTTTCATCCTGAAGAATGCTGGGGCAACCTATATGAGGGCGATGACAACTATCTTTCACGCTATGATACATATGGAGATAGAGGTCTATGTGGATGATGTAATTGTGAAATCTAGGAAGCAATCCGACCATGTTAGAGATCTGAGGAAATTCTTTCAGAGGCTCCGCAGGTATAATCTCAAACTCAATCCAGCGAAATGCGCGTTTGGGGTCCCCTCAGGGAAGTTTCTAGGGTTTATAGTCAGTTGTTGAGGCATTGAACTAGATCCATCAAAGATCAAATCCATAAAAGAATTGCCACATCCAAGGAACAAAACAGAGGTGATGAGTCTGTTAGGGAGATTGAATTACATCAGTGGATTCAATGCTTAGCTCACAACAACCTGCGAGCCCATATTTAAGCTATTGAAAAAGGATGACGCTGTTAAATTAACGGGAGAGTGCCAGGAGGCTTTTGATAGAATAAAGGAATACTTGTCAAACCCACCGGTTTTAGTCCCGCCGGAACCAGGAAGGTCGTTGATTCTGTATCTAACAGTCTTGAACAATTCATTCAGATGTCTGTTGGGTCAGCACGATATCACCGGGAGGAAAGAAATGGCTATATGCTACCTCAGCAAGAAGTTTATAGCTTATGAGGTTAAGTATACTCATCTTGAAAAGACGTGTTGTGCCATAATTTGGGTAGCCCAGAACTTGAAAGATTACTTTTCATCATATACCACTTACCTCATCTCACGCTTACATATTTCAGAAGCCTATGCCCATGGGAAGGCTTAGTAAATGGAAAATCTTGCTCACTGAGTTCAACATTATCTATGTGACCAGGACCACAATGAAAGAACATGCACTGGCTGATCATTTGGTCAAGAATCCAGTAGATGAAGAATGCGAACCTTTAAAGACATATTTCCTGAACGAGGAGGTAATGCATATTGAGGATGGGGCCGCAAACATGAAAGGCGTTGGGATAGAAGCATTACTCATTTCTGAAACGGGGCACCATTACCCAGTTACAGCTTAGCTATGCTTCTATTGCACCAACAACATGGTAGAATATGAGGCATATATTTTGGATTTAAGGTTAGCTGCAGACATGGGTGTCCAGGAAGTTTTGGTCTTGTGAGACTCGGACCTTCTGGTGCACCAGATTCAAGGAGAGTGGGAAATATGAGACTTGAAGCTCACACCGTATCGGCAATGCTTGCACGACCTTTCTCAACAATTTAGGTCAGTAAAGTTTAGGCATATCCCGAGAATTCACAATGAGGTTGCTGATGCTTTGGCCACATTGGTGTCATTGTTACATCATCCAGATAAGGCTTATATTGATCCATTGTATATCAAAGTCCATCACCAACATGCTTACTGTAATGTGATGGAGGAAGAGCTTGACGGTGAGCCTTGGTTTCACGACATTTAAGGTACCTACTGACCCGGCATGCCCTCCTGTTAAGCAAAAGTTGAGGAAATACAAAACTGATGTGAGTGTGAAAATTAAATAGGAAGTGACCAAGCAGTTTGAGGCAAAAGTCATTCGCATCACACGATACCCCACTTGGCTAGCTAATGTTGTGTATGTGCCGAAAGAGGAAGGCAAAACTAGGGTGTGTGTTGATTACCGTGAGCTCAACAAAGCAAGTCAAAAAGACAATTTCCCTTTGCCGAACATCCACATATTGATAGACAATTGTGCGAAGCATGAGATTCGTTTATTCGTGGATTGTTACGTCGGGTACCACAAGATTTTAATTGACGAATAAGATGCAGAGAAAAAGTGTTCATCACGCTGTGGGGGATGTACTGTTATAGTGCCATGCCATTTGGTTTTAAAAACGTCGGGGCCACAAACATGAGGGCTATGACAACCATTTTCCATGATATGATACATAAGAAAATTGAGGTTTATGTGGATGATGTAATAATGAAGTCCAGGAAGCAATCTGATCATGTCAAGGACCTGAGGAAATTCTTCAAGAGGCTCCGCATGTATGACCTCAAACTGAACCCGGTAAAATGTACATTTGGGGTCCCCTCGAGAAAGTTGCTAGGGTTCATAGTCAGCCGTCGAGGCATCGAACTAGACCCACCAAAAATCAAAGCTATATAGTAGCTGCCACTGCCCAGGAACAAAACAGAAGTAATGAGTTTACTAGGAAGATTGAATTACATCAGTCAATTCATCACCTATCTCACAACCATTTGCGGGCCCATCATTAAGTTGTTGAAGAAGGATGTTGTGGTAAAATGGACGGGAGAGTTCCAGGAAGCTTTTGATAAGATAAAGGAATATTTATCAGACCCACCAGTATTGGTCCCGCCGGAACAAGGAAGGCTTTTGATCTTATATATTACAGTCTTGGACAACTCATTTGCGTACGTGTTGGGTCAGCACAATGTGACCGAAAGAAAAGAATAGGCCATATACTACCTTAGCAAGAAATTTACAGCATACGAGGTTATGTATACTCATCTTGAAAGGACATATTGTTCCTTGACGTGGGTGGTCCAACAACTGAAGCATTACTTGTCATCATACACCACTTATCTCATCTCATGACTGGACCCATTAAAATACAATTTCCAGTAGCCCGTGCCTATAGGGAGGCTTGCAAAGTGGCAAATCTTGCTCACTAAGTTCGACATTGTCTACGTGACCAGGACTTCTATGAAGGCATAAGCATTGGTGGACCGTTTAGCAGAGAATCCCATAGATGAATAATATGAGCCTTTCCACACGTACTTCCCGGACGAGGAAGTGATGCATATCAATGAAATGGAACGAGATGAGAAGTTGGGATGGAAACTGTTCTTCGATGGGGCCGCCAACAGGAAAGGCATTAGGATAGGAGCGTTGCTCATTTCTGAAGAAGGGCATCATTACCTAGTCACAGCTCAACTCCGCTTCTATTGTACCAACAACATGGTTGAGTATCTGGCGTGCATTTTGGGTTTGAGATTAGCAGCGGACATCGGTGTCAAGGAAGTCTTGGTGTTGGGAGACTCAGACCTTTTGGTACACCAGATTCAAGGGAAGTGGGAGACAAGAGATTTAAAACTCATACCATACCAGCAATGCTTGCATGATCTCTTTCAGTGGCTCCAATCAATAGAGTTTAGGCACATCCCCAGAATTCACAATGAGGTTGTCGATGCCCTGGCTACTTTTGCGTCAATGTTACATCACCAGGACAAGGCTTATGTTGACCCGATACATATTCGGCTCCATGATAAACATGCTTATTGCAACATGGTGGAAGAAGAGCTTGACGGAGAGCCTTGGTTCCACGACATCAAGGAATATATCGGGAGAGATTTGTACCCGGTACAAGCCACGAGTGATCAGAAGAGAACAATCCGTCGTTTGTCAAGTGGGTTTTTCTTCAGTGGAGGAATATTATACAAAAGATTGCCAGATCTTGGTTTGCTAAGATGTGTAGATGCAAAGCAGGCGATGACCATCATGAATGAGGTGCATGTTGAGGTCTATGGGACACACATGAGCGGATATGTTTTGGCAAAGAAAATTCTTCGGGCAAGATATTATTGGCTCACCATGGAGTGCAATTGTATCAGCTTTGTGCGCAAATGCCACCAGCGTCAGGTACACGGAGACCTAATTCACTCTCCTCCATTTGAATTGCATACGATGTCGGCACCATGGCCCTTCATTGCTTGGGGCATGGACGTCATTGGGCCTATTGAGCCAGCAGCTTCTAATGGACACAGATTTATGCTGGTTGCTATTGACTATTTCACCAAATGGGTCGAAGCCAAAACCTTTAAGGTAGTAACCAAGAAGGCTGCGGTCGACTTTATGCACACAAACATTATTTGTTAGTTTGGATCCCCAAGACGCTCATCACTGATAATGGGGGCAAACCTCAACAGTAACCTAATGAGGCAGGTATGTCACCAGTTCAAGATCACACATCAAATCTCTACCCCATACCACCCCAAGGCGAACGAAGCAGTTGAGGCAGCCAATATAAACATAAAGAAGATACTTCCTAAAATGGTGGAAGGATCCAGGCAGTGGCATGAGAAGCTCCCTTTTGCACTGCTAGGGTATCTCACCACTGTCCGCACTTCAGTGGGGGCTACTCCATACTTATTGGTATATGGCACGGAGGTGGTAATCCGGCCGAGATTTAAATCCCCTCTCTTCAAATTGTGGCCGAAGCAGGAATCAACGATAAAAAATAGGTCAAAACTCATTCGGAATAATTGAATTTGATTGATGAGAAAAGATTGGCGGTGGTCTGTCACGGCTACTTGTATCAACAAAGAATGGCTAGGGCATATAATAAGAAAGTGCGCCCCAGAAAGTTTGAAGTAGGTCAACTGGAACTAAAGCACATCCACCCTCACCGGGCCAAGGCAAAAGGCAAGTTCACTCCAAACTTGCAAGTGTCATTCATCGTATCAAGAGTAGTGTCCAATGGAGCATTGTATCTGACGGATGTGGAAGGAAAATATGTGGAAATGGATCATTTCGGATGCTGTCAAAAGATATTATGTATGATTTTCTTTAGATCATCGCCTATTCTCGACATTTGTTTGTACTTGGCATATTTTGAAAATTGGAATGACGAATGCATTTTATTCGGCTACCTAAACACTTTATAATTTGCTAACCCTTTTGAGCTTTAGTTATTTTCTTTTCATACCCCTCTTGCGCAATTAGTCAGAAGCGCAAATGTGAGAAGGCGGGAGGGGGCAATAAAAAAAAGAAAATGAAAAAAATCTTAGCTGAAAAGAAAGGAAGGAAAAACAAAATGAAAAGAAAAGAAAAGAAAAATAAAAGAAAAACAAGAAAATAAAAGAGAAAGGAGAAAAGAAAAGAAGAAGAAAACAAAACAAAGAAAAAGAAAAGGAAAAAAAATTAAAAAAAAGAAAAGAAAAGAAAACAACAACAAAAACAAGATGTTGTCATGAACTACGTTTGACCTAATTCCTTTTATGGATACGTAGGCAACCTCACGGTTCGGTCTCATCAAAATAAAAATCCAAAGTCCCCGAGCAATAAATTGGGGCAGAAGTTGTAGCTGTTGTAAGAATTTGATTCTGAAAGTTGTATTTTTGAACACATTTAAATTGTGCTGAGCGTTTGATACCCTTTTCTTGCTAACCCTATCCAAAAGCACACGTTACGGTCCAAAGAAAGACCTTCTGATCAGTCTTCAAAAGATGCCAAGTTGAGCAAGTAGAGAGGATTCATGACAGAGATAGCACTCCGAGCTAGACAAGAGAGATAATAAAATGAGAGAGTCTTATTGGTGAAAATCCTCATGGGCACCATAAGGCGACGAGAGTTTCAGAGAAAATAAAATGAGAGAGTCTCATTGGTGAAAACCTTCACAGGCACCGTGAGGCGAAGGTAAGGTAAAAGCGAAACTCAAAAAGGGGCTATTGATTGATGAACACTGCGGGGCAAGACAAGTTAGGGTTTGGTTAAAAGGATTGGGCTGGAAGGGTTAGAACAACAAAAGTACGACAATGGAAGGTCGGTCATCGAAACAGATTGGGTCGACTAAGCCGAAGTGCATGTCAGGATCATGAAAATTAGTTGTTCCTCTTCAGATAAGCCTTCTTTCTTTTCTTTTCAATAGTCAGCGAGTCTAGAATTCATTGCCATAACTACCATTCGGAGTCTTTGCATTTCATCTTTCTTTCGAATCTATAGAGTTTTTGTTTAAGCAAGCGGGAGGAATTTATAAGCCGATTATCAACTCCCAAAGGGGAAAAGCGCATGACGCCTACAGGCGTAACAAAGATTGTTGGAAACACGTTCTCAATGCAATATACTAAAACGTGTGTTCTTTTGTATAGGTTTTGATGAATGACAAACGAAGCGAAAATTCATATATGACGAAGTTCAAGAAACAAGCGCACAATTGATATACAACGAGATTCAAGCTCAAGACAAAGTTTTATAGTTTAATTGAGTCATTCTTAATTGTGAGCTTGATCCTACAACTTGACTCGTAACATGGCTTCTCTCATAAAACTATTTTCCAAAATCATGCATATTTAATTTAATGTCAAATGATTTTAAATCATGCATATTTACAGTAGTCAAAATAATTTTTAGACATGCCTTAAAATCTGGACTAAGATAATCGATTATGTACTTATGATAATCGATTGTTTTAAGCCGAGACTGCATGACAATCGATTGTGAACTAATGACAATCGATTGTGAGTAACACAGTGAGCATCAGGTTTTTCAAACCTGCATGACAATCGATTGTGAACTAATGACAATCGATTGTGACTGAGGCAGTGTCCATCAAAATTTTTCAAAACTCAGAATAATCGATTATGAACTAATGGTAATCGATTATGTTGAGACAGTGTCTTCCAGTGATTTTAAAATTTATTAAATAATCGATTGTTACATTGGACAATCGATTGTCAAAGAGACAGTGTCTAAAATGTTATTCAAAAACTGATAAGTAATCGATTGTTGACTTTGTGCAATCGATTGTGAAGCTGACCGTTGTCGTAAAGTTTTCAAATACCGTCAGGTAATCGATTATTGATTCTATATAATCGATTGTTTTGATTAAAATCCGGAAAAGATTTTTTGAATGTTGCTGAGTAATCGATTGTTGATTCTGCACAATCAATTGTTTGTGGTAAAATCTGGAAAGGATTTTTTGAAAGTTGCCAGTAATCGATTATGGATTGTAAGTAATCGATTATCAAGCGTAAAATCTGGGATTGAATTTTGATCTGACTGGCAGACAATCGATTGTTGGGGTTTGACAATCGATTGTCAGTGAGTAAAATCAGCAACTCTTAATTGGCAATTAGGCAACGGTAATGCCAAGTTTTTCAACTATAAATACAGCTTCATTTCAGTGTTTTAAACACAACAACATACTACAACTGATCATTACATTGCTATAAGCTTGCATACTTTTGTTTATCATTTTATATTCAATTTCATAAAGCTTTTGAGAGCCATATTCTTGTCCAAAGTTGTTGTGATCTAGAGCTTTTTTCTTTTACTCATATCTGCTCATTAAGGAGTATTGTGTTTGAGTGTTTAGTGTTTTATACACTTGTAAGAGAATTGTGATTCTCTTGTTGTAAGGAACTTGTGTTTCTTTGGTTGAAGTCTTGGAGTGTTGTATCTCCGAGCAAAGGTGTTAAGGCTTGTGTCCTTAAGTTGTAAAGGTTTGTTGAGCACCCGTAAGCTTAACAAGTTAGTGGAAAATCTCGAGAGAGTCTCTCGGGGACTGGACTAGCCACGTGTTGTGGTGAACCAGAATATATCGGTGCGTTCTTTCCTTTTTGTTTATTTAACGTACTTATCTATTTCCTGCAAATTTTAATTTCCGCAAGTTTACGCTAAATTTTATTATAACGCTATTCACCCCCCCTCTAGCGTTAAGCGTATTTTCTTACAATTGGTATCAGAGCCCAACTCTCTGAAAACTTAACAGTTTGAGAGAATCATCCATGGCTTCTACTCGTGATTCTTTTGGAGGAATTGATGAAGGACAGTGCTCCACACGACCACCTCTATTCAACGATACAAATTACACGTACTGGAAGGAGAGGATGAAGATCCTCATTCAGTCCAACAGCTTTCATCTTTGGAAGGTGATAATGAAGGGAAACCAAATTCCAACAAAGAAGGTGGAAAACGAATGGGTTCCCAAGTCCGAGGATGAGTATGACGCGGATGACATCCGAAAGGTTCAAAATAATGCTAAAGCAATTAATTTATTATATTGTGCTGTTAATGCTGACGATTATAGGAAAATATCATGTTGCACAACGGCAAAGGAGATGTGGGACAAGCTAGAAGTTATGTACGAAGGTACGGACCAGGTAAGGGAAGCAAAAATTGATTTCCTAACCCATTCTTATGAATTATTTCACATGAAGGAAGGTGAAAAGGTGGACGAAATGTTTGAGCGATTTTCAATAATCGTAAATGACCTACATGCTCTCAAGAAAACATTCACGGATAGAGAGCTCGTTCGAAAAATTCTTAGAAGTCTCACACCGGCATGAATATCAAAGGCCGATGCAATTCAAGAATCCATTGGCGTTTCAAACGTCACCATCGACGCACTAAGAGGTAACCTTAAGACCTATGAATCTACTATTCTTAACCCTTTTGTTGATGATCAAAGGAGGCAAAGAATAGCTCTAATGGCGAGCACAAGCCAACCGCAAATTGATGAGGAAGGAGACAACGAGTTTGGACTCGTTATCAAAAGATTTCAAAAGTTCATGCGCAAGGAGTATGAACGCAAGGGCAAAAAGCAAGGCGAACAAATCAAGTGCTATGAATGTGGTGAAACCGGGCACATCAAACCAAATTGCCCAAACATCAATAAGGAGAAGAAACCTTTTAAAAATCAACGTGCATACATTTCTTGGGGAGGCGACTCCGGAGATGAGTCAAGCGAAGGAGAAGAAGACGAAGCAGCAAATCTTTGCCTTATGGCACAAGAAGACAACAAAGATGAGGTATGTCAAATTTCGTCTAAAAACTTCTTTACTCTTGAAGAAATGCGAACTGCTTTTGATGAATTATATGCTGAGTTTATTAAGGCTTCAAAAACTGTTAAGGGCATAAAAGAAAATGCTTCATTAAAGAAAAGGATTTTCAAAAACAGCTTTCTTTGAAAGAAAAGGATTTAGAAAAACTAGTTTTAGAAAATAAAAAGCTGAAAGAGGAAAACAAGTTTTTTGGAAAAAGAAGCGCCGATAAGCCCGAATGTTCTACAAAAAATTGTTCCTCTTGCTTGCATCTCAAAAATGAGGTAGATAGAATCAAAGGTACCTTAGATAAGTTTAATTCTTCCCACAAGAATTTGAATGAGGTCCTTGTAAATTTGAAATCAACCAAGCATGGCATAGGTTTTAAGAATGAGGTTAAAGAAAAGGTTGAAGCCAAACCCCAACCACCTAAGGCTCAACCTAGGACTAATAAAACAAATGCTTATCCTAGAAATAGCAATCCTAGAACCAATATGCATGCTAGACAAAATGTTGAACATTTTAGGAGACCTAGAAATGACTTACCACCTAGAAATAGTTACCCCAGAAATGATGCATATTTTAGGCCAAATGTTGAACCTTTGAGAAGACCTAGAAATGGCCTTCAACCGAGAAACAATCACTCTAGAAATGTTGCTCATCCTAGAGCTCATGGTAGGAGAAATATTTCTCATGAAATGCGAAATAGTCATAGTGTAAGAAATTTTCATCCATCCAGTTACTATGAACCTAGAAGGATGCATAACCCAAATGTGACCTGTCATTATTGTAGACGTATTGGTCATATTGCTCCTGCATGCTTTACACGTCATAGACATATTACTCAATCGCATCATTATAATATGCCTAACCCCCAAGGACCCAAGATGGCATGGTTACCTAAAGAACATTAATTTGTTTTGTAGGTGTGCTTGAAGGGATCAAGTGTACGATGGTACCTTGATAGTGGATGCTCCAAGCATATGACGGGAGATGAATCCAAATTCCTTCAATTAGAGCACAAAGAAGGAGGAAGTGTTATCTTCGGTGATAACAATAAAGGAAAGATCATCGGCATCGGCTCGGTCGGTAAGGATGAAAAATCCTCTATTAAGCATATATTAGTATTTAAAGGATTAAAGCATAATCTCTTGAGCATAAGCCAATTGTGTGACAAGGGAAATCTTGCTTTATTTGATTCGGATGAATGCTTAGTATTCAGACGTAGTGATTTCAAAATTATCCTCCGTGGCTTTAGAGTGGATAATATTTATATGGTTGATCTTGCTAATTCCTCACCCGATTATGTTGATTGTCTAATGAGTAAAGAGGATGATACTTGGCTATGGCATCGTAGAGTAGCACATATCAATATTCATCTTTTGAACAAATTGATTTCTCAAAACTTAGTTGTTGGTCTTCCCAATTTAAAATTTGAAAATGACTCTATTTGTGACTCGTGTCAAAAGGGGAAGCAAACAAAAGCATCTTTCAAATCTAAAAATATTGTTTCAACTTCTAGACCATTGCAATTGCTTCATATGGATTTATTTGGTCCCTCTCGCATTAAAAGTCTAGGAAGAAATAGATATGCTTTTGTGATTGTTGATGATTACTCGAGATTTACTTGGACTTTATTTCTTGCCAATAAAAGTGATGCTTTTCAGAATTTTAAATATTTTCTTAAGCGTGTTCAAAATGAGAAAGAAACAACCGTCACTTCAATTAGAAGTGATCATGGGGGAGAGTTTGATCACAATCTCTTTGCGGACTTTTGTGACGAACTCGGAATCGAGCATACCTTTTCCGCTCCACGTACACCACAACAAAATGGGGTGGTGGAAAGGAAAAATAGGTGTCTCGAAGAGATGGCTAGAACCATGCTCGACGAAGCTAAGATACCCAAACATTTTTGGGCGGACGCCGTGAGTACCGCTTGCTATGTTCTAAATAGAGTAGTAATTCGGCCGATACTCATGAAAACTCCCTATGAACTTTATAAGGGTAGAAAACCAAATATTTCCCATTTTAGAGTTTTTGGTTGCAAATGTTTTGTTCATAACAATGGCAAAGACCAATTGGGTAAATTTGATGCTAAGTCGGATGAAGGTATTTTCATTGGATATTCCTCACGTAGTAAAGCATATAAGGTCTTTAATAAAAAAAAACCCAAATTGTGCAGGAATCCCCTCATGTTGTATTTTCCGAAAATAATGCTCGCTTGGCGAGAAAGGATTCCGGTTTTGATCTTGCAGGTATCTTAGATAGCTTGAAAGACAAAATACAAGAGGAACCACCCAAGGAAAATAAAGATGAAACTGAGGAACAGCCAACGGAAGAAGCGCCACAATTGGAAAAAGAAACAAAAGTGCCAAATGAGTGGAGGACGATCAAAGATCACCCTCTTGAATAGGTAATTGGCAACGTTGGGGACAAGGTAAGTACCCGAAACTCTCTCAAACATACCTTAGAACATACTGCTTTTGTTTCTCAAATTGAACCCAAAACCATCTCAGAAGCAATTGGGGATGAATTTTGGACCTTGGCAATGCAAGAGGAGCTTAACCAATTCGAACGCAATGACGTTTGGGATTTGGTGCCAAGACCCGAAGGTCATACCATAATTGGTACGAAATGGGTTTTTCGCAATAAACTAGATGAAAATGGTATAATCACTAGAAACAAAGCTAGGTTTGTAGCAAAAGGCTATAATCAAGAAGAGGGTATTGACTATGAGGAAAAATATGCTCCCGTAGCTAGATTAGAAGCTATTCGCTTATTGCTTGCATTTGCCTCTTTTATGAATTTCAATTTATATCAAATGGATGTGAAAAGTGCTTTTCTAAACGGTTTTATTCAAGAAGAAGTTTATGTTGAACAACCCCCCTGTTTTGAAGATTTTAAATCTCCCAATCATGTTTTCAAACTCAAAAAGGCTCTTTATGGTTTAAAACAAGCTCCCCGAGCTTGGTATGAAAGATTGAGTAAGTTTCTTTTGGAAAATGATTTCATTAGGGGGAAAGTTGACACAACTCTCTTTGTTAAGCATAAAAACAATGATATGTTATTAGTTCAAATATATGTAGATGATATTATATTTGGTGCTACTAACAATGTTTTATGCAAGGAATTTTCGGATTTAATGACAAGCGAATTCGAGATGTCTATGATGGGTGAGTTAACATTCTTTTTGGGATTACAAGTAAAGCAAATGAAAGAAGGTACATTCATTTGTCAAACCAAATATTGCAAAGAATTGCTGAAACGATTTGAGATGAGCAATGCAAAAGAAATGGCAACTCCCATGAGCACATCCGATCATCTAGACAAAGATGAGAAAGGTAAGGAAGTCGACACCAAAAATTATCGAGGTATGATTGGCTCTCTTCTTTATCTTACTGCTAGTCGTCCGGACATCATGTTTAGCGTGTGCTTGTGCGCTCGTTATCAATCGTGTCCGAAGGAGTCTCACCTTACTGCGGTAAAACGGATTTTAAGGTATCTTGTTGGTACTACAAATGTGGGTCTATGGTACCCCAAAGGCTCTTCATGCCAACTTGTTGGCTATTCCAATTCCGATTTTGCTGGATGCAAATTGGACCGCAAGAGCACTAGTGGCACTTGCCATTTGCTCGGTAGCTCTCTCGTTTCTTGGTTTAGCAAGAAACAAGTAAGTGTTGCGTTGTCCACAACCGAGGCTGAATATGTAGCCACGGGGAGTTGTTGCGCTCAAATCCTATGGATGAAACAACAACTCTTGGACTATGGCCTAAGTCTGGATCATATCCCTCTTAGATGTGATAATACTAGAGCCATATGCTTGACGAAGAACCCCGTTCTTGATTCGCGAATGAAACACATTGAAATTAGACATCATTTTATTAGAGATCACGTTATCAAAGGCGATGTCGAAATTGAATTTGTTGAAACCAAAAACCAATTGGCAGACATCTTTACAAAGCCTTTGGAGAAAGAGTCCTTCTTCCGAATTCGCAGTGAACTCGGGATCCTTGACTCCACGTTGATCTAAGTCATGCATTGCATTTTTTTTTTCATGATTTCTAACTTGAGCGTCAGAGACGTCTAATTCTTTTTTTGCAGGTATCGCCCTAAAAGTAGGGGGAATTATAAAGCATGACGCGCAAGAATCGAGTCTTCTTCAGAAAAATCTGTTTCCCTCATCTAAATAATCGATTATCTCGTATCAATAATCGATTGTAATGCTATCATTTGAGCTATTATACTCTCCTTAAATAATCACACCTTCTTTCCAATAAATAAACAAGGTTTATTTCATCTTTGGCATCTTATTATTATTTTTGCTAATGGCAAAAGGGGGAAGATAACGGGTATGATGCACTCTCAAATTATAAGCTTAAATTGAGGGGGAATTCTCAAATTGAGGGGGAACAAATTACATACTTGTTGTATGAATATACTTGTCTTGAATCGTCAATATAAATTGCTTATCTTGCATATCCCGCTTAATGTTTGTCATTATCAAAAAGGGGGAAATTGTTGGAAACACGCTCTCAATGCAATATACTAAAATGTGTGTTCTTTTGTATAGGTTTTGATGAATGACAAACGAAGCGAAAATTGATATATGACGAAGTTCAAGAAACAAGCGCACAATTGATATACAACGAGATTCAAGCTCAAGACAAAGTTTTATAGTTTAATTGAGTCATTCTTAATTGTGATCTTGATCCTACAACTTGACTCGTAACATGGCTTCTCTCATAAAACTATTTTCCAAAATCATGCATATTTAATTTAATGTCAAATGATTTTAAATCATGCATATTTACAGTAGTCAAAATAATTTTTAGACATGCCTTAAAAATCTGGACTAAGATAATCGATTATGTACTTATGATAATCGATTGTTTTAAGCCAAGACTGCATGACAATCGATTGTGAACTAATGACAATCGATTGTGAGTAAGACAGTGAGCATCAGGTTTTTCAAACCTGCATGACAATCGATTGTGAACTAATGACAATCGATTGTGACTGAGGTAGTGTCCATCAAAGTTTTTCAAAACTCAGAATAATCGATTATGAACTAATGGTAATCGATTATGTTGAGACAGTGTCTTCCAGTGATTTTCAATTTTATTAAACTATCGATTGTTACATTGGACAATCGATTGTCAAAGAGACAGTGTCTAAAATGTTTTTCAAAAACTGATAAGTAGTGGATTGTTGACTTTGGCAATCGATTGTGAAGCTGAACGTTGTCGTAAAGTTTTCAAATACCGTCAGGTAATCGATTATTGATTCTGTATAATCGATTGTTTTTATTAAAATCCAGAAAAGATTTTTTGAACGTTGCTGAGTAATCGATTGTTGATTCTGGACAATCGATTGTTTGTGGTAAAATCTGGAAAGGATTTTTTGAACGTTGCCAGTAATCGATTATGGATTGTAAGTAATTGATTATCAAGCGTAAAATCTGGGATTGAATTTTGATCTGACTGGCAGACAATCGATTGTTGGGGTTTGACAATCGATTGTCAGTGAGTAAAATCAGCAACTCTTAATTGGCAATTAGGCAACGGTAATGCCACGTTTTTCAACTATAAATACATCTTCATTTCAGTGTTTTAAACACAACAACTTACTACAACTGATCATTACATTGCTATAAGCTTGCATACTTTTGTTTATCATTTTATATTCAATTTCATAAAGCTTTTGAGAGCCATACTCTTGTCCAAAGTTGTTGTGATCCAGAGCTTACTTCTTTTACTCATATCTGCTCATTAAGGAGTATTGTGTTTGAGTGTTTAGTGTTTTATACACTTGTAAGAGAATTGTGATTCTCTTGTTGTAAGGAACTTGTGTTTCCTTGGTTGAAGTCTTGGAGTGTTGTATCTCCGAGCAAAGGTGTTAAGGCTTGTGTCCTTAAGTTGTAAAGGTTTGTTGAGCACCCGTAAGCTTAACAAGTTAGTGGAAAATCTCGAGAGAGTCTCTCGGGGACTGGACTAGCCACGTGTTGTGGTGAACCAGAATATATCGATGCGTTCTTTCCTTTTTGTTTATTTAACGTACTTATCTATTTCCTGCAAATTTTAATTTCCGCAAGTTTACGCTAAATTTTATTATAACGCTATTCACCCCCCCTCTAGCGTTAAGCGTATTTTCTAACAAAGATAACAAGTGTGGGAAAGCAAAGGCAAGGACTCATAAAAACTGCAATTGATAGAAGAGACAAGAATCGGCAAAGTGAAGGAGTACCACATAGAAAGGAGTATGCAAGTGAAACCACAAAGATTCTGGGGTCAGCTGAGCGCCATACACCGATTGGGATATCTCAAATAGAACGTAAAGTTGACACAAAACGAAAATGCGAAAGGTCACAAGGTCGCAAGGTTTGATTAAACATAATACCTCAGTTGTCAAGCATCAGAAATGGACCGAGTAATCTCAAGAAAGAGATAAGGATTTTTGGCGAAGGCTCAGAAATGTAACACCAATATGAGAAATAAAACAAAGCCACAAGGATCAGGAGACCATCCAAGCATAACATCCTAACTTGGTAATCGTTTAAGAGGGATATAAAGCTTCAAGTCAAAAAGTCAAAGAGCGCAACAAAAAAGCAGAAATGGCCATGAGAGTTGATCCAGTGCAATATATCAACTCGTCCATCGTCGGGAAGAATCAAAAGAGAATTCTGGTAAAGCGTTGGAAGTGCCAAGTAAAGACACAAAGGGTAAGGGTCCACCAAACATAAGAGACAAATTGGATGATTTCAAAAAAAGGAGGTGTAGGGATTTTAGCAAAGGCTAAGAAAGGTAACACGAGATAAAGAACAAAGTGAATCCGCAAGGGTCAGAGGGTCGGCCAAGCATAAAACATTGACTTGGCAATCTCGAGAAAGGTGCAAGGATTCTGGCAAAAGGGCTAGAAAGGTAACACAATTATGGGGAGCAAAGTAAAGTTGTTATGGTTCGAGGGGTCAGCCAACCAACTCAAGCAACTCATCATCAACATGGAAATTTGAACACAATGGAACACGGCAATGGGAGGCTGTCTTCAATAAGAATACACCGAGCTATCCATCACTTTTCAAACTGACAAGTTCTCTTTGATTGTCACGGGGGCAGAAAATTCTAGAAGAGCCTAAGGGAGGCCGTCCATAGGTGATGACGGGCACACGACAAGTATGATCAAAATCTCATAACCTACCTGGAAGTGGGACTTAGTTGAAATTCAAAAGGGACATAGTTTGTTATAAGCACCCTCCCTAGCAAAGAGCACAAGGGGACAAACTTTGATTAGCAAAACCCAATAGAAACAACTGAGGGTTAAAAGAGGCATAGAAGTTGAGATGGAACGCAGTTTAAAACTCAAACAGATGCAGGTAACATGGGAAAGAACCAACACCTTCCCCGGTATGAGTCACAGAAACAACGAGAAGTTAGAACTATCATTTAAGTTGGAACCCTCAGGACGCTCCTGAAAAATGGGACTTAGATTAGATATTTCCCCAACCAGAGTCAACAAGAGTCATCAGGACTCTCTTGAAAAATGGGACTTAGATTAGATATTTCCCTAACAAGAGTTAACAAGAGTCATCACGACCCTCCTGAAAAATGGGACTTAGATTAGATACTTCCCTAGCAAGAGTCAACAAGAGTTATCAGGACCCTCCTGAAAAATGGGACTTAGATTAGATACTTCCCCAGCATAAGTTAACAAGAGTTGTCAAGACCCCCTGGATAATGGGACGTAACTCTAGATACTAACCCCCAGCGGTCGCATTTTGCTAGCAAATTAAGAGTTGTCAGGACCCGCCTAGATAGTGGGAAGTAGTTTTCATCACCAGTCACCAGCAAACCCCCAGCTGAAATAACGCATAACAAGACATAGTGGAAAATTATACCTTTTGAGAAGCACAACATAGTCCTAGAGTTGTCATCAGTTAAGAATTGTCAGGACCCTCCTGGATAATGGGACTTAGCTTAGGTTTAGAGATATTTGGAAAAGGGATTTGATTGACAATAACGGATCCGCCCAGCATCAAACTGGGGCAGGAAGAACTTTTTGTGTTTTGTTTGTTTTGTTGTGATCAGGTACACAGGTAGCTCTCATGGAACATTTTTCAGGTTGCGAGATTTAGTATGGTAATCACGCACCCACCTAGAGAACAAGGGTATGTTTTTCAAAATTTTAAATTTCATTAATCAGGCGTCCACCTGTAGAAAAAGGGAATAGTTTTCAAAATTTTAAATTTCAAGTTTCACGCGCCCACCTGAAAACAAGGGAATGTTTTTCAATAAGTCAGTTTTAGTAATCAGGCGCCCACCTGTAGAACAAGGGAATATTTTTCAAAAATTCAAGCTTTTGTAATCAGGCGCCCACCTGCTGAACAAGGGAATATTTTTCAAAATTTCAAGTTTTTATAATCAAACGCCCACCTGTAGAACAAGGGAATATTTTTCAAAATTTCAAAGTTTTGGTAATCAGCCGCCCACCTGTAGAATAAGGGAATATTTTTCAAATTTCAAGTTTTTGAACATCGGGCGCCCACCTATAAAACAAGGGAATATTTTTCAAATTTCAAGTTTTGGACAATCAGGCGCCCACCTGTAGAACAAGGGAATGTTTTTCAAATTTCAAGTTTTTGATAATCAGGCGCCCACCAGTAAAATAAGGGAATACATTTCGAAATATTAAGTTTTAGCAATCAGGCGTCCACCTGTAAAACAAGGGAATACTTTTCTAGTTTTCAAGTTTTGGCAATCAGGCGCCCACCTGTAGAACAAGGAAATATTTTTCAAAATTTCAAGTTTTGGCAATTAGGCACCCACCTGTAGAATAAGGAAATGCCTTTCAAAATTATATGTTTTTGTAATCAGGCGCCCACTTGTTGAACAAGGGAATATTTTTCAAAATTTCAAGTTTTTGTAATCAGGCGCCCACCTGTAGAACAAGGGCATATTTTTCAAAGTTTCAAGTTTTTTTATCAGGCGCCCACCTCTAGAATAAGGGAATATTTTTCAAAAAGTAAAGTTTTGATAATCAGGCGTCCACCTTTAAAACAAGGGAATACTTTTCGAAATTTTATGTTTTAGCAATCAGGCGCCCACCTGTAGAACAAGGGAATATTTTTCAAAATTCAAGTCTTGGTAATCAGTCGCCCACCTGTAGAATAAGGGAATATTATTTAAAAGTCAAGTGTTGATAATCAGGCACCCACTTGTAGAACAAGAGAATATCTTTCAAATGTCAAGTTTTGATAATCAGGAACCCACCTGGAGAATAAGGGAACACATTTCAAGTCCAAAAATTCGGCATCTAACATGGAAGAAGAGAAAAACAAGAAGTTAGCTGGGCAATAAGGAGTCCTACAGGAAGAAATACAAGTCAACAAGGCAACAAGGAGTTCACGGGAAGAAACACAAGGCAGCAAGGCAACAAAGATCAAGAGCAAGGTTGAAGACGTAGATAGGTTCTGTTGTAATCCATAGTTCATAGATTAGCTTAGCTTCTTCATTTTTCACGAGGTGTGATAAGGGAGTTTAGCAGTAGCAGCAGCAGCAGCAGTGAATCACAGCTTCGGCAGTCCCAGCTACAGAACACTCCTGAACTATACTGACCAGATTCCTCTTTAGCCAAGGATATGTAGGCAACCTCAGAAGCAGGGTGCGGTCAAACTTTTCCAAAAGGCTTCCCACAGAGTATTCAAACGGGCAAAAATCGCTCGTATTTTCTCACTTATCTTTGCACGAGAACTCTTCGTGTTTCCGTGAAAAGAGGGGCAGCTGTGAGCACGTGATTTTTGCCCTATATGAAGCATTCCCAAAAATTCAAAATAAAATAATTTCCTTTGTTTATTTGCAAATTTTTATTTTTTTGTGTCATTTTCGTTTAATGATTTGCATTGGTTAAATCATATTTATTTTATCTTAACTAATGGAAAATAAAAATATATATGGCATGAAATCTAGGATTTAATATTGCGTTTTGAGAATTAATTAGTAATTGGCCCATTTTATTAAAAAGGAAATCCAAAAATAGTCTAATTTGTACTTTAATTCTAATTGTGATGATTTCTTTTCTTTTAATTATGATAACTATTATTTATGATTAATTAGCACTTTTTATGTGTCAATTGTGTATTTATTTTAGGAACCCCAATCTAATTTTTGAAAAAAAAACAATAAAGAAAAAAACAAAAACAAACAAGCAAAAGAATGCAAAGAAAAGTTGAAAATGCTTGGGCATCTAATTGGGCCAACCCAATTGAAAAAACTTACCAGACCCACTGCAAAACCCCTCAATACCCTCCCCAATTGGCCCGAAGTCGTCCCTCAACGCGTTCCAACAAACCACGTAGCCAAAAGACGTCGTTTGACATCATGTAATCCTGGCCATCCATCGCTCTCAATCCAACGGCAGCAAACCTGGGGTATCACACGTATATATATATATATATATATATATATATATATGTTTTAAACCCCCCTACCCCAAGCTAAAGATTGTACCTTGTCCAAATACACCAACCCTAGTCCCACCGTCCACCGCCCCATACCGCCGCCGGAAATCGCCTCACGGCGGCGGCCAGTCACCAACCCCTTCCAAATTTACACCACACCATCCTCTCCACCTTCCCTATAGAACCCCACTGCTAATTTCCCTCAACTTGTCGAATATGCAAAGATGTACTCGCCGAGTACGGCGGCGCTTCGTCTAATCCCAACCAAAACCACACCCCTTAACCTAGACTTCCCTCATTCCATATCCATCATCCCTTCCCTTCAAAGATCACTCAAACTCTCCGAATTTTGAATCCAGAATTTGAATTACAGACGGATTTGAATCTCAAGAAGACAAAGCTTCTTCGCCTGTCCCTCAAGTGTAATTGCATCAAGTACTATCGTGATTACCGGTATGCCCAGGTCAAATCAGAAAGTCATTTGTATTCAAGTCGTGATTGGAAAGTGTTCCTGGTTTTGCATTGTTTATATTCGAGTCTTTCTCCTGTTCGAACTCAATTGTGTCTAGTTTTCTTTTCTTTTTATCTTTCCTTAATTTGTTTTAGGATTTCTTGTATATTGCATGATTTTCCGCTGAATGATTAGTTTTAGTTCAACTTTTTCCTCTCTTAATTGGCTGATAATTTGTGCATGATCCTAGAAGTTATTTCAAGCATAAAATATATTCGTCTTGATAGGAGTTTGTTTATTATTGCTAAAAAATAACTCAAGTTTCTAGGGGTTGTCATGGGGGTCCGTTTGTTAATACACTTGACCTTGGATTAAATTTTATTTAGTAAGGATACCTCCCTGATAACTAATACGCATGCGTCTTCTCCCATAGATTAAGCAATGATCCTTTTTCTTCTTTCTCAGTAGTCATGGACCTTGATTGGGCCGAGTGTTGGAGGGGGATTTGGGTCGTTCCTGACCCATGTGAAGAAATACCTTGCCAATTTGGGCTGACCAATTATTTATTGGGTCAAGATCGACCCAGAAGAGGGCTAGGGTAAATAACTGGGGTTGGAAGGGTAAAATGGGCTTTATAGTCAGGAAATTTTTTGTAGGAAACTTCTAGGAAGATTGGTCAGGGTCTTTTGGAAATTTTAGGTTTTTGATAGTTGTAGCTTGGTAAACAAGTCAGAAATAAAAGGATGCATAAGCTAAAAACAAGAATAAAAGATGGACAAATGTGTAAAAAAATAAAATCTCAAGTTTTGCCCTATTGCTAAGAATATATAAGATATTTTTCTTGCCTTTCAATGTAAGAGCCAGGCGAGCAAAGATACAAAAAAAACAGAGGCGGCTAAGAAAACTGGGAAAAATCACTGTTCCATTGCATCTGACTCTAGTTGTTAAGCTTCTTCCCAAAAATAAATCTGGTTCACTTTTGCAATTTTGTTGAGGTTTGCTGCTGCACTAACTGAAGACTGGGTTTTAGTGGCTTTGATTGCTAAAATTGGTTGAGTTAAGATGTCAATTTGATGTCATTTTCTAGGCTCCTTGTACCTCTTTTCCTTGAGTTCAAAATCATCCTGTTGTTTATTCTTTGACTGCTGGGATTTGAGATCGTTTTGGTTGGACGTTGTTGTTGATATTCTACTGTGTATTTGCTGATCAATCACCCTCGTTTTCTTTCCATTTTCCATGTATATTTTCGCCCCTATGGATACCATCCAAGTGTAGCATGAGGTCTTGATTCTGGAATACAAACGATTAATAGCTTTGAATCTCCTTCCATTTGTCTCATTTCTAGCTTTTAAACTTTAATTAGGTTGTAGTTGTGCACCCCATTTACATGATGTTTAACTGTGATTTTCATTATTTTTAGTTTATTCCTGTAGTCAGCTATTTGTGATGTAATAAGCGGATTCTCAATCTTACACTTAGATCTGATGTAAATTTAAAGAATTTAGTGAGCTACTGGGTTGCCTTTAATTAGCTTTTATATGGTGCATTCTAGGTAATAAAGTTGTTTGTTTCGTCCACTTATGCACAAGTATGTAGATTGTCTATATAGTCAGTGTTTTAGTCTTAATGTTCATATGACTTTCCTGTGCCTGGAGCTGACTCAAGTGGCTTTATCTAAATTGGAACTAGTATATCAGTAGTTAAAAAGTATAAATCTAATTCTAACTCCAATTAGAGCTTGACTAACTTTCAGCAGACACAGGGATTCGTCCATTTCCTGCTAATATGCCATACCTCTGAAGTAAACCGTGCTAACAGCAAAATTGGTCCCCTTTTTAGGCCCAGAATTAGGATATTAATTGGTTTGATAACAATTAATTGGTAGGCTTTAGCAGACTCAAATTAAGGATCTTTCCCAGTAATGGGGATTGTCTTTGACCGATTTTGAACTTAAGTTTGGGTTCCACAAGTCCTTGAAAATCATGATGTTAGTTAATTTATAATATTAAGTTTTAGAATAGAGACGAGTCTTAATAGCTAATACCTAATGAAATAATAATTGCATGGCCCTCGATTTAGCCTTAAATTTATACTTAGGCCCCAAGGCGTGCCATTTAGTAAATTCCATGTCCCTCGCAAAGTTGCAAATGATAGTTGCTTTAGGTACGCTAGTTAACAATATTACCTCCTTAAACTCGCATATGCATTTATGAGACCCAAATCCAAATCCCAACAAAGTTAGAATGTGTTGAAAGTCGCTGGTGTATTTATGTGACGTGGTTCGCGGTACATTTTGACGGCATTGCAATTTTCCTTTAAAATAATAAAAGTTGATAAAAGATTCAAAATGCACATAGGTTCATAATTGTGTAAAAATCAGATAATTTAAGCCAAATATGACAGTTGAGTGACCATGCTAGAACCACGGAACCCGGGAATTCCTAACACCTCCTTGTTAACAGAATTCCTTACTCGGATTTCTGGATCGCGGACTTTTAAACAGAGTCATTATTTCCTCGATTCGGGATTCTAAACGGTGACTTGGGATACCATAAATCTTCCAAGTGACGACTCTGAATTCTCTTAAATAATTGAGTCCCATTTCGATTGTCCTTTAATTGGAAGAAATCCCTTATCTACGCCCTTCGCCGAGTTATGGATACCAAAAAGGAGGTGTGACACCTAACCTAGGGCATTTATGCTTCTTGTGCCCCCTCTTTCCAATACCGTGACATATCTCGAGGGTCATGCAACATCTCCCCAACTGACGCTTCTTGCAAACTGAACAATTTGGCTCTTTAGCACCAGCAACCCACTTTCGTTTCTTAGATGCTCTTACTACATGTTCTGGTGGTGCAGTGATATTAGCAAGGATAAGGACACTTCCCTTAGCAACACGACTTATAATCCTTCCACAGCTTGATGCATCCTCCCTACGAACTCATGCGCAACCACCCCCAAATTTAATGGTTGGGTTATTCCTTCCTCATTGCTTCGGACTCGTGGACTACTCATCTGGAAAATGGGATGTATCAGGAAAATTAGATCTCTTCCTTGAGCTATATAGCACGATCCGGAATATCAAAGAAGGGTGGAATTCCCAAATGTCCAAATAGCCTCCAACTAATTGATATGGTCGACAACACACCGATAAGAATGACTCTACTAGGCATGGCTCCGAGACATCCTAGGACACTTTAAAACCTTAGACTTTGATACCAAGTTTGTCACACCCTAAAAACTATGGGATGCAACCGGCACTCAACCGAGTAAATCCGACTGAGCAAGCCTGTTAGAATTTATTATACCCAACCAATTTCATGACTAAGGAGGGAATGTTTTCTCATTTTATCAAAACACTAACCAATGTTTCATTAGAAACTTTCATTTCATTCCGTTAATGACTTCATTCATAGTTTTAAACATATTACAAGTTTCAAGTTTAATGAAAAGCATGCTTGTCAAATACTAGCATTTATAGTCTTGAAGCCCGACATCAACCACCGCCTACAAATAGTCTACGGGGCCTCTAAGTATAATAGAAGAGAAATAGGGAAATGCCGGTAATAAGGCTCCGGCTATACCTCAAAACATGATGAGAAAATAGACATAAGGTACATGACATGACCCTGAGATAAAGTGGGCTCACCAAGTCTGCTGAGAAGAGAATACTGTTGTCGCTGGCTGATGTCGTTCGCTGTCGAACAACCTGTATCATAAAATGATATAGCGCGCTCGGCAAAAGGGACGTTAGTGCCGTTGAACAGCACTAGTATGTAAAGCTAAAGGTGCTCCCTCATAATAGAATAACCATACAAGCAAAGAAACCACAAAACACTAAGTCCAGATCAACATTATACAAGTAACCAATTTTAAACATGTAAGTCTTCCAGTTTGCGAAAATAATATATATAATTTTTGGTTGAGGGATCACTAGCACCGATATGAGTTATGCCACCGTCTTTGTTAGCACAGAGTCCCATCATGATCCGATCGGCTTAGAGACATGTACCACAATAACAAATCTCTAGTTTTTTTTTTGAATTTCCAGTTTTTCACTCCAAGCACAATACCACAATGTGTGCGGCATGGCTCCCGATCACGACCGGATTGGCTAGGCTTCCTTCCCACATATGACGTATGGGTTGGCGCTACAAATTTACAAATGTTACCAAATTTATACCAATTAATGGGAATAACCACGATCCACCCCTACACCGGCATGTGTAGTTTTAGGTGGGAGCTTATGACCCGCCATTCCTCGTTTTGCTAATGGTACTCCCAAAAATATTTTTGATTCAATTTGAGATTACGCACAATTGTAGTATAAATACAAGTATACAAATATATCATAGACACAACCATGCATACCCCAATACCTCTCCCATTTTATTATTTTTATATATATCCTCAATCTCCTTACATAACAGTACCTCTTTGGCCTTATAACGGTATTTCTTTGACCCTTTGGTCCTTTCACAAAATTCATTTTTGTCATGGAACGAAGGCCTTATATGGTTTTCCACATTTTCATCCCTTTATTTCAAAGGGTCACCAACCATTTTCAATGTACCACTTATTCCGGGAATCATATATTTCGAATTCAATAGAAACAGAACCATCAAACATAAGGGATTTTTCCCAAAGAGAAACATGCCAACCAACAATTGAAATATACATTGAAGTTACAAGCAAGTGATCACCTCGATTATCCTTGAATTACCCTTTTTCCCATCATGACAAATGCAAAATTTCAACATCGAAATGTGTAAGGACTAGCATTACATTGAATGTATTTATAAGGCGAAGTATTATCTAAAACATTCACTTATGGGCATAGTTCAGTCATAAGGCCCTTAGGCCATTCTATTTTTTAAGTTAGTTCCTAACAGTTGGGTCGAGGCTTATTTCATAATTTATTTTACATTTGCTCATTTGATTAATTTTCAAACATCTTTACGATTTATCAACAAGTAGACACATTCAATCAAGGCATTTAATACACATAAGAGCAACTAGGAGCATTAAACAAAGCAAATTCTTCTCACCCAATTATTATACTGACCTTCATTTAAAATGTGACTCATGGTTATACAATTTGGTAGGCAAACCACACTTAATATTACAAAAATAATATGGAACTCACTTGAGAGAGAGAAAGTTTAGCCTGCATAGCTTGATTGAGATTTCCTTAAGTCCAACTATACTCCGAGACTCTTAGCAATGTCAATATTTTAGGAACAAAATAAATCGAACCATAAATTAGAGATGATCATACTTCTAACTCGTTTGAGCATATTTTCAAACACTAAGTATGCATTATGCCTTTTCTTAAATCATTTTGTGAAAGATCCTACCATCCTTCATCCCATCCTTAGTTCAAGACCTAACTAAATATTTTTAAGAACTCATGCATGCAAGATATTCACTTCTATCCTCATTAATTACCCTTCTAATGGTCTACCCTAGTCCAGTAATTAAGAGCTTGGATTATAGAACCTTACCTTTTAGAAAGAAGACCTAGGTGCCTCTCTTGACAAATCTTCAAGGTTTAACCAAGATCTTAGGATAAATGTAGATGGAGAAACCCTTCTCTCTCTCTCTCTCTCTCTCTCTCTCTCTCTCTCTCTCTCTCTCTCTCTCTCTCTCTCTCTCTCTCTTTCTCTCTCTCACTTACTCACTCTCTCTCTCTCTTTCTAATTGCATAAAAAAAATAGGCCTAAAATGAAGGGTACCATGTGATATATCGGCATGGGGTCAGATAAGAAAATTAGAAATCTGGAGCCTCGACTTAGATATGCGATCGCATTTGCAATCGCAAAGCTGACATGCAGTCCAGAAAATGGGCCGCAAAATACTCCCCAAAGCCTGAAGACATTGTTTAGGTATGTGACGGAAATGTGGTATGCATACCTGTTCTGCAATGCATTCAAACTGCCCTTCACAAAAATTCGAAGGGGATTATGTGATGATTGTGCGGCCCGCATAATCGGCCTCATAGTTGATCTCACTGATTGATTATGTGGCGACTATGCGGTCCGTATACCTAAATATGCGACCGCATAATGGACCGCAAAAGTGCACGTTTCTGGAATTATTATTTCTTAACTTTTTAATGCACTGATAATCCAAAGGGTCCGAACTGCGGCGAGTTTTTTTACGAATTTATAACACATATTCCTAACTTGGCACTACGAGATCTTGGATTTTGAGTAAAAATTTTTAAGGGGCCTTACAAATTAATCAAACAACAAGAAATGAAAGACAATCAATCAGACCAACTAAAGCTTTTCAAGCGTTCAAGGAAGGAAAGAGAGTCCATCAAGGATAGAGAGTCAATCAAGGAAAATAAGCGGAAGCTCTACACTAGGTTAATTGGAGGAGCTAGAACTTCAAACTGAGAATGAATCTGGCAAGACTTCTCAAGCTAGACTCATGAGTCTACCCCTCGGTCCTACTCTTAGAAGGCTATGCCTCACAAGGAAATACCTCCCATCAATGCTTCTTTGCGATCCCAAAAAATAGAAATTAAAACTCATTGAGCACTATAAAAGAAGAAGTACAAGGACAAGGAAGATTATACTGTTTAACATCTGTTTCTACACCTTTCTAGTACTGTATTATTGAGTCTACAAATATTCCAAAAGATGGGAAGAGTTAGAAAACAAAATAAGAGTTGTGTCAATACTAGATAAACATTGTTGCTCAATATCGTTGGTGGTGAACGTACTAAGACCATCCTTATTATAAAGATCTAAGAGAACACTTGTAATCCAAGAGAACTGGACGTAAATACCACACTAATATTGAACCAGTATAAGTTATTGTGCCTCTTTTACTTATCATTCTGCACAATTTATTTATGTTGCAATTGATCCCACTGTAAAATTTAATTCCATTCTTAATTAACTAAGTTTTAAAATAGGTTACAGTTCACCCCCCTCGTACTTTTTAACTTTTAGATTTTAAATCTATTTAACTCAGTGGCGGATTTACACATGGAATTTGGGTGCTCGAGCACCCATTAACCTCGACGCAGAGTATGTATAGTTATATAGAAAATTTGAGAAAACGTATAAAAATTTACAAAAACACCCATTAATTTTATGTACAAAAAAAATCCAGCACCCACAAACTTGAATTCCTAGATCCGCCACTGAATTTTAACTAATCAATAATTCATGTTTTTTGAAAAAGAAAAGCTATCCTCCTTTTAAACAAAGAAAAACAAATAACAGCATTTAAACCTTCTTCTTCTTCTTTTTTTTACTGATAATTAGGGTGCAGTATTGTCCATCGTTTCCTTAATAAGGGTAAATTAGCTTTCGGCATGTGCAAACTCAACCTTCCTACATTTCCCTATCACTTTTAAAAGCTAGTTTAAAATATTGATGATAATTAAGATAATGCCGCATTCTCCCTCTTTAAGATGCCCGTAAAAGAGAAAGAAGATTAGAAACACAAATGGAACCCAAAAATAAAAAAAAAATAAAAAAAAGAAAAATAAAAGGAGGGCATGCATCAGCAAGAAAAGGGAACTCCATTTTTATAATACAATAATTATATTTCTGTGATGATGTCAACTAAAACAGTGATAGGTCACAGAATCATGCAAATATTGAAGTGCATATAATGATTAATCTTGAATTCGGTTTCATTCATGCATCATCAACCTGAACAGTTGCAACCATCTGAGAATGTTTTTCTATTGCTGTAATTATGGATAAGAATTGAGAAACATATTTAGTTCTTTCAGGCATTACATCAGCTTAATCTTATTGGCTAAAATATGAAACCGGTGATGAGGACGGAGTTTGAGGTCCGAGGAAGATTCAAACTTGATAAATTTAATTTTTAAAGATCTTAATATTGAACTCGTTATACATTTCAAGTTATAGGTTTATATATATATATATACCATGTAATAAAAATACCAGATTCAATTAAATACATAAAATATAGATTTCATCTTCCTTTGCTTGAGCTACATAATGGAAAGGGAGGTGGGGTTTAAGGGCTTTGTCTCAGACCTATATGGTAAAATGTGTTGGATTTGCAATAGCCAAAATGCAAGGCATTAGACATTTCGTGAGTGATATATCCAGTCACACATTGTAAATTTATACATCAGACAAAGAGTTAGGTAAAAAGGATATTCGGGGAGTTTTCCACTGCACATATTAATTATGTAGGGTTTGTTGGATATTAATTGTGACGATCCAATAGGGTCATCACTTATTTATTTTTTGTTCTGTATTTTTGAAGTCCTGAAAATCTCATTTGAGATTGTCTCGATTTACGTGTGCAATTCCAGCGCATAGACGGAAAGCTTAAATATGAATTCTATGTGAAAAATAATGAATTTTGGTATAAAATTGAACAAAATTTTACTTCGGTCAACATTTTGAGTAAACGGACCCGGATCCGTAATTTGACGGTCCCGGAGGGTCTGTAGGAAAATATGAGACTTGAGCGTATGCCTGGAATCAGATTCCGAGGTCCCAAGTCCGAGAAATAAATTTTTATATGAAATTATTTTCAGGAAATAATTAAATAAAATGGAAATGAAAATTGATTAGAAGACTGGGGTGTCGGGCCAAATTTACAAGTCTTATATATGATTGAAGCACTTACTGTAAATTTTGGTTGAAAACGGACGTCGTTTGACGTGCTTCGGACCCGAAATGCGAATTTTATGTCTTATGAAAATTTGGGAAAAATCATGAGGTTTGAGTCTCAATCTGATGTTTATGATGTTATTTTGGCAATTTGATCACATGGATAAGTCCGTAGGGTATTTTCGAGGTTGTGTGCTTACTTGATTTGGAGCCACGAGGGCTCGGGGGAGTTTTAAGTAGGTTTCGGGAGGTCTTAGGCTTAAACACCAGATGTTTTTAGGTCAGGGAAGAGGCTGCAGGCCCCAGTGCGGCCCGCGGTGGAAGTCGCGCGGCCGCAATCGTCCTCGCGCGGCCCACGCTACAATCCTCAGAGGACCAGCGATTTCAGTCCCCCAGCGGGCCGCGGTCCTCTTTGCGCGGCCCGCACTTGAAGCCGCGCGGCCGCAGTCATTTTTGTGTGGACCGCGTGGCCATCTTCAGAAAGCCGGCAGGCCTTCATTCCACCAGCGCGGCAGCGTTCCTTTTTGCGTGGTCTGCGCTGGGCGAGTCCCGGAGTATCAATACACGAGATTTTTCCAACTATTTCTCACTTTTCAAAAACCCAAAACCTAAGAGGCGATTTTCTAAGCAATACTTCTTTTTTGAAACAATTGGTAAATGGTTTATAACTCATTTCCTTCACTCATTAACACCTTTTAACATAATTTCCACATCAAATCAAAGTTTTTAACGAGTTAATTTGGGTATGTTGAGTAAGACCTAGGGTTTTGGAAAAAATGGGAGTTGGACCTCAATTCAAGGTCCAATTTCAAAACAAATCACATAATTGGATTTGTGGGGGAATGGGTGGCCGGAGTTTAGTTCGAACCTCGAATTTTGACCACGTTGGCTCGAGGGGCTCTTTTGTCATTTTACCTAAAAATTTCGTCTTAGTTGTAGATTAAATAGTAGAATTAGTTGCTTGAGATGTTATTTACGAGATGTAATTAAAATGAATAGATTTGGGCCATTTGGAGTCGGATACTCGTGGCAAAGAGTGATTTCAAGTATATTTTTGGAGCCGATGAGTTAAGTGGCTTGTCTAACCTTGTATGGGGGACCTCTCCTCTAGGATATGTTATTTGGTAATTGAGTGCCTTGTACATAAGGTGACGAGCGCTTTCTTGAGCTAATTGTTAAAAATTTTGGTTCTTTTCTTTAGATATTGAGATTGAATTTCTTTTGTGCCTACTTACCTTACTTGCAATTATAACATGTGTTTGAAGAGAAAGCCATGTTTTGTTGACTTATGTTACCTAGTTTCCTAAATTGCCTTAACTGCACGGTGTTAAACATTTTAGGCTAGAATTATCGGTTTCTTGTACTGTTTTACTTCAGCATGAATGTTTTTTTATTGTGCTTGTTGGGACTACGGGTTTGATTCCCCGGAGATCCCCCTGAATATTTACTTTGGGACTACGGGTTTGATTCCCAGGAGATCCCCATGCATATTTACTTTGGGTCTACGGGTTTGATTCCTGAGAGATCCCCCTACATATTTACTTTGGGACTACGGGTTTGATTCCGGGGAGATCCCCCTGCATATTTACTTTGGGACTACGGGTTGGCCTCCCGGGAGATCCCCCTGCAATTGATATGTTCTGGACTGAGGGTATAGGATACCAAGAGATCCCTGGCACATGAGATTGTAAAATAATGAGGATACGAAGAGATCCCTAGTGAATATGATGAGGATACCAAGAGATTCTCGGGATACCAAAAGATCCCTAGTAAATATAATGAGAATACTAAGAGATCCTCGGGATACCAAGAGATCCCTAGTGAATGTAATAAGGATACCAAGAGATTCCTAGCGGGTATAATGAGGATACCAAGAGATCCCCGGTAATTATTTCCTGTTGCGAGTGGTGTTCCTTGTATTGTTTTGCTCCTTTTCCTATTGCTATTACCCTTATTTATCTTGTTTAGATTCTTGTTGTAGAGTTTACCTATGCTGCTTTTCTTTATCTCATCATATGTTATATTTATATCAGTAGTGCCTTGACCTTCCTCGTCACTATCCAACCGAGGTTAGGCTTTGCACTTACTGAGTACCGTTGTGGTGTACTCACGCCTCTTCTGCGCATGTTTTTCATGTGAAGATCCAGGTACCCCATCTTAGGCGCACAATTACCTAGGTGGAGAGATTTAGCGGAGACTCGAGGTATATCTGCAGCATCCGCAGACCGAAGAGTTTCCTTCCTATTCTATCCTGTAGTTAGCTAGCTTGTTCCTGTCATTCATTCATGTAGACATTTTTGGAGTTAGAGCCATACTGTATACTTTTTATAGCATGTGTTGCTCGTGAGATTCCGGGTTCTAGGATGATTTTGTTTCATAATTATGGTGTGAAGTGTATGTGTCAAGCGGCAAATTATATACATTTCTTTATGTTACATAGTTCTTAAGTTATTATTATCGTGATGTTGCTATTTCCACACTGTTAGGATTATCTAGTCCTCGTGACTGGGTGCCATCATGAAGAGTTCACGGATGGTGAACTAGGATCGTGACAAGTTGGTATTTGAGCTATAAGTTCATAGGAGTCACGGAACACAGGCCGGTTTATTAGAGTCTCGCTGATCGGTACGGAGACGCATGTACTTATCTACGAGAGGCTATGTAACTGTTTAGCAAGAATCTTTACTTCATTGATTTCCTTGTCATGCGATATTTTGACGTCAAATCTAAACTTCTATCTTCTATTCAATCACGTATGGTGAGGACACGCGCTACTCGCAACGATCAGACAACTGCTCCCCCTACCACAACCGTCCGAGGTCAGGGCCGTGGTAGAGGTCAAGAACGCGCATGTGCTGCAGCCCGAGCACCTGCGTGAGATGCCGCCGGGGCACTGCCAGTAGATCTAGCCGGAGCACAAGCTATTGGCTCACCTACTACTGTCACTACTACGCTAGCCCTTCAGGAGACATTAGCTGAGTTCATGTCCATGTACACCACCTTGGCTCAGGCAGGATTGCTTACTTTTGCTGCAGCCACATCCCAGGCTGGGGGAGGAGCACAGACTCCCGCCATCCGCACTTCTGAGAAACGAGTGTAGGTTGAGCAGGCCCCAGGGATCATTCCCATTCCGCCTACAGTGCCAGTTCAGCCCGTGGATGGGGCAGCTGCCTCTAAGGATGAGCAGCGGAGGTTGGAGAGGTTCAAGAAGTACGACCCTCCGGTTTTCAATGGACTGGCGACAGATGATGCCTTGGGATTTCTAGAGGAGTGCCACTGTATTCTTTGCACTATGGGCACAGTAGAGACCAGCGGTGTTTCCTTTATAGTCTGATCGAGGCTGCTTCGCTGGCTTATACCCAATTCTCGGATATGTTGACGAGAGCTTTTGTTCCCTAGAACCTCAAGGACGCATGGCGCGCAGAGTTCGAACATTTACGCCAGGGTGATATGACCGTTTTGGAGTATGCTATTTGTTAAACCAAATTGGCCAGCCATGCACCGGCTTTGGTTGCTAAAGTCCGTGAGAGAGTTCTAAAGTTCATCGAGGGTCTTATCTCACCATCATATCTACCATGGCTCGGGAGTTGGAGATGGACTTCCCTTATCAGCAGGTAGTGAGCATTGCTAAGAGGATCGAGTGTATGCTCACCAGGGAGTGAGAGGAGAGGGAGGCCAAGAGGTTTTGAGAGTCGAGCCACTACTCTGGTGCCCGTACAGGTTGCCATGGTAGGGGTTTTGTGTGTTGCCCCGTTCATTCAGCCCTTCCAACAACCAGCAGTGCTCCAGCTTCGCTTGTACCTCGGGAGCCTTACTATGCACCTCCAGCTTCTAGCGCGCCTCCTGGACGGGGTGTTCCCAGAGGTCAATCTAGTAGACCTAGCCCTAGTCAGCCGCAGCCATCGCGCCCTCCCAGATCTAGTTTCAAGTGTGGAGATACCCGCCATGTGGTGAGGGATTGTCCGAGACTTGGGAGGAGTGCACCCCCACAGCCTTCTTAGCCACAGCATGCTCAGCAGAGTTCTCAGTCCATGATCACAGCTCCAGCTGCTGCCCCACCCGCTCCTCCAGCTAGAGGTGGAGGCTGGGGAGGTAGAGGTCGCCCTCGATAGGGAGGCCAGGCAAGATATTATGCCTTTCCTGCTCGTGCCGAGGTTGTTGCCTCCGACTCTGTTATCACAGCTATTATACTGGTTTGTCACAGAGAGGTAAGGATTCTATTCGATATGGACTCTACTTATTCTTATGTCTTTTCTTATTTTGGTCCACATTTGGGCGTGCCTCGGGATTCTTTAAGTGCCCCCGTCTATGTTTCTACTCCTGTGGGAGATTCTCTAGTTGTAAACCGCGTCTATCGGTCATGTTTAGTTACTATTCCTGGTTTCTAGACCAGAGCGGATTTACTGTTTCTCGGTATGGTTGGTTTTGATATTATTTTAGGCATGGATTGATTGTCGCCCCATTTTGCTATTCTTGATTTTCACGCCAAGACCTTGACGCTGGCTATGCTAGGTATTCCGCGTGTTGAGTTGAGTGGTACCTTAGATCACACTCCCAACAGACTTAACTCATTTCTTAAAGCTCAAAATATGGTTGAGAAGGGATGTGTAGCGTATTTAGCCTATGTGAGAGATTTCAGTATGGATACCCCTTCTATTGATTCTATTCCAGTGGTACGGGATTATCCCGATGTGTTTCCAGCTGATCTTCTGGGCATGCCGCTCAAAAAAGACATTGCTTTCAGCATTGATTTGTTGCCGGGCACTTAGCCCATTTTCGTTCCTCCGTATCGAAGGGCCCCTCCTGAGTTGAAGGAGTTGAAGGACCAGTTACAGGAATTTCTTGATAAGGGTTTTATCCAACCCAGTGTTTCACTGTGGGGTGCTCCTATTTTGTTTGTGAAGAAGAAGGATGGTTCTATGCGTATGTGCATCGATTACCGCCAGTTGAACAAGGTTACAGTGAATAACTATTATCCTTTGCCTCGTATTGATGATTTGTTTGACCAGCTTCAGGGCGCACGGGTGTTTTCTAAGATTGACTTGGGCTCAAGGTACCATCAGTTAAAGATTCGGGAGCCAGATATCTCGAAGACTTCCTTCAGAACTCGGTGTGGTCATTACCATTTCTTATCATGTCGTTTGGGCTGACCAATGCTCCAGCAGCTTTTATGCATCTAATGCATAGTGTGTTCAGGTCATATCTCGACTCATTCGTCATTGTTTTTATTAATGATATCCTGGTGTATTCCCGGAGTTGGGAAGATCATGAGCAGCACCTGAGAGTCATGCTTCAGATCCAGAGGGAGAAACAGTTATATGCAAAGTTCTCAAAGTGTGAGTTTTGGTTGGATTCAGTGGAATTCTTAGGTCACGTGATTTCGAGCGAGGGAATTATGGTAGATCCAAAGAAGATAGAGACCGTGCAGAGTTGGCCCAGGCTCTCCTCAGCTATAGAGATCCGCAGTTTCCTTGGTTTGGCGGGTTATTACTGTCGCTTTGTGGAGGGGTTTTCATCGATTGTAGCCCCTATGACTAGGTTGACCCAGAAAGGTGCCCCTTTTCAGTAGACAGAGGGGTGTGAGGCGAGCTCTCAGAAGCTCAAGACGGCTTTGACTACAGCCCCCATTTTGCGATTGCCTACCGGCTTGGCTGTTGCACTATCTTCTGTGATGCTTCGAGAGTCGGCCTTGGAGCGGTGTTGATGCAGGACGGTAGGGTGATTGCATATGCATCCAGACAGTTGAAGATATATGAGAAGAACTACCCTGTTCCACGACCTGGATTTGTCTGCAATTGTTCATGCCTTGAAGATCTGGCGTCATTACTTGTACGGTGTGCCTTGTGAGATTTATACTGATCATAGGAGTTTGAAGCATTTGTTCAAGCAGAAGGACCTAAATTTGCACCATAGGAGGTGGTTAGAGTTGCTAAAGGACTACGATATTACTATTCTGTATCACCCGGGCAAGGCCTATATGGTAAAGGATGCCTTGAGTCACCGAGCGGAGAGTTTGGTGAGTTTAGCGTACTTACCAGCTTCAGAGAGGCCTATGGCGATGGATGTTCAGACCTTAGCCAGTCAGTTCGTGAGATTGGATCTTTCAGATCCCAGCCAGGTTCTAGCTTGTGTGGTTTCTCGGTCTTCCATATTGGATCATATTAGGTTGCGGCAGTATGCTTATCCTCATTTGCTTTCCCTTGAGGAAAACGTTCAGCGTGGTGATGCCAAAGACGTGACCATTGGAGATTACAGAGTGTTAAGGATGCAGGGCCGTGTTTGTGTGCCCGATGTTGATGGGCTACAAGAGTTGGTCCTAGCAGAGGCCCATGGCTCGTGGTATTCCATCCATCCACATGCCGCAAAGGTATATCAGGACTTGAGGCAGCACTATTGGTGAAGGTGGATGAAGAAGGATATAGTTGGATATGTGGGTAGATTCCTCAACTGTCAGCAAGTGAAGTATGAGCACCAGAGGCCATGTGGGTTGCTTCAACAGATAGAAATTCCAGAGTGGAAGTGGGAGCGCATCACCATGGATTTTGTATCGGGACTCCCACGGACCTTGAAGAAGTTTGACGCCATTTGTTCCATTGTGGATCGGCTAACCAAGTCCGCTCATTTTATCACTCTATGTACCAATTATTCATCAGAGCGGCTGGCGGAGATCTATATCCGAGAGATCGTCCGTCTTCATGGCATTCCAGTTTTTATTATTTCAGACAGAGGTACTCAGTTTACATCGCGGTTCTTGAAGGCCGTGTAGCAAGAGTTGGGTACTCAGGTGGAGTTGAGTACAGCATTTCATCCCCAGACAGACGGACAGTACGAGTGCACTATCCAGATACTTGAGAACATGCTCTGTGCGTGTGTTATTGATTTTAGAGGGTCATGGGACCAGTTCTTGCCATTAGCAGAGTTTGCCTAAAACAATAACTACCAGTCGAGCATCCAGATGGCTCCTTACGAGGCTTTATATGGTAGACGGTGTCGATCTCCGGTTGGATGGTTTGAGACGGGGAAGGCTTGGCTGCTAGGTACGGATCTGGTTCAGGAGGCCTTGGACAAGGTCAATATCATTCAAGACAGGCTACGTTCAGCTTACTCTAGGCAGAAGAGTTATGCAAATCGCAAGGTCCAAGATGTAGCATTTATGGTTGGGGAGCGGGTGTTGCTCCGCGTATCACTGATAAAGGGCGTGATGATATTTGGGAAGAAGGGCAAGCTTAACCCAAGGTACATTGGTCTGTTTGAGATTCTTAATAGAGTGGGAGAGGTGGCTTATAGACTCGCATTACCGCCTAGCTTATTAGCCGTGCATCCAATTTTCCATGTGTCCATGCTCCAGAGTTATCACGGCAACCCAGGGCACGTGTTAGATATCAGCACCGTCCAGTTGGATATGGACTTGTCCTATGATGAGGAGCCGGTAGCTATCCTAGACCGGCAGGTCCGTCAGTTAAGGTATAAGAGATTTCCTTCTGTTCGCATCCAATGGAGAGGTCAGCCTCCTGAGGCATCGACCTGGGAGTCCAAGTCTGATATGCGAGGCCGTTGTCCTCACCTTTTTCCGGACCTAGGTACTCCTTTCTTTTGTTTGTTCGAGGACAAACGGTTGTTTTAGTGGTGGAGGATGTGACGACCCAATGGGGTCATCACTTATTTATTCTTTGTTTTGTACTTTTGAGGCCCTGAAAACCTCATTTGGGATTGCCTCAATTTTCGTGTGCCGTCCCGGCGCATAGCCGGCCTGTGTTAAAAATAATGAATTTTGGTATTAAATTGAACCAAAATTTGACTTTGGTCAATGTTTTGATTAAATGGACCCGAATCCATGATTTGACGGTCCCGAAGGATCCGTAGGAAAATATGGGACTTTAGAATATTCCTGGAATCGGATTCCGAGGTCCCAAGTCCGAGAAATAGATTTTTATGTGGAATTATTTTCTGGAAATAATTAAATAAAATGGAAACAAAATTTGATTAGAAGACTAGGATATCACGCCCTTATTTTGGTTCCGGTGCCCAGTACAAGTCTTATATATGATTGAAGCACTTGCTGTAAAGTTTGGTTGAAGACGGACGTCGTTTGACGTGTATCGGACCCGAAATCAAAATTTTATGTATTATGAAAATTTGTGAGAAATCATGAGTTTTGAGGCTCAATCTGATGTTCATGATGTTATGTTGGCGATTTGATCGCACGGACAAGCTCGTAGGGTGTTTTTGAGGTTGTGTGCATACATGCAATTATAACCTGTGTTAGATGAGAAAGCCATATTTTGTTGATTTATCTTACCTACTTTCCAAAATGGCCTTAACTCCACAGTGTGACACAGGTTAGGCTAGAATTATCTGTTGCTTGTACTGTTTTACTTCAGCATGAATGTTTTTGTATTGTGGTTGCACATATTTACTTTGAGACTACGGGTTTGATTCCCGGAAGATCCCCCTACATATTTACTTTGGGACTACGGGTTTGATTCCAGGAGATCCCGCTGCATATTTACTTTGGGTCTACGGGTTTGATTCCCGGGAGATCCCCCTGCATATTTACTTTGGGACTACGGGTTTGACTCTCGGGAGATCCCACTGCATATTTACTTTGGGCCTACGGTTTGGCCTCCCGGGACATCCCCCTCCACCTGATATGTTCTTGACTTAGGGTGCGGGATACCAAGAGATCCCTGGCACATGAGATTGTAAAATAATGAGGATACCAAGAGATCCTCGGGATACCAAGAGATCCCTAGTGAATATGATGAGAATCAAATAGATCCTCGGGATACCAAGAGATTCCTAGTGAATATAATGATAATACCATGAGATCCTCGGGATACCAAAAGATCCCTAGTGAATGTAATGAGGATACCAAGAGATCCTCAAGATACAAAGAGATCCCTAGCGGGTACAATGAAAATACCAAGAGATCCTCAGTTATTATTTCCTATTGTGAGTGGTGTTCCTTGTATTGTTTTGCTCCATTTTCCTATTGCTATTTCCCTTATTTATCATGTTTCGATTCTTGTTGTAGAGTTTATCTATATTGCTTTTCTTTATCTCATCATATGTTATATTTATCTCAGTAGGACCTTGACCTTCCTCGTCAATACCCAACCGAGGTTAGGCTTGACACTTACTGAGTATCGCTCTGGTGTACTCATGCCTCTTCTGCACATGTTTTTCATGTGCAGATCCAGGTACTCCATCTTAGGCACACTATTACCGAGGAAGAGAGATCTAGCGGAGACTAGAGGTATATCTGCAGCGTCCGTAGACCAAAGAGTTTCCTTCCCATTCTATCTTGTAGTTAGCTAGCTTGTTCATGTCTTTCGTTGATGTAGACATCTCCGGAGTTAGAGCCATACTGTATGCTTTCTATAGCCTGTGTTGCTCGTGAGATTTCGGGTTTTGGGATGATTTTGTTTCATAATTATGGTGTGAAGTGTATGTGCCAAGCGGCAAATCATATACATTTCTTTAAGTTACATAGTTCTTAAGTTATTATTATCGTGAATATTGTTATTTCCGCACTGTTAAGCTTACCTAATCCTCGTGACTGGGTGCCGTCATGACGTGTTCACATATGGTAATGTATGGTCGTGATATTAATATATATATATATATACCTTCCATCCTTTTCTTTTTTTCTTTCTTCTTCTTTTTCCTTTTTTCATATTTGCTATATTTTTGTATTGTTGTTATTTTATGTTATGTTATGTATTTTATGTTATTTTATGTTGTTTTATTATGAGTTAATTGATAGTACTAATATATCGCCTCTTGTTGCTTTCTTGAGCCGAGGATCTCCTGGAAACAGCCTCTCCAGTGGCGTACGCGGGATTTTTATAAGCGGTGTCGCTATTTAATAGAGTGAACAATTGAATAAATTATTGTAATATAATATATCACATTATAAAAAGACAACTTAAATTATATTAATAAAACACAATTCAAGCACATAACTATAATTCTCCTCGACGAGTTTTCATGTTTTGAAATGTATCCATAATAGTCTCATTGGAAATATTACTAAATACTTCTTTTTCTATATAAGGCACCAAATAACCACTCAAAAGCTCATCATCCATTCGATTACGCAAGTCAGTCTTAATTAACTTCATTACTGAGAAAGCTCTTTCAACCGTAGACGTAGCAACTGGCAAAAGTAAAGCAAATTTCACTAGCCGGAACACAAGAGGATAAGTCTCATGCTTCTTTGTCTCTACTAGTTTGTTAGAAAGATCACCAAGTCTCTTAAGTTCGAAAAACCTTTTGTCATGATATCCGACATCAACAATATAATTCTCAAGCTAGAAAGGAAGGTCAACTATAAAATATTTATCAAACTCATCAGGGTATTGCTTCTCTAATCTCAATATCTTTTCAATGTCAAAACTGTAAAAGGAATTTACTGGGTTCAAGCAAGCAACTCATAGAAGCAATTTAGTTGACACCTCATCAAAGCGATTATCGAGTTCTTGAAATTGCCAATTAATAATTTTATAGAATACTGCAACATGGTAGTGATGAAAAAAATTGTACTCTGCAACTCTACGACGTGATCTTCCAAGGATAACATAAGGTTCAATAATGTTAGGGATCACTATGTCGTATTTGATACAAAACTTAGATACCTCATCAATAAGTGAAGCCCAACTTTTCTCTCTTAGAAATTGCAATCGATCTTTTGCCACTCTAACAAGTATCATGAAATTTTCAATATCTTGATCCATCTTTTGAAAGGAAACTTTAAGCTCATTTGTGATTTCCAAAATAGTGCGCATAAAATACAATATGAAGACAATCTCAAATGTTAAACATGCTTTAAGGTATCCCTTTGCCTTGCACTTTTCTTCAAAACGTGCATTAACAGCAATTGCATCAAGTACATCAATGATAGGGCCAAACATAAGAATAAAATTGTTAAAGGATTTGAAGTGAGAACCCTATCGAGTATCACCAGCTCTAGCAAGACCTAATTCTTGATCAAATCTCCAACCAGTTTCAAGCTCACCTTTACGTAATGCTTCTTCAATTTCTTCGCTTGAGATTATTGAATTTCATCTCTACGCTTGAAAGAAGATCCCACCATATTTAAGATATTGGAAACAACCAACAAAAGTTCATGCACTTCATCACATCTTATAGACACTGCAACAAGAGTCAGTTGAAGCTGATGAGCAAAACAATGAATAGAATGGGCACATTTACTTTCTTTTTGCATCAAGATCTTTAGTCCATTTATATCACCTTGAATATTGCTTGCTCCATCATAACATTGTCCCCGTATGGAATATGGACTTAAAGAATATTGAGCAAGTAAACCAATAATTCCATTCTTTAGAGACAAAGTAGTAGTTTCACGACCATGAACAATACCAATAAATCGCTCCATCACACTTCTCTTTCCATCAACATACCTCAAAACAATAGCCATTTGATCCTTACATGACGCATCACGAGATTCATCAATTAATATGGAAAAGTGATCATTATTTAAATCCTCAATGATATATTTCACTTTTTCCATCTTACATGCATTAATAATATCCTTTTGAATGTATGGAGAAGTCAATTGATTATTCTTTTGAGCTTTTTTAAATGCATCGGCAACATGATCACACCTTTTAGTACACCATGTAAGCAGTTCAATATAGTTACCTCTATTGAGATATGATTCATCTTCACGATGTCCCCAAAATGATAATTCTTGGTGTAAAAGATATCTTATCACATCAATTGCAGCCTCTAAAGGAATCTGATATTCTAGCTTTTGTTGATCAGATTGTTAAGAAAGTACACATTGAATGGATTATTTTTGTCTCAACAAATCATCACTTTTCTTTCTTGATTGATTATGAATATTATTTGGTCCACTAGTATGCATATCAAATCTTTCCTTTTTGTTCCAACTTGTAAATCCTACACTTGAAAATACATCTCCTCCCCCTTATTTGATACATTCATATTTAAACAAATAACAATAGAAACAAAAAGATGCATCTTATGTTTTGACATTGAAATTGCCAAATTGGTTATTAAGTTCTTCAAAGCGGTTATTAAGTTCTTCAAATTGCCAATCATTAGTTTTAAGGAATACTACAACATGGTACTGATGAAAAAAATTGTACTCTGCAACTCTACGATTTGATCTTCCAAGGATAACATAAAGTTCATCAAGTTAGGTATCAATATGTCGTATTTGATACAAAAGTTAGATACCTCATCAATAAGTGAAGCCCAACTTTTCTCTCTTAGAAGTTGCAATCTGTCTTTAGCCAATCTAACAAGTATCATAGCATTTGTAATATCTTTCTCCTTCTTTTGAAAGGCAACATTAAGCTCATTTTTTATTGCTAAAATAGTGCGCATAAAATGCAACATGAAGACAATCTCAAATGTTAAACATATTTAAGGTATCCCTTTTCCTTACACTTTTCTTCAAAACGTGCATTAACAGCAATTGCATCAAGTACATCAATGATAGGTCCAAACATAAGAATAAAATTGTTAAAGGATTTGAAGTGAGAACCCATCGAGTATCACTAGCTCTAGCAAGACCTAATTCTTGATTTAAGCCCCTACCAGTTTTAAGCTCACCTTTACGTAATGCTTCTTCAATTTCTTCCACTAGAGATTCGCAAAGTTCATCTCTACGCTTGAAAGAAGATCCCACCATATTTAAGATCTCGAAAACAACCAACAAAAGTTCTTGCACTGCATCACATCTTTTAGACACTGCAATAAGAGTTAATTGAAGCTGATGAGCAAAACAATGAATAAAATGGGCACATTTACTTTATTTCTGCATAAAGATTTTTAGCCCATTTATATCACCTTTTATATTGTGCTTCATCATAACATTGTCCCCAGATGGAAGATGGACTTAATTAATGTTGAGCAAGTAAACCAATAATTCCATTCTTTAGAGACATAGTAGTAGTTTCACGAACATGAACAATACCAATAAATCCCTCAATCATACTTCCCCTTCCATCAACATACCTCAAAACAATAGTCATTTGCTCCTTACATGACACATCACGTGATTCATCAACTAATATGAAAAAGTGATCATTATTTAAATTCTCAATGATACATTTAACTGTTTCCATCTTACATGCAGTAATAATATCTTTTTGAATGTGTGGAGAAATCAATTGATTATTCTTTGGAGCTTTTTTAAATGCATCGGCAACACTATCACACCTTTTAGTATACCATCTAAGAAGTTCAACATAGTTACCTCTATTGAGATATGATTCATCTTCACAATGTCCCCAAATTAAAATCCTTGGTGTAAACAATATCTTATCATATCAATTGCAGCCTCTAAACGAATCTGATATTCTAGCTTTTTTTTATCAGATTGTTTAGCAAGTACCCTTTGAATGGATTGTTTTTGTCTCAACAATCATCACTTTTCTTTCTTGACTGATTATGAATATTATTTGGTCCGCTAATATGCATATAAAATCTTTTCTTCTTGTTCCAACTTGTAAATCCTACACTTGAAAATACATCTCATCCCCTTGTTTGATACATTCATCTTTAAACAAATACAATAGAAGCAAAAAGCTGCATCTTATGTTATGCTGTACTCCAACCAATCATATTCAGAAAAGCATTGAGGATAAAAGTGACGCAATTTACCATAAAAATTTCTTTGAGGAAATTTGTGCTTTCGAGGTCGGAAAGCACTTTTTTGAAGAGATGTTCTTCGTATTGCATCACGGTCATTTGGATGATATTTCAGAACTGCTAATCTTTCCCAATGATCAACTTCTAAAGTGTCTAAATTAACTCTTTCACTATGTTGATGTTTTTCCGACTCATTAGTCCTTTCTTCCAAGTTAGATAACTATTGGGATTTTGAACTTGAATTTTGAATTTTGAATTTTGGAAGTTGCAGTATTGTATCTCTTCATTGTAATTTAATATGAATAAAAAATTCAAGCATCCACTTTATTCTTAGATAAATCCCAATTAAGTTTATTATAACTAGAAAATTGAATCAAATAAACTAGGAGCAAATCCATACTACAGACTCATATACTCTAACTTTGACATTTACATTCATAAAAATCAGTCAAACTATATTAACATGACCGGCACGATAATAACTTATGATTAACGATTTCATTAACTTCCAAAATCATTAATTACACCCAAAAAATTAATTATAAGCAAGTGAATTGCAGTTTCTAGAAAATCACTAAACTATGTCAAGAAAACTGCAGTGTCACTAAACTAGTTGATGCTCTTTTTCTAGTTCTTGAAAAACGTTGTCCCCCTAGCTATGTTTTCGTTTTAGTTCAATAATTCATAATTCTTTGTTGAATTAAATACAACTAGTTTGTTATGAAATAATATAAGAACAAGAACAATAATACAAGAACAAGAACAATAGAGAGAAAAGTAGAGAGAGGAGTATTCTTATTGATACTTTGGGGATGATTTACAATGGGGTAAGACCCCTCTATTTATAGGCATAGAAAAGACTTAGCCTCAAAGTTAAACTCTTCTATAAGATAGACATTCACTCTAATTAGAGTTCTATTTATAACACTCCCCCTTGAATATCTATTCAATAATGTGCCTCGTTAAAACCTTAACTAAAACAAAACCCAATGGGAAAAAATTATAGAAAAGGAAAAAGAGTACACATGTTTGAATATGCGCCTATTGGTTGCCTCGTTAAAAACCTTGCAAGGAAAACCCATTGGGACAAAACCTTGTAAGGGAAAAAGAGTGCAACGCGCATTAACTCCCCCTGAAAAGAGAATCAATTCATATCCTTGAGTTTTCGCATTCCGATCTTGTGAACTAGCTTCTTGAAGGTTGACGTTGGTAGAGATTTTGTGAACAAATTAGCAATATTATCGCTTGAACGAATCTGTTGCACATTGATATCACCATTCTTTTGAAGATCATGTGTGAAAAATAACTTTGGTGAAATATGCTTTGTTCTATCTCCTTTTATGAATCCTCCCTTCAATTGAGCTATACATGCTGCATTGTCTTCATACAAAGTCGTGGGTAGTTTATTACACTTCAAACCACATTTGTCTTGAATATGATGTATTATAGACCTCAACCACACACACTCCCGACTTGCTTCATGAATAGCGATTATCTCGGCATGATTAGATGAAGTAGCCACAATTGATTACTTAGTCGATCGCCAAGATATGGCGGTGCCTCCACAGGTAAACACATAACCTGTTTGAGATCGAGCCTTGTGTGGGTCGGATAAATATCCAGCATCAGCATAACCAACAAGATCAGGACTGCAATTATTGCCATAAAATAAGCCCATATTGGTAGTCCCTATTAGGTACCTCAATATATGTTTGATCCCATTCCAATGTCTCCTTGTGGGAGCCGAGCTATACCTTGCTAAGACATTAACTGAAAAGGTTATGTCAGGCCTTGTAGTATTTGCAAGGTACATTAGTGCGCCAATTGCACTAAGATATGGTACTTCAGGACCAAGTAGCTCTTCATTCCTTTCTTGCGGTCGGAATGGATCTTTATTCACATCAAGTGATCGAACAACCATCGGAGTACTTAAAGGATGTGCTCCATTCATGTAAAACCGTTTCAGTACCTTTTCTATATAGGTAGATTGATGAACAAAAATTCCATTTGCCAAATATTCAATTTGCAAACCAAGACATAATTTTGTCTTTCCGAGATCTTTCATCTCGAATTCATTCTTTAGATAATCAATTGCCTTTTGGAGTTCTATGGGGGTTCCAATAAGGTTTATGTCATCGACATATACGGCAAGTACAACAAATTCCGATGTTGTTTTCTTTATAAAAACACACGGGCAAATGGCATCATTTATATAGCCTTCTTTTAATAAATACTCACTAAGACGATTATACCACATTCGTCCTGATTGCTTTAGACCATACAAGGATCTTTGCAATTTGATTGAAAATATTTCCCCGGGACTTTGAAATATGAGCGTTCGGCATTTTGAGCCCATCGGGAATTTTCATGTATATCTCATTATCAAGTGAGCCATAAAGATAGGCAGTAAACACATCCATTAAATGCATGTCAAGCTTTTCAAGGACAGTAAAACTAATGAGATAACGAAAAGTTATGGCATCCATTACAGGCGAATACGTCTCTTCATAATCGACACCAGGCCTTTGAGAAAATCCTTGTGCAACAAGGCGTGCCTTATATCTTTGTACCTCGTTTTTCTCATTTCTCTTGCGTACAAAGACCCATTTATAGCCAACAGGCTTAACACCATTAGGTGTTTCAACTATAGGGCCAAAAACTTCACGTTTTGCCAGCGAATTCAATTCTGATTGAATTGCTTCTTGCCATTTTGGCCAATCATGTCTTTTTCGACATTCTCCAACAGATTGAGGTTCAAGATCCTCATTTTCTTGCATAATGCTAGATGCGACTTAAAAGCAAAGACATAATCCACCACTATATCCGCTCGATTAAAATTTGCCTCAATATCGATTGGATTTATGGATAGTTCCTTATTTTCTTGAGTCTCGGGCTCAAAAGATTCTTCATGAATCTCAGAGTTTATTAAATCATGAATTTCCTCATGAGATTCTTTCGTAGTGTCATTTTGATCGTTTGCTTTCATCTTTCTAGGATTTAGATCTTTGGAACCTAATGGCCTGCCACGCTTCAGGTGTGCATTCGACTCATTGGATATGACACTAGATGATTGTCCAACAGGGACATCAATACGGATTGGAACATTCTCCGCAGGGATGTGGGATTTTGTTATCCTTTTCAAGTCCGTAAATGCGTCAGGCATTTGATTTGCTATTCTTTGCAAATGGATAATCTTTTGCACCTCTTTTTCACAAGTAGAGGTACGTGGATAAAGATGAGATAATGATGCATTTTTCCGCAAAATTTCCTGTTTGGTTTCACCAACTTCTCCCCCTAATTTTGGGAAAAGTGTCTCATCAAATTGACAGTCTTCAAATCGTGCAGTGAACAAATCCCCTGTCAATGTTTTGAGGTAGTGAATAATGGAGGGCGATTCAAACCCAACATATATTCCTAACCTTCTTTGCGGACCCATTTTGGTGCGGTATAGCGGTGTTATAGGCACATATACTGCGCATCCAAAGATTCTTAAATGGGATATATTGGGTTCATGACCCAAAACCAATTGCAACGGGGAATATTTGTGATAATCCGTCGGTCTGAGACGAATTAGCATTGCTGCATGCAAAATGGCGTGACCCCATACCGAAGTGGGCAGCCTCGTTTTCATTAGTAATGGTCTTGCAATCAACTGCAGGCGTTTAATTAAAGATTCTGCAAGACCGTTTTGAGTGTGAACATGAGCTACAGAATGTTCCACTTTTATCCCAATTGATAAGCAATAATCATTAAATGCTTGGGATGAAAACTCAGCAGCATTATCCAGTCTAATAGACTTGATTGGATTATCAGGAAATTGTGCTCGTAGTTGAATTATTTGTGCCATTAGATTTTGCATACGCAAGGTTGCGTGATGACAACAGGCACACATGAGACCATCTACAGGATGCGTCTATTAAGACCATAAAATATCTAAAGGACCCACTAGGTGGGTGAATAGGTCCACAAATGTCCCCTTGTATACGTTCCAAAAACGTGGGTGACTCAGTCCCAACCTTTGTTGGTGATGGTCTTGTAATTAACTTGCCTTGATAACAAGAAGTGCAAGAAAATTCATTATTTAAAAGAATCTTGAAATTCTTTAACGGATGCCCATATGAGCTTTCTATAATCCGTCTCATCATGATTGATCCAGGGTGTCCCAATCGATCATGGCAAAGTACAAAAGTATTGGAATCAGTAACCTTTTGGTTTACTGTTGAATGTGCCTCAATTGCACTAATTTTTGTCCAATACAGGCCACAAGATAAAGACGGGAATTTCTCAATAACCCTCTTTTGGCCAGAGACATTCTTTGTAATGATGAGATATTCAAGATTATTCTCATCTATTGTCTCAACATGATAGCCATTCCGGCGTATATCTTTAAAACTCAACAAGTTTCTCTTAGACTTGGAGGAGAACATTGCATTCTCTATGATAATCATTGTTCCTCTAGGCAGAGTTATAGTTGCTCTTTCGGAGCCTTCAATCAATTTACTACTACCAGAGATTGTAGTAACATCTGCCTTACACATACTTAGTTGAGAGAAATATTTCTTTTCTTTGAGTATCGTATGTGTAGTACATGAATCAACTAAACAAATATTTTTACAGTTGGACGTTGATCCAAGCTTGCTTTGTGAGATATCCATATTTGCTTTCCCATGGTTTGACATACAAAAGAAATACACGAACATGAGAATAAACAAATTCAATCCGTTTGTTTCACATTTAAACAATATTTTCAAAATCTGCTGAGGTTAGTCGATTAACTTAGTTGATAGTCGACTATCTTGGGAAGCAGTCATTAGGTTAGTCGACTAACTAAATCAGATAGTCGACTATCTTGCCTTGCGGAAAAGTCCAGTTTTAATGTGAAATATTAGATAATCGACTAACTGTTAGGTTAATCGATTAACTCTACTGGAAAACAAAAATATCTTTGAAATTTAAGCATATTGAAACATTCTAAAGAACTAATACTAACATTATATCATAAACTAACTAATACGAGCTGATACTAATGACTATTAGTTTATTCACTAACTAATACAAATAAGTAAAATAAAATCAAACAATTCCATCTTCCTTCATCACAGATCCATCACCGATTAAGTGGTCTATTTTCCCCTCGGGTTGCTCAAAGAAGTCTGCCACATCCAGGTGGGTGATGTCAAAATTGTCGTCAGAGACAAAATTTGTTTCAGGGCCTTTATTCTGTAGAGATGCTTGATAAAGATCAACCAAATGTCTTGGTACACGGCAAGCTTTTGACCAGTGCCCTTTTCCACCACAACGATAACATATAGTTTCTGAACTATTTGCCTTTGGATCCTCATAATCCCGTTTCTGCCTTTGGTGGTTATATCTCTTTGGGGGGTGACGGACATCAGGGAAATTTCTTCCTTGTCTACGTCCACGGCCATGACCCCGATTACGACCACGACCATGATTAAATCCATAGCCTTTTCCATGCTTGGCATAATGAGAATACACCTTATCTGCTTCAGGCAATGGTGTAGACCCAGTGGCTCGATTTTCGTGATTTCTCATGAGCAGGTCATTGTTTCGCTCAGCCACAAGGAGAAGAGAAATCAGTTCAGAGTACTTTTTGAAACCTTTCCCTCTGTACTGTTGTTGCAGTACCATATTGGAGGCATGAAACGTTGTAAACGTTTTTTCAAGCATATCATAATCAGAGATATTATCTCCACAGAGTTTCAATTTAGAAGTAATTCTGAACATTGCAGAATTATATTCAGAAACAGACTTAAAGTCTTGGAGCCTCAGATGAGCCCAATCATATCGTGCTTGTGGCAGAGTGACCAACTTCAGGTTGTCATATCTCTCCTTTAAGCCTTTCCACAAGATGAGTGGATCTTTGACTGTGAGATATTCAATTTTCAAACCTTCATCAAGGTGATGGCGCAAGAAAATCAAGGCCTTAGCACAGCCTTGGGTGGATGCTTTATCTCTGTCTTTAATGGCGTCTCCAAGACCCATAGCATCTAAGTGGATTTCAGCATCCAACACCCATGTCATATAGTTCTTGCCCCAAATTTCAAGGGCAATGAACTTTCTTTTCATAATATCAGACATAATTAAAACCAAATTCGGAAAAAGGGAAATACCTTAATTTTCTCAAGAGGATTCTTGAGACAGTAGAGTCTCGTGCTGATAACGTTTTATGAAATAATACAAGAACAAGAACAATAATACAAGAACAAGAACAATAGAGAGAAAAGTAGAGAGAGGAGTATTCTTATTGATACTTTGGGATGGTTTACAATGGAATAGAACCCCTTTATTTATAGGGAGGTGGTGACTTAGCCACCAAGAAGTAAACCCTAGAATCTCTCTAAATATGGACATTCACCTAAAATAGAATATTTTATAACAGATATACAATTGTACGCAAAGAGTTAAAAAAATTTAATTCAATTATTGAACTAAAATGGTATCAGTTGTTAATAAAAATTTAAAAAATTCAATAAGAATCTAATTGTAAAAATATACCGTTACGTTATATAGCACACAATAATTTTATTTTATTTTTGCATTTTCAATATTTTCTTCACGCTGCGTAAAAGGTTAAAACAAACTAAAAGAGAAAAGGCAATTGAATTTACAGGTAATTAGTATACTATAAAAGTATATTGTATACTATTATAGCATATTGTTACAATATCTTGCATATTATTATAGTATATCATAATAATATATTGTATACTATAATAGTATATTATTCTAGTATAACTATATACTCCTACAGTATATTAGTATATTGTAGCGGTATACTATTTTGTAAAATATAATAGTGTACTATTGCATTATAGCTATATACTTCTGCAGCATATTGTATACCATAGCTGTGTTCTTCTTCGATTTTCAACTGAAAATTTCGATCTCAATCACCTCAAATCAGCTCCAAATGCTATCAAATTTCAGTATGAACTTCCAGAAGGTATTATAAGCAATATTTAATAGCACCCACTTTGAATCAAACAAGAAATCTTCAAAAATAAAATTGAGGTTCAAGCCCAACCATGATGGATAATGGAAAAATCTCAAAGGATGATATTAGCATGGGACTAGAGACGTAAATGACCAAAAACTTCAGTAAATGCCATACCCACAAATATTATTATCGCTACACAAAACTAAAGATATTCTTTTGGAGTTTGAATCTCTATTTCACCACTTGAGGTTCTCTTTCAAGATTCCTTATTTGCGGGAATTATTTTATTAAAGTTCGTACTTAACAATTAAAACCCTTAACTATCAAATTGCATGGCAGAAAAAAAAAATATGAGATTGTTGGACAAGATAATAGAGAAAAGTTGAAAATCGAAGAAAAGTTTGATGATTTTCTAGCTCAGCTTTTATTTGCAGGTTGCTTCCGGAAAATTAGCGAGTAATTAATTAGGATCTCATGAATAGGAATAGTAAATAACTTAAGTATGGACATAAAAGAATACATAATTTAAATTTAATAAGTATAAAGTGAAATTTTCTATTTATATTTACTAGATAGCACCTCGTGCAATGCTAATCCCTTTAAATCTATCGATCTATTTTCAAGAGAGAAAATAAAATTGCATATAATATGATTCTCTAATATATTACTTCCACTAGATAACTAATCCTAAAAACGAAAATTAAAATGCTGTCGTCACTTATGAATTGAAGTCCAATTTTTTACAAATATTTCAACTCTCAAGTGATTTAATGGAACAATATTATCTACTTTTAAAACTTTACTAGTTAACTTAACACAGAAACATGATCATTGCGCAATTACTAATAATGTTCCAAACCAAACATATATACGTGGCAAAAGGAGTTAACAGTGTTTTATAACAATGAAATATATACTTGATCTTAAGAATACATGATATAATTTGGTACAAATTAAGAAAAATAAGTTAACATTAATATTGATAATGAAAGAAATAACGCAAATCACTCGAATTGAATAACTTTGGCTCTCGATATAGATCACCCTTAAACTAAATATATTTCAACTTGCTTATTAATAGAATAACAACATAAATAAAAGCTAGAAAATGACAGTATATTGCTTAGTATTACGTGAATATGATGTCTTTACAAATGATGAGACTCCCGTTTATATAGTAAGTGAATCTTACTTTAGATACAATTCTATATTAGGTAATAAATTTTATTATTGGCTAATTAATCGGTCTCTTTTTGATACATGTCGAAATTTACGCTATGATCTTCGTCCGACTGTGAATATTGACTTTCCATTATTCGACTCGGTAAACTTTCGTCAATCTCTATCTTGTTCGGTCTCGATATTGATCGATCTCGATCTTGATTGATCTTAAAGTCACGAACTCGACAACCTAACTTTGAATCATGATTTCGATCGATCATATAAAAAGAACAAATTCGATTTTGACCGTACACAAATAGCAATAAAAAGATTATAGAAAATCCTTCATATAAAAAATATAACCGTCCAATCCAGAACTTCGTCTCACACGAACTCTCACACAGTCCACTCTCTCCAATCCCAAAGCCTCAGCTCCCCATCCCCCAAACAACTGATAGCTATGGAAGACCCAAAAACCGACCAATCTCCGGCAGCCAACTGCTCAACTCCGGCACCGGATACCGTTGACGATCTGCCACCTCAGGCTGCAACCGAAAGTTGTGAAGAGAAGCCCGATAAGGAAGATCCAGACAGCTTACGTCAGCCCAAGAGAAGAAAAAACTGCCCTACTGCTTTAGATAAATTTGATTCCCTAAATTCAGCTACTAATTTAGGGTTTTCATTTTCTTTTGACTCGAAATTCTCCGGTTGCTCAACTCCCGAAGTTACCCCCAAATTCGGATCCTTCAATCGGGTCAAACCAAAACCCGTTTCTAGCAAAGATCCGAAATCCGAAGATAGAGAGCTCAAAGAAGATAATGAAGATGAAGATGAAGATGATGATGAAAGAGCTGATGTTATTGAAAAAAAGAAGAATTCTTTGGGTTTGTTGAGTTCAGTTGATGGGATTAAAACTGTTGATTGAAAGAGATGGGAATTACAGAGTGAGTCTAAGAATTAAGCTTTTGCACCGGATCCGGCGGCGCCTCCCGTCGGAATTTCCACGCCGGCGCCAGGAATTGGGGGTGGGGTGAGGGGGAGGAGGGAGGTAGGTAAATGGGGAGTGGGGTCATAAATTTAGTACTATTTGTAAACACTGAAAACAAGAGCTTTTTGGTTGTTGTAATTGTGTACAATAATAATGATAGGAGTAATAAAAAAGCTGTTTCTTTATGCTCTTTTCCCGTTTAAGGATGTGTTAATCTTAGTTGAACGCTAATTCTAATCCGAAGTAATGATAATGATTAAATAAATTAGTACATGTATGCCTTAACACAAAAACATAAAAGTGATGACAAAAGGTTTTAACAAATATGGCATAACTAAAATCTTGTCAATTTTTATTTTATCAAAATGATAAGTACCATAGTTAGCTCCTAAAGATCAATCTTTTCGCATGTAGTCACTAAACGAGGATTACGAATATATGGCGTAATAATAAAAAAAATCAATCGTTTTTGACTAAATCCTCTGAATATCTCCAAATCAAAATCTTTTATTAAATCTTGTGAAGTATTTTCAACTAGATTCATAGGTCTTAAAATTCATAATTGCCATTTCCTTTTCAATGTGAATATCTAAACTAAATAATCCATTCCCTTTTAGTGATTTATTTGATTCCACAGAGTTGCACGTGCTGATATTTCGGTGTCATGTTTGGTGTAATAATAAAGTTTAGTGACTGATATTCCATAGTATAAGCTACACGTGCGCACGGCCAAAACAAAACATTCAAAGTTGTTATCCCCACCATTATTCTCAGGTTAAATTTGCTACTGTATTACAATTAGAAATTGAGGAACGTTGCTTTTTTTTTTAGACGATAGGAATATTAGATTCGAAACTAAACATCCAACATATTACACGATATTAGTAGTGTCTTAAAAAATCAAAATAGAATTATAAGCTCAATATTAGAAAGGATAATTGAAAGTAGAATTGAAATTTTCATGGAAGAAAATAGTTGGATAGTTTATTCAATTCACTTATGACTTTATATAGGCTTACAAATTAGTTTGAACATGTTATCCCACTAAACAAACTCCCCTAAACTTATAAGAGAAAATATCTCAACTAGAAACTAGGAAATATATCTGCTGTGAGCATATGATTTTTACCTTGTTTAAGACGACTCCTACATGATTCTTAGGTTTAGGATTTTCCTTTTTAATATTTATTTTTAGGATTTAATTGTGCGTGTCAGTGCTTTTTCACTAATGCATGCTTAAAATCATAAAATATACAAATTGCATAAGCATTTAGTATTTAATTTTATATTTTTGCTAGTTTAATTGGTAATTAATGTTATTTTTGCAAATACAAAAACAAAAAAAATTAATTAGTATTTCCGGCATTTTAATTGTGTTGCATTTTTTTGTGTGTTTTAATTTGTTGCATTTTCTTTTTGTGTTGCATAAATAGGTAGTTATTAGGTTGATTTAAGTTAATTAGGAGTTTTTAAAATGCAATTAGAAATTAAGAATAAATAAGAAAACAAAAGAAAGAACAATAAAATAGATCTTTTTTAATAAACCACTCAGGCTGGCTATAGTTGGGCCAGATCTGGGTGGTCCAAGTCTTGTTAAACCGATAAAAATGGCGATGCCCAGCCCAAGCAATGAGTCCCCGACCCAGTCCACACAATACGCCCCAAAACGACACCGTTTGGGGCAGATCATCCCAACCGTTGTTCACAGGCCATCCAACGGCCCTGAAACCTTGACCAAAATTAGATATATATGTCCAAACGTCTCTATAGATTCAGAGATCAAATAGTCGTCTTTCTCATATCTGTATCACCTCCCCGGTCTCCGCCATAAGACCACCGTTGACCACCCAGCAACCACCCTAACGCCGCCTCCGGAAATCGCCTCACGGCGGCGGCAGGTTACCAAACCGCCTCAAATTTACACCACCGGACCACCACGACCCCCTCTTTCCCTTGCCGTGGTCGGTTTCCTTCAAACAAGTGCCAATCTTCTTGAATATTCAAAAGAAGGATCGTCGGCACCGCCATCTCCGGCGACCCAACCCAAAACTACACCTCTGAACCACCTCCCCTCCCTCTTTCCAACCGCCCAAACCATGTACTTCAAATCCGAACAGACCGGCTCGAATATTGAATCTAAATTAACCCTAAATCCTAAAACTCACCGAAACCCGTTCAACCCTTTCCTATCCCTATCACCAACCCAACCACCCACGACCCTCAAACCCAACTGATTACAAAGAAAAATCAAATTTTAGACCTTATTTGGTCTCAGAATCAACGAACCCCATTCTGAACCCTTTGACCCTCTCTGATACTCAAGGCAAAATGCCTTAGAGGTTAAAGACCTCCCAAAAGGGTCAGAGACTCGTGGAATTGGAAAAGTTTCAAGTTAGGGTTGCATGCACAAAAAAAAGGTTTAATGTCCTATTTTCAAAATTGATGTCGATGCTTGTATATATTTCTTGTTAATTGCTTTGTTTCTTTTAAATTTTGCTGGTTTTCTATGTTCTCATCTCAAAGTCTTTTAATAGCCATCTTTGCCTACTATATTCATTTGGTTCCCTTTGGTATACTGGCTTGAATTCATTTGTCTTCTATAATCTTCTGAGTAGTCTGATATCGTGCTTATCCTTGCCTCTTGACTCTTTACTTGTTTCACCTCTGAAATTCTGAACGGTTTGGTGATCCTTGCCTCTTGACTTTTTACTTGTTTCACCTCTGAAATTCTGAATGGTTTGTTGATCCTTGTCCCTTGACTCTTTACTTATTTCACCTCTGAAATTATGAATGGTTTGTTGATCCTTGTCTCTTGATTCTTCACTTGTTTCACCTCTAAGATTCTGAATGGTTTTGTTAAATGCTTATCTTTTTGGATCCTATTTGTATTACATCATGATTCTGAGTAGATGTCTTCTTTTTAAGAGTTTCATACCTGTCATATTTCCTTTCTAGTAATTTTGATCTTCATGATTTGCACGTGTTAGGCTAATTTGCTTTTCTGAATGTTGTAACTACTGATATCAGCCTTGCTTTAATTTCTTACTTTTGATTTACTATTACTCATTTCTTGCTTCTTTTACTGAATGTTGTAATTTGGTCATTTTTATAAGTCATGCATAGTCTATTGGGATTCCTTACATGCATCAGGTGTTTAGTTTTCAAAAATATTTATATAATCCTGAAAGCTGTGATAATTTAGTTTCATCCCTTGATTACTGAATAATGTAAAATTCACATTGAAGGTGCTTGTTTGAACCCATCAGATGCATTGATAAATTCTTAAATTCCTTGGGTGTCTACTTCTACATAATTCAGTCTGTATTTCAGACTTTGAATTTGGCCCATCACCTGAATACAATTAACTAGGGTCAGATTTGACCAAACAAATGAAAACCAAGGTTAAAACCCTAGGTCAGTAATTAGGAAAAGGGACAGGGGTATAAAGGGCATTTGAATATAAAAAATCCTGTAACAAATACTAGAATATTCTAGTGAGGGATTTAAGAATAATTTTTGCCTCAAACTTGAGGCACAAGTAAAAAAACCTAAGGACTATTTAGGTAAAACTGAAAATTGGGTAAGGGACTAAAGGGAAAACAAAGAAATTGGTGTTGCCCTAAGGCTTCCATTATAAAGGGGGGCAATCTGAACATTAAAGGGGGACGGAACTTTGAGATTTTCGAGCAGATTTTTCCTTTAAAACTTTTTAGTGAATTAGAATATCTAAAATACATATTAGCTTCTTATACATTCTTGAGAAATTCTTTGGGCTGTTCTAGAGATCAACTTATACTATTTGCTCTTTCTCAAAACCTCTTGAATTTCTGGGTATTTATTGGTTGACTGGCTTTTCTTGCCTCCTACTTGCTTCATTTACTCATAAGCTTTCTTTCCTATTGGCACTCCAGGTACCATTCCTTACTCAGATTCTAAATCTATAGCCCTGTATATTTAAGCTTGTAGCAGATCCTGAAGACAATACATTTTCGTTTCCTAGTTCATACGTTGACTGTTGTTTATTTTCTAGTAGTATTCTTGGCTTTGTACTAAACGTTAACATGTACTAATTGTGGAGTGATACTAGGACTGTGCTTTTAATTCGTTTAACTTCCAATACATTTAGAGATAATCTAGTCAGATCTATTTAGTATTTACAACTTGAATTATAGTAGAGGTTTGATAATCAAATATATGTGTACTCTGAATGATGAGTATTTCAAGTAGTTTCTTCGAATATCAAGATGGAAACCTGATTTGTAATTATTAATGAGAAATCATCCCCATCAATGTTCTTATTTAAATACCTGCAATATACTTTGTAATAACCAGGTGTATAGTTTTAATGATTGTGATACAATTGAATGAAGGGCCGCTGTGATTTTCTTATAATCGACTCATTAGTCCAATATCTCTAGGCCCAATTGGAAGGCCCAGTAGCTGTCAGTTGTAGTGTAAACAATACATATCCCTGGGCTAACTAAAATAAAGTCCAATGTATAATTAGCCACGAATGAGGCTAAAAATGCAAGTACTGAATTTCCAAAATGTATTACTCATGTATATATTATTAGGACACTTATAGATACAAGAATAATAGAAAACTTAGTATGCTCTAGGTTGCCTTTATAAAAATAATGTGAGCCGCATTAATCTAATCGAACACCATGCGAGGCTCCTTAACTTAATAAAATATATAGAAAATTAGAAGTGCTGTTTAGCAAATTTCACAGCCTTTTCATGAATTTCTAAAGACGCAGTTGCTATAGGCGCGAATTTATTAATAAAAATACCTTCCTAAACTCGGGTGCGCATTTATATGACCCAAATCCAAATCTCAATGGAGTTGAAATACGTCTAAAATTGCGTGCGCATTTATGTGACGTGATTCGCGATGTGTTTTAATGACATTGCAAATTTCCTAAAAATATATATATAAAAAGCGGTTAATAATTTAACATTGAAATTATAGGTTTGAACATGTGTAAGAAATTAGATTTTTATCCATTTATAATATTTGAAGCGACCGGTGCTAGAACGACGGGATTCTAGAGTGCCTAACACCTTCCCTCGAGTCAACAGAATTCCTTACTCAAGAATTTCTGGTTCGCAGACTCCAATTGGGCAGTCAAAAATTTCCTTGATTTGGGATTCTAAATAAACCGGTGACTTAGGACACCAAAATCCAAACTTATCCCAAGTGGCGACTCTTGAATAAATAATTAATCCCATTTCGAATAATGTCACTTTAATTGGAAAAACTCCATTATACGTTTTATCCTTCGGGGTATCCGTATAATAAAAAGGAGGTGACTCTGTTGGGGATAGCGAACCCAGAATCTCTGGTTCAGGGTTCAAGAACTCGAGCTTGGAATAACTGTTATATTTGGCTTCTTCTGATTTGCTTACATGTTTTGTGTTAAGTGCTAAATGTTTTACCGCTTTGATATCATCTGAACTGTACATATAAACTGCTACGAAACCCTTCACTTCTCACCTCCGGGGATGTGCTTACTGGTAGAGACTCCCTATTCTATTAGTGTCATACCTGAAAATAAGAAAGAGGCCGGACAAGTTACTAAGACAGATGGACTTTTGGATCCCAGTACGTAGCCCCCTCCTCGACTCGAGTTGTCCGCTCAGGTACACAGTCTAGACCCAGTACCGAGGTTCTAAACTTAGCATAACAAAACTTCATGCCTGATCCCTAGTAGGATCGTTTATTTGCCTCATGCATTTGACTTAGGGGACTCAACACAGGGGTTGAGTTCGTCCAGGACAGGTGCCTTGAAATAAAAGACCATCCTGATGCATTTTTACATGCTACTTGTGCATTTATTTTCCTTGGATTCGCATGTTGACCGACTTGCGAACAAAGAGAATAAATTGAGAAAATAGTAGTGCTAGGTTGATCACTTGTAAAACCAATGCTTAAAATAGCACCGAAATGCTGCTGGATTTTTCAAAAACAAAAACAAAAAAAAGAGAGGAAAAAAAACAAAACAAAAAGAATTTGGGAGTTTTTCAATAATATTTTCGCGTTTTGATAAATTATTTTTCCAAGTCCAACCCCTTTTGCAAAATGCCAATACAAGAAAAACAAATATCCGAGTTTATTCACTTGTTTTGAAATAAGTCGGGTGGTGCCATTACTACCGGTAATAGCTGAATGTTACCGCAAGGGACGCCGGAAGGCTGATCTTGAATATATGGCCACCTTTGAATTTTATTCTGACTGGTAAGCAGGCACAACCTGAAAAACCTTCTCTCTGAAGGTTGAAAGGCCATATTCGCAAAGCCGACCCTTGTTTTAAAATAAATTCCATAAAATGTCGGTTTTAATGTTTTGAGAATACTAATTCGCCTTAATAAATGTGCAGAATGAGCACGATAATGAATAAAATTCCCTTGGAGTTGCGACTATGGTGGAATGATCTCGGGGAAGCAGGGCAGAAAAAGGTCAATGAACATTTGGGAGGCCTCACTGGTTTATTGAAAATTAACCCCAGGGGAGACATCATAAAGGCCTTAATCACTTTCTGGGACCCGGCCCAAAATGTGTTCCATTTTTCGGACTTTGAGCTCACCTTGACATTAGAGGAAATGACCGGATACATCGGGACCCATACAATCCCTTTGAGACATCAATACTTGATCGTACCCAGAGCCCTCGCTGTGCACAAATTCCTGGATTCCATGAAAATTAGCAGAAAAGTTCAAAATCTCGACTTATCAGCTGGCCTTTGCACCCTACATTTTATATATCAAAGGTATGGCCACGTTGGAGGATTCTACAACCATGAAAATCTTATTTGTGGCAAGGGTAATCGGCTCAAGTGGGAGGAGCATCGATGTTTTGCGTTCATGGTGTCTTTCTTAGGTATTTTAGTATTGCCGTGAAAGGACGGGAACATCGACATACGGATAGCAGGAGTCATCAGCACTTTGATGACCCAAGATAAGAGTACTCTTGCTACAATGATCTTGTCTGATCTCTTCCGTGCTCTCACTGTCTGTAAAGCAAGAGGAAATTTCTTCGAGGGTTGTAACTTGCTGCTGAAAATATGGATGATTTAACATATATGTCACCAGCCTCGGTTCATGAATTACGGGTCGCCAACAAAAAGGTGAGTAGAAGGGCTTGGCAACAGGGTTGATGGTTTTAAATTACCATAGGGTGTCGCATAATGGGTGTCGCATCTCCGGGTCATCAGTGCAGATCAAATATAATGGACATTCGGTAGGCTCTCTGTGGACGAAGTTGTGTATATGCCCGCCACTGGACCTCACTTCCTTTTGATGGGCATCCGAAGCATCCAACCCTATACGCCGTATTGAGTACTAAGACAACCAAGTAGATGCCAAATGATCCCGAGTGACGAGGATATCAGCCGCCATGTAGTTGAGATAAGCCTGAATGGTCAATTCCCCGAAGCTGTTGTACGCCAAATATGGAGTGAATGTCAATACTTGATAGCCGATACTCGAGTTCACAACGTATCTAAAAGTGAGGTTGCACCGGGGTATGTTGCTAGTTACAAGAGAGATATAGAGCCTGGGAGGCCGGCAAAGAGACCCCTTCTCCAGGAATGTCTTGAGCTATCACAAGAGTAGTGGGATTGGTTGGCAAAAGAAAATGAGTACCGGGCTATTATAGGAAGTCTGGAAAAGAAAATTCAGGAATTACAATTTGAAAATAGTTTGCAAGCTGCAGCCAACGAGGGAGAAAAGAAGGTATTGATTAAAGAAAACGAAGCCTTTCGGGCCCAAATTCAGAAAATGAAGGCAGCCGCAGAAGATCCTCCTAGGTGTACAAAAGATGAAAAGCTCATAGAAGTAACCGAATACGGGTTCGACCTAAATAAGGCGGAGGGTGAACTGTCTAGGGATCGGAAGCAGTTAATTAAAAATAAATAGGAAAAGGCTCGCATACTAGAGCAATTAAAAGAAGGAAGTGGCAATGAGATCGTCGGTTTAAAACAAAGGGTCGTCATAGCTAAAAACAAAATGGCCAAACAAGCCAGGGATTTCAAAGCCGAAATAGAGCATTGCTATGCGATAATAGCAGGACTAGAAAGGGATTGTGGCAATTCCAAAAGCTGAATCAAGTAGCCGAAAGAACTTTAGAAGCACGGGCTGAGAAAATTGGGCGTCTACTACAAGAAAACGGGGTTATCAGGGAAAGGGTACGGGCAATCACAGAATATATTACCACAAAGTGCAACCACTGTGAAGACATGACGAAATCTATGTTCTTTGTTGCTGCCATGACATTTGTCCGTCAAGCGATGGAAGATCTCCACTACCTCTAGGGGAGTTTAGCGCACAAACCTGCGGCAAGGCCGGACGATGCCCCGCGAGCTCCAAAAGCATTTGAAGTTTTAATGTACTCATAAATTTGTATTTTCTTAAAAGAGTCTGTCTATATATTCTGTTATGCATCTTTCAAGTATGTAAGATTATTGAAGTCCCAGTTTGGTACTTGCCTTTCATTTTGCTTTGTTAATCAAAGTTTATGTCTTTATAAAAATTGAAAATCCCAAATATATTCTGTTGTGCACATAACATTTTCCCATGAACTACGCTCAGTCTGATTCATGCAATGTCATGATATGTAGGCAATCTCTATAGGATTCGACCATATTCTTAAAAAGGGAAAGCTAATAAGGAATAAGAAGTAGAAAACAAAAAGGAATGCTGAATAAATACCGGGATGACACATGCGACCATTGCAAGTATATAGGAACCCGTTAACTGCATAGGTGCATCATATCCAACGTGTGTTTTCTTGTTTGTTATCTACCTCAACCTAACCGTTTGAATTCTAGTGTCCAGTCCAGGTGTTTTAAGAACAGTGATTGGTTTGCGGTAAGATGGCTCCGCACGGATACTTTACTAAGTCAAAAGGAAGCACAAAGATGTCTACCGAAATGTCTCTACCAGCAGTCCCCATCCTAGAGGACAACCCAATTACAAGAATCCCATCCTCCAAATCTGCAGCGACTAAAGACAATAGGATCCTGCGACCCCGAGTTCTGGAGATGTGGGACGCCTGGACAAATGGGAAAGAACCTCCAAGTGTTATCCCCGGATATCCCGAGCTTTTTCAAAGGTTAGGGGGTACCTCCACCACCCCAATCTGTCACCCAAATATCTTCCTAGGTCAGCCCACCATATAACCAACTTTTTCGGAGCGCCCTCTGAAACCCACCCTCCAATGTTTACATCTAGTTCATTGCGCATCATATTTACGCCCCCTCCATGCGTGGCCACCACACAGTCGGCTGTACCAAGACCCATGTTTGACCCTACAGCTTTTACATTCCAAACTCCTAACTACCAAACCGAGCCTCCCCCATACCCCACATACAATTACCCCCAGCCAGCACACGAAATCACGTATGTGCAAGACAAAACCCTTAAAACACTCGAACAAGATGAAATAACAAGGAGAATGAAGAGTCTAGAACAAAGTCTGAAAAACATGCAAGGATTAAGTGGGCAAAAGAGTGTATCTTACTCAGACCTATGCATGTTCCCACACGTACATCTCCCTCTGGGTTCAAAATGTCGAAGTTTGAAAAATACGATGGCCACGGCGACCCATTCGCTCATTTGACAAAGTACTGCAATCAAGTACGTGGAGCAGGAGGGAAGGAAGAACTCTTGATGGCGTATTTTGGGGAGAGCTTAGTGGGCAGTGCTTCTGAATGGTACATAGACCAGGATATTATCCGATGGCATATCTGGGATGACCTCGCCCGGGATTTCGTGAGGCAATTCCAGTATAACATTGATATTGCCCCGGACAAGAACTCCTTAGCCAACTTGAAAAAGAAACCTTCAGAAAGCTTCAGAGAATATGCTGTTAAGTGGCGCGAGCAAACGTCCAGAGTAAAGCCACCCATGGACGAGATAGAGATAGTCATCGTCTTTCTAAAAGCGCAAGAGGCAGATTATTTTCAGAATATGATGTGAGCAATGGGAAAACCTTTTGCAGAGGCGATTAAGATCGGTGAGATGGTAGAGAATGGCCTCAAGACAGGGAGAATTCTGAGTCAATACGCCATAAGAGCAACCTTCCAGTCCATACAAGGCGGGGCGGGAGGGATCCCAAGAAACAAGAAGAAAGAGGAAGTGTCCATAGCAGCCTCCGGGATGAGAAAATATCATGCTCTAGACCTGTATTCTCAGAAAGGGCATCTTAACATTAATATCCCCACCAAGACATGCACTATGCTCCTCAACCTTATGCAATCATGAATGCCCAACCCTTTGCTTGACCATAATCGCAGACCAAGCCCCAGGAAAATAGCCTCCTCAGAATCACTACAATTCCCGCCCTCCACAAAATAATTACTATCCCATGGAACCACCCAGGAGACAGAACTTCAGTCCAATAGGGGAATCTTATGTCAACCTATTCCCAAAGTTGGTCTACATGGGTCTCCTGCAGCTCGTGCCCCCAAACAGACAAAACCCTGAGTCACCTTCCTATCAAAGGGGCGTACGTTGTGCTTACCACTCCGGGGCAGAAGGACATGACACCAAAAATTGCTGGACTCTAAAACAAGCGGTGGAGGATTTGATAGACCAAAATAAAATAATACTAAGAGATGAAGAGGTCCCAAACGTAACCAATAACCTGTTGTCGGCTCACAACAATGGGCAGGTCATCGGAATGATCTGTGAGGACAAAGAATTTGATCCTGCCTTGAAAGACATAATAGCCATCGTTGAGGCAGATAGAAAACCAAAAGTTACCCCCAAGAAGATTGAAAAAAATAAAGTGAATGATGCCAAGTGCCCAGAAGCGGAGAAGAAATCTGAAATCAAAATTGAGACGACCTCTACCAAGGAAACAATACTTTACATCCCACGAGGGCGTCAAGAAAAACAGCCCACTTTGAGTCCCCCAAGAAGGTTCGAGATGAACAAAACCATGCATGTACCCAAGAAAGCCTATGTGGTACGTGGATCTATTAAACTACCAGTAATGAATGAGCCCGTGGTAATCGGTCGCGCCCCCAGAAGCCCATGACAAACCTTTCGACAATCCCTTGGAATTACCAAGAAACCATAGTTACATAAAAGGGCAAAGAAATCACCGGGGAAACTTAAAAAGGCTAACCCACAAATAAATACTCAAATATGGAATAGGTGAACGCTGCTACCAAACGGTGATTTCCACCTAAGAAGCCAGTGAATGCTGAAGAGGCAGAAGCCTTCTTTCAAAAAATGAAAATGCCAGAGTACGAAGTGGTGGACCAGCTCCGAAAGTCCCCTGAGCAGGTCTCTTTATTGTCACTCTTGATGAAATTTCCCGAGCACCAGCAAGCGTTTGCCAAAACTCTGAACGGAGCTTATGTACCGGCTGGGACCTCTGTGGAGCAACTAGAGAAGATGGCCGAGAGATTCTTTTCCATTAATCAGGTTACGTTCAGCAAGAATGACTTACCCCCATAGGGAGCCGCCCACAACAAAGCCTTGCACCTCGCTGTCAAATGTGAGGGCTATTATGTCAAGAGAGTGATGATAGACGGAGGTTCTGGGGTAGATATATGCCCATTGTCTACATTGCAGAGAATGGAGATTGGGACAGAGAGGATCCATCCCAATAATGTGTGTGTCTGAGCCTTTGATGGAATCAAGAGAGACACCATAGGGGAAATTGACTTAGTGCTGACCATTGGTCCGGTCGACTTCGAAGAGACATTCCAAGTATAGGACATGGACACATCCTATAACTACCTCCTAGGAAGACCATGGATTTACGCAGCAGGAGCGGTGCTTTCTACCCTGCACCAAATGCTGAAGTTCGAACATGAATACCAGGAGATTGTAGTTCATGCATTGGACTAACAGTCAATTTACGGGACCCCTCTGTCCCCTGCCTCTAATCCAAAGAAGGAAGTGAGCACATAGTCTACCAGGCTTTTGAAATCATGGTAGCCGATCAACACGAAGGAGGCAAGCCTTTCCCCCAGCCTTTCCTCTCAAATGCTTTAATCATGGCGACAAGGAAAATGACGCGCCAAGGTTTTAAGCCAGGCAAGGGACTCGGAAGCTCCCTACAAGGCATAACCGAGCCGGTCGCTTTGCCTGACGCAGAAAAGTTCTTCGGGCTAAGATTTCATCCAACATCAGAAGATATCACCTGGCCAATCGCAGAAAGCGTTAGGGATGGGCTTTTCCACAATCCTTACCCCACTTGTACAAAACATTTGTAAAACCAAAGTACAATGAGGAAGAGGAAGAAGAAACCTTAACGGCAGAAGAGATTGATGAGATATGCGGAGCCATGAGGGAGTTATTGTACGAAGCCTACATGGTCCAGCTAGGAGAAGGCTCAAGCACTGTGAAGTGCTCTATATGGGACCGGATGTCAAGCTGCAAAATTGGAAGGCCACACCTTTCCCAGTCAGGCGGGAGGCCCGATAGTCCCGCCTTGCTACCTTTTCTTGCATCAGGAGCTATTTCAGGGCGTAGCTCGGTTGCTTGTTTTTCTTTAGCACTTTGTCCTTTAAATTTCAGTTGTAAACCATGTTACCTTACAAGTTCAAAGAAATGAAATCAATATTTCATCATTTACACTTTTTGGTCTTTCTCTGATTTTTATCTTTCTTTTATTTTTCATCTTTCTATTAGTCCCAATAATGCGGCTTTAAATAAAACAACATGCTCACGGACTTCATGAAACATGCTGCCCATCTGTGAAATAATGAACTAAAAACTGGAATACGATGAAGAAGAGGCTATTAGGTAAATCAGCCGAGAGTTGGAACACTTTGAAGATAAACCTAGGCTAAACTTAAACGATACTAAAACGGTTAACTTGGGCAATTCTGATGAAATCAAAGAAACTAAAATAAGCACCCGTGTGAATGAAGAAATACGGGATTTATTGGTCCAACTCCTTTTGGAATTCAAAGATGTATTTGCGTGGTCTTACGATGACATGACTGGTTTGAGTATTGATCTGGTGGTTCATAAGTTGAGCACATAACATGAATGCTCTCCGGTCCAACAAAAACAAAGAAAGTTCAAGCATGATGTCAGCAATAAAATCAAAGAGGAGATTACAAAACAGCTATAGGCGGGGTTACTCCGGGTGGTTCGGTACACCACATGGCTGGCCAATGTGGTCCCGGTACCGAGGAAGGAAGAAAACACTTGAGTGTGTGTGGATTATAGAGATTTAAACAAGGCGAGTCCCAAGGATAAATTCCTATACCCAACATCCACATCCTCATCGATAACTGTGCCAAGCACAAAATTCAGTCCTTTGTAGACAGCTACGCAGGATATCACCAAGTTTTGATGGATGAGGAAGACGCTGAGAAAACCGCCTTTACCACACCTTGGGGAACCTATTGTTACAGAGTTATGCCTTTTGGATTGAAAATGCAGGGGCAACATACATGAGGGCCATGAACAACATCTTCCACGACATGATGCATCGAGAAATAGAGGTATATGTGGATGACGTGATTATTAAATCCAAAACTTAGGGCGATCATGTAAAGGACTTGAGGAAGTTCTTCTAAAGGCTTCGCAAATATGACTTGAAATTAAATCCAGCCAAGTGTGCATTTGGAGTCCCGTCAGGAAAACTTCTTGGGTTCATCGTCAGCCGAAGAGGTATCGAATTGGATCCGACCAAGATAAAATCCATTCGAGAGCTGCCTCTGCCAAGGACGAAAAAGGATGTAATGAGTCTATTAGGAAGATTGAATTACATTAGCCGGTTCATCGCCCAGTTGACTTCCACATGCGAGCCCATATTAAGCTACTGAAAAAGGATGCGGCATTAAATGGACTGTTGAGTGTCAAGAAGCTTTTGACAGAATCAAACAATACTTGTCCAATCCACCAGTTTTTGGTTCCTCCAGAACCAGGAAGGCCACTATTTCTCTATCTAACATTCTTAGAAAGCTCTTTTGGTTGTATTCTCGGGAAGCATGATGCCACGGGAAAGAAAGAGCAAGTCATTTATTATTTGAGCAAGAAGTTTACCAGTTACGAGGCCAAGTACACACCGCTAGAAAGAACTTGTTGCACCCTCACATGGGTGGCTCAGAAGTTAAGGCATTATCTGAAAGCTCATACCACTTACCTCATAACCAGGGTGGATCTACTAAGGTACATATTCCAAAAATCGATGCCCACGGGGCGACTGGAGAAATGAAAAATCTTACTCACCGAGTTCGACATAGTTTATGTCACTCGTACTGCAATGAAGGCTCAAGCATTGGCAGATCATCTGGCTGAGAACTCCGTTGATGATGAATATCAACCCTTAAACACCTACTTTCCTGATGAAGAAGTGAATTCGTTGGATGTAACAACTGAAGACACCCCCGTCTGAAAAATGTTCTTCGATAGAGTAGTAAACGCAAAAGGCGTAGGGATTGGGGCAATTTTAATCTCACCCACAAGGCAGCATTATCCATCTACAGCCAGGCTCCAATTCTTCTGCACTAAAAATACAGCTGAATATGAGGCTTGCATCATAGGCATGAACATGGCCATTAACCAAGATGTTGAGGAATTGTTAATCATGGGAGATTCCGATCTGATCATCCGACAGGATCAAGGAGAGAGGGTGACAAGAGACGTTAAGCTTATCCCTAGCAGACAACATGTGGAAGATCTCAGCAAACGGTTCAGGTCGGTACAATTCAGGTACATTCCCCGTTGCCACAATGAGTTAGCAGATACACTCGCAACCTTGGACTCCATGTTACCATACCCCAGAAACGCCTATGTTAATCCTTTACAAATCCAAATCAATGAAAGGCATGGGTACTGCAATATGACCGAAGCGGAATCTAGCACACAACCCTGGTATTATGACATCAAGAGATTCATAAAAACACAGGAGTATCCCAAGCAAGACAACGGGGAACAAAAGAAAACCATCCGACGGCATGCAAGCAATTTCTTTTTGAGCGGTGATACTTTGTATAAAAGGACTCCAGATCATAATTTATGAGATGTGTGGACATCGAGGAAGCCGGGATAATTATGCACGAAGTACATGCGGGAGTGTGTGGGCCCCATATGAACGGCTATGTACTGGCAAAGAAGATACTCCGAGCTGGCTATTGCTGGATGACCATGGAGAAATATTGCTTCAGCTTTGTTCGAAAATGTTATCAATGCCAGGTGCAAGGTGATTTGATTCATGCACCGCCAAATGAATTGCATCCTATGTCAGCACCCTGGCCATTTGCCGCTTGGGGCATGGATGTCATTGGGCCGATTGATCCAAAAGCCTCAAATGGACACTGATTCATATTGGTCGCTATTGATTACTTCACAAAATGGGTTTAGGCCATCACTCTTATGTCCGTTACCAAGAAGGCGGTGGTGGATTTCGTGCATTCAAAACATCATTTGTCATTTTGGGATTCCCGCTACTATAATTACAGACAACGCAGCCAATCTAAACAGTCATCTGATGGGAGAAATATCTGAACAATTCAATATAACACATAGAAACTCCACTCCTTACCAGCCCAAAGCTAATGGTGTTATTGAAGCAGCTAACAAGAACATCAAGAAGATCTTGAGGAAATTGATTCAAAGCTCGAGGCTATGGCACGAAAAGTTTCCTTTTGCATTGATGGGATATCGTACCACAGTACGCACATCGGTAGGAGCAACCCCCTATTTGCTGGTCTATGGGCTTGAAGTTGTCATTCCCGCCGAAGTAGAAATCCCTTCGCTCCGAGTGATTGTCGAAGCAGAAATTAAAGATAGTGAATGGGTTAAAACGCGTTTAGAGCAGCTGTCATTAATTGATGAAAAACGAATGGCTGAGGTATGCCACGGGCAGTTGTACCAACAAATAATGGCCCGCACTTACAACAAGAAAGTTCGCCCTAGGAATTTCGAATTCGGGCAGCTGGTATTGAGGCAGATACTTCCTCATCATCAGGAAGCCAAAGGAAAATTCGCTCCAAACTGGTAAGGGCCATCCATTATCATAAAGATACTGCCTAAAGGAGCATTGTACCTGGGTAACGTTAAAGGAGACGAGCTCGAGGCAGCAGTAAATGCAGATGCAGTAAAAAGGTATTACGTTTAAGCTCCCTGCAGAAATGACCCCGGTTGATTGAAATGACAAAGTATTTTCTTTCCCGCTATCACAAACACAATCGACCCCTCGCAAACCCTTTGAGCTGGTTAGGGTTCTTTGACCACCCTCTTTGGAACCCGTAAATGCTTTTTAAAAAAAATAAAAAAAAATTAAAAAAAAGATGAGAAAAAATGACGAATACAAACAAATTAGTTTAGGAAAATTTCCTTAACTACGTCTGACTTGATTCCGAAAGGATACGTAGGCAGCCCCCCCCCCCCCCCCCCCGAGGTTCAATCATATCAAAACAAAAACCCCATTTACCCAAGAAAACCAAAACTGGGACAGAAATGCATTGATTCAGTCACAAATCCGTCCGAATGGTTCCAAAGTTGTAGATTCCCGTCCAACTTCCTTTATTCAAAAAGCCTAGTCCAAGTTCGTCAAATCAGTCGACCAACACGGGGACGTAAAACACACCTTTGTTGGGATTCGGGACAAATCAAATTTTGAGAGAAATAAAATGAGGGAGTCTTATCGGTGAAAACCTCAGGGCACCATAAGGCGAGGGCGAGCAGAGAAAAATAAAATGAGAGAGTCTGTTCAGCAAAAAATTTCAAAGACTGCTATCGGGCGACGGGAGAAGAGAAATGAGAGAGGCCGATTGGTGAAAACCCAAAAAGGGCACCGTCAGCCGAAAAGAGGAAATATTGCCACTCAAGTCTGAATAAGTTTCTTTGGTTTTGAAAGAGTTGAAGTCAGAAAGCAGAAATGGATCTGGGTCGGGTATTCAGTCCAAGAAGCATGTCGTTGCCATTTAAAGTCGGTTCATACTTCCAGATGAGTCCCTCCTTTCCCTCCAAAAGGAACATATCTCTCCAAATTCCATGTTTCATTCCTTTCCACTTTAACTTTGATGTCTTAACCATTCCATAAGAAAAGTAGCAGGGCTGGTCTCACAAGTTTCTCCTGGCAAGAACTAAAGGGATGCCCGGCATTGTCAAGCGCGCTTAGCCAATCCCGACTGATCATGACGGCTAACACCTCAAAGGCAGGGAAATAAAAGAAAGAAAATTCAAAATCAAAAGGTCAAGGTAAAGAAAAATCTGAGGGTTTTAAGCCAAGCAGGACATTGGTTTTTATCAAAAGTCCTAAAGGCAAGCCCTGAAATCAAAATTGGGGCAAAACTCATAACCAAAGGCCTGGAAAGCAAAAACCAACCCGAAAATGAGGACCCCCCGGCCAACCTACAAGGCAACTATTGAAAGTCAAGGATTTGTCCTCCGACATAAAGGAAGTTGAAATCAAGCATAACAAGGCCGGAAACCTGATCACTGTTCAAACTAACAGTTTGTTTTGTTTCTGAACTGAAATAGACGCATGTGTAATCTGGAAAAAACAAAAGGAACACGGAGCAAACACAACCAAAGGAATGGCGCAAGGACTAAGAATGGTGTTGCATCAATAACAAAAGGGAAGTTTTCTTTCATTCTTTTCCTGCAAACTCATAAATAAGCATGATAACATTGGATTCCAATCCTTAACTTCCCCTTGTGCAACTTGTGGATTTCCTTGGCAAGACCCAAGGATTGCATTCCACCCCCTCCAGCATAGACCAAGAAATTTCCTTCCTTCACTCCCCGGTATAACCCGGGAAGTTCCTCTTTACATCCCCAGCATAACCTGATGGCCCCTTTTCTCCCGTTTTGTACTCCGCAGCATAGTCTAAAAGTTAAAATATCCTTACCATAACCTAAGGGTTGTTCCTTTCCTCCTCTATCCCCAGCATAGTCAAAAGTATCTCTGTGATCCTTCACTTCCTTGTAACTCGCTAGCATAACCTAGGAATTCTCTTTCAATCCCGGAATAAACCGCGGATTCCCCTAGCATAACCGAGGAATTTTCCATTCATCCTGGCAAAACCCATGGATCCCCTTGGCCTAACCTAGGAATTTTCCATTCATCCTGGCATGGCCCGTGGATCTCCCTAGAATAACCTAGGAATTTTCTTTCAAACCCGGCATAACCCTTGGATCCCCTTGGCATAACCCAGGAATTCTCTTTCAATCCCCGCATAACCCGTGGATCTCCCTAGCATAACCTAGGAATTTTCTCTCAATCCCAGCATAACCCGTGGATCCCCCTGGCATAACCTAGAAATTCTCTTTCAATCTCGGCATAACCCGTGGATCTCCCTAGCATAACCTAGGAATTCTCTTTCAATCCCGGCATAACCCTTGGATCTCCCTAGCATAACCTAGGAATTCCCTCTCAATTCCGGCATAACCCGCGGATTCCCCTAGCATAACCTAGGAGTCTTTTTTGAATCCAGGCATAACACGCGGATTACCCTGGCATAACCCAAGAATTTCCCATTCAATCCTGGCGTAACCCATGGATCCCCTTGGCATAGCCTAGGATTTCTCTTTCAACCCCGACATAAACCGTGGATCTCCCTAGCATAACCTAGTAATTCTCTTTCAATCCCGACATAACCCGCGGATGCCGCTGGCATAACCCAGGAATTTTCTTTCAATCTCGGCATAACCCGCGGCTTCCCCTTGGCATAATTAGGATTTCTCTGCCAACCCCGGCATAACCCGTGGATCTCCCTAGCATAACCTAGGAATTCTCTTTCAATCCCAGCATATCCTGCGGATTCCCCTGGCATAACCCAAGAATTTTCTTTCAATCCTGGCATAACCCGTGGATTCCCCTGGCATAACCCAGGATTTCTCTTTCAATCTCGGCATAACCCGTGGATCCCCCTAAAATAACCTAGGAATTCTCCTTCAATCCCGGTATAACCCGTGGATCTCCCTAGCATAACCTAGGAATTCTCTTTCAATCCCGGCATAGCTCAGGAATTTTCTTTCAATCCCGGCATAACCCGCAGCTTCCCCTTTGCATAATTAGGATTTTTCTGCCTACCCCGGCATAACCCGTGGATCTCCTTAACATAACCTAGGAATTCTCTTTCAATCCCAGCATAACCCTGGATTCCCCTGGCATAACCCAAGAATTTTCTTTCAATCCCGGCATAACCCGCGGATTCCCTTGGCATAACCCAGGATTTCTCTTTCAATCCCAACATAACTTGTGGATCCCCCTAGCATAACCTAGGAATTTGCTTTCAATCCCGGCATAACCCATGAATCTCCCTAGCATAACCTAGGAATTTTCTTTCAATCCCGGCATAACCCGTGGATCTCCCTAGGACCTAGGAATTTTACTTCAATCCCGGCATAACCTGTGGATCCCCTGGCATAACCCAGGAATTTCTTCATAACCCATGACTCTCCTTTCATCCCTCAACAGGGACCTTTTTATATCACGGCATAACCTGCGGATCTTTTCTTACCCCCGGCAGGGACTTCTCCATTTCTATCCCGGCATAACCCGTGGATCCTCCTCTTATCCCTAGCAAGGAACCTTTCTCCTTCACGGCATAACCTAGCGATCTTTCCAAAGGATACACAATCCCGATATTTATTGTTTTCAATAAAAAAATATCTTAGATTTGTGTTCCAAGTAACTCACGAAATTTTCCCATTAAAAACTGAGGCAGAAAATTTCGTTCGTTTGTTTGTGTTGGTGTCTGAGCAGGTTTCACCTCAAGGCACAAGATTCGAGATGACCAAAAGCGTGAGTCTAAGTAACGAATAAAGGAAAATAAGAAAAGAACAAAAGAAGTGAATTCAAAATGATGAAGCGAACAGAGATGTGGACTACTCGAAATTGGAATGAAGTCACAAACTCTGCATGTCCTACTTTGTTTCAAAAACTAAAGAATAAACCAACGGTTGCAGCTAATGAGCATCAAAATTCAGATCGAGGTCTACAGACAAATCAGCTAAGATTCAATCAAAATCCTAGAGATTTATATATAGGAATCTTGTAAATCGTAGTTGACAGGCCTAGCCAGTTTAGCTTTTGTTTTTGTAATAAAGAGTCGGTAAGCAGTAGCAGCAGTAACATCAGTGAAATCACAGCCTATGGTAGTCCCAGCTACCAAAACTTCCAGAACTACACTAACTTGATTCCTTTATCGCCGAGGATATAAAGGCAACCTTTGAAGCAAGGTTTGGTCAGAATATTTTTCGAAATGCTTCACATGGAGTATTCGGTCGGATGAAAATCGCTCATGTTTGCTCACTTGTCTTTGCATGAAAAGTCTTCGTGTTTCCGTGCAAAGAGGGGAATCTGTGAGCATATGATCTTTACCCTGTTTAACACGACTCCTACAGGATTCTCAGGTTTAGGATTTTCCTTTTTAATATTTATTTTTAGGATTTAATTTTAGGATTTTATTGTGTGTGTCAGTGCTTTTTCATTAATGCATGCTTAAAATCATAAAATATACAAATTGCATAAGAATTTAGGATTTAATTTTATTATTTTTTAGTTTATTTGGTAATTAGGGTTATTTTTGCAAATACAAAATCAAAAAAAAAATTAGTATTTCCAGCATTTTAATTCTGTTGCATTTTTTTTTTGTGTTTTAATTTGTTGCATTTTATTTTTGTGTTGCATAAATAGGTAGTTATTAGGTTGATTTAAGTTAATTAGGAGTTTTAAAATGCAATTAGGAATTAAGAATAAATAAGGAAATAAATGAAAGAATAATAAATAGATCTTCTAATAAACCACCCAGGCTGGCCAACGTTGGGCCAGACGTGGGTGGCCCAAGTCTTGTTAAACCTGTAAACTGATGCCCAGCCCAAACAATGATTCCCCGACCCAGTCCACACAATACGCCCCAAAACGTCATAGTTTGGGGCAAGTCATCCCAACCGTTGATCACAGGACATCCAACGGCCCTCAAAACCTTGCCCAAATTTAGATATATATGTCCAAACGTCTCTATAGATTCAGAGACCAAATAGTCTTCTTCCTCATATGTGTATCACCTTCCCTGTCGCCGGCATAAGACCATCGTTGACCACCCAGCAACCACCCTAACACCGCTTCCGGAAATCGCCACCAAACTGCCTCAAATTTACACCACCGGACCACCACGACCCCCTCTTTCCCTTCCCGTGGTTGATTTACTTCAAACAAGTATCGATCTTTACAAATATTCGAAAGAAGGATCGCCGGCACCGCCGTCTCCGGCGACCCAACCATAAACTACACCCCTGAACCACCTCGCCTCCCTCTTTCCAACCGCCCAAACCATGTCATTCAAATCCAAACAATCCGGTTCGAATATTGAATCTAAATTAACCCTAAATCCTAAAACTCATCGGAACCCGTTTAAATTGGTCTCAGACAACCCTTTCCTGTCCCTATCCCCAACCCGACCACCCACGACCCTCAAACCCAACTGATTACAAAGAAAAATCAAATTTGAGACCTTACTCGGTCTCAGAATCAAGGAACCCCATTCTGAACCCTTTGGCCCTCTCTGATACTCAAGGCAAAATGCATTAGAGGTTAAAGACCTCCAAAAAAGGGTCAGAGACTCGTGGAATTTGAAAAGTTTCAAATAAGGGTTGCCTTCACGCAAAAAAAAAAAAAACTAAGAGTCCTATTTTCTATATTGTTGTCAATGCTTGTATATATTTCTTATTAATTGCTTTGTTTATTTTAAATTTTGCTAGTTTTCTATGTTCTCATCTCAAAGTGTTTGAATAGTCATCTTTGCCTGCTATATATTTTGGTTCCCTTTGGTATTGTGGCTTGAATTCATTTGTCTTCTATAATCTTCTGAGTAGTCTGATATCGTGCTTATCCTTTCCTCTTGACTCTTTACTTGTTTCACCTCTGAAATTCTAAATGGTTTGTTTATCCTTGCCTCTTGACTCTTTACTTGTTTCACCTCTGAAATTCTGAATGGTTTGTTGATCCTTGTCCCTTGACTCTTTACTTGTTTCACCTCTGAAATTCTGAATGGTTTGTTGATCATTGTCTCTTGATTATTCACTTGTTTCACCTCTGAGATTCTGAATGGTTTTGTTAAATGCTTACCTTTTTAGATCCTATTTGTATTACATCATGATTCTGAGTAGGTATCTTCTTTTTCAGAGTTTCATACCTGTCATATTTCCTTTCTACTAATTTTTATCTTCAGTATTTTCACGTGTTAGGCTAATTTCCTTTTCTGAATATTGTAACTACTGATATCAGCATTGCTTTGATTTCTTGGTTTTCATTTACTATTACTCAATTCTTGCTTCTAAATATTTACTGAATGTTGTAATTTGGTCATTTTTATAAGTCCTGCATAGTCGATTGGGGTGCCTTACATGCATCATGTGTTTAGTTTTCATAAATATTTATATAATCCTGAAAGCTGTGATAATTTGGTTTCATCCCTTGATTACTGAATAGTGTAAAATTCACATAGAAGGTGCTTGTTTGAACCCATGAGATGCATTGATCAATTCTTAAATTCCTTGGGTGTCTACTTCTACATATTTCAGTTTGTAGTTCAGACTTTGAATTTGGCCCATCACCTGAATGTAATTATCTAGGGTCAGATTTGACCAAACAAATGGAAACCAAGGTTAAAACCCTTAGGTCGGTAATTAGAAAAAGGGACAGGGGTATAAAGGGTATTTGAATATAAAGAATCATGTAACAACTCCTAGAACATTCTAGTGAAGGGTTTAATCATAATTCATGCCTCAAACTTGAGGCACAAGTCAGAAAACTAAGGACTATTTAGGTAAAACTGAAAATTTGGTAAGGGACTAAAAGCAAAACAAAGAAATTGGTGTTGCTCTAAAGCTTCAATTATAAATGAGGGCAATCTGAACATTAAAAGGGGCTGGAACTTTGAGATTTTCGAGTAGATTTTTCCTTTAAAGCGTTTTTGTGAATTAGAATATCTAAAATACATATTAGCTTCTTATACATTCTTCAGAAATTCTTTGGGTTGTTCTAGAGATCAACTTATACTATTTGCTCTTTCTCAAAACCTCTTGAATTTCTGGGTGTTTATTGGCTGACTGGCTTTGCGTGCCTGCTACTTGCTTCATTTACTCATAGGCTTTCTTTCATGTTGGCACTCCAGGTACCATTCCTTACTTAGATTCTGAAACTATAGCCCTATATATTCAAGCTTGTAGCTGATCCTGAAGACAATACGCTTTCGTTTTCCAGTTCATACGATGACTGTTGTTTAATTTCTAGTAGTATTCTTGGCTTTGTACTAAACATGAACATGTACTAATTGTGGAGTGATGCTAGAACTGTGCTTTTAATTCGTTTAACTTCCAATACATTTAGATATAGTCTAGTCAGATCTATCTAATATTTGCAACTTGAATTATAATAGAGGTTTGATAATCAAATATATGAGTACTCTGAATGATGAGTATTTCTAGAAGTTTCTTCAAATATCAAGATGAAAATCTGATTTGTAACTTATTAATGAGAAATCATCCGCATCAATTTTCTTATTTAAATACCTGCAATATACTTTGTAATAACCAGGTGTATAATGTTAATGATTGTGATTCAATTGAATGAAGGGCCGCTGTGATTTTCTTATAATGGACTCGTTAGTCCAATATCTCTGGGCCCAATTAGAAGGCCCAGTAGCTGCCAGTTGTAGTGTAAACAATACATATCCCTGGGCTAACTAAAATGAAGCCCAATATATAATTAGCCACGAATGAGGCTAAAAATACAAGTACTGAATTTCCAAAATGTATTACTCATGTATAAATTATTAGGACACTTCTAGATACAAGAATAATAGAAAACTTAGTATGCTCTAGGTTGCCTTTATAAAAATAAATTGAGACGTATTAGTCTAATCAAATACTATGTGAGGCTCCTTAACTTAATAAAATATATAGAAAATTGGATGTGCTGTTTAGCGAATTTCACAGCCTTTTTTCACGAATTTCTAAAGACGTAGTTGCTATAGGCGCGAATTTATTAATAAAATACCTTCCTAAACTCTGGTGCATATTTACATGACCTAAATTTAAATCTCGATGGAGTTGAAATACGTCTAAAATTGCATGCGCATTTATGTGACGTTATTCGCGATGTGTTTTAATGACATTGCAAATTTTCTAAAAAAATAAATATTAAAAGCGGTTAATAATTTATAATTTCAATTATAGGTTTGAATATGTATAACAAATCAGATTTTTAGACACTTATAATAGTTTAAGCGATCATGCTAGAACCACGGGATAAGAGGGTGCCTAACACCTTCCTTCGGGTCAACAGAATTCCTTACTCAAGAATTTCTTGTTCGCAGACTCCAATTGGGCAGTCGAAAATTTCCTCGATTTGGGATTCTAAATAAACCGGTGACTTGGGACACCAAAAGCCAAATTTATCCCAAGTGGCGACTCTTGAATAAATAATTAATCTCATTTCGAATAATGTTACTTTAATTGGAAAAACTCCATTATACGTTTTATCCTTCGGGGTATCCGTGTAACAAAAAGGAGGTGTTACATATGCAACTAAGAATAGCAAAATAACAACTTGAAGCTAAAAACTAGTTATACTACAGACTTAGTCAACACTAAGTGGAACTGGTGTTGTACAACTTTAACATATCTTACAAGGCATCATAGTTTCCTAGAGCAACCAACTTGAAACATACAGTTGTAGACACATGTTTAACAGAAAAAACTTCCTCCAAATCCTTTTGATATTTTTCTATTGCAAATTTCGGTGGAGTTGCCAAAAGAGTGATTTTGTTTATGTTGGTCTGCAGTAATGTCATTCTTGCCTAGGCATATGCTACCTTATTTCATTGTCTGAAGTTATGACTGAGTACCACCTAACCCTTCTCCCTTATTTGATATCAACCATCTGCAATCATAGATTAATTTTGTGTAAGTAGGATGATCGTTCTCTATCATAGTAATAACCTCCATTGCGTCTGTTTCTATTTGCACTGGTACCCAGTTGTGCTCTATTATTACTTGAAAATACTCTTTCAAAGCTTGAAGCTCCACTTGCGTTGCTAAAGGGTTTTTACTTTTATGTGGAATGCCATTATCCAGCTCTCTGAACTGTTTCTGGCCGCGCCACCTGTTCTATCTTGGCAATTGTTTTTACTGAAAGCTCGATCTATATCGAATTTGAACCACCCTCTTGGTGGCCTGTACCATTTTATTCTAATAGGTTTATTGATTTCACATTGCTTTCATTATATCTTGAGTCTAATTAAACATGGTCATTAGCCTATTAGTCTTATTTTTTAAGAAAAATGAGCTTACATTATCAAATATTTTATTTATTTGAATTGCAGATACCGCATATAAGAAATTAAGAATAGAAACATTATAACACTAAAAAATCTACTACTTCTCAGAAAGTTCAAGTTAGATGTGAAAGTTGAAAAACAAAACTGCAGCATATACTACTACGATACATTAGGATATTATGTATCCAATGGTTATGTTTTTATATTTTTCTGAGAATGCATATGCCAGCCATCGATAATCTTATATAAACACCAGATAAAAATAACCAAAAGATACTTCTTGCAGAATCAGTAGCTACTACTCCATCAGTTATCAACGTACGTTTGGTTTCAAATTTTATCAATAACAGAATTACCTGCAAGGATTGGCTGAGATAGTTGGATGGGTAATTTTTCATGTAGAAGATTCGAGATCAATTCTTCTTATATTATTTTTTGAAAATGGAAATTATTAATAAGTGATTTGTGGCGTGGTATGATGTGGCGTAACCTCGTGTTGTGGAGTTGGAGCGTTAGAAATTATTTCTTCGTTGTCCTAATATATTTGGAGCATTGTGTATGCCGCCATGATAGATTTGGGTCATTTTCTAACACTTATTCTAAAGGTATTCAGAGTGACAGGTCGAGTATCTTATTAGGTTAGATTTACGTATAACTCACTCCTTACTCGCATGCCTATGCAGATATTATTGGTGAAGTCGAAACTAGTAGATGAGGAGTTTGCTAGTAGCTGAGGAGCCACTACATTATTCGTGGAGGCCGCCAAAAGAGTCTTTATCATTTGTTTATACGATGTCTGTGAGCATGTGATTTTTGCCCCCGTGAATTACTCCTACAAAATTCTTAGATCTAGGGTTTTTCTTTAATTATTTAATTTTTAGGATTAACTAGATAATTTTCGTTTTTTTTTTTGCATTTTTTATCTAGATAATTCTCAAAAAATATAAAAATATGTTGCATGCACATTTTGAAGTTGATTTGATCATTCAAGCATTAATTAGTAATTAATCATTTTATAGAAGGAAAAACCAAAAATAGGTTCAATTTGCTTTCTTGATTTTAATTTTTGAATTTTTAGGTAGTTTTTCCTTTAATCTTATTTTGATAATAATATTGGATTGTTTTACATTTTTTTAGGTAAATATTAGAATTTTGTGATTAATTTAGGTTTTTCATTAATTTGTGAAAAATGAAAAAAATGAAAGAAAATGAAAAGATATTAAAAAGACAAGATCCGAAAAAATTTAATACCAATTTAGGCCACTTATAAAATAAAATCCTAGCCCAGTTGCACCCCTGAACCAGCCCAATAATTAACCCCAACCCGGTCCAACCCTTAAACAATTAAAACGACCTCGTTTCTCCCACTTTTAACCACGACCGTTGGATCTCATCAATCCAACGGTCCGGAACTAACGAGGTTTTAGGGTATATCAATGTCGGAAAGCCCCCTACCCTCCCCCCCTTTCTGTCTCTCAAATCACCCTCAATGCCCAAACCCTAACACCGCCACCTTTCACTACAAACCGCCGGCCAGGAATCGCCTCCGCTTGTGGCGATCCTCCAAACACTCCAAAAATTACACCACACACTCTCCTCATCGTCCTCTTTCCAGATCTTCCACTATCAACCCTCAAATCGTAGCCAATCGCCTCGAATCTTCAATTGAAACATCGGTTGCTCCGCTGGGTACGGCAGCGCCGACACCAAAATGGTCTCAAAATAACACCACATGGCCACCGGACCTCCCTCATTCCAAACCACAGGTCCTTTCCCTAAAATCTTCGCCAAGAATATCGAATATTAAATCAAAGAACTCTGGCCAAACCTCACCACCACCAAACCACCCGAAAAATAACACCGCCCAGTCTCCTCACTTCCCCTACCTCAGAATCATAATCAGTCTCCCTCGACTATCCCTGCAACTCCTCAAATTTGAATCTAGGGTTCCGGAGTGGTGCATGAAGATCTCCAGGGTTCAACACATTTTTCTTACGCTAAGTTTTCTATTTACCTTTAAATTTCATTCTTCTTCATCTAATTTTTGTTATTGAATTCCAGGGTTTAGATTAGGTCTTTCGTTTGGTTTAATTTAATTGGCATTACTCGTTTTTGTTAGTTTTGGCTTTCATGAAAAATTCTATTGGGTCGAGGATTTACAAGTTTAATTGGTTTTCAGTCTGCTTTGATTAGAATTGAATTTCTGGATTTTAATCGGGTTATTGAGTCTTGTTTGAATTCCATTTCCTTTAATTCCTGAGTATAGTTTGAGTTATAGTAGGTCTACGTTGAATTTGATTTCATGTTTATGTTCTGGAATTTGAATTAGGCTTCAGGCATAATAGTCGAGTGGTGTCAGTCCTATTTGAATAAGCCGGAGTTCAACACTCAATTTGTGTTAGCTGATTTTATTCGTCTTCTAGGTGTAATTCTTGGGTTTAAATTAGGTCCAGTAAGTTAGTATTGAAATTGATTAATCTGGTTATCATGTTTTAAGTCAAGTTAACCTTGTTATTCTAAAAAGGGTTTGTGATCATTTGGGCTAGTCTACCTAGCCCAACGAGTCCAGATGAGCCTACAAACATGAAGGCCCAACAAAGAGTCAGACTGAGTCTATGTGTACTCGTCTGGCTTGGGCCAATTGGCTAGGGTTTTTTTTTAGACCAAGGAGTAATAACAAGGTTGGTCAGGGTAGTTTAGGAATGCTAGTTTAGGGAATCTCTCATAATTGAAATAAGAACCTTCTATATTGGGGTTTTAATTTGAAATTCAGGAACTTGGTAGTATTACTTGACCAACAAGTCATAAATTGAGGGACTAATTAGTTAAAATGGAAAATAAAAAGGATTAAAGGCTAAAACTTCGGTCTGAAGTTTGCCCTAGTTACTTGCTTATTAAGGCATTGTTACTTGGTATTCAAGGGAGGATTTTTTTTTTGGAGGGTATTGGAAGCATTAAAGGATACTGAAAAAAGCTCTAAGATTTTGAGGAAACAAAATATCTAAAAAAAACATTGTTCCATTACTCATTTGCTTCAATCATGGTCCATCTAAGGTCTGATTCAGAGGTGTTGGGTGTGCATTTGGTTGAGTCACCTTGGGTATACAGATTTGGGGTTTCATTTTTTCTTAAAAATGGTTTTGCTTTGGTCCTAGTTCAAATATGTTTGCCTCTTCTGGGATTTGATATAGGAGTTGTTTGAGTTGTGTTTTTGCTAGTTTGAAATTGATTTCAAATTTGGCTGCTGGTTTGGAATTGATGTCAAAGCTTGTTGCCCATTGTTATTAACTGCTGCTGACGCTCCTCTGTTCTTCCTTTTCTTAACTCCAAGGTAAATTTTGTTCTCGAATGATGTATGAAGTTTAAGTCAAATGTGTATTCGAATTCGAAGATAAATGCTACCTAATTTTACCTTATGAATCTCTCATATTCTATTTGAATAGATGCATATTACAGTTATTTGATTGGACAATACAATCATTTGTAATATTGGACTATATGGACCATTGTTTAGAATTATACGAGTGCAATATTAGTTGTAGTATAGTTAGTTTAGTTTGGCTATTATGTTTATTTGAAACCTGAGCCTAGAATGTGATATTGGTTCAATAGTGTTAGTTTAGTTTTGTTAATAGTTTTAGAACATGTTATCATGATTTGAATCTAGGAGCAGCATGTATACTCATCATGTAGAAAGTGCATCTCCTGCGGCTTTAAAAGGACTAGTTATTTTGATTTGTTCATCACGTACCTGTTGAGAAGTGAAGTCCAAAGAGTTAGATTTAAAACAGTATTTACATTGTATTTTAATAGTTTGGGATTTACGAATTGCTTTAAATAGTTGGTAAAATTATGGATCAAATGTATTAGTTCATTAATGTACAAGTGAATTGAATATGTATATGAACTTAAAGATCAGCATGTTCTAATTCGAATAGACCATTTCAGTTATTTACACAAACCGCTAGCAGACCCAAACTAAAATTAGTAAAATCTAGGCCCCAGTTGTATAATAACAGGCTCAAAAATGACTGGCCTTTGAACTAATGCATTTTATTGAATTTTGGACTGTTGGGAAGACCTCCAAATGGGCATGTTCTTACGAAGCCCAACTTTGGACAGTTTCTCTATAAAGCTAATTGAAATTCTCCTTCTTCTTGAGCCGATTTCGAAGTACAATGTGATGAAAGCCTTAATTAAGGCTAAGGGTTTAAATTTGTAGTGCAGTTTTGGGCCTTCCGAGTTATGTAACAAACTTAAATTAAGGGGTCTCAAAAACGAAGATCCTCTTATTTGAGTTTTGACTTGATCTTGAACCCCAAATTCTTTGAATGCTTTTAATAGTAGTTACTTAATAATGCCAATCAATTAAGTTTTTTTAGAGACAATCCTTCATAGATAAAATTAGTTCCTCTTTAGGGTGTCCTTTTAAAATAAATTGAGGTGTGTCGCGCCAAATATAATTCACAAATTGCTGGCGCTTATTAATTATTTTCATTAAAATATTTAGAACTCGGGATGTGCCATTTAGCAAATTTTCATGGTCTCCCGCAAATTTAATAACGCATTAGTCTCTTTAGTTGTGTTCCTTAATAATTTTACCTTCTTAAATTTGGGTAAGGGTGCAAACGGGCCGGTTCAGACCCGGGACCGGACCGGGACCACGATCCTGGCGGGCCTGGCGGGCCTGCTGGGCCGGTCCTGGAGGTCGCGGTCCTACCGGTCCAAAAAACCCATGACGGGCCGGTCTTCATCTTCGAACCGTCAGGCCCGGGACCGCCAGGCCCAGGACCACCTGGCGGGCCAAGGCGGGCCCAACGGCTATTTTTTTTTAAAAAAAAATTGAAAAATCAGTAACGGCTATTTTCAAATATAGCCGTTTGGAACTTTGCAAAATAGTCATTTGGCCCCCAAACTTTAATTTAACCCCAAAATTTATATAATTATATTTTTTTCCATTTCTCACCTATAAATACCCCCTCTTTCTTTCATTTTTATTCACCAATTCATCAATATCTCTAAATCTCTCTCAAGCTCTCTTTCAATCTTTCTACTACAATTGCTTAATTTATTGTTGAAAATTCGTGAAAAATTGTGAAGTTGTTGAATTGAAGTTTTCAAGTGTTCAACGATTTTCAATTTTCAAGAAGTTGTTCGGCAACCCGGTAAACTCGTTTCAAATCTTACGTGTTAATAATATATTTTTTTGTTGTTTAGTTTGCATAATTCTAATTAGTATGGCATTTTCTTTGAAAAAAGGTTCGGTAAAGGAAAAGGTTAAACCGGTGAAAGTAGTGGCCATATACTACCCTTCCGCCGGCTCCCCGGCCTACAAAAGATAAGCAAGTTGAAAGTAGTCGCCAACCTAGACGCCCTACTCCGCCTCCCGTAATGCTTGATAGTGATCACCCTTGTTTTCAATTTACCGATAGTGAATTTCTACATGATGTTGTAGTAGGTGATAGATTAGATGATGAAATTATTAATGCTCTTTATCCTAATGAACCTATATTAGAGGAAAATGAGGATGATAATGATGATGATGAAACCCAAGCACCAGATTTAGATGATACACCTACTAGTCTTGTTCATAACTCAAGTAATGCACCGGCACACCCACCTGTAGAAACTCCAACTTTTAGTAGACAACCTGCTAAACGTGCAGAAGCATCACTAGTTTGCCATTTTTTTACTCAAGTAAGAGAACAAAATAAGGCTAAGTGTAAAACTTGTGGGAAATTACTTGTTCATAAATATACTGAAGACCGTAGCGGCACAGGTAGTTTGGTTAGGCACATAAAATTACACCCTAGAGATAGGGCTAGATTTTTTCAAATGCAAGCGCAGAAAGAGGGGACAAGTGTAGATTCTAAAGTTAACCCTAGTACAGGTTCAAATCTAGTTCAACCAGGAATTAACACTGTCACCGGAGGTATTTTATATTACGATCCAAATAGAGATCGTGAAGAATTAGCAAAAATGATTACTGTTATGTGCTTGCCTTATACTTTTGCTTCTAATCCTAATTGGGTTCATTATAATAGAAGAGCTTTTAATCCTACTTATAAAGGTTGGCCTCGCGCAACAGTTAAGGCCGATATTTATAAATTCAAGCATGAATATGAACAATATTTGCGCTATCTATTTACTCATATACCTAATCGTATTTCTATTACAACTTATATAGGTAGAAGTAATAATGACTGTGATTATCTAACTGTTACAAGTCATTGGATAGATGAGGACTGGATAATGCAAAAATGCATAATTACATATAGTATAATTAATTCACGTCACACGGGTAGGTTTATAGCTAACACTGTTTCAGATATATGTAGATATTTTTGCTTTAGCGATAATATAATGGCAGTTTCTATGGATAATGCTTCTAGTAACACTAGTGCAATAGGCATGCTAACACAAACCCTTAATCCTGCATTTAGTAATATTTTCCATGTTAGATGTATTTGTCATATTTATCATTTAATTGTTGGTGATGGTATGCGAATATTAAACATAGAAATTGAAAAGGTGAGAATGGCTCTTAATTGGCTATTTTATTCAAACCATAGAACTAGACTTAGAGAGTATTTTAAAAAATGTGATGAATATGGCCTTAGAGAAAGAAAGGTTCCTAATCCTTGCCCGACTAGGTGGAATTGTATGTACGAAAGTTTAGTAGTTGCGTATGAATATAGAAACCCAATTAATGCTACGTTTAATTCTCGGGTAGGTGGTGAGGGTGATGATGAAATGCTTACTACCTAAGATTGGACTAATGTTAAAATTCTTTTAGATTTTTTAGAACATTTTCAAGTTGCTACAAATGCATTTTCTGGGCAATATTATCCTACAATTTCAAACTGTTTAGTTTATATTGCCGCACTAGCTGATTTGTTTGTTGAATTTAGCGAGGGTTAGGATATTTATGAGCTTGCTATAAATGAAATGAAACAAAACATTAAAAAATATTTTTTCCCTATCCCTCCTATTTTTGGTGTAGCTGCAATGTTAAATCCAACAACAAAATTAGGAGGTCCTCATTTTGGTATTCTAATATTTATAAAGTTTTAGATCTTTCAGAAGAGGAAATTGCTACACTTGCTGATGCCAAAGCATCAATTAAAGTTAATGGTCAAACTGTTTATAATGCTTATAAACAGGCGTTAGAGCATGCTAGGCCAAATATTCCAACCCCTACTTCGTCTAGCTCATAATCATCTAAATGATCTACGGGCTTAACAGCTCTTAAATCTTGGACGGAGTTTCGGGGTTCTCAAGGTGATAATTTTGATGAAATTTCACATCTAAATGAGCTTCAAGTTTACTTGTCACAGGGACTAGAAAAGGATAATCCAGACGGCTCTTTCGATCTTTTGGAATGGTGGAAGTTAAGGGAAAAAGATTTTCCCGTTCTTGCAAGAATGGCTCGGGATGTTTTATCAATTCAAGCTTCAACTGTTGCATCGGAGAGCTCTTTCAGTCAAGCAAGACTACAAATCGGTGATCATAGAGCAGCGATGAGGGAGAGCTTGGAAAAATCCGTGCTTTTTAGAGATTTTATCCGCGTGGAAAGAAGAAAATTGGCATTGCAGAATCACAACCGATGATAGAAGAACTTTCGGAGGATTCGGCTTCGCTCGGAAGTGGTGATGAACAAGCTTCATTTCCACCACCACCAACACAACCTCCTCCCAACCTTGACGGATTTATGAGATTTGTTAGAGACACAATGTAGATTATGATGTAACTTGTACATTGGCACATCTTTTTTTAGTTTTTTTTTCCTTTTAATGGTGGTATTAGTACCTTGTTATGCTTATTCCATTGGGGGAAGGAAGGCTAAGAAAGATATGCCATTTTGGTCAATAAAAATGCTCTTTATCATATCCTTGAATATCTTTTTTCTCAATATTTATTTGTCTTTACTTCGATATCAATCCTTGAATATATATATAACATACAATATATAACATACAATATATACTACGATAAAATATATACGAGAATATATATACATAACGTACAACCTAAACTACAAGAAAATATATAAGTAATAACATATATACATAAGATACAATATATATAATAGAATATATATACATTATACATAAGAGATATAATATATATATATATATATATACACACAATATATACTAATTAGTACAACACAATATACTAATTACTACAACACAATATATACATAATATATATTAATATATACTAATTACTACAACACAATATATACTACACTAATAACTTAGTACACCATAAAAACTATATTCTACACTATACTAATAACAACTATACGAGATATTGCCTTTAAAAAATACCCGTCTGACCCGTTAGGCCCGCAAGGTCCGGCCCGCCAGGCCCAGGCTCACTGTGGGTTTAGGCCCGTCACGGGCCGGTCTCAACCACCAGGACCGCCAGGCCCGGCACACGAAGCCCGGAATTGCGAAGCCCGGCCTGTCAGGTCCGTTTAGGCCCGGGCCAGAAGAAACCCCTAAATTTGGGTGTGCATTTCATGTGACCCAAATCCAAATCCCAAAATGTTGAATAAAATGTGTTTCGGATCTAAGTGCATTTCATGTGACGTGATCCAAAAACACATTTTATACGATGTTCAATCTTCCTTAAAAATCAATTAAAAGTGGTAATAATTTTAAATTGCACGATTTTTTAAAATCAGATGTTAGGCCAATTATGATAGTATAAGCAACCGCGGTGGAACCATGGAATCCGAGGTCGCCTAACACCTTCCCTTGGGTTAACAGAATTCCTTACTCAAGAATTTCTGGTTCGCCAACTTCATTTGGAAAGTCAAAAATTTCCTCGATTTGGGATTCTAATTAAACCGGTGACTTGGGACACCCAAAAGCCAAACCTATCCCAAGTGACGATGCAAATAAATAAATAATTCCATTTCGAATAATGTCACTTTAAATGGAAAAACTCCCTTATATATTATCCTATTGGGGGTGGTATGTAGAAAGGAGGTGTGACAGCTCTGGTGACTCTGCTGGGGATCCAAACCCAGAACTTCGGTTCAGGATTTAAGAATTCGAGATTAGAATAGCTATTATATTTATCTTTATCTAATTCTCTTACATGCTTCATGCCTAATCTGCTAAATGCTTTACCGCTTTGATATTTGGTGGAATGTATATATAAACTGGTGCGAAACCCGTTCTCGCCCTGGGCCTTCTAAATCATGGGGAAGGGTGCACTTCGTGTGACTTCTCTTATGTTTAGAATCTTTTCCTAATTTAGAGAGAGGTTCGGACAAGCTGCTAAGCCGACAGAGCTTCTATATCCCTGGTACGCTACCCCCGCCTTTCCGGCTTGAGTTGTCTGCTCGGATAAGCCACGTCTTGAACAATAAACCTAGGTTTTTAAACCTAGTATAACAAAACCCCATGCCGGATCCCTAGTAGGAACGTTTGTTTGCATCACGTGCATTTGACTTAGGGGACTCAACACAAGGGTTGGGTCCGTCTAGGACAGGTGTACCCAAATTAAAAAGACCATCCTGATGCATCCTATCTGCTACTTGAGCATTTATTTGCTTCGGATTTGCATGTTGACTGGCTTGTAAATAATGGGAAAGAGTTGAAAAGAAAATAGCAATGTTAGGGTTGTGAGAACGTGATTTTTGCGTCGCCTGAAATGTTCCTATAGATTCAATAAATTAGGATTTTTCTTTTATTACTTGAATTTTTAGGAATTAATTGTGCAACTTTGCGTTTATTTGCATATTTCTTTTATTATTTGAATTTTTAGGGTTTCTCTGCGTGATTTTGTATTTGTTTGAATTTTAGGAATTAATTGCATAATTTTGTGTTTATTTGCATGTTGCACGTTTTAATTCGCATAATTCATAAAAATATAAAAATGGCATGTTTGCATTTAGGATTTAAATTTTACATTTTTCAAGTTATTAATTAGTTAATATTGAAAATAAGAAAAAATAACAAAAATTGGTTTATTTTCTTTGAAATTTAGAGTCTAGAGTTTATTTAGTTTATTTCATGTTAAACATGTTTTTGGCTATTTTTATTTTTGTTAGTAAAAATCTGAAAATGCAACAATATATATATATATATAGATATATATATATATATATATATATATATATATATATATATATATATATATATATATATATATATATAAGAGAATAATGTTTGTATATAATATTGGCTTTGATTTGGGCCAATTTCTTGCGGAAGTTTTGCCCAAAATCCCCAAACCCACTAATATTAACCCAGACCCAACACCTTACCCGGTCCAGAAGCCCCAGAAACGACGTCGTTTTGTGTCATAGCATCTGAGCTGTTGATCAATCTTGATCTAACGGTCAAGATGCAAGGGTTGTTACCCAATATAATGGTCTGACCATACCCTCCCCCCACCATTATATACATCGTACCATGTCCAAACCATACCCTAAATACGCCGTTGTAACACCGTTGTAACGCTGCCATATCACCACCCTCCCTCCGCCATCCGCCGCCGGGAGAAAATCGTCGCCGCCGACAGCGTAACTCCGATGGACCCCAAAATAACACCACATCCTCTCCTCCCCTTTTTCCAACCCCGCCATTGGTTACCCTCGAATATATCCCCGTCTTGTCGAATATTTATTTAACGTTTGGGTCCCCGCCGTCCACGGCGGCAACTGGTCTCCTAATACCCCAAGATTTACACCCTAGATTCCTCAACCCACCCTCATCACAGATTTGAAACAACCATCCTTCAAATCATACCACACCTGCTCGAATATCAATTTGAATAGCCCGGCAAAACCTAACCACCCCCAAAATCTGTCAAACCCACACTGAACACCCTCTTCACACCCCTTAACCCAAATCCATGCCCCATGGCTCTCGAATCACCATCTTTTTGGTTGATTGTTAGATCAAAGCTAAGCTGAACCAGTGTAATGTTCATTTGCGATTACTGAAGCCCAAAAAATTTAAATTAAGTCATTCTACTCTGTTAATTTTAGTATGGTGTCTTTGTAGAGGCTCGTTCCTATTTCTTAATACATATTAGTGTTCATGTCATCTTCTCCTACTCTTTTCTGTTTGAGTTTAATACATGGTTCATTCGATAAGCTTATAGTGTAGTGAGCATAGTCGTTGATATATTCTTATCTTGAATATACTTTACGTTAGTTCAATTTTGGCTGACTTTGTAAATCTGAACCTGTTTGTTAAAATTGATTAAGTGTTTATGTTTTAACTCTGACATTTTATCTTTGGGTCTTGGGGGTAAATGTATATGCTTGTTGATGTTTCTTATCCTGAATATCCTTATTCTGGTCGAATTCTGGCTAACTTGGTAAATTCGAATCTGTTTATGAAAATTTGGCTAAGTGTGTGTTCATTGACTCCGAGTTTTTATCTTTGAATCTTTTGATTAATGTGTACTCTTATAGGTTAATTTCATCTCGTGAATGATTTTTATTGTTGATTTGGTCTATTTTATCATGTTCTTATTTTTCGTAATTTGCTTGGGATAGTTAGTGGTCCTGTGTAATGGCAGTTAATGTGGATTAGTTCAAACACTTAGGATAATTTGGATAGGTGGTTCAAATTTTAGGGGATTTAACTGTAGTTAATTCAGCTAGGGTAAGGTGGGGCTAGGGTTAAAAATTATAGGAACAATGCAAGGGTAGTTAAGATATTGTAACAATGAATCTTTGGCAGTTAAGTGAAGAAATTTCTGGAATATGGCATAATTGCAATTCAGATCCTTGATTTTGATAACTTGGGTAGCAAGCTAGGAAATGAGGGACTAAAGTAGTAAATAAATAGGGACTAAAAGGCAATTAAAAATCTGAAAATAGCCCTATAAGTAAGGATATATATACTAGTACTAAAAGCTGAAAAAGGGGGTTGGAAAAAAGATAGAAAAAGAGAGCCAAAAAAATATAGAAAAAGAGCTAAAAATCAAGGGGCTACCAATTCAGTCGAGTCTCTGAGTTTATACTTCACAAATTTTGATCCAAAACTAGTTCTGGTTCTAATTCTTATCATGGACTAAAGGTTTAATTGCTGGTTAGTTGTTTGGCTGAGGTTCGAGTTGGTTTTGGCTATTTAAATTGATATTGGTTGTGTTACTTGCATTTCCTGGGCTTTGAAAGTGCTAAGATTACTGTTCCATAGACTTAGGGGTCTATTCATTGATTTTCTCGTTGAACCTGGGTTTATTTATCACTGTTGTTGCTGTTTTGCTCTGTGACTGCTTTCTCATAGGTATTCTTCTTCATTTCAGGTACATTTTCAATCTCCTACGATGTATGAAGTCTGAATCTAATGAATATTCAAGTTGAAGAAGGCTGTTATTTGTTTCTTTCGCTTCATCAGTTTTATTATTATTATGTATTATAATTGGGACAATGGTTTGTATAATGGGACACTTGGATTAACACTTTGAATTTGTTTAGTTATTAGCCAATACTATAGTTGATCCTAGTCTTCCAGTTATGCTTGGTTAGGATGAATGAATTCGAAATGGAAGTTTAGTTTCAAATAGCATGAAATTTTTATTCAATGAAAAATGAGTAACTCTTGTAAATGTTTAATAGCAGAGCATATGAACTTAGTCGCTATGTGTTTGTAAAAAGCTGGACTCGAAGTACATTTGTTCTTTTTCTTTTTTTTTCAGAAATAATTTGATGCTTCAGTTCACGTTGTTTTATACGAATTGTTGTTAAGTAGTTATCCAAATCTCCAGGTTGTGTTGTATATATTAATAGCACACACGTTAACAGGCATATTCAGCATTATTCCTGTGAAATCATTAAGAATAAAATTGTTGATCATGTGTGAACTGGAAGATCAGTTCTAATTTGGGCCTTTACTTGGTATTATTTTCCCACCCACTCGATGTAATATGAAATCTGGAAAATTGTCTGCATTTTTACTGGATTTTACTAGCCTGATTCCTCATTATCTCAATTCTGGGATCACATTGAGGCACAAACACAATAGACCATGCCGGATGACTGTGATATTTTTGAAGATACATTTTTGTAGAAAAGGGAGTAATTGTTTTAGGAACAGCCTTTTAAAATAAAAATAAGGTGCACCGCGCCGAACAAAATCTAAAATTGCGTGGCCCTCGTGAAATTGCTTATATTAAAATATTTAGAGATTTGGGACATGCTGTTTAGCGAATTTCACGGCTTCCTACAAAGACATAATACGATAGTCGCTTTTAGGCGCGTCTTTAATAATTTATCTTCTTAAGTACGGGTGCGCATTTATGTGACCCAAATCCAAATCTCAACAAAGTTGGAATGTGTCAAACCACGGGTGCATTTATGTGACGTGGTTCGAGACATGTATTAACGATGTTGTAACTCTCTTTAAAAATAATAATAAAAGTGGTTAAAGGATTAAAAATGCACATAGTTTCATAATTGTACAAAATCAGATAATTTAAGCCAAAAATAACAGTTCAGCGACCGTGCTAGAACCACGAAACCCAGGAATTCCTAACACCTTCTCCCGGGTTAACAGAATTCCTTACCCAGATTTCTGGTTCGTGGAATGTTAAACAGAGTTATTCTTTCCTCGATTCGGGATTCTGAATGGTGACTTGGGACACCATAAATCTCCCAAGTGGCGACTCTAAAATCTCTTAAATAATTGAATTTCGTTTCGATTGTCCTTTAATTGGAAAAAGTCCTCTATATATGCCCTCCGTCGGGGTGTAGTGGCCAAAAGGAGGTATGAAAGCTCTGGAGACTCTGCTGGGGAACGAACCCAAAATCTCTGGTTCAGGGTTCAAGAATTTGAGCTTAGAATAATTGTTATATTTGGCTTTGTTTATTATTTTATCTTACATGTTGGCTTGATGTGCAAAATGATGCTTTCACCGCTTTGATATTATCTAAACTGTACATATAAACTGCTACGAAACCCTTCTCTTCTCACCTACAGGGATGTGCTTACTGGTGGAGACTCCCTATTCTGTTAGTGTCATACCCTGAAATAAGAAAGAGGCCGGACAACTTACTAAGCCGGGTGGCCTTTTGGTTCCCGGTACGTAGCCCCCTCCTCGACTCTAGTTGTCCGCTCGGGTACACTGTCTAGAACACATATTCGGGTTTTTGAACCTTGAATAACTTGACCTCATGCTGGATCCCTAGTAAGAACGATTATTTGCATCATGCATTTGGCTTAGGGGACCTAACACATGGGTTGGGTCCGTGTAGGATAGGTGACCTAAAATGAAAAGACCATTCTGATGCATATTACGTGCTACTTGTGCATTTTGTTGCTTTAGATTTGCATGTCGATTGGCTTGTGAATAAGGAAGGAAAATTGAGAAAATAAGTGGTACTAAGACTGGCTGAGATTAATCGTTTGTCTTGTAAAGCCAATGCTCAAATAGCACCGAAATGCTGCCGGATTTTTTAAAAAAGGGAAAAAGGGAAAAGGAAAAAACAAAAGAAAAAAAGCTTTTCAGCAAAAGTTGTGGTTTTGACAAATTGTTTTGCCCAAAGTACGCCGGTTAAATTCTCGTTAGGTACGAGATACGTAGGCAACCCCCATCGGGTCCAACCTCCCTTTTGCAAAAATAATCAAAACAAAAAAAAAATAAATGTCCAATTTTTATTTGTTATCCTAAATAAATCGGGTGATGCCGTTATTGCCGAGAACATCAAATGTTACCGAAGGGGACGCCGGAAGGCTGATTTTGCAAAAATGGCCACCTCTGGGTTTTATTTTTGGCCGGTTAGCTGGCACAGCCTTAAAATCTTCCTTCGGAAGTGCTGAAAGGCCGTATTTGCAAAGTTGGGCTTTGGATTTAGAAAATAAATTTCATAAAAGAAAGAGGTCATTTTAATGTTTTGTTGAGTCAAACAGAATAAAGTCTTGAGACACTAATTCGTCCTAATAAATGTGCAGAATGAGCACGAATCAGCATTTGCCGATAACATTCACGAACAAAATTCCCTTAGAGCTACACATATGGTGGAATGACCTGGGTGTAGCGGGGCAAAATAGGATCAACATAAATTTGACAGGACTTACTGGAATGTTAAAAATTAACACGAGGGGAGATATCATAAAGGCGTTGATCATATTTGGGACTCAGCTCCCAATGTATTCCATATCTCGGATTTCGAACTCACACCGACATTAGAAGAAATAACTGGATATATTGGGGCTCCTACGATCCCTCCGAGGCACCAGTAATTGATTGCACCAAGACCCTTTCCATGCACAAGTTCTTAGACTCCTTAAAAATCAGTAGTAAGGTTCATAACCCAGACCTATCGACCGGCCTCTGCACCCCGCAGTTTATATATCAGAGGTATGGGCACATAGGGGGATTCAATAACCCGAAAAACCATATTTGTAGCAAAGGAAACCAACTCAAATGGGAGGAGCATCAGTGTTTTCGCATTCATGGTATTCTTCTTGGGTCTTTTGGTGTTTCCGTGGAAGGATGGAAATATCGACATACGGATAGCATGGGTTGTCAGCACTTTAATAATGTAGGCCAAGAGCACCCTCGCTCACATGATTTTATCTGAAATCTTCCGTGCTCTCACTGCATGTAAAGCGGGGAGACTTCTTTGAAGGATGCAACCTATTGTTACAAATATGGATGATCGAACACTTATGCCATCGGCCTAATTCATGAATTACATGTCGCCAACAAAAAGCTGTATAGAAGAATTCTGTAATAGGGTTGATGGGTTTAGGTTACCTTAGGGTGTTACAGAATGGGTGTCGCGTCTCCAGGTTATCACTGCAAACAAGATAGAGTGGACGTTTGGTTGGCTCCCCGTGGATGAAATCGTGTATATGCCAGTAGAGTGCTAAGGCATTTAGGTAGGTGCCAAATGATTCCCAGGGACGAGGATATTAGTTGACACGCGGTTGAGATTAGTCCTAATGGTCAATTCCCCGAAGCCATTGTTCGTTAAATTTGGAGTAAATGTCAATACTTGACGGTGGGAACCCGAGTACGCGACATATCTAAAGACGAGGTTGAACCGAGGTACATTACTTGGTATAAAACGAAATAGAGTCCGGAAGGCCAGCTAAGAGACCGCACCTCCAAGAATTTGCTAAAACATCACAAGAACAATGGGCTTGGCTAGCCAAGGAAAATGAATACAGGGCCACCACTGGATTAGAAAAACAAGTCAAAGAGCTTCAATTTGAAAATAGTTTGCAAGCCGGTGCAGATGAGGGGAAAAGAAAAGATTAACCAAATAAAATGAAGCGTTGCAAGCCCAAGTCCAGAAAATGAAAAACGGACGTGGAAAATCCCCACAGGAGTGCAAAGGATGAAAAACTCATAGACAATTTAAAGAAAAAATTAACCGAGTATGGGTTTGACTTGAATAAACAAGAAGGTGAGCTATCCTGGTTTCGGAAGAAATTGGCTAAAAATGCAAAAGAACGAGCCCGCATCATTGAGCAATTAAAAGAAAGGCATGATGATGAGGTTTCCGGGTTAAAAAGGAAAGTCATCATGGCTTAGAAAAAATTGGACAAGAAAGCCAGGGACTTCAAAGCTGAGAGAGAACATTGTTATGCAGCGATAGCAAGGTTGGAGAAGGATTTGTGGAAATTCCAAGAACTGAATCAGGTAGCCGAGCGAACTCTAGAGGCAAGGGTCAAGAAAATCGGGCGATTATTACAAGAAAAATGTGTTATCAGGGAGAGAGTACGGACGATCGGAGACTACATCACCGCATAGTGCAGCCATTGCGAGGATATGACAAGATCCATGTTCTTTGTCACCGTCATGACCTTTGTTTGTCAAGTAATGGAAGACCGCCACCACCTCCAAGGGAGTTTAGCGCGCAAGCCTGCAGCAAGGCCGAACGATGCCTTGCGGGGCCCAGGAGCACTTGAATCACTAATGTATTCATGAAGATTGAATTTCCCTTTTGTCAATATATATATATATATATATATATATATATATATATATATATATATATATAAAGTTCGTCAGAGTCTGTATTTTCTCTTATGCACAGTTAGCTGTTCTTTGAGTCTGTAGTTCGTCTTTTATCAGATCTTGTTAGCTTCTTGTTTAAATCCGTCAGTCTTTTGAGTCCTTGTAACTGAAGTTTGTTATTATGACAATGGAAAGTTCCCAAAATATTTTATGTTTCACTTTTTATTTGCAAGAACTACGCTCGGTCTGATTCATGTGGGGTTATGATACGTAGGCAATCTACATAGGATTCGACCATAATTGAAAAAAATAGGAGAGAGGGATAGAATAAAGTTAAAACAAAAGGGGCTTCGCAAATAAAGAAATTGAAAGCCGGGATGACGCAAGTAACCGATGCATGTAAGGATCGATCATGATCTAGGTGGATTCATACCCAATATATGGCTGCCTACGTGTTAGAACCTAACCATTAACGAGTTTTTGGTGTCGTTTCAATTCTAGACTAGACAGGTGATTAGTACTTGCGGCATTCTGGCAACCCAGTCCTACAACATGTGGTCTAAGAGCAAGCAAGTCATGGCCAATCAGGAAACCGATGTCAACATTATTGACCCCTAAAAAGAAGTAGAGTAATTGGACTTTAATGCCATGAAGGAGGAAATGTATAAGCCAAAGCACCAAATTGCTAAGATGTACCAAGCATGGGCAAGAGGACAGCCACCCCCGACCTATCCTGCTAATCCAACCTTCATCCCGCCACTGGCCCAAGCACCTGACTAGTCCACCACTGATCCACCCTCAAGTTTTCCTATCTATTCACAACATCAGGGTACGACCTCTCAACCACCACCAGCTCCACTACCCAAAGTCGCTCCTCATCCTCCTCCGCCAACTGCCCCCATCTATGTGGCACCTCCGCCTCCTACACTTCATAGGCCATCAAGTGAACCCCTGCTTCAAGCTTATAACCCCCAATACTATCCATTAAAACCTGCTTACAAGACCCATGAGCCTTACTCCTATGCTCCCCGTACCGAAATCCCGGTGGGAGTTAAAAAACCAATCAAAAATTCTGAGCAGGAAGAGATTCTTAGAAAGGTCAGAAGTCTAGACCAATCATTCAAGTACATGCGGGGATTAGGTGTCCAGGTGAGCGTGGTGTTCAAGGATCTTTATTTATTTCTAGATGTGCAGTTGCCTCCAGGTTTCAAGATGCCTAAATTTGACTTATATGATGGACATGGCGACCCGGTCGCGCATCTAAGGGGGTTTTGAAGCAAAATGAGAGGAGAAAGGGGAAAAATGAATTACTAATGGCGTACTTTAGCCAGAGTTAAAGTGGGTCGGCACTGGACTGGTACACTCTGCAGGATCACAATCGGTGGTATACTTGGGATGACCTGGCACAAGCGTTTGCTTGCCACTTTCAGTATAATCTTGAGATTGTCCAGGATCGTCTATCTCTGAGAAAACTGGAGAAGAGAAACAAAGAGAGCTTCAGAGAATACAATTTCTGGTGGAGGGAATAAGAAGCCAGAGTTGATCATCCCATGAAGGAGATTGAGATGGTTGACTACTTTCTACAGGCTCTAGAACCTACCTATTTTGGACATTTGGTGTCAGCAGTTGGTATTTCTTTCAACAAAGTAGTCAAGATGAGAATTATGGTCGAGGAAGGCCAGGCAACCACTCAGGCCATCCAGGGCGGAGCAGGGGGAGAATTCGGAAAGAAGACGAAGGAGGAAGTAGCAACAATGGAGTCGGAAACTTGGTTCAGGCCTCGGGCTCCATCTCATTATGCCCAACCTCGCCTGTACCACCAAACATACCCACACCCTCCATAGAGTCCTCCGCAACATCACTATCCACCATTAGAACCTTGCTTCTTAGTCCATCACGCACAAGCATATGCCCAACCTCCCGCTCACGCACAATGCATGCGCCAGCCCCACAAAATACCTACCAAACTCCACAAAATCACTACCCACCTCCAAGAGCCTACCAACAACCCCTGAAGCCCGCATTCCGAGCCAATCTGGTCCTGAGAAATGAAAGGGTGCAGAAGAAGAAGACTTTCACTCCGCTGGGAGGATCCTACACCAGCTTATTCCACAGGTTGCGACAACTGAATATGTTGAGACCAATCGAAGCAAAATTGCCAAATCCTCCCCCGAAGAATCTAAATTATTCTGTCAGCTGTGAATATTTTTCCGGTGCACCAGGGCATGATACCGAAAAGTGTTGGCATTTAAAGAACGCTATCCAGGAACTTAGTGACTCCCACTGGATTGAGGTGCATACTCTAGAGGTACCCTATATTAACCCAAACCCGTTGTCGGCCCATCAAAAGACCAACATGATTGAGATCGTGGGGAAAAAGGGAGAGTCCAAAAGGCCCTCACATATAGTGATGATGATCAAATCCAATGAAGTTAAGCCAACTAAGAATGTAAGCAGTGAGAAGCTAGTAACCAAGGCAAAAGGAAGAAGCAACAAACCTATCATAATTCAAAGGAGCCCGTCAAATACAACTGCGTTAAAGCAGGAACTAGCAAAACTGACAGTACACGGGGCAGTCAGAGAACCTGTCAGGGTTGTGGAAGCTGTTTGCATAGAGCTTGTCATTGTAAAACCAATTATCCAGCCACCAATCATCAACAACAAAGGCGTTCCTTGGAGATATAAGCAAGCAATAGTGATGTATAAAGGAAAGGAGGTTAGGGAAGAAGTGTGTGAGGCCCAAGGTTTAACTCGATCACGGAGGTACTTCGCCCCTGAAGAATTCAGGAAAGGAAGAATCTCCAAAGATAAACCAGAACCAGTGAAGAAAGCTATTTCAGAAAAAGAGGCAAAGGAATTCTTGAAGAAAATGAAAATGTAGGACTACTCCATCATAGAGCAGTTGAGGAAGACACCAGCTCATATCTCCTTATTATCCTTACTAATCCATTCAGATGAGCACCGCCGGACGCTGATGAAGATTTTGAATGAAGCCATGTCCCAGACAAGATAACACTGAATCATTTGGAAAATATTTCAAACAAGTTATCTAAGTAAACCGAGTCATATTCTCTAACGATGAATTGCCCATGGAGGGCACAAAGCACAATCGGGCTCTTTATCTGACTGTGAAACGTGAAGATGTTGTGGTCACCCGAGTTCTGGTCGACAACGGGTCCAGCATAAATATTTTTCCACTCTCCATATTGACCAAGATGAAGGTGGAGAACGAAAGGGTCCATAAGAATAACATCTGTGTTCGAGGTTTCGACGGTGGAGGCAAAGACACTATGGGAGACATAGTGCTGGAAGTGACAATAGGGCCCATTGAGTTCACCATGGAATTTCAAGTGCTGGACGTGGTAATCTCTTATAACCTGTCGTTGGGTAGGCCCTGGATTCACGCAGCCAAAGTCGTTCCATCCATGCTGCATCAGATGGTTAAATTTGAATGGGACAGGAAAGATATATGGTACACGGTGAAGACAATCAGTGTGTTTCAGGTAATGCTATTGTACCTTTTATCGAATCTAAGGACAGTAAAGGGTCATGTGTCTACCAGGTATTTGATACCGTGTCAGTTCAGAAAATCCGAGAAGGTGAGGTTGTCATGACCCCAAAGATAGCTACCACGTCACTCGTGGTAGCTTCAGAAATGTTGAAGAATGGTTTTATGCCCGTGAAGGGGTTGGGTCCTTCTTTACAAGGCATTGTGCAACCAGTATCCCTCCCCAAAAATCTAGACACTTTTGGTGTAGGGTTCAAGCCTACAGTTGTGACATAAGGCAAGCCAGGAAGCTGAGGCAAAAGGCTTGGTCTCTCCCAAAGCCCATCCCAAGGTTGTCCAAAACGTTCGTCAAACCCAGTACTAGCAATGGTTCCGTGCCAAGGATGCCCGACCCGCTGATTGATGCGGACGGGGATCTTGGTAAAGGGTTAGAAAGGTTGTTCAATGAGGTAAATATGGTCGAGGGAGGAGAAGGATCGAGAAGGGCAGATGTGTAGTTTGTGGGAGCATGCGCAAAAGTCAATAACTGGGAAGCCACTCCTCTTCCCACTCGGAGAGAGTCGTGGTAGTCATCTTTGATTTTCCTTTCAGTCTAGTTTTGATTAGCTTCAGAGTTGTTAATTCAGTTGTTATTCCGTCCATTTGGATGTGTAACTTTGTTATCTTTGATTCTAATGAAATGCAATTTCCATTTCAGTAGTGCTGATTGTTTCCATTTCTCTTTACTTCTCTTTCTTTTCTCTTTTGTACAGTTATTTTTATGTTGGTTCCAGTGATCTGACATGCATAAGGACTCATCGGCCCAATCTTCAAAACCGGTCTAGTTTAGAAATAATAATTCAGGAAATAGAACATGAGGATGAACCCGAATATGATGAGGAAGGGGCATGGGATGAGATTAGTAAAGAGTCGAGCCAATTTAAAGAGAAACCCAAACCAAACCTGAAAGATATAGAGGCAGTCAATTTACGAAGCTCGGATAATGCCAGAGAAACAAAAATAAGTGTCCATCTAGAGCCACAACTTAGGAAAGAAATGATAGAAGTACTGCTTGAATACGAAGATGTCTTTGCATGGTCCTACGATGGCATGCCCGGATTGAGCACTGACTTGGTAGTTCACAAGTTACCCACTGACCCAGCTTGCCCTCCTATCAAGTAAAAGTTGAGAAAGTTTAAAACTGATGTGAGCGTAAAAATTAAAGAGGTAGTGACCAAGCAGTTTGAGGTGAAAGTCATCCGACACATGATATCCCACCTAGTTAGATAATGTTGTGCCTGTTCCAAAGAAGGATGGCAAAACCATAGTGTGTGTTGATTACCGAGATCTCAACAAAGATGGTCCAAAGGACAAATTCCCTTTTCCGAACATCCACATATTGATTGACAATTGTGCAAAGCATGAGATCGAGTCATTTGTAAATTGTTACGCGGGTTACCACCAGATCATAATGGATGAAGAAGATGCAGAGAAAACAACATTCATCACGCCGTAGGGGACATATTGCTATAGAGTCATGCCTTTTGGTTTGAAAAATGTCGGGGCAACATACATGAGATCCATGACGACCATGTTTCATGATATGATACATAAGGAAATTGAGGTTTATGTGGATGATGTGATAGTAAAGTCCAGAAAGCAATCCGATCATGTCAAAGACCTGAGGAAATTCTTTCAAAGGCTCCACAAGTATAACCTCTAACTCAACCCGGCAAAATGCGCATTTGGGGTCCTCTCTGAGAAGTTGCTAGGGTTCATAGTCAGCCACCGAGGCATCGAACTAGACCCATCAAAGATCAAATCTATACAGGAGCTGCCACCACCAAGAAATAAAACATAAGTGATGAGTCTATTGGGAAGATTGGATTACATCAGTCGGTTCATTGCTCAGCTCACAACCATCCACGAGCCCATATTTAAGCTATTAAAAAAGGATGCTGCGGTGAAATGGACAGGAGAGTGCTAGGAAGCTTTTGACAAGATAAAAGAGTATTTGTCGAACCCACCGATATTGATCCCGCCAGAACCAGGAAGGCCCTTGATCTTATATTTTGTAGTCTTGGATAACTCATTTGGTGCGTGTTGGGCCAGCACGATGTCACCGGGAGAAAAGAGGAGGCCATATACTACCTCATCAAGAAATTTACGGCCTACGAGGTTAAGTATACTTATTTTGAAAGGACGTGCTGCGCCTTGAAGCGGGTAGCCCAAAAGTTAAAGCATTACCTGTCATGATACACCACTTATCTCATCTCACGTCTGGACCCATTGAAGTATATTTTCCAGAAGCCCATGCCCACAGGAAGGCTCGCGAAATGGAAAATCTTGTTCACGGAGTTTGACATTGTCAACGTGACCAGGACTTTCATGAAGGAACAGGCATTGGCAGATCATTTAGCTGAGAATCCGATAGAAGAAGAGTACGAGCCCTTGAGTACTTCCCGGACGAGGAAGTGATGCATATCTATGGAATGGAACGGGATGAGAGGTCGGATTGGAAATTGTTCATTGATAGGACTGCCAACATAGAAGGTGTTGGAATAGGAGTAGTGCTCATTTCAAAAGAAGGGAATCATTACCCAGTCACAGCTCAACTCCGCTTCTATTGCACCAACAACATGGCAGAATATGAGGCATGCATTTTGGGTCTGAGATTAGAAGCAGACGTGGGTGTCCAGGAAGTCTTGGTCTTAGGGGACTCGGACCTTCTGGTACACCAGATTCAAGGTGAGTGGGAAATAAGAGACTTAAAGCTCATACCATACTGGTGATGCTTGCATGATCTCTACCAACGATTCTGGTCATTAGAGTTCAGACACATCCCTAGAATCCACAATGAATTTGCTGACGCCTTGGCTACTCTGGCATCAATGCTACATCACCTGGACAAGACTTATGTTGACCCGATACAAGCCACGAGTGACCAAAAGAGAACAATTCGTCATTTGTCAAATGGGTTTTTCTTCAGTGGAGGAATATTATACAAAAGAACGCCATATCTTGGTTTGATAAGATGCGTAGATGCTGGGCAGGCAACAGCTATAGTGAATGAGGTGCATGTTGGCGTCTGTGCGCCACACATGAGCGGATATGCTTTGGCACAGAAGATTCTCCGAGCAGGATATTATTGGCTCACCATGGAGTGGGATTGCATCAACTTTGTGCGCAAATGTCACCAATGTCAAGTGCATGGAGACTTAATTCACTCTCCGCCGTCTGAATTATATACGATGTCTGCACCATGGCTTTTCGTTGCATGGGGCATAGACGCCATCAGGCCCATCGAGCCAACAGCTTCTAACGGACACAGATTTATCCTGGTTGCTATTGACTATTTCACCAAATGGGTTGAAGCCAAAACCTTCAAGGCAGTAACCAAAAAGGCTATAGTCGACTTTGTACATGCAAATATCATTTGTCGGTTCGGAACCCCCAAGACTATCATCACTGACAATGGGGAAAATCTCAACAGTCACTTAATGAGAGAAATATGTCAGCAGTTCAAGATCACACATCGAAATTCTACCCAGTACCGCCCCAAGGCAAATAGAGCCGTTGAGGCGGCCAATAAGAACATAAAGAAGATACTTCGAAAAATGGTGGGAGGGTGCAGGAAGTGGCATGAGAAGATACCCTTTGCATTGTTAGGCTATCGCACCACCGTCTGCACTTCTGTAGGGGCAAATCCATACTTGTTGGTATATGGCACAGAGGCGGTAATCCCGGCTGAAACTGAAATCCACTCTCTTCGAATCGTGGCCGAAGCAGGAATCGACGATGAAGAATGGGTCAAAGCTCGTTTGGAGCAATTAAGTTTGATTGATGAGAAAAGATTGGAGGTGGTATGTCACGGCCAGTTGTATCAACAAAGGATGTCCAGGGCATATAATAAGAAAGTGCGTCCCAGAAAGTTTGAAATAAGTCAATTGATATTGAAGTGCATCCACCCTCACCAGGTCAAGGCAAAGGGCAAATTCGCTCCAAAATGGCAAGGACCGTTTGTCGTAGCAAGAGTGATGTCTAATGGAGCATTGTATCTGACAGATGTGGAAGGGAAATATGTGGAAATGGCTGTCAATTCGGATGCTGTCAAAAGATATTATGTATGATTTTCTTTGGGATCATTGTATATACTTTCCATTTGTTTGTACTTAGCAGGTTCGATAGATTGGAATGATGAAGGAATTTTATTAATATATCTAAACACTTTACCCTTTGTTAACCCTTTTGAGCTGTCGTTATTTTTATTCTAATATCCCCTCTTTCGAAATCCATAACGAGAGTTAGATACGCAATTATAAAATGTGACGAACACACAATAAAGTAAAAAGCAAGAAACTGGGGCAGAAATTGCGTTGGTCTGGCTTCCAAAATTTGTAAATTTTTAAACCCATAAAAGCAATTTTTGAGCCTTTCACACCCTTTCCTTCTAGCCTTGTCCAAAAGCCTACATTACAATCCAAAGAAAGACCTTCTGATCAATCTATAAGAAATGCTTGGGCAAGAAAGAAGAAACGGACCATACCTCAGGGCAGCACTCTAGTTCCTGTAGAAATAATAAAATGAGAGAGTCTTATTGGTGAAAACCCTCACGGGCACCTTCAGGCGATGAGATTTGAGAGAAATAAAAATGAGATAGCCTCATTGCTGAAAACACTCACGGGCACCGTGAGGCAAAGGTAAGGTAAGAAGCAACACACAGAAAGGGGCTATTGGTGGAAATATGTTCATGAATACTGTAAGGCAAGCTGAACTAGGGTTTAGTTGAAGGAATCGGGTTAGAAGTGGTCACAACAACAAAAGCATGGCAACAAAAGATCGGTCATCGGGACAGACTGGGTCGACTAGGCCGAAGTGCATGTCATGATGAAAACCAACTGTTCTTCCTCAGATAAGTTTTCTTTCTCTTATTTTCAACAGTCAATGAATCTGGAAATCTTTACCCTAAATACCATTTGGAGTCATTACATTTCATTTTTTGCTTTGAGTCTCTAAAGCCTTTTTTTAAGCAAACGAGAGGAATTTCAAAGCCTATTATCAGCTCCCGAAGAGACAAAGCACATGACACCATAAAGCGTAACAAAGATAACGAATGCCGAACAGCAAAGGGAAGGATTCATAAAAATTACAATTGATGGAAGAGACAAGAGTCGGTAAAGTGAAGGAGTACCACATAGAAACGGGCATGCAAAGTAAAACCACAAAGGTTCTGGGCTCAACCGAGCATCATACACCAATTGGGAAATCTTAGAAAGGATGCAAGGTTGGCACAACACAAATATGGGAAAGGTCGCAAGGTTTGACCAAGCATAATACATCATTCGTCGAGGAAAGACATTAATATTCCGGCAAAGGATCAAGAGTGCAACACAAGGTGGGGAGCAAAGTAAAGTCACAATGATCAAGATTCAGTCAAGCATCATAAATGGACCGGGTAATCTCAGGGAAGGGTGTAAGGGTTTTAGCGAAGGCTCGGAAATATAATACCAAGATGAGGAATAAAACAAACCCACAAGGTTCAGAGGGTTAGCCAAGCATAACACCCTAACTCAGCAGTTGTCAGAGAAAGGTATAAGGCTTCGGGACAAAGAGGCTAAAGCGCAACACAAAGATGGAAATGGTCATGAGGGTTGATCCAGCATGATATATCAACTCATCAATTGTCGGAAATGGGCAAAAAGAATTCTGGCAAAGGGTCGGAAGTGCAACACAAAGTAGGGAGCGAAGTAAAGGCACAAAGGGCAAGGGCCAACCAAACATCATAGACAGACTAGGTGACTTTATGAAAGGGTGCAAGGATTTTGGCAAAGGAGCGGAAATGCAACACAAAGATGAAGAACAAAGTGAATCCACAAGGTTCAGAGGGTTGGCCAAAGCATAATATATTAATTCATCAATCATCGGGGAAGGACATAAAGAATTCCGGAAAAGGATTAGAAATGTAATACAATGATGGGGAGCAAATGAAAATGTAAAGGTTTAGAGGGGTCAGCTGAGCACTTCAAGTGACTCGTCATCAACATGGACAATGGAACACAACAGAACACGACATTGGGGAGGCCGTTTCAAACAAGAATGTCACAAGCTAACCACTGCTTTTCAAACTGACTAGTTTTCTTTGACTGACACAAGGGAAGAAAAATTCTAGAAGAGCCTAAAGGAGGCCATCCACATGGGAAAGCAGGCACATGGAAGGTATGATCAAAACCTCAGGGCCCATATGAAAATGGGACCCAATTAAACCTCAAAAGGGGCATAGTCTCATAAATATCCTCCCCAGCAAAGAGCACAATGGGACAAACTTTAACTAGCAAACCCCAATAGAAACAACAGAGGGTTAAAAGAGGCATGGAAGTTGAGATGGAACGTGGTTTAAAACTCAGACAGGTGCGGGTAACATGGTCAAGCACCAACACCTTCCTCAGTAAGAGTTGGAGAAACCCTCCTGAACAATTATCACTAGCAGAAACAGCCAGAAATTAGAAGTAGCATTTAAGTTGGAACCCTCAGGACCCTCTTGGAAAATGGGACTCATTTAAAGGTTAGAGGTAATCATGGGTAGTAAAGGGCATAAAATGACATGCATGTTGAAGTAGGATTCAGTTAAGAGTTGTCAGGAACCTCCTTAAAATGGGACTTAGCCTAGAACACAAACAGTCAGCGGGCATGGTCAAACCCAAATACTTCCCCAACAAGAGTCATCAGGACCCCCTGGATAATGGGACGTAGCTTTATGTACTAACCCCCACCAGACATATTTTGTTGTCCAATTAAGAGTTGTCAGGACCCACCTGGATAATAGAAGTAGTTTTAATCACCAGTCACTAGCAGACCCCCATCTGATATAACTCATAACAAGACATAGTGGAAAATATTACCTTTTGAGAAACATAGCATAGTCTTAAAGTTGTCATCAGTTAAGAATTGTCATGACCCTCCTAGATAATGGGACTTAGCTTAGATTTAGAGATATTTGGTAAGGAGATTTGATTAACACTCACGGATCCGCCCAGCACCAAAATGGGGCAAGAAGAATTTTTTGTGTTTTGTTTATTTTCTCGTGATCAGGTACACAGGCAGCAGTCTCAGGGAATATTTTTCAAAATTTCAAGTTTTTTACAATCAGGGTCCACCTGTAGAATAAGGGAATATTTTCAAAATTTCAAGTTTTGGCAATGAGGCGTCCACCTGTAGAACAAGGGAATATTTTTCAAATTTTCAAGTTTTGGTAATCAGGCGGCCACCTGGAGAACAAGGGAATATTTTTCACATTTTCAAGTTCTGCTAATCAGGTGCCCACTTGTAGAACAAGGATATTTTTCAAAATTCTAGTTTTGGTAATCAGGCGCCCACCTGAGGAACAAGGGAATATTTTTCAAAATTATAGTCTTGATAATCAGGCGCCCTCTTGGAGAATAAAGAGAATATTTTTCAAAATTTCAAGTCTTGGTAATCAGTCACCCACCTGTAGAACAGGAAATATTTTTCAAAATTCTAGTCTTGATAATCAGGCGCCCACCTGGAAAACAAGGGAATATTTTTCAAAGTTTTTGTAATTAGGCGTCCACCTGGAGAACAAGGAAATATTTTCAAATTTCAAGTTTGGTAATCAGGCGCCTACCTGTAGAACAAGGGAATACTTTTCAAATATCAAGTTTCGGCAATCAGGCGCCACCTATAGAAGAAGGGAATATTTTTCAAAATTTCAAGTTTTGGCAATCAGGTGCCCACCTGTAGAACAAGGGAATATTTTTCAAAATTTCAAGTTTTGGATAATCAGGCAGCCACCTGGAGAACAAGGGAATATTTTTCAAGTTTTTCATAATCAGGCGCCCACCTGTAGAACGAGGGAATATTCTTCAAAATTCCAAATCAGGCACCCACCAGTAGAACGAGGGAATATTTTTCAAATTTTCAAGTTTTTGATTATTAGGCGCTCACCTGCAAAACAGGGGAATATTTTTCAAACTTTCAAGTTTTGGAAATCATGCGCCCACCTGTAGAACAAGGGAATAGTTTTCAAACTTTCTAGTTTTGATAATCAGGCGCCCACCTGTAAAACAATGGAATATTTTTCAAAATTTCAAGTTTTGATAATCAGACGCCCACCTGTAGAACAAGGGAATATTTTTTAAAATTTCAATTTTTGATAATCAGGCGCCCACCTATAGAACAAGGGAATATTTTCAAGCTTCATGTTTGGAAATCAGGCACCCACCTGCAGAATAAGGGAATATTTTTCAAGATTAAAGTTTTGGTGATCAGGCATCCACCAGCAAAATAAGGGAATACATGTCAAGTCCAACAATTCGGCAACAAACATAGACGAAGAGAAGGCAAGAAGTCAACAAGGCGACAATGAGTTTACAGGAAGGAATGCTAGTCAAAAAGGCAACAAGGAGTTCACACGAAGAAATACAAGGCAACAAAACAACAAGGATCAAGAGCAAGATGGAAGACATAGATAGGCTCTTTTGTAATCTGTAGTTCATAGGTTAGTCTAGTCTTTATTTTTCACAAGGTGTAATAAGGAGGTCAGCAAGCAGTAACAGCAGCATCAGTAGTGAAATCACAATTCATGGTAGTCCCAGCTACCAAACACTCCAGAACTACACTGACCTGATTCTTTTATAGCCAAGGATATGTAGGCAACCATTGAAGCAGGGTTCGATCAGACAGTTTTCAAAATCCTTCCCATGGAATGCAAAGCAGGCAAAAATCTCTCAGTTGCTCATTTATCTTTGCCTGGAAACCCTTCGCGTATCCGAGCAAAGAGGGGCAACTGTGAGCACGTGACGCCTAAAATGTTCCTATAGGTTTTTAAAATTAGTATTTTTCTATTATTACTTGAAATTTTAGGAATTAATTGTGAGACTTTGTGTTTATTTGCATATTACTTTTATTATTTGAATTTTTACGGTTTATTTGCGTGATTTTCTGTTTTTTTTTTAAATTTTAGGAATTAATTGCATAATTTTATTTTTATTCGCATGCTGCACGTTTTAATTCGCATAATTCATAAAAATATAAAAATGGCATGTTTACATTTAGGATTTAAATTTTACATTTTTCAGGTTATTGATTAGTTAATATTGAAAATAAAGAAAAACAACAAAAATTGGTAAATTTTCTTTGAAATTTAGAGTCTAGAGTTTATTTAGTTTATTTCATGTTAAACATGTTTTTGGCTGTTTTTATTTTTGTTAGTAACGTGAGCATATGATTTTTGAATGGTCGAAATAAACTCCTATAGGACTCTTAAAGTTTAGGATTTTTTCTTTTAAAATATTAGGACTTTAATTTTTGAATCTAATTGCATACGCATGTTCATTATTGCGTGTTTAGAATTAATTATGATTTAATTGTTAAATAAACTTATTTTATAAATTAAAATAAAAAGATATATATGTGCCAGCAGTTGAAATTATATTTGTTCAATTTTGATTTGTTTTAATTTTATCTTTGATTTGTGGTTTTAAAATAAATTCAATATTTCACTTTAATTAAAAGAAAAGACAAAAAATAAATAACAAAATACAATACACACACATATATATATATATATATATAGCTGGACACTCAGGCTGGCCACAATTGGGCCAGACCTGAGTGGCCCAATTTGCTTCCATCTCTGAGTCCACAAACCAGCCCAATATACCACCCAACCCAGTCCACACATCCATCGAGCCAAACAACGCCGTTTAAGGCCCTTACCATCACAGTCGTCGATTTTGCCCGATCCAAGGGCCACAGAAGCCCATCCACTTATGTATGCATATGTCCAAACACATTTAGTATACACACGACCAAATTCACCTTCCTCGTACCTCCAACGCCGACCACTGACCACCTTGGCACCACTCGTTGACCACCGGATGACCACCCACTGCCGCCGCCGGAAATCACCTCACGGTGGCGGCCGGTAACCAAACGGCTCCAAAATTACACCTCGTAACCGGCCTAACCTCCTATACCCCGTCCCATGACTGGTTCCCTTCGAACACCACCCCTCCGCCTCAAATATCCAATCAAAGGTCGCCGGAAACCCTACCTCAGGCAACCTCATTCCAAAGTCAACAAAAATTGCACCACTGAGACACCCTAACTTCCCCATTCCAACCATGCACCTCACAACCCTCAAATCACCATGTAACTCCTCGAATATTCATCTAAAACTGAACCCTAATTCCCAAACTTGCCGTAAAATCCTAAATATCCTCCAAGGCAGTCTTTGACCCTCCTTGAAACCAACCATGCCATCTTCGAGTCTCAAACAACCCCCAACCGCTCAAAATCCCAAATCTGAGACCTATTAAGGTCTCACGACTTCAAGGACCCCCCCTCCCCGAGCTTCGAAGTTGAGTAAAACCACCTTAGAGGGTTTCAGAACCCTGTGAAAGAACAATGTTCAATTGAATCCATCCAAATACAAACAAGAACAGAAGATAAGTTTTCTGCCTATTTTTATTTTTTAGCTTGATTGGTAATTGATTAGGTTCAATGATTAAAGGATGCACTTATTTTATTTGATTCTTGTGGTTTATTTGTTTGTCCACAAGTTTCTTCTGGAAATTAGGCTCCAATACTCATACTTGAGATAACTTATTAGGTTCAATAATTGCATGTTGAATAATTTGAATGTCCATGTGTTTTATTTGGCATTAGTCTGGATATTTGTACATGCAGTCTCTTGACCTGGAAAAATTACTTTAGTTCCTCAGTATGGTTATTTTTAAGGCTCAATTGACATTTATCCTTTGACTCTATGATCTGACGTTGGTTTAAGTTGATTTGGGGGTTTGGGATCCTTAATTATTCATTGTTAGATTTTATTTGCTTCATAAATGGATTCCTGAACTGAATTGTTGTGTGAAGCATTTTGATTAGAACTATTTTTTGAAAAGCTGTCTGATTGATATATGCATTCTTCCTCCCGTGTGAAGCATTTTGATTGGCACTATTTTCTGAAAAGCTAAGTCTGATAGATATATTCATTCTTCCTGATGATTTGATCTCTTGTTCTGCATAGAAGTCTGTTAATTCTTTGGCTAATTGAGTGTGCTAATGTTGGATGATTAAAACCTTCATGAGTTTGTTAATATGAGGATAAAATGAGACCCAAATTTGGCTGACCAAGGTCAAATGTAATTAAACTGGGTTAAAAGAACTGACCAAGGTCAAGTTCAGGGGTAGGGTAATTTAGGAAGGCTAGTAAGGGAATAAAAGGAATTTGAAGGCTAGTAAGGGTATAAAAGGAATTTAAAATTATAAAAATCTGAAAAGAATCTTGTAGAACATCCCAGCAGGGACTAATATATAATTCCAGCCTCAAACTTGAGGCACAAGTCAGAAATTGAAGGACTATTTAGGAAAAAATACAAGTTGATTTGAGGACTAAAAAGAAAAACTAGTAAAATCTAATGCCCTAAGAGTTTTGCTATAAATTGAATCCTTTGGGGCATAAGAAAAGGATCCAGAAATAATTCTCTTTAATACTAAAAGCTAGAAATACTGATCCAGAAACCTTTCTCCTTAACTCTAGAGCTAGAAATATTGATCCGGAACTTTTCTCTAAAATTCTAAAGCTGAAATACTGATTTTATATCTGAAAATACCATTAGGATTGTTTTGAATCATTCCCTGAAGATTTAACTGAACACTCTATTGAAATCTGGAAATACTATTCTATTGGTTGTTGGTTGTTTAGCTGACCTACTTTGTTCACTCATAGGCTTGTTTTTCTGCTGCTTTACAGGTATACTCGATGCTTTTGTATCCATGAAGTTCAGATAAAATATATACTCCCATGTGAAGATTTGGTTGCTTATTGTATATTGAAGTTTACCCCTTTCCATTCTCCCCTATTTAATTTTGAATATAGGTTTAGTCCTAGAATGGTTATCATGTTATAGTATAGTATTAGACTGATCCATGTTGTATAATTTGGACATTTGGGACTATCTTATGTGTAATAATTGGACATTCAATTCAAATTAGCATGAATTGTTGATAGCATTGATATTAATAGAACGACAGTTTTAGCTAGTTCCTTCATGTCATTTAGAGCTTAGAAGATCATGACATATAGGTCCAAAATTATTGGATCCAATTATTGTGAACAATTAAGAGTTCTAAAACTTCAATATGTTAGTAGTGATAGTTCAAATATATAAATGTAGTTGAAGTCATAATCGAATTTTGGATAGTTGTATTTATATACTCTGACTTATGAGTATATGAATCAATTAGGTCAAATCCAATGGTAAATTTGACTCATAAAAAAACAATTGGTAATATTTTTTGTGAGTTTGTAGACATTTAAGTGTGCGTGTAATAAATTGATTCTCAGAAACTGGGCTCAGAGTTCAAATCAATACTGGGAGACCCGGTAAGTTCTCTAATTAAGAAAGAGTCCGGAAAAGTTACAAAGCCGGACGATCTCGCGGGTCCCCGGTACGTAGCCCTCCTCGACTCGAGCTGTCCACTCGGGTACACGGTCTAGACCATATACCGAGGATTTCAACCTAGTATAACAAAACATCATGCCGGATCCCTAGTAAAAATGTTTATTTGCATCATGCATTTTGACTTAGGGGACTCAACACAGGGGTTGGATCCTTCTAGGATAGGTACCCTGAAATAAAAGACATCCGAATGCATTTTTACGTGCTACTTGCGCATTTACTTGCCTTGGATCTGTATGTTGATCGGCCTGTAAACAAAAGAAACAATTGAGGGAAAATAAGCAATGTAAGGGTAGTTGTTTTTAAACCCAATGCTCAAATAGCACCAAAATGTTGCCGAAGTTTTCAAAAACAAAAACAAAAAAAAACAAAGAAAACAAAGCACAAACAGCACAAACAAAATACAAAGCACCAAATTCTTGAATTATTCAAAACTGTCTGCAAGTTTTGATAAATTGCTTCGGCCTGATCCAACCCCTTTTTTCAAATGTCAAGAATTGCCCAAGTTTATTTTCCTACTTCAAAATGAGTCGAATGGTGCCATGGTTCCGATAATAGCTGAATAACGCTACAAGGGATGCTGAAAGGCTGATCTTACGCAAATGGCTACCTCTGAATTTTACTCAGGCTGGTAAGCAAGCACAGAATAAAACCCTTCTAGCCGAAGTGTTGAAGGGCCGTATTCGCAAAGTCGGTCCCTGTTTCAAAATAAATTTCATAAAAGTCGGTTTTTATGTTTTAAGAATACTAATCATCCCTAATAAATATGCAGAATGAGCACGGTAATCAACAAATTCCTTTGGAGCTACGGTTGTGGTGGGATGACCTCGGAGAAGTCGGACAGAAAAAGGTCAATGCGCATCTGGGGGCCTCACTAATTTGCTGAAAATAAACCCTAGGGGAGATATCATAAAAGCCCTAATTACCTTCTGGGACCCTACCCACAACGTCTTCCACTTCTCAAATTTTGAGCTGACTCCGACTCTGGAAGAAATGACCGGATACATCGGGACACACATAATCCCACTAAGACATCAATACTTGATAGCAACCAGGGCCCTCGTCGTGCACAAATTTTTGGATGTTTTGAAAATAAGCAGAAAAAATTCATAACCCCGACTTCTCAGCTGGAATTTGCACCCCCCCCCCCCCCAATTCATATACCAAAGATATGGTCACATCGGAGGGTTCAACAACCTTTAAAGCCTCATCTATAGCAAGGTCAATCGGAGTATATGGGAGGTGCACCGATGCTTTGCGTTTATGGTATCCTTTTTGGGTCTTTTAGTATTCCCCCGGAAGGACAGAAACATCGATATACGGATTACAGTGGTTGTTAGTACATTGATACTCAGGCAAAGAGCACTCTGGCTCCTATAATCTTGTCTGATATTTTTCGAGCCCTTACCATTTGCAAATTAGGAGGGGATTTCTTTGAAGGCTGTAACTTGCTATTACAGATATGGATGATTGAAAACCTATATCCCAGGCTTCGGTTCATGAATGGTGGGTTGCCGAAGAAAGGTTGCATAGAAGAAGTTGACAAAAGGGTGAATGGGTTTAAGTTACCAAAGGGTGTTGCAGAATGGGTATCACATCTCCGGTCTATTTCTGCAAGTCAAATACAATGGATGCTCAGTTGGCTCTCCGTGGACGAAGTTTTTCATATGTTCGCAACATAATCGCATTTTCTCTTAATGGGTCTTAGAAGCATCAAACCTTACGCCCCGCACCGAGTTCTGAGACAACTCAGAAGATGACAGATAGTGCCAAAAGAAGAAGATCTTAGCATCCGGGTAATCGAAATTGGGCCTGGTAGTCAGTTCCCCGAAGCCATGGTTTGCAAAATCTGGAATGAATGCCAATACCTAACCGCTGACACTTGTGTGCAAGATCTTGCCAAAGCTGAAGTGTGTCCAGGGTACCTTGCGTAGTATAAGAGAGAAATTGAGCATGAAAGACCATCCAAAAGGCCTCACCTCCGAGAGTTCGTCGGTACATCACAAGAACAATGGGATTGGTTAGCAAAAGAACATGAATATCGTGCTACCATAGGAAGGCTGGAAAAGAAAATTCAAGAATTACAATTCGAAAACAGCCTACAAATTGCTGCTAGCGAAAAAGAAAAGAAGGTATTGGTTAAAGAGAACGAAGCTCTGTGAGCTCAAATTCAGAAAATGAAAATAACCGCAAAAAACCCTCCGAGGAGTACAAAGGATGAAAAACTTATAGAGAACCTGCGCCAAAAGTAACCGAGTACGGTTTTGACATGAATTAAGCAGAGGGAGAATTGTCCAGAGCTCGGAGACAACTAGCTAAAAGTGCTGAAGAAAGGGCCCGCATATTGGAACAGTTAAAAGAAGGGAATGGCAATGAAAACACGGGGTTAAAACAGAGAGTTATCGTAGTTGAGACTAAAATGGCCAAGCAGGCCAAGGATTTCAAAGCTGAAAGGGAGCACTGCTATGCGGTAATAGCGGGGTTGGAGAAAGATTTTTGGCATTTTAAAAGGATAAATCAAGCGGCTTATCAGATTTTAGAAGCACGGGCAAAACAAATAGGGCGTCTGCTACAAGAAAAGGGGATAATTAGGGAGAAGGTGCTAGAAATTGCATACTACATTACCACTAAATGTAGTCACTGCAAATACATGACAAAATCCATGTTTTTCTCCGCTGCTATGACCTTTTTCGGAAAAAAAGGAAGATCTCCACTATCTCCAAGAAAGTCTAGCACGCACACTCACAACAAGGCCGAATGATGCCTCGCAATCTCCAAAGGCATTAGAAGCATTGATGTACTCCTAGATTTGTGTTTTCTAAATAAAAGGTTGATTGTTGTCTTTTCAAGTCTGTAAGGGCATTAAGTCCCTGTCTGGTAGTTGCTTTTAGCCATTGTAATCGAAATCCCAAAATATTTTGCTGTGTACTTAACCCTCTCTATTTCTATGAACTATGCTCGGTCTGATTCATGCAAGTCATGATACGTAGGCAATCTCTATAGGTTTCAACTGTATTCTTTAAAAGCTCAAATGTCTATAGAATAAAAACAACAAAAACAAAAAAGAAAACAAAAGGAGGAAATAAAAGGGAAGAAACAAAAGGCAATGGAAATAAAGGCTGGGATGACACATGCGGCTGGGGCAAGCATATAGAAACCCATTATCTACATATGTGCATCATGCTCAACGTTTGATTTCCTGTTTGTCATCAATCCCGAAACTAACTACGTTTCCTAGTATTACAGTTCAGGTGTTTAGAACAGTGGTTGGTTTTGAGGTAAACTGGCTTCAAACGGATACTTCACTCGTTCACAGGGAAATACAGAAATGTCAACTAAGATGAATCAAGTCACCCTCCCTATTCTAGAAGACAGTCCAATCATGGGGGTACTGGCTTCTGAATCTGCGGCGGCCGAAGAAAAAAGGAATCCTACGGCTCTGGGTCATGGAAATGTGGGACACATGGACCAATGGAAAGGAACCTCCTAGCGCCATCCCTGGATTTCTCGAGCTATTTCCACGGTCAGGGGGTACCTCTACTATTCCTATCAGTCACCCGAGCATTCTCTTGGGACAACCCAACATTTCTACCAATTTTGTGGGGGCGCCCTCAAGCCCACCCTCCAATATTTTCATCCAGGCCAGTTCGCAATATCTTCACAGCCCCTCCATACACAGCTACTACACAGCCCGCAGTACCGAGGCATGTATTTGACCCTGCAGCCTTTACCTTTCAAACCCCAAATTACCAAAATGAGCCTCCCTCGTACCCTACATATAGCTACCCTCAAACAACATATGAACTCACCCCTTTGCCGGACAAAACATCCAAATCATCCGAGCAGGATGATATCACAAGAAGAATGAGGAGTTTGGAGCAAAGCTTGAAGAATATGCAGGGACTGAAGGACAGAAAAGTGTAGCCTATTAAGACCTGTGCATGTTTCCCCATATCCATCTTCCTTTGGGGTTCAAGGTACCCAAATTTGAGAAGTACGATGGCCATGGTGACCCTATCGCCCATCTGAATAGATATTGTAATCAGTTACCTAGAGCAGGCGGAAAGGAAGAGCTCCTGATGGCGTACTTTGGGGAAAGCTTAGTAGGGATTGCTTCCGAATGATACATAGACCAAGACATCACCCGGGGGCACATATGGGACGACCTTGCTCGGAACTTTGTGAAACAATTCAAGTATAATGTCGACATCGCCCCGGACAGGAATTCCCTTGCTAACCTGAAGAAGAAACTTGCTGAGAGCTTCAGGGAGTACGCTATTAAATGGCGGGAGCAAGCATCAAGGGTGAAGCCTCCTATGGATGAAATGGAAATGGTCACCGTCTTTTTACAGGCAAGGAGGAAGACTATTTTCAAAACATGATGTCTGCAATGGGCAAACCATTCGCTGAGGCCATAAAGATTGGAGAAATGGTGGAAACTGGTCTCAAAACAGGGAGGATTCTAAGCCAATCTGCCATCAGAGCAACCTCCCAAGCTATACAAGGAGGAGCGCGAGGAATTCCCACGAACAAGAAATGAGAAGAGTCATCCATGGCAAGCTCTGGGACGAGGAAACAACATAGCAGACATGCATTCTCTGACAGAGCGCCTCAACATTACTATCCTCATAGAGACATGCATTACGCCCTTCAGCCTTACACAGTTATGAATGCTCAACCATTCCCCCGCCCTCAATAGTAGAATAACATAAATCAAATTCCAAGGAATCAACTCCAGCCCAATCATTACAACCCCCTCCATTAGCAAAACAACTATCGTCCCCGGGAGACGCCTCGGAGACAAAACTTCACCCCAATTGGAGAATCTTACGCCAGTCTTTTTCAAAAGCTAGTCCATCTGGGTCTTCTCCAACATGTTCCCCTAAATAGACAGAATCCTGAATCACCATCGTACCAAAGGGGTGTACAATGTGCCTACCACTCAGGGGCAGAGAGCCACGATACTGAAAATTGTTGGACCTTAAAGAGAGCGGTGGAAGATTTGATTGATCAAAAGAAAATAGTCCTTAGAGATAAAGAAGTCCCAAATGTAACTGACAACCTATTACCAGCTCCAACAATGGGCCAGTCATCGGGATGATTTGCGAGGACAAAGAGTTTGATCCCGCTCTCAAGGCCATCATAGCCATTGCCGAGGCCGATAGGAAGCCAAAGGTCACCAAAAAGAAGGTGGATGAAAAGAAAACAAACGAAGCCAAAAGCCATGAAGTAGAGAAGAGGGCTGAGGTTAAAGCTGAAACCACACCCGCCAAAGAGACAATACTCTATATTCCCCGGGGAAGCAAAGACAAGCGGCCCACTCTAAGCCCCCCCAAAAGATTTGAGCTGAACAGAGCCCTAAACATACCAAAGAAGGCCTATGTAGTATGGGTATCACTTAAGCCACCGGTGCTGAATGAGCCCATGGTTATTGGTCGCGTGCCACAAAAGCCCAGGACCAATCCTTCAGCTATTCCGTGGAATTATCAGGAGACCATTGTTATGCAAAGAGGAAAATAAGTCCTTGGATAATCCCCAATGGGATGTCCCACGAAGAAATATTTGAACGTGGAATAAGTGAATGCCGCTACCAAACGGCTATTCCCACCAAAGAAGCTAGTAAATGCTGAGAAAGCAGAAGCCTTTTTCCAGAAAAAAAAAAGATGCCAGAGTATGAAGTAATAGATCAACTCCGGAAATCCCTTGAACAGATGTTTGTACTGTCACTTTTAATGAAATCTCCTGAGCTTCAACAAGTGTTGACAAAACATTAAACGAAGCTTATGTGCCAGCTGAGACCTCGGTAGAACAGTTGGAGAAAATGGCGGAGAGATTCTTCGCCATCAATCAAATATCGTTCTGTAAAAATGACCTAACCCCAGAGGGAGCTGCTCATAACAAGGCTTTACATCTCACGGTCAAATGTAAAGGATATTATGTTAAGAGAGTGATGGTGGATGGGGGTTCCGGAGTAGATATATGTCCTCTATCTATCCTACAGAGATTGGAGATTGGACAGGAAGGATCCGTCCCAACAACGTATGCATCCGGGCCTTCAATGGTATAAAAAGGGATACCAAGGTGAAATCCATCTGGTGCTCACCATTGGTCCAGTTGACTTCAAAGTAACCTTCCAGGTGTTGGACATGGACACCTCATACAACTACCTCCTAGGACGGCCATGGATTCATGCAGTAGGGGCAGTGCCTTCAACCTTGCACCAAATGCTGAAATTTGAATATGAAAATCAAGAGATTGTAGTTCATGGGGAGGACGAGCAAGCGATTTACCGGGACCCCTCTATCCCCTATCTAGAAGCCAAGGAAGGCAGTGAACACATAGTTTATCAAGCTTTCAAAGTTGTAGTAGCTGACCAGCATGAAGAGGGCAAGCCGCTTCCTCAGCCTTTTTTGTCGAATGCTTCGATCATGGTAGCAAAGGAAATGACGTGTGAAGGCTTCGAGCCAGGCAAGGGACTCGAAAGCTCCCTACAAGGCATATCCGAGCCAGTCGCCTTGCCTGCCACAGAAAATTTCTTCGGATTGGGATTCCATCCCACCTCAGAAGATATCACCTGGGCTAATCGTAGAAAGTGCCAAGGATGGACCTTACCAAGACCCCTGCCTCACTTGTACAAAACCTTTATAAAACCAAAGTACAGTGAAGAGGAAAAAGAAGAAACCTTCAGACAATAAGAAATTGATGAAATCTGCGGAGCCATGACAGAGCTGTTCTATGATGCAAACATGGTCCAACCAGGGGAAGGGCCAGATGCCAAACTTCAAAATTGGAAGGCCACACCCTTTCCGGTCAGGAGGGAGACCCGGTAGTCTAGACCTGCTACCTCTTCCCACAACACGAGCTATTTTGGGGTGTAGCTCGTTGTTTGTTTTCCTTTTTAGCACTTTGTAAAACCCTGTTTATCTTTCAAGTTCAAAGAAATAAAAATCAATATTTTTCATTTCTATGGTTTTCTCTGATTTTGTCTTCCTTTATTTTCCCTTTTTTCTTTCAGTCCAAATAATGCGACTTTAAATAAAACGACATGCTTGCGAACTTCTTGCTTCGACCCAAATTCGCTGCATGTAATGAACCAGGAAACGGAATATAATGAAAAAGAGGCTTTTAGGGAAATCACTCGATAATTGGAACACTTTGACAACAAACCTAAGCCTAACTTAAATGATACTGAACCGGTTAACCTGGGTGATCTTGACGAAACCAAAGAAACCAAAATAAGCATTCACATAAATAAAAGAGATTCGGGATTCATTGGTCCAACTCTTGTTGGAATTCAAAGACGTATGTGTGGTCCTATGATGACATGCCTGGACTGAGTATGGATTTGGTGGTTCACAAGTTGCCCACATACCCTGAGTGCCCTCCATTACAACAAAAGCAAAGAAAATTCAAGCGTGATGTTAGTGATATAATCAAAGAGGAAATTACAAAACATCTTGAAGCAGGGGTCATCCGGGTAGTGCGGTACACCACATGGATGGCTAATGTGGTCCCAGTATCGAAAAAGGGCGAAAACCCGAGTGTGTGTGGATTATAGAGATCTAAAAAAGGCGAGTCCGAAGGATAATTTCCCTCTACCTAACATCCACATCCTGGTTGATAATTGTGCCAAGCATGAGATTAAATCATTTTTAGACTACTACGTGGGGTATCACCAAGTGTTGATGGATGAGGACGCTGAGAAACCGCCTTCACCACACCATGGGGGACATACTGCTATAGAGTTATGCCTTTTGGATTGAAAAATGTCGGGGCAACCTACATGAGGGCTATGACCACCATCCTCCACGACATGATGCATAGGGAAATAGAGGTGTATGTGCATGGCGTTATTATCAAATCTAAAACTCAGGGAGATCATGTAAAGGATTTGAGGAAATTCTTCGAAAGGCTCAGCAAATACAATTTGAAATTAAATCTGGCAAAATATGCATTTGGAGTTCCTTCAGGAAAACTCTTGGGGTTCATCGTCATTCGGAGGGGAATTGAGTTAGATCCAACCAAGATCAAATCTATTCGGAAGCTGCCCCCACCAAGGACCAAAAAGGATGTGATGAGTCTATTGGGAAGATTAAACTACATCAGCTGGTTCAACGTCAAACTGATCTCAACATGTGAGCCTATATTCAAACTGTTGAAGAAGGATGCCGCAATTAAGTGGACGGTCGAATGTCGGGAAGCTTTTGATAAAATCAAACAATACTTGTCCAATCCACCAGTTTTAGTTCCGCCAGAACCAGGAAGGCCAATGTTTCTCTACCTGACGGTCTTGGAAGGCTCTTTCGGTTGTACTCTTGGGCAGCATAACGCCACAGGAAATAAAGAGAAGGCCATCTATTATCTGAAGAAAAGTTTACTAGCTACGAGGCCAAGTACATATTGTTTCAGAGACCATGTTGTGCCTTGACATGGGTAGCTCAAAAGCTGAGGCACTATCTGCAGGCTCATACCACGTACATCATAACTAGGCTGGATCCATTAAATTACATATTTCAAAAACCAATGCCCACAGGACGACTGGCTAAATGGCAGATCTTGCTTACCGAGTTCGACATCGTTTATGTCACTCGTACAGCGATGAAAGCTCAGGCACTGGCAATCATCTGGCAGAAAACCGCGTTGATGACGAGTATCAGCCTTTGAACACTTACTTCCCTGACAAAGAAGTAGCTCATTGGAAATAGTAGCAGAGGATACTCTCGTCTGGAAAATGTTCTTCGACGGAGCGGCAAACGCCAAAGGCGTAGGGATCGGAGCGATTTTAATCTCACCCACAGGCCAGCATTACCCAGATACAGCTAGACTGCGGTTCTTTCGCACTAACAATACAGCTGAATATGAGGCTTGCATTATGGGCATGAACATGGCTATCAACCGGGACGTCAAAGAGTTGCTAATCATGGGGGACTCAGACTTAATCATCCGACAAGATCAAGGACAATGGGAGATAAGGGACATTAAGCTCCTCCAGTATAGAAAGCATGTAAAAGATCTCAGCAAACGGTTTAGGTCGGTACAGTTAAGGTACATTTCTCATTGCCACAATGAGTTAGCAAATGCACTTGCAACCTTGGCCTCCATGCTTCCATACCCTGGGAATGCCTATGTGGATCCTCTACGAATCCAAATCAAAGAAATACATGGATATTATAACGCAACTAAAGCAGAGCCTAGCCCGCATCCTTGGTATTAGGACATCTTGAGGTTGTTAAAAACACATGAGCACCCTGAGCAAGCCACAGGAGAACAAAAGAAGACCATCCGACGGCATGCGAGCAATTTCTTCTTGAGTGGTGACACTCTGTACAAAAGAACTCCAGATCTTAATTTGTTGAGATGTGTAGATGCCGAAGAAGGTAGGAAAATTATGCAAGAAGTACATGCAGACGTATGTGGGCCCCATATGAATGGCTATATATTGGCAAAGAAGATACTCCGAGTCGGATATTATTGGATGACCATGGAAAAGGACTACTTCAGTTTCGTGCGAAAATGTCATCAATGCCAGGTGCACGGTGATCTGATTCATGCACCGCCAAAGGAGTTGCATCCTATGTCAGCACCCTAGCTATTTGTTGCCTGGGGGGTGGACGTCACTGGGCCGATCGAGCCAAAAGCCTCAAATGGGCACAGATTTATATTGGTCGCCATTGATTATTTCACAAAATAGGTTGAAGCCATTACCCTCAAGTCTGTTACCAAGAAAGCGGTGGTGGATTTCATGCATTCAAACATCATTTGCCGCTTTGGGATCCCGGCTACCATCACTACTGACAATGCAGCTAATCTAAACAGTCGGCTGATATGAGAGATATGTGAACAATTCAAAATAACGCATAGAAACTCCACTCCCTACCGACCTAAAGCTAATGGTGCGGTCGAAGCGGCCAACAAGAACATTAGGAAAATCTTGAGGAAAATGATCCAAAGCTCGAGGCAATGGCACGAAAAGTTACCTTTCGCATTAATGGGATATCGTACCACGGTACGTACATCTGTAGGAGCCACTCCTTACTTGCTGGTATATGGAGTTGAGGCTGTTATACCTGCCGAGGTGGAAATCCCTTCGCTCCGAGTGATTGTCGAAACAGAAATCAAAGATAGTGAATGGGTCAAAACCCGTTTGGAGCAACTGGCGCTAATTGATGAAAAACGAATGGCCGCAGTGTGTCGTGGGCTATTGTATCAATAAAGAATGGACCATGCCTACAGTAAGAAAGTGCGCCCTAGAAATTTTGAAGTCGGGCAGCTGGTGTTGAGACGGATACTTCTGCACATTCAAGAGGCCAAAGCAAAATTCGCTCCAAATTTGAAAGGCCCATACATCATCAGGAAGATATTACCTAGAAGAGCGTTGTACTTGGGCGACGTATAAGGGGATGAACCCGAGGCAGCGGTAAACGCCGACTCCATAAAAAGGTATTATGTTTAAATCCCATGCAGCAACTACCCCGGTGGATTGAAATGATGAAGGTTTCGCTCCCCCGCTATCCCCTCCCTCTTTGCAACCCAGAAAGAAAAGAGAAAAGAAAATTCAAAAAAAAAAGGGAAAAGAAAATCGGAAAAAAAAAGAAAAGAAAATTCAAAAAAAAAAGAGAAGAAAAAAGAATACAAAAAAAAATTAGTTTATGTAAAACTTCCTGAACTATGTCTGACTTGAGTCTGAAAGGATACGTAGGTAGCCTCTCCCTAAGGTTTAGTCACATCGAAATAAAAACCCCATTTACCCAAAAAATTGAAACTAGGGCAGAAATGTATCGGTTCATTTCCATCCAAACGATTACAAGGTTACAAACCCCTGGGGAAGAGAATATCATCCGTCAGGGTTCAGCACCGATCAAATTTGTGAGAGAAATAAAATGAGAGAGTCTTACTGGTGAAAACCTCCGGGCACCATAAGGCGACGGTGAGTAGAGAAAACTAAAAATGAGAGAGTCTGTTTAGCGAAAACTCGCAAAGAGCACTATCGGACGACGGGAGAAGAGAAATGAGAGAGGTCATTTGGCGAAAATCCGCAAAGGGCGCTGTCGGCCGAAATGAGGAAATATTATTACCAATGTCCGGAAAAGTTTCTCTAGTGTTTGGAAAATGGAAATCAGAAAGCAGAAATGGATTTGGGCCGGATATCCAGTCCAAGAAACATGTCGTCGCCATATAAAGCCGGCTCATATTCCCAGATAAGTTCCCTTTTTCCTTCAAAGTAATACCTCTTTAAATTCATGTTTCACTCCTTTTCAATTTCACTTCCTCACCATTCCTTAAAGAAAGGTAGCAGGGCCGGCTTCGCGTTTTCTCCTAGCAAGAATTAGGGAAATGACCGACATCGTCAAGTACGCTTGGCCAATCCCGGTTGACCATGAAAGTCAATGTCCCAAGATGAGGAAATAAAGGAAAGGAAATTCAAAGTCAAAATCATGAAATTGAAACAAAATTGAAGGGTTTCAAGCCAAGCAGGGTGTCAATGCTTGTCGAAAGTCCAAAAGCGAATGCAAAAGTGGGAGAAAAACTCATAACCCAAGGACCGATGAGCAATACCCAATCCGAAATGAGGACTCCCTGGCCAACTAAGCAAGGACGGAAAGTCGAGGGTTCGTTTTTGAATACAAAAGAAGCTGAGATCAAGCGTCACAAGGCCGCAAAACCAATCACTTTTACAACTAACAGTTTGTTTTGTTTCGGAATCAAAATAGACGCAGGTGAAACTTAGGAAAAAAAAGGAACATGGAGGAAAAAACAACCAAAGGATAGGCACAAGGGCCGAAGGTGCTGATGCGTCAATGACCAAAGGGAGGTTTTCTTTCCATTCTTCTGCAAACTCATAAATGAGCATGACAGCATGAGTTCCAAATCCTTAGTTCCCCCTGTATGCCTTGTGGACCTCCTAGGCCTTACCTAAAGATCGCATTCCATTCCCTCTAGCATAAATCAAGGAGATTTCCCTCAACATCCCCTGCATTACCTGAGAATTCTCTCCCTGCACTTCCTACTCCCTAGCATGGTTTAGGAGCTAACATTCCCTCACCCTCAGCATAACCTAAGAGTTATTATGTTCCTCCTCTATCCCCACAATCAAAAGGACCTCTGAGGTCCTCCGGTGCCCTGCATATCTCCCGACATAACCCGTGGATGTTCCCTTCCATCCCCAGCATGGACTTTTCATTCATCCTGGCATAACCCGTGGATCCCCTAGCATAACCTAGGATTTTTCATTCATCCCGGCATAACCAGCGGATTCCCCTGACACAATTCAGGACCTCATTTTCATCCCGGCATAACCCGTGGATTTCAGCATAACCTAGGATTTTTCATTCATCCCGGCATAACCCGTCGATGTTCCCTTTCATCCCCAGCAGGGACCCTTCATTGTCATACCGGCATAACCCGTGGATTCTCCTAGCATAACCTAGGATTTTTCATTCATCCCGGCATAACCCGTGGATTTCCTAACACAACTTAGGACCTCATTTTCATCCCGGCATAACCCGCGGATCCCCCTAGCATAACCTAGAATTTTTCATTCATCCGGGCATAACCCGTGGATGTTCCCTTTCATCCCCAGCAGGGACCCTTCATTGTCATCCCGGCATAACCTGTGGATTCCCCTAGCAAAACCTAGGATTTTTCATTCATCCCGGCATAACCCGTGGATTCCCCTGACATAACTCAGGATCTTCTTTTATCCCGGCATAACCCGCGGATCCCCCTAACATAACGCATGATCTCTCTTCATCCCGGCATAACCCATGGATTCCCCTAGCATAACCTAGGACATTTCACTCATTCCGGCATAGCCCGTGGATTCCCCTAGCATAACCTAGCATTATTCATTCATCCCGGCATACCCCGTGGATCCCCCTGACATAATTCAGGATCTCTCTTCACCCCGGCATAGCCCGTGGATTCCCCTTGCATAACCTCGAATTTTTCATTCATCCCGGCATAACCCGTGGATTCCCCTGACACAACTCAGGACCTTATTTTCATCCCGGAATAACCTGTGGATTTCCCTAGCATAACCTAGGATTTTTCATTCATCCTGGCATAAGTGGATGTTCCCTTTCTCCCAAGCAGGGACCCTTCATTGTCATAACGGCATAACCCGTGGATTCCCCTTGCATAACCTAGGATTTTTCCTTAATCCCGGCATAACCCGTGGACCCCACTGACATAACTCAGGATTTCCTTACATCCCCAGCAGGGATTCCTCATTTTCGTCCCGGCATAACCCGCGGATCTGTTCTTTCCTTCCCCACTGAGACTTTTCCATTCTTATCCCGACATAACACGAGGATTCTCATCTTATTACCCATCAAGAACCATTTCTCCTCTCCAGCATAACCTGATGATCTTTCCAAGGGATACACAATTTTATTCCTTTTGTTCTAATAAAAGAGCATCATAGACATGTGTTTTAAATAACTCACGAAATTTTCTAGTGAAAAATGGGGCATAAAATTTCGTTCGTTTGTTTGTTTTGCTGTCTAAGCAGGTATCACCTTAAGGTACAAGATCTGGCATGAGTGTCAATTCAGAACAGAAGAAAAGAAAAGAGACAAAGGTGAACTCAAAATAGTGAGGCGGACAAAGACGTGGACTGCTCAATATTAATGAAAGTCACAAGTTTAGTATATCTTATTTTGGTCTCGAGATTAAAGATTTAGTTAGCAGCTGCAATTAACAAGCATCAAGATTCGGATCGGATTCTGCCGTGAAAGATAGCGGAGACTCAAGATCAAGCTCCAAAAGAATCATAGATAGGAATCTTGTAACTTGTAGTTGATCGGTTTAGCTAGCTTAGTTTTTATTTTCTTTCGGTGTAATAAGGAGCTTAGTGAGCAGAAACAACAGCAACAGCAGCCAATCACAGTCTCTCGGTAGTCCCAGCTACCAAAACATTCAGAACTACACTGACCGGATTCCTCTATTGCTGAGGATATGTTGGCAACCTTTGAAGCAAGGTTCGGTCAGGAAATTTTCAAAATGCTTCACATGGAGTATTCAATCGGACGGAGAGCGCTCATATTTGCTCACTTGTCTTTGCACGAAAACCCTTCGTGTTCCCACGCAAAGAGGGGCAGCTGTGAGCATATGATTTTTGACTGGTCGAAACAAACTCATATAGGACTCTTAAAGTTTAGGAATTTTTCTTTTAAAATATTAGGACTTTAATTTTTGAATCCAATTGCATATGCATGTTCATTATTGAGTGCTTAGAATTAATCAGGATTTAATTGTTAAATAAACTTGTTTTATAAATTAATATATATAAATTAATATATATATATATATATATATGTGTGTGTGTGTGTGTGTGTGTGTGTGCGCCATCACTTGAAATTGTATTTGTTCAATTCTAAATTGTTTTCATTTTATCTTTGATTTGTGGTTTTAAAATAAATTTAATATTTAATTTTAATTAAAAGAAAAGACAAAAAATAAATAACAAAATACAATACATATATATATATATAGCGGGCCACTCAGGCTGGCCACAATTGGGCTAGACCTGAGTGGCCCAATTTGCTTCCATCTCTAAGTCCACTAACCAGCCCAATACAACCAGCCAACCCTGTCCACACATCCATCATGCCAAACAACATCGTTTAAGGCCCTTCCCATCACAGTCTTCGACTATGCCCGATCCAATGGCTAAAGAAGCCCATCCACTTATGTCTACATATGTCCAAACACATTCAGTATAAACACGACCAAATTCACCTTCCTCGTATCTCCAACGCCGACCACTGACCGCCCTGGCACCACCCGTTGACCACCGCCTTACCACCCACTGCCGCCATCGGCAATCGCCTCACGGCGGCGGCTAGCAACCAAACGGCCCCAACATTACACCCCGTAACCATCATAACCTCCTCTACCGTGTCCCATGGCTGGTTCCCTTCGAACACCACCCCTCCGCCTCGAATATCCATTCAAAGGTCGCCGGAAACCCTATCTTCGGCGACCTCATTCCAAAGTCGACCAAAATTGCACAACTGGGACACCCTGACTTCCCCATTCCAGCCATGCACCTCACCACCCTCAAATAACCATGGAACTCGTCGAATCTTCATCCGAAGTTGAACCCTAAATCCCAAACTTGCCGGAAAAGTCTTAAAATCCTCTCAGGCAGTCTTTGACCCTCCTTGACACCAACCATGCCACCCTCGAGTCTCAAGCAACCCCCAGCCGCTCAAAATCCCAAATCTGAGACCTATTGAGGTCTCAGGACTTCAAGGACCCCCCCCCCCCCCGAACTTCGACGTTGAGTAAAACCACCTTAGAGGGTTTCAGAACCCCTGTGAAAGAACAAGGTCCAATTGAATCCGTTCCAAATGCAAACAAGAATAGAATCTAAGTTTCCTTCCTATTTTATTTTTTTTAGCTTGATTGATAATTGATTAGGTTCAATGATTAAAGGCTGAACTTTTGTTATTTGATTCTAGTGGTTTATTTTGTTTTTCCACAAGTTTTTTCTGGAAATTAGGCTCCAATGCTCAAACCTGAGATAACTGATTAGGTTCAACAATTGCATGTTGAATAATTTGAATGTCCATGTGTTTTATTTGGTATTAGTCTGGATATTTGTACATCCAGTCTCTTGATCTGGAAAATTTACTTTAGTTCCTCGGTATGGTTATTTTTAGGGCTCAATTGACATTTAGCCTTTGACTCTATGATCTGACGTTGGTTTAAGTTGATTTGGGGGTTTGGGATCCTTAATTGTTCATTGTTAGATTTTGTTTGCTTCATAAATGGATTCCAGAACTGAACTACTGTGTGAAGCATTTCGATTGGAACTATTTTCTGAAAAGCTAAGTCTGATAGATATATCATTCTTCCTGATGATTTGATCTCTTGTTCTGTATAGAAGTCTGTTAATTCTTTGTCTAATTGAGTCTGCTAATGTTGGATAATTAAAACCTTCATGAGTTTATTAATATGAGGATAAATGTGACCCAATTTTGGCTGACCAAGGTTAAATGTAATTCAACTGGGGTTAAAAGAACTGACCAAGCTCAAGTTCAGGGGTAGGGTAATTTAGGAATGCTAGTAAGGGTATAAAAGGAATTTGAAATTATAAAAATCTGATAAGAATCCTGTAGAACTTCCCATCAGGGACTAATATATAATTCCAGCCTCAAACTTGAGGCACAAGTCAGAAATTGAAGGACTATTTAGGCAAAAATACAAGCTGAATTGAGGACTAATAAGAAAAACAAGTAAAATGTGATGCCCTAAGAGTTTGGTATAAATTGAATCCGTTGGGGCACTAGAAAAGGATCCAGAAATCTTTCTCTTTAATACTAAAAGCTAGAAATACTGATCCGAAAACCTTTCTCCTTAACACTAGAGCTAGAAATATTGATCCGGAACTTTTCTCTACAATTCTAAAGCTGAGATACTGATTTTATATCTTAAAATACCAATATGATTGTTTTGAATCATTCCCTGAAGATTTAACTCTCTGAACACTGTTTAAATCTGAAAATACTATTCTATTGGTTGTTGGTTGCTTAGCCGACCTACTTTGTTCACTCATAGGCTTGTCTTTCTGCTGCTTTACATGTATACTCGATGCTTTTGTATCCATGAAGTTCAGATAAAATATATACTCCCATGTGAAGATTTGGCTGCTTATTGTATTTTGAAATTTACCCCTATCCATTCTCCCCTATTTAATTTTGAATATAGGTTTAGTCCTAGAATGGTTATCATGTTATAGTATAGTATTAGACTGATCCATGTTGTATAATTTGGACATTTGGGACTGTCTTATGTGTAATAATTGGACATTCAATTCAGTTTAGCATGAACTGCTGATAGCATTGATAGTAAATGAATGACTGTTTTTGCTAGTTGCTTCATGTCGTTTAGAGCTTAGAAGATCATGACATATAGGTCCAAAATTATTGAAATCCAATTATTGTGAACAATGAAGAGTTCTCAAACTTCAACATGTTAGTAGTGATAGTTCAGATATATAAATGTAGTTGAAGTCATAATCGAATTTTGAATAGTTGGATTTATATACTCTGACTGATGAGTATATCAAACAGTTAGGTAAGATCCAATGTTAAATTTGACTCACAAAAAAACAATTGGTAATATTTTCTGTGAGTTTGTAGACATTAAGTATGCGTGTAATAAATTGATTGTCAACAGTTGGGCTCGGAGTTTAAATCAATACTGGGCTCACTTGAGAGGCCCGGTAAGTTCTCTGAAATTATACTACTAAAATGCTTCTGAAGCTGGAGAACTGAAAGTGATAGGACAGCCATGAATCAGGTCCAATAGACCTTAATCAAAGTATGCACTGCACGTTTGGGTTGGCCCAGGTTAAAGTCCACGCACGCAATTAGCCATGAATGAGGCTAAGTATAAATACTAATCCTCCAAATATACAATCTATGCATAAATTAATTAGTGTATTTAAACACTCGTAAGAGTAGAAATTTTAGCACGTGTTAGAATACCTTATGAAATAAAAATGAGCCGTATTAATTCGAATAAACACATATGATGGCTATTTACTTAATTAAAACCCATAGAAAAATAGGAGCTACCGTTTAGCCAATTTCACGGTCTTGTCGCAAATGTCAAAGACGTAGTTGCTATAGGCGCGTGTGTTAATAAAAACACCTTCCTAAATTTGGGTGCGCATTTATGTGACGCAAATCCTATTCTCAATGAAATTGAAATGTGTCTAAAATCGTGGGTGAATTTATGTGACGCAATTTGCGACGTGTTTTAATAACATTGCAAAATTTCCTTAATTTTAAAAGCGGTGAATAATCTGAAAATTACGAGTCAACAAGTGTAGCAAATCGTGTTTAATCCATTTATAATAATTTTATGCGACCGTGCTAGAATCAAATCCGAGGGTGCCTAAAACCTTGCCTCGGGTCAACAGAATTCCTTTCTCGCGAATTTCTAATTCGGAGACTCCAACCGGAAAGTCGAAATTTCCTTGATTTGGGATTCTTAAATAAATCGTTGACTTGGGACACAAAAAGCCAAGCCTATCCCAATTGGCGACTCTTGAAAATTAATCTCATTTCGAATAATGTCACTTTAGTTGAAAAAACTCCTTTACACGTGTCGCATTTCGAGGTAACCACGTGTAAGCGGTAAAAAGGAGGTGTGACAAGTAAAAATCTAAAAATGTAAAAAAAAAAAAAATATATATATATATATATATATATATATATATATATATATATATATATATATATATATATATATATATATATATATATATATATATATATATATATAAGAAAGCATAATGTTTGTATATAATATTGGCTTTGATTTGGGACAATTTCTTGCAGCAAAGTTTAGCCCAAAACCCCCAAACCCACTAAAATTAACCCAGACCCGACACCGTACCCGGTCCAGAAGCCCTAGAAATGAAACGACGTCATTTTTCATCAAAGCATCTGAGCCGTTGATGAATCTTGATATAACGGTCAAGATTCAAGGGTTGTTACTCTATATAATTGTCTGACCATACCCCCCACCATTATAGACATCATACCATGTCCATACCATACCATAATTACGCAGATGTAACACTGTTGTAACTCTTCCATATCACCACCCTCCCTCCGTCGTCTGCCAGCGGCAGAAAATTGTCACTGCCAGCGGCATAGCTCCGATGGACCCCAAAATAACACTGCATCCTCTCCTCGCTCCCCTCTTCCCAACCCTACCATTGGTTACCCTCTAATATATCCCCATCTTGTTGAATATTCATTTGAAGTTTGAAAGCCCCACCGTCCACAGCAGCGACCGGTTGCCAAATAAGCCAAGATTTACATCCCAGATTCCTCACCCCACCCTCTTCACAGCTCTGAAACAACCATTCTTTGAATCATACCACACCTGCTCGAATATCAATTTAAATAGCATGTACATAACCTAAACACCCCCAAAATCCGTCAAACCCACACTGAACACCCTCCTCACACCCCTTATCCCAAATTCATGCCCATGGCTCTCAAATCACCATCGTTGTGGTTGAATATTAGATCAAAGCTAACCGGAACAAGTGTAATGTTGCACGCGGTTGCTGAAGCCCAAAAAATTTAAGCTAAGTCATTCTACTCTGTTAATTTTAGTATGGTGTCTTTGTAGAGGTCTTTTCTTATTGCTTAATACATTTTAGTGTCTCCTTCTTTTTTCTTTTTGAGTTTAATACATGGTTCATTCGATAAGCTAATAGTGTAGTGAGCATAGTCGTTGATATATTCTTAACCTGAATACACTTTATGTTTGTTCAATTTTGGCTGACTTTGTTAATCTGAACCTATTTGTTAAAATTGATTAATGTTTGTGTTTTGACTCTGAATTCTTATCTTTGGGTCTTGAGGGTAAATGTATACGCTTATTGATGTTTCTTCTCCTGAATATCCTTAATCTTGTCCAATTCTGGCTAACTTGGTTAATTCGAATATGTTTATGAAACATTGGCTAAGTGTGTGTTCTTTGACTCCGAGTTTTTGTCTTTGAATCTTTTGATAAATATGTACGCTTATGGGTTAATTTCCTATCCTAAATTATTTTTATTGTTGATTTGGTCTATTCGATCTTGTTCTGATTTTTCGTAATTTGCTTGGGATAGTTAGTGGTCCTGCATAATGGTAGTTAATGTGGATTAGTTCAAACACTTATGATAATTTGGATATGTTATCCAGATATTAGGGCATTTGACTGTAGTTAAGTCAGCTATGGTAAGGTTGGGCTAGGGTTGATAATTATAGGAACAATACAAGGGTAGTTAATGTATTGTAACAAGGAATCTTTGGAAGTTAAGTGAAGAAACTTCTGGAATAGGGTATAATTGCAATTCAAATCCTTTATTTTGATAACTTGGGTAGCAAGCTAGGAAATGGGAGACTAAAGTAGTAAATAAATAGGGACTAAACAATAAAAAATCTAATAGTAGCCCTATGAGTAAGGATATATATATGCGAGTACTAAAAGATGAAAAGGGGGGTAGAAAAAAGATAGAAAAAGAGAGCCAAAAAATAGAAAAGAGCTGAAAATCATGGAGCTACCAATTCAGTCGAGTCTCTGAGTTAAAACTTCACAAATTTTGATCCAAAACTAGTTCTGGTTCCTAATTCTTATCATGGACTAAGGGTTTAATTACTGGTTTGTAGTTTGGCTGAGGTTTGAGTTGGTTTTGGCTATTTAAAATTGATATTGATTGTGTAACTTGCATTTCCTGGGCTTTGAAAGTGCTGAGATTACTGTTCCATCGACTTAGGGGTCTATTCATTGATTTTCTTGTTGAATATGGGTTTATTTATCACTAATGTTGTTGTTTTGCTCTATGACTGCTTGCTCATAGGTTTTCTTCTTCATTCCAGGTGCATTTTCAATCTCCTATGATGTATGAAGCCTGAATCTAATAAATATTCAAGTTGAAGAAGGTTGTTATTTATTTCTTTCGCTTCATCAGTTTTATTATTTTTATTATGTATTATAATTGGGACAATGGTTTGTATAATGGGACACTTGGATTAACACTTTGAATTTGTTTAATTATTAGCCAATACTATAGTTGTCCTAGTCTTCCAGTTATGCTTGGTTAGGATGAATTAATTCGAAATGGAAGTTTAGTTTCAAAAACATGAAATTTTTATTCAATGAAAAATGAGTAACTCTTGTAAATGTTTAATAAAAAAAGCATATGAACTTAGTTGCCATGTGTTTGTAAAAAGCAGGACTTGAAGTACATTTGTTCTTTTCTTCTTTTTTTTGAAATAATTTGATGCTTCAGTTCACATTGTTTTATACGAATTGTTGTTAAGTAGTTATCCAAATCTCCAAGCTGTGTTGTATATATTAATAGCACACAAGTTAAAAGGCCTATTCAGCATTATTCCTGTGAAATCATTAAGAATAAAATTGCTGATGATGTGTGAACTGGAAGTTCTGTTCAAATTTGGGCCTTTACTTGGTATTATTTTCCCACTCACTCGATGTAATATGAAATCTGGAAAATTGTTTGCATGTTCACTGGACTTTACTAGCCTGATTCCTCATTATCTCAATTCTGGAGTCACATTGAGGCTCAAACACAATAGCCCATGCCGGATGACTATGATATTTTCGAAGATACATTTCATCGAAAAGGGAGTAGTTTGTTTTAGGAACAGCCTTTTAAAATAAAAGTAGGTGTGTCGCGCCGAACGGAATCTAAAATTGTGTGGCCCTCGTGAAATTTCTTATATGAAAATATTTAGGGATTCTGGACATGTTGTTTTGCGAATTTCACGGCTTCCCGCAAAGACATAATACGATAGCCGCTTTTAGGCGCGTCTCTAATAATTTTATCTTCTTAAGTACGGGTGCACATTTGTGTGACCTAAATCCAAATCTCAATAAAGTTGGAATGCGCAAAAATCACGGGTGCATTTATGTGACATGGTTCGAGACATGTTTTAACGACGTTGTAACTCTCTTTAAAAAATAAAAAAAAAATCTTAATGGATTAAAAACTCACAGAGGTTCATAATTGTACGAAATCAGATAATTTAAGCCAAAAATAACAGTTGAGCGACCGTGCTAGAACCACGAAACCTGAGAATGCTTAACACCTTCTCCAGGGTTAACAGAATTCCTTACCCGAATTTTTGGTTCGCAGACAGTTAAACAGAGTCATTCTTTCCTCGATTCGGGATTCTGAACGGTGACTTGGGACACCATAAATCTCCCAAGTGGCGACTCTGAAATCTCTTAAATAATTGAATATCGTTTCGGTTGCCCTTTAATTGGAAAAACTTCCTTATCTACGCCCTTCGCCGTGGTGTAGTGGCCAAAAGGAGGTGTGACAAGGGTAAATGAGGGTAATCACCTATTTTGAAAAATCAATACTCAAAATAATTCCGAAACCGTGACGGATTCATGAAAAATATAAAAGGAAAAGTTTATTTTTCAAATTTTGTTTTTGACAAATTTGCCCGAACTACGACAGTTTGATTCTCACTGGATGTGAGATACGTACTCAACCCCCATCGGGCCAAACTTCCCTTATACAAAACTAACCAAAAACAAAAATTTTGATTTTAGTCACAAATAAGTAGGGTGATGTCATTCTTGTTCAGAATAAGCCGAATATCCCCAAAAGGATGCCGGAAGGCTATTTCTGTAAGAACAACCACCTTGATTCATTTCCAGCAGTTGGCACGCATAGCCTCAAAATCTTCTCTCCGGAAGTGCAAAAAGGTCGTATATGCAAAGCAAGAATTTGTCTTTAAACGGAAAAATATTCAAAAAAAACATTGTTCTCTCCGTTAGAATAAGTCATTAAATAACTTAAGCAAATGTGCAGGATGAGCACAAAAGAAATTGAACCCTTCACACTCCTTAATGAAATCCCCTTGAAGCTCCATATATGGTGGGATAATCTGGGAAAAGGCAGCAGAAAAACAGTGATAAGAGTCTTGGGAGGCCACGTCGGATTATTAAACATCAAGCCAAGGTCGGACATAATTGAAGCCTTAATACCATTTTGGGACCCAATCTGCAATGTGTTCCGTTTCTCTGACTTCGAGCTCACACCGACATTGGAAGAAATAACGGGTTATGTGGGTCTAAATGGAAATCTCAGAAGTCCATTTTCTCTGTTACCAAGATCGGTGTCCCCTCATAGATTCCTATATTTGCTAAGAATTAGTCGGGACGTCCAAGACAGAAATCTAGCCGAAGGGTACTGCACACTTCAATTTTTATATCTTCGATATGGTAACCCTTGAGGTTTTGAAGAACCAAACACCGGTCTAACCCATGCTGGAAACAAAGATAAGTGGGAGGCAAGGTGAAGTCTAGCTTTCAAGGTAGCCTTTATGAGTGTTGTGATCTGCCCACGGAAGGACGACAATATAGAGATAGGTCTGGTGGGAATGATCAAAGTGGCAATCAAAAAGGCTAACAGCACTGTGGCTCCTTTAATTGTGTCAGAAATCTATCGAGCCTTGATCATTGGTCGGGAAGGAGGAAAAACTTTCCAAGGTTGCAATTTGTTACTCCAGTTAGGAATGCAAGAACTATCTCTGTCACCGAGTTGGATAAATGAACTATGGTTTGACCGGTCTAAACTGAAGTGAAGAACTTGGAAACCGGGTAGCGGGCATTGGATTCCCTACAGGTACGGAAGCTTGGCTTGCACATTTGAGGGCAATAACTGCTGATAAAATTGAATGGGCATTTGGATGACTCCCTACCACTGAAGCAATATACACAACAGCTGAAGCGTCTTACATCCTCTTAATGGGTGTTCGGAGCATCCAACCGTATGCTACTTACAAAGTGTTGCACCAACTAGGAGGGTTCCAAACCGTCCATAATGACGAAGATCTGAGCAAGCATGCCACTGAGTTGGGCCAAAAGCTACGTTTCCTGAAGGAAAAATTCGCCAAATATGGAATGAATGTAGATTTCTGGAACCTAAGACCATAGTGCGAGATCGAGCTAGAGGTGAAGTGGACCCCAAATATGTTGAATGGTTCAGAAAGAGATATCAGGTTCCTGAAAGACCCGTGAAAAAACCACATGTCCAATAACTCACTATTGAGGCCCAACCACAATGGACTGGCTGACAAAAGGAAATGAATACAAGGCCAAAATTAGTAAATTGGAAAAGCAAGTCATGGAGCTCCAATTTGAAAATAGTGTTCAAGCCGCCACAGATGAAGGAGAAAAGAAGAAACTAGCCCAAGAAAATGAGGCACTCAAAGCCCTGATCAGAAAGGTGAAAACAGCGATCGACATCCCAGAAAGAAGCCGAGCCGACAACCCAGAAAGAAGTCGAGCCGACGAAAGGCTTATAAGTGGGCTAAAATAGAAAGTCCTCGAATACTAAGAAGACTTGGAGAAGTTCAAAGTCAGTAGGTAAATCTATAGGAACAAGGGACAAAGAAAGCGGAAGAGCAGGCACGGTTTGTGCAACAAATGAAAAGAAACTACGAGGGGACCTTCACCAGCCTCAGAAGAAAAATGGTTAATCTTGAAGATGAAGCAGCCAAACGGGCTAAAGGTTTTAAGGTCAATAGGGAACATTGTTATAAGCTGATGGCCCAAATGGAGAAAGACATGCAGCAACTTCAAAATAAGCACTTCATTAGCAACTCCATCCATAATTTTGAAGGTATTACAAGTTTTATACATCATTGACAAACATCAATATTTCTATTTTAATTCCAATACCCGACACTACCACAACCTGTCTATGGAGCCTCTAAATACAACTAACGAATAATATGTAAATGTCGGGACAAGCTCCGGCTATAACTCAAATACAAAGTACATGATTAACATATGAAATAGGACCCCGAAATGAAGTGGGGCTCACCAAGTAACTGAAAGGATGATACGGCACTAGCTGCAGTCAACACTTCCTGCTGTGGAAACACCTACATCCATTAAAGATGTAGCGCCCCGGCAAAAGGGACGTTAGTACTATCGAATAGTACTAGTATGTAAAGCTAAAAATTATTTTTCAATATAGAATAACTATACAATGAAATGAAAGTCACAGAAATAGCAGATTTCAATCGATTGCATCCAAATAGGCAATTGAAACATATTACTTAACTCCTTTCAAATTTAGGAAAGTATTGCATATTTTAGTTTGGGGAGATATTTAGTACCGATAATACCACAAATTCGAATATCACTGTTCACAATGCCACCGTACTCTTGGTACGGAGTCTGATCTCGGCCCGATCATCTAATCCGCCTTATTTGAAGGTGTAACCACAATCACATATTTGTATCACATTTTCCATCACGAAATTACCACCATGTATGCGGCATGGAGTTTGATCTCGGCCCGCTCGGCTAAGCCGTCTAACCACAGTGCCGTGTGGTTCAACGTATCCATATTTAACAATAATCTCACCCCAATATTCCACAATTCACCCTACACCGGCACGTGTAGTTTCGGGGTTAGGTTATTTCAACCTACTCTTCCTCGATGACTATCAATCTCCCAAAAATATTATTATATAAGTACTTCTATTTTATGGATTTGTAAAGAAAGGAAATACATTTACACATATATAAATGCAATCATCCCAGATTCTTTCATGTTGTAAAAGTCTTTATTAACACTTCCAACCTCTCACAATAGCAATATTTTTCTTCGCTCTTTGGGCCTTTCACAAGTTTCTCAATTCATGGCACTACGGCTGCGTTTCACATTCCATACTTTCACTTCTTTTAAATTTCAAGGATCATCACCGATTACCAACGTATAACATATTTAAAAAATAATATATCTCAAGTTCATTAACAAATGAAACTATAAACACAAACATAGCCAATTCAGCTAACTCCTTAGTCCACGTTTCAGTTCCATCATTTATTTCAAAAATTCTTTGCACTTGGAATCATGTTACATTTGGAGTCTTTTCCCCATTTTTATTCGTTCATTAACATCATCTTCCATATTAACGGGAACTAACACATCATGAATTGCCAACATAATAGAAGGCGCATGTAGGATCATAATTCATGTTTTCAAGTAGCATGGTGACATGGTAACACATAGGATAATTAGGGGATGGAGAGATGTCAACATATCACATTTAGTAATCAATTCCATCTGACATGTAAGGGACTCGTACCAAGTATTCAACACTAATAATTTGACTCTAAGAAGAAAGGAGTCAGCCATACATACCTCAAAGAGCTTTTAGGAAGATTCCATATTTTATAAGTTAACTTTATCGTCTATCATCGGCTAAACACACTCAATCAAGGCATTTGGTACACATATGGGCGTCTAGGAGTAATGAATTCATCGAGTCTTCCTCAACGAAATGGATGCTAGTCTTCACATACATTACAACTCGGAGTCATTCCATTTTAATATTGAATCCATATAGTAAACATCCATATTTTTATATAAGGCTCATGCATAATAGTCAAGCTTTACGAATTCACCCTGTGTGACCCGGAGGTGGAAATTAGGAAATTTTAAGCCGATTATACCTAAACTTATAGAATCATTACAGAATTCCATTTTTTGATAGGTAAAATATAGCCAACATACCTTATTGAGCTTTCCATAAGTTACAGCAATGTCGCGATACTTCTAGCGATAACAATCTACAGAAAGATAGAAAACAATGATTAAGAATAAGGAAGATCCCATGGTGCAACTCTCTTAGGAATCTCATCGAATACCTAACATGTGAAATAGTCTTTTAGGTCCTATACTTGAACCCCATTTTTTCCTCAACTAATTTCAACAAGAAACTACCCAAGAATAGTTAAAATTCCATATACTACAACCTAGTCACACATGAATGGCCATTTCTAATCCTAGCAACCTATTTTAACTCTTAACTTCTTGTATGAAAATTATAGAAGTAGAAATTATCCGGATGGAAGACAATCTATGGTTATTTTCCTTGATTCTTGAAGACTTAAGCAAGATCTAGATGATTATGAAGTTAAGCTCCTTCTTTATCTCTCTATATGATCTCACCTCTCTCTAAAAATCAGTAAAAAAATGATCCCAAATGAAGTCCCTAACCCTATTTATGAAAACGGGGTCGGGTTATAAAAGTGAGAAAAATAATCGTCTGTAACAGGGTCTAAGATTGCAAAATGGACCGCACAACCAGCATGCAAGTCGGAGAGTGAATCGCAGAATCACTGCCCAAAACAGGGCAACATTGGCCCAATCTGCAACCAGATTTGCAATTGCAGATCAAAAATGCGGACCGCATTGTGATTCTGTGATTGCAGATTCGACACAGGATCGCGTTCTTTCAGTTTTTGGTAATTTGACCATAACTTTGTGTAGAAATATCCAAATGAGAAACGGTTTGAAGCGTTGGAAACTAGACTCAAAGATTTTCATTTGATAGGTTATTAATTACATAGAACCTTATACATATTTAGATATCCTCATTCAAAATGAGAACTTATGCAAACTCATTTGGAATCTTAGCCTATTATGAAGTTTTCGTATTCGACGTAGGCTAAGAAATATCCTTAGGCCCCAAGTTACTTACCATATAACTCGTACACTTATTTACCAAGTCCAATTGATGCCCACCATAATAATAGCACACAAAATATTACACTTAGCCTACGTGACACCATATAATCCTAAATTATTTAGCAAAATTTTTTGGGGCCTTACACAATCATCATGGTAATCAGTCCAAACAGCGATGATATAATGTATCAATAAAGAACAATAGAAATATAGATATAATGTACAAGTAAAAAAATTGTGACTGAGTACAAAATGGCAATTTAGTAGATACTTTAACATGTAACATGACCTTTGTAGGTCCTTACAGTATCAGCACCTAGCCTAAGCATGATTTCTAACATAATTGCAGTCCAATTTATGTAACACATGGAGAACATAAAGATAACAATGAATTATTCATCTGTACAGCCCCATGGAATTTGACCAAGTCAAAATTATATTGGTGCAAGCCCACACGCCCGTCACCTAGCATGTGTGTGAGCATGTGATTTTTGTCCCGCATGAATTACTCCTACAAATTCTATGAATTAGGATTATCCTTTAAATGATTTTTAAACATAATTGCATAACTTTCGTGCTTGTTTGCATTTTTTTTTTATTTTTAATTTAGACAATTCTTAGAAAAATACAAAAAATGTTGCATGTGCATTTAGGATCCAATTTAAATATTTTTAGGTTTACTAGTTAATTAACAGTACAAAAATGAGGAAAATAAAAAAAATAATTCTTCTGCATTTTTTACTTTTAATTTTCGAATTTGTCATAGTTTTCTTTTAAAATTAGGATTTAATTAATTTTTGGAAAAAATAATTAGTTTAGTTTAATTTGTATTCAGCCAAAAATCTAAAAAATGAGAAAATGAAAAGAAATTTAAAATTTGGGTTTATCTTATTAAAGGACCCAAATTGGGCCATTTTTTAAATTAAATTTCAATATCCCATAACTTGGTCATGCCCAGCCCAAAAACCCGGTCCAATCCATCGCCTAATCTAAATGACGTTGTTCTATGTAAATCAAATCCTGGCCGTTGAGGTTTCACCAATCCAACGGCCAGGAAGCCTAAGTCAATAAGTATTTAACCGTCCAGACCACCCCTACCCCCCCCCTCACCACCGTCTCACACCCCCAAACACCCAAACCCTAACGTCGTTGCCTACCACCGCAAACCGCCGGCCGAAAATCACCTCCGCATGCAGCAATCCTCAGATGACCCCAAATTTAACACGACATGCTCTACTCCCTCTCCACTTCTCAAACATGCCACAACCTTCCCTCAAAACATAGCCAAATGTCTCGAATATTCATTGAAATTTTGGCTCCTCTGTGGCCAGCGACCTGAGAAGAATTGAATAGGTTAACATCTGGACTATATCAATGTAACTATCATTTTTTTTAAATCAGGATTATCCTCTACATTTTACCTTCATGCTTAAGTTGTAGCTTATGAGATTTCTTTGTTAGCATGAAAAGGGCCATTAGTATTCAAATGATATGGTAATTGAATTCTAAATGCATTGACATTACGCTGAAATCTAAAATGTGTATAAATGTTATGTTTGCCTCTAATGTTAGTGCGGAGACTTCAATTTGGGAAATTAGCTTTTTCCCAGTTATGCGGGACTTCTTTGAATTGGGCTTCACAATTAGGCCCAGTTTGTGCCCGAGGCTGGCCCTCATGTTTGGCAATTGTACCTTGAATTCCCAACCTGTTTGGCCTATGTCTGTAATTAAATGATGTTCGTTTTTATTAAATAGGCTTAGTTTAAATTTTGGGCTTGAAATCAATCTCTATGACTTTAGTCAATCAATAGGATCCTTAGAAGAATTTGAGGAGGGCCATATTATATAACACAACAGTCCATGGCCTTTCAAGCTTTAGTTGAATGCCTTTAAATAATTGATGTATGCCGCGTCAAATAAAAATCATAAATGGCGTGGCCCTCTTTAATTATATTTTAAAATCCTAATAATACGGGGCAGGCCATTTAGCTAATTTTCATGGCCTCCCACAAAATATCAACACGCTAGTTGCTTTAGGTGTGCATTTAATAAAGCTACTTTCTTAAACTCGAGTGCACATTTCATGTGACCCAAATCTAATCCCAAAACATTGAATAAAATGTTTTTGAGATCCGGGTGCATTTCATGTGATGTGATCCAAAAAACACGTTTTAAACAACGTTCAATCTTCCTTAAAAAATTAATTAAAAGCGGTAAAAAAAATTTAAATTTTCATTATAGTTTGAAACATGTATTAAAATCAGATATTTGGCCAATAATGATAGTTAAAGCAATTGTGCTAGAACTACGGGATCCGGGGATGCCTAACACCTTCCCTCGAGTCAACAGAATTCCTTTGTCAGAATTTCGGGTTCGCAGAATTCAATTGGAAAGTCAAAAATTTCCTCGATTTGGGATTTAATATAAACCGGTGACTAGGGACACCAGAAACTAAACCTTCCCAAGTGGCAACTCTGAACAAAATTGAATAAATAATCCCATTTCAAATAGTGTCATTTAAATTGGAAAAACTCCCTTATATACTTCCCTCGGGGGTGGTGTGTAAAAAAGGAGGTGTGACAGCTCTGGAAACTCTGCTGGGGAGAAAAGAAACCCAGAACTTTGGTTCATGGTTTAAGAATTTGAGCTTAGAATGGCTATTAAATTTGGATTTATCAAATTTCCTACATGCCTAATGTGCTAAATGTTTTACCGCTTTGTCATTTTGGTGAATTGTATATGTAAACTGCTATGAAACCCTTCCTCTCTCTGAGTCTTCTACATCATGGAGAAGGGTGCACTTCATGTGACATCTCTTTTGTTTAGAGTCTTATCCCATTTTAGAACGAGGTTCGGACAAGCTGCTAAGCCGATGAAGCTTTTGTATCCCCCGTATGGTATCCCCCCCCCCGGCTCGGGTTGTCCACTCGGGTAAGCCAGGTCTAGAACAGTAAACTCAGGTTTTAAACCTAGTATAACAAAGCCTCATGCTAGATCCCTAGTAGGAACATTTGCTTGCATCATGTGCATTTGACTTAGAGGATTCAACACAGGGGTTGGGCCCGTCTAGGACAGGTGTACCCAAATTAAAAATACCATCTTGTTGCATCTTACTTGCTATTTGTGCATTTATTTGCTTCGGATTTGCATGTTGACCAGCTTATAAATAGTGGGAGAGAATTAGAAAAGAGAATAGCAGAGGGTGATCACCTTTTTCGAGAAAAACCAATACCCAAATCATACTGAAACTCTGCCAAAATTTTGAAAAAAAATTATAATAAGAAAAAACAGGGAAAAGAAGAGTTTTTGTTGGTTTTGTCAAAACTACCCGAACTACGCTAGTTTGATTCTCATCGGATATGAGATACGTAGGCAACCCCCATCGGGTCCAACTTTCTTTTTGCAAAAATAGTCCAAAAAAAACAAAATTTTATAACAAATAAGGCCGGTGATGCCATTCTTATCTAAAAATAAGCCAAATGTGCCAAAAATGGAGCTAGAAGGCTTTCGCAAGAACAGCCACTTTGGGAAAATGAAAAGTTTTTGAAAAAAATATGCATTTTCACATATAAATAGGTCATTAAATCACCTCAACAAATGTGCAGGATGAGCACGAATGAAATTGAACCCTTCACAGTCCTTAATGAGATCCCCTTGAAGCTTCATATGTGGTGGGATGACCTAGGAAAACGCAGTAGAGAAACAGTGGTAAGAGTGCTGGGAGGCCTCATCGGACTATTAAACACCAAGCCAAGGTCAAACATAATTGATGCTCTGATACCATTTTGGGACCCAACTTGCAATGTGTTTCGATTCTTTGACTTCAAGCTCATACCTACGTTGGAAGAAATAGTTGGTTATGTGGTTGTAAATGGAAATCTCAGAAGTCGATATCCTCTGTCACCTAGACCGGTGTCTCCACGCAGATTCCTGGATTTACTAAGCCCTAGTCGGGATGTTCAAGACAGAAGTCTATCTGAAGGGTATTGCACACTCCAGTTTTTATACCATCGATATGGCAACCCCCGAGGTTTCGAAGAGCCAAACACTGGGCTAACCCATGCCGGAAACAAAGATAAATGTGAGGCAAGACAGAGTCTGGCTTTCATGGTGGCCTTTATGGGTGTTGTGGTTTGTCCACGGAAGGATGGTAATATAGAGATAGGTCTTTTGGGAATGATCAACGTGGAAATCCACCAATCAAACATCACCATGGTTCCTCTGATTGTGTCTGAAATTTACCAAGCCCTGACCATCTGTCAGGAAGGAGGAAACTTTTTCCAGGATTGCAATCTGCTACTTCAATTATGGATGCAAGAACACCTCTATCACCGAGTTGAGTACATGAATTATGGTTTGACCGGTATAAACTGCATTGAAGAATTTTGAATCCGGGTAGTAAGTATTGAATTCCCTATGGGTATAAAAGCTTGGCTTGCACATATGAGGGCCCAGCCTGCAGATAAAATTTAATTGGCATTCGGATGGCTCCCTAGCACTGAAGCAATATATACAACATCTGAAGCATCTAATATTCTCTTAATGGGCATGCGAAGCATCCAACCTTATGCTCCATGTAGGGTGTTGCGTCAATTAGGAATATTTCAAACCGTCCACAATGACGAAGACCTGGCTAAGCATGTTATTGAGCTGAGTCCAAAAGCTACATTTCCGAAAGGAAAAATCCGCCAAATATGGAATGAATGTAAGTTTCTAGAACGTAAGACCATAGTGCGAGACCGAGCCAGAGGTGAAGTGGACCCCAAATATGTTAAGTGGTTCAGTAAGAGGTATCAAATTCCTGAAAACACATGAAAAGACCACATCCAACAATTAATTGTTGAGGCCCAACCACAATGGGACTGGTTGACTAAAGAGAATGAATACAAGTCCAAAATAAGTAAATTGGAAAGGTAAGTCATGGAGTTTCAATTTGAAAATGGTGTTCAAGTCGTCGCAAACGAGGGAGAAAAGAAGAAACTAGCCCAGGAAAATGAGGCACTCAAAGCTCAGATCAGGAAGATGAAGACAGCCGTCAACAACCCAGAAAGAAGTCGGGACGACGAAAGGCTTATAAGTTGGCTAAGAAAGAAAGTCCTCAAATACCAAGAATACTTGGAAAACTTTGAAGATAGTCAGGTAAAATTACAGGAACAGTGGACAAAGAAGGAAGAAGAGCGGCCATGATTTGTGCAACAAATGAAGAGAATCTATGAAGGGAACATCACCAGTCTAAGAAGAAAAGTGACTAATCTTGAGGATGAAGCAGCCAAACGGGCTAAATATTTTAAGACTGATAGGGAACATTGTTATAAGCTAATGGCCCAAATGGAGAAAGACATGCAGCAATTGCAAAATTAGCACTTTCATGACTCCCAAATGGTGGGGGCCCGAAACCAGCAGATAGGGCGATTACTTCAGGAAAAGGGCAGGATCAGAGAGAGGATCAAAACCATCGCAGATTATATCACCATGAAGTTCTAAGCATGTGAGGATATGACTCGGACCATCTTCTTTGTTGCAATGATGATTTTCGTACGTCAAGTAATGACTAATTTGGAGCAAGTACAAGGGGGTCCCGCACATAAGCCCACGATGAGGCCGAATGATGCCTCGCGGGCCCCAGTAATGGAAGCTTTAATGTATTCCTGACTTTTCAAGCATTGAGTCTATATTTTGTTCCATTTTGAGTCTTAACTTTTTTTCCAAGAAACTGATTAATTTAGCATCTTTGTAATAGAAGTTTTATTAATGAAATTGAAAATCCTCAAAAATTGTTTCCTATTTTTGGCATTTGTTTTTCAAAGAACTACACTTGGTCTGATTCATGCGGGGTCATGATACATAGGCAATCTCCATAAGATTCGACCATATCCTTAAAATAAAAGAAAGAAAAGTAAGAGAGGAAAAGAAAATTTTTAAAAAGAGTGGAAAATAAAAGAAGGAAATATGAAGGGATCAGAAAAAGCCAGGATGAAACATGAAACCGTTGAAAAACATGTAGATACTAGTTTAACTCCATAGGTAGATCACACCCCAACGTGCAACTACCTATCTGTTATCTGTCACATACTAACCATTTGCTGCTTGTAATATCCAATTAAGAGTTTTTATAAACGGTGGTTGGTTTTTATGGTAACCTAGCTTCACATCCATACTTTACCAGATCAAAAGGAAGCATCGGAATGTCTTCAGAAATCACTCTGCTAGCAATTCCCACACACACAAGAGCCCAATCTCGGGCATCCAAGTGTCAAAATCAACAACCGCCGAGGAAAACATGTTTTTGCATCTCCGCATAATGGAGATGTGGGATGCTTGGTCAAGTGGAAAAGATTCGCCTATAATGGGTGGAACTTCCAGTGTCCCAATCAATCATCCCAGTATCCCACTAAGATACCCAACCATCTCGGCTCATTTTGTGGGGGCACCTTCAGAGTTTCGCCTCCAGATGGCCATACCAATGCAGTCCCAAATATCTTCACCACTCCCCCATGCTAAGCTACAACACAACATGTATTACCTAGGCCCACTTTTGATCCTTCAATATGTACATTCCAAACACTCACCCCCCATATGGAGCCTCCTCAATTACCCACTTATACCTACCCTCAACGACCTCAATTTGTGTTCACTCCAGGAAGAGAAGGGACTCCCAAAACCCTGAGTAGGAAGACATCGCAAGAAAGATGAGGAGCATAGAGCAAAGCCTCAAGAACATCCAGGGCTTGAGTGGGCCGAAGAGTGTATCGTGTGCTGATCTATGCATGTTTCCTCATGTGCACTTGCCCCTAGGATTCAAGACTCCAAAATTTAAGAAATACGATGGGCACGGTGATCCTATTGCTCATCTCAAGAAATACTGCACTCAGTTGCGAGGGGCCGGAGGAAAAGAAGAATTACTCATGGCCTATTTTTGAGAAAGTCTGGTAGGCATTGCTTCCGAGTGTTAGATGGATCAAGACATATTTTGGTGACACATATAGGATGACCTTGCAAGACACTTTGCCCGACAGTACAATGTAGCCATTGCTTCAGACAGGAACTTACTACCAAACTTGAAAAAGAAGTCCTCGGAGAGCTATCGAGAGTACGCAATCAAATGGCGTGAACAAGCATCTAGAGTAAAGCCTTTGATGGACGAGGTCAAAATGGTCACAGTGTTTCTCCAGCCTTAAGAAGCTAATTTTACTTCCAGAATATGATGTCAGCTATGGGTAAACCATTTGTGGAAGCTATTAAAATCGGAGAAATGGTGGAAAATGGATTGAAAACAGGCAGAATCCTAAGCGAGTCCACTGTAAGAAACCTCCCAAGCCATCAAGGGTGGGTCTGGAGGAGTTGCGAAGGGCAAGAAGAAAGAAGAAACATCTATGGTGATATCAGGAATAAGAAGACATTATGTTCCTCGGCCCATGTTCCCAATAAGAACCTCTCAGCATTATTACCCTCATCAAAACATGGCTTATGCTCCTCAACCATATGCGGTCATGAATGCTCAACCTTTTGTACGACCGCAGCAACTAGCCAACAGGAACCAAGCCTCATTCCCAAGAAACCAGCATCCTCACCAAAACCACTATAACCCCCGTCCTCCCAGAAATAACTTCAATCCTCGTAAACCACCCAGAAGGCAAAACTTTACAACAATCAATGAGTCCTACTCTAGTATGTTTCCAAAACTGGTCCAAATGGGCCTACTGCAGCCCATGCCTCCAAACAAGTAAAACCAAGAATCACCTTTCTACCAACGGGCAGCCCGGTACGCTTACCACTCGGGAGCCGGGGGACATAATACAGAAAATTGTTAGACCTTGAAAAGAGATGTGGAAGATCTAATAGAACGGACGAAGATAGTGTTAAGGGATAAGGATGTTCCCAACGTGACTAATAACCCATTGCCAGCCCACAACAACGAACTGGTAATCAGAATGACTGTGAGGACAAAGAACTTGACCCGGAATTGAAGGCCATAATTGACATTGCTGATGCAAAGAGAAAGCCAAAAACTTCCCTAAAGAAGGATGAAATGAAAAAGAAGGACAAATCCACACACCCAAAAACTGATAAATAAAGTCAAGATTGAAACTGGGGCGGCACCTGCCAAATATGCTATTCTCTATGTCCCGCGGGGTCGTAAGGAAAAGCAGTTGACTCTGAGTCCTCCCAAGAGATTCAAACTGAACAAGACCACCCAGATGTAAATACCAAAGGGAGCTTATTTTGTGCGGGGGGCAACTAATCCACCAAGGCTGAGTAAGACCGTGGTTATTGATCGCGTACCACAGAAGCCCAGAGCGAACCCTTCTGCGATGCCCTGGAATTATCATAAAATAGTGGTGATATATAAAGGGAAAGAAATCTCAGGATAAGAAAACTACCCTGCGAAAAAGTACTCTAATTTGGAAGAGGCCAAAAATGCCACCAGAAAGCACTTCCCAGATAAAAAACCAGTGAGCGCTGAAGAGGCAGAAGCATTTTGTTAGAAAATGAAAATGGCAGACTATGAAGCTGTTGACCAGCTCCGAAAGTTTCCTGAATAAGTCTCCTTGCTATCTTTATTGATGAAATCCCCAGAACACCAGAAGGTACTACTCAAGACCCTCAATGAGGCGTACATGCCAGGTGAGACTTCCACATAGCAGTTAGAAAGAATGGCGAAAAGATTTTTCGTAATCAATCAGATCACATTTAGCAAAAATGACTTGCCCCTAGAAAGGGTTGAACATAATAAAGCCCTGCACCTAACTGTCAAATATGAAGAATACTATGTAAAAAGAGTTATGGTGGATGGAGGCTCTGGGGTGGACATCTTTCCACTCTCAACATTACAATGCATGAAGATTGGGACTGGAATGATTTTGTCCTAACAATGTCTACGTACGAGCTTTCGATGGTATCAAAAGGGACACGATTGGAGAGATCCATCTAGCTCTGACTATCGGCCTAGTGGACTTTGAGGTGACTTATCAAGTTCTAGACATGGACACGTCCTATAATTTTCTCTTGGGGAGAGCATGGATCCACGCAATTGGGGTTGTACCTTCCACTCTCCATCAGATGGTAAAGTTTGAGCATGAAGATCAAGAAATTGTGGTTCATGGGGAAGATGAGCAATCAATCTACCAAGATCCTTCAGTCCTCTGCCTTGAAGCGAGAGAAGGCAGTGAGCACATAGTTTACCAAGCCTTTGAAGTTGTAGCGGCAGACCAGTATGAGGAAGGAAACCCTTGCCCCCAACCTTTCCTTTCCAATGCATCAATTATGGTGGCTAAGGAGATGATACGACATGGATTCAAACTGGGAAAGGGACTTGGGAAGTCTCTGCAAGGAATAGCTGAGCCGGTTACCTTGCCCACCACTGAAAAGTTCTTCGGGTTAGGCTTCCACCCGACGCCAAATGATATAAAATGGGCAAAAGACAGAAAGCATGATAGGTGGGTTCTACCTCAACCACTGCCACATCTGTACGAGACATTTGTGAGGCCGAAGTACGGTGAAGAGGAAGAGAATAAGGTTTTTACAGCTGAAGAGATTGAAGAAATATGTGGGGCGATGTGAAAGATACTTATGAAACCCATATAATTCAGCCAGGAGAGGGCTCTAGCACCACTGAGGTGTTGTACATGGTACCCGAGGCCAAGTTACAGAATTGGAAGGCTACACCATTGCCTATCAGGCGGGAGTCTCGGTAGACTAGTCCAGCCATCCTTTCTGCATCTCGAGTTATCTCAGGTGTAACTCGAATGTTTTCTGTAAAGTTTCATGTCTTTTATCTTCCAAATGTAAACCCTATTATCTTCCAATTCCACGAAATGAAATCAATATTTCATCGTTCATTTTCTTTATTCTTTCTGATTTTTTCCATTTTCTATTTGTTTCTCTTTCAATTCTAATAATGCAGCTTTAAATAACACGGCATGCTTGCAGACTGTGTGCCCAGATCCAAACATGTTTCCTAATTGTGAAATAATGAACCAAGAACCAGAATACGACAAAGAAGAGGCTTTTAGGGAAATAGATCGAGAACTAGAGCATTTTGAAAATAAACCTAAGCCGAATCTAAATGACACTGAGCCGGTTAACTTGGGTAGTCTTGAAGAAATCAAGGAAACCAAAATAAGCATCCACGTAAATGAGAACACTCGTGACGCAGTAATCCAACTCCTGTTCGAGTTCAAAGATGTGTTTGCTTGGTCATATAATGACATGTCGGGACTAAACGATGATTCCGGTAGTGCACAAATTACCAACTTATCCTGAGTGCCCCCCAATCCAGCAAAAATAGAGAAAATTTAAAACTGATGTTAGTGATAAAATCAAAGAAGAGAACACGAAGCAGTCGGGAGTAGGAGTGATCCGAGTGGTCCAGTACACCACATGGCTAGCCAATGTAGTTCTAGTACCAAAGAAAGATGGAAAAATCCGGGTGTGTGTGGACTATAGAGATTTGAACGAGGCAAGCCCAAAAGACAACTTCCCCTTGCCCAATATCCACATCCTTGTTGATAACTGCGCCAAACATGAGATACAGTCTTTCATGGACTGTTACATGGGATATCACCAGGTGTTGATAGATGAAGAGGACGCATAGAAAACAGCCTTCCCCACTCCTTAGGGAACATGTTGCTACATGGTCTTGACTTTCGGACTAAAGAATGCCAGGGCAACCTATATGAGAGCCATGACTACCATCTTCCATGATACGATGCATCAAGAAATAAAGGTGTATGTAGATGACATGATCATCAAGTCCAAAACTCAGGATGACCATATGCGTGATTTGAGGAAGTTTTTCGAACGGCTGCGTAGATATAATTTGAAACTGAACCCAACCAAATGTGTGTTCGGAGTCCCGTCGGGCAAACTTCTGGGATTTATAGTCAGCCGAAGAGGTATTGAGTTAGATCCGACGAAGATAAAGTCTATTCAAGATTTACCTCCTCCGAAGACCAAAAAGACATAATGAACTTGTTGGGAAGATTGAATTATATCAGTCGATTCATCACGCAGCTGACTTCCACATGTGAGCCTATATTCAAATCGCTAAAGAAAGATGCAGCAGTCAAATAGACCGATAAATGTCAAGAGGCTTTCGATAATAATAAGGAGTTGTTGTCCAACCCACCGGTTTTGGTCCCACCTGAGCCAGAGAGGCCACTGTTTCTATACCTGACAGTCTTGGAAAGTTTCTTTGGTTGCATCCTCAGGCAACACTATATCACTGGAAAGAAAGAGCAGGCAATATACTACTTGAGAAAGAAGTTTACCAGCTACGTGGCCAAGTATACATTGTTGGAAAGAACCTGTTGTGCTTTAACTTGGGTTGCTAAGAAATTGAGGCATTATTTACAGGCTTACACCACTTACCTCATAACCAGGTTGGATCATTGAGATACATATTTCAAAAACAAATGCCGACGGGAAGATTAGAAAAATGGCAGATCCTGCTCACCGAGTTTGACATAGTCTATGTCACTCGTACAGCAATGAAGGCCCAGGCATTAGAAGATCATTTAGCCGAATACCCGGTTGATGATGAGTACCAACCTCTGAACACTTATTTACCAGATGAAGATATGAACTCGTGGAGGCAATACTTGGAGATACCACTACTTGGAAAATGTTCTTTGATGGAGCAGTAACACAAAAGGTGTAGGAATTGGGGCAATCTTAAACTCATCCACCGGTCAACACTATCCAGCCACAGCTCGGCTTCAGTTCTTCTGCACGAACAATACAGTCGAGTACAAGCCTGCATCATAGGTATTAACACGGCAATCTACCAAGATGTCGAAGAGTTGTTGATTATGAGGGACTAAGATCTAATTATCCGGCAAGCCCAAAGAGAATGGGAAACTCAAGATGTCAAACTTAACCCTTATCGGAAATATGTGGAAGATCTTAGAATGCGATTCAAGATCATAGAGGTCAGGTACATCCCTCGCTGTCACAATGAACTAGTTGACGCACTCGCCACTCTGGCCTCGATGTTGCCCTACCCAAGAAATGCCCATATTGATCCCTTGGAAATCCAAATCAGGGAAATGCATGGGTACTATAATACGGATGAGACAGAACCAAATACCCAGTCATGGTACTATGATATCACTATGTTTCTAAAAAACCAAGAATATCCTGAGCAAGCCACTGGGGACCAAAATAGAACCATTAGACAGCAAGCAAGGGGTTTCTTTTTAAGCGGTGAGGTCTTGTACAAAAAGACCCCGGACCTCAATTTGTTAAGATGTGTTGACAACGAAGAGGTTGGAAGGATCATACATGAAGTATACACCGGAGTATGCAGATCGCACATGAATGGGTATGTGCTAGCAAAGAAAATCATCCGAGAAGGCTATTATTGGATAACCATGGAAAAGCACAGTTTTAGCTTTGTTCGGAAATGCCATCAGTGTCAGGTGCATGGTGATTTGATTCATGCACCTCCTACAGAACTGTATCCCATGTCGGCACCTTGGCCATTCATAGCTTGGGGCATGGACGTCATTGGGCCAATCAAGCCGAAAGCCTAAAATGGGCACAGATTCATACTGGTTTCCATTGATTACTTCACACAGTGGGTAGAAGACATCACACTTAAGTCGGTTACAAAGAAAGCTGTGGTGGATTTTGTGCATTCCAATCTTATCTGCCATTTTGGCATTCCCGCAACTATCATCATATATAATGCTGCAAATTTGAATAGTCGATTGATGGGAGAGATATGCGAACAATTCGAGATAACGCATAGAAACTCTACTCCTTATCGGCCCAAGGCTAATGATGTCATCGAGGCAGAAAATAAAAACACCAAGAAGATCCTGAGAAAAATGATTCAGAGTTCTAGGAAATGGCATGAAAAGTTGCCTTTTTGCATTGATGGGATACCACACCACAACGCGTACATCAGTAGGAGCGAACCCATACCTCCTAGTTTATGGAACTGAGGTTGTGATACCCGCGGAGGTGGAAATCCTTTCTCACTGGACCATCGTTGAAGCTGAAATTGATGACACAGAGTGGGTCAAGGCTCGTTTGGAATATCTAACCATAATCAATGAAAAACGAATGGCTACGGTCTGCCATGGGCAGTCGTATCAACAAAGAATGGCTCGAGCATATAACAAGAAAGTACGGCCTAGAAATTTTGAAGTGGGACAACTCGTGTTAAGGCGCATTCTTCCTCACCACCAGGAAGCAAAAGGAAAATTTGCTCCTAATTAGAAAGGCCCGTAAATCATCAGAAAGATATTGCCGAAAGGAGGATTGTATCTGGGTGACATTGAAGGAAATGATCCTGAAGCAGCCGTGAACGCAGACGCAATAAAAAGGTACTATGTTTAGGCTCCCTATAACAATAATTCTGTCCAGTTGGGATGACTAAGGCTTTCATTCTCGCTACCCAAACACTATCAACCCTTTTTCAAACCCATTTTAGCATGTTTACTCTTCCTTGATTACCCTCTTTGGAACCTGAAAGTGTTGTGGAAAAATGAAAAGAAATTGAAATGAAAAAGAAAAAAAACGAAAAACAAAAACAGAAAAACAAAAACAGAAAAACAAAAGAAAGACAAAAGAAAAACAAAACAAAACAAAAAAAACAAAAGAAAACCAAAAACAAATATTTTCCCGGAACTACGTTCGACTTGATTCTGAAAGGATACGTAGGCAGCCTCTCTCTAGAGTTCAGTCATACCAATACAAAAATCCCAATTTCCCCCTAAATAACAAAACTAGGGCAGATGATATGATGGTTTGGCAAAAATCCCACCATAATGGTTCCAAAGTTGTAATTTCATCCAAATTCTTTTTACCCAAAACCCCATAAGTCCTTCCGATCAATTGACAGAGGCGTCAGAATGGGAAAACTCCGTTGTTGGAGCCTGGTGCAAAAAACCTGAGAGAAAACAAATTGAGAGAGTCTTATTAGTGAAAACCTACGGGCACCATAAGGCGACGGTAAGTAGAGAAATTGAAAATATGAGAGTCTGTTTAGTGAAACACATAAAGAGCACTATTGGGCGACAGTGAGAAGAGAAATGAGAGAGGTCGATTGGCAAAAACCCTAAAAGGGTGTCATCCGCCAAAAAGAAGACGTTGCTCACTATTAAAAAGTCCTGGCAAGACTCTCTGGTTTTGAAATGCGGGTTAATGAGTATATAAGAAGCGGGAAAAAGTTTGTGTGGATCAGGCGTCCAGCCCAAGAAGCATGTCATGTCTATTCGAAGTCCGCATACACCCCAGCTAAGTCCTTGTTTTCTCCCTGAAAGGGATGCTTCTTTTTAAATTCAGTTTCTTACCTCGCTTAATTTTCCTTGAATCCCTTTCAGTTTAACTCTGTCTCCCGAAGCTAATACAAAGAAAAGGTGGCAGGATTGGATTTATAGAGCTCTACCTAACAAAAGCCGGAACAGGATACCCAGCCTCAGCGGGCGCATCTAGCCGATCCCGACTGGCCACGATGGTTGATGCTTCGAAATAAAATTGGTTTAAAAGAAAGAAAATCAAAGTCAAATGACCACAAAGGCAAAATGAAGTTAAAAAGGTTGAGTCCCACGGGGCTAATTGCCTCGTCTAAGTTTTCAAAAGCCAATGTACCAGAAGTTGGAATAAAGAATTCAAAAAATTAAAGGCCTACAAAGGAGAAATAAATTTGAAAATTGAGTTCACCAACTAACCATCAACGCAAAGTCTGGAAAATCAGAGGTTCTCAACAGAAGCAGGGCTGAAATCAAGAAATCAGGGCCACAAAACCAACCACCGTTTAAAATTAACAATTGTTCTTTGTTTGCAAATTGAAACAGGTGTTATTCAATGCAACCGGGCAAAAGCGGGTGCAGCCCCAAAACAAATGCGCAGGAGCTAGGACGGATCCACAGCAATAATTAGCCCAAAAGGGAAGTTTTCTTCAAATCCTTACCACAGTTTTAACAAATGAGGAAAGAAGAAAGGAATATAACAAGATCAAGGTAGCATAAGGTCGCCAATCTCTAGCTGCATCCTCCCCAAACCTAGGACCACACTCCCTAGTTGTCCCCATCATAACCTGTGGACTTCCCCAGCATAACCTGAGGATCTTTTCTTTTTTCCCCCGGCATAACCCGAGGGTCATTTTCCCTTTATCCCCAGCATAATCTGAGGGTCTTTTCTTTTTTTCCCCGGCATAACCCGAGGATCATCTTTCCTTTTTCTCCCCAACATAACATAAGGGTATTTTCTTTTCCTCCCGGCATAACCCGAGGGTCATTTTCTTTCTATTCCCAGCAGACCCCCTTTTCTTATCCCGACATAACCCATGGATCCCCCTTGCATAACCCAAGAGCCTTTTCCTTCCTATCCCAGCATAACCCGTGGATCGCCCTGGCATAACCCAGGAGCCTTTTTCTTCCTATCCCGGCATAACCCGTAGATCCCCCTGGCATAACCCAGGAGCCTTTTCCTTCCTATCTCAGCATAACCTGTGGATCGCCCTAGCATAAGGGTGTCTTCTGGCCCGGGCTCGGGCCTAAACGGGCCTGACGGGCCGGGCTTCGCGGTCCCGGGCTTCGTGTGCCGGGCCTGGCAGGCCTGGCGGTCCCGGGCCTAGCTGGCCTGGTGGTCCCGGACCTGGAGGTCCTGGTGGTTGAGACCGGCCCGTGACGGGCCTAAGCCCACAGTGGTCCTGGGCCTGGCGGGCCTAACGGGCCTGACGAGTACTTTTTTTTAAGGCAATATCTTGTATAGTAGTTATTAGTATAGTGTAGAATATATTTTATATGGTGTACTAAGTTATTAATATAGTATATATTATGTTGTAGTAATTAGTATATATTGTATATTATGTATATATTGTGTTGTAGTAATTAGTATATATTGTATATTATGTATATATTGTGTTGTAGTAATTACTATATATTGTATATTATGTATATATTGATATATATTATGTATATATTGTATTGTAGTAATTAGTATATATTGTATATTATGTATATAGTGTGTTATAGTAATTAGTATATATTGTATATTATGTATATATTGATATATATTATGTATATATTGTGTTGCAGTAATTAGTATATAATGTATATATTGTGTTGTAGTAATTAGTATATTGTGTTGTACTAATTAGTATATATTGTATGTATATTATATCTCTTATGTATAATGTATATATATTCTCTTAAATATATTGTATCTTATGTATATATGTTATTACTTATATATATTCTTGTAGATTAGGTTGTACGCTATGTATATATATTCTCGTATATATTTATTGTAGTATATATTGTATGTTATTTATTGTATGCTATATATATATTCAAGGATTGATATCGAAGTAAAGACAAAGAAATATTGAGAAAAAAGATATTCAAGGATATGAGAAAGATCATTTTTATTGACCACAATGGCATATCTTTCTTAGTCTTCCTTCCCCCAATGGAATGAGCACAACAAGGTACTAATACCACCATTAAAAGGAAAAAAACTAAAAGAAGATGTGCCAATGTACAAGTTACATCATAATCTACATTGTATCTCTAAAAAATCTCATAAATCCGTCAAGGTTGGGAGGAGGTTGTGTTGGTGGTGGTGGAAATGAAGTTTGTTCATCACCACTTCAGGGCGAAGCCAAATCCTCCGAAAGTTCTGCTATCACTTCTTCATATGCTTCATCTATCGCCGGTTGTGATTCTGCAATGCCAAAGTTTCTTCTTTCCGCGCGAATCCAATCTCTAAAAATCACCAATTTATCCAAGATCTCCCTCATTGCCGCTCTATGATCACCGATTTGTAGTCTTGCTTGACCGAAAGCGCTCTCCGATGCAACAGTTGAAGCTTTAATTGATAAAATATCCCGAGCCATACTTGCAAGAACGGGAAAATGTTTTTTCCTTGACTTCCACCATTCCAAAAGATCGAAAGAGCCATCTGGATTCTCCTTTTCTAGTCCCTGTGACAAGTAAACTTGAAGCTCATTTAGATGTGAAATTTCATCAAAATTATCACCTTGAGAACCCCGGAACTCCGTCCAAGATATAAGAGATGTTAAGCCCGCAGCTCTTTTAGACGATTGTGAGCTAGACAAAGTAGGGGTTGGAATATTTGGCCTAGCATGCTCTAACGCCTGTTTATAAGAATTATAAACAGTTTGAGCATTAATTTTAATTTCTGCTATTGCATCAGCAAGTGTAGCAATTTCCACTTCTGAAAGATCTAAAGCTTTATAAATATTAGAATACCAAAAATGAGGACCTCCTAATTTCATTGTTGGATTTAACATTGCAGCTACACCAAAAATAGGAGGGATAGGGAAAAATTATTTTTTAAACTTTTGTTTCATTTCATTTATAGCAAGTTCATAAATATCCCCACCCTCGCTAAATTCAACAAACAAATCAGCTAGTCCGGCAATATAAACTAAACAGTTTGAAATAGTAGGATAATATTGCCCAGAAAATGCATTTGTAGCAACTTGAAAATGTTCTAAAAAATCTAAAAGAATTTTAACATTAGTCAAATCTTGGGTAGTAAGCATTTCATCATCATCCTCACCTCCTACTCGAGAATTAAACGTAGCATTAATTAGATTTCTATATTCATACGCAACTACTAAACTTACATGCAATTCCACTTAGTCGGGCAAGATTTAGGAACCTTTCTATCTCTAAGGCCATATTCATCACATTTTTTTAAAATACTCTCTAAGTCTAGTTCTACGGTTTGAATAAAATAGTCAATTAAGAGCCATTCTCACCTTTTCAATTTCTATGTTTAATATTCGCATACCATCACCAACAATTAAATGATAAATATGACAAATACATCTAACATGGAACATTTTACTAAATGAAGGATTAAGGGTTTGTGTTAGCATGCCTATTGCAGTTGTGTTACTAGAAGCATTATCCATAGAAATTGCCATTATTTTATCGCTAAAGCAAAAATATCTACATATATCTGAAACAGTGTTAGCCATAAACCTACCCGTGTGACGTGAATTAATTATTCTACATGCAATTATGCGTTTTTGCATTGTCCAATCCTCATCTATCCAATGACTTGTAACAGTTAGATAATCACAGTCATTATTACTTCTACCAATATCAGTTGTAATAGAAATACGATTAGGTATATGAGTAAATAAGTAGCGCAAATATTGTTCATATTCATGCTTGAATTTATAAATATCGGCCTTAACAGTTGCGCGAGGCCAACCTTTTTAAGTAGGATTAAAAACTCTTCAAATATAATGAACCCAATTAGGATTAGAAGCAAAAGTATAAGGCAAGCACATAACAGTAATCATTTTCGCTAATTCTTCACGATCTCTATTTGGATCGTAATATAAAATACCTCCGGTGAGTGTTAATTCCTGGTTGAACTAGATTTGAACCTGTACTAGGATTAACTTGAGAATCTACACTTGTCCCCTCTTGCTGCGCTTGCATTTGAAAAAATCTAGCCTTATCGCTAGGGTGTATTTTTATGTGCCTAACCAAACTACCTGTGCCGCTACGGTCTCCAGTATATTTATGAACAAGTAATTTCCCACAAGTTTTACACTTAGCCTTATTTTGTTCTCTTACTTGAGTAAAACAATGCCAAACTAATGAAGTTTCTTCCGCTTAGCAGGTTGGCTACTAAAAGTTGGAGTTTCTACAGGTGGGTGTGCCGGTGCATTACTTAAGTAATGAACAGGACTAGTAGGTGTATCATCTAAATCTGGTGCTTGGGTTTCATAATCATCATTATCATCCTCATTTTCCTCTAAGATAGGTTCATTAGGATAAAGAGCATTCATAATTTCATCATCTAATCTATCACCTACTGCAACATCATGTAGAAATTCACTATCGGTAAATTGAAAACAAGGGTGATCACTATCAAGCATTATGGGAGGCGGAGTAGGACGTCTAGGTTGGCGACTACTTTCAACTTGCTTATCTTTTATAGGTCGGGGAGCAGGGGGAAGGGTAGTATTATGGCCACCACTTTCACCGATTTTACCTTTTCCTTTACCGAACATTTTTTCCAAAGAAAATGCCATACTAATTAGAATTATGCAGACTAAACAACACAAAAATATATTATTAACACGTAAGAGTTGAAACGAGTTTACCGGATTGCCGAACAACTTCTTGAAAATTGAAAATCGTTGAACACTTGAAAACTTCAATTCAACAACTTCACAATTTTTCACGAATTTTCAACAATAAATTAAGTAATTGTAGTAGAAAGATTGAAAGAGAGCTTGAGAGAGATTGAGAGATATTGATGAATTGGTGAATAAAAATGAAAGAATGAGGGGGTATTTATAGTTGAGAAATGGAAAAAGTGTAATTATATAAAGTTTGGGGTTAAATTAAAGTTTGGGGGCCAAATGGATATTTTACAAAGTTCCAAATGGCTATTTTTGAAAATAGCCGTTACTGATTTTTCAAAAAAAAAATTAAAAAAAAAATAGCCGTTGGGCCTGTCTGGGCCCGCCAGGGCCGGTCCAGGCCCGCCAGGCGGTCCCGGGCCTGGCGGTCCCGGTCCTGACGGTTCGAAGATGAAGACCGGCTCGTCACGGGTTTTTTGGACCGGTAGGACCGGGACCGCCAGGACCGCCGTCCCGGTCTGGTCCCGGGTTTGAACCGGCCCGTTTGCACCATTACCCTAGCATAACCCAGGAGACTTTTTCTTCCTATCCCGGCATAACCCCTGGATCCCCCTAGCATAACACAAGAGTCCTTTTCTTCCTATCTCGGCATAACTCGTGGATCGCCCTGGCATAACATTTGAGCCTTTTTTCTTCCTATCCTAGCATAACCCGTGGATCCCCCTGGCATAACCCAGGAGACCTTTTCTTCCTATCCCGGCATAACCCGTGGATCGCCCTAGCATAACCCAGGAGCATTTTTTTTCTATCCGGGCATAACCTGTGGATCCCCCTAACATAACCCATGAGCCTTTTTCTTTCCTTCCTATCCCGGCATAACCTGTGGATCTCCCTGGCATAACCCAGCAGCTTTTTTCTTCCTATCCCGACTTAACCCGTGGATCCCCTTGGCATAAACCAGGAGCCTTTTTCCTTCCTATCCCGGCATAACCCGTGGATCGCCCTGGCATAACCCAGGAGCCTTTTTTTTCCTATTGCGGCATAACCCGTGGATCACCCTGGCATAACCCAGGAGCCCTTTTCCTTCCTATCTCGACATAAATCGTGGATCCCCCTAGCATAACCCAGGAGCCTTTTTTCTTTACCCCAGCATAACCTGTGGATCCCCCTAGCATACTCCAGGAGCCTTTTTCTTTGCTATCCTGGCATAACCCATGGATCGCCCTAGCATAATCCTAGAGCCTTTTCTTCCTATCCCGGCATAACCCATAGATCCCCTTGGCATAACCTAGGAGCCTTTTTCCTTCCTATCCCGGCATAACCCAGGATCTCCCTGGCATAACCAGGGAGCCCTTTCCTTTCTATCCCGGCATAACCCATGGACTTCTCCTTTTATCCCAGCAGGAACCCTTTTCTTTTAATCTCGGCATGACCCACAACCCGAGGACCTTTTGCTTTTCCGGCAGAACCCAGTCATTTTCCAGCATAACCTAGTGATCCTCCCCATCTAAGATTTCATTCCCAATGATACACAATCCATATCTTTATTGCTTTCAATAAAATTAGCTTGAAGTTGTGATACAAATAACTCACGAAATTTTTCTGGTGAAAACTGGGGCAAAAAATTTCATTCATTTGTTTGTTTTAGTGTCCAAACAGGTTTTCCCTCTAGGCACAAGATTCTAGGGACCTAAAGAGTGAGTCTCAATCCAAAATAAAGGAATAAAAAAACAAAAAGAAGCGAACCCGGAGTGCTTGGAAAAAGGGATGCAGACTGCTCAAATTTGATCAGAGTCACAAGCTGCGCATGTCCCGCTTCGACCCAATGCTGAAGAAAGAACCAGCAACTATAGCTTGTGAGCATCAAGATTCAGATCGGGGTCCACAACAAAATCAGCTAAGACTCAAGACCAAGCTTCAAGAAATTTCTAGATAGGAATCTTGTATCTCGTAGTTGATAGGCATAGCTAGCTTAGCTTTTGTTTCTCCTTTTGGTGTAATAAGGAGGTCAGCAAGCAGTAGCAGTAGCATCGATAGTGAAAGCACATCTCCCGGTAGTCCCGTCTACCAAAACTTCCAGAACTACACTGACCTGATTCCTTTACAACCAAGGATATTTAGGCAACCACTGAAGCAGGGTTCGGTCAGACATTTTCCAAAAAATACTTCTTATGGAGTGTCAAGTGGGAAAAAATCCCTCATAATTGCTCATTTATCGTTCCACGAAAACTCTTCGTGTTTCCGAACAAAGAGGGGAAGTTATGAGGATGTGATTTTAGCCCCACGTGAATTACTCCTACACATTCTTAGATTTAGGATTTTTCTTTTAATTATTTTTAGGAATAATTGCATAATTTCCGTGCTTGTTTGCATTTTTGTTTGCATTTTTTATTAAGAAAAACCTTACAAAATACAAAAATATTGCATGTGCATTTAGGACCCAATTTAAATATTTTTAAGTTTACAAGTTAATTATCAGTACAAAAAGTGAAGGAAAATAACAAAAATTGTTCTTCTGCATTTTTTACTTTTAATTTTTGAATTTGTCATAGTTTTCTTTTAAAATTAGGATTTAACTAATTTTTGGAAAAAATAATTAGCTTAGTTTAATTTGTATTCAACCAAAATTCTAAAAAAAATGAGAAAATGAAAAGAAATTAAAAAATTGGGTTTGTCTTATTAAAGGACCCAAATTGGGCCATTTTTTAATTAAATTGCAGCCCAAAATCCCATGACCCGGTCATGTACATCCCAAAACCTGGTCCAATCCATCGCCTAATCTAAACGACGTCGTTCCATGTAAATCAAATCCTGGTCGTCGAGGTTTTATCAATCCAACGGCCAGGAAGCCTAAGTCAATAAGTAATTAACTGTCCAAACCACCCTTACCCCCCCCCCCTCCCTTATCACCATCTCTCATACCCCCAAACACCCAAACCCTAATGTCGCTTCCTACCACCGCAAACCGCCGGCCGGAAATCGCCTCCGCCAGCGGCGATCCTCAGATGACCCCATTTTAACGCCACCTGTTCTCCTCCCTCTCCTCTTTTCAAATATTTAGCCACCCTCCCTCAAAACACAACCAAACGTCTTGAATATTCATTTGAAATGTTGGATCCTCCTCTGTGCACGGAGGCGTCGACGCCAACTGGTCCCAAAATAACACCCCAAAGCCACAAGACCTCCCTCATCCATAATCCATCGATATTTTCCTACGAACATGCCCCAAACTTCTCGAATATCAAATCAAAACCTCGGCCCAAATCACTCCAAATTAACCAAAAACAGTCTCCTCACCTCCTTCACTTCAGAACCACAGCCAGTTGCCCTCAAATGCCCCCGCAATTCCTCAAAATCCAAATATAGGATTTTCGGAAACCTCCAAATGGTGAATGAAGATTTCCAGGGTTCGATTCAAAAGAATTAAGCTAAGTTTTCTAAATTTCTTTTCTAATTTCTCTTCGCCTCACCTCTTTCTGTTAAATTGAGTCTAAATATGTGTAACTCAAAATTGCATCAATTCAAAATTAGATTCAAATTGTGTTAGTCGAGTAGGCTTTAATCTGTTGGTTCAAGTTTCCATATTAAATTGATAAGTTTAAATTGATTTTGATTCTAGTTGTGTTATTCTCTTCCAGTTGAATTGATGTCCGTGCAAAAATCCATGAGTTTAATTAGTATCGATTCAAATTTTTTTAATCTTCTCTATTGACTCATGAGCCTAAACTAGGTTTGTTTGTATGGTTTGCTCACGAACTCGACTAATCATGATTAGCTAATCCTAATTTTAAGCTAAAATTTCTGAGTGTGGTTGAAACTTAGTTTAAGTTCAAAGGTGAAATGCAATAACATTTAACTGAAGGTCTTAAAAATGGTTGTAAATAATATAAAATTAGGACAGAGGGCAAAATTGAAATACCCAGCGATTGAAAGGGAAAATAAAGAAATAAACCTTAGAGAATCTTAGCATAACAATAATAGAAGTTTCTAGTAAGGGGTCCCCAATTAATTGTAATGCTATAACTTGGTTAACAAGTCAAAAACTAAGGGACCTAAGTGAAATAAAAGATCTGAAGGTTGCCCTACTCCTTGCTTATAAAGGCATTCCAACCTTGCCTTTCAAGTCAAGGTTTTTGAGGCTAAAAAAAGGGAAAATTCTGAAAAGATTTTGAAGGATATAATTCTGGAAAAAAATAAAGAGATTTGAGAGCTAAAAATATCGTAAATCCAAAAATAGTTGTTGAAACTCTGCAATAAACCCTATTCCATCTAATATTCTAGTTTGGTCATTTGAAATATTCATTCCCTTATTTCAAATTCTGATTGTTTGAACATGGAAATGACCTGAAGGTTAGACATTAAGTCTAGTTTTTGGTGTTTGTTGTGTTTAAGTGTGTGTTTGAAACTGGTTTGTTTGGTTTGCTGGGTCACATTTTCCGGATCCTGAGCTGTTTGGGTTCAATATTGTATTGGATTGGAAGTTGATCATGTTGTTTACTGCTGTTGCTGACTTTGTTTTCTCCTTATTTTTATTTTCATGTACAATTCCTGAATCTCTTATGATGTAGCTCATAATTCAGAGATGAAAATCAAAGCTATGTTGATTCCTTATATACATTCGATTTAATATAGTTCAACTAGTTTTATTGATTGGATGAATCTTCATGTTGTGTAATTAACTAGGGACTGCTTGAACTCATGATATCCATGTAGATCTTGTTGGTTATGTTAGCTTTAGTGTAGGTTAATTTTAGCAATTCTTGTTAGCTAAAAGTAGAAATTATTTTTTGAAACTGTCAGGATCTATTACTGTTCAGTAGGTGTAAGTTTGGTATCTTGGTTTGAAATTTTCCAAGTTCATGCTTAGCTTATTGATCTAGCTTTATAAATTTATCATGAAATGTGTAGACTGACCAGCGACCTGAGAAGAATTGAATAGGTTAAGATCTGGACTATATCAATGTATATGGACTGTCATTTTTTTAAATCATGATTATCCTCTGCATTTTAACTTCATGCTTAAGTTGTAGCTTATGATATTTCTTCGTTAGCATGAAAATGCCCATTAGTATTCAAATGATGTGATAATTGAATTCTAAACGCATTGACATTGGACTGAAATCTAAAATCTTATAAATGTCATGTTTGTCTCTAATGATAGTGCGGAGGCTTCGATTTGGGCTATTAGCTTTAGCCCAGTTATGCTGGACTTCTTTGAATTGGGCTTCACGATTAGCCCAGTTTGTGCCTCAGGCTGGCCCTTACGTTTGGCAATTGGGTCTTGAATTCCCAACCTGTTTGGGCTATGTCCATAATTAAATGTTGTCCGTTTTTATTAACTGGGCTTAGTTTAAATTTTGGGCTTGAAACCAATCCCTATACCTTAGTCAATTAATAGGATCCTTAGAATAATTTGAGGAGGGCCATATTATATAACACAACAGTCTATGGCCTTTCAAGCTTTAGTTGAATGCCTTTAAATAATTGAGGTGCGACGCGCCAAATAAAAATAATAAATTGTGTGGCCCTCTTTAATTATATTCTAAAATCCTTAGAATACGGGGCGGGCCATTTAGCTAATTTTCATGGCCTCTCACAAAATATCAACACGCTAGTTGCTTTAGGCGCGCATTTAATAAAGTTACTTTCTTAAACTCGGGTTATATTTCATGTGACACAAATCCAAATCCCAAAACGTTGAATAAAATGTGTTTCAGATCCGGGTGCATTTCATGTGACGTGATCCAAAAAATACGTTTTAAACGACGTTCAATCTTCCTTAAAAATTAATTAAAAGCGATAAATAATTTTAAAATTGCACTATTGGTTGAAACATGTATTTAAATCATAGATTAGGCACATAATGATAGTTTATGTGACCGTGCTAGAACCACGGGATCTGGGGGTGCCTAACACCTTCCCTCGGGTCAACAGACTTCCTTAGTCAGAATTTCTAGTTTGCAGACTTCACTTGGAAATTCGAAAATTTTCTCGATTTGGGATTCAAAATAAATCGGTGACTTGGGACACCAAAAAATAAACCATCCCATGTGGCGGCTCTGAAAAAAATTGAATAAATAATCTCACTTCAAATAATGTCACTTAAATTGGAAAAATTCCCTTATATACTACCCTACGGAGTGGTGTGTAAAAAAGGAGGTGTGACAATGTGCGTCACCTAAACACCAGTTACATGACATAAAATTTGGGGTTTCATACCCTCAAAACTAAGTTTAGAAATATTATTTATCTCAAACTGTGTAAATTTCTACTCCAACACGCCCTTGCCTCACGAATAGGCCTCCAAATTCCTCTAATCTAGCCACAAACAATTCAATACAACCAACATGAGCTAAAGGAATCAATTCCATAAGAAAATACTAAGTTACTAATCAAAAGTCAAAAAAATGACTCAAAAGATGGCCCCTAGCCCACATCTCAAAATCCTATAAAGGTGAAAAAATTCAGAAGCACATTCCGCATCGAATCTAACCCTACCAAATTTACCAAAATACAACAGCAAATCAATACCCGAATTCCCAATCTAAACTCTCCAAATATCTAGCCTCAACTCCCAAATTACACCTTAAAACCACACAATCTAGGTGATGAATTCAATGGGAAAATATAATTATTGAATAAATTTAATCACAAATGATTTACCTCAAGAAACCCCCGGAAAAAATCTCAAAAATTGCCAAATCCCTATCTTAAAATGTTTAAAATGAAGAAAATCGCGAAACCCTCGAATTTAAAGTTATTTCTAACATTTTCGCTCCCATGGAAACATAACAGCACATGCAGTTTCACTTTTGCGAAAAAATCTCTGCTTCTGCGGACATGACGCCACATCTGTGACCACGTAGGTGGGGAATTACTTCGCACCTGTAATCACTGCACACCTCCGTCCTAGTTCGCTTCTGCTCTTCCCAGCCCACACTTTCGAGCTCGCACATGCGACCAAAGCTCTGCAGGTGTACACCATAGGGCTTCAGCTACAGCACCCTTTTTAGCTCTAAACTTGATCCGAAAATCATTCGAAATATACCCAAGGCCTTTGGGATCTCAACCAAATATATAACAAGTCCTAAAATACTATACGAACTTATTCGAGCCTTCAAATCATATCAAATAACGCTAAAATCGCGAATCGCACCCCAATTCAAGCCTATTGAAACTAAGAAATTTCAACTTTTACAAACGATGTTCAAACCTATTAAATCACGTTCAATTGAACTAAAAGTTTGCACACAAGTCACAAAACTCCAATCCAAGCCCGGTATTCACTAAGTGTACTCTCGGTCAAACTTTTAAATTTTCAACTTTTGACATTTTAAGTTTAATTAAACTGCAGACCCTCGATTCACAATTCAGATACACTCTTAAGTCCAAAATCACCCAACGCAGCTAACAGAATCATTAAAACCTATTTCGGAGTCGTCTACACATAGTCAATATGCGCAATATTTTCAACTTAAGCTTTTAACCTTGAAACTAAGCATCTCGATTCATTCTGAAACCTCACCGAACCCAAACCAACTACCCTAGGAAGTCACGTAGCAGCTATAAAGTATAAAATGAGCAATAAATGGGGGAAGAGGGCTACAACTTTCAAAACAACCGGCCGAATCTTTACACCGTATTTGATGTATATGCTCAAATTAAAAATTAGTACGACGTGACACCCAAATAGGTTGATCTTGGCGGAATATCCCTATTTTTTATGGTCTTAGTAAAATGTCCCCTTTTATACTTGAAAACTATAGTTCTTTAATTTTTAAAGTATAGAAAATTTTTGTTTGATCAAATTCACTATAAAAGGATTAAAAACTAATATTCTTGAAAATTTCCTGACACTTCGTGCAACTATTTTTCAGCCAGTATGTACCCACCAGAAAGGATCCACACATATGATTCTGTCTTATTCGAACTCCTCTTAATAATCCAAAAGTATTTAAAATTGTCAGATGGACAACAATTACAGGTTGGTTTAAATATAGTACGTACTCATTTGATGTGGCTTTCTTCACTCCTAACTCAACATTTTGATTTCCTGTCTTACATCCTAGTTATTCATAACAAGAACCTCAATCTTTGACTGGAGTTCCAAAACTTGTATTAATAAGAAAATTCAAAAAAAAATAGATTGGTGTATTAAGCTTCAGCTATACGCAATATAATACAAAGAAAAGTTGGACCATATCAAATCTGTTGTACGTAACTTTACTTTGCACTTTTAAGAGAGACTATTTCCTCTCTTCTTTCTCTTAGTTTCTTCATAGACCAGACAATGGAAGGGAGATTATCCCCTGATAAGAATGGACCTTGGGCCTAACTCAACCCCAAAAGCTAGCTTATAAGGTGAGGATTGCCCAAGCCATATAAGGAGACCAAGGACCTCAAATCCCTCCGATGTGGGACAACTCAACACCCCCCATCACGCCCAGATCTCTGGAGCGTGGACAACATAAATGGGGGCCCAACATCGGCAACAATAATTGGGATGGGTCTGGCTCTGATACCATGATAAGAATGGACCTTGGGCCTAACTCAACCCCAAAAGCTAGCTTATAAGGTGAGGATTGCCCAAGCCATATAAGGAGACCAAGGACCTCAAATCCCTCCGATGTGGGACAACTCAACATCCCCTGTTCTTTTCTTTTCCTTTCTTAACTTACCAAACAGTGTAAAGGTTTTCCATGTGTAATGTACTAAACTTGCAGAAGTTTTGTACCCACATGAGTTATCATGATCCTAGCCAAAGCTTGTCCCCCCATGAGCCAAAAATGTTGATACACCAAATCTAGTCTAAGAAAGAAAAATGGCTAAAGTACTAAAATAGTATGAGTGAAAATTTCACCAATTTGAAACCAAACCAATAGTCATTATATTTCCTCACTTTTGAAGATAAAAAAGAAAAAGAATTCTTTGTTCAAATAATTTCAATGGGATACTTGGGTGACATATTGAGAAGGCTAGGGGGAAGAAGAAACTAAACTCCCACCACACTAGCTTTTTCTCTTTTCTTGTCACTTCATCAAAAATGACAATCCGTTTTTGTTTTTCATATGCCAAAGACAAGCTCTAATTCTTCTCCATTGTCAATGAGCGTGAATCACCAAATGTACCACAGTCCACACAAGTAAAAATAAATACACACACATTTATATATATACACACCTTACACCACTACTAAAATCTAAGTTACTATAAGGGATACAATTTTATTTAATATTTGAGGTCTGCAACATCCAATTTTACATCAGCTCCTATAATGTTGAAGATAAAGACAAACAATATTTTTGTTGCAGGAACAAGTAAAAACGCAGTAAGCAAATAAATGGATAAATAAAGTTTTGTTCATAGCTAGGAATCGTAGCTGACAGGCTCGGAAGTTCCTTATTTCCTTTTTTTTTTTAAAAAAAAACCCCAAGGGGATGCAACACCAGGACTTCCAAGGTCACCCATCCTAGTACTACTCCCCCCAAACATGCTTAACTTGGGACTACTGAACGGGCTCAGAAGATATTAGAAACAAAAAGGCATTGTTATACATTTGTTTGTTGCTTTTTTTTAACCTCTTTACATTTATGCAAGAGGTATCATACATAACAGTGGTAATGCATGCCATCACAGGCCTGTCACCTCTGTGACTTTGACCTGAAAATGCATCGCGGTACTGAATCTTTGATACAGTATTTACAAGCACAAAACAACCACATATATTCAATTGCGTGTGAGGGGTGCCCTTTTGGCATTGTTCCCACTTCGCAAAGCTCCTCCATTTAGTTTTCTTCGGCCTAGATGAAATGATACGTGGAACTCATTTTCATACTGGTGGCAGATTTCAGCGTCACCAGAGGAAAAAAACCTTCATTCTGCTTCTATAAACGTGGTACAAGAAGTAGAAACAGCGAGAGAGCCCACAAGTTCGACGAAAAAATCCCTGTACAAGCTGCACACATGGAGTACACCAGATTATCATTTCAGCATGAAGAGAAAACATATTAGAACAATTGAATGATAAGTATAATTCTGGTAGCAAGAGGGAGCAGAGCAGGTGATTAGCAAATAGGAAAAATCTTCAGGACTGAATGAACAATACAGCTAGAATAGAAGAGTTCCACTTGCTTTAATCCGTGTCCCTCTCCTCGGTTGAATGAAAGGTAAAGAATATTGAAGACTGATGAATGATTTCTTAACATGCCTCAGAGAGCTTATTAGCTTTTCTGTATAAAACAAACAGAAAATGTTCTTGCTACTTACATGAAGATGGGGATTTTGAACCAGAAGGTATTCTGTGAGGAGGCTCTGCAACTGAAGGTGTCATTGGAGGTGTCACTGGAGGAGGCTGAGTGTGAGCATACACAACAGAGGGCAATGGGCTCGACGCAGAGATTTCATGCGGGACTGGTGTTGGAGCATGCACTTTCTGTGGTGGAGAGGGAGCAATATGAGGTGCAGGGACTGGTGGTCTAACAGGCGGTAGCACGGGAGGATGACTAGCCGCCTTCCTTGGGAATCTCTCGAAATGACAAGGAGGTTTCGCCACATGACCTTTGTGAGTTGAATGTATAGGGGCAGGTGCAACCACTGGTACAGACGATGGCACAGGTGCCAATATTGGTGAAACTTTCCCGCTAACTGATCCCCTTTTCTCAGCCCTCGGAGCAGGTGAAGTTGCAGGAGCAACATTTGAGCCTTGGCGGTGGTGGTGGCGACTGTGGTGGTGATGGTGTTGATGGGGGTGATAAGGTTGAGGGGCCGGAGAAGGTGAAGGACTACCAAGAGAATGTTGTAAAATAGAAGACAGGCTAACTTGTTTAACCCTCCCAAATACGGTGTTATTAAGGCCAAGGTTTTTAGAATTAGAACCAATGGTCTGAGCCAACTGCTTCAACCTAGTATTGGAAGGATTTATCCCAACTGCTAAAAGAACTTGACACTGAACAATAGTGGGAGGATTCACCGTCGAGCCTCTTGTATTGGTCAACTTGATATACAAGTTCTGCATACAAAAGAGAAGTGAGAAATATCAACCGACATGCAAACAGTGAACATATATGCTTTAAAATAACAAATAGAAACACACGTACTATGCAAGAAGCCAGCATCCAGCACAATTAGAATCCATGAAATCCTCTACCATGACAAAGGAACCAATGCTTTCACAAGTATTGTCAATATTACGGTATGTAAATACGAGAATAAATATATCTACACATATGTGCAACGTGTGAGTGCATGTATGCTTGTGTGCTAAATAAGTTATTCCTGTAAAGCAGCAGACTCCGAGGGCAAAACACTGCGAACCTTTTACACCTCAAAATAGAACTGCAAAAAAATGGAATCAGTGAACCATAGTGCTGGTTATCACTATCCTAGCAGTTTTTACTGATGACAATCTTGTTACAAAACTGTAATTTGCAGAAGCAGGTCAAATCCTAGAACATCAAATTCAAACCATTTCCAATGCCCTGGAGCTACTATTTATCATTTTCCCTTTATTTAATTTCCTTGAAGACAAAAAAGACAGAAAGCTATTACTATACCTAATCAACTATACGAGTAAACAGACAAGAAGAGTGTAGGTGTTATGTGGCAGGAACAATAAATAACTATTGTAAATAGCATAGAAAGTCATAAAGACTTGCTTAATGACATCATCATGAATTGCATCAATGACCAACATCAGAGCAAAGCAAAGGATATAAAAGTCAATGCAGGTAACAGCAGTCATATTTCCGCACCTCGTATGATGCAAGGTGTACCCCTGATTTCAGCTGGCTTGTTAATTCATCAAATTTATCTTGAATTTCATCGATGGAGGAGTTCAATGTGAAGTTGAATCGGATCTGCACATTCTGCATGAGGAATCCAATTTGTTTAGGGATCACTGTAATCCCTCCTCTGAGTTTCAGCACATCGAAAGAAAAAGGATCCCCGAACAAAGATGCCGTCAGGTGCAGAAATGATGGGTGAGTAATTACAGTTTCAAATTCGGATCTGACTAGACTCAGAGCAGTTGGGGAAATCCTCATATTTTTCACATCAGAATCAACAGCAAAGACAACCCTTGTTATGTTTGATCCAGTTATATTTTCTAATGATACTATTTCCACCTGTTATAAAAGCATAAATCACTAAGAAAAGGAACAAGTAGCAAAAGCAGTTAAACCTGAGAGAGGAAAGGAAAAACAAAGAGAAACCACATTTGACATACTTTAGTGTTGGAAACACTTATTTCATCAAAAATATCATCTTCAAGTTGCAAGGTATAATCCTCCATCAAAGAAGCTGGCTTCTCAAGCATGAAACTGGCTACTATGTCATGACCTATAAAGCCCCAAACACAAACGTAGAGAAAAATCAATATGTTATATCCAATGTGCAATAATTTTTAAATATATTTTTTTCATTAGATATTGAAATTACTATAACAGAAAAAATGAAGTTCTCAAAGTAAAGTTTGCAGTGGACATTATATCCCCGTGGATATCACCCACTAACATTTGGAACCTCTTGCTTCTGGGTCACACCCAAGGGATATTCTACTCTATGCCTACAACTAAATCTATCAATAGCAACTCAATTATACTAGCACAAGTTGCTTGTGTTGATAAAACTAATACTCATAGAAAAGAAGGCAATGGTAAGCAATTGACAAGAATTTGATTCAAATCTGCAGCAGAGACCAATTAGATACTCCTTTAGTGTCTCGGTATATTCAAATGGGGACTAATATGCATTCTTTCTTTGATAATTCATAGTGAGATTTGTTTATTACAAATATTGTTAAAGGGTGGATTGCTAGTTGAGCCACTGACAGATGAAATGAAGATAAAAACTAATGATCAACTCCATATTATATGATGACATCAATTAGACAACTCAGCTGAACAGAAGAGGTGAGGCGTTAGGACGCTATCTAATGAACGAAATAGACCACCAGAAACTCCTCTACTAACAAGGACAGAAAACACATTCACTAACGTGGCTAAGTGTCAGTTATCAAACTCTCCAGACATTGCATGTTTAGGCTTCTGGATCTAATGGTCCCGGTACTTTACAAACTTATAATCAGTTGTCACATGCCAGTGCATAAGAATATGTAAAAAAGAGGCGCTAAAACATAAAGAAAGTAAATCTCGCTTGACCAAATTGGAGTTTTCCTTGCAAGTGACCAACACTAGGGTTATAATGGTATGGGCTCATACTACAAGGATATTGCTATTAGGTAACAAAAACCTCTTATATGCTCAACTTCACAAGGGTCACATGTCAAACAAATTGTTGGCAATTGAATTTCTTAATAAACTTTCTACAGAAATAAAGTATGACTGAATGTAACAAGGACTGTAATGAAAACCACCAAAAAGAAAAACAGAGAGAAAAAGACAAAAGAAGGGGAAATTTTTGTGAAGAACTGAAACAGTGACAAAGAAGTCGATCATCTTAAGTAACAATATACAATCCTACAATTAAAAAATTATTAAACAATCATTTTTATTTCTAGTTTCAATTAAAGGTTACTACTCTCCTCCCACTGAGACAGAAATGTGCATATTTGCTTTAAAAGATTTGATGAAAATTATTTACAACTTGCTAAGTTAGAAGATTACCTAAAAAGAATTCTAACATGAGCTTTCATACCAGACCAATTAGTCATCAGCCTATGTCATAATACAGCCTTGTTCTCAGTCAAAAAAAAACAATTTTCACCAGATAAAGAAAAATGACAAACATATATCAGCAGTATCCACTACTTCAAAATTGTTATGAAATAGAAGATTCTTACACTTCTATTTAAGGTGAATGTCTTTAATGTATCTAATTAGAGAGATTTTAGAGTTCTATTAGTGGTAGCTAAGTCTTCCTCTCCCCTATAAATAGAGGTGCCCCCTACCATTGTAAATCATCCCTTGAGACCCCTCTCAACTCAATAAGAAGAACTCTCTCTACTCTTCTCTCTATTGCTATTGTTCTTGCTCTATTGTTCTTGTCTTTTGCTTTAGTTTATAACACGTTATCAGCACGAGACTCTACCGTCTCAAGATATCATTCTCGAAAATCCAAGGTATTTTCCCTCTTCCTAATTTAATTTTCGAGTATGTCTGACATTATGAAAAGAAAGTTCGTTGCCCTTGAAATTTCGGGCAAGAACTATATGACATGGGTGTTGGATGCTGAAATCCACCTAGATGCTATGGGTCTCGGAGACACCCTCAAAGATAAAGAAAAAGCATCCACCCAAGATTGTGCGATGGCCTTGATTTTCTTGCGCCACCACCTTGACGAAGGTTTGAAGATTGAATATCTCACCGTCAAGGATCCACTCGTTTTGTGGAACAGCTTAAAGGAGAGATATGACAACCTGAAGTTGGTCACTCTGCCACAAGCACGATATGATTGGGCCCATCTGAGGCTACAGGACTTTAAGTCCGTTTCTGAATATAATTCTGCTATGTTCAGAATTACTTCTAAACTGAAGCTATGTGGAGATAACATCTCCGATTACGATATGCTTGAGAAAACGTTTACAACGTTTCATGCCTCCAATATGGTACTGCAGCAACAGTACCGAGAGAAAGGCTTTACGAAGTACTCTGAACTGATTTCTCTCTTACTAGTGGCTGAGCGAAATAATGACCTGCTCATGAGAAATCACGAAAATAGACCAACTGGGTCTACACCACTGCCTGAAGCAGCTATGGTGCACTCGCATTATGCCAAACATAAAAGGGACCATGATCACGGTCATAAACGGGGTCAAATCCAAGGACGTGGACAAGGAAGAAATTCCAAAGAAGTCCGTCACCCCCCAAAGAGAGATAACCACCGAAAGCAGAAACGGGATCCCGAAGATCCTAAGGCAAATAGTTCAGAAACTATATGTTATCGTTGCGGTGGGAAAGGGCACTGGTCAAAGATTTGCCGTATACCAAGACACTTGGTTGACCTTTATCAAGCATCTCGAAAGAGAAAAGGCCCTGAAACAAACTTTGTCTATGACGACAATGAGGACATCACCCACCTGGATGTGGCAGACTTCTTTGAGCAACCCGAGGGGAAAATAGACCACCTAATCGGCGATGGGACCATGATGAAAGAAGATGGAGTTATTTGATTTTGTTCTACTTATTTGTATTAGTTAGTGAATAATCTAATAGTCATTAGTATTAGCTCGTATTAGCTAGTTCATGATGCAATGTTAGCAGTAGTTCTTTAGAATATCTTCAATATGCTCAAATATCAATAAAACTTTTATTTTCCAGTGGGGGTAATCGACTAGCCTGAAAAACTAGTCGATTATCAACTATTTTCGCATTAAAGTTGAAAAACAATTGATCAACAATCGATTGTCCTTGGCTAACAATCGATTGTCTTGAAACAGTGTGTTTTGGAATTTTTCAAAAATAGCCAACAATCGATTGTCTTTGTCTAACAATCGATTGTCTTGAAACAGTGAGGTCTGGAATTTTTCAAAAATCACCCACAATCGATTGTCTATATCTAACAATCGATTGTCATTAGGCAGTGTAATCTGGAACTTTTCAAAAATCATCCACAATCGATTGTCTATGTTTAACAATCGATTGTCTTAAGACAGTATGCTCTGAAGTTTTTCAAAAATAACAAATAATCGATTGTGTGTATTTAACAATCGATTGTCTATGTTCCAACAATCGATTGTGTGTGTTTAATAATCGATTGTCTTATGAAAAACGCTGAAAATTTTCAAACTGCAAAGTAATCAATTATGGATAACATATCTGATTTTGTTAGTCAACTGTTAGTAGCAGATTTTGAAGATATTATGTGACACAAAAGAATTGAACTTGTTTATTCCTATGTTCGTGTATTTCTTTTGTATGTTAAACTATGGGATAGCAAATATGGATATCTCACAAAGCGAACTTGGACCAACGTCCAATTGTAAAAGTATTTGCCTAGTTGATTCATGTACTACACACACAATACTCAAAGAAAAGAAGAGTAATTGTGTAAGGCAAACATTACTACAATCTATGGAAGTAGTAAATTGATTGAAGGCTCCGGAAGAGCAATTGTAACTCTGCCCAAAGGCATGACGTTAATCATAGAGAATGCAATGTTCTCCTCCAAGTCTAAGAAGGACTTGTTGAGTTTTAATGATATCAATCAAAGTGTTCTCCTCCAAGTCTAAAAGGAACTTGTTGAGTTTTAAAGATATCATTCAAAATGGATATCATATTGAGACAATAGATGAGAATAATCTTGAATTCTTCATGAAAACGAGGCTGCCCGCTTCGACTTGGGTTCACGCCATTTTGAATGCAACAATACTAGTTTGTCGGCTGCCCACTTCGGTTTGGGGTCATGCCATTTTGCATGAAGCAATACTAGTTCGTCGGCTGCCCACTTCGGTTTGGGGTCACGCCATGTTGCATGCAGCAATGCTAGTTCGTCTCTGACTGACGAATTGACACAAATATTCCCCATTGCAATTGGTTTTGGGTCATGAACCCAATATATCCCATTTAAGAAGCTTTGGATGCGCAGTATATGTGCCTGTAGCACCGCCATCCCGCACCAAAATGGGTTTGCAAAGGAGGTTAGGAATATATGTTGAGTTTGACGAGTCCTCCATTATTCGCTACCTCGAAACATTGACAGGAGATTTGTTCACTGCACTATTTGCAGACTGTCAATTGGATGAGACACTTTTCCCAAAATTAGGGGGAGAAGTTGGTGAAACCAAACGGGAAATTTTGTGGAAAAATGCATCATTATCTCATCTTGATCCACATACCTCTATTTGAAAGAAAGAGGTACAAAAGAGTATCCATTTGCAAAGAATAGCAAATCAAATGCCTGACGCATTTACGGACTTGAAGAGGATAACGAAATCCCACATTCACGCGGAAAATGTTCCGATCCGTATTGAAGTCCCTATTGGACAAATATCTAGTGTCATATCCAATGAGTCAAATGCACGCCAGAAGCGTGGCAGACCATTAGGTTCCAAAGATCGAAATCCTAGAAAGAGGAAAAAGAACGATCTAAATGACACTATGAAAGAATCACATGAGGACGCTCATGATTTGATTAATTCCGAGATTCACGAAGAATCTATTGAGCCTGAGACTCTTGAAAATACGGAATGCAAGAATGTGAGGATCTCGAACCTCAGTCTGTGGTAGTACAAAATTAATTGAGAGCTCTCGAAGAGCCAATTATTACTATGTTGGAGAAACACAATTTACTATTGTGCTGTAGTAAGTCTCAAAGAAACTTATTCAGTTTCCAAAAGTACACGCGAAGGCGATTGATGATATTGAGACTATAAATAAAGGAAGGCTTTGATTCTCCTATTACTACAACTTGTAGCGGGGTAATTTGTATATGAAAAGCTACCCGCTTTGTTCTCCAGTTTGTACTACACAAAAGAAAGAATGCCACAATAAAGTGGATATCTATTGGTATAAAACCCATGTCATAATAAACCCGAAGTTTATTGATAAGTGCACATGTCATGGTGTAAATTTGAAATTTACCAATATTGATAATTTATTCAGTTGACATTCGTGTTAGCCATCTCATTTGAAGTATGATGTGCAAATTCACATAGGTGAATATCAAAGAACTAGAAGTTCTTGTTCTCAGTAATGAACTGACCAACTAAAGAGTTCGGGTTGAAGCCCCTTGATTCTGGAAATATCAAAGGTGAATATGGGCCCATTCACCTGCCATGTATACCACATATGATGCATCTATGATATGGTTACATGCGCCATTGTTATTAACCCGCAGCCTGGCAGTGCTTGCGAGGTAAATCGCTCAGTAATCTAACTTCGAGCATAGTTTCCAGATTCTCTACTCAAGACAGTTCATCTTGATAAGTTGGTTTATATCAAAGTTGGTTTAGCAAGATAATTATTGAGTGCTTCCACTTAATAGCTAAACTGTTCCTTATGAGAACGAAGTTGTATATATCAGTTTGATATAAGTTGTATACGAGAGTATATTCTCCCCTCACAAGTGGTTCAAGGTCAGGAACCAAATAATTTCATCTTATATTAAGGTGCTGTGTATATTGACATAATGCACAAAGATGATTTCCCAAAGTTGAGGAAACATGTTAGCTTTACTAACATGAGGGGGAGACATGATAAACACTTGAGAAAGTGTTACATGGGATGAATTTTCATTTGTATATGTATATCCCCGAATATCATGATATGAACCTGTAGTTCATAAAAAGGAAATGCAATTGCAACATATTGCAAAGCATGCTATACGCATTTGCTGACTCAAGGAAAGCAACTAAATGGAAGAGATACAATTCAAGAAGAATTGATTCCATATGAAAGACATGTAGCTTTGAACCTATAGTTCATATGCTTGAAAGTATAAAGGCAAAGGTATGTATAGTCAATTTTTCGATATCTTATTTGTTTAGCATGACATGAAACTTTGATATGCAGCTAAAGTTTATTATGTGACTTACATGACTTAACTTGAAAGATTTAAGTTGCTTGAAGCATATGCAATTCTTGGTCCTGAAGTACCGCATCCTAAGTACATTTTGTGTACATATGAATCTTGCCATAACTATAAGCATGATGGCATTGAGAATGCATCTATGGAGATATTGAAGAGCTATTCCACGATATTATATGAAGATGTTCATATCTATCAAGAATGATGATTTCAAGATGATGCACAAGATTGGAATGCAAATGCTCAAGGATATAAATTGATGTACTCATTAGGGGGAGTCAATGCGCGTTGCACTCTTTTTCCCTTACAAGGTTTTGTCCCACTGGGTTTTCCTTGCAAGGTTTTTAACGAGGCAACCAATAGGCGCATATTCAAACATGTGTACTCTTTTCCTTACTTTAATTTTTCCCATTGGGTTTTGGTTTTAAGGTTTTATGAGGCACATCATTGAATAGACATTCAAGGGGGAGTGTTATGAAATAGAAGATTCTTACACTTCTATTTAAGGTGAATGTCTTTAATGTATCTAATTAGAGAGATTTTAGAGTTCTATTAGTGGTAGCTAAGTCTTCCTCTCCCCTATAAATAGAGGTGCCCCCTACCATTGTAAATCATCCCTTGAGACCCCTCTCAACTCAATAAGAAGAACTCTCTCTACTCTTCTCTCTATTGCTATTGTTCTTGCTCTATTGTTCTTGTCTTTTGCTTTAGTTTATAACAAAAATTGGATTTTTACCATATTATAAAATTAGAAGAAGCCCAAAATCAAAAGCATCAGTTCATTTAAGAAAAAGGGAAAAAAGAGTTAAAATCAGATTACACCATAAGGTAAACAACCCCTCACAAAAAGGATAATTCGGATCTCAAAAGAAACAAATTAGGAACTCATAATTACCAATTCTAACACAACAAAGTTCAAATTTTACTATTGCAAGACAATGTTGATATTAAAAAAGCTCAAAATGAAGAACAGGGTTACCGGTAAACGGCAAAATTTTTTGCCAAATTTGACATGGTAATAACAACATCAAGTTTGAAAAATTCACTTCATTTCACAAGATTAGAAGAAACCCAAAAATCAAAAATACCAGCTCATTTAAAAAAGGAAAAAAAAAACTAAAATCAAATAACACCAAAATTAGGAACTCTATAATTACCAATCCAAAGATAAAAAATTCAAACCTTACTATATAAAAACAATGTTGACATTAAAGAAAACCCAACATCAAGAAAAGGGTAATTAAGATCTCAAAAGCAATCCAAAATTAGGAACTCTTACTTACCAATTCTAACACAACGAAAATCAAACATTACTAAAGAAGACAATGTTAACATTAAAAAAAACTCAAAATCAAGAAAACTAGGTACCTCTAAATTTGGGGTCTAGATCTAGATCCCCAAGATCTCCAGTGTGAAAAAAAGGCAACAAAAATATAGCAGAAAGCAAAACAGCTCCACCAAACAGCAAAGCAAATACACATCTAAACTTCACAAACCCACTGAATCTGCTGCCACAACTATTATTCTCTACATTTTGGTCTGTACCATTTGCACCTACTGTTGATATTGGTAATTGATGTTCATCCTCTACTTTGCCCATTGAAAATAATAGTAATGTGGGTTTGGTTCAGCTTTGCTAATCTCCATTTGTATTGTGAGTGTGTAGTGAGAGAAACTCCATAGCTTCTTCTTCTGTTCTCTTACCCTTTTTTTTCCTGTGTGTGTTGGAGTAGAAAAAGAGAGAGAAAGTGAGAAACTTCCTTTTTGGTAAGACTCAAATAGAGTGGTAATAAATATATGTAGTCCACTTCTTTTCTCCAACTACTTAATTCAACATTTTTAATAGTATGTCTTAATTTATGTGATAAAATTTACCATAATACGGATTTAAGTTATAAGCATGTATGTATAGGGTAAAAATTATTTAGACTAGTTTAATGTAACATGTGTTATTAGATTACTTATCATTTATATCATGTTATTAATTATATTTACTTATTAATGATCTACTTATATTTTACGTTGCTGTATAACTTATTAAGGTAAAATTGAAATGCAAGCTACACAAAAAAATACATCATATCAAAATTTAATCATCCTTTTTTTTTCTATTTTAATTTATGTAGTATAGTTTGATTAGGTATGAAGTTTAAGAAAGAAAGTAAAAAATTTTAAATATGTAATGAGATTTTTGTAGCTATAAATATATGCAATTAATTATAAAAGAAAAGTTTAAAGTTAAATTGAATTTAAATATAAAAACAAACTCTAATATTTTTTTATTAATGATTTAATAAGGGGAAGAGATTATGATTTAATGAAGTTATATTTCTTAACGTTGTAAAAATATAAAATGAGACAGGAATGTTGGTTTGCAACAATGGCGTTTTGTTTTAAGTTGTTGTTTATCGCTTTATTGGTTGGTGTTTTGGATTTTGAAATAAAGTCATATTTAGAAACGAAAGGCTGAAGTTCTCCACGTTTTTTGTCAACTTTGGTCCCTTGTCTCGTCAACATAAATATGGTTAAAAGTTTTTTGAAAAAAGAATTTTAGGTTAACCTAGAGCTTTTGAATTAATTAAGTCGAGTAATTTCTTAATTATTATTTTTTTAGCAAAAGTTGATTAGCAAAAGTGGGAAATGCCTTACAGTTGGGCACAATTGTCTGGCTAAGCCTAACCAGTCTAACAACATACAGAAGCCTAAGGTGACTCAGGAATGGACAGTAAAAGCCCCAATTCATACTGATCAGAATAAGCAGGAAACTCATATCCAGCAACCAGCTCAGAAAGAACAATGTACCACTGTGGTTACAGTTGAGGAAGTGAGTAAACAGAAAGGTATTGGTACTCTTACAGCTCCAGTCTTTAACACTAAAAATTTTCCACCCTTATCTCCTATTGTGATGGCAAATAGATTCGAAATAGGGTCAGTGAGTTGGGCAGATCACCCCTTAGATGAAGGGGGAACAAGTTATACCCAATGAAGAGGATATTTTAGCACATTAGGGGTGTGAATAAAAGATTCAAGCAGAAGGAAGCTAAAGAATATTTTAGAGTCAATAAAATTGACCTTGTTGGTCTAGTAGAGACAAAAGATAAACAGGAAAATGCAACAAAAATATCTAAGTTTTTATTGCCTAACTGGGGTATGCTAGCTAACTATAGCAGTGCCATAAATGGTCGAATTTGGATCTTATGGGATGCAACCAAGCTCTTGGTAACTGGTGTTCAGGAAGAGGCACAATACATCCAATGTATTGTTAGGAAGCTCAATGACGAACTAATCTGTTGCCTCACAGTGGTATATGGCCACAATGACATTGTACAAAGGAAATCACTGTGGACAGCTCTTCAGAATCTTGCTGCTGGTATCACTGATCCCTGGTTGATAGCAAGGGATTTTAATGCCATTATGTCTAGCAATGATAGAGAATCTTGTCATCAAGTTAAACAAGCTGAAGTTACTGATTTTATACGATGTGTGCAGCAGGCTGGCCTAACAGAACTGCCCTGGAAGGGAGACTATTTTACCTGGACTAATAGGCAAAGTGGAGATGATAGAGTATGCAGTCGACTAGATAGAATTTTTGGTAATTGTGGGTGGATGCTAAAATGGAGCCATGTGCACACTGTATATGGAGTCCCATTAATCTCTTATCATAACCCCATGGTACTAACCTTGACAGATGATATTTTAATCAGGAAAACTCCCTTTAGATTCTTTAATGCATGGATACAGCATAAGGACTTCCAACAACTAGTCAAGGCTTCCTGGAATGCCAATGCTCAGCCTATCCTTCAAGGGGTGTGGAACAACCTCAAGTCCCTTATACCAGTCTTGAAATCTCTAAATACCAGAGAATTTAAGACAATTTCACAGAAAACTGAGGTCAGTCGTAAGGAACTGGAAGATTTACAACACCAGATGTCTATTTCCTATTCTGATTCAATACAACTAATAGAAAAAGATCTGATACTCCAACTGGAAAAATGGTCTTTGCTTGAAGAATCAATATTACAACAGAAAGCTCGAGCCAGATGGATCCATCTAGGGGATGGTAACAACAAATACTTTTCCGCTGTAATGAAAGAGAGAAACCAATATAGGAAGATTACTGAATTGATCACAGAGGAAGGCTTGAGGATTACACAGCCAGATGATCTGAAGAAGGAAATCACTGCTTTCTATAAAACACTTATGGGGACTTCAGTTCATTCCCTCCCAGCTGTTAACAGACTGTACATGACAAATGACCCTACATTATCTCACCAACAGAAATTGGAATTGGCTGCAGACATTAGTGACACTGAGATCTTGGAAAGTTTAAAGGCAATTGGTAGTGATAAAGCCCCGGGTATTGATGGTTTTAATGCCCTATTCTTTAAACAAACTTGGCACACTACAGGGACACAGGTAATGCAAGTAGTCAAGAATTTCTTTGCAACTACCAAAATGCATAGACCAACAAACTGTGTCTCCCTTACTTTGATTCCTAAAGTTCCCAACCCACAAACAGTCAAGGAGTTTCGGCCAATAGCCTGCTGTTCAGTTTTGTACAAATTTATTTCCAAATTGCTGGCCAACAGATTGCAAAGAGTTATATCCAGCATAATATGCAATGCACAAGCAGGTTTAATCCTAGGGAGAAGAATTGCTGATAATGTCATTTTGGCTCATGAGCTCATCAAGCACTATACAAGATCTCATATATCACCTAGATGTATGGTCAAGATTGATCTCTAGAAGGCCTATGATTCAGTTGAATGGTGTTTCCTACAACAAGTATTGGAGGCTCTAGATTTCACAACCAGATTTACAAATTGGATTATGGAATGTGTGCAAACTGTTAGCTATACAGTGATAGCTAATGGAGAAACTACAGAACCCTTCCAAGCAGCCAAAGGTTTGAGACAAGGTGATCCTATATCACCATTCTTATTTGCTATAGTGATGGAATACTTAAGTCGATCTATGGCAGAACTGAACAAAGCTAAGGGTTTCACCTTTCATCCTGGATGCAAAAGGCTTGGAATTACTCACCTCAGTTTTGCTAATGATCTCTTGTTATTCTCTAAAGGAGAAATCCAAGCTGTGGAAACCATGTTTGCATACTTGCCCACTTCACTGCAGCATATGGAATGAAAGCCAACATGCAGAAGAGTGTTGTATACTTTGGAGGAGTAAAGCCTGACCAGCAACAACAAATCCTTGCTCATCTTGGTTATATACGTGGGGAACTTCCTTTTAAATACTTGGGGGTTCCAGTATCAACCAAGAAACTATCTGTTTTCCAGTGGCAACCACTAATCGACAAGATCACAGCTAGGATTACATCCTGGACTGCTAAGCAGTTGTCCTATGCTGGTCGAATGCAGTTGGTACAGGCAGTTAATTTTGGTATTCAATCATATTGGGCTCAGTTGTTTCTTTTTCCCTCCAAAGTCATAAAACTGATAGAGGCAATGTGTAGATCATTCATAGGGTCTGCCTCAGTTAATATTACTAGGAAAGCATATGTGGCATGGGACAAGATCTGTCTGCCAAGGTCTGCTGGAGGCCTGAACTTAATCAACCTTCTACTGTGGAACAAATCTGTTGTTGCAAAACTGGCCTGGGATTTGGCTCACAAGAAAGACCTATTATGGGTAAAATGGATCCACACAGTGTATATCAAACATCAACAACTGGAAGACATGAATATTCCTGCACAAGCTAGTTGGATAGTCCGGAAGATCATTGAGAGTACTAGGCTATTACAACAATACCAGCTGTTGTATAACAATGCATGTTCTGTCATACTAATCTATCTTCAACAAATTGGTCAATTGCCTAGAGTACCGTGGAAAAACCTAATCATGCAGAATGCTGCCCGACCTAAAGCACTCTTCAACCTCTGGCTGCTGCTCCAAGACAGACTCCCTACTAACGAGAGGTTGATCAAATGGCACTCGAGTGTTGATGGTAGCTGTGTTATGTGTCAACACACACTGGAGACTAGAGATCATTTGTTCCTGTACTGCCCCTTTGCTGAACAACTGCGACATCTCATTTTGCAATGGCTTGGCACGTCTCAACCTGCTGGACAGTCTTGGCCACAATATGTAAAGTGGATCACTGAGAAATCTAAAGGCAAATCTCCCCAAGCTCACATGTTCAAAATGGTATTTGCAGAGATGTCCTATGCCATTTGGTTGGAAAGGAATGCACGAATATTCAGAAACAATTGTTGTCCCAGTGAAGTATTAGTTAGGAGCATTGCTTACATTTGTAATATTAGAGCAACCCCTAGAGTTAGGACATACCTTCAACAATATTTTTTGTAATGCTGGAACTTTAGGTATAGTCATGATAGTTAGCTTTACTTGAAATTTTGATAGGCAGTTTGTGTATATAACTGACCTATGGGATTGTATGAGGAACACTTTGGTGATTAATATAATCTTTAATTACCCAAAAAAAGTTGATGAAACATACAGAAATGATATTATGAATTAATATAGGCAACTACAACAATTGATGCCCAAGTCTTGTTTCTTTTTTCCAGAATAATGAATTATGTTAATTTTAACTCTTGGTCGTATGATTTTAAATAGATTGAAGCATAATGGAACGATTGTTTGATTACTGATTTACTTAAATCAATAATAGCTTGAAATGTGAAAGGAAATAGTTCATCTCCTATTTTTACATGGACTTTATTTCCATAAAATAACATTTTTTTCTAAACTTCCACTTCCTTCTAATTCTAATGAATTTATTCACATAAAAAGAAGATAACTCTCGAAGAATTAGCTGGTACAAATGATATTAAATTTAAAGAAAACTTCTATGAGTCAAAATCAGATCAAAAGAATTTGGTATGTAAAAATAATAGTTCGAAGTCGGACATTCATCAAATAAAGTTAAGGTCGGGGTAGGTTGAAATCGGACAGTAATCAATAAGGCTGAAGTCAAACAGTCAGCAGAAAAATCGAGGTTGGACAATCATCAAAAGCCGAAGTCCGGCAGTGGTGAAATAGCTAATTTGTTTTGGAATCCTCATAAGGAATTGAATATTCCCTCTAAATTGTTTTTTTTAGAATTTTTTATGAATATCCCTTATAAATAAGAGAGAGTACTTTCCAAAAAAGGATGGCGCTCTCTCTCCCCCTCTCTAAAAACTATGTAAAACCTCCCCTTAAAGAGATTAGAGGTCGGTGAATCCCAGACCTTGATGAGATTCAAAAAGGGTCTTGAGTTTCTAATATTTGTTTATCATTCATCTTTATCAGATGAAAGGGATTTGCCTCACTTAAGATTGTGTGATTCTTTTTCTTTATTTACATTTTATTGTCATTTGCATTCCTCTTTATGTTATTAAATCTGGCCATAATCAGTGTCAACACATATACTCAACTATGTTTTTCTATTCATATTATTCATTTCGGATCTAAATTAATTATCCTTAACTAAAATTTACCCTCATCATAATTAATTGATTTAATTAAAAAGGTTCCGATATCTTTTCAAACAAAACTCTCGTACAAAAAGGTGATATTTTTGTACCAAACTCTTGAAATTTTATGTTATTTATTTCCCAAAAGACATGTATACAAAATCTTTCTATCTCTGTCCAACCCTATTGGAAGAATTTTATTTTCATGTATTCTAATTATGTTTAGAACACTTCAACATTATTACTATACTAAAAATCAGTTAAAAGATAAAATATCATACGATATTTAAAAAGGAGAAGATAGAGGATATTTAACTCTGTGTGCTTAAAAGTTAAAGCACCATAGAGAAAAGGGATAATTGGATAAAAGAAATAGTAAATATTAAAATTGGTATGGTACAAATTTTATAAAATAATATGTCAAATTGAATCATTGACACCCTTACTTAAACCAACTAGAGAAAAGAGATAATTGGACCCAAAAAGAAATAGTAAGTATTAAAATTCTAACTTAACGGGCAAATAAAGTGACACTAGGTAAGGTAATTTACTTTAAAAAAGACTTTCTTGTTCTCAACTTTATTTAAAGAGTGAATGTCAAATGGTAAGCATTAAGCAATCGCCACACTTAGTTATTATATATCTACCTTTTCATTTTCTTTATTTGAATTTCGAAGAGGACGCTCAACCAAACAGAAACTTCTCATTGATTTGGATGTAAAGCCTATTTCTAGGTGAACCAATAAAACAGAAAGCATAACATATTATTGAGTTTACTCTATTACTCTATTTTATTGACTTTGAAACATAAAAGATCAAAACCAACCAAGAGTAAAAACTTGAATGAGTCTTAAAAAAATTTAAAATTAAAAATAAAAATAAAACTGTCGCTCGTCTCTTGTTTTTAATTTTTTTCCTCATTCGAAGTTGTTAATTAATTAAGGGATGGTTTATTATTGGTTAAAATTATGCAGAGGTATACGTAATGCAGGGAGTAGTTATGGAGATTTAATTATTTTGGACTTAATTATTCTATTCTGCATCGTGCATCAAGTTATGTAATGCAAGGATTAGTACGTAGAATTCAATTATTGCTGGCCTTATTATTCTATCGTTCACCGTGCATAAAGTTATACATAAATTCACTCCGGCTTTGTAAGGTAAGGTCTACGCCGGCTTTGTTATATGGGTAACAAAATCGGTGTCCGCCTTATTTTATTTCTCCTATTTATTGTAATTTTCTTTATCCTATTATTAATCAAATCTAACCCTAGGCGCTTGCCTAGTGGACCAAAAAAAACACTCATATCATAACTTAGTACTACTTGTTTTATTTATGAGATTGTAAAAGAATAACTAAATCCCACAATGAAGTAACTAAAAGCAATGCGAGTTTTGTTTAATAATATGATTTTTTAAATACACCAAAAAAAGGGGGGGAATTAGACAATGCAATAAATACTAAAACGGATTCAAGTACAAGGATCCAATCACGGGCACAAAGGTTCCTTCTTAATTTTGCACCGCAAGCACCCGTGACCAAAATTCAAGTTATGCACATCACATGTAATGCCCGACTCTTATTTTCCTATCAATTTCTTCTTTTCTTGATTTATTTATGAATTAGCAAAAATACTTCAATTATCATTGAGATACAAAGTCTACTGACTCTTCCTTGTTGACACTTTTGCATTTTGACGTGCGACATTCACTGCCTACACAGTTTTACAAAACTTCGGCTATATAACCCCCGTTTTGCTATAAAATTTGCCAAATTTTTTCCTCTTCTTTTTTGGCAAGTACCTATTTGTTCATTATATTTTGGCAAATTCAAATGCCAACACCCAAATCAAAAACCAGCTCAAGAGTTGTTTCTGGCCCAAAATATTACTGTTTTAAATTTTTTTAAAACTTTTATATTTTATAAATAAAAAGCTCGCTTTTTGTTATTATGACCAAACTAATCCATATTTATCCACTTTTCCCTCATTAAACTCACGTGGTTTTGTCCTAGGGAACCTTCGTCAAAGTTGTGCCAATCCACCACAAAGATAAATTTTCAAGATAATTTGTTAAAATCTACTAATATTTGAATAAATTTTTCAATTTTGTTTCGCTTTTTTTATGAATTTTCTATAGAGTTATATATTCATGATAGTTTTTAAAATTTATGGGTATAAATCACATTTCACATTTTTTCAGGAAAAAAGGTAAAATAATTTTAAAAAATTAGGTCCAAACAGATTTTATCTTCAAACTGAACTTCATCCAAATTAATTTTTTTAAAACAAATTTGATAATTTATGACTTAAACGCTTAGCTAAAGAACCATGTCCAAAATTATTGTCATCTATCAACTCAACTACGGCACCTAGCTTAAGGGTTTAGCCCTAACGATCAATGATATGAAAACCATGACGAGTAGTTTCAAATCCTTTGAGGCAAAAGTAGAAGATATAGATGCTAGGCCCTAGTACCTGTGGGCAGATGTTTGCACACACACTTGGGGAATTCTCAAGAAACGCGAGATGATCTAAATACCACAATTATTGTAAAAATTTAAAAAGAATATTATGCCATCTGAGGTACTAGCCCAGGACTGTCCAAATCAAACAGACATATTTCCATCAGAAAAGGAAAAACCCAAATATAGATACACCAATCCAACATTGGTAAAGAAGCCAATGTTCAGAGAGTTCTATTTGCTTCCCACGCATAAGATGACAGAACAAGAAATATAATGGAGTACCGGAAGAAACAAAAACACGACAAAAAAAAAATATCCTTCTTAATCCTTATATTAAAGAGCAAATCACCTCCCTCCATTAGTCAAGTACATGATTTTTGACTTCTTAATTCACTTGTCAAGCTACATGTAGACGAATTCAAAATCAATTTAATTTTTGGGTACAGTAAAATAACAGTAGAACCTTTGACAGGGAAGGGAAAACATTATGACGACGGACATAGAGGCATAATTACAAAGATGCTACACTAAGCAATTTAATTCCAGAATGCAAAGTTGAAACCCGGATAACAATGTTTGCAAAAAGAAAACAAGTCAGTGGTTATACATCCAAAGGGCTGCAATAAGTATGAATTACTTGATCAAATGAATTGCTAGATACAGTCACCACCCTCTGCTGCCACCGGATTGTGAACCCTTTTTACCGCCACCCCAGCCAGAATCAGCAGACTGACCACCGGTATCCTGCCCCTAGCCAGCACCACCACCATTGCCTCCCCAACCACCTCCGTCTCCGCTACCACCTCCAGCACCACTTCCACCACCACTCCAACCACCAGAGAAAGTCTCTAGCAGGTGAATTTTGGACTTCTGCACCCTATCCTCCTCCACCTTCCTTAGAGCCCCACTTTTGAGTGCCATAATCTGAATCTTGCCCGTCATTATCATTATTTCCTCTACCACGTCCATATGTTCCCCGACCACGTCCTCGCCCACGACCACCACCACCATAGGGCCTGGGCGGCAATCCACTTGGATCATCCTGACTGCTTCGATTTCTGTAGTCATTTCTACCTGCAAAACCGAAAAAGCCCATTAGCAATCAGTATGCATCTTTATGCTCTTTTATCAACCTCAAGTAACAACTGTACATTACAGAGCAACAATTGATAAACTTCCAATGGAATGAAACACATTCTAGACATAGACGGACACACAGTGTACACAGTAGGATAAGCAGTATTCATTCTCTCACCCCCAAAAGAGTTTCCTTAAAATCTTATTTAGGGCAAATAAGTCACAAATCTTAACCTGCTCAGTTGAGGGACCAACAAACATTGAGATCTTGAGGGAAAAAGGAAGCAGTTAAACAATGCTCGCCCGGAATATAGACCACAAGACCCCCACCCCCACCCTCACCCCAAACTTAATTTTTAGGGGAGAACGAGAAAGGGACATGCCGCCCCAACTTGAAGATACGGGCCAAAGAGTGCTGGAAAAAATGTCCTCAAGAAAGAAATTCCTACTAGCTGCAAAAACAGGCCCCACCTATTTCGAAGAAAAAGCGTGTCTAAAGAGAAGTCACCAATAAGGAGCCTGTTTGGATTGGCTTAAAAGCTGGTCAAACCAGCTTTTAAGCCATCTTTAGATGTTGGGAGTGTTTGGCAAAACAGAAAACTTAAAAAAAGCCAAAAGCCACAAGTTGGCTGATCCCAACTTCTTTTTTTAAGCTTAAAAGCCAACTATCTTTGACCAAATATTTTACCCTCTTATCCCTAATAATAGTTTTTATTCCAAAAATGTCCTTCACAACAAAATCCCAATTTAACTCTATTCTTTCCGGTTATCTATTCATGCGACTTCCTACCTTATTTCTTTCATTTTGCTCTTTTTCTTTCTGGTTCTTCTCTAGTTGGTAACACTTGATATGATTCACATTTTGAGTTTTTACTTCATTTTTTTTTGTCCAACACCACTCATTTAGCTGGGATTACCTAAAGTATTTCCCAACTGTTTTCTTTTCATCTCATACTATTTTCTTATATCAATAATCATACAATTCATATGTTTCCCAGTATGCTTGGAATTTCAAGAAATAAATAAAAAATTTACATTGTTGAAAGAAGTGAAAAATAAAAGTTCAACAATTATATTTATAAAAATTATCTTAGATGATCAGTTTAAATATTAATTATTTTGTATTTATATTAATAAGTTTAAAATAAAATATTATAGCAATAACCTTCTTTATAGTGTTAACGGCTTTAGGGATATTTCAGTCATTTTAATTGAAAAAGTGCTTACCAGCACTTGTTTACCAAACGTTTCAACAGTTTTTTTTCAGCTCCATTACTTTTATCCAAACACATAACTGCTTATTTATAAAACCAGCTCCAGCACTTAAAAAGTTCTTTTAAGCACTTGTGCTTAAAAAGCTACTTTTTTTAAGTCAATCCAAATGGGCTCAAGGTCTGTTTAGAGCTTTCAGAATTTGATGAAGAGCAACCTTTCATCATAGACAGAGAGAATAGGGAGGGACAGAAACAGAAGATTTCACCTGGTCTAGAATCTGTCCCCAGACTGACCACCTCTCCGACCACTATCATTGGATGAACCACCCCAACTGCCACCAAATCCTGAGCCCCCGCCCGCAGGGCTGCGCATGGGTACCATCGCTGCAACTGATCGTATTGATGGTGCAGAGTCATGGGGATCATCAATATGTCTTTGAAAATATGCCACAAGGCGATCAATATCTTCAAACATCCTCTTGCGGAATTTAAATCCTTTCAGGTACAGACCAACATACTCATGGTGCGGGTTGGAACTCCGTATGTAAGTCAAAATGAATGTCCCAGGGTGTTCATGAGAAATACCAAAGCTATAGACAATCCTCATAGGATACTCAGATTTCTCAATTCTCAAAAGTTCATCAACTTCTGCTTTTGATCCCTTTCTAAACTTGCGGTAATTCAGCATTGCCTTCAAATGAGATACTAATGGATCGACATACCGATCCATTACCTGAAATAAACACAACACAAAACCAATGAGATTCTTAGTGTTTCCAAGAAACTAAAATAGAATACACCCAAGAAATGTATTGTACAACAACAAATAAAGTAATCAAACAAGTGCCCCATGAAAATAGCTCCAATCAAACGAAGATAATAAACATATCAGGGAAAGCCATCCCCAACTAAATACCAACAAGCAAAATGCTTGGGAGCAATTAATGCTTTTATGGTAATTAAAAGGAAGTAGCAAATAATTAAGTTCTCCAACCAGCTCTAACAATAGTAAGAGAAAGTGAGCAAATCCAGGTCCTTCACTCATCAAACTCAATCTCTCTTGCCCAAAGTATTTGCCACTATTTGAGCACAAAACCTTTGTTTCTGCACAAGGAGAATGTAAAGAAAGGGATATGGAGAAGAGGACTCCAGAGAGAGAGAGAGAGTGTGTGTGTGTGTAAGAGAGAGAGAACAAATTCTATTTCCTCTCAACAATGGCATTAGTGCAAGCTAACTGCATCCGTACTCATGTTCTAGTTCTACTTTCAGAAAGCATCAACCATCATCATCTTAAGGATTTCCATTTATTACTTATTAATTTGTTTGTTTATTTGTTGCTTTATACAACTCTTTTCTCCAGCTGGATGACCAGTGAAGATAGCTGATCCCCCAATGACTACGGGAAACATATGTTCCCTATTCCCTGCTATCCTCCCTCCCACAAAACCAAATGAAAACAGATACCAAAAACTAGATTAGGAACAACTCTCATTATATATAAAATAACTGGAAAAATTGTCAAAGTACCTCATCTAAATCCTCAAAAGTGTCCTCTCCTATTTTCAGTGTTTTTCCGATACGGAGCAAGCTTGTTATGTCCTTATGTTCCTTTCCACCTTCCACAATATCCTTGTGAGCATAAACTCCATCGTACACTTTCAGGGTTAAAGTCAAATAAGATAGTCCGCGTGAGCTGGGACGTACAATACTTTCGCCCGGTTCCTTGTCCGACAAGAACTGCACAAAGTATGAAGAGAGTATCAAGATACATTAGGCATCAAATGCTAGAATCGCCATACTAAAAACACTTAATTCATGCTTGTCATAAAAGAAAAGATGTTTTATTGCAATGTTGCATCATAAGAACTATGCACCAAGTTTGTATTCAATATCTGCGAAGATAATCAATAACGCACCTCCATTGCTTCATCTGCCGTTATATTTTTGAATCGATGATGAACTATCATCCTTGGCTTGAAATGCTTCTTTGGGAGCTCCTTTTCTTTACGAGCTTTATCCCTTTCAGCCTGTAAACTACTGCGATCTTCATGGTAGTATGGATCCAAGTTCTGATTATTCTGATACCTATTATTTCTCATATCATTCTCTTTACAGCTAAGGAAAACCTGGTACCGATTTTTTTGGATCGACTTGATTCTGCAAGTTAAGATATCACCTTCATGCATTTTTTCAGTCAAATCATTGACATCTCTCCAATCATCTGAAGAATCTTCTTTGGTAAGAATGCCAGTCAATCCAGACTCGAGAGCACAGATAGCTTTTTGAGGTTGAACTCGGCGAACTGTTGCCTGCACAATTCTTCCCTCGGAAAGTGTCTCCTCAGACTCGCCAGAAATCATATAGAACTCCTCATCCTGGCTTGGCTCCACATACTGTCTACGCCAATCTTGAAACCCTTGCATCAGCTCTAACCTTATATCGTTAAGAGTTTCCTCTTTGTCCTGACGATATTTGGCTTTGGCGTAGTTTGCAACCTCAAGTAACCTCGCCAGATGTGGCTTCTCTCTAACATGCTCTATTGCCATTTCAAGCAGGTCATCATCATCATTATTTTCTTCACCGATATCATTAAGATAAATATCTTTGGCCAACTCCTGTGCAAGACCATAGGATTCTGGGTGGATCCTTGTATCATCCAACAAGTCAATATATGTATTACTGTTAGCAGTATATCCACTACGCCTTACTCGCAAGAAGCCAACTGCATTCACAAATACCTTTTTACCAAGGTGATGTTCAGTCAAGATATCCTTCCTAGTGAAGATTGTCTGCTGTCTTACCAAGGATCTTTGAAGAGATGCTGCCTTTCTGGGACCTAGCCCCGAAATAAATTGCAAAGGGGCAAACAACCATTCATGACTTATAGCCAAATTAAGATCAACACCCACCTGGTTAGTTACATCAACCATAACCTGTTCAACCATCCCATACTTCTCATCTGGTGTAAGAAAACTATCTAAAGTACTCAGCTTCCAAGATAAAATCTCTCTGCCTGGTCCACACAATGTTGCTACCATTGCTAAAGGATTTTGAAGATAACGTCCTAGTGCCACAGCGCGCCTCACAATACCTAAAACTCTGGAGTGGATAAGTGCTGCTAAATCCTAATAGTTGTATAAAAGTTCACAGGAAAGTAATTACCTGACTGCCCAGGGAGCTGGTCCACCGAAATGCGGGAATTCTCATAGAGATGTGGAAGGGTTTCGTCTCCATATATTATGTTCAAATTATCCATCTCATGACCAACATCTCTTGGATTATCCTCCACCATTTTGAAAATTATCTGAACCACAAAAACAGTCAAGAAATACTTTAGCCACCTCAATAAAGAAATTATGCTGATTAAGAAACTGTGTATAATATGGTATAATCAGGCACTCCATATCCTACCAGGATACCACCAGTTTATCCCTAATCACACATTTGCTATCAAATAAAATTCAAGGATGCACACCTCATAAATATCCTCCTTAAGCCGCGTACAAGATAGATTTACAGCTGCCAGCGCCACAACACGTGGTTGGTGATCCGTCATGAATTTTAACAGTCTCTGCTGGTCATTCTTCTTCCGCTGCTCATCATTAACATTTTGTCCACGAAGGCTGAGAGACCCAGCATACAGGATATCCAAAACCTCTCCCGACGAATCCAACATTACAACAGTAGTTGCTGGCTTTCCAGGGCCCCAACAGCAAGCCATAACCCTGGGCGCAAGCTCTTCATCAGAACCGACATCACTTTCTCTGCGTTGATATGGTCCCACAGACACTTTATTCCACAAAGACTTTCCGTATTCCAAAAGCAGCCAGCTCTTAGCTCTACTCCTCAGCAACGACCTAGCTTCCTTCTCCATCGAAGGCAGAAGAAAATTGAAAAATGCATCCTCAAGTATTAACTTTCTCTGCTCATTCCATAACTGAGCAGATTTACTCACACCATCACTGAGATAATGATCTCTCGAGTCAGTTATCAGCTTGTCAAGAACAACTTCGGGCAACTTGATAGTAACTTTGAGGAGTTTCTCCTCTTCAGCCTTCTGTATGAGAAGCCACTGTGCATCCTCAAAATCAGAGAGAGGTTTATCCCGTAACCACTTTACTCCAGCAAATTGATGGAAGGAATCAATCACCACATTCCCATCAGGAGTAGGACACGTTGATACTTTGGCGTCATCCATAAAGGTCTTACGCACCTGCTTCCGGACACTAGGTTCACAGCTTATCTCAACTGCCGCCTAAAATAGCTCAATGAGAGTTAGCTATTACAGTCAAACATGGCAACAAAATCATCCCAAAGCAAGTATTGCATAAACATCCTCATACCATGTGTCTAGCGCCTTTAAGCACAGCTTGCGGTGTTTCAAACATTGCGCAGGTGAAGTTTGACGCCATCTCCTCTGGTGTTTCCCTAGCATCCTCCAGCAAATCCCCCTGCAAGAAAATTCACAGCTTCACTGTCATTTCATAGTTCCAACTAGTACAAATGTTATCCTCATCTCCCTTTGCAACTAAGAGATGACTTCAGAAAGAATTAAACCCAACTCCAGCAACAGGAATGAGGAAAAGAAGGGAACAACCAGCTATTTGGAGAATATTTGGGGGCTGTAATATAAGTCTCAGGATTCTGTGATTTAAAGGTCTCAACTAAAGGAACTGGAACTACATGTAAGGGCACTCTCATCCACAGACTGCAAGTAAACAACTGGATTGGCTTTTCTAACCCTGTTTAGAAGAGCCCGCTTTCATTTTAGTAATGAACAAAAGAAATAGGATTGATTATGTATCACAATTTCATCACTACATCAAGCGCTTTTTTGAAAATATATTGATAAGATAGCTTGGTATCCAACATAAATAAATGGATGTTAGCATGTCATCGTTTTGCCAATAAGATGCATGTCTTATGTGGGAGAGATTGCACATTTAAATAAACTCAGGTCATGATTTTGTACTGTCTACTTAGTTGAACGCATCTCATTTATGATTGTATGTCAACAAGCAGATCGAGAGTTCAGAAGTAATGATGTTCTAAAAGTGATTTCAAATGTATTGGTGCAATCAGTAATACGTTACCCCCCCCCCCCCAGTGATTCCCCGATCAAGGCAACAGTTATCATGAAAGCAAATTTACTTTCTCCAACATTCAGCAGATTTGGAACTCACAAGACCGCACTTACCATACTTTCACAAGACATGTGTGAACCAAATTGTTCGGCACTATATCCCAACTTGCTTGCAACTTCCCATAAGCCGGCTTTGCTGCAAATACTGTATTGTGATTTCCTCTTTGGCCTCTTATATTGTCCTTCATCCACACCAATCTCTCCAGGTGGAAAGTGCAAGTTAAATTTTGAGTCAACATCATCAACCTCTCTTTCACAGTCGGCCGCCTGGAGTGATTTTGTAATTGATTCAAAGAGTTGTTGATTCAACTTTAGACGTGTTTCATCATATACCCTACGGGACTCTTCTTGAAAGAGCTTCTTATAGTATAACTCAAGCGCAGACTTCCGCTTCTGAAGGAGGAGCCACTTTCTGTCTAAATCTTGGATTGCCCAAAGCACCTGTAGCATATCTCTTTCATATTCATTTCATATTCCCTAGCTTCTCGACATGGGACAATCCACAATTACTTTGGCAACAAGTCTCACCTTCTGCCGTCTTACAGTAGGCTTTTTGTCAGAATTATTGGGGCCATCATCACTAGTTTCATCCTCTTCTGGATCCTTTAATAAGCTCATGCATTCCTCTTTCCGGTAGATGGCAATGAATGGGACCTAATAAAAAAGCAAAAATTTGCAGTGTTTCAAATGTCAGGCATAGACAAGATCAAATCCTAGTTAAGGTTTAGAACTCACATCAAGCTTCTGTCCATGCATCAAATCCAGAAATCTCATAATGTCATCTTTATCTATTGGTAGCTCACTCTCTTCATCACTTTTCCCACTATCTTTCTTCTTAATCTTAAAGAAAGGCACAACGCCAGCAGCAAGCTGATTGTAGATCCAGTTACTCTCCTCCACACTAATAGCTTCAGGTGGCACAGGACCAGTGCTTTCCTCAGATAACTACGACGATTAACAAGAAACTCTACTGTTAAGAAAGTATCATAGCAAACAAGAAAAATAACACAACCGACCCAGAAAAGAAAACTAAGATGTAAAAGCAATCACAAAGAAAATGTTTGTGTTGCACCTGCATTCTTTCGGGGATATCTAGTTTCCGAATGTGCTCATCCTTCTCTGTCATATACTTCTCAGCTAGAATAGTAGGATCAAACTCATCTTCAAGTCTCCTTTCACTCCATTCACGAGATTCGTCGTGCCTGCCTGATTTTGCCCGATCTTGTTTTCGACGCAATAAAAGTTCATCAACATCACCAAATATGTCATGGGCTTCCTGGAGAGCAGAAGACGAAACTCCTGATGCCTGCCTGGACTTCTTTTTGTTCACCTTCTTCCTTCTGCATCAGAAATTAAGAGGTAAGCAACTAAGAAGGGGCCAAAAAAACAATGTGAGATACACCAGAGAGCTAATAAAACATCAAGATGAAACCTGCCACATATATTTCAAATGCTATACCTAATAGGAGCACCATGTTCATCAACTTCTTCTTCATCAACAATAAAGTCGGCCATTTCATCTTCCTCTCCAATGTCCGCATCCTCTTCTTCCTCCAGCCACTCTTCCTCCTCAGCAATATCCTCGAGTGGTGGCCCTGGAAATATTCCGGTAGTTCAATTAACATCATGAGAAAGACCCCAACAAAGAAGAAAATTAAAATGGCATTTACCTTCATCATCACCAAATAAGCTATGCTCGAGCTTCTCCTCAGCTGTACGCCCACGCCTCCCAGTTTCGTCGAACTCCTCCTCCTCAGAAAAACCAGAACGCGCATCATCCATATCCCTCTGAGCTTTTTTTAGCCGCTTGAACTTTTTGCTCTCCTGATCAGCCAAAGTGAAAATCAGAAGGTGTAAACAATGACTGACAAATCAATATACTACATATGAAATGTATATACATGTGTTTGTCTGTGTGTTTATATCAGTAAGCAAAAATCACAACTCACAAGTTTCGGACGAGGCACAGCAATGTTGCTTTCCTGGAGAAGTTCATAATCATCTTCGTCAAGCATGTAATTCCTCTCTGACTCCCTGAAACAGCAATATATAAGGAAACCATACACGAGAAAAAATGCAATACTGCAAAAAAAAAACTCACCTTTTCTTCCTTTTCTTCTTCTTTTGTCTCTCATCATCACTGTCAGCTCTATCTTCTTCATCATGTTCCTCTTCTTCTTCCACATCATCTACTATAAACCCATCTTTCTCATATTCATCCTGACCTTCTTCTGCCCAAATAAAAGCACCAGAATACCCGATTATAACAAGTAAATAGAAACCTTCAAAACAACTAGCGGAACTTTTCAAATAAGAGAAAACAGCCAAAGATAAATCGTTTTATTCCATAAAGGCTTCCCCATCTTATCCACCATAATATCAAACACCATGTATTATTAGTCACCAAATCCACATCCTCAAGGGAAGTTGATCCACTTCCTTACATTACAAAAAACAAAATGCCAATTCGACTAACCATGCACCCTTAAACCTTAATCCACGTGATTTGGAACTCCAAAACAAATATTAGCAATCAATTAACAATCCCTTGGTACCAAACTAGTTGATGCCAGCTCTATGAAACTTGTATATCCATTCCGCTATTATTTGGGATCTTATTTTTTAACAATGGTGATGCCTGGACCAGCTAGCATTCACCTCGACGACTCCACTGGTACCCACTACCTCCCACCACCACCACAAGTACTGCCATACCCGGAAACTCTGCTCGCCAAGAATCGGGAAGATGGGGAAAAATCACCTGGCATTTTTAGACTCGGCATAAGTCTGAACCCCGATCTCCCATGACTTTTACCCACTCCATTGACCACTATATTCAGGATAAGTTCATCTAAATACTCAATAATTTGTCTTGAACTCTCTACATCTAATCCTTCTCCAACCAAACATTAGCAAAACAAAAACTACCAAGCCTCAATCTTAAACTAGTTGGGTCTAGTATGAATCCTCTATAAACATTCAAATTCCGTTCTAGCCCGTCTCATTCCAAAATTCAAGCAATAACAAAGGTAAAAACACTGTCAGTCTTAATTATAATAAGTTTTAAAAAAAAATATGAAAATTCAACCATATTAAAATTAGGGTTAATACCATCTTCTTCTTCGTCTTCATCCTCCTCGTCCCGTTCATCTACTGCGTCTCCATCAACAGACTCTTCATCCCTCTCTTCTTCCTCAATTCCAACTTCGTCTGCTCACCAAATTTGATATTTATCAATAAAATAGCATAAAAAATACAAGCACATAATTACTCGTAACATTTTTTCAGCTAATATAAGAAACATATTTCTCGAAAATTTTCGAAAAAATAAGTTTAAGAAAAACAACCTTCGTCATCGGAGATCACGTTTTTTCCAGCCATTTTCTCAAAATGCGAAGACGAAACTTAGGGCACGATGAAAACCCTAGTATTTCAGAAAGGTTGCACAAAGAACTATGTGGAAATTGAAACCAAACCCTAGGCTTTTCGCTTCGATTCCTCTCCCTGCTACTCAACAGAACGGTGCTGAAAAGATATACAAGATGGACAAATATGTGTATATATGTCTCGTGAGGAGAGTACTACGGCGGTCCGTGGCACTGACTGACACAGTAGCAAAAGGAAATGCAAAGGGGCAGACGTGAGCTATGGGACTTATTTATTTTGATGAGGCGAATTGGCAATGAATTTATAATGCTAAATAATATAAGAAAAAATAATATAAAGACAAGAACAATAATGCAAGAACAAGAACAATATAGAGAGAATAGAGAAAGAAGTATTCTTATTGATACTTAGAGATTGTTAGGGATGTATTATAATGGTAGAAGACCCTTTATTTATAGGGAGTGGGATGATCTAGCTACCAATAATAGGACTCTAGAATCTCTCTAATTAAAGACATTCACCTTAAATAGAAGTGTATTTATAACACTCCCCCTTGAATGTCTATTCAATGATGTGCCTCGTTAAAACCTTAAAACAAAACCCAATGGGAAAAATTAAAGTAAGGAAAAAGAGTACACATGTTTGAATATGCGCCGATTGGTTGCCTCGTTAAAAACCTCGCAAGGAAAATCCGGTGGGACAAAACCTTGTAAGGAAAAAAGAGTGCAACGCGCATTAACTCCCCCTGATAAGAACATCAATTTATGTCCTTAAGTCTTCGCATCCCGATCTTGTGAACTAGCTTCTTGAAGGTTGACTTTGGTAGAGATTTTGTGAACAAATCAGCCATATTGCCGCTTGAATGAATCTGTTGAACATTGATATCACCATTCTTTTGAAGATCATGTGTGAAGAATAACTTTGGTGAAATATGCTTCGTTCTATCTCCTTTTATGAATCCTCCCTTCAATTGAGCTATACATGCTGCATTGTCTTCATACAAAGTTGTGGATAGTTTATCACACTTCAAACCACACTTGTCTTGGATATGATGTATTATAGACCTCAACCACACACACTCCCGACTTGCTTCATGAATAGCAATTATCTCGGCATGATTAGATGAAGTAGCCACAATTGATTGCTTAGTCGATCGCCAAGATATGGCGGTTTCTCCACAGGTAAACACATAACCCGTTTGAGATCGAGCCTTGTGTGGGTCGGACAAATATCCAGCATCAGCATAACCAACAAGATCCGGGCTGCAATTCTTGCCATAAAATAAGCCCATATCGGTAGTTCCCTTTAGGTACCGCAATATGTGTTTGATCCCATTCCAATGTCTCCTCGTAGGAGCCGAGCTAAATCTTGCTAAGACATTAACTGAAAAGGATATGTCAGGCCTTGTAGTATTTGCAAGATACATTAGTGCGCCAATTGCGCTAAGATATGGTACTTCAGGACCAAGTAGCTCTTCATTCCTTTCTTGTGGTCGGAATGGATCTATGTTCACATCAAGTGATCGAACAACCATCGGTGTACTTAAAGGATGTGCTTCATCCATGTAAAACTGTTTCAGTACATTTTCTGTATAGGTAGATTGATGAACAAAAATTCCGTTTGCCAAATATTCAATTTGCAAACCAAGACATAGTTTAGTCTTTCCGAGATCTTTCATCTCGAATTCATCCTTTAGATAATCAATTGCCTTTTGGAGTTCTATAGAGGTTCCAATAAGGTTTATGTCATCGACATATACGGCAAGTACAACAAATTCCGATGTTGTTTTCTTTATAAAAACACACGGGCAAATGGCGTCATTTATATAGCCTTCTTTTAACAAGTACTCACTAAGACGATTATACCACATTCGTCCAGATTGCTTTAGACCATACAAGGATCTTTGCAATTTAATTGAGAACATTTCCCGAGATTTTGAATTATGCGCGTTTGGCATCTTGAGTCCATCGGGAATTTTCATGTATATCTCATTATCAAGTGAGCCATAAAGATAGGCAGCAACCACATCCATTAAGTGCATGTCAAGCTTTTCATGGACAGCAAAACTTATGAGATAACGAAAGGTTATCGCATCCATTACAGGCGAATATGTCTCTTCATAATCGACACCAGGCCTTTGAGAAAAACCTTGTGCAACAAGGTGTGCCTTATATCTTTGTACCTCGTTTTTCTCGTTTCTTTTGCGTACAAAGACCCATTTATAGCCGACAGGCTTAACACCATTAGGTGTTTCAACTATAGGGCCAAAAACTTCACGTTTTGCCAGCGAATTCAATTCTGATTGAATTGCTTCTTGCCACTTTGGCCAATCCTGTCTTTTTCGACATTCTTCAACAGATTGAGGTTCGAGATCCTCACATTCTTGCATAATGCTAGATGCGACATTATAAGCAAAGACATTATCCACCACAATATCCACTCGATTAATATTTGCCTCAATATTAATTGGATTTAGGGATAGTTCCGTATTTTCCAGAGTCTCGGGCTCAATGGATTCTTCATGAATCTCAGAATTTGTTAAATCATGAGATTCTTTCGTGGTGTCATTGTGATCATTCTTTTTCCTCTTTCTAGGATTTCGATCTTTGGAACCTAATGGTCTGCCACGCTTCAGGCGTGCATTTGACTCATTGGATATGACACTAGATGATTGTCCAACAGGGACATCAATACGGATTGGAACATTTTCCGCGGGAATGTGGGATTTCGTTATCCTCTTCAAGTCCGTAAATGCGTCAGGCATTTGATTTGCTATTCTTTGCAAATGGATAATCTTTTGTACCTCACAAATAGAGGTATGTGGATCAAGATGAGATAATGATGCATTTTTCCACAAAATTTCCCGTTTGGTTTCACCAACTTCTCCCCCTAATTTTGGGAAAAGTGTCTCATCGAATCGACAGTCTGCAAATCGTGCAGTAAATACGTCGCCTGTCAATGTTTCGCGGTAGCGAATGATGGAGGGCGATTCAAACCCAACATATATTCCTAACCTTCTTTGCGGACCCATTTTGGTGCGGGATGGCGGTGCTATAGGCACATATTATGCGCATCCAAAAATTCTTAAATGGGATATATTGGGTTCATGACCCAAAACCAATTGCAACGGGGAATACTTGTGGTAATTCGTCGGTCTGAGACGAATTAGCATTGCTGCATGTAAGATGGCGTGACCCCATACCGAAGTGGGCAGCCTCGTCTCATAAGTAATGGCCTTGCAATCAACTGCAGGCGTTTAATTAACGATTCTGCAAGACCGTTTTGAGTGTGAACATGAGCTACAGAATGTTCAACTTTTATCCCGATTGATAAGCAATAATCATTAAATGCTTGGGATGTAAACTCAGCAGCATTATCCAGTCTAATGGACTTGATTGGATTATCTGGAAATTGTGCTCGTAGTCGAATTATTTGTGCCATTAATTTCGCAAACGCAAGGTTGCGTGATGACAACAGGCACACATGAGACCATCTACAGGACGCGTCTATCAAGACCATGAAATACCTAAACGACCCACTAGGTGGGTGAATAGGTCCACAAATGTCCCCTTGTATACGTTCCAGAAACGTGGGTGACTCAGTCCCAACCTTTGTTGGTGATGGCCTGATAATCAACTTGCCTTGATAACACGAAGTGCAAGGATATTCATTATTCGAAAGAATTTTGAAATTCTTTAACGGATGCCCATATGAGCTTTCTATAATCCGTCTCATCATGACCGATCCTGGGTGTCCCAATCGATCATGCCAAAGTACAAAGGTATTGGAATCAGTAACCCTTTGGTTTACTGTTGAATGTGCCTCAATTGCACTAATTCTTGTCCAATACAGGCCACAAGATAAAGACGGGAATTTCTCAATAACCCTCTTTTGGCCGGAGACATTCTTTGTGATGACGAGATATTCAAGATTATCTTCATCCATTGTCTCAATATGATAGCCATTCCGGCGTACATCTTTAAAACTCAACAAGTTTCTCTTAGACTTGGAGGAGAACATTGCATTCTCTATGATTAACATCGTGCCTTTGGGCAGAGTTACAATTGCTCTTCCGGAGCCTTCAACTTCCAGAGATTGTAGTAACGTTTGCCTTACACATATTTAGTTGAGAGAAATATTTCCTTTCTTTGAGTATTGTATGTGTAGTACATGAATCAACTAGGCAAATACTTTTACAGTTGGACGTTGATCCAAGTTCGCTTTGTGAGATATCCATATTTGCTATCCCATAGTTTGACATACAAAAGAGATACACGAACATAAGAATAAACAAGTTCAATTCGTTTGTGTCACATAATATTTTCAAAATCTGCTGCTAACAGTTGACTAACAAAATCAGATATGTTATCCATAATTGATTACTTTGCAGTTTGAAAATTTCAGTTTAAGCATTTTCTTCAAACAATCGATTGTTAAACACAAACAATCGATTGTTGAACATTGACAATCGATTGTTAAACACACACAATCGATTATTTGCTATTTTGAAAAACTTCAGATCACACTGTCTTAAGATAATCGATTGTTTAGTATAGACAATCGATTGTTGGCTATTTTGAAAAATTCCAGAGCACACTGTTTTAAGACAATGGATTGTTAAGTATAGACAATCGATTGTTGGCTATTTTGAAAAATTTCAGAGCACACTGTTTTAAGACAATCGATTGTTAAGTATAGACAATCGATTGTTGGCTATTTTGAAAAATTCCAGAGCACACTGTTTTAAGACAATCGATTGTTAAGTATAGACAATCGATTGTTGGCTATTTTGAAAAATTCCAGATTACACTGTTATAACGACAATCGATTGTTAGGCATAGACAATCGATTGTGGATGATTTTTGAAAAATTCCAGATTACACTGTCTTAACGACAATCGATTATTAGACAAAGACAATCGATTGTGGATGATTTTTGAAAAATTCCAGATTACACTGTCTTAACGACAATCGATTGTTAGACAAAGACAATCGATTGTTGATCAATTGTTTTTCAGCTTTAATGCGAAAATAGTAGATAATCGACTAATTTTTCAGGCTAGTCGATTACCCCTACTGGAAAATAAAAATATTATTGATATTTGAGCATATTGAAGATATTCTAAAGAACTACTGCTAACATTGCATCATGAACTAACTAATACGAGCTAATACTAATGACTATTAGTTTATTCACTAACTAATACAAATAAGTAGAACAAAATCAAATAACTCCATCTTCTTTCATCACGGACCCATCACCGATTAGGTGGTCTATTTTCCCCTCGGGTTGCTCAAAGAAGTCTGCCACATCCAGGTGGGTGATGTCCAAGTTGTCGTCATAGACAAAATTTGTTTCAGGGCCTTTTCTCTTTCGAGATACTTGATAAAGATCAACCAAGTGTCTTGGTATACGGCAAGTCTTTGACCAGTGCCCTTTCCCACCGCAACGATAACATAGTTTCTGAACCATTTGCCTTAGGATCTTCATGACCCCGTTTCTGCTTTCGGCGGTTATCTCTCCTTGGGGGTTGACGGACTTCATTGGAATTTCTTCCTTGTCTACATCCCTGGCTATGACCCCGTTTACGACCATGACCATGGCCCTTTTCATGATTGGCATAATGAGAGTGCACCTTATCTGCTTCAGGCAGTGGTGTAGACCCAGTGGGTCGATTTTCGTGATTTCTCATGAGCATGTCATTATTTCGCTCAGCCACTAGTAGAAGAGAAATCAGTTCAGAGTACTTTGTAAAGCCTTTCTCTCTGTACTGTTGTTGCAGTACCATATTGGAGGCATGAAACGTTGTAAACGTTTTCTCAAGCATATCATAATCGGAGATTTTATCTCCGCATAGCTTCAATTTAGAAGTAATTCTGAACATTGCAGAATTATATTCAGAAACGGACTTAAAGTCCTAGAGCCTCAAATGAGCCCAATCATATCGTGCTTGTGGCAGAGTGACCAACTTCAGGTTGTCATATCTCTCCTTTAAGCCGTTCCACAAGATGAGTGGATCCTTGACGGTGAGATATTCAATCTTCAAACCTTCATCAAGGTGATGGCGCAAGAAAATCAAGGCCTTCGCACATTCTTGGGTGGATGCTTTTTCTCTATCTTTTGATGGTGTCTCCGAGACCCATAGCATCTAAGTGGATTTCAGCATCCAACACCCATGTCATATAGTTCTTGCCCGAAATTTCAAGGGCAACGAACTTTCTTTTCGTAATGTCAGACATAATCGAAAATTAAATTAGGAAGAGGGAAATACCTTAGATTTTTCGAGAATGGTTCTTGAGACGGTAGAGTCTCGTGCTGATAACGTGTTATGAAATAATATAAAGACAAGAACAATAATGCAAGAACAAGAACAATATAGAGAGAATAGAGAGAGAGAAGTATTTGTATTGATAATTAGAGATTGTTAGGGATGTATTACAATGGTAGAAGACCCCTTTATTTATAGGGAGTGGGATGATCTAGCTACCAATTATAGGACTCTAGAATCTCTCTAATTAAAAACATTCACCTTAAATAGAAGTGTATTTATAACAAGAACAAGAATAATAATACAAGAACAATATAGAGAGAAGTAGAGAGAGGAGTATTCTTATTGATACTTTTGGGGTGATTTACAATGGGGTAAGACCCCTCTATTTATAGGTATAGAAAAGACTTAGCCTCAAAGTAAAACTCTTCTATAAGATAGACATTCACTCTAATTAGAGTTCTATTTATAACACTCCCCTTGAATGTCTATTCAATAATGTGCCTCATTAAAACCTTAACTAAAACAAAACCCAATGGGAAAAAATTTAAAGAAAAGGAAAAAGAGTACACATATTTGAATATGCGCCTATTGGTTGCCTCGTTAAAAATCTTGCAAGGAAAACCCAGTGGGACAAAACCTTGTAAGGGAAAAAGAGTGCAACGCGCATTAACTCCCCATGAAAAGAGCATCAATTCACATCCTTGAGCATTTGCATTCCAATCTTGTGCACCATCTTGAAATTATCATTCTTGATAGATATGAACATCTTCATATAATGTCGTGGAATGACTCTTCAATATCTCCATAGAGGCATTCTCGGTGCCATCATGCTTATAGTTATAGCAAGATACATATGTACACAAGTTGCACTTAGGATGTGGTACTTCAGGACCAAGAATTGTATATGCTTCAAGCAACTTCAATCTTTCATGGATTGACATATAAGTTAAGTCATATAAGCCATATAATAGACTTTAGATGCATATCAAGTTTTCATGTCATGCTAAACAAATAAGATATCGAAAACTGATTACACATGCCATTGACTTTATTATGATCACTTTGATCATTTGCTCATCTTCTTTATTAAGAAAGTTCCTTTTGAAACCGATTTGTCTATACGCCTTAAGCGTATCAAAGACTTTGTCCTTGTAGGACTTAATATGAGCATTTGCAGTGAGAATATAGTTACTTTCTTTGGGTCAGCAAATGCGTATAGCATGCTTTGCAATATTTTGCAATTGAATTATCCTTTTATGAACTTCAGGTTCATATTATGATATTCGAGGATCTATATATACAAATGATAATTCATCCCATGTAACCTTTTCTCAAGTGTTTATCATGTCTCCCCCTCATGTTAGAAAAGCTAACTTGTTTCCTCAACTTTGAGAGTCCATCTTTGTGCATTATGGTGTTAATGAAAATATACACCGCACATCAATAATAAGATGGAGTTATTTGGTTCCTGACCCTGAACCACTTGTGAGGGGAGAATATACTCTCGTATACAACGTATATCAAACTGATATATATATAACTTTGTTCTCATAAGAAACAGTTTAGCTATTAAGTGGAGGCACTCAATAATTATCTTGCTAAACCAACTATGATATAAACCAACTTATCAAGATGAACTATCTTGAATAGAAAATCTGAAAATTATGCTCGAAGTTATATTACTGCGCAATTTACCTCGCAAGCACCGGCCAGGCTGCGGGTTAATAACAATCGCGCATGTAACCATATCATAGATGCATCATATGTGGTATACATGGCAGGTGAATGGGCCCATATTCACCTTTCATATTTCCAGAATTTATGGGATTCAACCCGAACTCTTTAGTTGGTCAATCAATTAATGAGAACAAGTAATATAAGAGAATTCGTAAAGAACTTTCTAGTTCTTTAATATTTACCCATGTGAATTCTCTATTACTGCACATCATACTTAAAATGAGATGGCTAACCCGAATGCCAACAGAATAAATTATCAATATTGATAAACTTCAATCTTACACCATGACGTGTGCAATTATCAATAAACTTCAAGTTTATTATGGATGGGTTTTTATACCAATAAATATCCACTTTATTGTGGCATTCTTTTATTTGTGTAGTACAAACTGGAGAATAAATCGGGTAGCTTTTCATATACAAAGTATCCCGCTACAAGTTGTAGTAATAGAAGATATCAAATCTTTCCTTTATTTATAGTCTCAATATAATCAATCGCTTTCGCATATACTTCTGAAACTGAATAAGTTTCTTTGAGACTTACTACCACACAATACCTTATTGGTAATCAATTGCGTTTCTCCAACATAGTAATAATTGGCTCTTCTAGAGCTCTCAATTAATTTTGTACTACCACAGATTCATCAACATCCATGTGGTGAATATCTCTTTTAAAGAGAAAGTTATACCATTATGGTCATGGTCAAAATTATATGCAAGATATGTTTCTTGCATTATCGTTGTCCTTTAATAGTCATATTTCCAAAATATTTTGGCATATAATAGGTACGTGACCAACGATCATTCATGCCATAATAATGACATTATTTTCATATATCATCTCAAACCTCCTTCTAGGGGCGAGTGTGGTATATTCAATACCAATTTCATGTTCTTATTCTTCCAATAATGAATATGTATTCGTGAATCAGATGTTGTCACATTCACTGCGGGGATATGTGATTTTGTTATCCTTTTCAAATCTGTAAATGCGTCTGGCATTCGATTTGCTAATCTTTGCAAACGGATAATATTTTGCACCTCTTTTTCACAAATAGAGGTATGTGGATCAAGATGAGATAATGATGCATTTTTCCACAAAATTTCCCGTTTGGTTTCACCAACTTCTCCCCCTAATTTTGGGAAAGTGTCTCATCAAATTGACAGTCTGCAAATCGTGCAGTGAACAAATCCCCTGTCAATGTTTCGAGGTAGCGAATAATGGAGGGCGATTCAAACTCAACATATATTCCTAACCTTCTTTGCAAACCCATTTTGGTGCAATATGGCGGTGCTACAGGCACATATACTGCACATCCACAAATTCTTAAGTGGGATATATTAGGTTCATGACCCAAAACTAATTGCAACGGGGAATATTTGTGACAATTCGTCAGTCAGAGACGAACTAGCATTGCTACATGCAAAATGGCGTGACCCCAAACCGAAGTGGGCAGCCGACGAACTAGCATTGCTGCATGCAAAATGGCGTGACCCCAAACCGAAGTGGGCAGCCTCGTTTTCATGAGTAAATGAGGTATTCAAGATTATTCTCATCTATTGTCTCAACATGATATCCATTTTGAATGATATCTTAAAAACTCAACAAGTTCCTCTTAAACTTGGAGGAGAACATTGCATTCTCTATGATAAATATTGTTCCTTTAGGCAGAGTTATAGTTACTCTTCCGGAGCCTTCAATCAATTTAATTCCCATGGTTGACAACAAAAGAAAATATACGAACATGAGAATAAGCAAATTCAATCCGTTTGTCTCAATGTAATCGATTGTTAAACATACATAATCGATTATGTCTTAATATAATCGATTGTTAAACATACATAATCGATTATTTGCTATTTTGAAAAACTTCAGATCACACTGTCTTAATATAATCGATTGTTAAACATACATAATCGATTATTTGCTATTTTGAGAAATTTCAGATCATACTGTCTTAATATAATCGATTGTTAAACATACATAATCGATTATTTGCTATTTTAAAAAAACTTCAGATCACACTTTCTTAATATAATCGATTGTTAAACATACATAATCGATTATTTGCTATTTTGAGAAATTTCAGATCATACTGTCTTAATATAATCGATTGTTAAACATACATAATCGATTATTTGCTATTTTGAAAAATTTCAGATCACACTGTCTTAATATAATCGATTGTTAAACATACATAATCGATTATTTGCTATTTTGAAAAAACTTCAGATCACACTGTCTTAATATAATCGATTGTTAAACATACATAATCGATTATTTGCTATTTTGAGAAATTTCATATCATACTGTCTTAATATAATCGATTGTTAAACATACATAATCGATTATTTGCTATTTTGAAAAATTTCAGATCACACTGTCTTAATATAATCGATTGTTAAACATACATAATCGATTATGTCTTAATATAATCGATTGTTAACAAGTATATAATCGATTGTTTTGCAGTTTTAATGCGAAATATTAGATAATCGACTAACTATTAGGTTAGTCGATTAACTCTACTGGAGAATAAAAATATCTTTGAAATTTAAGCATATTGAAACATTCTAAAGAACTAATACTAACATTATATCATAAACTAACTAATACGAGCTGATACTAATTACTATTAGTTTATTCAAATAAGTAAAATAAAATCAAACAATTCCATCTTCCTTCATCACAGATCCATCACCGATTAAGTGGTCTATTTTCCCCTCAGGGTGCTTAAAGAAGTCCGCCACATCCAAGTGGGTGATGTCAAAATTGTCGTCAGGGACAAAATTTGTTTCAGGGCATTTACTCTTTAGAGATGCTTGACAAGGCTCAACCAAATGTCTTGGTACACGGCAAATTTTCGCCCAGTGCCCTTTTCCACCGCAACGATAACATATAGTTTATGAACTATTTTCTTTTGGATCATATCGTGCTTGTGGCAGAGTGACCAACTTCAGGTTGTCATATCTCTCCTTTAAGCCATTCCACAAGATAGGTGGATCTTTGACTGTGATATATTCAATTTTCAAACCTTCATCAAGGTGATGGCGCAAGTAAATCAAGGCCTTAACACAGTTTCAAACCTTCATCAAGGCGATGGCGTAAGTAAATCAAGGCCTTAGCATAGTCTTGGGTGGATGCATTATTTCTGTCTTTAATGGCGTCTCCAAGACCCATAGCATCTAAGTGGATTTCAGCATCCAACACCCATGTCATATAGTTCTTGCCCGAAATTTCAAGGGCAATGAACTTTCTTTTCATAATGATAGACATAAACAAAATTACATCAAGAGCGTGTCCATACTTACGGGCTTTATTACAATTATCACATTCACTTCAGGGAATGGATCATAATCATCTGTATGTGCTATACACAATCTCATGTCAAATATTACTTTCATAAAGTGAAAGATTATTTTGAGAATCCTTATTGTTCTCATTACCACAATAATGACGATTATAATTTCGTCTATTGCCACGTCCATATTCATTGATACCTTCATGGTAATAATTTTGTCTTCTTTCAGACTTATCATATACTGCTACCACATTCTCTAAAGGGAATGGAGCAAATTCAATTTGGACGGATTTTTAATTCTTTGTCCATAATCATACATGAATTTGATCATGGCAAGGCATAGAAATTTTACCACTTCATGTGAGTATAATTTCTTACAAATTCCATTAGAGTTATAATCAAACTTTGTTGTCTTTGTTTGTATATGAAATCAAATCGTAGAATTTCAAGAATTTGAAAGGGAAAAGTAAATTACTTACCTTAAGGTATACCAATAAATGTTGTGATATCAAATATACCTCTTGAGTTTCCATCCCGTTGCATTACTTTATGATGATACCATCTCTTCTATTTTTCCGTATAGAAATTAATTCTATTTCACAGCTGAATTCGCCGGAGAAGGAGTTGAAGAAAAGCACCCGCTGGAGCATGGAGTGAACTCGCCGAAGAAGGCGTCGGAATTGGCAGTACTATTTAACCAATCGGAATTTGGATTCTCCTTTTCGCGGTCGGTTTATTTTCGGCCAGTCCAACTCGTTTGGTTAGAAATCAAATTCAATTGGTTAGAGACTCGTGCTGATAACGTGTTATGAAATAATATAAGAACAAGAACAATAATACAAGAACAATATAGAGAGAAGTAGAGAGAGGAGTATTCTTATTGATACTTTTGGGGTGATTTACAATGGGGTAAGACCCCTCTATTTATAGGCATAGAAAAGACTTAGCCTCAAAGTAAAACTCTTCTATAAGATAGACATTCACTCTAATTAGAGTTCTATTTATAACATGCTCTAAATAGTTGATTAAAAATGAAATTTTAGAATGTTGATGAATATTTTATAAATAATATTTATATTGAGCTCTTTCATGAAAACACTAGTTTTGATGTTTTAGATTAACACTAGTTTAATAGTAAGCTATAAGGAGTAAAAAGACTTTGCAAGTGAAAGTGACTATTCCGTAATCCGCAATTTATCCACTTCTATAAATCGGTCAAAAACTAAAATTTGTATATAATTTACATACAACTTGTATAGAATTATGTTAGTTGTATATATTTTGTATAGCGATTTTACATCCAACATACAAAATGTATACAATTTGTTTATATCTTCTTCGTTCAATCTGAAATTCTAACTAAAATCACCTTGAATCTTCAATAATTTTTATCAAATTTAAGATATAAACTTCGGAAGATATTAACAATCATTTACAATAACATCTAATCCTAACAAATAATAATTTCACAAAAATAATTCTTGAATTCAAAGTTCTGAAAATTTATATGTCAATGACTATTATAGATATGGTGATGAAAAACTTCAAATCTTATTGTTTACCCTCAAAATCGGATAACAATCAAATTTGTATGTAACAAGGATACGTAGATTAAGTTGATACAAAGTGATAAACTAAAAGCAGTTGAACTAAACAATAATAAAGTAAGTCACAACTTGAACAGTTATAGCCTTGGAAAGTCAGTCACAGTTGAATTGGATGTAATTCAAGCTATGTCAAGATACAGAAGAACAGTAACTTATAAAAAATAATAATAATAATATACTGCTTTGGGATACATATTATAATGTATTTTACAAGTAATCAAACTTCCTTTATATAGTAGTAGAGTCCAACTTTAGGTATAGTTATGTAAAAGGTAAAAGCCTCTTGATTCGTTGTTTTGTTTGTTCTTTATTGATAAGTATCGAGATTCCCACCGTAATATTTGACCGGTCACGGATATTTCGGCCTCTTATTATTTCCGCCTTCTATTGATTACGCCGGCAATGTCTCCTCGAGCTCGTTCTGGGTCAGGGTTGATTCTGGGATCACAAAATCAATATTCTCGAGGACAGACATTCTAATATCGGGTTTTAGCCCGGTGGGACTTAAGCTCGAGTTTTAGTCCCTCGCGTTTCGAGCTCGATCTACCATGTCATAGACGAGCCCAATTTCTACCCTGTATATATATATAGGCCCCTCAATTTTTGAGGAGAAGATGATGAGCAATGATATGAGCTTTGGATTCTCACCTCGATACCCCGTGTCAGAAATGACAAAATGAACAAAATATCTTGTCGGTCATGTCTTAATGGCATTAAATGCTTATCAATCATCGGTTGGCTACTCTTGGATGCAAATCGTCGTTTGAAAACTATAAATGCCCCTTTCTTTAATCATTCAAACTTTACATCAAAACTTTCTCTACTCCTGTTCCTTAAAATCTCTACATTTTCTAGCATCTGTATCCTGGTTTCTTGAGATCTTTGTAAGAACGTTCGCTCGTCTTCAATCCAAACCATCAAGTGTATCTCTTTAAATTCCTCTTTATCATTTTTTCCCTATTTTCTAAAAGAAATGGCAATAAAATTAAAAATAATTTCCCAAAAAGAAACTCCTTCTACATCGCGCCCGGCTACCGAGGAGACTATTCTATGTACTGTTGTCGATGAACCAGTAGTCGAACCCCCTTGAGCACATTCACATCTAGTTGGTGCTTGGTAATCTCAGATTTTATATTTGAAAAACCTCCCTCTATACCCGGCTGATATGAGAATATCACGAGATACGTGTGCTCGATCATCAAAGAGATCCCCCTACAGTTAAAAAGGGTTGCAATTGGGTTGATAATGCATGTGATTGTTCCCATACCCAATGAAGATATCACCACCCACGTCGAGGGATACTTAAGTGTTTACACTTATCCCTTTATGCTGGGCTATTGGATATGTTTATCATCCATTTTCGCAAAACATACGAGGTATGTATCGGTCAAATCCACCCTTCATTCTGGAGGATCGTGATCCTCTTTCGGATCTTCATGAGCAAGATCGATGGATGCACGTTCACTGTCGACCACCTTATGTTCCTATATAGTCCTCGATCTTTTGAGAAGGGGCTGATCAACTTGCGTGCCAGGCTAGTAAAGCCCCATTCTCAAGTATCGATGGAGATCGGAATCGAGGCTGGCTAGGCCATTTTGTCCGTGTGAGGACCTCGTACTTCATCCTAGCTGAGTCCATATCGTTCCCTAAAACGTGGAACAGTAAACATAAGTAAACTTCCGTTTTTCAAATAAATTATTTTACTCTCCTTTCCTCTTTCTTATCGGTGCTCAGTGGTTGGTGCAGTTGTTCTCGGGTACCACATCATATCACAAAAGATATATTTCGAGCACGCTTGGTGCGAACTCTCGAAGGGTTGGTGGGGATATTCCTTTCATAAGTGAATAACATTTGGGTTTTTTTGTGTCATTGAGTTCTTACTCGTTTTGTTTCCTTTTGTTTGTATCTCTAAGGATGTTGCAATAAGGCCTCTATCTGGTGATGAAAATTGCCCCGCCGAGTTCCCTTCTCCAAGACAAGGTGAAGAGAAGGAGTGGAAAAGGCTTCGGGTTCTCCGAACTCAGAGAAGAAAAAATCGAGGAATATGCTAGTGTGCAAATCCAAAAAAGCACTAGTTCCCGAGCGTTGTCATCAGACTTTCTCCATCTGCTAAGGGACAAACCCGAAGAAGAAGCCTATGAACTGGTGTCCCGCATGCTGTCGCAGTTCGAGGGACAAAGAGCCTCCAAACCAGTGAGAGGCAAAACTAAATTACCCCAGCTCAAGGAGGTCGATGATGAGGCCATACCCAAGGCTTCCAAACTAGAATGAGGCGAGGCTGTTTTGCCTCAAGTTAGGGAGGTCGACAAGGAGGCCATGGTAGGTGCTTCCCAGGTAATGGGCAGTGCCCCGAAGGACGTACTTGGTGTGATAGACCTCTATGAGGCTCCTTCGTTCACTGAGTATATGTTCAACAAGGTTCAAATGTTGAAAGGAAGCCCTAACAAAGGGCCCCAAGGGGCAGTAGACCCATTTCACAAATTTTTTTATGGCGTAGACTCTACCTCACTAAGGACATCATCGGGTTGGGTAATTCACTGGTGCAAAGGACGAGTCTATCATCGGGAACGAGCGGGCCTTCCTCAAGTTTGAAACTAGTCAACCGATTTTCGATGTGAATCCTCACAGGAAGCGGCTGATCGTCGTGTCAATTCCGAAAGATGCTCGAATTTTTTTGTCCCCGTAGGAGTGGCCAGTTACCTTCGGTGCTTGGTGACCGAGGAAGACCAAGCCAAGATGAACGAGGTGGAAGTGCCCTGCCTGTTCAATGAAGCTTAACATGCTTTAAATCGGGTAACTTCAAGTACCTCTTGATGACTTCTAATTTGTACTCAGATTAATTTATAGATGATTCTTTTCTTTGTGTTTGTAAGCCTCGATGATTCATCATGAGATTTTCTCTGATATATGGAAGAGCTAAACTAGTATGAGACCGAGATTCGAGGGCTCACTGAGAATATAGATGCTTACAAACTTCTCAACGAGCAACGTGAAGGGGAGGCTAAGAGCCTCCCGAGATGAGCTAGAGGTGGCTCGGAAGGAGCATGTCGACCTGGTTGAGCAGGTAAGAATAGTATTTGAGGTTAGTGATGCTGAGTCAGACATGGTGACTAATGATCCAAACCCACAGGTGCGACAAAAGCTTGATTATATTGAGCTGCTCCGGGGCAGAGATGGATATGATAAAGGCCGAGGCCGAATAATGGAAAAACAAATGGACTGCTTGGCCTCAAAAAAGGAAATTGCTGGGTCTCAATTTGCTTTGGTTGAGGTCTACTTCGGGTGTCAAAGGAAAAGGCATTGGTCCGAGCAAAAATGTTTGAGGAGCTCCAGTTTCAGCTATGTTCGGCCGCCTTCGATCGATGGAATCTGACCAAGGATCTTGAGACGGCCAAAGGGGTGGCCGAGGTGGTTAAAGAAGATGCCAACGAGAAGTTGGCCCAATATAAGGCCAATGTCGAGGCGGTCCAGGATCTAGAAAAGGCTATTGTCGATCACACAAAGCGGCAATCCCGAAGGGAGGTCCTCGAGGAAAGTCATGATCAAGGTTTTGACTTGTCAGTCGAAATTAAGAATTCCAAGGTGCACAAAGCTGAGGACAAGAAGTTGTCCTATCCCGAAGATGATAAAGATTCTAGATATTTGAGCGAGGCCGAGGGTGAAGGAGACCCTGAAGGTCCTGGTGATAAGTCGGGCTCAGGTAAAGACCATGTCGTTTAAATGCCCTACATTTTTTCTTTGTTTTTATATCTTTGTACTTATGTATTTTATATTTTTTGTTGAGGCTATTTAGCCTTTTGTATCGAGGTCGTTTTGTCCCTCGTAAAAATCTTTTGATATGCATACAAAGATTTTTTTCCCTCCAATAATTTTTTAGTTTTTTCCTTTATTTTTTTGCAAATATTAAAATGCCTTAGCACGAAACAGTTTGGTTATGTTCGGAGGTTAGAACAAGCCTTTCCTTTAACATTATTTTATTTAAGGCACCGTGGGTGACCAGAAATTTTTCTCTAATGTACTTATAATATTTAGATTGTAGTTTCGTCAAGAGTAGCCTTTAGGGCCAGTTAAGAAATTTTAAGGCCTTATTGTTTTTGTTACAGGTCTCAAGCGTCTCCGAGCCGTTTTAATATGACCGTAGCCTTTTTAGTTCAGATGTTGTCCAATGGGCTTATCACCTTTAATTAGCCAGACTTGCCTAAGATAAGAGTCCCCGAGTGGGGATGGTCGTAGCCTTTAAAATTCGGGCGTTGTCTAATAGGTCTTGTGCCCCTGAGCTCCGATAGCCGTGACCGTCTCAGTTTGTTTTCGGACGGTAGAAGTGATTGTTCAAACTCGGATTAAGGTGGTCCTTGGGCTTGATATCTTTGGGGGATCATATGTAGGAAATTTCTTGAGAAATGCAAGAAAAATTCTAAGGAACAAGATATTTATCTGCAAGGAAGAGACTTCTTTCTATTCTTGTGCATAATAGTTATACATGTGTACATACTTTTTGCCAGGGCTCAAGTAGTCTATGAAGGCATGGTTCATTTGACCGTTTTTCCCTTACAATAAATCCTAACGATCAAGACTATTCAATCACGATGTTTCTTCCCTTACTAAAGTCAATAGCTGAGGGTAATGCCCCCCCTAATATTCGAGGCTGATCATAGAAAAAAGCCTTAAATACTGTTGATGCGATCTTTGACACCAATTCATGACTAACTTTCAATTTTAAGTTAGCACAATTAACTGTTGCCTTGTTAAAAACCTTGCCGGAATTTGGGACAAAATGGGTTCAAGGGAAAAAGAATGCAAAGCGTGCTTTGAGACCTAAAATTTTGTAGCGCTCCTTGTTGGTTACCTGCAAGCGTTAGTTCAAAGTGTAAATAAAAGAAATGAGTATGGTCGTACCTTACCAGTAATATCATTTCACGTGAGTTATATTCCAGCTATTCGGTAATTGCTCGTCGTTTATCATTCCGAGTTTGTATGATCCTTTTCTGATGATCTCGATAACTTGATACGGTCCTTCCTATTTCGGCCCTAGTTTCCCCTTATTCAAATTTCGGGTGATTAGTGTGACCCTTCTTAACACTAAGTCCCCGACATTGAAGTACCTATGGTTGGCCTTTCAATTGTAATATCTCTCGATCTGCTATTTTTGGGTGGCCAACCGGGCAAGGGAGGCTTTACACCTTTCATCTAATACCTCCAGGCTCGTACTCATGGCCTCGTCATTCAATTTCTTTATTGAATATTAGAATCTAACTTTGACTAGTATCAGAGCTTCGGCAGTGTAAACTAATAAGAACGAGGTGGCTCCGGTACTGGACTTCAAGGTCGTACGGTATGCCCATAGGACTTCGGGTAGGATTTTCTTCCATTTTCCTTTGGCGTTGGTTAACCTCTTTTTACGATTTTGGAGTATGGTTTCATTGGTCGATTCTGCTTGTCTGTTCCCACTAGGGTGATAGGTTTTTGAAAGGATACTTTTGATCTTATGATCTTTGAGAAACTTGCTTACTTTGTTGCCGATAAATTATTTCCCATTTGTCGCACACTATCTTGGACGGCATTCCGATTCGGCATATGTTGTGGTCCCAAATGAAATAGATGGCTTCCTTTTCCCTGACCTTCTTATATTCCTAGGCTTCCGCCCACTTAGAAAAATAGCGAATCATAAACAATATAAGTTGAGCCTTACTGGGTGCCCATGGAAGAGGGCCAACGATGTCCATTCCTCACTTCATGAATGGCCATGGTGACAAAACCGAATATAACAGCTTCCCTGGTTGGTGGATCATCTGAGCCTATCATTGGCATTTATCACATTTTCGTGTGAAACTCCTTCACATCATTTTCCATGTTAATCCAATAGTAGCCAGTTCTAATTACCTTTCAAACAAATGATTCAGCGCCTGAATGATTTTCATATGTGCCCTCATGAACTTCCCTCAGAATGTACTTGGTATCTCCTAGTCCTAAACATATCTCTAGTGAGGCATCAAACGTTTTTTTGATTAGGGTTTCGTCTTCAGACAAGCTAAAACGGGTTGCCTTCATACATAGTGCTCTTGATTCCTTTGGATCCAATAACGGTTTTCCAACCTTCAAATGTTCTATATATTTGTTTCTCTAATCCCAAGTTAGGCTTGTTGAGTTTATCTCGACATGGCCTTCTTCCACTACCAATCTCATGAGTGGTACGCTTGCCCTCGATTTGAGCTCGTCATCCTTGACCGACGACCCTAAGTTAGCAAGGGCATCGACCTTGCTGTTTTGATCATGAGGCACGTGTTGCAAAGTCCACTTCTTGAACTGATATAATGTCACTTGAAACTTGTATTTGTATATTTTTATTCATTATTCTCTCACCTCGAATGTCCTATTAATTGGTTTGCCATGAGGAGGGAGTCACACTTAGCTTCGATCACCTCCGCCCCCAAGCTTTTGGCTAGTTCGAGGCCTGTAATCATAACTTAATATTCACCCTCATCGTTAGTTAATTTCACAGTCCTAATAGATTATCTACCTGCATTGCATGTTGGTGACTTCAATACAATGCCAAATCCAAACCCTTTTGCGTTCGAGGCGCCATCCATAAATAGGGTCAAATCCCCGAAGTCGTTCTCAAGCTTACCAACAACTCTCTTTCAACTTCGGGTATTAGGGCCAATGTAAAGTCGGCCACAAAATTTGCCAAAATTTGAGATTTAGTGACTATCCGGGGTCTATATTCAATATCGTACCCGTTGATTTTCATAGCCCATTTGGCCAAATAACCCGAGAGATCGGGTTTATGCATTATATTTTGCTATGGGTATGCAATCACAACACATATAGAATAACGCTGAACATATGGTTTCAACTTCTTAGAAGCACTTAGCAAGGCAAGTGATAATTTTTCTAGGCGAGGGTATCTAGTTTCGTCCTCACCTAGAGTCTTTCTAACATAGTAAACTGAAAATTGTGTACCTTGCTCTTTCCCCGACCAGTACTCCACTTACCGTTATCTCTGATACTGCAAAGTATAGGTGTAGCTATTCGTCTATATTTGGCATGTGAAGCAGCGATGGCTCAATAGATACCATTTGAGCTCCTTTAAGGCTCGTTGGCATTATAGGGTTCACGAAAATTTATTATTTTTTTCAGTAGTGAGAAGAATAAGTGCCTTCTATTGGAGGACCTCGAGATAAATCGTCCCAGGGCGGCTATGCGTCTGGTTAATCATTGCACGACCTTTACATTGTCCACAACTGTGATATCTTTGATGGCTTTAATCTTGTTGGGATTGGTCTCAATTCCTTAGTTGGATACCATGAATCTGAGGAACTTACTTCATCCAACTCCAAACGTACATTTCTCCGAGTTCAAATTTATATTATACTTCTTTAATATACTGAAGGTTTCTTGCAAATGTTTTAAATGGTCCTCTGCTCGGAGGGACTTAACCAACATATTATTAATATAAACCTCTGTTGATTTTCCTATTTGTTCCTCGAACATCTGGTTTAATAGGCATTGATAATTTACACCGATACTTTTTGGTCCTAATGGCATCACAATATAATAATATTTGTCGTATTTAGTCTCTTGATCATTCGAGTTTATCTATATTTAGTCTAGATACCTCGCCCTTGATGAAAGCATGTTTGACCTCGGACTGAGGTCTACTCTTTTGCTTGACCAGATGGAATTTCGGGTCCAGACTCAGCTTGTAAGTGGTTATCTCTGACATGATACCTTTCATGTCAAGGTGGGACCAAGCAAAAAAGTCAATGTTAGTTAGAAGGAATTGAGTGATTTTTTTTCCTGAGCTCGGGACTTAACCTAGTGCCCATTTATACCTATCGATCGATTAGATACTCGATCAATATGACATGTTCGAGCTTTTCAGCCATCGGTTTAGTGGCATTAGAATTATCGGGTGCTATTAAAGACATGGGAACCTCATAGTCTCCGTCTTCATCAGACCCCTGATTCTCCGGTTGAATTGAAGTTATTGTGAGTATTTGCTATTTGTCATCTTGCTTTGTGGCCTAACTTCGCCCCGTTGTCGTTGTAAGTGCAAATATCGGAATTACCTCTTTGATCGCAAACATCTCATTTATGGTTGGCGGCTCCCATAATTTGTTTTAATCCCCACATGTGTTGGGAATTTTAAATTCTTATGCAAAGTTGAGGGCACTGCCCTCAAGTTGATCATCTTCGACTTTGATTTTTTATTGATACCGGTTATGCACGTCGGCCAAGTGCCAGATATTCCATCATATTTTGCCTCAACTGCTATGAAGCCACTGAGATTCGAACATTGATTCCTTAGGTGAAATCTTAAATGGCCCAATCATCAGTGACTGGTGGCAGATCCATCTATTCCATTTGAAATCAGGATGCAAACTCTCTAAGCATTTTATTATCCTTTTGTCTCACATTGAAAAGGTCTGACTTCCTAGTTTCAGCCTTGATTGTCTCATCCTGCATTTTCGTACGTTAAAGTTTCCCTGTAAGTTAATTGACATAAGCATTGGAATGATATTATTTTTTAGGTTAAAAGTATTTATGCTATTTATAACTTATGATAAGTAAGTTATGTAAAAGTTATATGGTAAACGAATCAAAGTAAACGAGTTTCGTTAAAGTTTGACAATCTGAGATAAAATATAGTCCAAGCTATAATACCTTGTATTGATAGACTAGTATCATATAGTATACCACATTACCATGATAGTAAGGAATATAAAGTATGTTAAAAGTGATTGGTATTTTAAGTACTTTTAGATAATTCCTAATTGTTTACCGTGAAAACGGTAATAACTAAATTTGTTGATGGGACTTTAAAAATATGTGATTTTTATGCTAGTTGTTAAGTAGTTGATGATGTGTGTATGAAGTTTAAGGATGAAATGTGAGCTAAAATAGAGTTATAATCAAACTGAAGAGTTAGCTATTCGAGGCCTCGGATTGACCGATACAGGGCCTCAAGAGTCAAGGCTAATTCCTGGGCTCGGACTCGAGCTATTAGGGATAATCGGGAAGGGCTTACAGTTACGAAATAATTGAGGGAGGCTCTTTGTGGCCAATGATAAGCAATAAAGAACAAGTATGAAGACAATAATAAAAGCAATGATACCGAGAGAGTATGTTAGAGATAAAAGAGGGGAGAGAGAGGGTTATTGTTTATCTCGTGTACAATAGTTGGAGTGATAATCGTTACAAGGTATCCATGACCCCTTTTATAAAAGAGGGGAATCCTAATATAGTACAAAAGCATTAATTACAAAGATAGGGGGATGAGACAGCTAGAGGACACCGAGCTTTGCCAGTGCTAGCTACATGCCTTGGGAACTCCCCATCCTTGACATTGTCATTAAGTCGGGAATAAGTGGATTTCGAGGGAGGGAATTCGACCTGAGCCTCGAGGTCTCGAGATTATTTCCTAAAACACCTTAATGGCGATAAATTTGGACCCTCCGATTTTGTCGTATACAGATAGTCTCCCCGTTTTCTAGAATGAAGTAATAGAAAACAATTTTGAGCTGCCATTCTGAGGGCATAATTGCCATGACGTCAACCTATAAGAGCATTAAATGCCATGCCCCAGAAAACCATGCAAGGGTCGCCATTAAATGCGATTATCGAGGAACCCACGAACTGCTACTGCTCATATTTTTCGCTACCCAAGCGGTTCCTATAAATATATCAACTATTTGATAATCCTTATATTCCCAGTATCTTCAAATTCACGAGTCCAGACCCATCCTCTTTTACACTCTTCCGTGTCACTTTCTCAAAGAAAATTTTACCATATCTATGGCCAGGACTTCTATGACAGTTCCTCTATGGAATGAAATTGCATCTTTATCTCGATCGTCTAAGGAGAAAGCCAAAGTGATACCCACTCTAGGGAAATGTACTCCCCCTGTTTTTGATATGTCAAAATATTATCACCGATAAACCCCCTTCTCCACCGGGACAATATGAGCACGTGTCCCAGTACATCAGTGTTATGATCGATGTAGGGACAATAAATAAGGACAGCCAATGGAATAATATAATGGAGGTGATAATTCCCGATTCTGACGGGAACATAACGGACTATAAAGCTGGTTTCCTCTACTTATATACTTATCCCTTTACCTTGGGTCCGGTCAACCCTTCTAGGTCCTTTCCCCTGGAGATAGATCTGGTTATCGTAGAATTTTGCGAATCCAGGTTACCCTCGGTCAAATCTATCCCTCTTTTTGGAGAATAGTCTTGATGGTCCGCTACTTTACCGATAAGGTTGGGAATGAGACATTCACCCTCAATTATTTGGTCAGGATGTACAGCCCCCGATTCTATGGATGCTTGATTAGGCTTCGTAATCAATCCAAAAATCATTTTTCTCAAGCACCTGTAAGTATAAAGACTGGCGGTGGATGAGCAGGTTCATCCGGGTCAAAACCTCGGATATCATTCCGGTCGGGAGGATGCCTTTCCCGCAGAGGTGGAACACGCAGCATAAGCATTTTTCCTTCGGATATGTTTTTTGATATTATTCCTTTCCTCCAAAAAGATGAAATCGTTTTGGCATGTACAGTTGCCGCTTGGTATCCTCTCGGATCTTCAGGGGTGGATTGGGTGGTTGGACAACAAGTTTCCATACCTTACTTGATCTTGGACTGACCTGACCAAGCCGCGGTGGGTGGCTAAGAACCATGGTAAAGTTTCTCTTACTGCCTACGCCTTAGCCTTATGCCATTTCATGTACCTTCTTGTGTTGATGAGTCATATGCTCGCAAGCCTTGGCGAGAATGTGTCGACGAGACTGCCTCCTACTGGAGAGGCGATAGTTTTGGAGCCTGCCAAAGGCAAGAAGAGGAGTGGTGAGGCGGTTGCTGACCCTTCGGCGACAAAGAAACCCAAGTCACTCGAACCATTATCAGGATTTCAGCTTTAACATATGGAGCAAGTCCCCGCACTGAGGATGAGAATGATGAATGTGCTAGTTGGCACAAATATCGAGGTCGAGCGTGGGAGCCTCATAAGTGCCTCGACCAGAGGCTGCTGAGTCTGGAACATCCGACTCAGGTCGGTCTCGTAGACCGGAGACCCTTGATGGGGGTGTCAATGTGGCCTTAGATCCCATGATCGTGTTTGGTGCAGCTTCCGTGAGGGGACAGTTGCCAATGATCTTGAAGGGTCAGGGACCGGAGCTTTCCAGGAGCAGGGGTTGCCCTTTGAGTAAATCGGTGGCATAGGTGATTTCATTTCATGCTTTTAGGTTTCGTTAGGGGAACTGATGGACGCTCAATATGCGAATGGCGCCAAAGCAAGGATTCCTCTCAGGCTCACTTGCCAATATCTTTGATAATGCTAGCGATTACGTCAATCTCGATGTTCCTTTCATCGTCAAGGAGTCGAAGAGATTCCTGCAGTAGGTGATAGGTATCTTTCATATTTCTTTTAGTCTCGGGCATCATTTTTATTTTTCTAACTCTTCTGTTATGCCACAGTGCAAGGATATGTATGATCATGCCCTTTCTCGGCTCCACGAGGAGCTTTCATACCATGAAAAGGAGCGTAAGAAGCTTACCTCGATGTTGTGGGAGTCAAAGGCTCACTCTGCCCGAGAAGAGAAAGACTTAGGAGAGCTCCGGCCTGCTTTGGCGAGAGCGTTCCGGGAAAAGGCTAACCTCGTTGTGCAGGTATTTCGCCCTGCTCGTACCCGACCTTTGCTCCCATATTTCAACATAGATTGGCTTACCTTTCTTTTGCAGGTCGAGCAAAATGATCGCATATTAATCGACTGAACAAGGAGATCCTCGGGCAGAGGAAATAAAGCGAGGTAGCGACTGCTGAGTTGGCATCATCCCATGATTTCTCAAGGGTGCTTAAAAGGATATTGCTGCATTGGTCGCAGCCATATCCGAGACTGAAAGAAATGCTACTACTTATCTGGAGTATGTGGCCACAATACATCAAATATAGTGATATGTCAATAGCAACAGAGTAGAAACTAGCTTGAGCTATTAAACATGATAAGGCGAATTCAAAGAGAGAAACGCTGGAGAATATCGAGGCCAAGGGCATCGATCTGTCAGTTGATCTCAGGAGGCCCATGAGTAGGAGAGAGAGTTGGTGCTCCTAATTGCCCCAAATGAGGGCGAAGATAGTGACGATGAAGAGTAGGCCTCATACTGCTTTACTTTATTCATTATCCATTTGTATGCAATCCCGGGGGGTGGGAGGTTAAATCTTGTAAAGATGTCTCTAGCAGATATGTTTTTGGCAATGCAAAAAATGGATTTTTATTCTTTCAGTTTTTCCATTCTTTCGCTCTCATAGAATCAACCTTCGGCTTTTGCTGTTAGCTTTTCGAAAATCGCACTTGGAGCAACCGAGACCCTTAGATCGGGTCTTGCCCCAAAGTTAACTCGACAGATTATATCGAGCCAGTTCCAGCGATATTGAGGAGCCCCCGAGGCGTCATCACTTCTTGAACTTTGCAGTATAGCAACATTCGCTCAATCTGGTAAAGGGACCCCGAGGCAATTCTGCTAGTACATTTCCCTAGGAAAGGGTGATGTTAACACAGACAGAATTATTGGCCTTCTAGGTAGGCGAGCAGTTGCTGCTTCGCCCCTATATAAATTTACTTGACTCTCTAATGGTGATTCTGCTAATTTGAGGGACTATTTCTTCTACAGAACCTGGCGTTTTGTGCTAGTTCTTCCATTTATTCAACTCAAATCTTTTCCCAAATCTATATTTTCTCTTCTTATTCTATGTAGCCATGACTTCTAAGCAGACGTCCGACCACCAAAGAGAGGGAAATTCTTTCTACGCCTTGCAGACGGTCGGTGGCACACCGCTGGTGCCCGATGAGTTGGACTCGAGGTGCCTTGCCTCTAGGAAATCTATCACTTTGGGGGGCCTCCCAATGTTCCAGTTCATCGGGAGCATGTGTCGAGGATCATCTCATCAGTGGGAGAGGAAAACCTAGAAATGGTCAGAAAAGATTTCGAATTGGGAGAAGTGTGGTACTACAAGTACCTTCTTCTGAGGAGAGCATCATGGCTTATGTCGAGGCCTTTTTGAGCGTATACACACATATTTTTGTGTCGAGTCCCCCTAATCAGGTTGTGCTTGATTTCTGCCGAGGATATCGAGTTACCTTGGTGCGGGCTCACCCCTTTTTTTGGAAAATAGTGCAGACAATAAGATATTTCACCGATAAGGCCGGAGTTGAGTTTACCCTCAACCATCTCGTGAGATTATATCGGCCACTGAGCTATCGGGGTTTGATCCCTCTACATCGTCATTCACCTGAGATCATACCATCAATACCAAAGAGGACGAAGATCGTAGATGGGTGAATCGTTTTGTTCAAGTTCAAATGACCGAAATCATTCCTCGAGAGTTTTTGCCTTTTCCTAATAAATAGAACTTCACACGTAAGTGTATCACCTGAATTTTCATTATTTTGACCCGCAACGGGCTCCATAATAATATCTTTCCGTTTTATTTTTTTAGCAACTCATTGGTTACCGAATGAGGTCCCTGATTCGGCCGAGTGGTCTCGTATGCTAGCATCTTGCTTGATTTATGATAAGTGTCGCTGGCAAGATCCGTCCAAACGGGGGTGGGATGCGAAGCATCATAGTAGGTGTTTGGTGGTTTATTTCCCTAAAATGGTGTTTTTCTTTTCATAGTATTAACTCATATGTCGCAGGTATTGAAGATTTTTGTGGAATGAGACCGTGTCCTCCCAACCTCGGGATCGAGTATCAATGATAAACGGAAGGGCCCTCAGGGTCTGAAGGGGCTTGCAGTGGGGCGACTCCTTCTCAGCGGTTAAAAATAGGCAATTCGATCGATCAGCTATCTTCGGATGATAGTAAGTCACTAGATAATAGCTTGTCCTTTGGTAAGGCTCAGCAGATCGACCTCATCGTAAGTTTTGGCGGCCTTCGTAATATAATTCTGGTCCTGCGCTCTTCCTCTTTCATTTAATTTTCTTTCGTACGCCTTTGACCTGCTCAAATATGAGCTGCTTCACTGTGAGGCCCCGTTGCGGGAGGCTTTAGATAGGGAAAAATACCTTAAGATTCTTCGTGCGGAAAAGGAAAGCGAGCTGGTTTCCCTACGGCATGAGGTGGATCGGCGCCAAAGCCGCATGAGCTGCCTTGATAGATAGGTGTCCTGCATTTCATGCTGGCATGCACTCCTCTTTTCATCTTTGCAGATTAATGTTTCGATATTTCAGTTAGAGAGCAAGGTGGAGGAGCTGGGAAAACTTTGGGGCGAAGTTGGTCGAGTCAAACATAAGGTTAACAAGCTGCAGGCGCATGTAGATACCCGTCTTATGGCCAAAGAGAATGCTATAGCCAAGGTTTCTACTCTTAAGGTATTAATCCAGACCGTTCATGCGAATGAGTCTGCACGGGCTAATATGATCGCAAGGCTCTCGTCTGAGCTCTTGATGGTGAAGGAAAAAATGGTGAATGTATGGGTCGATGTCGTGATGAGCAGCACCAGGGCGGGCCAGAAAGCGGCGGCCTATTCAAAAAGTATTGTTGTTGCTAAAGCTAAACTGAAGAGATCCCTCGATCGAGAGAGCGACAAAAAGGAGTATGTAAAATGTAAATCGCGGAGGGAATCTCTTGAGAATATTCATGCAGAGGCTTTGATCTCTCGCAAGAGATTGAGCATGATAAGCGAGAGAAGTATGATGTCATATTCCTTTTATCCAATGTTGAAGATGGCGAGGAAGGGGCCATTGGGCCATAGTCCTCGATATGGGACATTTATTTCCCGATTTGTTCTTGTGTGTATAGCTTTCACAGTATGTTGTAAACAGAGCTTGTATTTTATCACCTGTATGTATAAGGGGAAACCCTGCCACTTGTATCTTTTGTTTTTCTGTTTATCAAGATTTTAACCAGGTTAATTCGGCCATTGAGCTAGTAGGAATCTTTACATTCGTGATACGGCCTTGAGGCTCGTTAGGCTGGCAACAATGGCTCTTACGCTTTGCCCTTAGGCATTTGTATTTTAACTATTTTGGATTCAGTCTCTGATCAGGTTTCGACTTGAGGCCAATCGACCCTCAACTTTTGTATTTATGGGCTGGCGACAATGGCTCTTACACCTTGGGTCGAAACGACCTTTTATTTGTGTGGCCTTGAGGCTAGTTAGGCTGGAGACAATGCTCTTACGTTTTGCTTTTAGGCATGTGTAGTTAACTATTTTGGGTTCTGTCTCTGAATCGGGTTACGACTCAAGCTCAATGGACCTTCAAGTTTTCAGATGAGCTGGCGACAATGGCTCTTACGCTTTGCCCTTAGGCATATGCAGTTACCTATTTTGGGGTTTGTCTCTAAATCGGGTTACGACTCAAGCTCAATTAACCCTCAAGTTTTCAGATGAGCTGGTGACAATGGCTCGTACGGTTTGGGCCGATGCAGCCTTTTATGTAAGCTTGCGACAATGGTTCTTACGCTTTGGGTCAAAATGATATTTTAATGTAGGCTTTATTTTCCTATCGTTAAGGACTTTTGAAATGATTTTTCCTGACCGGTTGTCTGTTCAGGAAGAACCTCTATTTCAAGTCATTTGCGGTGATGTTTGAGCACCTCGAAAAGTTTGGCTCGTAGACTGAGTAGCATGAAGCCTTGTAATTTGGAGTTGACATGGTCGAAGCTCTTTTTCCGATCTAGGGTAGCCTGTTTATCTGGTTCTTTTCAAAGTAGATTCGAAGTAATGGCCTATTATTTAGTAGCGGCGATCGGGCGTCCCGAGGTCGCGTTAGTTAAGCCGGTACAACTGTATAACCATAGTCATTTATGTTCGGCCGAAGCCGTTTATGGTCTTGAGTATAGTAGCTAGGTGGCTATATCGATGGTATGCCTTTTCAGGAATCTTAAAAATGTGATATATAGCCTAAACTTTTGATCGAATTTTGGCCTATAGTAAAGTCTTACAAAAATTTAAAGCCTTTGAGGTCTTATAGTTTTCATTGATAATTGGTACAAGTATGATTTATTCCTTGCTTGAGGTCTTAATTTTCGTTGATACTTGGTACACGTATGATTCATTCCTTGCTTGAGGTCTTACAGTTTTCGTTGATACTTGATACAAGTATGATTCATGCCTTGCTTGAGGTCTTACAGTTTTCGTTGATGCTTGGTACAAGAATGATGCATGCTTTTCTTGAGTTCTTATAGTTTTTGTTGTTGCCTTATGTAGGTCTTACTAGACTGAGTTAGCCAGCTCATGGTCTTATGGCTTAGAGTTTTAAAAAGAATAGCAATTGGCGACAATATCCAAGTCATCGAGTTTGCCTTGGCTCGGGAGCCGTTACTCGTGAGCTCGAAATTGCCTCATTAAGGGCTTACGATTTCAGAGGTTCCGGCCCTGAAGTTCATGCGCTTCTGAGTTTGTGATGCAGTCTCCGAGTGTTCGAGACATTTTCCTTTTTAGAGATGTTTCGTTATTTTCGTGCTGTCTCGTTGAGGGCTTATGAGTTTGGAGTTTCGACCTTGAGGTCTGAGGTTATGCAGGTGCCGAATTATTGACGCCAGTCTCTGAGTACTCGGGGCGTTCTTCGATTGAGGAATCTTTATTGCGAAAATGTATAGTTTCCTTTGGAGTATGAGATGCTTTGGAAAAAGATATTATTTGATCACTTGGAACAAGTACATGTCGTTTTGCTGTCGTGGGACCGACTATATAGGTACGGTTTATTCGACCATTTGGCTCGATACATCAATTTTCTATTGGGACCCTGGGGGGATGCCCTCCAGTATCTGGGGTTGATTGCAAAGAAAGCATCGGATACTTGTTGAGTCTTTCTTAGGTAGTGGGTGGACGTGTGCCTCGTTAAAAACCCTGTCGGAAAAACCTCTTTAGGATAAAACTCGATCGAAGGAAAAAAGTGCAACGTATGCTTCGAAACCTTAAGGTCTTTGAGCTGGATCATCATCTCGACTGCTTTGATCGGTGGCCTGTGCAAACTTATCATAAAATAAAAAATATAAAAGGGGAGAGGATTATACCTCAATGGCGATGGCCCATTTAGATTCCAGCGTTAGTTTAGTGGACGCGCTGTGGTTCTTTATTTGAATACAGCCGATGGCGTGTCTTAAAAGATCACGTGGATGACATGTTGCGGTTTGTTCGCTTTGTTCTTCTTGGTTGTTTCTCTTTCTCGGGACAATTTTTCGCTCGTTCACTGAGGAATTCCCGAAGATGGCCATTGTCGTGTAGCCGGCCACTTCCTCCCGAAGTTGCCGGCAATCCTCGATTCTATGGCCGTGTGTGTTATGAAATTCACATAATAAGTGGTGATTCCTTTGGGAAGGGTCTGACTATATAGGCCTGGGCCATCTAGTGGCTTTGATTTTGCTGACGGCACACACAATATCTGACCATTGACATTGAAGTTGTATTCTGATAGGCACGGGGCCCATGTTTGCCCTATGTTTCTATTGAATCCGTCTCTATTAATAAGTCCCCGGGAATTCTATCCTAGGTTGATTAATCAATCGTTGCAAGGCAGTTTGCACATTGGGTCGTTTCTCCTGTCTTCGGTGTATAGCTGACACCTTTCTTTGTTTGGCTTCAGCTCCTTTTCTAAGAGTATGCTCGGGTATACTGAGCCCAAAAGGGCTCTTATTGATCATCCTCGACCCCAATATTTGACTGATATTGGTTGTAGACGTCCAACCAGGTTATGGCGGGATACTCGATCAGATTCTCTTTCAGCTACCTTGAGGCCATTGAGCTCCGCTCATTTAGGCCTTGAGTCAAGGCCTGCACCACCCAATTTTCTGAGACCGGGGGTAGTTCCATTCATTCCATTTATAAGCGAAATATGAATTCTTGCAACATTTCATTATCCCTTTGTTTGATCTTGAATACGTTGGATTTCCTTGTTGCTACTTTGATGGCACCGACGTGTGCCTTTATGAAGGAGTCTGCCAGCATGGAAAATGAGTCAATAGAGTTAGGAGCTAGGTTGTGATAGAACATCATGGTCCCCTTCGAGAGTGTTTCCCCAAACTTCTTCAGTAAGACGGACTTGATCTCGTCATTTTGTATGTTATTGCCTTTTACTGCGCACGTGTTGGTAGTGATATGTTCGTTAGGATCTGAGGCCCCGTCGTATTTTGGGAGTTCCGGCATTCAGAAATTCTTTGGAATGGGTTTCATAGCCGCTTCCACTAGGAAGAACCGTTGCAAGAACTTCTTCGAATCTACACCTTTCAGGATCAGGGGTGCGCCCAGGATTTGGTCGACCTTAGAGTTGTAGGTTTCAACCGTCTTGTCATTGGCTATTTATCATTTTCTCACTAGACTTGATCTTTTTGGTAAATTCCTCGAGCATTTTTGCGATGGCAAGATCAGATACCGATCCATTATTACTCATTCTCTTTTGTACCTTTTCAGTAATGGGTGTTGTCCTCGGTGCTACCATGCTAGGAGTTTTCGGGTGGTTCTATAGCTGAGCGATAGCCAGCTGTTGTGCCTGCAATATTTCAAAAATAACATAGAGGCTAACCTTGAGTTCTTTCCGAGCTGCAGTGTTTTGGGCTTCCCGTTGGTTGCTTTTTTGTATGCTCCTATCGGTGCGTGAAGTTTTGTCGACCTGTTGTGCATCACGCGAACTCGCGTCTGCTGGAATCGGTTCAAGTGTATTCTCGGTGTTCTGTGGTGGCACACTAATAATTGGAACATCCACACTATTTTCTCTGTAGTTTTCAAGGTTGTCGTTCTCAATTTTGTTTACTGAGCCAGATATTTTGACCTAAAATCGAAGATCTTAGACAAGAAAAGGTATGAAAGATAACGTGCGTTGTATAACAAAACCGACATGAAAACTATTATTTTTATCCCCACGGTCGGCACCAAACTGTTTACCATGAAAATGGTAATAATAATTAAACTTATTGATGGGACTTTAAAAATACATGACCTATTTTTATGCTAGTTGTTAAGGAGTTGATGCTATATGTATGAAGTTTAAGGACGAAATGCGAGCTAAATTAGAGTTATAATCAAACCAACGAGTTAGCTATTTGGGGTCTCAGACTGACCGATACAGGGCCTCGAGGTTGATTCCTAGGCTCGGACTCGAGCTATTAGGGATAATCAGGGAAGGGTTAATAGATATGAAATAATTGAGGGAGGCTCTTTGTGGCCAATGATAATCAATAAATGAAGAACAACTATGAAGACAACAAATAGGAGCAATGATATCGAGAGAGTATGTTGGAGAGAAAATAGGGAGAGAGGGGGTTATTATTTATCTCGTGTACGATAGTTGAAGTGACAACCCCTACAAGGTATCCATGAGCCCCTTTATATAGGAGGGAAATCCTAACATAGTACAAAAGCATTAATTGCAAAGCTAGGGGGATTAGACAACTAGATGACATCAGGCTCTGCCAGTGCTAGTTTCACACCTTGGGAACCCACCATCCCCAACATCGTTATTAGGTCGAGCTTCAGTGGACTTCGAGGGAGGGAACTCGACCGCAACCTCGCATCCTTGAGGTCTCGAAATGATTTCCTAAAACACCTTAATGATGAGAAATTGGACCCTCTGATTTCATCGTAGTGGAAACACTAATTATGTGGGAAAATGTTAATTATTAGTTTTTGGTGGAAGATTAACAAACTAATTAGAAATTACGGACAAACAATTAGTGGAAACACTATCCCCATGTGGCAGCAAGTGGAACTACGAATCAAAACCTAATAGTGACTATGTGGAGCTAGGTGGCGTATTTAGGGGATTTTTTGGCAAAGTAATCCACATCAAGTGGGACCCAAAACCTACTATGACAAGAGACCTCGATAATTCGTTAAAGGGAGATGTATATGTTTGCAAAGTAACGGATGAAAGCCACAAAAGAATCTATACAAAACTACGTAATGTTGTAGCAACGTGGGTTGCAATTCTAAGGGAGTTTTCGGGTGGCTCTATAGCTGAGCGATAGCCAGCTGTTGTGCCTGCAATATTTCAAAAATAACATAGAGGCTAACCTTGAGTTCTTTCCGAGCTGCAGTGTTTTGGGCTTCCCGTTGGTTGCTTTTTTGTATTCTCCTATCGGTGCGTGAAGTTTTGTCGACCTGTTGTGCATCACGCGAACTCGCGTCTGCTGGAATCGGTTCAAGTGTACTCTCGGTGTTCTGTGATGGCACACTAATAATTGGAACATCCACACTATTTTCTCTGTAGTTTTCAAGGTTGTCGTTCTCAATTTTGTTTACTGAGCCAGATATTTTGACCTAAAATCGATGATCTTAGACAAGAAAAGGTATGAAAGATAACGTGCGTTATATAACAAAACCGACATGAAAACTATTATTTTTATCCCCACGGTCGGCACCAAACTGTTTACCATGAAAATGGTAATAATAATTAAACTTATTGATGGGACTTTAAAAATACATGACCTATTTTTATGCTAGTTGTTAAGGAGTTGATGCTATATGTATGAAGTTTAAGGACGAAATGCGAGCTAAATTAGAGTTATAATCAAACCAACGAGTTAGCTATTTGGGGTCTCAGACTGACCGATACAGGGCCTCGAGGTTGATTCCTAGGCTCGGACTCGAGCTATTAGGGATAATCAGGGAAGGGTTAATATATATGAAATAATTGAGGGAGGCTCTTTGTGGCCAATGATAATCAATAAATGAAGAACAACTATGAAGACAACAAGTAGGAGCAATGATATCGAGAGAGTATGTTGGAGAGAAAATAGGGAGAGAGGGGGTTATTATTTATCTCGTGTACGATAGTTGAAGTGACAACCCCTACAAGGTATCCATGAGCCCCTTTATATAGGAGGGAAATCCTAACATAGTACAAAAGCATTACTTGCAAAGCTAGGGGGATTAGACAACTAGATGACATCAGGCTCTGCCAGTGCTAGTTTCACACCTTGGGAACCCACCATCCCCAACATCGTTATTAGGTCGAGCTTCAGTAGACTTCGAGGGAGGGAACTCGACCGCAACCTCGCATCCTTGAGGTCTCGAAATGATTTCCTAAAACACCTTAATGATGAGAAATTGGACCCTCTGATTTCATCGTAGTGGAAACACTAATTATGTGGGAAAATGTTAATTATTAGTTTTTGGTGGAAGATTAACAAACTAATTAGAAATTACGGACAAACAATTAGTGGAAACACTATCCCCATGTGGCAGCAAGTGGAACTACGAATCAAAACCTAATAGTGACTATGTGGAGCTAGGTGGCGTATTTAGGGGATTTTTTGGCAAAGTAATCCACATCAAGTGGGACCCAAAACCTACTATGACAAGAGACCTCGATAATTCGTTAAAGGGAGATGTATATGTTTGCAAAGTAACGGATGAAAGCCACAAAAGAATCTATACAAAACTACGTAATGTTGTAGCAACGTGGGTTGCAATTCTAAGGGAGTATGTTACAACCTTCCTTAATAACATCATACGGATTTTCCCTACTTCGATCCACCATTACGTATTTTGTTGTGATTGACGTATGTTAGAGGGATTGTCAAGAGAATCGGCTCAGGTATGTTAAGGCTATCCCTTCTTTCCTTTTGCCATGATCTATATGATACAAACGAAATGAGCAAACATACAACTTTTATAAATGACTCTATTTATAGAAGTACTAGGGGTGCTAATGTTCTTGATTCCACATGTGTCTTATTATTATATCTTCTATTCATGGGTCTCAGAAAAATACGTTGTTAATAAAATTTATCTAAGGGCATATTGATCTTATGACATTTCGAGAGATCTTAATGACTTACTTCCTTATGCATTGCATTCATTTATACATGTACATGGACCGTTATATATGCGTATATTATATGTATATGCGATATGGGAAAAAAGTTATGACTTTATATACGTACCACCCGATCAACTTGTATACGTTGGTTATTTTGTCCACTAGTGCCAAGATGATATGATGGGATACCCTCAGAGGTTTGATGATTTTATGTACGCACATACCTAGGCATGATATGACATTTATTTGCACATGCATAACATTTTAAATGTTTCAGAATTCATAGAGCTATTTGGACTTAGAGGTGGATTCCTTTACTCCATGGTTCTTTTATGTATTATATCTACTAATTTTCATGCATTACATACTCGATACATTATTCGTACTAACGCCCCTATTTCTGGGGCTTACGTTTCATGCCCACATGTACAGGTAACTAGGCTAGCGGTTCCCCTTCTTAGGATTCTAGGTTAACAAGAGTTGGTGTGCTCCACTTGATCCGGAAGTGCTACTGATTTTGATATGCTATTTTTGTATGTAGATATAGGTATGACGGGGCCCAGTCCCGTCCTTTATACAGTTATACACTCTATTGAACGTATGTAGACAGTCATGTATAGTTGGATAGTATGTAGCGTTGTCGCTTTCTGGTTTTGGATATATAGTTGTCTATAATAGCCTTATCGGTTTGCCCTACCGTATTCTGCATATATATGTATATATGACTTTTGAGCATGTTTTTATCGCATATGTTATTCACGTGATCCACCAATTTATTGACAATTGGTATGCATGATCTATCCTTTTTATGTTATGTTTTATACATATGCTTAGAAGTGTTTCGACAAGTAAGACTTAGGCACTCGTCATAGCTCATCATTTTGGGGTTTGACAAAAGTGGTATGAGAGAAATTTTGTCTTAGGGTTTTTTGCAGATCGTGTCTAGTAGAATCTTATTTATGAGTGTGTTTTGTACCGCATTTATAAATATGAGGCTACATAACATATAGGATGTTATGATACCTTCTTATCTTAGATTGTGCGATATAAAGATTCATTTTCCTACTTTATGTTATGTTTTCAACTATACCTCCAAAGGCTACAACCGTCCAGACATGCAAGTATGTGGCTAATGAGACTACTAGTCGAGAGCCACGAGTTACCAAGGCTCGGGGAGAATCTCATAGTAAGATTCTATCTTAGACTTCACATACCACGACCTCTCTGTCATGACCCAAGTTCTTCCTCTGTAAATTGTCATGGTGACACCTAGTCTCAACGACTAGGTAAGCCTAACAATTTTCGGAAAAGGAAATAAAGATACAAAATTAGCAATTTTTACGGGAAATAATAAAGAAGGTTTAAAATGCCGCTCAACATATACCATAATAACACTCTCGAATAATATCATCACTCGCAAAACCTGGAATCTTATAAATCACAAGTTGTGGAATAACTATAAAGTGTTCTAACTCCAAAATGTAAACATAAGTAAATATAAGAGAGCTAAAGTTAGATGCGAGAATAGAGAGGGGCTCCTCGGTCTGCGAACGCATAGATATACCTCGAAGTACTCTGAAGGACGCCTCGTCTCAATGATGATGTGGCTGGGTCGAAGAACCTGGATATGTACATGAAGGTCGAAAAACACTGGTACCCAGTAAGTACCAAGACTAACCTCGATCGAGTAGTGACGAGGAAGGTCAGTGCCCTATTGGATATAGATGAAAATAAGGTAAAGCAATATGCAATATGACAACATAATTAAAATGGTAATAGTCTATAACGAATAAAATCACATAAAGAATCTAACTCATCACACAGAAATAGCAATAGGGAGATATCCTAGGATATCGTCCTGTAGTCCCAAACATAAATGTCCAGAGGATCTCTTGGAATATCGTCCCATAGTCCGAATCATAAATATGTAGGGGAAACTCCCGAAATACCGATCTGTAGTCCCAAAGTAAATATCTAGTATGGGGAATATACCGGGTGTTCTCCCGTAGTCCCAAATATAAATGTGCAAGGGGATCTAGCGAAATACTGACCTGTAGTCCCAAAGTAAACATGCGGGGGGATCTCCCAGGATATCGTCGCATAGTCCCAAAGTAAACACACAACCCTCTCAAAAGAATATATAGTTCTATTTGAGAATTAAACAAGAAATTCTGCTATAACATGCTGCACAGAGTATAAGTAGGTAATTAAAATAGGTAAGACAATTAGATCACATAGGCATGCTTTTCCTAAACTAAGCATGAGGTTTCATGTACGAGTATTTCTAAATTTCAAGGAAAACATAGGCATTAACTTAATGAAAATGGGATTTTCCAACAATTAGCAAGTGTACACGCTCATCACCTCATGTACACGTCACTCGTATAACAACAAATACCAAATCCTATGGGGAGTTCCCCCACACAGGGTTAGCCAAGCTACTAATCTTGAACTAGCTCAAAATCAGCCCGAAATCGCTCTCTGGCCAAGAATATCCAACTCCGAGTGGCCCAAATCTAATCAAATAAATACTTAAACATTAATACAACAAAAAATAACTAATTTAGCTAAGAAATCCAAGCTACGATAAGAATACATGGAAATGCCCAAAAATCCTCTCGGACACACACTTCAGAATCAGGTAAAAGTTATCAATTTAGAACACCCATTCACTCACGAGAACACTCGTCCAAAAATTATCAGAATCCGACACCAAAGCCTCCCTCAAATCTCACATTCTTAGTTTAGGGAACTATTGCCTAATACTTCCAATTTTTCACCCAAAATCTGAAATTAAATGATGAAACTAACAATAGATTAGTGGAATACAACTAGAAAGGAATAAGGAATTGTTACCCAATGATTTGCTCTTCAAAACCCCCCCCCCCACAGAATCGCCCTACCCGCGAGCTCCAAATTAGATTTTCCAAGTTATGAACTCAAACCCTCGAAATTTCATATTTCTTTCCAGTGATTTCTGTATCTACAGCCATTGGAGCACACTTGCGGCCACGCACATGCGAAAAAGGCATCACAGGTGCAAAATTCACTTAACGGGCTGGGTCTGCTTCTACGGTCTCTCTGCGGTTCTGCATTTGCGATAACCCAGCTGCACATGCAGTTCCTCGAGCCTTGCCCTATCCCGCTTCTACGATCACCAAGACATATTTACAGCGCCACACCTCCGGTCCAACACATGTAGGTGCAGTTATGACAGGTTCACCAACCTCATATTTTTGCCTAAGTCCAAATTCCAATCCGTTAAGCATCCGAAACTCATCCGAGGCTCCCATGACCTCAACCAAACATGCCAACCAATCTTAAAACATGATACGAACTTATTCCAACCCTCAAATCACATCAAATATTGCCAAAACTACGAATCACCCTCCAATCCAAACCTAAAGAACTTGAAATTTCAAGAATCATTCCGCTGATTCCGAAACCAACAAAACCAAGTTTGAATGACCCCAAATTTTGCACACAGGTCACATTCAACACTACAGAGCTATTCCAACTTTCATAACTGAATTCCGACCCCGATATCCAATTCTCACGATCGATACGGAAACTTCAAAAATTTAACATTTCATTTCAAGCCTAAATAAGATATGGACCTCCAAAACAAAATTCAAACGTGCCCCTAAACCCGAAATCACCCAATGGAGCTAAGGAACCAACGAAATTCTAGTTCGAGGATGTCTTCACACTACTCCAATTACGGTCTAAATTCTAAAGCTTAAGCTCTCATTGAGGGACTAAGTGTCCCAAAACACTTCGAAACTCAGAATGAATCCTCCCGACAACTCACAATAGCAGAAATAAACATGAGGAAAGTAGGTAATAGGGGATGAGGGCGTAATTTCTTAAAATGACCGGTCGGGTCATTACACTCTTCATAGGTGCTTTAAGTTCCACTAGCTTCAGCGCCCGCCCTTGTACACCCGGCTCCCAACCAGATGTACCATGTCAGGAGATTAAAGATGCTATTCAACAGTTGACTCGATTAGTAACCACACAATCTTGTCATCAGAAGGTAGGCATTGGTCATGCAGATAGGGCCATCAATTCCACTACCAAAAGACTAATGGTAATGTTTTTTTCTGCAATGGTTGTATAACTGTTGCCATATCCATTATTTTGCAACGGTTACAACAGTTGGAATAGAATTTTGACCTTATTGAAACACTTTTACAATAAAAACATTGCATTAGTGGAATAACCGTTGCTAGAGACGTACCTGCCACAACAGTTAAACTAAAAGTTGCAATATATTGTTGTACAACAACGGTTATTTGGAAAAAAAGATCTACTTAGACGATTTTTAGTTCCCTCTTCATTTTCCATCTCTTAATTTCCCGAAAATGCAACCCCATTTTATGTGATTTTCATTATTCCTTTTTATTATTATAATTTTAGTTCTTTTAGTTTTACTAAAATGGTGAACATATATGCTCATATTTCTAAAACATTGAAGCTCAATAGAGTGACCATTTGAGATAAATCCTAAAATCCTCAATTGATCTATTCGAAATTTGAAAGATTTATCTTTGCAGAACAAAGAAAGGAGGCTCTCGAGAGTGATGTTCAAAGGCCAGAAGAAGGTAAAAGGGAAAAGGCTGATGTTCCTTATTCAGCTTTCTTTATCAGTAGTCTGAATCAAAAGGAAGATAACCGATAACTATATCTTTATTTCTTGATTTTCAACCTTTTTGAGGTATATCTAATTTCTTGTCTGGTGAATAATTATTTGTTAAAATTTTTGTATATATTTTTGAAGTTAGGATTTTGAGTTTATATATGTGTTGAAAATTTCTAGAAATAATTTTTAATCTTCTAATTTATGCCTATCTCTTATAGTTAGGGTTTGGAATTGTATATCTCTGTTGATGTGAGTGTATATTTTTGTGTAGGCATGCATTTTTTCTTCTGTTTTCTATTGTATTGTTTATCTGCTTGTTCATTATATTATTTGTGTTTCAGGCAATGTTACTCTATTTTTTAAGGAAAATATTAGTGTTTGTGTCATACATGTTTGCCTTTTCGAGCTTTTAGAAATTTTGGGGTCGTCGATGTTTTCTAACCTTGTTTCTTTACGCTCTTCCTGCTTTTAGTTCCCTTGTTCTTCCTTTTGTGTTCTGTCCAACAGTATGCTTCTAGATTTCTCTTTTGTAATTAATCTATTATTTTAGCTTAATCGAGCCAATGATTTACTTTATATCAATCAAAGAAAAATTAAAGGCTGAGAAGAAACAAGTAGACTAAATATATGATATTGATTCCGCAAGTTAAGACTATCAATCTTTAGAGGTTGAGACTTTTTACTCCAGTAACCTCTTCTTATCTCTTGTTTGCTTTTATGCACTGATCAATGTATTTGTTTCATTTAGGAGACTATTTTATCGTGTTATTTACTTGTTACGGGGTTATTTATTTCTTTTCTTTAATAGGGATACCTGTTGTGACTTTCATTTTACAAATATAATTGAAATCCAGTAGAAATTAGAGGCTGAAAATGTCTTGCTCTCAAATAGCCTTTTTGTGTTGATCTGGATAGTTCCTCCTCTAGAGAACTGTTTTTCTTGGGCCTTCAACTTTGATAGAGTTTAAATTTTGGATGGTTAGTAGTTTCACATTTAAATAATTACATTTTAAAGTAAAAAAATAAATTATACTAATAAATAGAGTTTCTTATTTGTACCTTTTTAGATGAAAAATGTTGTACCATTATAGGTGAATGACTTATACTTTGATGAATTTATACTTTAAGCATTCTTTCATAATGATTTTTTTGGCTGCTCCGGAAAAATATTACTTAGATGAGTGCTTAAACTATATTTTATTCTATAAGAGCAGTGGTTATCCAGAACCTTACTGATTTGTATTTTAGTATCCTACTTTGTGATTTTTAGTCAATTATATGTAACCAAATTTGATAAGATTGCTTTGATGACTTTGCATGTGAAGCAACTAAATAAAGGATAGATGAAAGCAGTGAAGACTTACTTAAAGGTATTGAATAACAATTGCTAGACCTTTATATATTCTAGAAATCCTTTATTCTCGAACTTTTCCAAACTTATGTATGGTAACTCTTGAATTATCAAACAATATGGTACATTTTTATTTTCACATTTGGTGATACTAGTTGGATGTTTTGAATTATAATTTTGTTCTTATATAGGCAAATTATTATTGTAATAAATCACCGGAAAGTTTCAATAGCCTCGAAAAACTATTGCGATAGCTCTTAATAGCCGCTGTGATTGCCTCAAAAACTGTTGCGCTAACTCTTAATAACAGTTGTGATAGCTCATGACAACTGATGCAATAGCTCCTGATAACCGTCACAATAGATCTTATTAACTGTGGCAACATCTTAAAATCATTGCAATAACCTTAGCAATCATTGCATGAAATGATATTACAACGAATTTCAACCATTGTATATAAATATATAAATATTGCAATAGGTAGACAAATTGCAATGCTTCAAAATCATCGCAATATGTTGACATATGGCAACAAGTTTTCACCCGTTACAAGGAACCGTTCCAATAGTCTTATTGGTACGGGATCTGATGGAAAAGTCCAAAATCGTTATAATAGACATATCGCAATGGTTTGACAATCTATTACAACGGTATCTGAATTGTTTTCGTATGCCGATTTTCTAGTAGTGCGCGAGGGTTTGTGATTTCATTAATTTGGATCTTCCGATATTCAATGTAATAAATCTGAATGAGGACCCTCAGGTATTTATCTATAGGATGCCGAGGACTTTGAGGATAATGAAGTCCACCACAACTGAGTCAATTGAGGTAGCTTCTTATAGACTTTGGGATGTTGCAGTTAATTCGTATGAGCCTTGGGAGTTGTCCAGAGCTGAGGGTACCCCTCTAGTGGTATGGCAGGAGTTTGCATATGCTTTTCTTTGTCATTATCTGCCAACAAATCTTAGACGGACCAGAGTTGGTTGGTTCTTGACCCTTCGGCAAGGTAATACGAGTATTCAGGAGTATAACCTTCAGATTGATTCTTTAGCTAGATATGCTCCCACTATTGTAGATAGGATAAATGATCGGGTTCAATGATTCGCGATGGGGTTGGATCCGTACCTGCTTAACGACTGCATATCACTCTCACTTCATCCAAGCATGCGTATTTCTCGTATTCAAGCATACGCTTAGGGTGTGGAGGAGCGTAAGTAGAAGCAGAGGATCAATCGCGAGCATGATAGGGGACAGAGTATGAGAGCGAGATCTTCGAGTCTTTCTGGTGAGTTTTGAGGTGGTCAAAGACAACAATACCCAAGGTATCCAACTCTGCCATTGGCTAGTGCACCCCTTCATTTTGCTAGTAGGAGATTTGATCGTTCCATATATTTCGGGCCTAGTCAGAATTCCAGGGCCTTAAGTTCTATGTGTAGGGGTGAGTCAAGTCAGATGAGATCAACCTAGCCACTATATGCTCAGTATGGTAAGCAGCATGCAAGGTAGTGCCTTATGGGGTTGGGTGTTTGTTATACTTGTGGTTATCCATGTGGTTATCCATGCCACGTTATGAAAGATTGTTCGATGAGAGGTGGTACATGTATAGTTCAACCAGCGGGATCTGTAGGCAGTTCGTCATCATTAGTATGCCCCCATAGGCAAAGTTCACAAGCACCAATCGGTCGTGGTAGAGGTAGAGGTAGAACATCTAGCTCGAGCAATCCTCAGAACCACATTTATGCATTAGCAGGTCAAGGATCAGGGGTTGTCACCTCATGTTGTTACAGGTATATTATTAGTCTCCTTATATAATGTATATGCATTGATTGATCCAACTTCCACTTTATCATATGTCACTCCATTGGTTGCTAGTATGTTTGGGATATAATCTGAGTTGGTTAAACCTTTTAAGGTGTCCATACCGTTTTGGGGATCTAGTGATAGCTAGGTGGGTATGCAGAGATTCTATAGTAGTAGTTCATAATCAATATATAGTAGCACACCTAATTGAGTTAGATATGGTAGATTTGATGCTATAATGGGCATGGATTGGTTGGCTTCTTTTTATTCTAACGTTTATTGTAGATCAAAGGTGGTTCGATTCCAGTTCCTAGGGGAGCCTGTTTTGGAATGGAAAGGTAATACGACATCGCTAAGAGGTAGTATTATTTTTTATCTCAAGGCAAGGAAGATGATTAGAAAGGGCTATCTTTATCACTTAGTTCGGGTATAGGATGTGAAAGTAGAGTCACCAATCGTTCAATCTATCCTTGTGGTTAATGAGTTTCCTAAAGCTTTTCTTGATAAGCTTCAGGGTCTTCCGCCAGAGTGATAGATTGAGTTTTCTATTGACATATTACTAGATGCTCAACCAATATATATTACTCCCTATAGAATGGCACCTGGAGAGTTGACAGAGTTAAAGGAACAACTAAGGGAGTTTCTTGAAAAAGGCTTTATCAGACCTAGTACATCACCACGGAGAGCACCTGTGTTATTTGTGAGGAAGAAAGATGGCTCCTTGAGGACGTGTATTGATTATAGACAATTGAATAAGGTAACGATCAAATAAGTACCCGCTCCCAAGGATTGATGATTTGTTTGATCATTTACAAGGTGCCAAGTGTTTCTCGAAGATAGACTTGAGGTCCGAGTACCATCAAGTAAGGGTTTAAGGAGAAATGTATTCCGAAGATATCATTCAGGACCATATACGGGCACTTCGAGTTTCGTGGTATATCATTCAGTTTAACCAATGCCCCGGCAGTATTCACCGCCTTGATGAACCGTGTGTTCAGACCCTTTCTAATTCTTTTTGTGATTGTATTTATCGATGATATATTGGCTTATTCTCATTCAGAGACTGAGCGTGCAGATCATCTGCATACTGTGCTTAGAGTTCTACATAAATGGAAGTTGTATGCAAAATTCTCTAAATGTAAATTCTGGTTGAATTGCGTAGCTTTCCTTGGGCATATTATTTCAGGTGAAATTGTCCGGGTTGATACACAAAATATTGAGGCAGTAAGGACTTGGCCTAAACCCACGACATGACGGAGGTTCGTAGATTTCTCGGTTTGGCAGGTTATTACATGAGATTTGCAAAGGGATTTTCTTCTCTTTCAACACCATTGACAAAGTTGACTCAGAAGGGAGCTAAGTTTTAGTGGACTGATGCATGCGAATGGAGTTTCCAGGTATTGAAGGACAATTAACTTCTGCACCGGTTCTAAAAGTTCCATAAGGAACTGATGGTTATACTATCCATTGTGACGCTTCGCGTCTTGGATTGGGTTTGTACTAATGCAACATGGTAATATTGTAGCTTATGTTTCTAGAAAACTAATAAAGCATGAGAAGAATACCCGACCCACGATTTAGAGTTAGTCGTGGTGATTCATGCACTAAATATGTGGAGGCACTATTTGTATGCCATTCATGTTGATATCTATACAGATCATAAGAGCCTTCAGTATATCTTCAAGCAAAAGGAATTGAATTTATGTTAAGGGAGATAGTTAAAGATACTGAAAGACAATGACATTGATATTTTATACCATTTAGGGAAGGCGAATGTAGTATCCGACGCCCTTAGTCGTAGATCTATAGGTAGTGTGTCATATTTATAGCTAGAGAAGATGGGGTTATCCCATGAGATTCATCCGCTAGATAGTCTTGGAATTCGATTACTAGACTTAGGTAATATTGGAGTTACTATTCAGTACACATCAACATCCTCTTTAGTAACTGAAGTGAAGGAATGCCAGTACGAGGATCATGCGTTAGCTCATTACAAAGATACTTCCCCTAAGAAAGAGAAGACACTATTTGAGTTTACAAGAGATAGAGTCCTCAGATATTGATTATGTTTCTCCAATGTTGCAACGCTGCACCGACAGGTTGTGGAAAAAACTCACTATTCTTGTTATTCTGTTCATCCACGAGCAGCAAAGATGTATCATGATATCAAGAAAATATATTGGTGGGATGAAATGAAAAATGATATAGCAGAGTTTGTTGCTCAGCGTAAGTTTGATTCTATATGGGTGATTGTTGATAGACTTACAAAATCAGCCCATTTTCTGCATGTTAGGACTATATATTTCGTAGAGGATTATGCAATGCTTTACATTAAGGAGATAGTACGACTTCATGCTGTCTCTATATCTATTAACTTGGATAGAGGTGCTTAGTTTACAGCTAATTTCTGGAGGTCATTCCAAAAAATATTGGGAACTCAGGTAAATCTTAATACAATATTTCATCTCCAAACATATGGATAGGCCGAGCATACTATTCAAACACTTGCGGATATGTTACGAGCTTGTGTAATAGACTTTAAGGCTGGCTAAGATGATCATCTGCCACTTATTGAGTTCGCGTATAGTAATAACTATCGTTCCAGTATTTAGATGGCTCCATATAAAACTCTTTGTAGACAAAAGTATAGGTCACCTATCAGATGGTTCAATGTTGGGGAAACTAAGTTAGTAGCACCAGAGTAGGTACAACAAGCAAGAGAAGATTAAGCTTATATAGAAAAGGTTATTAATAGCTCAAAGTCGTCAGAAGTCTTGTGCGGATAATCGACAACGAGACTTGGAGTTCAGGTTGACTACTAGTATTCCTAAAAGTATCCTCGATGAAAGGAGTTATAAGGTTTAGTAAGAAAGAAAAACTTAGCCCTTGGTACATTGGACCATATAAGATCATACAAAAGGTAGGCTATGTTCAGGTTACATAGCATTTACCATATGAGGAAGATCCCATTGCTATACTAGATAAATAGGTTCAGAGATTTAGAACTAAGGACGTAACTTCGGTTTAAGTAATTTGGAGAAACAATAATGTAGAAGAGATAACCTGGGAAGATAAAAAAGACATGAAGTCTGGTATCTTCACTTATTTCCACTTCTAGAGAAGGATCAAACCGAGACATCACAACCTTAAGGTGCGTGTATAGATTCTTGTGTTAGGTATCATCATTGGTCTTGTGAGACCATTGTCGTTATGGATGATTATGGTCTTATGTGGCATTGTGATATTGGTTTTGCTACGAGAAAGGTTGGTAGTAGTACTGCTACAGAGGTGACTCTGCCAAAATTTATATAGATCTCGGGGAGTCAAACATTCAAGGACGAATATTTCTAAGGGGGAATGATGGTACATCCTACGTTTCGTACATTAAAGTTTCATCATAAGTTAATCGACACAAGCTCTAGAATGAGATTATTTTTGATGTAATAAGTATTTATGCTATTTATAACAGATGGCAAATAAGTGCCATGAAAGTTAGAAATAAGTGATTAGTATTTTAAGAACTTTACGATAATTCCTAATTATGTGAGAAATGAGTTAATTATTATTTTTTAGTGAAAGATTAACAAACTAATTAGAAATTGTGGACAAGAAATTAGTGGAAACACTATCTCCACGTGGCAGCAAGTGGAATTATGGATCAATACCTAATAGTGACTCTTTGGTATATGGAACTAGGTGGCATATTTAGGAATTTATGGAAAAGTAATTCACATTAAGTGCGGACTACAACCCACTATGATAAGAGACCTCCCTAATTCATTAAAGGAATATGTATATGTTCGCAAAGTAATGTATGAAAGCCACAAAAGAATTCATATGAAACTAAGTAGTGCTATATCAGTGTGAGTTAGCAATTTTAATGGAGTACGGTACAACCTTTTTCAAGAATATCATATGGATTTTTCTCACTTCGATCCACTATTACGTATTTTGTCGCAATTGACTTGTGTTAGAGAGATTTTCAAGAGAATCTGCTCAGGTATGTTGAGGCTATTCCATATTTCCTTTTGGCACGATCCACATGATACAAACAAAACGAAAAAATACACAACTTTCATAAATTACTATATTCACATAAGTATTAGGAGTACCTGTGTTCTTGATTCCCCATGTGCCTTGTTATTATATCTTCTGTTCATGGGTCGCAGAAAAATTCATAGTTGATAAAGTTTATCTAATGGCATATTGATCTTATGACATTCTCTGATATCTTACTAGCTTACTTACTTATGCATTGCATTTATTTATACATATACATTGACCCATGGCCAGATGGATTTATATACACGTATATTATATGTATATAGAATATGGGAAAGGTTACATCGTTATACGTATCACCACCTAGTAAGTTGGTATACGTTGATGATTTTGCCAACTGGTGCCAAGATGATATGATGGGGTGCTCTCAGAGGCTTGATGATGTTATGTACGCACATACCTGGGCATGAAATGACATTTTTACGTACATGCATGACATTATAAATGTTTCAGTATTCACACAAGTATTTAAACTTATAGGTGGATTCTTTTATTCCACGGTTCTTTTATGTCTTGTATGTATTGATTTTCATGCCTTATATACTTTGTACATTATCTGTACTGATGCCCCTATTTCTCGGGGCCTGCGTTTCATGCCCGCAGGTACAGGTACACGGGTTGACGACCCCCCATTAGGATTCTAGCTTAGCGAGAGTTGGTGTGCGCCACTTAATCCAAGCTGCTATTGATTTTGGTGCGCTATTTTTGTATGTAGATATGGATATGACGGGCCCCAGTCCCGTCATTTATACAGTTTACATTTTATTAGAGGTCTGTAGACAATCATGTATTGTTGGATAGTGTGTGGCCTTGCCGGCTTCTAGTTTTGGATATATAGTTGTCTATAATAGCCTTGTCGGCTCGCCCTACCATGTTCTGTATGTATGTGTGTGTGTATGTGTGTGTCTTTTGGGCATATTTCCTCGTGTATGTTATTCACGTGATTCAACAATTGCACTCTTCATGGCCCATCGGTTTCGGTCGTGACATTGATAGCCTCGTAAAAGAACATTTCGAGGAGGTAAGTTGTGATACAATATCATAGCTCCCCCAAACGAGCATGTTATCTCATACTGTGCTATGCACACACACACACACACATATATATATATATATATATATATATATATATATATATATATATATATATATATATATATATATATATATATATATATATATATATATATATATATATATATATATATATATGTGTGTGTGTGTGTGTGTGTGTGTGTGTGTGTGTGTATACACATACATATATCGATTTGGGTCGTGACATTGATAGCTTCGTAAAAGCACATGTTTGGGTTTATACGCATAACAAATGAGTCAATAGAATTAGGAGGTAAATTGTGATACCATATCATAGATCCATTTGAGGACACATGTGTAGGAGGTAACATGCTCGTTTGGATCAGTCATTCCATTGTACTTAGGAATCTCGGGCATGCAGAATTTTTTAGGGATCGACTTCGGAGCCACACTCTGAAGGAAAGGTTTTTGCACAAACTTCTCAAAATTCAGGCTTTTGAGTATCGACGGTGCTCCCGAGATTTGGTTGACCTTGGAATTGTAGGTTTCTACCTTTTTGTCATTTGCTTCAATTTTCTCCTCCCTGATTCTATCTGTTTTGTCAAATCCTCGAGCATTTTTATGATCTCGGGGTTGGTCCCTGAATCATTTCCATTTGACCTTTCTGCGACCGATTCGTTCATGCATGTGATTTCCCGGCATGGATCGGGTTCAATTCTGTGTAGTGCGCAGCTTTGGTTCTGTAACTGAGCTAGTGTCGCCCGTTGAGCATGTAACATTTCGAAGATCATCCGTAAATTGATCCAGTCTTCCCTATTGTTTTGACTATGTTGTGTTATTGATCGGGCTTTACCTCATATGTTATTCTCGGAGTCGGTAAGCTTATGTCGATAGCCACATGCGAGTTAGCATCCAACAGGCCCGCAACTAGATTTTTGATGGGATCAACGAGCGGTACCTTGTTATCGGGCAATATGTTGTTATTTTCACAGTGGTGACCGTATTCATTATCAACATGTAATGATGCTAATTGTGAGTTTGACATTTTGAGCTTTAACCTGAAATTAGAGGCACTTCAAAGAATAAGTGTAAAGTAGTGTGTGTTATAAAAATTAGTACCAAATAACCACTATTATCCTTATCCACATGGTAGGCGCCAACATGTTTACCTCAAAATCGAATAATAATTAAATATATAGTGGTTTTAAGGATATGAGGATTAAATTGACACAAAGAGATGTATTAAAAATGCATTTGAATTAAACGATGATAAAATAAATTCAAACAGCGCAACTTGAACAATTATAGCCTTGGAAGGTCAGTTACACTTGAACTGAATGCAATTCGAGTGATGTCAATATATCGAAGAATAATAACTTATAAAAAATAATAATATATTGCTTTGAGATGCGTGTTAGAAATGTGTTTTACAAGTAATGAGACCCCCTTTATATAGCGGGAAAGTCAACTCTAGGTACAATTTTATAAAAGGTAAAACTTCTTGATTCACTGAATTGTCGGTTCCTTATTGATACAATGCCGAAATTCCATATTTGTCCGGTTACGAATATTTTAACCTCTTGTTATTTCGGTCTTTTGTTGATTACGCTGATAATGTTTCCTCATGCTCGTTTAGGGCATCAGGGTCAATTTTGGGGTTACAGATTCAATGTTCTCGAGGGCAGATATTCTGATCTCGGGTACTAGCTCGTGGGACTTTGGGTCGATTTTAGTCCTTTATGTTTGGAGCCCGATCTACCATGCTTTAAACGAGCCCAATTTCTACCGTATACACTTATGCAGGCGAATAATGTGTTTGATATCTTTCAATGATTGAGTATTTTGAAAATTAATTGAATATCCAGAAAATCAAGTTAAATCCCCTAATATTAACATTTTGCTATTGTAAATGAAGCTCATTCCCCTTATATTAACACTTTCCTCACTTTGATCAGAGTTATTTGAATTACATATTTGTTTGCACCTCGGTTTTGTGTTAATTCCAGCCAATGTCCTCGCTATTACATTACTAATTGGTGGATCTTTTCGACAGAGATGGTTGGAATGGGGAAGGAAGAAGAGGGAACGAAGATGGATAAAATTGGAGTCCAATACATTATTCTATATACAAAAATGATAAATTGTATATTAGAACTCAATTTTGAGGATAAAAAAGTTTTAAAAGCAGTGTAGATAAGTAAAACTATCAAAGGAACTTTACCTGTATCGTTATTGTTTTCTAATGAACAATGTAAATTCAAGTATTCACATATACCTTCATGTATTTGTGTGTTTATCTTTTTTAATTCAAAAGAAATCTAAACTTTTCAATAAAATATATTTTACGTAAAAATATAAACAATGTTATGAAATAATATAAGAACAAGAACAATAGAGAGAAAAGTAGAGAGAGGAGTATTCTTATTGATACTTAGGGATGATTTACAATGGGGTAAGACCCCTCTATTTATAGGCATAGAAAAAACTTAGCCTCAAAGTAAAAGTCTAGAATCTCTCTAAATATAGACATTCACCTTAAATAGAATTCTATTTATAACACTCCCCCTTGAATGTCTATTCAATAATGTGCCTCATTAAAACCTTAACTAAAACAAAACCCAATGGAAAAAATTTAAAAAAAAAGGAAAAAGAGTACACATGTTTGAATATGTGCCTATTGGTTGCCTCGTTAAAAACCTTGCAAGGAAAACCCAGTGGGACAAAACCTTGTAAGGGAAAAAGAGTGCAACGCGCATTAACTCCCCCAGATAAGAACATCAATTCATATCCTTAAGTCTTCGCATTCCGATCTTGTGAACTAGCTTCTTGAAGGTTGACGTTGGTAGAGATTTTGTGAACAAATCAGCCATATTATCGCTTGAACGAATCTGTTGCACATTGATATCACCATTCTTTTGAAGATCATGTGTGAAAAATAACTTTGGTGAAATATGCTTTGTTCTATCTCCTTTTATGAATCCTCCCTTCAATTGAGCTATGCATGCTGCATTATCTTCATACAATGTCGTGGGTAGTTTGTTACACTTCAAACCACATTTGTCTTGAATATGATGTATGATAGACCTCAACCACACACACTCCCGACTTGCTTCATGAATAGCAATTATCTCGGCATGATTAGATGAAGTAGCCACAATTGATTGCTTAGTCGATCGCCAAGATATGGCGGTGCCTCCACAGGTAAACACATAACCTGTTTGAGATCGAGCCTTGTGTGGGTCGGATAAATATCCAGCATCAGCATAACCAACAAGATCAGGACTGCAATTATTGCCATAAAATAAGCCCATATCGGTGGTCCCTTTTAGGTACCGCAATATATGTTTGATCCCATTCCAATGTCTCCTTGTAGCAGCTGAGCTAAATCTTGCTAAGACATTAACTGAAAAGGATATGTCAGGCCTTGTAGTATTTGCAAGATATATTAGTGCGCCAATTGCACTAAGATATGGTACTTCAGGACCAAGTAGCTCTTCATTCCTTTCTTGCGGTCGGAATGGATCTTTATTCACATCAAGTGATCGAACAACCATCGATGTACTTAAAGGATATGCTCCATCCATGTAAAATCGTTTCAGTACCTTTTCTATATAGGTAGATTGATGAACAAAAATTCCGTTTGCCAAATATTCAATTTGCAAACCAAGACATAATTTTGTCTTTCCGAGATCTTTCATCTTGAATTCATCCTTTAGATAATCAATTGCCTTTTGGAGTTCTATGGGGGTTCCAATAAGGTTTATGTCATCGACATATACGGCAAGTACAACAAATTCCGATGTTGTTTTCTTTATAAAAACACACGGGCAAATGGCATCATTTATATAGCCTTCTTTTAACAAATACTCACTAAGACGATTATACCACATTCGTCCTGATTGCTTTAGACCATACAAAGATCTTTGCAATTTAATTGAAAACATTTCCCGAGACTTTGAATTATGAGCATTTGGCACTTTGAGTCCATCGGGAATTTTCATGAATATCTCATTATCAAGTGAACCATAAAGATAGGCAGTAACCACATCCATTAAATGCATGTCAAGCTTTTCAAGGACAGCAAAACTGATGAGATAACGAAAGGTTATAGCATCCATTACAGGCGAATATGTCTCTTCATAATCGACACCAGGCCTTTGAGAAAAATCTTGCGCAACAAGGCATGCCTTATATCTTTGTACCTCGTTATTCTCATTTCTCTTGCGTACAAAGACCCATTTATAGCCAAAGGGCTTAACACCATTAGGTTTTTCAACTATAGGGCCAAAAACTTCACGTTTTGCCAGCGAATTCAATTCTGATTGAATTGCTTCTTGCCATTTTGGCCAATCATGTCTTTTTCGACATTCTTCAACAGATTGAGGTTCGAGATCCTCACATTCTTGCATAATGCTAGATGCGACATTATAAGCAAAGACATTATCCACCACTATATCCACTCGATCAAAATTTGCCTCAATATTGATTGGATTTATGGATAGTTCCGTATTTTCCAGAGTCTCGGGCTCAATGGATTCTTCATGAATCTCAGAATTTGTTAAATCATGAATTTCCTCATGAGATTCTTTCGTAGTGTCATTTTTATCATTTGCTTTCCTCTTTCTAGGATTTCGATCTTTGGAACCTAATGGTCTGCCACGCTTCAGGCGTGCATTCGACTCATTGGTTATGACACTAGATGATTGTCCAACAGGGACATCAATACGGATTGGAACATTTTCCGCGGGGATGTGGGATTTCGTTATCCTTTTCAAGTCCGTAAATGCGTCAGGCATTTGATTTGCTATTCTTTGCAAATGGATAATCTTTTGTACCTCTCTTTCACAGATAGAGGTATGTGGATCAAGATGAGATAATGATGCATTTTTCCACAAAATTTCCCGTTTGGTTTCACCAACTTCTCCCCCTAATTTTGGGAAAAGTGTCTCATCAAATTGACAGTCTGCAAATCGTGCAGTGAACAAATCTCCTGTCAATGTTTCGAGGTAGCGAATAATGGAGGGCGATTCAAACCCAACATATATTCCTAACCTTCTTTGCGGACCCATTTTGGTGCGGTATGGCGGTGCTATAGGCACATATACTGCGCATCCAAAGATTCTTAAATGGGATATATTGGGTTCATGACCCAAAACCAATTGTAACGGGGAATATTTGTGATAATTCGTCGGTCTGAGACGAATTAGCATTGATGCATGCAAAATGGCGTGACCCCATACCGAAGTGGGCAGCCTCGTTTTCATGAGTAATGGCCTTGCAATCAACTGCAGGCGTTTAATTAACGATTCTGCAAGGCTGTTTTGAGTGTGAACTTGAGCTACAGAATGTTCCACTTTTATCCCAATTGATAAGCAATAATCATTAAATGCTTGGGATGAAAACTCAGCAGCATTATCCAGTCTAATAGACTTGATTGGATTATCAGGAAATTGTGCTCGTAGTCGAATTATTTGTGCCATTAATTTCGCAAACGCAAGGTTGCGTGATGACAACAGGCACACATGAGACCATCTACAGGATGCGTCTATCAAGACCATAAAATACCTAAAGGACCCACTGGGTGGGTGAATAGGTCCAAAAATGTCCCCTTATATACGTTCCAAAAACGTGGGTGACTCAGTCCCAACCTTTGTTGGTTATGGTATGATAATCAACTTGCCTTGATAACAAGAAGTGCAAGGATATTCATTATTTGAAAGAATTTTGAAATTCTTTAACGGATGCCCATATGAGCTTTCTATAATCCGTCTCATCATGATCGATCCCGGGTGTCCCAATCGATCATGCCAAAGTACGAAAGTATTGGAATCAGTAACCTTTTGGTTTACTGTTGAATGTGCCTCAATTGCACTAATTTTTGTCCAATACAGGCCACAAGATAAAGACGGGAATTTCTCAATAACCCTCTTTTGGCCAGAGACATTCTTTGTAATGATGAGAAGATCATTCTCATCTATTGTCTCAATATGATAGCCATTCCGGCGTATATCTTTAAAACTCAACAAGTTTCTCTTAGACTTGGAGGAGAACATTGCATTCTCTATGATAAACATTGTTCCTCTAGGCAGAGTTATAGTTGCTCTTCCGGAGCCTTCAATCAATTTACTACTACCAGAGATTGTAGTAACATCTGCCTTACACATACTTAGTTGAGAGAAATATTTCTTTTCTTTGAGTATCGTATGTGTAGTACATGAATCAACTAAACAAATATTTGATCCAAGTTTGCTTTGTGAGATATCCATATTTGCTTTCCCATGGTTTGACATACAAAAGAAAATACACGAACATGAGAATAAACAAATTCAATTCGTTTGTCTCAATGTAATCGATTGTTAAACACACATAATCGATTATGTCTTAATTTAATCGATTGTTAAACATACATAATCGATTATTTGCTATTTTGAAAAACTTCAGATCACACTGTCTTAATATAATCGATTGAAACACACATAATCGATTATGTCTTAATATAATCGATTGTTAAACATACATAATCGATTATTTGCTATTTTGGAAAACTTCAGATCACACTGTCGTAATATAATCGATTGTTATACACACATAATCGATTATGTCTTAATATAATCGATTGTTAAACATACATAATTGATTATTTGCTATTTTGAAAAACTTCAGATCACACTGTCTTAATATAATCGATTGTTAGACACACATAATCGATTATGTCTTAATATAATCGATTGTTAAACATACATAATCGATTATTTGCTATTTTGAAAAACTTCAGATCACACTGTCTTAATATAATCGATTGTTAAACACACATAATCGATTATGTCTTAATATAATCGATTTTGTTAACAAATATATAATCGATTGTTTTGCAGTTTTAATGCGAAATATTAGATAATCGACTAACAGTTAGGTTAGTCGATTAACTCTACTGAAAAATAAAAATATCTTTGAAATTTAAGCATATTGAAACATTCTAAAGAACTAATACTAACATTATATCATAAACTAACTAATACGAGCTGATACTAATGACTATTAGTTTATTTACTAATTAATACAAATAAAATCAAACAATTCCATCATCCTTTATCACAGATCCATCACCAATTAGGTGGTTTATTTTCCCATCGGGTTGCTCAAAGAAATCTGCCACATCCAAGTGGGTGATGTCAAAATTGTCGTCAGAGACAAAATTTGTTTCAGGGCCTTTACTCTTTTGAGATGCTTGATAAAGGTCAACCAAATGTCTTGGTATACGGCAAGCTTTTGACCAGTGCCCTTTTCCACCGCAACGATAACATATAGTTTCTGAACTATTTGCCTTAGGATCCTCATAATCCCGTTCTGCTTTCGGCGGTTATCTCTCCTCGGGGGGTGACGGACATCATGGAGATTTCTTCCTTGTCTACGTCCACGGCTATGACCCCGATTACGACCACGACCATGATTAGATCTATGGCCCTTTTCATGATTGGCATAATGAGAATACACCTTATCTGCTTCAGGCAATGGTGTAGACCCGGTGGGTCGATTTTCGTGATTTCTCATGAGCAGGTCATTGTTTCGCTCAGCCACAAGTAGGAGAGAAATCAGTTCAGAGTACTTTTTGAAGCCTTTCTCTCTGTATTGTTGTTGCAGTACCATATTGGAGGCATGAAACGTTGTAAACGTTTTCTCAAGCATATCATAATCAGAGATATTATCTCCGCAGAGCTTCAACTTAGAAGTAATTCTGAACATTGCAGAATTATATTCAGAAACAGACTTAAAGTGTTGGAGCCTCAGATGAGCCCAATCATATCGTGCTTGTGGCAGAGTGACCAACTTCAGGTTGTCATATCTCTCTTTTAAGCCGTTCCACAAGATGAGTGGATCTTTGACTGTGAGATATTCAATTTTCAAACCTTCATCAAGGTGATGGCGCAAGAAAATCAAGGCCTTAGCACAGTCTTGGATGGATGCTTTATCTCTGTCTTTAATCGCGTCTCCAAGACCCATAGCATCTAAGTGGATTTCAGCATCCAACACCCATGTCATATAGTTCTTGCCCGAAATTTCAAGGGCAACGAACTTTCTTTTCGTAATGTCAGACATAATCGAAAATCAAATTAGGAAGAGGGAAATACCTTAGTTTTTCTTGAGAATCGATTCTTGAGACGGTAGAGTCTCGTGCTGATAACGTGTTATGAAATAATATAAGAACAAGAACAATAATACAAGAACAAGAACAATAGAGAGAAAAGTAGAGAGAGGAGTATTCTTATTGATACTTAGGGATGATTTACAATGGGGTAAGACCCCTCTATTTATAGGCATAGAAAAGACTTAGCCTCAAAGTAAACTCTAGAATCTCTCTAAATATAGACATTCACCTTAAATAGAATTCTATTTATAACAAACAAAGAATTATTATATATATAGCCGGTCAAATTTAATATATACATAAATTATATATATATATATATATATATATATATATATATATATATATATATATATATATATATATATATATATATATATATATATATATATATATATATATCTATATATATATATATATATATATATATATATATATATGTTTTTGTGTGTGTGTGTGCTGGCTAGTTATAGTTTAAGAGAATATGTGGCGGCTATTGAATTAATTCTTCTAGATTGAAGAACATAATATATGAGTTTTGACACAGTTACCCTTAAATCTATTTATCCTTATCTAACCATTTATTTTTTTATGCATAAACTAATTATATTTTCTATCCATGGTAAGTTTTGTGAAAATTTTTCTTTATTCTTCAATTTTTTTTTATTTCTATGCTACTTTTCTTTTTTTTTTCTTTTTTTCTTTTCTCCTTTTCTTTTTTCTCGTTTTCTTCTTATTTTCCCCCTTTTCCTATTCTAATTTCATTTATTTTTTAATATTTCTTTTCGCTTCATAATCTAATTTTATTTACTATTTTCACTATTTTTATTACTCTTTTTTATATTATTACTAAAAAAATCAAATTGTATACCAATTAAATGTAGTTAATATAGCTATAAAATATTAACTAATATATAATACCATTATAGTATATAGTTATACCAACATGGTATATAATTATACGCAAAGAGTTAAAAAAAGTTTAATTCAATTATTAAACTGAAATAATATTAGTTGTCAATAAAAATTTCAAAAAAAACAAGAAATCTTCAAAAATAAAATTGAGCTTCAAGTCCAACAATTGTGGATATTCAAATACACACAAAAATTTAGATCTTGAACGCTTAGTCGAACATACTATTAGCAATATTTTATAGCACAACATCGAATCAAACAATGAATCTTCAAAAAATTTATTTTCTTCCTTAAAACTTTACGATAACATATAAATTGAAAGTAAATACTATTGAAAAAAGAGATAGAGATAGCGGGATGAGAGTGGGAAAAAAGTTGAACTAAAATTTTCGGAATATGGTTTTGACATAATTGGGGAATTGAGCAAAAGAATTTGAGGAATGTAAAATGAGGAATAAGAAGAAAAGGAACATAATAAAGGCGGGTAAATAGTTTGAGGCGCATGGAAATGAGTAGTAAATAATTTGGGCCTAGACATTAAAAGGTAAATAATTTAGAATTAATGGATATAGAGTAAGATTTTCTCCGTAATATACTTATTAACAATCTTTAACAAAAGCCCAAGATTTTTTCACGTAAGGTAGGCAATTGCACTGGGCAACCGCTTGTAGTGGCATCATTTTAAGTAAAACTAACACGGTATAGCCAGTTTTCGGACTGGTCAATAAAAAATAACCAGCGTTTATCAAGTCCATATAGCTATTATTTTGCTGCGAGACGGACCCAGCATAATGTACTAGAGTTCGGTGCACCTGTATATGAACTTTAACATATTATACTTGGACCAGTATACTTTGCTGGCTCCAGTATGATATATTAGAGGCTGGAGCACCAGTGCTCCAATCTCTAGTATATTATACTAGACCAATATACTTGTTGGAACTCTAGTATACTATGAATATGATGGAGTTCCAGCATACTTATCTCGGAACTCCAGTATAATATGCTGGAGTTCAAGTATACTTATGCTGGAACTCCACCATAATGTACATGAATATTTTTTAGGTTTTGAACAATGTTTTCGCTCAGATTTATCTTAAATAAAAAGTGACTAAATTTCGATTACTTTTAAAATTCGGCTATTTTTGAACGATCAGTTGTAAATCTGGTTATTTTTGAATTTCTTCCTCATTTTAAACATAGCTAGTTTTAAATACCTATTTAAGGTTTAGCCACTATATTAAGTAGTAATTATTAGTTTTTTCCCCACAGTTTCGTTATATCTAACTTTCAAAGTTCAGTAGATATTTGAGTTAAAATAAAAATTGCTGATTTTTAACGAACTTAAACAACCAAACTGTTCACTGGAAAAAACAATTCAAACTATGAGAATGGTAAATTACTTATTTCAAAACATAAGTGGCATTTTTGTAATTTTTTCGAGATTTGAGTAGTGGCTAGGTGTTCAGATCTCAAGGTAAAAAGGCTTTTCTTCGCCGTTTTTAGGGTTTTAGGACTCTTCCTTATCTCTCTCTCTATCTCTCAAAAAACCTAATTTCTCAAATTCCTCACTAATTCTCAGCCATGACTGCTGCTCAATCGCAAGAAGAGCTCTTAGCCGCTCATCTCGAACAACAAAAAATTGAAGTAATTCTCCATTAATGTCTGTTTAAATTGATTTAATAGTTCGATTTATTGTTTTGTAAGATTCGTTTATTGCTTGAGATTTATGTCATACTCTTTTCATTTTTTATTTTGTTGTACTTACATGCTTGTGTTGTGACTGTCTGCTAAGTGATATTGGTATTTGTATAGAAACTGGAAGATAAATAATAATTTTTTCGTGTGGTAAAATTATGATTTTTGAGGTTATTAAAATTTTGAATGGTCTTTCCAATTGAAAGATTGAACATTTTTTCTACGAATGATTCGAGATATTGAATTAGCTTTCTGAGCCCCTTCAAATGGGACCTGCTCAATCTGGATTAATAGGTTAAACAAATTTTTTTAGCTTTCTGTGTGTTACAATTGCATTGGAAGGCTAATTAATTGTTCAGAAATGATAAATAATAAAGATTTGGAGAACAAATATTAATTTGCTTGTTCACCATGGAGACTATAAATGATGTTTTAACTGAAACTTTGAATTTTGTTATAAAGAGGTAAGACTTTAAAACTTTCTAGGCTACTAACAGAATTAGTAGGATTAAATTATGAACAGAAGTGTAAAGAAAGAAGGAAATAGAGGAAGAGCTTATTTGGTCCATATGTGGATGCTAGAAGTGATATACTTTTAAGTGTATTCTCATTGTTTGGCATTAAAATATCTTTTCTCAAGAGAACAGGTCATTTTGCTCCTTTTGTAACCTTATATGTTTATAATTCGTTCTCTTGTAGTCTGAAGAACCTATTATCGAGGATGAAGAAGATGATGAAGATGAAGATGATGATGATGACAAAGATGATGATGATGATGCTGAAGGTAAATGAGAACCTAAATGTTAATTCTGGGTCCTACTTAGGTTGTGTAATATTCTGTCAGCTCACATAAAGATGGTAATTTTCAACATTTCAATGACAGCAGTGGCGGAGATGCCCTTTAGATCGGGATGTCATCTGACGCCTCTTCACAAAAAAAAAGTTTCTTATTCATGTGTGTGAAAATACTTTTCTAATAAACAGTTGTATGCATATAATAGGATAACAAATCTTTAAAATAATATAAAGTAATATCAATATGAGACAAGAAGTAAAGCCTTAAAACGACATAGTCCTAGACCCTAACCCACACGCGGGATTATGATAATAGATCATCACCGCTTGCATAAAATCTTGTGTGCATGACTTTATTGTAATTTTCTCTATATATTTTTTCTATTCCTGTCTTGATTTTTTAATACGCAGTTTGATTGGTACCAGGATTAATGAGTTAATTTTATATATGGGCAAGCTAAACCCATACAAATGAGATTGTATCAGAAACTAACGGAAGTCATTAATTAATAAAAAAATAAAAGTCATTGTGTTCTCCTAGAAGCATTCCCGTGGTTCATAAGAAGGATCCTCAAGAACCAAGATCTTAATGTTGGAAGTTGCATTTTGCTTAAATAGGAGTGCTACATATTTTTCTCTGTCCCGATGCAACTGAAAGGCCAGGTGAGTTTCTTCATCTCTGGTTATTGTGGTAATGCTTAAATGTATTATTGTGGGCAGACCTTGGAGATGGTAGTGGCAGGTCAAAGCAGAGCAGGAGTGAGAAGAAGAGTCGCAAAGCTATGCTAAAGCTAGGAATGAAGCCAATCCCAGGGGTCAGCCGTGTAACTGTCAAGAAGAGCAAAAATGTTAGTTGACATTATTATTTTCTCACTTCTCTTTTTCCCTTGTTTTCTTTTAATTCTATTTTAGTCGCTTATGTTGTAGCTATAACTTTCTTTTGATTCTTTGTTGACTTCTACTTCAGATTCTATTTGTCATCTCAAAACCAGATGTTTTCAAGAGCCCAAATTCAGACACATATGTCATATTTGGCGAAGCAAAGATTGAGGATTTAAGCTCACAGTTGCAGACTCAAGCTGCAGAGCAGTTTAAGGCTCCTAACCTGAGCAACGTTATATCAAAGCCTGAGCCATCGACTGTGGCTCAGGATGACGAGGATGTCGATGAGACTGGTGTAGAACCAAAGGATATAGAGTTGGTGATGACTCAAGCAGGAGTGTCTCGAGTTAAAGCAGTCAAAGCTCTCAAGGCAGCTGATGGTGATATTGTCTCTGCTATCATGGAGCTTACAAATTAGGACATCCCAATCTTTTGAGCAGTGCTTTCGTTGAAAACATTCAGGTCGTGAGTTTTAAAGGTTTTGAGTTGCTGCGCCTTCTTATCTGTGTGTCCTGTTCATCTTATTGTCTTCCGTTGTATACCAGATTGGATTGTTATGGAAGAGAGAAGGTTTAACTTGTGCTGCGCCTTTCTGTCTAACTAAATTTTGTCTCGATTAGTTTGCTCCATTACTTTGGGGAGGGGTGGGTGGGCAAAAGAGCCAGGCTATGGAGATGCAAAGTCTCTGGACCTACTTTAGCTCAAAGTATAATGAGCTGAGGCCTGCGCCGCCTTTCTGTTTGTCTCTCCATATTTTGGAACCTGTCCGACCTTTAGAATTGCGCAACCAATGACAATAAGACCTTTATGATATCTGATGCGGACTGAAATGCAAAGGAAGGTGTCATATAACTATGAGAAGAATTTTAGCTGCAATCTTGGCTTAAAACAGCCTCGAATGATAAAAATAATATACTCAATATATTTTCACTATAGGGTATGAGGAGAATAATATCTATGTAGTTATGACCTCTACCTTGTGAAGGTAGATAGGCTAGAGAAAAATATCGAGCTAAAAATAATGAACACAAGGATGACACTAGTACTACAGCCTGGGAAGGAAGTACATGTGTAAAAAGCAAATAAACTCAACCACTAACATATAATCCTAATCTTCAATTTTCATACCCACCAATCAAGGGTTATGTCCTCTGTTAGTCGAAGATACACCATGTCATAACCTCTCTCAAATATTTCTTCCGCCTACCACGCCTTCTCGTTGATCCCACATAACCTCCATTTTATTTTCCCTCACATAGCTTCACGTCAAACTTTTATTAATGGGACCAAACAATTCATAGACTATGGGTGTGTTTGGTATGAAGTTTTTAAATTTTCCCATGACTTATTTAGAAAATATATTTGTCATCAACTCATTTTCCTTGAAGAAAAATTTTTCCTATAGAAAAGAGAATAGATATTTTTCAAAATTCTTTTTCAACCTTGTCTATCCTATTATCCATGCTTACTAACCCCCACCAATCCACCCTCACTGACCCCACTCCCAAACCACCCTAACCTTCTAGCCCCTCACCTGACCACACCCCACCCACCCCAATCTCGCCCACCACCCACTTTAAATAGAACTATTATTAAGAATACATTCTTTTTATGTTGTATATAAATAACAACAACCCAGTATAATCCCTTTTAGTGGGGTCTGGGGAGGATAGTGTGTACGCAGACCTTATCCCTACCCTTGGGTAGAGAGGCTATTTCCAAATAGACCCCCGACATCCCTCCAAGAATTTCCCACCTTGCTCTTGGGGAGACTCGAACTCACAACCTCTCGATTGGAAGTGGGGGTTGCTTACCATCAGAGCAACCCCTCTTGTCTTATTTTGTATATAGAGTACTTGTTTTTTCTTTCAATAAAATGAGAATATTTTTTTCATGTAGTAAAAGTATTTTTTTTATTTCAACAAAACAAATACTTTTTTTATGATGTAGAAAAAAGTATTTTTCTTTCATTTCAACAAAGCGAGTACTTTCTTTTCATGATGTAGAAAATGTATTTTCTTTCATTTCAACAAACTAAGTATTTTCTTTCATGATGCAGAAAAAGTATTTTATTTCATTTAACAAAATGAGTACTTTCTTTTTATGATGTTTGAAAAAAATATTTTCTTATTCAACAAACTGGGTATTTTCTTTTCATGATGTAGAAAAAGTATTTTATTTTATTCAACAAAATTAGTAATTTCTTTTCATGTTGTAGAAAAAATACTTCTTTTTCAACAAAATAAAGTATTTTTTTAGTTATCGAGCTCAAATTTTAACATGTACGAAAAAGTAAAGTAGCACATTAGTTCCTTTGGATTTGTGTGAATTTTGAAAAAAAATAATTAAATTCTTGAAGAAAATAGAGTCTCAAAAAAAAGATAGGGTAGTAGTGGGGGTGTGATGAAGGGAGGATTTGGGGAAGGTGAGTTGAGGAGAGTAGCATAAAAAAAATATTTTCCTAAAAATATTTTATACTTTCTAACTAAATGCTAAAAAATAAATTTTCCATTCACCAACAAAATAAAAGAAAATAAGTAATAAATCCAACTATTTTCCATGAAAAATAGTATTTTTCATACCAAACACCCCCTATATCAAACAAAGTTTTCCTCCCATTATGTTAGAAGATTGGGTAAGGGGCAGGGATATAAGAATTGGAATTACACCTAGTGAGTGGGAAACTTCCATTAGTAGTAACCACATGTCACTTGGTCTAGTCATGACCATATATAAAATTTGTATAATTTTTATATATAATATATCAAATGCATATATATATATATATATATATTCTTCTATTATTTACAATAACTATACAGTATTATTTTTTATACCTTTGAAATTATATATATTCCGTGATATCGATGTGAAATGAAGTGAACTACTATGATATTACAAATCTCTAAGAGATAGTAAAAAATTCTTTAAATGGACTTATTTTAACTTAACTAAATCTCTAGTAATTCATCAAGGCGACCAAATTTTTGGTCCATCAATCCAATATCGTGATGATATTCTATAATTTGTAATATAAGTCAGTTCAATATCAAGTGCATCTATCCTTGGCACATAGTCCTTTTTTCAATAAAAAAAATGGAGGGCCATAGAATTCGGATTCCTCTTTCTTCCATTGTTGTTACTTTTATAAACCAAATAAGGAATCCAAGCTATTCGTTTCCCTTCTATTATGTTATATTACACTCTTATTTTTCGGTCAATACAAATAATGAGTCTTTATGCGGACGAGAAATTATTTATCTATATAAAATAAGAGAAGCAAATCAATGTGAAGATATCAAATATCACAACAAAAATTCGACAAGTATCAAATTTTATGCCAAAATTAATGTGGTTAGTTAATAATTAATTACCTTTTTGAATTTAATTTTAAAATAATTAAATATCTATGCATTTTAAAGAAAATTATTATAAAAAGAGGAAAAAATATATATAACTATATAACTTCAATGATAATTTAATAATATTAAATACTAGATAATACAATTAGATAAGCACGAAACAAAATATAAATTTGTGGAAAAATATAAAAATATAAAACTTACAACTAAAATTATGATAAGAAAAGTCGTGCATATATACATAACTATAATCATATTATAAAAATAGTTATAAAGGAAGAATACTAGAAAACAAATTAAGCTATAGCTCTAGTGTGTCGTTCAGCAGTTTGAGGCCATGAGTAGCTTCACTTCAGGTATTATGACTTGTATGAATAGTCAAAATCGAAATTCAGGAAGTTCAGATTGGATTTGGAAAGAAAATTCTCATTTCAAAAGCTTGAAGTTGGAAAAATTGACTAAGATTGGATTTTTGAGTAAACAACCTCAGAATCGGAAATTGAAGGTTCCAACAAGTTCGTATGATATTTTTGAACTAAAGAATATGTCTGGATCAGATTTTGGATGACCCGGAAACGTTTTGACGCATATTGAGGAAGTTAGCAAATCATTGTGAAGATGCCAAGTGTCATAATAAAAATTCAACAAGTATCAAATTTTAAGACGAAGTTAGTAGGTTAGTTAATAATTAGTTACTCTTTTTAAATTTAATTTTAAAATAATTAAATATCTATGTATTTTTATGAAATTATTATAAAAAAGATAAAAAATATATTACTATATAACTTCAATGATAATTTAATAATATCAAATAATAGATAATACAATTAGATAAGCAAGAAAAAAAATATAAATTTGTGAAAAAATCTAAAAATATAAGACTTATAATTAAAATTATGATGAGAAAATTTATACATATATACACAACTATAATTATATTAAAAAATAGTTATAAAGGAAGAATACTAGGATTTTTTTTAAAAATATATATACTAATTAAAATTCTCAGGTAGGAAATTTGTAATGATCCGACCGGCTGTTTTGAGTTTTAGTGCGTCATTCGGTGATTTGAAGCCATGAGTAGCTTCACCCCAGGTATTATAACTTGTATGTATAGTTAGAATCGAAATTCGGGAAGTTCAGATTGGATTTGAAAAGAAAATTCTCATTTCAAAAATTTGAAACTTGAAGAATTGACTAGGATTGGATTTTTGAATAAACGACCTCAGAATTGCAATTTGAAGGTTCTAACAGATTTGTATGATGATTTTGGACTTGGGCGTATGTCAGGATCAGGTTTTGGATGACCCGGGAGCGTTTCGACGCCGATTATGGAAGTTAGCATTTTTGGGAGAATTTCATAAATTTGGGATGAAATGCATTTCAATGTTAACGATGTTCGTTTGGGATTTCAAATATGGGAATAGCTTCTTATGGTGATTTTGGTATTGGGAGCTTGATCGGAAATGGATTTGGATGTCAGTAGGTTATTTTGGAGTCATTTGGCTAAAGTTAGAAATTTAAAAGTTTTTGAGAAGTTTGATCGGAAGTGGACCTTTTGAATTCGGGGTCGAATTATGATTCCAGAAGTTGGAGTAGGTCCATAATATCAAATGTGACTTGTGTGCAAAATTTGAGGTCAATCGGACATGATTTGATAGGTTTCAGCATCGAATGTAGAAGTTTGAAGTTCTAAAGTTCATTAAACTTGAATTGGGGTAAGATTCGTGATTTCGACGTTGTTTGATGTAATTTGAGGCCTCGAATGAGTTTGTATCATGTTTTAGAACATGGTGGTATAATTGGTTAAGATCCCGAGGGTATCGGGTGTATTTCAGAAGGTTAACAGAATGGATTTCGGACAAAGGAAACTGCTGAAATTCTGTGGCAAAAGCTGTTTCCCAGAAAATTTCTAATGTGAGGAGTCGATTTGGAAGCTCAAATCTTGCAATTCATATGGAATTTGAAAATTTGCAAAACAAAAAAGTTGTATCCATTGCATTCTAATTTCTAGAAAGATAAACCATTTATCATTTGGATATTTGTATATAAAGTTATGATTGATTGAATGAATGCTGGTAAAGCTATTTTGCAATTTTCCCAGAAATTTATGATGCGAGGAGCCTACTTTAGAAGCTTATATCTCGAAATCTATAAGGATTCTAAAGATTTTCAAAACATAAAAGTTGTAGATCTTTGATTTTAGTTTTCAGAAAATTAGACCATTTATCATTTGAATATTGGTAAAAAAATTTATGATCTGTTGACTGAAAGCTAATAGTAGTTCATTTTTGCCTGAAAATCAGGCAAAGTTGCATTTCAGACACGCAACTTACCTGGGCAGAATGCCTAAATATGGGAGTCAGCCATTTTTTTACTCATTTTTGAGTTTTGAGTCTCGAATTTGGGCAATTTTTGGAGCTTTTGGAAGTGGGTTTAGTAATTTCTACACAACCCGAGTTTAATACATAAATTAATATGTAAAAATTGGTGAAATCAAGGGTTTAGATGAAAACCTAGGTTTTGTAAAAAATGAGATTTGACCACAAAAGTGGTTATGGAATTTGATAAAATTATATATTTAACTTCATAAGGTTATAGGTAATAAGTTTCTTCATAAATGTTTGGAATCCAAACACGTGGACCCGGAGGTAAATTTTATGAAGCTTACATTTAGTGTTAGGTAATCATCTTAATAGTTGAAATATTAATTTTTGAACATATATTGATTAGTTCATATACTATTTAGTTAGTTTTATCTTGTTTCGCATCGAATTGAGGGTTTGAGCATCATCTTGGACCGAAAAGTGGGCTTCGGAGCGAGGTGGGTCTCTTTTCTTAACATTGTAATAGGGAATTGTCCCCATAGGCGAATTAGTTGGATAAGTGCTCCTATTCGTTGTGGCTACATACACACGAGGTGATGAGAGTCTGTACGTAGCTATTATTATCTTAAGTCCGAATAGTTTAGGGCCCAGAAGCATGCTTTACTTGTAATATTTGCAGCTTTGTTGTCAACTTAAGAATGCTTAAAACTTATCAAACATATAAATAAATTTCTAAAAGGCTAGATATCATTTCTTGACTTTTAAAAGAGAAGGTTGCCTTTTCCTGAATAATTACTTCTTGATTTGACTGTTTGAATGTGTTCATTTATTGTGGAATGGGTCGAACACCTCAGTAGATTAAATAGATGCATCTATGGTTCGCGCCATTCGACCCTCTAGCATTGCACAATTTAAATATTTGTTGGATCGGGCCGTACGACTTTGACATGTTTTGCGCATGCTTGTATTGTTTGCCTTGAATTTCATAAATGTTGATATTTGTTTCTCCTTGGCCTGAGATAAATGTATAAATGATGAAAATGAATTTGAAAATTTCTTATAAATGAAAGAATTATTTACTTGCCTCATGCTATTTGAGTTACCGTCATTTTTATGGAAGTCCTTGATTTATTAAATTATTGGTATATTATTATTGGACCACTAGTAAGTGTCGAAGTCTAGCTCTCATCTCTACTTCTTCGAGATTAGACGGGATACTTATTGAGTACACATGTTTTTTGTACTCATACTATACTTACTATGCATTTTTGTTGCACGGGCACATGTACCTCTAACGGCCTAATGGGTATAGCAGCATGGATGATACAGAGACTTAGGAGAGCTGTATTTCTCTAGGCGACCCGCAACCAACATAGTCTCTTTGTCTGTTGTATTTACTTCCTGTCCAAAAATGTTTTCCGGAAAATTATTGTACTTCACTTTGATTTTTTAGTAATTGCTCATGCATTTGTGACATCAGGTTCTGGGATGACTATAGGATATATAATATTAAAAGCTGTAAATATTTTTATTTATTCATTGATGATTACCTTTTACCAGTTAAATTAAAGAAAATTATGGTTCCTAAATTATTAAATTAGAGATTAATTAATTACTCAATCCTGGCTTGCCCGACCGAAGTGTTCAGCACCATCACAGCCTTTGATGGTTTTTGGGTCGTGACAAAATTTTAGTTAATAATAGAATTCATAATTTTATAATGAAAAATGTGAATATATAATGATACTCTCTCTCTTTCTCTCTCTCTATATATATATATAAAATCAAAAGTATAATGAGATAAACCATTGATTATTTAATTTTTCAGTAAACTACAAATGATAAAATTAACTAAATATTACAGAAGAAAAGATTATACGAAAAATGGGGATACATGTAATTTTATAAGATTTATATATTTAATTATTACTATATGATGTGCATCCTTTAATTTTATAGATTTTATTATATTTCTGCACACTATATTAAATAATAAAATAACAACTAGGACTTACTAAAATAATATGATATATTAGATCAGAATTATAATGATTGGTATTCTGTCAAATTATCTGTATATTGCACGTGTTCTAACACTAGTAAGAGAGAAAAACACAATATTGTTCTCTCTTGCTTTCATGCTTTGCGCCCAAGACCAACAAAAATAAATCTGGTGTAATACCACAAAATAAGGTCCTAGATGGATAATATATATGTGCTATGCACATTTACCCATATTTTTAAAGATAAAGAGACTGTTTCCAATAGACCTCCAAAGAAAATATGACAAAGAAGCAGAAACAACAACAACAACAAAAATAACAACAACAACAATAATAATAATAATAATAATAATAATAATAATATTAATATTAATAATAATAATAATAATGATATCAAAATAAGATGATAAATAACCAGATTGAATGAAACAACAACAACAATAATAACAACAATAGATTCAGTGTAATCCCATATGTGAGATATAGGGATGATAGTATGTACGCAGACCTTACCCCTATCTTCAAGAAGGTAGAAAGGTTATTTCTGAATGGCCCTCAGTAAATTGAAAGAAACAACATATAGTAAAAAAATGCAGATAATACGAGACTATATGTTGTTGAAAGAAACAACATATGATAAAAAAATATGCGGATAAAAAATATATGAGACTAATACTACTGCAACTAGCAAAAAAAGGGACACACGACTAGCTAATAACCTTCTACTCTAATTCATAACTTCCATATCCTCCTGTCCAGGGTCATGTCCTTAATACGCTTTGAGTTGCGCTATGTCTTGCCTAATCACATCTCCCTATACATCTTAGGTCTACTTCTCCCTCTCTCCAATACTTTTTAGGCTTACTTTTCCCTTTCCTCAACCCTGTCATAGCGAGTCTCTCGCACTTCCTTACCAGGACATCTATATTTCTCCTTTTCATATGTCCGTACCATTTCAACCTTACTTCTTGCATCTTGTCCTCCCATATAAGACCAACTAAGCAAAATGGGAAACAAGAAAGAAAAAAAATCTCATTCATTTTAATTTATGTGAACTTATTTGATTGAGCAAAAAAATAAAAGCGAAATAAAATTTTAAAACTTGCGATTTAAAAATTTCATTGCATCTATATGAATATATAACTTTTAAAATTTGTGATTTTAAAAATTAATAATATTATTGTGATTATAAGAGACCATCGTTAAATATAAAATGAGAAATTCAATTTACGTTATTTTCAAATTAATTTTTTTTAAAAAAAGACTAAAAGCTAGATAAGTCACATAATTTGAGGAAGTACTTCCTTCCTGTTCTCATTTTACCTTTTTCATACCAAGGAATATATAAAGAATTGCTCACAATCTAAACATAAATTATAGGAGTGAGTTTTTGATGTGCCTTAGTGAGGCTGGACCCCACTTGGTGAAAATATACTGGGTAGTTATTGTTGTTGTTAGTGAGGCTGGACCCCGTCCCGCGTCTCATACCATGTAATTCTAAATGGAATGGACCCATATTAAATGGGGCACAGGATGAGACGAGATGGACATTTCGTCCCCTCTATACTATTCCGTTCATTTCCGTCTCTTCCCGCGTCCTTTTTAGATTTTTTTTTAATTATAGCCGTTGGGCAACAGCTTCAATTGAAAATATAGCGGTTTTCAACATCCAAAAAGGGCCATATTTAATCCCCACTCCCACACCCCTCCCCCTCTCCAAAAAAAAAAACTTTTAATATAACCCCTAAGTTTATTAAATTATAATTTGGCCATATTTATTTATTTTTTACTATAAATACCCTCCAACCTTCTTTATTTTTTCTCTCAAAAATCAATTATTCTTTCTCAAATCTCTTATAATCTTTATTATTCTCTCAATTTTCTCACAATCAAGCGATAAATTTCAAGTATGTGGGCAAATTTGGAGCAACTTTCAAGATTCAAATTAATTAGTCAAGTATTTGGAATAATATTTTGAGCAATTTATTCAAGCTTTTATATTTAATTACAGTGCACTCATTCCATCTCCTAATTTTAATATATAATTTTACATATCATTTTAGTTCTTAATTTTTATGTTAACTTTTTAAATTTAATTTCGTATGTAAAATGGCACCTAAAAATGTATTTGGCTTATTTAAGAAAAAGTATTAAAAAAGTAGTAAATGTGAAAATAGTAGTAACCCAATTCCTAGTTCTAATCCTAACCCTTCTCCTAGAATTAGAAAATATATAGATTAATTAACTCATATTGATGAAACTTCATTTACCTAACCCCCTGCATGTTACAATATTAATTTTGGAGAACAACTACATCATGAAACCTTTTTTTTGAAATAATAAGCTTCATTTCATCAACATAACAAAACATTACAGAAAAAAACGAGTAGCTGTTGACCAGCTAATGCTCTCGACCAGTCTATAGGGATTCACTACCGCAAGCTATATATACATCAACTCAAAAACATACAAATTACTTCACTTCCTTTTCTAAGGGTAGTGATCCAATCTTCGCAAAACATCCTTCCAGTGTTTAAAGTGTTGGAAACGCGTTCTCAAGGCTTTATACTAAAACGTGTATTCTTATGTGTAGGTTTTGATGAATGACAAACAAGCGCAAATTGATATATGCGAAGTTCAAGTACAAGCGCACAATTGGTGGATAACGAGATTCAAGCACAAGACAAAGTTTTATAGTTTAAATGAGTCGTTCTTAATCGTGATCTTGATCCGACAACTTGACTCATGACATGGCTTCTCTCGTAAAATTATTTTTACAAAATCATGCATATTTAATTTAATGCTAAATGATTTTAAATCATGCATATTTACTTTAGTCAAAATGATTTTTAAACATGCCTCTAAAATCTGGACTAAGATAATCGATTATGAACTTATGATAATCGATTATGTTAAGCCAAGACTGCATGACAATCGATTGTGAACTAAATGACAATCGATTGTGTTAAGGCAGTGAGCATCAGGTCTTTTCAAATCTGCATGACAATCGATTGTGAACCTTATGACAATCGATTGTGATGAGGCAGTGTCCATCAAAGTTTTTCAAAACTCAGAATAATCGATTGTGAAGCTAATGACAATCGATTGTGATGAAGCAGTATCCATCAAAGTTTTTCAACGCTCAAAATAATCGATTGTGAAGTTAATGACAATCGATTGTGAAGAGACAGTGTCCATCAGATTTTTAAAAGTCACAAAATAATCGATTGTGAACATATGACAATCGATTGTGTTGAGGCAGTGTCTTCCAGACTTTTTCAAAATTATTAAATAATCGATTGTGAGTATAAAACAATCGATTGGCAAGAGGCAGTGTCTAAAATGATTTTCAAAATCTGATAAATAATCGATTGTTAACATTGCACAATCGATTGTGAAGCTGACCGTTGTCGTAAAGTTTTCAAATACCGTCAGGTAATCGATTGTTGATTTTGTACAATCGATTGTTGATATTAAAATCTGGAAAAGATTTTTTGAACGTTGCTGAATAATCGATTGTTGATTTTGTACAATCGATTGTTGAAATTAAAATCTGGAAAGGATTTTTTGAACGTTGCTGAATAATCGATTATTGATTTGGTATAATCGATTGTTTTACGTAAAATCTGGAAATGATTTTTTGAACGTTACCAATAATCGATTGTTGATCTTGGACAATCGATTGTTAAGCGTAAAATCTGGGATTAATTTTTGGAACGATTGGCAAACAATCGATTGTGGCTTCTTGACAATCGATTGTCACACAGTAAAATCAACAACTCTTAATTGGCAATTAGGCAACGGTAATGCAAAGTTTTTCAACTATAAACACAGCTTCGTTTCAGTGTTTTAAAAACAACAACACACAACAACTGATCATTCTATTGCTATAAGCTTGCATACTATTGTTTATCATTTTATATTCATTTCATAAAGCTTTTGAGAGCCAAAGTCTTGTCCATAGTTGTTGTGATCTTGAGCTTACTTCTTTTACTCATATCTACTCATTAAGGAGTGTTTTGTTTGAGTGTTTAGTGTTTTGTACACTTGTAAGAGAATTGTGATTCTCTTGTTGTAAGGAACTTGTGTTTCCTTGGTTGAAGTCTTGGAGTGTTGTATCTCTGAGCAAAGGTGTTAAGACGTGTGTCCTTAAGTTGTAAAGGTTTGTTGAGCACCCGTAAGCTTGACAAGTTAGTGGAAAATCTCGAGAGAGTCTCTCGGGGACTGGACTAGCCATGTGTTGTGGTGAACCAGAATACATCGGTGCGTTCTTTCCTTTTGTTTATTTAACGCACTTAATTATTTCCTGCAAATTTTAATTTCCGCAATTTTACGCTAAATTTTATTATAACGCTATTCACCCCCCCTCTAGCGTTAAGCGTATTATCTAACAATTGGTATCAGAGCCCAACTCTCTGAAGACTTAACAATTTGAGAGAAACTTCCATGGCTTCTACTCGTGATTCTTTTGCAGGAATAGAGGAAGGACAGTGCTCCACCCGACCACCACTATTCAACGGTACAAACTATACGTACTGGAAGGAGAGGATGAAAATCTTCGTTCAAGCAAACAATTTTTATCTCTGGAAGGTGATAACAAAGGGAAATCAAATTCCAACCAAAAAGGTTGAAAATGAATGGGTTCCCAAGTCCGAAGAAGAATATGACGCGGATGATATCCGAAAGGTTCAAAATAATACTAAAGCAATTAATTTATTATATTGTGCTGTAAATGCTGACGATTACAGGAAAATATCGTGTTGCACAACGACAAAGGAAATGTGGGACAAGCTGGAAATTACATACGAAGGTACGGACCAGGTAAGGGAAGCTAAAATTGATTTCCTAACCCATGCTTATGAATTATTTCACATGAAGGAAGGTGAAAAGGTGGATGAAATGGTCGAACGATTTTCAATAATCGTAAATGACCTACATGCCCTCAAGAAGACATTCACGGATAGAGAACTTGTTCGAAAAATTCTTAGAAGTCTCACTCAGGCATGGCGATCAAAGGCCGACGCAATCCAAGAATCCATTGGCATCTCAAATGTCACCATCGACGCATTAAGAGGTAACCTTAAGACTTATGAGTCTACTATACTTAACCCTCTTGTTGATGATCAAAGGAGGCAAAGAATAGCCCTTAAGGCAAGCACAAGCCAACCTCAAGTTGATGAGGACGGAGACAATGAGTTTGGACTCGTTATCAAAAGATTTCAAAAGTTCATGCAAAAGGAGTATGAACGAAATGGCAAAAAGCAAGGCGAGCAAATAAAGTGCTATGAATGCGGTGAAACCTGGCACATCAAATCAAATTGCCCAAACATCAAAAAGGAGAAGAAACCTTTTAAGAAGCAACGTGCATACATTTCTTGGGGAGGAGACTCCGGAGATGAGTCAAGCGAAGAAGAAGAAGACGAAGCCGCAAACCTTTGTCTTATGGCGCAAGAAGACAAGCAAGATGAGGTATGTCAAATCTCTTCTAAAAACTTCTTTACTCTTGAAGAAATGCAAACTGCTTTTGATGAGCTATATACTGAATTTATTAAGGCTTCAAAAACTGTCAAGAGCATAAAAGAAAATGCTTCTCTAAAAGAAAAAGATTTTCAAAAACAGTTTTCTTTGAAAGAAAAGGATTTAGAAAAACTGGTTTTAGAAAATGAGAAGCTGAAAGAGGAAAACAAGTTTTTCGAAAAAAGAAGCGCCGACAAGCCCGAAAGTTCTATTAAAAACTGTTCTTCTTGCATGCATCTCGAAAATGAGGTAGATAGACTTAAAGGTACCTTAGATAAGTTTAATTCTTCCCACAAAAATTTGAATAAGGTCCTTGTTAATTTGAAATCAACCAAGCATGGCATAGGCTTTAAGAATGAGCCTAAAGAAAAGGTTGACGCCAAACCCCAACCACCTATGGCTCAACCTAGGATTAATAAAACAAATGCTTATCGTAGAAATAGCAATCCTAGAACAAATATGCATGCTAGACCAAATGTTGAACATTTTAGAAGACCTAGAAATGACTTACCACCTAGAAATGACTACCCTAGAAATGATGCATATTCTAGGCCAAACACTAGAAAGAGTTTTGAACCTTTTAGAACATCTAGACATGACCATTACTCTAGAAATGCTGCTCATTTTAGAACTAATAGTAGGAGAAATGGTTCTCATGAAATACGCAATAGTCATAATGAAAATAGAGTAATTCATTTTCGTCCATCAAGTTACTATGAACCTAGAAGGATGCATAACCCCAACGTGACTTGTCATTATTGTAGACGCATTGGTCATATTGCCCCTACATGCTTTACACGACATAGACATATCACTCAATCGCATCATTATAATATGCCTAACCCTCAAGGACCCAAAATGGCATGGGTACCTAAAACGCATTAACTTGTTTTGTAGGTATGTTTGAAGGGATCAAGTGTACTATGGTACCTTGATAGTGGATGCTCCAAACATATGACGGGAGACGAATCCAAATTCCTTCAACTAGAACACAAAGAAGGAGGAAGTGTGATTTTTGGGGATAACAATAAAGGAAAGATTATTGGCATCGGATCGGTCGGTAAGGATGAAAATTCCTATGAAGCATATATTACTTGTGAAAGGTTTAAAGCATAATCTCTTGAGCATAAGTCAATTATGTGACAAGGGAAATCTTGCCCTATTTGATTCGGATGAATGCTTAGTGTTTAGACGTAGTGATTTTAGAATTATCCTTCGTGGTTTTAGAGTGGATAATATTTATATGGTTGATCTTGCTAATTCCTCACCCGAATATGTTGATTGTCTTATGAGTAAAGAGGATGATACTTGGTTATGGCATCGTAGAGTAGCACATATCAGCATGCATCTTTTGAACAAATTGATTTCTCAAAACTTAGTTATTGGCCTTCCCAATTTAAAATTTGAAGATGACTCTATTTGTGATTCATGTCAAAAAGGGAAGCAAACAAAAGCATCTTTCAAATCCAAAAATATTGTTTCAACTTCTAGACCATTGCAATTGCTTCACATGGATTTATTTGGACCATCTCGCATTGAAAGTCTAGGAAGAAATCGTTATGCTTTTGTGATTGTTGATGATTATTCTAGATTTACTTGGACTTTATTTCTTGCCAATAAAAGTGATGCTTTTCAGGATTTTAAATATTTTCTTAAGCGTGTTCAAAACGAGAAGGAAACAACCATCACTTCAATTAGAAGTGATCATGGGGGAGAGTTTGATCACAATCTCTTTGCGGACTTTTGTGACGAACTCGGTATCGAGCATACCTTTTCCGCTCCACGTACACCACAACAAAATGGGGTGGTGGAAAGGAAAAATAGGTGTCTCGAAGAGATGGCTAGAACCATGCTCGAAGATGCTAAGATTCCCAAACATTTTTGGGCGGATGCCGTGAGTACCGCATGCTACATCTTAAATAGAGTAGTCATAAGGCCAATACTCATGAAGACCCCTTATGAACTCTACAAGGAAAGGAAACCAAATATCTCCCATTTTAGAGTATTCGGTTGTAAATGTTTTATTCATAACAATGGCAAAGATCAATTGGGAAAATTTGATGCTAAGTCCGATGAGGGAATTTTCATTGGTTATTCTTCACGTCGCAAAGCATATAGGGTTTTTAATAAAAGAACCGAAACTGTGGAGGAATCCCCTCATGTTGTATTTGCCGAAAATAATGCTCGCTTGGCGAGAAAGGATTCCAGTTTTGATCTTGCAGGTATTTTAGATAGCTTGAAAGACAAAATACAAGAGGAAACGCCTAAGGAAAATAAAGATGAAATCTTGGAACAACCAATGGAGGAAGCGCCACAATTGGAGAAAGAAACGGCAATGCCTAACGAATGCAGGACAATCAAAGATCACCCTCTCGAACAGGTAATTGGCGACGTCGGAGAAAAGGTAAGTACCCGAAACTCCCTTAAGAACACCTTAGGACATACTGCTTTTGTGTCTCAAATTGAACCAACAACCATCTCCGAAGCAATTGGGGATGAATTTTGGACCTTGGCAATGTAAGAGGAGCTTAACCAATTGAAACGGAATCACGTTTGGGATTTGGTGCCAAGACCCGAAAATCATACCATATTGGTACGAAATGGGTTTTTCGAAACAAACTAGATGAAAATGGTGTAATCACTAGAAATAAAGCTAGGCTTGTAGCAAAAGGCTATAATCAAGAAGAGGGTATTGACTATGAAAAAACATATGCTCCCGTAGCTAGATTAGAAGCTATTCGTCTATTGCTCGCTTTTGCCTCTTCTATGAATTTCAATTTATATCAAATGGATGGATGTGAAAAGTGCTTTTCTAAATGGTGTTATACAAGAAGAAGTTTATGTTGAACAACCCCCCGGTTTTGAAGATTTTAAATCTCCCGATCATGTTTTCAAACTCAAAAAGGCTCTCTATGGTTTAAAACAAGCTCCCCGAGCTTGGTATGAAAGATTGAGTAAATTTCTATTGGAAAATGATTTCATTAGGGGGGAAGTTGACACCACCTTTTTTGTTAAGCATAAAAACAATGATATTTTATTAGTTCAAATATATGTGGATGATATCATATTTGGTGCTACTAACAATGTCTTATGCAAGGAATTTTCCGATTTAATGACAAGCGAATTTGAGATGTCTATGATGGGTGAGCTAACATTCTTTTTGGGATTACAAGTAAAGCAAATGAAAGAAGGTACGTTCATTTGCCAAGCCAAATATTGCAAAGAATTGCTGAAACGATTTGAAATGAACAATGCAAAAGCAATGGCGACTCCCATGAGCACATCCGATCATCTAGACAAAGATGAGAAAGGTAAGGAAGTCGGCACTAAGAAGTATCGAGGTATGATTGGCTCTCTTCTCTATCTTACTGCTAGTCGTCCGGACATCATGTTTATCGTGTGCTTATGCGCCCGTTATCAATCGTGTCCGAAGGAGTCTCACCTTACTGCGGTAAAACGGATTTTGAAGTACCTTGTTGGTACTACAAATGTGGGTCTATGGTACCCCAAAGGTTCTTCATGCCAACTCGTTGGCTATTCCGACTCCGATTTTGCTGGATGCAAATTGGACCGCAAGAGCACTAGTGGCACTTGCCATTTGCTCGGTAGCTCTCTCGTTTCTTGGTTTAGCAAGAAACAAGTAAGTGTTGCGTTGCCCACAAACGAGGCTGAATATGTAGCCGCGGGGAGTTGTTGCGCTCAAATCCTCTGGATGAAACAACAACTCTTGGACTATGGCCTAAGTCTTGATCATATCCCTCTTAAATGTGATAATACTAGTGCCATATGCTTGACGAAGAACCCCGTTCTTCATTCGCGAACAAAACACATTGAAATTAGACATCATTTTATAAGAGATCACGTTCTCAAGGGCGATGTCGAAATCGAATTTGTTGAAACCAAAAACCAATTGGCCGACATCTTTACTAAGCCCTTAGAGAAAGAGTCCTTCTTCTGAATTCGTAATGAACTCGGGATTCTTGACTCCACGCTGATCTAAGTCATGCATTGCATCTTTTTTATTATACATGATTTCTAACTTGAGCGTCGGAGACGTCTATAAAGGTAGAAGGAATTATAAAGCATGACGTTTTCTCGTATCAATAATCGATTGTTCTGCTATTACTTGAGTTATTGTACTCTCTTTAAGTAATCACGTTCTCTTTCCAATAAATAAACAAGTTTTATTTACATCTTTGGCATCTTCTTATATTATTTTTGCTAATGGCAAAAGGGGGAAGATAACGGGTATGCACTCTCAATATTTATAAGCTTAAATTGAGGGGGAATTCATATATTGAGGGGGAACTAATCGCATACTTATTGCATATCTTTACTTGTCTTGAATCGTCATTATAAATTGTTTATGTTGCATATCCCGCTTAAAGTTTGCCATTATCAAAAAGGGGGAAATTGTTGGAAACACGTTCTCAAGGCTTTATACTAAAACGTGTGTTCTTATGTGTAGGTTTTGATGAATGACAAACAAGCGCAAATTGATATATGCGAAGTTCAAGTACAAGCGCACAATTGGTGGATAACGAGATTCTAGCACAAGACAAAGTTTTATAGTTTAAATGAGTCATTCTTAATCGTGATCTTGATCCGACAACTTGACTCATGACATGGCTTCTCTCGTAAAATTATTTTTACAAAATCATGCATATTTAATTTAATGCTAAATGATTTTAAATCATGCATATTTACTTTGGTCAAAATGATTTTTAAACATGCCTCTAAAATCTGGACTAAGATAATCGATTATGAACTTATGATAATCGATTATGTTAAGCCAAGACTGCATGACAATCGATTGTGAACTAAATGAAAATCGATTGTGTTAAGGCAGTGAGCATCAGGTCTTTTCAAATCTGCATGACAATCGATTGTGAACCTTATGACAATCGATTGTGATGAGGCAGTGTCCATCAAAGTTTTTCAAAACTCAGAATAATCGATTGTGAAGCTAATGACAATCGATTGTGATGAGGCAGTATCCATCAAAGTTTTTCTACGCTCAAAATAATCGATTGTGAAGTTAATGACAATCGATTGTGAAGAGACAGTGTCCATCAGATTTTTAAAAGTCACAAAATAATCGATTGTGAACATATGACAATCGATTGTGTTGAGGCAGTGTCTTCCAGACTTATTCAAAATTATTAAATAATCGATTGTGAGTATAAAACAATCGATTGGCAAGAGGCAATGTCTAAAATGATTTTCAAAATCTGATAAATAATCGATTGTTAACATTGCACAATTGATTGTGAAGCTGACCGTTGTCGTAAAGTTTTCAAATACCGTCAGGTAATCGATTGTTGATTTTGTACAATCGATTGTTGATATTAAAATCTGGAAAAGATTTTTTGAACGTTGCTGAATAATCGATTGTTGATTTTGTACAATCGATTGTTGAAATTAAAATCTGGAAAGGATTTTTTGAACGTTGCTGAATAATCGATTATTGATTTGGTATAATCGATTGTTTTACGTAAAATCTGGAAATGATTTTTTGAACGTTACCAATAATCAATTGTTGATCTTGGACAATCGATTGTTAAGCGTAAAATCTGGGATTGATTTTTGGATTGATTGGCAAACAATCGATTGTGGCTTCTTGACAATCGATTGTCACACAGTAAAATCAGCAACTCTTAATTGGCAATTAGGCAACGGTAATGCAAAGTTTTTCAACTATAAATACAGCTTCATTTCAGTGTTTTAAAAACAACAACACACAACAATTGATCATTCTATTGCTATAAGCTTGCATACTATTGTTTTCATTTTATATTCATTTCATAAAGCTTTTGAGAGCCAAAGTCTTGTCCATAGTTGTTGTGATCTTGAGCTTACTTCTTTTACTCATATCTACTCATTAAGGAGTGTTTTGTTTGAGTGTTTAGTGTTTTGTACACTTGTAAGAGAATTGTGATTCTCTTGTTGTAAGGAACGTGTGTTTGCTTGGTTGAAGTCTTGGAGTGTTGTATCTCTGAGCAAAGGTGTTAAGGCGTGTGTCCTTAAGTTGTAAAGGTTTGTTGAGCACCCGTAAGCTTGACAAGTTAGTGGAAAATCTCGAGAGAGTCTCTCGGGGACTGGACTAGCCATGTGTTGTGGTGAACCAGAATACATCGGTGCGTTCTTTCCTTTTGTTTATTTAACGCACTTAATTATTTCCTGCAAATTTTAATTTCCGCAAGTTTACGCTAAATTTTATTATAACGCTATTCACCCCCCTCTAGCGTTAAGCGTATTATCTAACATAAAGAAGGTCCCCTGTATATGTATGTGAACTGCTATCTCTTTGCATATATCATTGATAATGATTCTTCCTCCTTGGAACCTAATCTTGTTTCTTTCTCGCCATAGAATGTATATTATTATCCCAAACACACTGGTGGTTATTTCAGCATGTCCATTTCTCCTTTTTGCAATGTTGCTAACCCATTCTACTTCACTGTTCCAGTCACAAATGGGCCTCTGGTATTCCTGCCATATTAGCAGTCTATTCCATAGCTCCCAAGATGTCGGGCAAGCAAAAATAGATGGTCAAAAGATTCGTTTACTTGCCTGCATAATACATATTATTTTGGAATCTGTATCCTAAGGTGCATTAGCCTCTCCACTGTTGCCAGTCTTCTGCGCAAAGCTAGCCAGACGATAAATTTGAATCTTGGGTGTAGTTTTGTCTGCAGAATAATGCTTTTCCAGTGTACTTCGGGGAATTGAGGGAGTTGCAGTATGTAGAGTTTATTGATGCTAAACATTTCACCCTTATGTAGCTGGATCAATCTACATTTCAGATTTCCCTGTATACCCTGGATATTAGTTATCAGCGATCTTGTCTCAAAGATCTTCCTCACAGCCCAGGCAGCTCTTCTAGGAGTAGGTACATCATCTACAACATTGTTCTTAATGTAATATGTGTGCAGCCATTTGATCCATATACTGTCCTTCTTTATTGTTACTGCCCACAGATGCTTTACAACAGCTCCCTTATTCCAGTGTGGCAGGTTCAGTACATTTAGGCCACCAGCACTATATGGTAGACATATAGTTTCCCATGCTACTAATGCCTTCTTTGACACATTTGCTGCACCAGTCCACAAAAAGGATATGTATATTGCCTCGATCATCTTCATTACCGTTTTAGGCAGTAGGAAGATTTGAGACCAGTAAGATTGCATTCCAAATAATACTGACTTGATCAGCTGGAGCCTACGTGCATAAGATAGAAATCTTGATGTCCAACAGTTAATTCATCTGTGTTATCTTCTCTACTATTGGCCAGCATTGTGAAACTGATAATTTTTTGGAGGCCAAAGGAACACCAAGATTTTTGAATGGTAGAGAACCTTCAGCGAAGTCTAGTTCATGCAAGATTTCCTCCTTGAGCCAGTTTGATACCCCTGCTATATAGACTGCACTTCTGTCTGCATTTGCTTGAAGTCCTGATGTTTCAGTAAACTTTTGGAGAGTCTGTTTTAAAAGTCTTACAGATTGGGTATCAGCCTTGCAGAATAGTAGAAGATCATCAGCAAAGTAGATATGAGCCACTCCCAGCTTCTTGCACCTAGGATGAAATTTGAAGTCCTTTCTTTCCATCATATGCTTGAGTTCCCTGTGCAAGTACTCCATGACTATGACAAAGAGGTATGGGGACATTGGGTCTCCCTGCCTTATACCTATTTTTCCTTTAAACGGAGTTGTCAGCCCTCCATTGAGACTTAATGAATATGTGACAGAAGAGATGCATTCCATTATCCAGCTTTTAAACTTGTAGGGGAAGCCCATGTCCAGCAATAGTCTCTCAATAAAACACCACTCCACTGTGTCATATGCCTTACTTAGGTCAACTTTTAATACACACCGAGGGGATACTCCTTTCCTATTGTACCCTTTCAATAATTTCTGGGCAAATAGTATGTTGTCTGTTATGCTCCTGCCTTCAATTAAAGCTGACTGTGAATTACCAATCAATCCACCTATGAGTGTTTTGATTCTTGCTGTAAGCACTTTAGTGATTATTTTATAGAGGGCCGTGCAACAAGCAATGGGTCTATAGTCTTTAACATTAGTAGGATTTTGTATTTTAGGAATCAAGGTTACTGATGTGCTACTTACTCATTTATGCAGTGTTCCTGTTGCAAAGAATTCCTTCAGTGCTTCATAGATATCATCAGCAACAGTGTCCCAATATCGTGTGAAGAATTCGACTGGGAAGCCATCTACTCATGGTGCTTTATCATGGGGCATATCATTTATTGCCTGAGAAATTTCCTCCTTTCCAACTGGCCTAATTAGAGACTGCTTCTGCTGCATGCTAAGACATGGTCCCTTTTGAATAATGTCAGTATTTGGACATTGACAGAAAGGTTTATTTTCCCCCAGGATCTTGCTGAAAGTATCTATAAACTCTTCCTCCACTAGTTTAGGGTCAAGCAGTCTCTCCCCTGAATCAGTGTATATAGAGCTAATAATGTTTATGTTTGTCCTCAGCTTCATTTGTGCATGGAAGTACTTGGAGTTTGAGTCTCCACAAGTGATCCACTGTGCCCTGGATTTTTGATGAAGAATATGTTCCTCTATGTTACTCCATTTCTCTACTTCTGTTAAGGTTTTCTTTTCTTGATCTATCAACTGCTGGTCCAGGTTGTTCCTTCTCAATTCTAACTGAATGGTTTCAAGTTTCTGTCTTGCTGCAGTGAGATGGGTTCTATAGGATGCCATATAAGTATTCAGTTCTTTGAACTCCCATTTCAAAGTTTTGAGCTTGTTCCATATCTTGTGCATGGTTCCAGTTCCATCATTTCCCTTCTGTTTCCAAACCTTTTCTACTATACCAGTAAAATCAACATGCTCCATCACAGGTTTGTACAGTATAAAAGGTTTGGGATGTATATTCTGCCTTTGAAATCCAGTTTTGCATTGTATTAGAATAAAAGAATGGTCTGATGCCCTCGGATTCAGATAATCAGTTTCAATGTGACTGTAATGCTGCATCCATATCATATTGCCAAAAGTCCAGTCTATCCTGCTATACACCCTTCTGCTAGGTTGTTGTTTGTTGCACCAGGATAAGTACCATCCCAAACGTTTCAATTGAGTAAGTTGAAGAGTGTTTATTGCTTCCTGAAAACCTTCGAGTTCATTCTGTGTTACTGGTGAGCCAATTCTGTCATCTGTATGAAGAACATTGTTAAAGTCCCCACTAAGCAACCAGCTTTGCTGAACAGATGCACCTAGATGCATCAGCCTATCCCATAAGTGCTGTCTTTTATTTATATCATTGCTTGCATATACCACTGCAAGAAGAGTTTTAAAGGTGGTACCTCTTTCCTGAACTTCACAATAAATGAATTGTTCATCAGTCAACAGTATTGTCACCTCACTGGTTTGTTTCCACAGTAACCAGATCCTCCCATTTGAATGTTCATTGTAATTACAGCAGTTCCTCCATTCTCCATAGACAGTGTTTAGTATCCTTCTAAGCTTTTCCTTCCTTTACTCTAGTTTCTAAACAACCCATGACATCCACTTTATTCTTCCTCAGAAAGAGTTTTAACTCTTTCTTCTTATGGGCCTTGTTCAGGCCCTTAATATTCCAGGTGCATAGTATCATTTAGGGGTGAAGCTGGATGGGCCAGCGTCCCCAAGAATGCATTCCATCTGTAAGGGAAAATCTGTTGCTTGAGTTCAGGATACTAGTTTCTGTTTGCTGTACATTCTTTCCTTTTTGTTTCCCATTTTCTACTTCCTTTGTAATGATGGTTCCATCTGTATCCGTCGTATCCTTAGTCTTCTTTTCCTGTTGAATTGCCACATCCTTGGTTTTTACTTTTGGAGTCCATCTCTTGGTTACTCTGAACTTCTGTTTCAACTGTCCTGATTTAGGTTTGTTCCTGTCTTCCTTTGAGGTATGTTTCTCTTCCTTATACCAACACTCGGCAGAACAATGCCCAAATCTGATACAGTTAGCACAATACTTTGGTTTCCATTCATAGTCTATTTGTTGGACTATGATTCATCTTTTTGTTTGAAGCTGTAAACTGTCTGGTAAAGGCTTGGAGATATCAGTTTCAACCAACACTCTGGCATGAGAAACTTTCTCCAAATCTTCTGTGAATTTATCAGTATACAGAGGCTTTCCAACCACACTAGCCAATTTACTTAACGCTTCAGTTGACCAGAAACCTAGTGGTAAACCAGGGAAAGTGATCCACGGTGGATCACACTTATATTAGCCGGATCAAACTTGAAATCCATTCTCCATTGCTGCAGTACAAATGGCTTGTTATGGAAGGTATAAGGTCCTGCTTGTAATACACGATCCTTATCCTCAGCATTCTCAAATTTGAATAGATAGTACCCATCCTCATGATACATTATTTGAGGCTTTTCGACAAAATTCCACAGGTTTGCGGCAAAATTTTCCATAGTTTTCTCATACGGAGAATCCCTCAGTACAAAGCATATCAATGCATTACTCCAATAAGCCTCTAATTCCTTTGTATCACCATCATCAATTTGCACTACAAATCTCCCATCTCTCATAGCAGGAGGGATGTAGCTTAGGGAATTTCCTTTTTGAGGGCTTCTATTTGTTTGCATGAAAGCCTTTTTCTTTTCAACCTCCCCTGTGTCTGCTACATCTTGTTGGCTCCGATCTTGTTTTGCATGCGCTGAGAATTGCAATCGCCGGTGAACTTGCGATTGTGCCAGTGTTCCCTTCACTTGAGCTTGTTCATTACACTCTTCAATTTCCTCCTTAATAGGTTGAAATTGCTTAGGCAGAAAACTTCCAAGAGTTAACGGATTCAATCTCTGCTGAATACCCGAGTCCGGTGTCACTATCGCACCATTTGGCACATCATCCTCTTCCGGGTGATGGAATACAGTAGGAGCAGATCCCATTCCCGTTAACCAACGATTAGACTAGTTTATTGCTGGTGTGACTTCCAAAGCTTCCTCTCCACAACATAAGCTCCAACATAAGCTCCAACTCAAAGTCAATCTCGGTTTGGAGCTTTACCCCATGTATCTCTTGTAAAGGATAAGCCTAAGGGTGAACGTTCTTCCAAAACGTCATCTATATGAAATTTTTCAAACATAATAAAGTCAATAAACGTGCTATATTTGAAATATGCAAGCAACGATTTGTCAACACCAAAAGTGGTGGAATGAGGGGCTTAAGTAGGAACTTAGTTAGGGACCACAAATCTTAATGGATACAAGCTAAAATAGAATCTGGACAAATACCGGATCTTAGCATGGGTATTGGCGCTATTAGTGGATTGGCCGTGAGTTCTAATTTTTTACAACAACAACTTGACTAAGGCTACGGGATGAGCCGTCATGTCCCGGTACCGTCTTGTGTCCCCTCCCACTTAATTCTAAAATGGATGGGTCCATGTTAAATGGGATACAATATGAGACAGGATGACCATTTCGTCCCGTTTACTCCGTCCTGTCCCGTACTATCACGCATGTCCCGTCCCGTCCCACATCTTTTCAATATATTTGTTTTGAATTATAGCCGTTTGGAAACAAATTCAATTGAAAATAGTCGTTTCCAACGTTCAAAAAGGGCCATATTTGGTCCCCGACCCCCCAAAACGTCCCCACCCCAAACTTTTAATATAATCCCTAAGTTTATTTAATTAAACTACGACCCTATATTTTTACTATAAATAATCCACCATCCTTCTTTATTTTTTTCACAAAAATCAATCATTCTCTCTCAAATCTCTTACATTATATATATATATATATATATATATATATATATATATATATATATATATATATATATATATATATATATATATATATATATATATATATCTATAGGTTCCTTGGATTTACAAATGGACCATTGAATTAGGGAAAGATTCAGATGAAGTACCTTGTTTATTTAGAAGACATTATACAAAATTTGCCCAGACAAGATTTCTTGAAGAAGGATCATCTTCATCATCAAATATAAGACCTTCTTTTGCAGATTACCAGAAATATCTAGATTTTATTGCCAGCAATGCTGGAACTGCTGGGGGTAGCAATGCTACTATTCAACCCACCTCTATTGAGGATAATAAAGATTTTGAACCCCTTAATGAAGATTCTTATGCAGTTATAATTGGGAAAACTGACAATGAGATTTTTGATATAAATCCTATAAAAGAGATTATAATTTATGTTGATAACAAAGATTTTCAATGGAAACACAATCCTATATATATATATATATATATATATATTATTCACTCAATTTTCTCACAATCAAGTGATAAGTTTCAATTATTTGGGCAAAGTTTTGGAGCAACTTTCAAGCTTCAAATTAATTCGTCAATTATTTAGAGCAATATTTTGGGTAATTTCTTCAAGTTTCAATATTTAATCACGGTGCACTTATTCTATCTCCTAATTTTGTTATATAATTTTTGCGCATCATTTTAGTGCTTAATTTTTGCATTTACTTTACGTGTTCTATTTTCGTATTTCATTCGTTTGTTTAATTTTTGTGTTAACCTTTTTAATTTAATTTCGTATTTAAATTATGGAACCTAAAATGTATTTGGCATATTTTTAAAAAGTAGTAAAAAAAACTAGTAAAGGTGAAAGTAGTAGTAATCCTAATCATAGTTTTGATACTAACCCTTCTCCTAGAATTAAAAAATATATTGATGAAATGATTTATGTTGATGAAACTTCATCCCCCCTCCCCGCATGTTATAATATTAATTTTGGAGAACAACTAGATCATGAAACTTTACAAAGAAAATTTAGCAAAGATATTTTATTGAGGATGAAGAAAATGAGGAAGAATAATTAGATGAAACAACCACTATTCACGCAACACAATCTCCAACTTATAGTCAATCTAGGTCTGGAGCTTTACTTCCTGTACCTCCTGTAAGGGGTAATCCTCAGGGTGAACGTCCCAAAATATCACTTGGATGAAATTTTTTTAAACATGATAAAGTTAATGAACGTGCTATATGTGAAATATGTAACCAACGATTTATGCACACCAAAAATGGTGGTACAGGGAGCTTAACTAGGAACTTAGTTAGGGACCACAAACCTTTATGGATGCAAACTAAAATAGAATCAACAATACCTTGACTAAGGCTGTCCAATGGAATGGGTCGTCCCGTCCTATACTGGACCCGTTCCCGTCCCGTGCAGTCCCACTTTATTCTAAATAGGATGGGCCCATGTTAAATGGGCCACTGGACGGGACGGGAGGGGATGGTCATTTCATCCCGTTTAACCTACTCCATCCCGTCACACTCGTCCTGTCATGTGTCCTTTCTATTTTTTTGAATTATAGCCGTTAGGCTACAGCTTCAATTGAAATTATAGACCTTTCCAACGTCCAAAAAGGGCCATATTTGGCCCCCACCTCCCCAAAACACCCCCACCTCCCCAAACTTTTAGTATAACCCCTCAGTTTATTAAATTATAGTTTGTCCCCTTTTTTAACTATAAATAACCCCCATCATTCTTTATGTTTTCCCACAAAAATTAATCATTCTCTCTTAAATCTCTTACATTCTATCTATTACAATAACAACAACCCAATATATTCTCATAAGTGGGGTCCGAGAATGGTAATATCTAGGCATACCTTACCTCTACCCTGAGAGGTAGAGATGCTTTTTCTAGAAGACCCTCGGCTCAAGAAGGGAACAAGTGACACATTCTATCTATATTATTTTCTCAATTTTTTTTTTCAATCAAGTGATAAGTTTCAAGTATTTGAGAAAATTTTTGGAGCAACTTTCAATCTTCAAATTAATTCATCAAGTATTTGGAGCAATATTTTGGAAAATTTCTTCAAATTTCAATATTAAATCACGATACACTCATTCCATCTCCTAATTTTAATATATAACTTTTGCGTATCATTTTAGTGCTTAATTTTTGTGTTTGCTTTACGAATTTCAATTTTCGTGTATCATTTGTGTGTTAAGTTTTTGTGTTAACCTTTTTATTTTAATTTCGTATTTAACTTATAACACCTAAAATTGTATTGGCTTATTTTAAAAAATAATAAAAAAGTAGTAATAATCGTAATCCTAGTTCTAATCCTAACCTTTATTCTAGAATTAGAAAACATATATATGAAATGACTCATTTAGATGAAACTTTACTTTTCCAACCCATGCATGTTATAATAGTAATTTTGAAGAACAACTAGATATTAAAATTTTGCTAAGATAATTTGGCAATTATTTTTATTGAGGATGAAGAAAATGAGGAAAAAGAAAATGAGAAAGCAAAATTATATGAAATGTCACGACCCAATTCCATTATAGGCCGTGATGGTGTAACGATCCCAACCCGCATCCAATTGTGATGACGCCCCTCGTAAAAATAAGACTAGCCGACACAATCCACAAATCCATTTCAATTATTTTGATAGATCAATCTAAGCTCTTGTTAATTAATCAGATATTACATAAAGTAAAATTTAAATGAATAGTGCGAAAATAGATACAGTCTGACATCGGAGGTCACAAGTCACGAGTATCTATTAAGGTCTAAAATACAAAAAAAGTTCTGGAGATATACTAAATATAGTTTAATGACATCAAGAGGGAGTAAAACACTGTTGCGGACGTTAGGCTGCTACCTCAGTAAACTCCAATGACCCTGCCTCTACTCAACCATTACCCGCTACCGGCTATAGAAATACCTAAATCTGCACACAAGGTGCAGGGAATAAAGTGAGTACTCCAACTCAGTGAGTAATAAAAGTAAATGAAAGCTGAGCAGTAAGAAAACACGTAAAGTACATCAACATGGCATATAGAGTAGTACAAAATCAGTAAGAAAGCAATAAATTTGTAAAATATCTTAAAACACCTTATCTCGGTTTAAAACTTATTTAAAAATGACTTTTTAACAGTTGAGCAATTGAATGCAAAGCAATTAGAACATATGAGCACAGAAAATCCACTGATCGGGCACAAATAAATAATTAAACAGGTAAATGACCGACAAATAAGAAAGATAAATACATAACTTCCACCTCTCGGGTATAATGTCAACAAATCCGCCCCTCGGGCAATGTCTGAGAACAATACCAGACACTCAGGCTCTATCTCACATCACAATGGGTACCCGCGGTCACTGGGGGGTATATAGACTCCTGGAGGGGACCCTTATGGCCCAAGCACAGTATCAAGTCATCTCGTGGCATCATCTCTAGGATTTCAGCCTCATAACAACAAGCCACCTAATGACGTGCATATCCTAGGCCCTCGTCATAATCAAAATCAGTATATCACCATTGCAGCGTGTAGCCTGACCCATAAGTATCCTCATAACATAGGCCCTTGGCCTTACTCAGTCAAAAATCATATAAGCCACTCGGGCTACAGTAAAATATGATGATCAGTCCAAAATATTATTTAGAATATCATTTCAAGTGGTAAAGCAGAGTAAACATGGATGAGTTTTGAAAAACAATAGAATATAGTATGGCTAAGTACAAGTTTAAAGTCAAAACAGTGAGGAAATATCAATAAAAATCCCCGAAGGATTCAAATAGTTGGCACGAGGCCCAAATATGCCATCCAGCCTAATACGTGATGATAGCAAATAGTTTTCAATCAAATACGCATTAAAATAGTCATTCGGCATGGACTAAGTCACAATCCTCAATAGTCCACGATCCCACGCTCGTCATCTAGCATGTGCGTCACCTTAATATATCACAACGATATGCAATATGGGGTTTCATTTCCTCAGGACAACATTTACAATCATTATTCACCTCGATCCGGTTCAAACTCTAGCCTGTGATGTCTTTGCCCGCACGAATAGACCTCCAAATGCTCTAAATCTAGCCATAATCAGCACACAATCATTAAAATATGTTAAGGGAGCAAAGCCCACTCAAAAATATTCAAGTTACATAGAAATCCCGAAATTGCTCAAACCCGGCCCCGGGCCCATATTTCGGAATCCGATAAAAATCACATCAATAGAATCCTCGTCCACTCACGAGTCTACCCATATCAATTTCATCAAAATCCGACTTCAATTTCCTATTCAAATTCCCAAAAGAAATATCAAACTTTTCTTCCATATTTCCTCAATTTTCACTCGAATTTCTCAAATTAAATGATGAAATTCACAACCAAATCATGAAACTAAACCAAATATGAGTGAAGAATACTTACCCCAATAGCTCCACTAAAAATCTCCTCAAATTTCACCTTCTCTCGAGCTCTCCAATGTTTTTTATGAAAATGGACATAAATCCTCAATTTTAAAATATGAACCGTCTGCCCGGATTTTCCTTCATCACGAACGAGGCATATCCCTCGCGTTCATGAAGCGCACTGCTACATATATTGGAAATCCTTCTATGCGAACGCGAGACCCCTCTCACGAATACGATGCACAAGACACTCAACACTTTTAGATCGTGATCCCTACTGTGTGAACGCGTAGAACAAATGTATTGGGGGACCTGGCTAATCCTCTTCATCTATGCGAACACGACATAGCCCTCGCAAACGCGGAGAATCAAAACATCACAACATCATGAACAATATAGAGAAAATGCGAACCCGAAGACCATCAACCTCACACCTTCGTGATGGCAGAACATGCATCGCGAATGCGAAGGTCAAAAACCTGCAATACTGACAACTGAAATTCTGTAATTTTTCACAACATGAAATGGTCTGATTGACCATCCGAAACTCACCCGAGGCTCTTGAGACCTCAACTAAGCATTCCAAAATATCCCATAACACCATTATAACTTGTTCCAATCTTCGGACTGCTCAAAACAACATTAAAAAACCAAATCTCATCAGATTCAAGCGTAAGAATTTCAAGAACTTTCAAATTACGCTTTTTATAAAAAACCCAACCAAACCACGACTGAATGACCTGAAATTTTGAACACGCATCCCAAGTGGCACAACAAAACTTCTAAATCTTTCAGAATTCCATTCCGACTTCTATAACAAATCTCGCCTATCAACCGAAAAACGCCGAAATATCAATTTTGCTAATTCAAGCCTAAACTTTTCATGGACTTCTAAAATGCATTACGATCATGCTCGTAAGTCCTAAATAACCTAATGGAGCTAACCAAATCATAAAATCTCCGATCTGAGATCAGATAAAAATAAGTCAAATCTTAGTCAAACCTTTCAAATTTCAAGCTTCAATTGAGAACTGTTCTTCCAAATTCATTCCGACAACCCTGAAAATCAAAACCAACAATTTACATAGGTCATAATACATCACACGGGAATATTCATGCCCGAGAACTAGCGAGCAAAGTACAAAAGCTCAAAATGACCGGTCGGATCGTCACAGATGGCGCCCAACACCGTTGTTTGGAAAGCCAACACTGATCAATATTTCCCATTTAAATAGATCACAAAGTAGATAAAATGACCTAATCTGTTAAAAAATCTAGAAATTTGCAAACATGACATAATTAAACGAAAGGAAGTGAGTAAAAATCCAAATTTATAAGTCTATTAGTGTGTGTGTCAAGACGTGGTGTCATAAGCATATGGGCATCTAGTAGAATATACAAAAGAATATTAGTCTACTGTCTGAATGGAAATAGACAGAAAAATATAACATAAAAAAGACTCCAGCTGCTGCAGAACGACTCATAAGGAAGCTCACCGTGAAGTCTCGAAGTGATGATCAAATCTGTGCGCCAGACTGGTGACCAGATATAGCGTGAGTGTATTAATATATGTACCCAGTAATTGTCTAGTCTAGCCTTGAAAAAGTAATAACGAGGGGTCGACTCCGATATTTACTAGGGTTAACAATATAATAATATGATGTTCAAATTAAGCATGGCATGTAGAGATAATATTAAAACTCAGAATAGGAATTAACTCAACAACGCTTCACTATATTTATGAACCCAAATTATTTTCCTCATTTAAAATAAATAATCTCTCAAACACTAAAGCTATAGCAATAATAAAAAGGGTATTTCAGTTCTATTATCACACACAAAACTTCGCCGAGGACGTTCAGCCCGATCCAACATAAATGTAAATTGTGCACTATCAAGAGTCGATCGACGCAAACCATCAATGCATCTTTTAACCTGCCGAGGAGACCGGCCTGCTCCCATGAGAGTAGTAGAAGGAATTACCCTGCTCGCGGATCATACTTGCAGTGCGGTTAAATATAAATTTATCAATAAATCATAAGCCTTTCTTGATTCTTTTCAAAATAAAGACAATTCAATTTGAAGCTTTTAAATACTTAAAAATTCTCAACTTAGTTCCACTTGATATAATTAACAAATATAATCTAGTAAGGTGTCCACAAGCATGGTGTAAACCTAGAACCACCCGAACATAAACATGAATAGTAGCTATGTATGGACTCTCGTCACTTCGTGCGTACGTAGCCCCCCATAAATAACAACACATATTAGTTAAGTTCACCCATGGGTAAATTCTCTTTTATAAGGTTAGAAAAGAGACTTACCTCGTCTCAAAGCCTACTTTCAAATTCAAGAATGCGCTCAAACCCTCAAATCTTAGCCGAATGATCCAAAACTATTCAGATAGTGTAAAAACTAATCAATACATGTTCAAAAGTTTATATTATAACTATTTAAGTGATTACTCAACCCAAATTGCAAGATACTAAAATTCACCCCCGAGTTGCCCGGATTCTGGAATTTTTTTAAGAAAGTTGTTACCCATAACCTCAGGAACATAGATATATGATTTTTACTAAGTTCCATAACCATTTTCGTGGTAAAATCCCATTTTTGTTAAACCCTAGGTTTTTCAAATAAGCCCATGATTTCTACCAATTTTCGTATTAAAATCTACCTACAATATATGTATTAAACTCACATTAAGTAGCAATTACTTATCTCACAATGTTAGGTCGAAATACCCTCCTTAAAATCTCTCTAACTGCCCAAGTGTGTAAGAAAATGTGATAAAAATAGCCTATGTCCATATTAAATGAACCCCTGTTGCCAAGCGTCTTTCACACCTATGGTGCATTGGCTCCATCTACTATCCCGCATCTGCGTCTTTTTCTTACCTAGTCGAGCTCCACATCTGCAGATGAAAAGGAGCCGCATCTGCGAGCCCATTTCGCTCATGCGACCATAGTGCTCGCACCTGCGGTCTCGTAGGTGCGTAAATTCCTCTACATTTGCATTGCCTGGGCTTCCTTCGCATTTCATCTTCGGCGACTCATGGATCGCACCTACGAGCTCTCACCTGCGGCTGGCCAAGCGCATGTGCAATTATAACAGAACTAGGGAGCTTCAGCTCTTTCTCCAAGTTTCTAACTTGGTCCGAGCCTCGTCTGATTGCCACTCGAGGTCCCGTCCCAACGTAATCACAATTCTGGAATCATAAAATAGACTTACTTGAATTGTCAGAAAGCACGTAACAACATTAGAAGTAAGAATCACACGCCAAAACTAATTGAATCAAACTTATGAACTTCAATTTCTTCAATTTACCTTCAATGCGCGACGCGTACTTAAGCTACTCAGAATAACATCAAATTTTGCGTGCAAGTCTTAAATGACATTGCAGAACTATTCTTGGTCTCGGAATGCCGTTTGGCCTCTATATCATCAAATACCACTCCAAAATAAATTTAATGAACTTCTAAAACTTTCAAGAACCAACTTTCACTTTTAGGCACAAAACCGCTCCCGGGTCATCCAAAACCATCCGAACATATGAACTAGTCCAAAATCATCATACGAACCTATTGAAACTCTCAAATCTCAATTACAAGGTCATTTACTCAAAATGTTGACCAAAGTCATACTTCGCCTTTTAAGCCAATCTTAAGGAATCAAGTGTTCTGATTTCAACCCGAACCCATCCACAAATGTTCATCCTTGAACGTGTTTAGATTCATACCTGAAGTGCTGAATAAGTGTGGATATCTGCTCCACATGTCCTCCTCGAACTCCCAGGTTGCCTCTTCGGATACCCTCCACTGGACCTTTACAGTGTAATCCTCTTGGATCTCAACCGGAGATCTTGTCTAGCAACAATGGCAACTGGCTGCTACTCATAACCCAAGCTCTTATCTAGTTAAATAGTGCTGAACTATAACTCATGTGATAAGTTGGCGTGATTCCATTGGAGCATAGACTCATGAAAAACCATATGAACCCTTGATAGGCTGGGGGGTAGAGCAAGCTCATAAGAAATCTCCCCAACATTCCGCAACACCTCAAATGGGCCTATAAACTTGGGCCTCAGCTTGCCCTTCCTCCCGATTCTCATGATGCCCTTCATCAGTGAGACTTTCACGAGAGCCTTCTCGCCTACTATAAATGACACATCACACACCTTCTGATCCGCGTAGCTCTTTTATCTGGATTGTGTTGTGCGAAGTCGTTCCTAAATCAACTTTACCTTTTCGAAGGCATCCTTTGCCAAATAAGTACCATATAACTTAGCCTTGCCGAGATTAAACCACCTACTGGGAGAACGACATCGCCAACCATATAAGGCCTCAAATGGAGCCATCTTGATGCTAGACACTGTTGTTGTAAGAAAACTCAACCAAAGGTAAGAACTGATCCCACTATCCCTCAAAGTCAAGCATACATGCTATGAGCATGTCCTCCAAGATTTGAACAGTCCGCTCTGACTTCTTGCCAATCTATGGATGAAAATGCAGTGCTGAGCTCTACACAAGTCCCCAACTCACTCTATACGGATCACCAGAAATGCAAAGTAAACTGATGGCCTCTATCTGATATGATGGAAACAGTCACCCCATGCAACCGAACTATCATCCAAATATAAATCTGGGAAGATCTCTCTGAAATATAAGTAGTCACAACCAGAATAAAGTGTGCCGACTTAGTCAAAATGTCGATAATGACCCAAACTGCATCAAACTTTCACAAGGTACGCGGCAACCCAACTACGAAGTCTATAGTAATGCGTTCCTATTTCCACTCTAGTATTGTCATCTATTGGAGTAATCCACATGGCCTCTACTGCTCATACTTAACCTGCTGGCAATTTAGGCACCTAGCTGCATAGTCAACGATGCCTTTCTTCATCCGTCACCAACAATAATGTTGTCTCAGGTACTGATACATCTTCATAGCACCTGGATGAATGGAATATTGAGAACTGTGTACCTCCTCTAGAATCTTCTCCCTCAAGACATCAACATTAGGAACTCATAGACAACCTTGGAGTTGCAGGACACCATCCTTGCCAATAGAAACCTCTTTGGAACCACCTTATAGTACCGTCTCTTTTAGAATTGCCAAGTGTGGATCATCAAACTGTCGAGCCTTGATCTGTTTCGATAGTGAAGACTGGGCAACAACACATGCAAGAACTCTGCTGGGCTCCGAAATAGCCAACCTTATAGTTGGTTAGCCAAGAATTGAATGTCCAAAGCTAGTGGCCTCTCCTCTACTGAAGTGAATGCCAAACTACCCATACTCTCTGCTTCCTGCTCAAGGCATCCATGACTAAATTTTTCTTGAACCGATGATAAAGAATAGTAATGTCATAGTTCTTCAGTAACTCAATCCATCTGTGCGCCTCAAATTGAGATCCCTTTGCATAAGCAAGTGCTACAAACTACATTGATCAGTCTAAACCTCACAAGGCACCCTATATAGATAATGCCTCTAGATCTACCACAATAAGAAATTTACAGCTTACAAGGTTAAGTATACTCATCTTGAAAGGACATGATGCGCCTTGACGTGGGTAGACCAAAAGTTAAAGCATTACTTGTCATCATATACCACTTATCTCATCTCACGTCTAGACCCTTTGAAATACATTTTCTAGAAGCCAATGCCCATAGGGAGGCTTGCAAAATGGAAAATCTTGCTCACTGAGTTCGACGCTATCTACGCGACTAGGACTACTATGAAGGCACAATTATTGGTGGACCATTTAGCGGAGAATCCTATAGATGAAGAATATGATCCCTTGAACACATATTTTCCTGACGATGAAGTGATGTATATCAATGAAGTGGAACGGGATGAGAAGTCGGGATGGAAACTGTTCTTCGATGGGGCTGCCAACATGAAAGGAGTTGGGATAGGAGCGATGCTCATTTCTAAAAAAGGGCACCATTACCCAGTCACAACTCAACTCCGCTTCTATTATACCAACAAAATGGCAGAATATGAGGCATGCATTTTGGGCCAGAGATTAACAACAGACATGGGTGTCCAGGAAGTCTTGGTCTTGGGAGATCCGGACCTTCTGGTACACCAGATTCAAGTGGAGTGCGAAACGAGAGATTTAAAACTCATACCATACCGACAATGCTTGCATGATCTCTGCCAAAGATTCTGGTCAATAGAGTTCAGGCACACCCCTAGAATTCATAATGGGGTGGCTGATGCCTTGGCTACTTTGGCGTCAATGTTACATCATCCGGACATGACTTATGTTGACCCGATACATATCCAGGTCCATGATCAGCATGCTTACTACAATATGGTGGAAGAAGATATTGACGGAGAGCCCTGGTTCCACGACATTAAGGAATATATCAGGAGAGGGGTATACCCGGTGCAAGCCACGAGTGACCAGAGGAGAACAATTCGTCGTTTGTCAAGTGGGTTTTTCTTCAGCGGAGGAATACTATACAAAAGAATGCCAGATCTAGGGTTGCTAAGATACATAGACGTAAAGCAGGCGACGTCCATCATGAATGAGGTGCATGCTGGGGTCTGCGAGCCACATATGAGCGGATATGTTCTAGCAAAGAAGATTCTCCGAGCAGGATATTGTTGGCTCACCATGGAGCGAGATTGTATCAGCTTTGTGCGCAAATGCTACCAGTGTTAGGTACACGGAGACCTAATTCATTCTCCGCCGTCGGAATTGCATACGATGTCGGTACCATGGCCTTTCGTTGCTTGGGGCGTGGAAGTCATCAGGCCCATTGAAATAGCAGCTTCTAATGGACACAGATTTATCCTGGTTGCTATTGACTATTTCACCAAATGGGTTGAAGCCAAAACCTTCAAGGTAGTGACCAAGAAGGCCGTGGTTGATTTTGTGCACAAAAATATCATTTATCGGTTCGGGATCCCCAAGACTCTCATCATTGACAATGGGGAAAATCTCAACATTCACTTAATGAGAGAGGTATGTCAGTAGTTCAAGATCTCACATAGGAATTATACCCCGTACTGCCCCAAGGTGAACAGAGTCATTGATCCAGCCAATAAAAATATAAAGAAGATACTTCATAAAATAGTGGAAGGATCCAGGCAATGGCATGAGGAACTGCCTTTTGCATTGTTAGGATATCGCACCACTGTCCGCACTTCAGTGGGGGCCACTCCGTACTTGTTGGTATATGGCACAGAGGCGGTATTCCCTGCCGAAATTGAAATCCTCTCTCTTCGAATCATGGCCAAAATAGGAATCGATGACGAAGAATGGATTATAGCTCGTTTGGAACAATAGAGTCTGATTGACGAGAAAATATTGCCAGCGGTTTATCACGGCCAATTGTATCAACAAAGAATGGCCAGGGCATATAATAAGAAAGTGCGCCCCAGAAAGTTTGAAGTAGGTCAACTGGTAGTAAAGCGCATCCATCCTCACCAGTCTGAGGCAAAGGGCAAGTTCGCTCCAAGCTGGCAAGGGCCATTCATCGTATCAAGAGTGTTGTCCAATAGAGCATTGTATCTGACGGATATGGAAGGGAACTTTGTGGAAATGGCTATCAATTCAGATGTTGTCAAAAGATATTATGTATGATTTTCTTTAGATCATTGTCTATACTCGACATTTGTTTGTATTTGACATATTTTGAAAATTGGAATGACGAAGGCATTTTATTCGGCTATCTAAACACTTTATCCTTTGCTAACCCTTTTGAGCTTTAGTTATTTTCTTTTCATATCCCTATTTCGGAATCAGTAACAAAAGTCGAAAGCGCAAATGTGAGAAGACGGGAGAAGGCAATAAAAGGAAAGAAAAAAAATGAAAAAGAAAAACTGAAAAGAAAGGAACAAAAGAAAATGAAAACAAAAGAAATCAAAAGAAAAGAAAAACAAGAAAGAAAAGAGAAAGGAGAAAATAGAAGAGGAAAAATAAATGAGAAAGAAAACAAAAGGCAAAGAATAGAAAAGGAAGAAAAGAAAAACAGAAAAAAAGGAGAATAGAAACAATAACAAAAACAAGGAATCATTATGAACTACATTTGAACTGATTCCTTTTAAAAGGATACGTAAGCAGCCTCACGGTTCGGTCTCATCGAAGTAAAAGTTCAAACGTCCCCAAGCAGGAAATTGGGGCAGAAGCGGTGGTTGTTGTAAAAATGTGATTCCGAAAGTTGTAATTCTGAAACCATTTAAATTTTTTTAAGCGTTGATACCCTTTCCTTCTAACCTTATCCAAAAGCCACATTTCGGTCCAAAGGAAGACATTCAGATCAGTCTTCCAAAGATGCCGAGATGAGCAAGTAGAAGTGATTCGTGTCAGGGACAACACTCTGAGCCCGACGAGAGAAATACTAAAATGAGAGAGTCTTATTGGTGAAAACCTTCACGGGCACCATAAGGCGACGAGAGGTTGAAAGAAAATAAAATGAGAGAGTCGTATCAGTGAAAACCTTCACAGGCATCGTAAGGAGAAGGTAAGGCAAAAGCAAAACTAAGAAACGGGCTATTGGTTGATGAACATTATAGGGAAAGCTAAGCTAGGGTTTGTTTGAAAGAATTGGGTTAGAAGGGTCACAACAACAAAAGCACGGAAACAGAAGATCGGTCGTCGAAACAAATTGGGTCGACCGGGCCGAAATGCATGTCATGATCATGAAAACCAGTTATTCTTATTCAAATAAGTTTTCCTTCTCTTCTTTTCAACAGTCAGCGAGTTTGGAATTCTTTACCCTAAATACCGTTCGGAGTCTTTGCATTTCATTTTTCTTTCGAGTCAAAAATATTTTGTTTAAGTAAATGAAAGGAATTTCAAATCCAATCATCAACTCCCAAAGGAAAAAGCGCATTAAGCCCAAAGGTGTAACAAAGATAACAAGTGTGGAACAACAAAAGGAAGGATTCATAAAAAACTGCAATTGATGGAAGAGACAAGAATCGGCAAAGTGAAGGAGTGCCAAACAAAAAAGTGCGTGCAAGTAAAACCATAAAGATTCTGGGGTCAGCCGAGCGTCATACACCGATTGGGATATCTCAGATGTAATGTAAAGTTAGCACAACACGAAGACAGAAAGGTTGCAAGGTCGCAAGGTTTAACTAAACATAATACCTCAGTTGTCTGGAAAGACTTAAAGAATTTCGGTGAAGGATCGAGAGTGCAACACAAGGTGGGAAGCGAAGAGAGAGAGTAAAGATCAAGAGTTAGTCAAGCATCACAAATGGACCGAGTAACCTCAGGAATTTGGGGTAGGATTTTTGGAAAAGGCTTGGAAACGTAACACCAAGATGAGAAACAAAACAAAGCCATGAGGGTCAGAGGATCAGCCGAGCATAACGTCCTAAGTCAAAAATCGTCCGAGAAGGGTATGAGTCTTCTAGCAAAAGAGGAAAAAGCATAACACAAAGGCGGAAAGGGCCCTGATGGTGGACCCAGCGTGACATATCAATTCATCAATCATCGGGAAGAGGCAAAAGAAAACTATGGTAAAGGGTCAGAAGGGCAGTAAAAAAAGGAGAGCAAAGTAAATACACAAAGGGCAAGGGTCAACCAAATATCAAAGACAGATCGGATGATTTCAAAAGAGAGGTACCAGGATTTTGGCAAAAGAGCGTAACGTAGCACAAGATGAAGAACAAAGTGAATCCACAAGGTACGGAGGGTTGGCCAAAGAATAAAACACTAGTTCACCAATCGTCAAGGAAGAACAAAGAATTTCGGCTAGGGATTAGTAATGTGACACAATGATGGGTGGGAAATATAAAGCTAGAGGTCACGAGGGGTCGGTTGAGCAGTTCGAGCAACTCAGCATGGGCAAAGGAACATTGCAGAACACGACAACGGGAGGCTGTCTTCAATAAGAATTCTGCGAGGCAACCACCCCTTTTCAAACTGACTAGTTTTAGTTGATTGACACAGGGGCAGAAAATTCCAGAAGAGCCTAAGAGAGGCTATCCATTGGGGAAAGCAGGCACACGGAAGGTATGATCAAAATCTCACGGCCCACCTGGAAGTGGGACTCAGTTAAAACTCAAAAGGGACATAGTTCGTCATAAACACCCTCCCCAGCAAAGAGCACAAGCGTACAAACTTTGGAGAGTTAAAAAAGCATGGAAGTTGAGATGGAACATAGTTTGGAACTCAGACAGGTACGGGTAACAAAGGCGAGCATGAATACCTTACCCAGTAAGAGTCGCAGAAACCCTCCTGGACAATAATCACTAGCAGAAACAACTAGAAGTCAGAATTGGCATTTAAGTGGGAACCTTCAGGACGCTCCTGAAAAATGGGACCCATTTTAAGGTTAAAGGTAATCATGGATAACAAATGACATAAAATGACTTGCGTGTCGAAGTAGGATTCAGTTAGAGTTGTCAGGACCCTCCTGAAAAATGAGACTTAACTTAGGACACAAATAGTTGTGTCGCATGGTCAAACCCAAATACTTCCCCAACCAGAGTCAACAAGAGTCATCAGGACCCTCCTAAAAAATGGGACTTAGATTAGATACTTTCCCAGCAAGAGTCAACAAGAGTTGTCAGGATCCCCCTGGATAGTGGGACGTAGCTCTAAATACTAACCCTCAGTAGTCACATTTTTTCATCAAATTAAGAGTTGTCAGGACCCGCATGGATAATGGCAAGTAGTTTTAATCACTAGCCACTGGCAGATCCCCAACAGATAACCCATAATAAGGCATAGTGGAAAATAATACCTTTTGAGAAACATAACTTAGCCTTAGAGTTTTCACCAGTTAAAAATTGTCAGGACCTCCTAAATAGTGGGATTTAGCTTAGGTTTAGACATATTTGATAAAGAGATATGATTGACACTCACGGCTTCGCCCAGCACCAAGCTAGAGTAGGAGGAATTTTGTGTTTTGTTTGTTTTGTTGTGATCAGGTACACAGGCAGCAGTCCTAGGGAATATCTTTCAAATTTCAAATTTTGACAATCAGGCGCCCACATGTAGAACAAGGGATTATTTTTCGAAATTTCAAGTTCAGTAATCAGGCGCCACATGTAGAACAAGGGAATATTTTTCAAAATTTTAAGTTTTTGTAATCAGGTGCCCACCTGTAGAACAAGGGAATATTTTTTAAAATGTTAAGTTTTTGCAATAAGGGGCCCACCTATAGAAAAAGGGATTATTTTACAAAATATTAAGTTTTTGCAATCAGGCGCCCATCTGTAGAACAAGGGAATATTTTTCAAAATTTCAAGTTTTGGTTATCAGGCGCCCACCTGTAGAACAAGGGAATATCTTTCAAATTGCAAGTTCTAGTAATCAGGTGCCCACCTGTAGAACATGGAAATATTTTTCAAATTTCAAGTTTGGGTAATTTGGCGCCCACCTATAGAACAAGGGAATACTTTTCAAAATTCCAGGCTTTGGCAATGAGGTGCCCACCTGTAGAATAATGGAATATATTTCAAAATTTCATGTTTTGGGTAATCAGGCGTTCACCTGTAGAACAAGGGATTATTTTTCAAAATTCCATGTTTTGGTAATCAAGCGCCCACCTGTAGAACAAGGGAATATTTTTCAAAATTTAAGTTTTTGTTATCAGGCGCCCACCTGTAGAATAAGGGAATACTTTTCAAAATTCCAGGCTTTGGAAATTAGGCACCCACCTGGAGAACAACGACATATCCTTCAGAAGTCAAGTCTTGACAACCAGGCACCCACCTGTAGAACAAGGGAATATCTTCCAAATTGCAAGTTCTAGTAATCAGGCGCCCACTCGTAGAATGAGGGAATACTTTCAACAAAATACATGTCAAGTCCAACAATTCGGCATCAGACATGAAGGAAGAAAGGGCAAGCATTCAGCGAGGCCACAAGGAGTTCGCAGAAAGAAGTACAAGGCAACAAAGCAACAAGGATCAAGATTAAATACGTAGATAGGCTTTTCTGTGTAATCCGTAGCTTATAGCTTAGTTTTATTTTTATTTTGCGTAAGGTGTAATAAGGAGGTCAGCAGGCAGTAACAGCAGCACCAACAATGTAATCACATCTTCGAATAGTCCCAGCTACCACACACTCCAGAACTACATTAACCTGATTCCTCTTTAGCCGAGGATATGTAGGCAACCTTTGAAGTAGGGTTTGGTCAGACAATTTTCAAAATGCTTCTCATGGAATGCAAAACAGGCAAACATCTCTCATTCGCTCACTTATCTTTGCCTGGAAACCCTACGTGTCACCGAGCAAAGAGGGGCAGTTGTGAGCACGTGATTTTTTCCTCGCTTGAAACGTTCCTATAAATTCGTAAACTAGGATTTTCTTTTATTATTTAAATAGTTAGGAATTAATTATGCGATTTTGTGTTTATTTTCATTTTTAGGAATTATGTGATTTGTGTTTATTTGCACTTTTCCTTATTAATTGTGTGATTCTGTGTTTATTTGCGTCTTTCTTTTATTATTTGAAGTTTTAGGAATTTAATTTCATGTTAAGTGCATTTTAATTCACAAAAATAATAATAATAGCATTTTTATTAATTTGCCCAATTTGGATTTTTTAAATCAGGTTTTTGTTAATTTTGTAATTTAATAAAGGAATTAAAACAAATAAGGTTTGGAAAGGTGGCCTCGTTCTCAAAAGGCCAATTTAGGCCATTTTTGCAAGTGAAACCAGCCCAAAACCCTTACTAGACCCGGTCCAATCCCACCCCCTCATCAAAACGATGCCGTTTTGGCGTTCGTTCATCCAGGCCGTCCATATCCCTGATCCAACGGTTCAAATTGAGCCTTATATTTTAGATATAAAAATGTCCAAACCCCTGTAATAGCATTAGAAATAAAAATTTATCCTCCTCGTATAGTTCAATCATCGGTGTAACACCACCGCCAAACCGTCGTAACACCACCGTCTGCCGCTGGCGGCGGCATAATGCCAATAGCTCCCAAATTTAAACCCTAGAATCCCTATTGTCTCCTCTTCCCAGCCCCCATAAGATAACCCTTCGAAACCCTCCCTAGCCAATCGAATATCCGTTCAAAGCACCGAAGCTCCGCCGTCCACGGTGGTGGCCAGTGACCAATGACTCCCAAATTAACACCATGTAACTCCCTCATTCTACTCTTCCTAACCCTTCCATTGGCCACCCTTGAATGTGACCAAAACCCTTTGAATATTTGTTAGAAGTGGGCAGCCCCCCATGCACGACGGTGACTGTCTTCCAACGTCTACCAAACACTACCACCCACCCCCTCTAGCAATCATCTACCCAAAAGCACACCCAAACCCTCTCAAACAACCCCAGAATCCCTCCAGTGTCAGCCATGACTGAAGTTTAAGTACAAATTTTAAAGGTCATTAGAGTGCCATTCTGGGGTTCGAATTAATTTCAACAAGGATTAATTGAATAAATCAGTAAGTCCACATCTCTTAGTTTGTTTTCTTATTTCTTTTAGATTTTCTTATTTTGTTTTTCTGCCTGTTTTAGCAATTAGGTTGAGTTTATTTTTAGTTAGTTTAAAATTTAAATGACATCTTATTAGATTTCAGTTATGCTATTATGTAAGGAATTACAAAAGAAATTCTTTCAACAAAGATGTGAATTAGGAAGGATTGGTCGACGAAATATGAACCGAAGACAGAACCTTGATATACCCCAGAACAATACATTTTTGTTACTACGAGATATATTGGCAGCTGCCGATCATTTGATTGGGCTGAAATTTGGAATGCTTCTATTCTGATTGCATGAACGATTTTTTGGTTTCATTTGTGATATTGGACACTAGGTTTTGATTATTCCCAATAGTCTCCATGACTCCTGCAATTGCGAAATATTTTTGACCTCTGAATATTAATATTGGTTTAAGTTCACATGCAATGGTCTTGATTGTTTGATTTATTATCACGACAATTACCATGTTTGTTCGTTAATGTCAGTAATATCTTGATCGTTTGAGTCTAGGTGTCGACCAATGGCTCATATGTTTTGAGGTGTCGACTTCTGAGTTTGAGTTTTGGAATGATAACCTTCCATGTTCTTCTTCTAAATCTAAGTATAACTTGATTTCTGATTTGATTTTTGAGAATTGATTGGCATTTGTTTTGATTAATAACATTAGGATTAGAAGAATTAGTTAGCATTGATACCAAATCAGTAATTTCAAGGCTTTATTCTTAATTCTGACAATTTTAGGATGAATAAGGGCAATATAGAATTTTAGTTTGGTATTGGTAACTTTCAGAATAAAATAGGGGTAATTTAGAGTTTTAACTTGGTTTTGGTAATATTAGGAACAAAATAAGGGTAGTATAGGTAATCTATAAAGGGTAGAAAATGGTAGAAGCCTTTTGACCCTTCTAGAAGGGGTCGTTAAGACAAAAGCTGTAGTTCTATTGCAGTAACTTGGGAAACAAGTCAAAAAATGAGGGTCCAAATAGGTGAAATATGATAATTGAAAAGGGACCTTTAGTTAAAACAAAATAGTAGTGATGCACTAACCTTTGGCTATAAAAAGGGACTAAAAATCACTCAAAAGGGGGTTGAAAAATCTAAAAATTATCTATATAAACTTCTCAAAATTTTGAAGCTCAAAATCTCTCACAAATAACTTCTGAAAAACCCAGCAGTCTTATATTTACTATTCCATTGAATTCATTGGGGAGAAACACTCTTAAACCCAACAGTCAAGCAGGGATCATAGGAAAATGACTTGGTTTGGTTGTTATTCAGTGTATTTCGAGTAGATTTGCTAATGTTATATGGTGTAAATATCACTTGAGTTCCTGGGTCTAGTGGATAGATTTGAACAAGTATTGCTGTTTGATTGTTGAGTTTAAGACCTTTCCTGTAGCTTGGTGAAGTTTCTGGGTTATTAAATATTTATAAGCTGTGCATTCCTATTGAATACGCTGTTATTAAGTGTTGCTGACTCTCAACTCTCTTTTGTGCACAAATTCCAGGTATATTCTTGCCCCCTAACGGTGTATCGAACTTGGACTTAATGAATATTCAAGTGGAAGCAGTTTATTCTTATTGTACTAGTTTTATTATTGTATGATTATACTTGAAATATAAGGTTTGTAATAATAGGACACTATATTTTATGTTTGTTAATTGAGGATCACTGTTTCATGCGCTCATTTTCAAATGAATGTCGATGGTTTGTAATAATAGTACATTAGATCTTAATTTGCTAGTCGAGGTTGGTCTCTATGTGCTTACTGTAAATAACGAGCTCCCAGGAGTATGCATGTCAAACGGATTCCTTTTTACGCTGCTATTAGTTTGTAGTCTTGCGGTTATTATAGTTAGCTTTTAGGTAAATTTGTGAATTTAAATGTTGGGGCCAAACGCAATCATTTGTGTTTGCTTTTTTGAAGGCCTTAAATTGAAGTATGGGCTCATCTATGAGCCAATCCAGTGTCATACAGGCCCAATAGTTCATTTGGACTATGGCATTTATTACAGGCCTGGGTAACCTTTGCTTGGGAAGTATGGGGTCTTGGGCCCACGACAGCTCAGATCTTGAAGTATAATCACACCCAATTAGAAATTGCATAATTGTCATCGAGGAATAATGAACGAATTTGATAATGGACGCTAGGATCTTACTTTTGAATTGGCCTTTCAAAATACAATGAAGGGTCGCGCCAAAAGGAATATAAAAATTGCGCGGCCCTCACTAATGGTTTATGATTAGAAAATTCGGGATGCAACGTTTAACGAATTTCATGGCCTTCTCGCAAAGATAATAACGCGCTAGTCGCTTCAGGACACGTCTTTAATAATTTTATCTCCTCAAACACGGGTGCACATTTATGTGACCCAAATCCGAATCCTAACAAAGTTAGGATGTGCAAAAAGCCACAGGTGCATTTATGTGACGTGGTTTGCGGCACGTCATGAAGGCGTTGAAATTTTCCTGAAAAACAATAATAATAAAAGTGGTTAAAAAGATTAAAAAATGCACATAGGTTTATAATTGTATAAAGTCAGATAATCTAAGCGAAATATAATAGTTGAGCGACTGTGCTAGAACCACGAAATCCGGGAATGCCTAACACCTTCTCCGGGTTAACAGAATTCCTTACCCGAATTTCAGGTTTGCGGACCGTTAAATAGAGTCATTCTTTCCTCGATTTGGGATTCTAAACGGTGACTTGGGTCACCACAAATCTCCTAGATGGCGAATCTGAGATTCTTTTAAAGAATTGAATCCCATTTCGATTGTCCTTTAATTGGAAAGCTCTCTTATCTATGCCCTTCGCCGGGTTGTAGATTGCCAAAAGGATGTGTGACAACGGTAATCAATGCACATCTGCATCATTCCATCTTTCTTCCCCTTTGCTAGTAACTTCTCAAGCTGTTCTTTCATCTCCTTCAATTCTTTTGGATCCATACGACATGGTGGGATAGATATCCTTTGAGTGTCTCGAGCCAAGTCAACACAAAAATCAAAATCACGATCTGGTTGTATGTGTCGAAGGTCAGAAGGAAACACATCGGCGAGCTCCCGGACTATTGGCACCTAATCAATCGTTAGAGACTCTACGGTAGTGTCCCGAACATAGGCTAGACAAACAAAAAAACCTTTCTCAACCATATGTCGAGCCTTCAGAAAAGAGATAATCCTACTAGATGTACTGATAGAAGATCATTTCCACTCCAATCTATGCAACTCTGGGATCCTAAGGTAACTGCCTTGGCTTGGCAATCAATGATGGAGTGATATGGGGATAACCGGTCCATGCCCAGGATGATCTCAAAGTCGGTCATAGCAAGTAACATAGAGTCCTCTCTAGTCTCGCAACCATAGAATATGACCACACATGACCGATAGATCTGATCCACAACCACATAATCACCCATAAGAGTGGACACATAAACATGAGTACCTAAGGACTCATGAGGAATGTCCAGGAAATGAGAAAACAGAGATGATACATATGAATAGGCAGATCCTATATCAAAACACCGAAACATCCCTACCGTAGACATAAATAATATATGTGATCACGGCATCTGAGGCTATTACATCTGGTATGGCCGAAAAAGCATAGAATCTAGCTGGAGCACTAGCTGGCTGGCCTCCACCTGGATGAACAATAGCTGGCTAACCTCCCCCTTCCTTGCCTCCACCTCTAGGACGGCCCCTACCCGCCTGTCCCCCACCTCTGGGTGGTCAGACGACTGCTGCTGCAATCATGGGATGATGACCCTACTCTAATGCTTTGCCCCGATGTTTGGGACATGTTCTCTTTATGTGACCCCAATTTCCACGCTCGTAACAATCTATTGGTACAATAGATTGCTTCTATAAAGTCTGACCCCTATGGCCTGAATACCCACTAGAAAAACCTAAATGGCTGGTGAGCGGTATGAATTCTCTAGCATGGCACTTAAATAGGCACTGGAAGAACCCTGATGCGCTGGTGGGCGATAAGAACTCTCTAACATAGCACTAAAATAGGGTCGCATCAGAGCACCCCCAAGGACGGGGTGGTGCTGGATATGTGGGCCTACTATGCTGACGCCTCCCAAACTGACCTTTGCCCCTGGCCATGACACATTTAAACTCTCCAGAGAATCGGGTCCTCTTGTCCTGCCACATCTGCTCTCTACCCCTCTGGCGGCAGCGCTCAATCGTCCGGGCAATCTCCACTACTAGCTCATGATCAATACTCATCTCAACCTCCCGGACTACACTAGCCTGAATACTAGGGTGCGACCCCGCAACAAATCTTTGCACTCTCTCTGTGTCTCTAGGAAGTATCATAAGTGCATGGCGAGAAAATTAAAAGAATATCGCCTCATAATCGGTCACTAACATCTGACCTGCTCGAGATGCTCGAATTGACCTCGCAACTCTTCCCTTTGAGAGGGTGGAATATACCTATCCAAGAAAAGCTGTGTAAACTGGTCTCAAGTCATAGGAGGAGAACCCGCTGGTCTGCCAAGAAAATAAGTCTGCCATCATCTATAGGAGCTTCCCTCCAGATGGAAAGTAATGACTTCAATATCCTCATGTTTTGTCTGTCCCTACACCGATTAATGATGTCCCAGGGATCCTCACGCCGCTCGCACCTGAAGATATAAGGGTGTAGCCTAGTCCATCTATCTAATAGCTTTTGTGGATCCATGTCCGCAGCTAGTCTAGGCTTAAGGTAGTTGTTTTAACTTGCTGAGCTCTACAATGGGTAGTGTACCCGGAGTCTGATATATTGCAGCTGTGTGCCCAGGAGCTTGAGCAGTTGGGGTCTGTGTTCCCCTTCCCACTTAAGATGTGGTTGGTCTGCTAGAAATAAACCAGTCACGTCCATGAACCGCATCATACAGCCCATGACTTCCTGAAAACTCGGTGCTGACATGAAATCTACTAGGGTTAGCTCTACAGCGGCACCTCGCCCTACTCCTCAATGATGGTATCCTTCACTAGGTCCTCTGGTGGTGCTATTGGGGTAGCTCTGGGCCACCCTCATCCCCTACCTCGGGCTAGTGCCCTCCCCCCGCCTCTTCCTCGGCCTCTAACAATGGGAGGAACAGCTCTTCCAGGGCCTGGAACGTCCGTCGTATGCGTCCTCACATTTGTGAGGGAATGAGAGAAAGAAACTTAGTATACCATCAACTGCACAATAGGAGATGATAAAAGAGTAGTTTCCTAACACTCTATGGCCTCTCGAAGATAAGTGAGGACATCTCCACACCAATCCACATGACTCTATTCCATTGTTAGGTTGTGACCTCATTTATTAAAAGATTTAGAAATTTGCAAACATAAAATAATTAAACGGAAGCACATGGGTACAAATCAAAATCATGTAAACAAATCCAAAATCATAAGTCTACTAGTGTGTGTTCCAAGACTTTGTATCACAAGTATAAGAGAATTCTAGTAGAATATACAAAAGAACACTAGTCTATTGTCTGAAATGAAATAGAAAGAAAAATATAACATAAAGAAAACTCTAGGTCTTGTAGAACGGCTTAGAAGGTAGCTCACCATAAAATCTCGAAGTGGGAATCAAATTTGCGCATCGGACTAATGACCAGATGCACCTGCCTCAAATCCTGTAAATTAAGTACAGAAGTGTAGCGTGAGTACATAAAATTATGTACTTAGTGAGTATCTAGTATAACCTCAAAGAAGTAGTTACGAGGGGTCGACTCTGACACTTATTAGTGCCAATAATATAATAATATAAGGTTCTAATTAAACATGATATGTAGAGACAACAATAAGACTCATAATAGGAAATAACTGAACAATGTTGCACCACATTTAAGAACCCAAATTACTTCTCTTATTTAAATCAATTGATCTCTCAAACATTAAATCTATACCAATTATAAAAAGAGGCTATCAGTTCTATTATCACACACAAAACTCCAACAGGGACGTTAGGTGCGATCCAACATAAATGTAAACTATGCACTGCCTAGGGTCGATTGACGTGAACAATTAATGCAACTATTAACCTGCCGAGGTGATCGGCCTGCTCCCATGAGAGTAGTATAAAGAATTACCTCACTCGCGGATCATACTTGCGACGCGGTTAAATATAATATTAATAAATTATAACCTTTTCTTGAATTTTTAAAAATAAAGACAATTCAACTTGAAACTTTAAATCCTTAAAAATCCTAAACTTAGTTCCATTTGATAAAATTATAAAATATAATCAAGTAACGGTGCCCACAAGCATGGTGTAAACCTAAAACTACCCTTAAATAAACATGAATAATAGCTATGTCATCACTCTGGTCACCTCATGCGTACGTAGCGCCCAACAAATAACAACACATATTAATTAAGTTCACCTATGGGGCAAATTCCCTCTTACAAGGTTAGAAAAGAGACTTACCTCGTCTCAAAGCCTACTTCTAAATTCAAGAATGCGTTCAATTCCTCAAATCGGAGCCGAACTATCCAAAACTACTTAAATAGTGTACAAACTAATCAATACATGTTCAAAAGTTTATATTCTAACTATTTAATTGATTACCCAACCCAAATTGCAAGATCCCTAAAATTCAACCCTGGGTCCACATGCATAGATTTCAGAAGTTTTTGAAAAAAGCTGTTATCCATAATCTCAGGAACATAGATATATGATTTTTGCTAAGTTCCATAACCATTTTCATGGTAAAATCCCATTTTTGTTAAACCCTTTGTTTTTCATCTAAACCTATGATTTCTATCAATTTTCATATTAAAATTACCCACAATCTATGTATTAAACTCATATTAAGCAGAAATTACTTATCTCATAAAGCTAGGCCGAAATTCCCTCCTTAACAGCTCTCCAATCACCCAAGTGTGGAAGCAAATGTGATAAAAATGGCCTAAGTATGTATTAAATGAACTCTTACTGCCTAGCAACTTTTGCACTTGTGGTGCATTGTTCGCATAAACGGTCCCACACGTACGACAAGACCTTCGCAGGTGCACCTTTTCCTCACCTGTCTGGGCTCCGCATCTGCGGATATAAGGATTCGCATATGGGAGCCCATTCCACTCCTGCAACCACAGTGCTCGCACCTACGATCTCATAGGTGCGTAAATTCCTCTGTACCTGTGTTGCCTGGGCTTCCTTCGTATTTCCGCTTCTGCGGCTCATGGCTTACACCTGAGGCTGGCCAAGCACAGATGCAATTTTGATAGAACCCTCTCAAACGTACCTACAAGTCTGGAATCATAAAACGGACTCACTGGAACTCTCGGAACGCCCAAAACAATATTAATTCTAAAAATCACACCCTAAAATCAATTGAATCAAACTTATGAACTTCAAGTTCTTCAATTTACTTCCAATGTGCTGACACGTACTTAAACTGCTCAGAATGACACCAATTTTTCATGCAATTCTTAAATGGCATTACAGAACTATTTTTGATCTCGAAATTCCATTATGCCTCGATATCACCAAAACCCGCTCCTAACCAAATTTAAAGACTTTCTAAAACCTTCAAAAACCAAATTTCAGTATTAGTCGCCGAAATGATCCCGGGTCATCCAAAACCCGATCCAAATATACACCCAAGTCCAAAATTATCATAGTAACGTATTGGAATTGTCAAATCTCAATTTCGACGTCATTTACTCAAAATATTGAAGGAAGTCAAATTTGGCCTTTAAAGCCAACCTTAAGGAACCAAGTGGTCCAATTTTAACCCGAACCCCTTCCATATACAAAACTAACCATCTGTGTAAGTTATAATAAGTAAAAGCATGCACGATAAGTCTTATTTAGGTGAATGTGATTCTAGAAAGCTAAACAACCGATCGGGTCGGTACATGAAACACACACTAGTACTGCAACACAAGCTCCAACTCAGAATCAATTTCAGTCTAGAGCTTTACGCCCTGTACCTCCTGTCAGGGGTAAGCATAAGGGTGAACGTCCTAAAACATTACTTGTATGAAATTTTTTTAAACATGATAATGTCAATGAATGTGTTATATGTGAAATATGCAAGCAACGATTTGGCACTCGCAGTGGGTCTAACAGGGGTTCTAACTTTTTGCAATAACTTGACCCTGCTTTTGGTACTCTTTTACATCCCTATAACAAAAATAGAGATCATGAGAAATTAGCCAAAATGGTAGCTGTCTGTGGCTTACCTTTTACTTTTCCTTCTCACCCTGCTTTTGTGCATTATATACAAGTAACTTATAATTCTGCTTTTCAAAGTTTTTCTAAGACCATGGTTAGAAATGATATTTTTAAATTTCAAACTCATTATCTTCAGTATATTTGTTTTGTAGTTGTTTACTTAGATTGTAAAGTGTCTATCACATGTGATAAGTCATAGTCCTAATAGTTATGATTATTTAAAGGTTGCATGTCATTGGGTTGATCATCAGTGAAACATGAAAAAATATGTTATTGGTTATAAATCTGTTGATTCAAACCACACTAAAGCAAATGTTGCAACTACTGTTCTACAAATACTTGATTTTTATGGACTCATTGATAAATTCTTAAGTATCACCCTAGATAATGCTTCTTCTAACACAACCGCCATAACTAGCTTAAAAACTAGACTTTGTCCAATTAATCTAGTAACTTTTCATGTTAGATGTACATGTCATATTTTTAACTTGGTTGTAAAAAATGGTATTAATTTATTTTTTGATACTTGCAGTAAAGTATTACATGCTAGCGACTATATTTTTCGTGCTAATAAAACGAGTAAACTTCGTGAATTTGCTCAATAATATGCTAGTGGTAACCTTTCAATCAAAAAAGTTCCAAAAGATATTTGTACTAGGTGGAATTATACTTATTTAATATGTAAAGTTGCTTATGATTACGGGCGACTATACAAAAGGTATTTAATATGCATAATGGTATCTCCGATGATCAAATTGTTAATTCTGATTAGTATGAGATCAAAGAGCTTACTAAATTTTTAGAAAAATTTATTAAGCTATAAAATAATTGCCTAGTATATATTATCCTATTGTTACACAAATATTATGGTATATTTATGGAGTTTTTGTTGTATTTGGTAAGTATAAAATAAATCCAACTTATACACCAGTCATTAATGAAATGATTGCAAAATTTGAAAATTATTTTTTCTCCTATTCCCCAAGTTTATTTAATTTCTATAGTACTTAGCCCATCTTTAAAATTAAGAGGTGCAAAAGAATTTGTTCGTAAAATATATAAAAATTTAACAATTCAAGAAAATGAACAATGATCTCTTGAAAACTGCCAAGCTAAGATATCTTCTTATGCTAGATCAATTTTTGAAAAATACAAATCTATGGAAACAAAAGTTGGTAAAACTGCTCCTTCTACTTCTAAGTCTAGAGTAGAAGTTCTATGGGAAGATATGAACGATATAACAAGTTTTGATTCCTCTATTGAAGATGAACTTGATTCTTATGTTAATAAAGGATTGGAAAGTATTAAATACGAAGAAGGCAATGAACAACTTTTGGCATAGAGGAGGGATCATGGCAAGGCTTTTCCAACACTTACAATAATGGCCCGAGTTATCCTGGATATTCAAGCATCATCGATAGCATCGAAGAGTGCTTTTAGCACAGCAAGATTTCAAATCGGATATCACAGACATTCATTAGTGGAGGACAGCCTAGAGATTGGATTAATTCAGAAAGGAAGCAATCTTGATTTTGAAAAATTAACTACTAGGGAAGAAGAAGAATACAATGAGATACTTAGCACTGGGAGAGATGACGACATGGAGCGCATGGAACATCAATCAACATTGCTAATTCCAGAACAATGTACAGGAGAAATTATGGATAAGTTACAACGAAGCTATATAGGAGCTTACGAATATTAGTATGATAATTTGTAATTGGCTACTAAGAGGCCTAGTTCAAACAGAACCTTTCCTAGAAGTTGGTTGCGTAGATTAGGTGATCTTCAAAAGAATTATATTTGTATGTAAGATTTAAAATATCTATTAATAAAATAAACACCTCTAAGCGCTTGAATTATTTTTTATGAATTGGCTTACACTCTTACTTAGTAATATAATGGCTTAAAATTATATTACATAAATAATAACTCTATTATAATTACTAGAATATTTCATTACAAGCCATTTGTTTTATTATTTATTATTCTTTATTTAGTTTTTTAATTTTCTTTTTAACATTTAAGTTTATTATATAAGTAAAAAAACTAGTCGTTTCAAACATTAAAAATCTAATCATTGTCTAAAGAAGATCAAAGGGGGAGCAGTTATCTATGTAATTACTTTGTTGGCGTTGTTTCGGTCGAGCACTCTCTTTTCTTTGTCCAATTCCGTCTTACCAAACAAGACTGAGCTGTTGCCAAACTTATTCCTTAAATATTTTTTTTAAACCGGCCAATTTAAGGCTCGCGAAATTGTCTCGTTCCATCGCGAAACTGTCATTTTTGTCTTACATTTTTGTAGTCTCAGATTATTTATAACCTAAATGTATAAGATATAAATCAACTAATGTGTGAAATTGTGACGATCCAAAAGAGTCATCACTTTTTTTTACCTATTTTGTACCTCCTAAGCCTTGAAAACATCATCTAGGATTACCTCGATTTGTGTGTGCAGTCCTGACATGTAGCTGAAAAGCTTAAATATGAAGTCTGTGAGAAAAAAATAATTTTTATATTAAATTAAATAAATTTGACTTCGGTCAATATTATAGATAAACGGACCCGAACCTGTGATTTGACGGTTCCGGGGGGTCCGTAGGAAAATATGGGACTTGGGCTAGGCCCGGAGTCGAATTCTGATGTCCCAACTCCGAGAAATGAATTTTAGTGTGAAATTATTTTTCAGAAATAATTAAGGTAATTAAAAATAAAATTTGATTAGAAGACCATGGTATCGCACCTGTATTTTGGTATCGGCGCCCAGTACAAGTCTTATATGTGTTTTAAGCACTTTCTGTGACGTTTGGTTGAAATCGGACGTCGTCTGACGTGTTTCAGAATTAAAATGGGAATTTGATATTTTATGAAAATTTAGAAGAAAAATCATTGATTTCAAGGCTCAGTTTAATCTTTATAATGTTATACTAGCGATTTGATCGCACAGATAAGTCCGCATGATGGTTTTCGAGGTGATGTGTATGTTTGATTTGGAGCTACGAGGGCTCGGGTGAGTTTTGAATAAGTTCCAGAATGCTTTAGATTTAAAATATCAGCTGTTGCGGGTTCAGGAAAATGTTGCAGACTCGTACGTGATGTGACGAGCGCGTACTTGAGCAAATTGTTGTAAACCCCTTTTTACTTGAAGTTTTTAAATTGAGTTTTCTTACTTACCTATTTATCTTAAATTGCAATTTTTTTCTATGCTAGTTTAGAGAAGCATATTTATTTGACTTACTTGCCTAAGTACTTAAACTAACATGTTTGTGCTCCGTGTAGTATGTTTGTCTAGGATTTTCTATTTCTTGTCCGAAGTTTAGTATCTACCCTAATGTTTGGGCTATTATTGTGTGATTTTAAATTGGGACTACGGGTTGGCCTCCCGAGAGATCCCCCTGCATGATATGTTCTAGACAGAGGGTGTTGGGATACCAAGAGATCCCTGGCACATCAAATTATAAGTTTTTAGGATACCAAGAGATCCTCGGTATACCAAGAGATCCCCCATTTTGGTTCCTGTTGTGACAAAATGTTTACTAGTATTGTCCTATTTTTCTACTTTCCATCACGTTTTTCGTATTTATCTTGTTTAGATTCTAGCTGTACACCATATCTATACTATTTTTCCCTCATCTTATTATTTATTATGTTATATCTCAGTTGGGCCCTGACCTTTCCTCGTCACTACCTAACCAAAGTTAGGCTTGGAACTTATTAAGTACCGATGTGGTGTACTCATGCTTCTCTTGCGCATGTCTTTCATGTGAAGATCTAGGTACTTCATCTCGGGCACACTACTTTTGAGGCAGGGGAGCTACGAAGAGTTTGAGGTACATCTGCAGCATCCGCGGACCGAAGAGTCTCCTTCTTTATTCTATCTATAGTGCTTAGCCTTCTTCCGTACTTTTGCTTTAGATATTCTGGAGTTAGAGCCATGTATTACTTTTCGTTAGCTTGTTTTCCCGTGAGTTTCCGGGTTTTAGGGTGACATTGTAGACTTCTGCATTTTTGAGTTGTATATACCACGACATTTATATGTAGTTTTTCTTTTATTGTTGTTTTTTTACTTAATTATTCCGCAAGCTATGTTATTGTTTCCACATTGTTAGGCTTACCTAGTTAAAGGAACTAGGTGTCATCACGACAAGTTCACGGTGAGTGAACTGGGGTCGTGACAAGTTGGTATCAGAGCTCTAGGTTCATAGTAGTCACGAAACAAAAGCCGGTTTATTAGAGTCTCGCTGATCAGTATGGAGAAGTCTGTACTTATCTACAAGAGGCTATGTAACTGTTAAAAATTTTCCACTTCATTTGATTTCCTTGTCGTGGGATGTTTTGACATCACAAATTCTAAACTTCTGTTTCCTATCCTCTAATAGATGGTGAAGACACGCGCTACTCGGGATGATCATGCACCCACGCCCTTATTGCAGCCGTCAGAGAACGGGGTAGAGGTCGAGGACGCGCACGTGGTGCAGCCAGAGCACCTGGCACACCCACTACTGCCACTACTACTCCAGCCCTTCAGGAGACTTTGGCTTAGTTCATGAGTATGTATACCACCTTGGCTCAGGTAGGTTTGCTTCCCCTAGCTGTAGCCACATCCCCGAATGCGAGAGGAGCAAATACTCCCCTCTTCTCCACTCCCGAGCAGCGAGTTCAGGTTGAGCAGATTTCTGAGATTATTTCAGCACCGCCGGTAGTACCAGTTCATCTTGAGGATGGGTCAACTGCTTCAAAGGACGAGCAGCGGAGACTTTAGATGTTCAAGAAGTATGATCCCCCAGTATTCAGTGGATTAGCATCAGACGATGCCTTGGGAATTCTAGAGGAGTGTCACCGCATTCTTAGCACTATGGGAATAGTAGAGTCCAGCGGGGTTTCCTTCACTGCCTTCCAGCTTTGGGGAGCCGCCTATGATTGGAGGTGCACTTATGAGATAGACAGTCCAGTTGAGGCTCTCTCACTAACCTGAACCCAGTTCCCAGATATGTTCATGAGAGAATTTATACCCTAGAGTCTCAGGGACGTATGGCGCACAGTGTTTGAGCATTTGCATCAGGGTGCTATGACCGTTTCGGAGTATGCTATCCACTATACCAGGTTGGCCAGGCATGCACCAGCCTTGGTTGCTACAATCAGTGAGAGAGTTTGTAGGTTCTTCGAGGGTCTTATCCCTGTCACACCTCCTTTTTTAACATTACACCCCGGGAAGGGCAAAGTTAAGGGGGGATTTTCCAATTAAAGGACAATCGATGCGGGATTTATTTATTTAAGAGATTTCAGAGTCGCCACTTGGGATAATTAATAGTGTCCCAAGTCACATGTTTAAAATCGCAAGTCGAGGAAGGGTTGACTCTGTTATACAGTCTGGGATCCAGAAATTCGGGTAAGGAATTCTGTTAACCAGGGATAAGGTGTTAGGCACTCCCGAGTTCCGTGGTTCTAGCACGGTCGCTCAACTGTTATATTTGCCTTGATTATATGATTTTACTGTATTTTGTACCTATGTGAATATTAACCTTTAGCCGCTTTTTTTTTTAAAGATTGCAACGTCGTTAAAATATGCCCCGAACCACGTCATATAAATGCATCCATTATTTTTAGACATATTTTAACATCATTGGGATTTGAATTTGGGTCACATAAATGTGCACTCGAATTTAGGAAGGTAAATTATTTAACTAATGCGCCTAAAGCTTTTCACGTTTGCAACTTTGCGAGGGCCGTGGAATTTAGCTAAACGGCACGCCTCGAATTTTAAGGATCAATACCATATTTATTAAAACGAGAGCCATGCGATTATTAATTTAGTTTGGCACGTCACTCCTCTAATTCTAAAATTTAATGGGAATTCGAAACTAAGTTCTTGAGGGCCATAAAATACGTCTTGCCTAATATGGAACCCCTCGTTTTGTTTTATTCTAAAAGGAGTATTCTATGCTAGTATAGAGAAGCATATTTATTTGACTTACTTGCCTAAGTGCTTAAACTGTCTTGTTTGTGCTCCGTGTAGTATGTTTGGCTAGGATTTTCTATTTCTTGTCCTGTGTTTACTATCTATCATAATAGTTGGGATGCTATTGTGTGTTTGTAAATTGGGACTACAGGTTGGCCTTCCGAGAGATCCCCCTGCACTTGATATGTTCTGGAATGAGGGTACGTGATACCAAGAGATCCCTGTCACATGAAATTGTAAGTATTGAGAATACCAAGAGATTTCTGGCACATGAAATTGTAAGTTTTGAGGATACCAAGAGATCCCCGGCACATGAAATCATAAGTTTTAAGGATACCAAGAGATCCTCGGTATAACAACGTCCGCATATAGAAGAATCTCCTTCTTTATTCTATCTGTAGTGTTTAACCTTCTTCCGTACTTTTGCTTTAGATATTCTGGAGTTAGAGCCATATCACTTTTCGTTAGCTTGTATTCCCGTGAGTTTTCGGGTTTTGAGGTGACATTGTAGACTTCTGTATTTTTGAGTTATATATGTTGAGCGGCATTTATATGCAGTTTTTCTTTTTTTAGTTGTTTTTTTTATTTAATTATTTTGCAAGCTATGTCATTTTTTCTATATTATTAGGCTTACCTAGTTAAAAGGAATTAGGTGGAAGATGAACTCGAATCGTGACAGAAATAAGAAGAAGCTTCACATGACTATTGAAATGACTCTAAATTATAACATCATGCTGTAGTAAGCATGAGTTCACGCTTGAGAATATATGAACTGCCAAAAATTTCATTTAATAATTGGATGGTGATTGATGTTGATGAGAGGACACGTCATTGCTCTTCTAACAAAGCAACAAACACTCTAAAGTCGTAGGTCAACAATACCCCTAATTTATTTCTCTGTTTCTTTCCCAACCATATTAAGTACCACGTAAGTCTACGGTCTACCCATCGGTACCCAAAGATTTCTGGTGTTCTTTTTTACCTCAAAGGTTAAACCGAAGAAAAATGAAATAAAAGAAGAGAAAAAAAAAGAGAAGAAAGAAACGAAAAAGAAGAAGAAGCAGCAAAGATAATGAAACGAAAATATGCAAATTAAAATGCTAACGGGATGAAACTTGTTCTCGTCGTCTATTCTTTGTCACAAATAAAATATTCAAAACTAATTACAATTTAAATGTCTCTTCGCAGTAATAGAATTGTTTAAACTGAACGGATTAACTAATAAAGCAACGGTGCTTAAAGAATCTCTATTTTAGATGGAAAACACTTTTGGAAGAAGTCCATTATGAAAAGTTCATTTAAAAAATCAGCGAAGAAAAGAAATAACATTAATAAGCATGTTTGCTAAAAAAAATATCCACATGAGTTTGTTCAGGTATTTAAACATGTGATTTTGGATCCTCTTTTAATTTGTGAAATTGTGAACGAAAAGGAGTTGCAGAGTGATAATTTAATTATTATGAAATTAAATCAACTCTAAGCTTAAGGTAACGATCGAGTGAATCAAACTTCACTATACTATTTTTCTAAATTGTGCCATTATATAGAAGGATGAGTCAATTCAAACTAGAAAGGACAGTAGTACGATCAAGTACAGCAACCTTTCTTTGACTCTTTGATTTATTGAAACCTTCAAATAGATATGTCAGTAAAATTTTATTTTGTGTCTTCTATAATTAATATTGGTTATATAAAGTAATCTTTTTATCTCATAATTTTATGAACCCAAATTTTTGTGGATTTAGAAATATAAAATTAGAGTCACAAATTTATAAAATAAAAAAATCCTATACAACTAGTATACACAAAATAAAATTTCTCAATATTCGACATTTAGTGCATGAATCAAGATGGCCGGTTAGGCGCTCATCAACTTCTTTACAACTCTTGCTCTATTTATTTCAAAATACATACTTATTAATTTCACATAAATATTGTTGATTATTTATTTATATCATATGTATATTAGATTTTTGAATATATTCCATCATGTCCACCATTAAATCTTAAATAATAGTACTATCTCTTCTCCATGCTATTTATATTTGAAAGAGTGTTTGGTTTACGACCAACTTATATTCGGATAATAACACGGGAATCATCATAGCAGTTTCGGCCCAATTGTTAAAATATTATCCGCTATGGTCCAATCTTTGGGGTCTCACAGTTTTATTCCTCATAGGCTTCAAACATAGAGTATTCTCAAAGTTCGTTTGGTACGATAAATAAGTAAAACTAATTATGAAATAAAAATTTAATACCGTCTTGCTTTTGTTTAGTTACTAATTTTGAGATAATTATCCCAAAATCAAAATTGTACCGGGATAAATTATCCGTGGATAAAGCAATCACATTAATAATTCCATCGGTCAATAAAGAAATATACTAGTATATATAACTAATGTAAGCGTAATTTATCTTCAAACTAAATGACCCTCGATATTTAAAACTTTTGTTTCGCCTTCACTTAATTTCTATACTAAATTTGCTCATGAAAAGTTTTATAGCGAATTTTTTTCGAGTTCAACCACCAACAATTCTTAGGATAATAGAATAGTACCTTAGCTTGAAGATGTCAACAGTACTTCATGCCTATGCCACTTCCATTTATATTTATTGTCATTATTTTCATACAAGTCTTGTAGTCCAACGCTAAAGACAATATACTCAAACTTTCAATTGCGAAAAATTCATAAACAATTAAATTATTTTAGTAAAATATGCCAAAAGATCCCATGATCTCTAGACCCCAAGTCAACCTTGGTATGCAGGAAACCTAACATGTCAGAGTATTATTCCTGTCTCCGTGCAGTACCCTTTTGACTAGGGCAAACATTTGCAGCTCCAATTCTTGTTTAGTAATCTTTTTATAATCCTCCACTAACATATTATAAAATATTAAAAATAACTATTTCTCAAATCAAAAACAAGAATATTCGAAATAAAAATAAGGGTGAATTGTGGACCGTAAGGTCTCATCAGCCGAAGCAGAAATATTAAGCATGTTCAAGCTTTAATAAACAAAGTTATTCAATACCTTAGCAAATATGAGAAAATAAGGTATTCCGTATGAGGAAATTCATTTTGTGTGACTTGGTTGTTAAGCTCCTTGACCAAGTCTAACAGTATTGAAAACATACTCGAATTTCAATTGCAAATACTTCATAAACAACTAATTATTATTCTATTTAAAGATGAGTAGATGACACAAACAAAGACCCCACGAGATATATCATGCATAATATATTAAGATATCTTCAATATAATTACAAGACCTAAAGTCAACCTAACCTATGCAGAACCTAACATGTCATAGTGTTATTTTTTCCCCCCCACATGCAGTTGCTGTACGAATTGGGTAAACATTTGCAACTTTAGTTCTTGTTATAATTCTCCAAGAACATTTAAAAAAAGATATATTAAATATAGAGGCATCCAAATTAAGAACAATAACGTATTAGAATTGAAATTTTCAGATCAAGTTTTAAGAAAATTATGTATTTCGTAGAAACAGATGCGGGTAGTCTTTCATAATTCAGAGAAAAAATCCATAATCTTAATCTTAATTCTTAAATACATATGTCGCTTGCCTTTAGGTATTATTTCATTAAAAATAAACACAAGCTGCGAGGACATAGTAGCAATATCATTATTCTCTATAGGAAATTAAAATAAAGAAATGATATTATAGATCCGATCATCAGATGGCTTAACACCTTTTCCCATTAGTATATTGATAATTAATACAAGTGGGGCAACTTTAGCTTGCCTTTTCGTGTTTAACTTATTAATAATTGTTTTCAAGAATTTGAATTTCAAAAATTCAATTATATGATCGAGTTATAACTTTTAACTCCATCTCAAAGAAGTTAAATTTAGAGAATAATCTTTACTCACATGCAGTCACCTTTTTTTTTTTAATAAATAGATTTTCTATTTCATTCCGTCAAAAAAGTATACGTACAAACATAGATGTTGACCATCTATTCTCATATGATATACAATCACTACACTATTATCACTCTAAAAAAACAATATCACTATTTGATAATACGTGTGACAAAAACTGTTTCAAGAGAAGCCTAGGGGTAATGGTTTAAACTTTGTAGGACAACCCTCCATTTATGAATTGAAGCCCCTCTTGAGTGGAGATGGACTACAATTTCCTTACAAACGGTATCGCTCATCAACTTACCTCCCTGGAATCTCATTTTATTCTGCTCCCTCCATATCACTGTCACCAGGATCCCAAGCAGACAGGCAGTGATTTCTGCTACTCCAGTTCTACTTTTTGCCAGCTTACTAACCCAGTCACATTCCTCCTTCCAATCAGCAATGGAATGCTTATAGCCAACCAGCTAAGGAGTCGACTCCAGATTTCTTTGGTCTTCAAGCAATCAAAGAACATATGCTCAAAGGTTTTACAGTCCTGTGGAACCATGATATTTAACTCCTGAAGTCTGTCCACAGTTGCTAATCTCTTGTGCAGAGCCAACCACAGAATAAATTTATATCTGGGATGCAGTTGAGTCTGCAATATGATGGTCTTCCATTGGACTTTGCTGTACTGAGGGTGTAGTTGTCTGTATAACTTCTTGATGCTAAAAGACTCACCCTGCTGAAGCTGAACCAATCTACTGTCCAGATTACCATTGAGAGTTGCAATGCCATTTATCAACTCTCTCGACTTAAATATTTTCCTTATTACCCAAGCAGCAGACTCAGGCACTGGCATGTCTTCAATAAAACAGTTTTTAATATAGAAGGTATGCACCCATTTTATCCACACGCTATCCTTCTTCTTAGTCAGTGCCCATAGATGCTTTACAATAGCAGCCTTATTCCATTTAGACAGATCGAATACATTCAACTTCCCTGCACTGTATGGCATATAGAGAGTATCCCAGGCAACCAGAGCTCTCCTTGAAACTGTAGCTGAACCTGTCCAGAGGAATGATCTGCATATTGCTTCAGTCATTCTCAGAATTTTTTTAGGCAGCAGGAATATTTGGGACAAGTAAGCTTGAATACCAAACAGAATTGATTTAATCAGTTGAAGTCGACCAGCATAGGAGAGCAACCTTGACGATCAGCAACTTATTTTCTGTGTGATTTTCTCCACCAGTGGCCAACATTGAGCAATAGACAGCTTCTTTGAATCCAAAGGCATCCCCAAATATTTAAATAGAAGTCTGCCTTCAGGAAATCCTAACACCTGTAAAATCTCCTCCTTCTGCCAGTTTATTACCCCTGCTATGTACACTGCACTTTTATCAATATTTGCTTGAAGTCCAGAAACTTTAGAGAATTTCTGGAGAGACTGTTTCAGTAAGCTTACAGACTGAATATCTGCCTTAGAGAACATAAGAAGATCATCCGCGAAGCAAACATGTGCTACACCCAACCTCTTGCATCTAGGATGGAATTTGAACTCTTTCCTCATCATCATTTACACAAATTCCCTTTGTAGATACTCCATGGCCAGAACAAAGAGTTATGGAGACATCGGGTCACCTTGCCTTAAGCCTCTTCTTCCTTTAAATGGTGCAGTAAGACCACCATTGATGTTGAGAGAGTAGGTAACAGAGGATATGCACTCCATAACCCACCCAATAAATTAATAAGGAAAGCCCAAGTCCTTCAGCAGTCTTTCAAGGAAGCACTATTCAACTGAGTCGTAGGCCTTATTTAAATCCACCTTAAGCACACATCTATGAGAAATGCCCTTCCTGAATAGCCTTTGAACAGTTCTTGTGTAAATAAGATGTTATCAACAATACTACGACCCTCAATGAATCCTGACTGTGATCTACCCACCAAGTGGTCAATAACTACTTTCAGCCTAGCTGTAATAATTTTTGTGATGATTTTGTACAGTGTTGTACAACAGGCAATGGGTCTGTAGTCCTTCACTTTGCTTGGATTTTGTAATTTAGGAATTAGAGTTAGTGCAATGCTGGTAACTCCATTATGTAACTTCCTAGTGAGAAAGAATTCTCTCACAGCTTCACAGATGTCTTCCCCCACTACAAGCCACTGCCTTATAAAAAAAGTCAACTGGGAAACCATCCACCCCTGGTGCCTTATCATGAGGCATATCCTTAATTGCCTTTAGTATTTCCTCCCTTGTGACTGGCTTCACTAGGTCATCTTTCTGTTGTAAGTTGAGACAAGGGCCCTGATGGATTACTGCAGTATTTGGACATTGGCAAATGCTATTGTTTCCCCCAGTAAACTCTTGAAGCAAGTAACAAACTCTTCTTCCACCTTCTCGGGATCAGACAATTTTACTCCCTCTTCGTATATATAGAGTTGATAGTGTTAAAGTTTGTCCTCATCTTTAGTTGAGCATGAAAATATTTAGTGTTGGAATCTCCACAAGCAATCCAGTGAGCTCTAGATTTCTGTTGAAAGATCTGCTCCTCTATATTGCTCCATTTCTCCACCTCCATAAGTAGCATCCTCTCCTGGTCAATCAGCCTTTGGTCCATACAATTAAACTGCATCTGATTCTGTGTAGTTTCAAGCTTCTGCCTTGCCTCACTGAGGTGTATCCTATACTTTTCCATATAGGTATTCAACTCCTTTAGCCCCACTTTTAGGGCCTTCAATTTATTCCATACTCTATGCAATCTCCCTCCATGCTGGTGCCGGTTCCATACCCTTTCCACAATGCTAGGGAACTCAGCATGGTCCATGACAGATGTATACAGTTTGAATGGCTTTGGATGAATGTTCCTTCTTTGTTCCTCAGGGTTACACAGTAAAAGGATAGGGGAATGATCTGAAACTCCTGGGGTCAACACATCAGCTTCAATGTGACTGTATTCCTGCATCCAGTTCACATTCCCAAAAGCCCAATCAATTCTGCTATATACTCTTGTCTCTGGTTTTTGTTTATTGCACCATGTATAAAAACAGCCCAAACTCTTCAACTGAGTGAGCTGAAGAGCAATGAGTGTGTCTTGAAAACCTTGAATCTCCAGCTGCATAACTGGAGCACCTATTCTATCATCAGTGTGGAGAACATTATTGAAGTCTCCACTAAAAAGCCGGCTCTCCTGAATAGTTGCACCTAAGGTCAACAATTTGGCCCAAAATTATTGTCTCTTGTTAGCTCATTATTTGCACACACAATTGTTATCGGTGTTCTGAAGTTTGTACCTCTTTCTTTAACTTCACATGCAGTCACCTTTAAACAGGCTGTATATACGTGAACCATTAATTTGGAGTTGAAGAGTAAATTTGTGTCAACAGACAGACACAAAGAATCTTCTTTTCCTTTCTCAGAAGGACAACAAAGACGAAAAATGAAAAAAGGGCCCATTTGGTTTCAAACTTATTTCAATTTTTTAGTTTTAATATAAAAAATAAATCTGATTTATTTTGAAACGAAAATCGATTTTGAAAGTGAACACAAAATATATGAGAACTAAGAGAATTTCGGGTGTTTGGTATGAAAGCAAAATTTTTTGAAAAATATTTTTTAATTTTTCAACTTTTGATAGGCTTAATATTTTAGAAAATATTGAACTTATTTTTCTTTAATGAGAGGAAAATATTTTCCTTATCAAGAGAAAGAGAAATCTTTTTCAAAATTTCTTCTCAACCTTCTCTACCCTCACCACCTCACTCCTCTGTCCAAAATTTTTCTTTACCTCAAACGTCAGTTTCTTCATTACCACCCACCCTACTCCCTCTTTCACCCCATTCCCTTCAGCAAAAAAAAATATCTTTTTAACCTTATCTTTTTTTTCAATTTTAAATTTCTGTTTTTTAGTTTTTCTACACCATCCTCGCTGTCCCCCTCCTCCAAAAAAAATTATTCATTTTTAGTCTTTTTATTAATCAATTTAAATGTTCAAAATTTTATAAATTTCAAAATTATGAATTCGGGTCTTATGAATTTGAAATTTATGGGTTTGAAATTTATAAGTTTAAAAGTTTAACAATTCAAAAATGTTATGAAATTTAAAGATTTTTTTGTTACTAATAAAGATTGTTAATTTAATAATTTATATTTATTATTATTCTCATTTTAATTCATCACTCGACTCTGTGCATGAATTTTCACACTTTTTAAGGTATAATAGTTTTAACTCCCCCTTTAGCCGGTACGCATCCCCTTTTCCATCACACCTCAAAACATGAGAATCGAGTAACTTCTATTGTTTGGCTAAACTTTTACACCCAACATATTGTGGAAGATTTACACCAAAATACTGACACTTATCCATTTTCAGTATCTCTAAAGTAGGAGCTAAAAGATCTTCAAAATTTGCATAAAACACCTATACTAATAGTGAAAATTAAAAAATATAGAATATTATAGGATAGGATTTAGAATTTATAAATTCTTCAGTAATAATTAGATTAAGAGTAAATTTTTTATGAAATATTTTGTAAAATTTTAACTATTTATACAAACTACCGGGTTCGTGTAAACTCATCTCACCGCTACACCAAATACCCAGTAAATAGTTACCCTGTCATGCGCTTGATATTTACATTAGACCAACTAAATTAACTTTATCAGTTAAAAAAATAAAGTTAAGATGTGCTTACTTAAGCAAGTGATAAATATGTACAAAAATGACAGATTTGTAAACACCGATAAGCTTTTACCAGGTTCCTCTTTCTTTAACAAAATCAACAAACAAAACATCATAATCAAATATTAATTCAGTAATCATCAGTAACAGTGTATCCCAAGTTAACACTTAAACAACCCCAGCTAAAACTATGAACAGATGTGATTTTCCGGTTTTACCCTCGCCTAACTACCAAGGTGAAATTACAAGAAAGGGCCTAGTAATCTAGTACAATACTATTGCATTACATTCCTGATTCAAGGGTAGGAAAGCCAGAAAAAGAGTCAAATCCAAAGACACCCGAACTACCGTCAGCAATCACCGCAGACGTCGATTGTGCGGCGGACATAGTCCCCGCCGGTGGTTGAGCCATAAACGATGAAGTGGGGTCCAGTAAAAAAGCTGATGTGTCAAGAGTAGGCAAGCAGCTAACTTGCTGAACCCGGTCAACCGGTCGTCTCGGCTCCGGCTTCAAAACAGAAGCAACCGTCACGTGTCCGTTTCCACCCATTCTCACTCCGGTCACCTGCTGTACCATCTGCCGGAAACTATCCACGTCAGCTGTTATGTACGTTGTCGACGCGCGCTTCGAGGCGCGTGTCTTCCGCTTGGTAATCTTCTTGCTCAGCCCGCCGGCGTTGTTGCTCCTCCGCTTCGACATGGCGGATTCGTTCTCCGTAGAGCCGCCGGAAACCGTCGGCCCTGAGGTAGCACTCGGGGTCTGAACCGACGCCGTTAACATTGGCATAATCATCTCAGGTTCTGGGTTTGAAAATGATTTTTGGAGCACTTTAGTTAAAGTTTCAGTTTCTTTAACGAACATGTCCTGAAACCATGCATCGTTAAATGTTGAACGAAAACCCCATGGCTCCATTGTCATCAAATTATCAGAAAACGCCATTTTCTTTTCCAAATTTTTGCTAAGCAAGTGTTTGAAATTAACGAAATGGACTTTTTTTAAGCTCAAAATGGTCTATAACATTAGGTTTTTTCAGAGAAGGTGTGAAAAGAGTGGAGAGTTTTTGGAATGAAGGGAAGGGAGAGAGATGTTAGAGAGGAGATAGCTGAGGAGAAAAGGGAATATATAGAAAGGAAGGAACCGCGTTTCTGGGGACACGCGTCAGCAGATATGTACGGAACAGTAATGACTCAATCAAGACTATAAATTGTTAAAAACAATGGTTTAACATAGAATTTTGTTTCGACCGTAGAGCGAAGGAAAAGAAGATAAGGTTTTATTTTCGGAAAAGGGATGAAATTGCCCCTTACTTATTGAAAATGGCGCAAAAATACATATACCCATAAAACTAATAAAATATAAATAATAAATTTTTGATTCACCTTTTCTTAAAATATATATATATATATATATATATATATATATATATATATATATATATATATATATATATATATATATATATATAGATATATAAACAAAACATACATATTCTCTAAAGTTATATATTTTATAAATTATATAACATCACTATTATATAACTTATCATATAGTATATTATTATAATAGAAAATAAGTGGTTCCGTTCTATTACAATTTGTTTAATTAGATATCAATATAATTTTGAATAAGTAACATATGTGTTTGTTAATTTTTAAACAATGAGAGTTTTTTTATTTATTAATTTTCTATTATTATGATTAAGTTTCTATTAATAAACAAAATCTCATCCTTGACCATAAAAAAGGCAAAAAGATTACTTATTAACAAATTAACCATAAAACAGTAAAGTTAAATCACTTATTTTGGACTACAATAAAAGGCCAAAAGTTATTTATTTTGTACCGAAGAGAGTACTATGTAAGTAACATATGATACTAAGAATGTACCAATCTTATTAATTTGTCAAATTATCTTACTTTACAATTTGAATTAATATATATATATATATATATATATATATATATATATATATATATATAAAGAAAGGATCGAACACGTGGAACCCATGATGAGGATGGCTGAAGACTGAACACAGATATTTCGCTTGTCATCGGAAGGGATAGCGCTCATAGAAGTGTGTTAAATGCATGCACCCGATAGCATTTAATTAGGAATATTCTGCATCATTAAGAACAACGATCCGTTACAAGAAATTTGGCATTTATATCCACCGCTATATCTTCATCAATTACCTTCATATTTGACACTAAAAGAGAGAACGATCCTAGGACTTCCTTCCCTATACACAACTATTAATAGCGAGCTTAGTTATCGGTGTAAAAGACAAATTTTTGGCAAACTTATACTATATTCTATACAAAGCTTGATGCAATTTTACTTTCTTACTTTTCGATTTCATCTTTGATGTGCCCGGAACATTTGTTCCCGGAACTGCCATCTCTAGAATTTCGTTTATATACGAAGGCTAAGTATTGCATAATTCTTTACTTATTTTATTATTTTTAGAATCAAATTAGTTTACTTTTTTAGAAACTGTTTGACTTAAAAGATGTTAAACTCTTTTCAAGCAAACCAATCAAAAGAAATGAAGGGGTAAATCGTAGATAATAAACGCTAGGATTACTTTGATAGTCGGATTAGCAGTAGTAATGAAGGAGAGAGAGGGAGGGAATAATAGAGAGATGAATATAAGAGAGAATAAGCTTCTATCTTCCCCTCTTACAAGACTCGGATCCCCTTTATATAATAAAGGATTCTTACTTAGTTCCTAAACCGACAAAATTAGAGTATATTCTATAACAAAACCAACGATGACGCGAGGTCATTTTCTCCTTTCGCCCCTGGGTCGTCCCCATGTATTGACTCGTGGGTACGATGGTTGGTCATGTCGACTTCGGGACATGATTGACCAAATTCGATCCTATATAGTTAGTCCCTCCGCTCGTCGAGGTTGCAGCGAAATGTGTACTCGATGGGCGAAATCGATGCTTCTATCAATGAGAGTTTGACTCGTCGAATTGTTACGACACGACCGGTGGGGGATGGTAACAATATCTGTTGGAACATCGAAATAAAACATCCTTCCCTGGGTGACATCAGCGTTCACATACGTCATCATTATACGTATTCTCGAGGCAAAAAAAACTTATGCTTGTGGTTTCCCATGCTGATTTGAAGTCTGTTGCCTCGATTCCAGTGCCACCCAACCTTATAAATAGGGGAAAGATTTAATTTCGTTGAAGAAATTTGGTATTTCTTGAGAACTTCCCAACCTTCCTCTTTTTAATTTCATATTCCAGCATCTTTTCTTTTGATCGAGGATTTTTCTTTTTATTTATTCCATTTTGCACGACTTCCTTCGAGCAACAGCCATGTCTAAATCTCGCTATACCAACGAGAGGGTACATGAGGTTGCTCCACCAAACGCGCCACCCTCATCCAAGGGTGGATAGGTGGAGATTGAAGAGGATGTCCGTCATCTTATGATGGAGGAGCTATTACCAAGGCCTTCTTTGCTTCAAAATGATTTCAACAAGGATTTTCTCATTGTTCTGATTCTAGTGCTTTCAGAGGCGAAACAGAAATACTTAGATGACCTCCGTGCAAAATATGGTATTCCCGCCACGTGGAGATAGTTCTTGGGGGGAGACTACGTTGACGTTCATAGGCCAGAGTGTTGGGCCTTCTACGAATATCCCTTTTTAATAGGCTACAAACTTCCTCTTTTTCCCTTGACAGAAGAGTTCTACAGATTGTATCACATTTTCCCGGCCCAGCTTACGCCATACACGCTTAAAGTGCTTCAGTTGTTGGGAAAATACACAGAGTTGGTCGGGTGTGAAATCTCTGTTCATCATCTCTTGCAATTGTTCGCAACTGACTTCCTTAGAGGGACCTTGGTGCATTTGAGAATTCACGGTACAAAGGAGTTGGTAGTTGACAGAGATGACAGTGCAAGACGTAAATTCTGGCACAAGTATTTCTTTGTCAGGACCGAGCACGTGGTTTCTAAGCCCACCTAATTTCCAGAGAGATGGAACAAGACACGTGAGTGATATAGTTCATCGAGTTCTTTGCTGCATGCTACTATTGCAACTCTAATTTTTGTACTACAGCTATGGCTCGCCTGCCTCAGCCCGTTATCAGTCTAAGGAAATGGATCGCCGACCTGTTACCTCACGTAGAGTAGACTCGAACTTGGCCTGCCTTCATGTAACGTTACAGCCCTAAAGTTTCTTCTGGTAAATCTCTGATTATTGTTTTGACGATTATTCGACCTTGCTTAGCTGTGATTTGTGGCAATACGTCGAGGTGCTTCTAGGAGGAGGGCACCAGTCCCTGCTTTTGTGTGACTAAATAACGCCGCAACTCTCGAGATATTCTGTGCGAGTCTATTCGAGAAGGACGTCCTCTAACTTCCCAGTTGGGAGCCACGTCCACGACCGCGGTTATAGAGGAGTCGACCTCATTTGAACCGGCTCCACAACTTGTCGACAAATCTTCTAATGGTGAAGAGCCGAAATGGTAAAGGGGGTAGCCACTGAGATTGACGAAAGTGGAGCATCTCGGACTGCCCCAACGCCCGTGTTTATGTCTGATGTTATTCGATCGGGTAGATCAGCCTATGAGGAAAGAGTGGACCCAAGGATCAGTTTGGTGTGCCCTGCTAAGGAAAGTTCGTCAACTAACTTGGCGGGCATAATGTGGGAGTTGGAGAGTCGGGTTCTGATGTCACCTCGGAGGAAGTAAATGAATTTTTGGGTTGTCATACCCAAGTGGAGACAATGACAAAAGGGTCTGACTAGAGGCTGCAACTTGTTGCTGAATAGTGAGCAGGTCGTATCGACCCTTACTCTTTTATGCGGTGCCCCTAAGAGTTAGGTGCTTAGAACGATGAATGATATGGAGTTTTCTCAAAAGGTTGCCAGCATGGCCTTACAGGTAGGTTTCCTCATCTTCGCTCTATATTGCGTGTTGTATGGTTGGCGTGGAAACGTGCTTACTTCCATTTTTCCTTCTCAGACCCTTGTCCTGGCGGTGGAGAGAGGTCGTCGTGAGTGGAAGAGGACGGACCTTTATAAGAAGATGTCGATGAAGTATCGAAATATCGCGCTAAGCACCGAGTGTTAGCCGATCTTTACCAGCAGGACACCAAGTTTCAAGTGTTTTGCGAGGGGATTAAATCGAAGGAGGCCCAGTTGGAACGCGGGGAGGCGGAGCTGTAAGAGACAGATGGGGAGTTAGTGTGGGTCGTTGCTTATAGCAGCAAATTGGAGGCCCTCCTTAAGGTATAGGATGATAAACGCAAACTCAGTCGAGGGGTGACTGCAAAATGTCGACCTGCAGCAGAAGGTAGCTAATTTGACCACCGATCTTGGAGCTTAGATTGCGGGAATTGATGGACTCAGGGGCTAGCTAAGTGCTAATGCTGATAAGTTGACCGCGTTGCAAAGGCAAGTCGCCCTACCGATATCAGAGGAAGCAGATTTCCAATCTAGGCCCTCCTCGTCTCGTCCCTCATCTCGTCGGGGCCCACCTCACAGTGCCTACGAGATGCGGGTTTATATAGAGGCTCAGCTGGATGTATATAGAGCTCTTAATACTGAGGGCCAAGAAATGGAGACGGAGGTTCATGTGGTGCAAGATGAGGTACGTACGGCTCGCGAATCATGTGGATACTACCCCGGCTCTTCCGCTGAGGAGGGTGTTACTTCTGAGGACGTCAATTTCCTTGACTAAGATTCATGGTATGAAGACGTCTATCCCACAGGAGGCGACGAGTAGTTTTAAGTTTGCATATTTTTGTTTTTGCATTTTTTGGTTGTGGGTTTTACTAAGGCCTGTCCATATGGACGAATGTAAATGATTTTTGTTGTAATATAAAATTTTATTTTGGTCGCTTCGTCTATTTTCTACCTTTCCCTTTTTGGGTTTTTTCATAAGTCTTTGCAGAGGTTGTTTTTACTGTTAAAAGGTCTCGTCGTGATTCAAGCGAGGTCGAACTGATATTGATGGCCTTGGCCATTTAAGGAGTTACTTTGCACGTTCGCCGAAGTAGTATTTGTCGAAGTTCGAGTGAGGTCGAATTGATTTTGATGGACTTGGCCGTTAGGATGTTGCTTCTACTATCGTCGAAGTTCGAACAAGGTTGAATTGATCTCAATGGCCTTGGCCATTAGGATGTTGCTTCAACTGTCGTCAAAGTAATATCCAATGAAATTCAAACGAGGTCGAACTGATGTCGATGTCCTTGAACATTAGGATATTGCTTCGACTATCATCGAAGTAGTATCCGTCGAAGTTCAAACGAGGTGGAGCTGATGTCGATGACCTTGACCATTAGGATATTGCTTCTACTGTCGTTGAAGTAGTATCCGTCGAAGTTCGAACAAGGTCTAATATATGTTGATGGCTTTGACCACTAGGATGTTGCTTCGATTGTCATCGAAGTAGTATCCGTCGAATTTCGAACGAGGTCGAATTGATATCGATGGCCTTGACCATTAGGATGTTTCTTCGACTATCGTCGAAATAGTATCCGTCAAAGTACGATCAAGGTCGAATTGATGTCGATGGCCTTGACCATTAGGATATTGCTTCGACTGTCGCCGAAGTAGTATCTGTCAAAGTTCGAGCGAGCTTGAATTGATATCGATGGCCTTGACCATTAGGACTTTTCTTCGACTATCGTCGAAGTAGTATCTGTCGAAGTTTGAATGAGGTCGAATTGATGTCAATAGAGTTGAGCATTAGGATGTTGCTTTGACTGTCGTCGAAGTAGTATCTGTCGAAGTTCGAACGAGGTCAAATTGATGTCGATGGCCTTGGCCATTGGGATGTTGCTTATACAATGGAGATCGTTTTCCCTTCATGTAATAGAGATTTTTGTTCATACAATAGAGATCGACAAGTGTAGTCCCTTTATCATTTCGACCTAGAGACCGTGTCGATGGGTGATGAACGGAGTTGTATTCCACAGGGTATCCCCTTCACCTGCTTGTTAAAAACCTCCCCGCGAAAACCCAATTGGGACAAAAATTGGGTGAGGAAAAAAGAGTACGACTTAAGAAATGCCTTTCAGAAGTGAAAGTACTTGAGGTGAGCGACGTTCCAGTTGTTTTGTAGTGGTCTTCCCTCCATTGTTTCTAATTGGAACGCTCCTTTGTTTGTAGCTGCTATGATTTTATACGGTCTGTCCCAGTTGGTTCCCAACTTCCCCTCATTTGGGTCCTTCGATACCAGTGTCTTGGCCTTGAGGGTGTAGTCACCAGCTTTGAGTGATCTTACTCTGGCCTTTTTGTTGTTGTATCTCTCTACTTGTTGTTTCTGGGCTATCATTCTTATATGGGCCATGTCTCTCTGCTCTTCAACTTCATCTAGGTCTTGTAACCTATTTTCATCATTATCCTCCCCACTAAACTAGAGTATCTCAGGCTTGGTTTCCGACCTCGACGGGTATGACTGCATCGGTCCCATAGACCATGGTGTGTGGCGTTTCTCCCGTGCTAGACTTTGGCGTAGTTTGGTATGCCCATAGTACTTCAAATAGTAATTCGGGCCACAACTCTTTAGCTCCCTCGAGCTTCTTTTTCAGTATGTTTAACACTATTTTGTTAGAAAACTCAGCTTGTCCGTTGGCGGCAGGGTGATACGGAGTGGAGAGTATTCGCTTGATGCGCTATTTTTTGAAGAAATCAGTTGTTTTCTTTCCGACAAACTGAGGCCTATTGTTGCAGCTGATTTCTTTGGGGATGTTGAAACGACATATAATATTTTTCCATATAAAAGAAATGACCTCCTGTTCGCGTATTTGGGCGTACGCACCTCCTTCTACCCATTTAGAGATATAGTCAGTTAAAACTAGAAGGAAACGTAACTTTCCTCGTCCGGCTGGCAGGGGGACGAATAAGTCCATTTCCCATTTTATGAATGTCCATGGCGAAGTGGGTGAATGGAGGAATTCTCCTGCTTGATGTATCATGGGGGCATATTGTTGGCACTACTCGCATCTCCGGACATAGTCTGTTGCTTCTTTTTCATAGTAGGCCAACAATAGCTGGCACGGATGAGGCATCGGATGAGGGTGAGGTTCCTTATATGGGCATCGCAGTGGCCCTCGTGCACCTCTTCCAATACTTGTCTCGTTTAGTGCGGTCTGGGGCATTTAGCGAGGGGGCACCAAACGTTTTCTTGTAAAGGTCGTGATTTGCCAAGCTGTATCGAGCGGCTTGCACTCAGAGTTTCTTAGCTTCCTTTTTGTCTTGCGGGAGTGTTCCATCCTATAGATAAGATACAAGGCAGTTGTGCCAATACCAAATTAATTTCAAGGAGAATACCTCAACATGATCAATGGCTGAATGGAGGAGAGTGACCACGTTTTCTTTGTTGATATTCTTGGTTGCCGCTACTAGCTTGGCTGGTCCATCTGCTTCAATGTTTTGTGCCCTAGGGATCTGCTCGAGACATCATTCGTTGAACTCTGGCATCAGCTTATGGATCTCTAATTAATACTTCTATAGTTTTTGTTCTTTGATTTGGAAAGTCATTGTGACTTGATTTATGACGAGTTGAGAGTTGCAGTAGAGGATGAGTCACCTGGCTCCGTGCTTAAGTGCTAACTTCATACCTGCAATCACAGCCTCACACTCAGCCTTGTTGTTAGTCATCTCTGGACATCGTATGGACTGGCGAATTACTTCGCCCGTGAAGACTTCGAGGATGAGTCCCAGTCCCGATCCCGAGGCATTCGAGGCACCGTCAGTGTAGAGGGTCCAGAGGTCGTTCTGAGTCGAGGCATGAAGTGCTTCTTATTCCACCTCTAGAAAAATCTTTGTGCTAAAGTCAACTACGAATTCAGCGGGTACTTGGGACTTAATGGGAGTTCGCATGTGATTAGTTTTGTCGTGCTCGCTGAGCTCTATGGGCAATTTGGCGAGTCTACTTGAGAGCTCGGGCTTATGTAGGATTCCCTCCAGGGGGGAAGATTGTTATTACTTTTATGGGGTGACATTGAAAGTAAGGTCTAAGGTTTCGTGAAGCTACAACTAGTGCCAGAGCCATCTTTTCAAGGTGAAGGTACCTTGTCTCGACATCTATTTAAGATCTTGCTAATATAATAAATAGGGGATTGAGTACCTTTATTTTCACGGGCCCAGACTGCACTGACAGCAACTTCGGATACTGCTAGGTATACGAGCAGACATTCACCTAGGTCCGCCTTGACGAGTAGTGGTGGTGAGGATAGATATGCTTTTAGTTTTTTCAGGGCGTCGATGCACTCCTCATTCCATTGTATCCTATGATATTTTTCGACACGTTGAAGAACTTGTGGCACCTGTCCAAGGATCTTGAGATGAACCTCGATAGGGCAGTTATTCGCCCCATTAGTTTCTTTACTTGTTTCTTGTTGTTCAGTACCTCAGGTATCGTGTCTATGGCCTTGATCTGATCCAGGTTGACTTTGATACCTCGTTGTGACACAAGGAAACCTAGAAATTTTCCCGAGGCTACGCCGAAAACATATTTCTGGATTCAATTTCATCCCGTACTACTTCAATATATTGAAGGCTTATTTCAAATGGCCGATGCGGTCCTCCTTCTTTACAAATTTTACCAACATGTCATATATAGACCTCCATTGTCTTGCCGAGTTGTTTCTTGAACATTTTGGTAACCAACCTCTAGTATGTGGCTCCTGCGTTTTTGAGTCCGAATGACATCACTTTATAACAGTAAGTCCCTTGGTCGGTGATGAAAGTTGTCTTTTCTTGATCCTCCTCGGCCATTAGGATTTGGTTATAGCCGGAATAGGCTTCCAAGAAACTTAATAGTTCGTACCTCGCTGTTGCGTCGATTAACTGGTCGCTATAGGGCAGTGGGAAGGAATCTTTCGAACACGCCTTGTTCAGGTTGGTCAAGTCCACACACATTCTAAATTTTTTGTTTTTCTTTTTGACCATCACCACATTGGCGACCCATTAGGGTTACTTTGAATAAGGAATACACCCCACGGGGTAGTAAATTTGATTACTTGATAAAAGCTTGAGGGGATGGCTTGCATGGCGTGTATCCATGGTCGTCTTACGATAGCGTTGTAAGTTGTTTCCTAGTCCATGACGTGGAAAGTGGTTCCCAGCGTGATTCCCCCTGCCAGGACTGGCAATGCTATTTCTCCAGATATCTACTCTACTGCATTGTTAAATCCCATTAGTGTTATGCAACACGATATTATTTTATCCTCGAGCCTCATTTGCACGAGAACTCTGGGGTGGATATTACATATGCCGCTTCTGTCATATATCGTGATTCTTTTCACATCTATATCAGCAATGCGTAATGTTATGACTAAAGCATTGTAATGAGGGAAAGACAACCCGTCGGCATCTGATTTTTCGAAGGTGATACTAACTTCGAAGTCATCATACCATTCATGAGCGATCGTACGCTTTAGTTTATGTGAGGTGGTGAACTTCACGTGGTTGATCTCCAAGTTGTAGCCACCACCGGTGGTCATTTGTATGGTACGTACCGGTGATGGTGGCTTTATCTGTCCTTGGGATGGGTGGCATCCTCTGGCAAAATTAGCCCTTCCTTTATTGCTGAGCAGCTATTTCAGGTATACCTGGTTCAACATTTTGACCACCTTCTTTTGTAGACCTATGCAATCTTCGGTCTTGTGTCCTCTTTCCTGATGGAATTCGTATAGGACATTCGACCTTCTCGCACTTGGGTCTGATTTCATCTTTTGTGGCCACTGCACCTTCGTGCCCAGCTTCTCTAGTGAGTACACTATTTCTGAAGGGGAAACACAAAAGTTATGGACATATAACAATGGAGCCATACCTCTTTCATTTTGAAGGGGTACGATGTGCCGTGATACGGTATCTGTACGCCTCGTGGGAGGTGGATTGGAGGTTCTGACATAGGGTTGATGCCTTTCTCTATTGAAGTGTGGGAGTTATTCCTTTTGCCCATTTTTTCGCCGATCCCTCCTTACCTCGGATTGTACTGACGTTAGTTGCTGGGTTGGACCGTTGAGATTGTCTTCATCTTCTCTTACTTCGGTGCAATAGGCATTATGAATTTCTTCCCAAGTGGTGGGGGTACTTCATATGTTTTTTTAGCAATTTCTTGGTCGCCTTTGACCCGTTTCTGCTCAATCCGTTTTGGTAGGCTGCGAGCGCTATTCCTTCTGACACATTTGGCTCTCCGATTCTTATCCTGTTGAATCGAGCTAGAAAGTCTCGAAGTCCCTCGCCCGGCGTTTGCTTGATGGGGAAGATGTCGTTGATCCTAACTGCAGCCTTCTTTGCTCCTGCATTAGCAGTGGCGAATTGTCCGCAATATCCTCGAACATTGATATCGACTGTGCTGGTAGCTGAGAATACCATGTTAATGCTCCTCCTGTCAAAATCTCACCGAACTTTTTTAATAGCACAAATGGTACTTGTTCTTTGACAAGCCGTTGCCTTTTACCGCGGTGACGTAATGAATTAAATGATCTTCTGGATCCGTAATCCTGTCATATATTTTCAAGTATAGTGGCATTTTGAAGGTTTTAGGGATGGAATGAGGAGCAGCTTCCGCACTGTATGGTTGTTCAACAAACCTTCCCACATCGCGTTTCGGCAGCAGCTTAGGGCCACCGGGTATCTTGTCAACCCTTTCCTAGTGTTCTCTCATTTGATCATGAAGCACTTTGTTCTCGTTTTCCATTTCCATTTTGTTTAGGATGGTTTCTAGTGCATCATAACTCGCATTGATGACAGTGCGGGTGTTGCTCGTTTGTACCGTAGTTGGCTCGCCAGTGATAGCAGTGATTTTCTCCGTCGGTGAATCTTCAGCATTTCCTCGAGGGTTTTTTCGAGCATGTTGCTTAGAGCATTCATCAACACTCATATAGCAGCTTTGTGACTGGTGGTGGTGTTTTTTTCATCGTGGACGTAAAAGCTCCTCTTTCATGGAAGATCATCAGATCTTCGAACAGGGAGGGTGAGATCTCCCCCTCCGGTGTCTCTCTTGGTGTTATATTCTCGGTATCTTCTCTACCGCCTTTGCTGAGGGAGTCTAAGAGGTTGTTTGAGACATTTGCTATCATCTTTAACCTTGCTTATTTCTCTGCCATTGTTGGTTTGTATGGAGTGCAAAGAACAGTGATCGTTGTTTTTGATATCCCAGGTGAGAACTATGATTTCGACTACAGAAATCTCCACAGACGGCGTCAAATAGTTTGGCTTAAAAGACGTTAAAATCTTTTCAAGCAAACCAATCAAAAAAATGAAGGGGTAAATCATAATCGAAGATAATAAACCCTAGGATTACTTTGATAGTTGGAGAAGTAGTAGTAATGAAGGAGAGGGGGAGAGAGATAATAGAGAGATGAAGATGAGAGAGAATAAGCTTGTATCTTCCCCTCTTACAAGACTCGGATCCCCTTTATATAATAGAGGATCCTTACTTAGTTCCTAAAACGACAAAATTAAAGTATATTCTATAACAGAATCGACGATGACGCGAGGTCGTTTTCTCCTCTCACCCCTGGGTCGTCCCCTTGTATCGACTCGTGGGTACGATGGTTGGTTGTTCGACTTCGGGACGTAATCGACCAAATTCTACCCCATACAGAAACCACGTATAAATTTAACTATAACGTTTATAGTAAACCAATAATATATGCATAATTGTGTATAATTAATATACCATTTATATATACCAATTAAAAAATAAATAAACTTTAAATCGGACCAACTTTTATTATAACAATCCCTTCTTTAAATATTTTTTTATTTTCACAAATAAAAATATACAAGTTAAACAATAGTATATTTTCAACTTTGTATTGTATAAAATAGCATAGTAATAAACTTATTAAAGAACCAATCTTCTGCTCGCCAAAGTATCATTTTTTGGTGTCGCGTTTTTTCATATATAAAATAAACAGGAGGAAGGATCACTAGCACAGTTGGTGTTTAAATCAACTGATAAAACACAAAGTAAGTGCTTAACAAATACTTATTTTATTTATAAGAGCTTAGAAAAAAAGAGAAACTTTAAAACTTGTGACTTTAAATATGTGAGGATATTTGTGTGACTATAATTTTCTTTGAAATTTATAATTTTAAATATGTCATAATATTTAATTATTTGTATAAGCTTTTGACTAGCACAGTATAAAAAAGTAAATCGTTTTCATATAAAATTCATCATAAGTCAAAAAATAAACTGAAATAGAAGTGTAATTAATGTAATATTTGTGTAAACCGCATGTATAAAAATTATTCAGTAGAACCAAAATAATGGGTATGATTGAGTGGGAGGCAGCAGTTTGCGGTTAATAGTTTATGACGGTGGGAGCCGCGTACGACGCGTAACACGAGTCCCAAGTCCCAACCCGCCCTTGTTTCAAATCCGTTCGCACTTTTTCACACAAGGCTGCTTTTGCCGTTTAAGTTTGCCCTCTTTTTTCTAAAATATATTTTATTGGAAACAATAATTCATAGCTGAATAATATGGTTTTGAAGTAAGTTATGCGAACATCATAACGTAGAACTAATAATACGAATAATAAAATACAAATTATATTCATGCAAGCAAAGGTAAAATTTTACGGAGACGTTTGTTTCAAAGTTGGCAAAATATTATTTCCTTTTTCTTTTTCGAGATTTTATGAAAGCTTTTAGAATTTGAGTTTATAAACTTAAAACAATCATCACCGATTTGGACACTTAGCTGGCTTCTTTCTAAAAAAATGTTACATTTGTATCTAAAACCTAGTGTTTAATTCACCAATTTAGATGTTTACAAAAAGGATAAAAATGTTATAAATAGAACTCTAATTAGAGTGAATGTCTATCTTATAGAAGAGTTTTGCTTTGAGGCTAAGTCTTTTTTATGCCTATAAATAGAGGGGTTTACCCCATTGTAAATCATCCCAAAAGTGTTAATAAGAATACTCCTCTCTCTACTTTTCTCTCTATTGTTCTTGTTCTTGTATTATTATTTTTGTTCTTATATTATTTTAAAACACGTTATCAGCACGAGACTCTACCGTCTCAAGAAGCACTTTGAGAAGATTAAGGAGTAATTCGCCCACACGAATTTCGCTAATTCCGGGCATTATCCGGGTCACGCTTCAAGAGATAAGTATCGATTTTATGTTCGATTAAAATCTATAATTATGTATTGTCTATATTACATACAAGTGATCCTAGCTATTTACTTCCGCTATTCCTTTCTTTGTTACAATTGAATTGATGACTGGTTTAATTTAGTTGTATAGTGGAACGTTTCTGTTCAATTATGCAAACAATGGGTTTTTGGATTTTTAAAGTTTGCTGATAGTTTGGAGGTCCAATGGCAATCTTGAATTTCAAGAGGGAAAATATGTCGCGTTCTCCGGCATCAAATTGGCCGCGGGAGTCGACCAAAGTTGCCGGAATTTGTTGCAACGGGATGAAAACTCAAGAGGTATATTTGATATCACAACATTTATTGGTATACCTTAAAGGTAAGTAATTTACTTTTCTCTTTCAAATTCTTGAAATTCTACGATTTGATTTCATATACAAACAAAGACAACAAAGTTTGATTATAACTCTAATGGAGTTTGTAAGAAATTACACTCACATGAAGTGGTAAAAGTTCTATGTCTTGCCATGAACAAATTCATGTATGATTGTGGGCAAAGAATTAAAAATCCGTCCAATTGAATTTGCTCCATTCCCTTTAGAGAATGTGGTAGCAGTATGTGATAAATCTGAAAGAAGACAAAATCCGTCCAATTGAATTTGCTCTATTCCCTTTAGAGAATGTGGTAGCAGTATGTGATAAGTCTGAAAGAAGACAAAATCCGTCCAATTGAATTTGCTCTATTCCCTTTAGAGAATGTGGTAGCAGTATGTGATAAGTTTGAAAGAAGACAAAATTATTACCATGAAGGTATCAATGAATGTGGACGTGGCAATATACGATATTATAATCGTCATCATTGTGATAATGAGAATAATAAAGATTCTCAAAATAATCTTTCACTTTATGAAAGTAATATTTGACATGAGATTATATATAGCACATACAGATGATTATGATCCATTCCCTGAAGTGAATGTGATAATTGTAATAGAGCCCGTAAGTATGAACACGGTCTTGATGTAATTTTGTTTTATGTCTGACATTATGAAAAGAAAGTTCGTTGCCCTTGAAATTTCGGGCAAGAACTATATGACATGGGTGTTGGATGCTGAAATCCACTTAGATGCTATGGGTCTTGGAGACGCCATTAAAGACAGAAATAATGCATCCACCCAAGACTATGCTAAGGCCTTGATTTTCTTGCGCCATCACCTTCATGAAGGTTTGAAACTGTGCTAAGGCCTTGATTTACTTGCGCCATCACCTTGATGAAGGTTTGAAAATTGAATATATCACAGTCAAAGATCCACCTATCTTGTGGAATGGCTTAAAGGAGAGATATGACAACCTGAAGTTGTTCACTCTGCCACAAGCACGATACGATAAGAATCCTAAGGCAAATAGTTCAGAAACTATATGTTATCGTTGCGGTAGAAAAGGGCACTGGTCAAAAGCTTGCCGTATACCAAGACATTTGGTTGACCTTTATCAAGCATCTCGAAAGAGTAAAGGCCCTGAAATAAATTTTGTCTCTGACGACAACTTTAACATCACCCACTTGGATGTGGTAGACTTCTTTGAGCACCCTGAGGGGAAAATAGACCACCTAATCGGTGATGGATCTGTGATGAAAGAAGATGGAGTTGTTTGATTTTATTTTACTTATTTGTATTAGTGAATAAACTAATAATCATTAGTATCAACTCGTATTAGTTATTTTATGATATAATGTTAGTATTAGTTCTTTAGAATGTTTCAATATGCTTAAATTTCGAAGAAAATTTTATTTTCCAGCAAAGTTAGTCGATTAACTAATAAAATCGACTATCTAATATTTTGTATTAAAACTGGAATTTCCGCAAGCTAAGTTATTCGAATATCTGATTTAGATATTCGAATAACCTGATTTAGTTATTCGAATAACCTGATTTAGTTATTCGAATATCCTGATAACTGTTTACTAAGATAGTCGACTATCAACTTAGTTAGTCGACTATCTAATATTTTGCATTAAAACTGGACTTTTCCGCAAGGCATGATAGTCGACTATCTGATTTAGTTAGTCGAATAACCTCAGCAGATTTTGAAAATATTGTTTAAATATGAAGCAAACAGATTTGTATATTCTCATGTTCATATATTTTCTTTTGTATGTCAAACCATGGGAATTAAATTGATTGAAGGCTCCTGAAGAGCAACTATAACTCTGCCTAAAGGAACAATATTTTAGAGAATGCAATGTTCTCCTCCAAGTCTAAGAGGAACTTGTTGAGTTTTAATGATATCAGTCAAAATGTTCTCCTCCAAGTCTAAAAGGAACTTGTTGAGTTTTAGAGATATCATTCAGACAATACATGAGTATGATCTTGAATATCTCATTTACTCATGAAAACGAGGCTGCCCATTTCGGTTTGGGGTCACGCCATTTTGCATGAAGCAATGCTAGTTCGTCGGCTGCCCACTTTGGTTTGGGGTCACGCCATTTTGCATGCAGCAATGCTAGTTCGTCTCTGACTGACGAATTGTCACAAATATTCCCCGTTGCAATTAGTTTTGGGTCATGAACCTAATATATCCCATTTAAGAATTTTTGGATGCGCAGTATATGTGCCTGTAGCACCGCCATATCGCACCAAAATGGGTCTGCAAAGAAGGTTAGGAATATATGTTGAGTTTGAATCGCCCTCCATTATTCGCTACCTCGAAATATTGACAGGGGATTTGTACACTGCACGATTTGCAGACTGTCAATTCGATGAGACACTTTTCCCAAAATTAGGGGGAGAAGTTGGTGAAACCAAACGGGAAATTTTGTGGAAAAATGCATCATTATCTCATCTTGATCCACATACCTCTATTTGTGAAAAAGAGGCGCAAAATATTATCCATTTGCAAAGAATAGCAAATCAAATGCCTGACGCATTTACGGACTTGAAAAGGATAACAAAATCACATATCCCCGAAGTGAATGTGACAACATCTGATTCACGAATACATATTCATTATTGGAAGAATATGAACATGAAATTGGTATTGAAGATACCACACTCACCCCTAGAAGGAGGTTTGAGATGATACCACACTCACCCCTAGAAGGAGGTTTGAGATAATACCACACTCACCCCTAGAAGGAGGTTTGAGATGATGTCATTATTATGGCATGAATGGTCATTGGTCACGTACCTATTGTACGCCAAAATAATTTGTCAATGTGATTATCAAAGGACAAAAATAATGCAAGAAACATATCTTGCATATAAGTTTGACATGACCATAATGGTATAACTTTCTCTTTAAGAAAGATATTCACCACATGGATGTTGATGAATTTGTGGTAGTACAAAATTAATTGAGAGCTCTAGAAGAGCCAATTATTACTATGTTGGAGAAACACAATTAAGTATTGTGCTGTAGTAAGTCTCAAAGAAACTTATTCAGTTTCCAAAGTACACGCGAAAGCACTGATTATATTGAGACTATAAATAAAGGAAAGATTTGATATCTTCTATTACTACAACTTGTAGCGGGATAATTTGTATATGAAAAGCTACCCGCTTTATTCTCCAGTTTGTACTACCCAAACAAAAGAATGCCACAATAAAGTGGATATCTATTGGTATAAAAACCCATGTCATAATAAACCTGAAGTTTATTGATAAGTGCACATGTCATGGTGTAAATTTGAAGTTTACCAATATTGATAATTTATTCAGTTGGCATTCGGGTTAGCCATCTCATTTTAAGCATGATGTGCAATAATAGAGAATTCACATGGGTGAATATTAAAGAACTAGAAAGTTCTTTACGAATTCTCTTGTATCACTTGTTCTCATTAATGAACTGACCAACTAAAGAGTTCGGGTTGAAGCCCATAAATTCTGGAAATATAAAAGGTGAATATGGGCCCATTCACCTGCCATGTATACCACATATGATGCATCTATGAAATGGTTACATGCGCGATTGTTATTAACCCGCAGCCTGGCCGATGCTTGCGAGGTAAATTGCTCAGTAATCTAACTTCGAGCATAATTTCCAGATTTTCTATTCAAGATAGTTCATCTTGATAGTTGGTTTATATCATAGTTGGTTTAGCAAGATAATTATTGAGTGCCTCCACTTAATAGCTAAACTGTTTCTTATGAGAACAAAGTTATATATATCAGTTTGATATACGTTGTATACGAGAGTATATTATATTCTCCCCTCACAAATGGTTCAGGGTCAGGAACCAAATAATCTCATCTTATTATTATTAATGTGCTGTGTATATTGACATGATAATGCACAAAGATGATTTCCCAGAGTTGAGGAAACAAGTTAGCTTTTCTAACATGAGGGGGAGACATGATAAACACTTGAGAAAAGGTTACATGAGATGAATTATCATTTGTGTAGATCCTCGAATATGAACCTGAAGTTCATAAAAGGATAATTCAATTGCAACATATTGCAAAGCATGCTACACGCATTTGCTGACCCAAAGAATGTAACTATATTCTTACTGCAAATGCTCATATTAAGTCCCAGAAGGACAAAGTCTTTGATACGCTTAAGACGTATAGACAAATCGATTTCAAAAGGAACTTCTTAATAAAGAAGATGAGCAAATGATCAAAGTGATCATAATGGGGAGGCAAGTGATCTAGAAGATCACATGACATAACACTTCATAAAATCTCATGAGAGATTCAGGTACCTGAATGTATGAATGAAGAGATCTCCATGTTATGTCTTTATGAAAATTGACTGAAACCGATATAAAATGTTCGTCGACGACATCTATAATAGCGCCAAATATCGATGAGGATCTTGTGTTTGTCGAATACAAACAAAAATATTGGCTAAATGGAAGAGATACAATTCAAGCAGAATTGATTCCATATGAAAGACATGTAGTTTTGGACATGTAGTTCAAATACTTGAAAGTGTAAAGTCAAAGCATGATGGCATCGAGAATACATCTATGGAGATATTGAAGAGTCATTCCACGACATTATATAAAGATGTTCATATCTATCAAGAATGATAATTTCAAGGTGCGGTTTTATTCAAATCAATATGGCTGATTTATTTATCAAATCTCTATCAAAGATCGTTTTGAAGATGATGCACAAGATTGGAATGCAAATGCTAAAGGATGTGAGTTGATGCTCTATTCAGGGGGAGTTAATGCGCGTTGCACTCTTTTTCCCTTACAAGGTTTTGTCCCAACTGGGTTTTCCTTGCAAGGTTTTTAACGAGGCAACCAATAGGCGCATATTCAAACATGTGTACTCTTTTTCCTTTTCTATAATTTTTTCCCATTGGTTTTGTTTTAGTTAAGGTTTTAACGAGGCACATTATTGAATAGACATTCAAGGGGGAGTGTTATAAATAGAACTCTAATTAGAGTGAATGTCTATCTTATAGAAGAGTTTTGCTTTGAGGCTAAGTCTTTTCTATGCCTATAAATAGAGGGGTCTTACCCCATTGTAAATCATCCCAAAAGTGTTAATAAGAATACTCCTCTCTCTACTTTTCTCTCTATTATTCTTGTTCTTGTATTATTATTCTTGTTCTTATATTATTTTATAACAAAAAATACACTATTGATTCTTAAAATAATCAATATAGAGAATTGTGAGGCAATTGAAAACGATGCTACCTCTAATCCTACGTTCATCTTTTGCTCCCACGTGGGATTGGTGGACCTATCTATTTTCTGTGGCCCCAATGATTTCCGTGGTAACATTTCATTTTGGGGTAAATCCGATCTATCCAGTTTTTGGTTTTCCGTGTGGGCCCGATTTTCTTTTCTAGGTACCCCATCGCTTTTGTGGCCTAAGGTCCCCTCAGAAAAACCTTTTTACATCTAGGTCCATTGATATTAGGAATTCAAAACCAAAATATGGTTTTTTTGGACTTAAACTATGTAAATAAGTATTAAAAAAATTACTAAACTATATATATACCAAAATTTTTTGACACCATATATAGCGCCATAAAAAGTGGCGCTATATATCCTTTTTTCTGGATCAATAATTTTTGGGTTCAATAAATCAAAAGTGTATAAAGACAACTTTTGTGGCGCTATATACATAAAAAAAACCTTTCCAGCTGGCCATTTCCTGTATAAACAGGTTAGAATCGCATATCTTTATTCAGTTTTTTTTTAACTCTTGTTGGTTTCTATTGTTGTTAAATTCTCCAACTTTTTTTTATTATGTCTGAAGTGCGTAGAATAAGAGTATCATTATATTGGGGGGTTGAGCTTGTGATGGAGAATAACTCCGTGGGCTACAGTTTACCTGCAAGTGTAATATTAAATTGCCACTTATAATGGAGTACGAAACATTGATATCGTTGTTATGCAAAAAAAATAAGTGTGAGAAAATATTCACTGATACATAAAGTAACTGGAAGATATCTATATTCCATTACGTCGCAAGGGGTTGCTTTTTACTCGGAATTTAACATCAACGATGATGACAATTTGAGTGATTTCCTGAGGACTCCGGATGAATGCAGGGAATTTCTTGTAATCACAGTGTTGGAAATGTACGTGAAGGTCGAAGACATTCCAAAAAACGAGGTTGTGCGTAGTAGCGATAACCCTCAGTCATCGGGTGGTTATTCACGATCAGTTTTTTCCAAACAGGTTCCGGATGAAAGAGTTCTCCTTGATTTAAACTTATCACTATTGGTGAATGAGCATCGAGAAAATAATTTATACCATGCTTTCCATAATTCACAAGAAGAGTGGTAAACTTCAATTTCATTTGTGTTAATTATATATATTTTTGGCGTATTGAATTTGTATTAACGCTTATTTATTTAATATGGGGTACCGGCCGAATATGAATTATTAAGTGGCTCATCCGGTGGTCATCACCTAATTGAAAACGTCCATCATGGAATGTCATCACATTAAGACTTGTAAGTGATTGATATAACCATATAGAAAGTATTTTTTAATTTAATAGCTTATATTTTTGTTCGTTGTGCAGTGAAAACGAGCAAGTTGAACCACTCGTACTCACTAAATTGTCCGAAAATAATGTATTACATCGAGATCTAGCAGATGCACAGAGTGAGGAAGAGAACAGTGATTACGATAACAATGCCGATGAATCGGGAGACGGGACACCCTTTGCTCGTGAGGATGGCGATGAACAGGATGAGGATGAAGGACCCGATTTGAAGAGAGATCCCCTAAACGAAGAGTGTAAGAGTTGGAAGTGCCGTTTCATTCAAGGGAGATTCCTTACATTGATAACTTACCAACTGTGTCGGATGTGGAAGCTCTCACAAGGGATTTTGATGAAATCCGGACAGCAATGTGGGATGAGTATAGACCAACGGTGCTTGCAATGGGGATGTTTTTTCCTGATAAAACGCGCATAAGCAGGCTTGTAAAATGCACAACGTAAAAGAGGTCGTGAGATGCAGGTATCGAAGTCAAGTCCGACGGTATACAAGGTTGTTTTCCTTAGGTGGTTTTGGCCATGTGATTGGATGTTGCGTGCGACCAAGAAGAAAACATGTATGTGAAAGTGGGTAAATACATTCCCACCCACATATGCGAAATGGACACATTCAACGGGAATCACTTCAACTTGGATATTGACTTGATATCTCTTGTACTTATTTTGTACATCGAAGCGTCCATAAGATATAAAATCAAAGAGTGCATTACAGCAGTCCACTAGGAACATGGCCATACGATTACTAGAAGAAAGGCATATCTCGGGCGCAAAAGAGCGTTTGAAATAGTTTATGGTAACTGGGATAAGTCATTTGAAGATCTGCCTAGGTACATGGCTGCACTGCAGCAGTTTAACCCCGTGACGGTTGTTGAATAGAAGCTTGAGCGGAGTCTGGGTAAACCAGAATATATATATTCAATTACGTGTTCTGGGCGTTTAAGCCAATAATTGATGGTTTTCCGCATTGTCGACCCGTAATATCCATAGACGGAACTCATGTCTATGAAAAGTACGATATCAAGCTATTGATAGCCATGGCAGTGGATGCTAATGGACAGATATTTTCCCTAGCTTTTGCTATTTGTGCCAATGAAAACATAGAGACGTGGACGATGTTTTTGAACCACCTGAAAGAGTACGTTGTCAAACAACATTCAGATATTTATCTAAGATCTGATCGGCATGATGGTATATTAAGTTCTGTGGAGAAATTTCCTACATGGTAAGAACCTTATGCATACCATCGTTACTTTGGAGACACTTGAAGGCTAATTTCCAGAAGGCACATCCCAAAAAGGATCTACATGATTTGATATGGATGGCAGCAACAGACCACTAATAGCATAAATTCCAGAGGCATATGGATTCTATCAGGCAAGAAGACGAGGCAGCCTATCGTTGGTTAATGCGACATGACCCTGAAAAGTGGACGTTGCATGCCGATGATGATAGAAAATGAGGAATTCTTACTACAAACCTGTCAGAGTCCTTCAACGAGTTATTAAAGTTGGCAAGAGGATTGCCCGTCACAGCCATGGTGCGGATGTCGTTCAAGTAGATGGCGGAGAGGTTTGTTCATCGGTCTGAAGCTGCAATGGAATTAATGGAAATGGGTGTTGAATTTATGCTAGTGCCTATACGGAGGCTTGTGAAATACAGATGGTGAGCACATTGACATGCCTTTTTGCAGTATGATAACGAAAGAGGTATATTTGAAGTTCGCACCGCTATCCATAATAATCGGGGTAATAATGTTCATACTGTAAATGAATCTACAAGATTATGCTCTTGTGGGAAATGGCCAATCTACCACATGCCTTGCTCACATGCTATCAAGTGTTTTTAACGTGTTGGTTATACGAAGATCAACTATATTGATCAACAATATAGTGTTTCTAAGTACCTAAACACATATAGTGGTCAGTTGCAGCCAGTGGGTGTTGAGCATTATTGGACCCCATAACCATTTAAAATGGTGTGTAACAAGTATTATTTTCATATAAGACAGGTGCAGAAGAGAACGCGTATACGGAACCAAATGGATGTTAGTGATACCGTATATGCGCGCAAATGTGGTATATGCTCGCAAACAGGACACGACCGTTGAAAATATCCTTTGGGTGACAACAATAATCAAGCTCGGGACGGGTGTTCTTCTATAGTACCTAACTACCCATGAGTTAATGTTGTAATAATTAGTTGTTATATATATGTTGCAAGATTTATGAAATAAAAATTCCTTCTTTGTTAATTATGACTTGTACTTTCCCAATTTACCTATTTAAATAATAATTTAATATAATTACCTGTATATTTATTATGTGTGTTGTCTTATCGAATTGAAAAAGCTGACCAGCTGACATAAAGTTGTCTTGTCAACATCGTGATATTTAATACGCAGAATATAACGCCATTAAATATGACGCTATGTCTGTGTTGTCTTGTCAACTTGAAAAAGCTGACCAGCTGACATAAAGTTGTCATGTCAATATCATGTTATTTAATATGCAAAATATAGCTCCATTAAATATGACGCTATCTCTGTGTTGTCTTGTCGAACGAAAAAAGCTTACCAGCTGACGTAAAGTTGTCATGTCAATATCCTGTTATTTAATATGCAAATAGCTCCATTAAATATGACGCTATGTCTATGTTGTCTTGTCGAACTGAAAAAGCTTACCAGCTGACGTAAAGTTGTCATGTCAATATCATGTTATTTAATACGCAAAATATAGCTCCATTAAATATGACGTTATGTCTGTGTTGTCTTGTCGAACTGAAAAAGCTTACCAGCTAACGTAAAGTTGTTGTATTAACATCATGATGTCTGTGTTGTCTTGTCGAGCTGCAAAAGCTGACCAGCTGACGTATAGTTGTAGTGTTAACATCATGATAATTAATATGCAAAATATAGCGCCATTAAATGCGGTGCTATGTGTGTGTTGTCTCGCCTATAAATAACGGGCTCATTGTAGTCATTTTGTGTGCTCAAAATTTACTAAGAGCAAATATTTCATTAAAAGAAAGGTTTTTTTATTAAAAGCACATATTTCACAAATGGCTCAACCTCTTCGTCCACCAATGTGCTATTGTGGAAAAGCATGCTTGATGCAAAGTTGTTGGGAAGGTCGTGATGTTGAACGCCGCTACTACTATTGTATGAACCAATTCTACAAGGTTCCGGCGAACCTATGTGTTAATTTGATTAATGGGTTGATGAACCATGTTATCAGGAATGCTACAGAGAACAGTTGCAGTCTCTTTATAATATGTGGTTATGCCAACTGAGAGTACAAAGAAAAAGCGATAGAATTATTACATAAATGATAGAGAAACTGAAGGAGGTGGGAGGTAAAAAACTGGAGAGCAGAATGGAATTGTGAAACACAAAAGGAACGAAAAAAATATAAACGGGAACTTGCGGAGGTGAAGGCGAAACTAAAAGAGATAGAAAAAGAAAAAAACAAATGGAAGAACGATTTAAGTGGTTGGAGCGGAGAATAAATGGCAACCGGGACTAAACATTGGCATGTATGTGTTTAGTATATATTTTATGTATTTTTATTATGTTGGCCTGTTATGTTTTTGTTTGTGCTATAGTAATTTTTCCTTGTTTGTTGTACTAAATTTTATTTTAACTGAAGTGAAAGTTAAATTTAAGTGCTTGTGTTGTTATACGAAACAATAAAACGAACGGAGAACTAAAAAAGTAATGGACATATTCGATTAAATATTGTTATTAATGTATACAAAAATATTATTTACACCAAATAAAAAATAAAGGAAGGCCGACTCAATGTGTCCCGCATGTGGTGTGTCTCAATGTAGTCGTCCACATGAGACGCATTCCCTCCCGCTAGGGTATGCTATCAGGATCATCATCATCTAGTCGTATCCTTATAGCCGGATATGGTGCAGGATGACATGTATCGGTGGTGCTGTCAGGTATAGTAGAATGCTACATAATAATATTAAACTTAGTTTAGAAAACTACATAACAATTCACAATAATTTATATTATCTTACCATAATCGTGTCTGAATCCTGAATGTAGTCATCTGTTGCAGCATCGCATGAAGCCTGAAAAAGGAAATTAATAAAATTAAATAAAATAAATAAGTTATAGTTAAAACAAATTCAAATTCAATACTAATAAACTCATACCTGCATATGTGATGAGGAGCCATAACTTAGTCTGCGTCCACTAAATAAATCTCGGGTTGGTCGATCCTCATAAGTGGTAGACGGGCCAAGGAAATATCTACCCCAATTCGCTCCTTGAAAATCCGAGCCCGTGATCAATAATTGACCCGATGGGGTCACCTGTGATAGCACTGGAGTGTCAAAAAATCCAAGGATGTAAGAGGGCATGTTGGTCTCATGCATGCCACCTTCCATATCAGCAGCAACATCATCAAAAGGAGCATCATCGCCCCCTGCTGAACACCATCTCCTCTCCACCCACGACCACGTCGTCCAGCACCAGCAGCTCGTCGGGCACCACCAGGTCGTCGGGCACTACCACCTCGTCGGATTCCACGACCTCGCTAGTAGTGTCTGGGTCAATATAATCAGCCTCGTGTGACAAACGTTGATACGATCGGCCTCGCTGCAGTATTTGGGAATACACATCCATGAATCGACGACCATACTCCTACATGACCACAGGATCATGGACATAACTCTGCATCTGCGGCCCCATATGATAAACGGTATGCAATCCAATCGCATGCACCAAAGTAAAGAATGCAAACTACGTATTTGGCATAAATTACAGGTATATAATTAATTATAACAAAAACATACCAGAGCCTAGTGTCTCCCGGTGTATGAGATATACCGACCTTCTTCCTGATGAACTGGGTTCCCGATAAAAAGTCGGAAAACAGTGCGGTACCATGCCATATAACCTTCTATAGGAAAGTGCTGCAGAGGTGGGGTCAAGTCCCCTCGCATGTCCCAAATTGCCCACTGAGCATTAAGCCAGTCAATAAATGTGTCATCCACCCTGGACCTATCCTCCCTCTCATAATGTAAAGGATGCCATGCAGGCGGAGTCGGTATAGGCTGCGGCAGGCCAAACTGACAAAAAAACCCGCTCTAAGGGATGATGCTCGACAATATCGAGGCATGTGAGAGGGACCAAAGCCCTCCAAATATGTCCGTCGAACGTGCAATACGCTGGCAGGGTACCTATCACCTCCTTGTTGTACGGCGTCCAGATGAACTATCAAATAACAACACAAACTGTTAGTATGCGCAACACTAAGTTAAACAATAATCGTTGCGTTTAGTTAGATATTCACCTGTGCATCCTCTAGAAAATCCAACACATCCCTGATGTGGGGGAGATTATTATGGGCATTATACTCTCGTGAAATTCTACGACGTATAATCCACCTACAAGCAAGAGGGAGATCCGGAATCTCTACATTAGCCCGTAGCTGTGGTAGAGGTGGCCGAAGCTGCAAAAATCGCTCCCAGACCCAAACCTAACAGAAAAGGTTGATGAATAGTGTAAGATTAACTATAACTAGGTAGAATTATAACTAAATGACATATTTGTTGAATATGTTGTCACCTGTAGAAGCGGCAGGAAGCCACAAACGTCTCTTTGTGTGCCCATGGAAGCCCGTCACATCTACCTGTACAAAAATGAGAGGAAAGCACCACCCAAGTTGTAGCTGGCTGTATCCTCGAACTGGGTAATATGATGCAAAAAACGGAGGCTCACTAGCTTCCCCGAAGTGTTCGGGAACAAGACCCCCAAATAGAAGGAGAAACAACAACCTCGTATATCGCTGCACATTTACCTTCGCTGACTCGTCGGTGATAGTATCGTGGATCTGCATGAGGTGGTCTCTAATGGGGACTAACTGCATACAACTGACCCTAGACGCTACCTCCTGGTCCTCCGGCATGAAACCAGTGAGCATGTGCAACATATCCCAATATGCCTCCCACGGATAATATCTCATAGTCGCAGGCAGTAAAACAGGCACACCATCAGCGTACAAGCCATATAAAATCTCTGTGTCATGGAGTGTAATGGTGGCCTCGCTAATGCGTAGATAGAAAGTGTGCGTCTCCGGTCACCACCGCCCAATCAAGACCGTGATCAAAGCATAGTCGACCTGTATCCGGCCAATCCTAAAAATCCTATAAATCCCATCTCCTCCAAGTAATGAACCAGTGGGGATATAGAACGCGGGGAGGACTCAAAAACTCCTATAGTAGATCCACTATCTTGGCCTGGAAAGTCTATGTAAGCAACTGTCCCTCCCATATATATTCGGATCTATGCTGGGGTTGTACGGCTAATAGATCTGACGTCCAAGAGCTGGGATGTATAGGCGCATCCATGTCGTCAACTGTTAAATCATAATTTTTAATTATTTAATTGTACAAATTATCATTAATAATTATGTATTTTTTTAATAATTGAAATTCATATTTTTAATAACTTAATTGTACAAATTACTTACCCATGGGTTCCGAACTCTATATTTTTGAGGCCCAGTAATACCAAACTATCATTAATAATTATGTATTTTTTTTATAATTAAAATTTATATTTTTTAATAACTTAATTGTACAAATTACTTACCCATGGGTTCCGGGCTCGATATTTTTGAGGCACAGTGACACCAAACTATCATTAATAATTATGCATTTTGTTATAATTGAAATTCATATTTTTTTAATAACTTAATTGTACAAATTACTTACTCATGGGTTCCGGGTTCGATATTTTGAGGTCCAGTGGCACCAAACTATCATTAATAATTATGTATTTTTTTAATTATTGAAATTCATATTTTTTAATAACTTAATTGTACAAATTACTTACCCATGGGTTTCGGGCTCGATATTTTGAGGCCTAGTGACACCAAACTATCATTATAATTATGTATTTTCTTATAATTAAAATTCATATTTTTTTAATAACTTAATTGTACAAATTTACTTACCCATGGGTTCCGGGCTTGATATTTTAAGGCCCAGTGGCACCAAACTATCATTAATAATTATATATTTTTTATAATTGAAATTCGTATTTTTTAATAACTTAATTGTACAAATAACTTACCCATGGGTTCCAGGCTCGATATTTTGAGGCACAGTGGAACCAAACTATCATTAATAATTATGTATTTTTTTATATTGAAATTTATGTTTTTTTAATAACTTAATTGTATAAATTACTTACCCATGGGTTCCGGGCTCGATATTTTTGAGGCCCAGTGGCACCAAACTATCATTAATAATTATGTATTTTTTTATAATTAAAATTCATATTTTTTAATAACTTAATTGTACAAATTACTTACCCATGGGTTCCGGGCTCGATATTTTGAGGCCCAGTAACACCAAACTATCATTAATAATTATGTGTTTTTTTTAATAATTGAAATTCAATTTTTTTAATAACTTAATTGTACAAGTTACTTACCCATGGGTTCTGGACTCGATATTTTGAGGCTCTGTGGCACCAAACTATCATTAGTAATTATGTATTTTATAATTGAAATTCATATTTTTTAATAACTTAATTGTACAAATTACTTACCCATGGGTTCCGAACTAGATATTTTTGAGGCCCAGTGGCACCAAACAATCATTAATAATTATGTATTTTTTTTATAATTGAAATTCATATTTTTTGATAACTTAATTGTATAAATTAGTTATGTATTGGTTTCGAACTCGATATTTTTGAGGCTCAGTGGTACTAAATTATCATTAATAGTTATGTATTTTTTATAATTGAAATATATATTTTTTTAATAACTTACGTATGAGTTCCGGGCTTGATATTTTTGAGGATCGAAATACCAGTATAACATACTTACACAAAAGAAATTCTAACCTAAATACTACACCTACGCTACAATGCTCTATACTTTACTACGCTAAAAGGGTCTACATTTTACTGCGCTAAAAAGGTCTAGATTTTACTATGCTAAAAAAATAATCTAAACTAAACATAAACAAAAAATAAATTTAATTACAAATAAAACACAAAACGGCATGAAAACACATATATTAAATGAGAATATTAACAGAAAAATTTATTTGACAGATTTATATTTTTATATACAACTCTAAAATTAAATTCGGATAAATTTAACATGCTAGTTTCGATAAAAAACACAAACTGAAATAGAACACGTACAAATCAAGTAATATCCATTATTATAAAAGTTTCAACTTAAAATAAATCGAAATACCTCGATTTCGAATTTTCGAAAAGCAAGTAGATCGAAATTTTGACTCCAGAAACGTGAATCAACAATCACAAGAAGCTCTACTCGAATGTGGGACCTATGTTCTTCAAGTTTTATGTGTCGGGCGGACTCAAATTTTTTTTAAATGGACAAAACTAAGAAATGGGGGCGGGGGGTGGGACCAAGAAGAGAAGAGTAAAATAATGGTGGGGAAGAAGACGAGGGGTTATTTTTAATTAAGGGTATATCGCCACTTTTATTGGCGCTATATATGTTGTTAGAAAAATTGTGGTATAACGCCAGAAATAGTGGCGCTATATGTATGGTATCATAAAAATTATGGTATAACGCCAGAAAAAGTGGCGCTATACATTTGTGCAGTTACCGTTACTGTATAGCGCCACTTTTTCTGGCGTTATATATAGTTGGTAATTTTTATTACACTTATTTAGTAGTTTGAGTCCAAAAGAACCACTTTTTTGTTTCGGGTTCTTGATATTAGGGTTGTGCATGGATCAGATTAGATCGGATTTAACATATTTTGGATTCGGATTCGGATTCTAGAAAATGCAATCCGAATCGGATCCAAATTATAACGGATTGTATTTTAAAGCTTGGATTGGATCGGATTTCAGATCGTGTTATTATGCCTAAAACTTACAAACTAATACATATATTTTCTTTGTAAAAGGGGTAATACATTAAAAAAGGATTAGATACCTCCTATAACAAAGGCTTATACCTTATTTATTTTAAATAAATATTATTTTAAAAAATTATATTCCATAGTTGCTTTTTAATTTTTTATACCCAAATATTTATTATGGTCACCTCCTACACTTAAGTCATAATAAACCATGTATTATTTCTCTCTCATATCCCCTACCCTATATCTATTCTCCCTCTCTCTCTTTTTTCCGGTCTCATATCCTCTCCTTTTTGAAATATCTCAACTGTGTTCTAAGATCTATACACTTAAAAAAACACGAAATTAGTATGATTTTAGTGGGGAAGGTCATATCCTTATCTAATATGCAAATCAGAAGCATTTTGTCAACGATATATACGTTAACAAAATAATAGAAAGCAGAGTTGCTTTTGGAGTGTAAATTTTGGAAAGTGAATTTTATGGGTGGTAATTTTGCTTTGTGACATTGCCTCTATGGAAACTTCGATCACGTACGATCTCCGATGCAACATTTAAAATTAAAGGCGGCACTGGATCATCTGCAATCGGAGGCAACGGTGATGACAAGCAAACACTGGATACTAATGTTGCTTCAACGAGACGACATTAGGGTTGTTCTTGATCAAAGACGATAAAGTTGGGGGCTGATCAACTTGAATTTTGTTAATATATTTCAATGTATCTCGCTGTATTTCATCATATTCATTGTCTTTTTATTTATTTATTGTATTTCATTATATCACGTTGTATTCTATGTATTTTATTGTCTTTTTTTTTTCATTGTATACTCAATGTATCCCGTTGTATTCTGTGTATTTCATTGTATTCACTATCTCGCTATTCATGAATGTATTCATATGTTACTTTTTAATTAATAAAATTTATATATTCAGATGTATTATGTAATTTCTCTGAATATCGCTATGTTTTTGGGGTATTTTTCGGTTGAGAATCTTTTTTTATAACTAAAAATACAGATTTTCTGTGTTATAATTGAGTTTGTTAAGTTATATTAAGAGTTTATTATGTTAATTGATTCACCCTCCGTTTAAAAATAGTGTAATCCCTTGTTTCACGCCGTGAATACAGTCGAATACAATAATCTGTCCAGTTGTAATCCCATGTTTCACGCCATGAATACAGTCAAATATACTCGAATACAAAAATCTCCCATGTTTCACGCCTAGAAATGCTATTATATTCATGGATACCGTAGCTTAAATACGTCGAATACATTCTAAACAATCTGAAAAATAGCTATAGGAAGTAATATAGCAAATGGTAGCTATAATTAGCTAATAACAACTAAAAAATAGTGATTTCTGAAAGTTTCTCTAAAAAAAATTCATGCTTATGCAATTATGAGAGTACTATGGTGCCAATATAGCTAAATCTAATAATCGTAAAGGTAATAACTTGGAGAAAGATGTAAAGGAATTACTGATTATCTGAAATTAAAGTGTAGTATTTATATATTCCCCAATAATTTCGAATTTCGAACCTGATCGAATTAAAATATATCAATCCAAAATCTGAAATTTTAATAAATACAATCCGAAGCCCGGTCTAATCCAAAATCTGAAATCCGAAATTGCCTATTAGAATGAACAGTCCTTACTGATACCCTCCTCCTCCTTTTTTTCTCTAGAAAAATGACAAATTTTTTATTATAATCTGTCTCTCTGTCAAAATGAATCTTAAATGTTTCTTTTTGAAATTTTATTAACTATTTCTTATTTTGATATGAAGCCATCAAATGTATGTTTAATTTGTAAGATATATGGACTTATATCTACATATATATGAACAATATATGGATAAATTATATGTTATGTGCTATCTTTTGGTTTGGCCTAATTTTGTGGTCTTATGGACATTATGTTAAGGGGGCCAATGTATTGTCATATAAAGTGTAGTACTAATGTGTAGATACCCAAAAGGGTAACCTTAGTTAATGATGGGCTAATGTAACTATGGTTACATGCTTATGAATCTTGAGTTTCATAACTCATTTGTTATAAGTGGGGGGTTATGGTTCCCACATTATAGCAAGACACTCTCTTCTTCCCCCCATTAAAACTAGAGAGCCACCATTCTTGTCTTGCATATCTTTGTGGAAAACTATACTCCAATTTTGGTTGTTGTGACATATTCTTGTGTAAGCAATACTTCAAGACAATCTTGAAGATAAGGATCAAGGAGTTTTCAAACAATCATCAAAAGGAGGCTTAATGATTTCCACATATGGATTCAGGTACGCTTCCGTTCATGTTGTTGTTTCCAAATTATTCGATATGAAGGCTATTGTGTTTTAGTCGGAATCATAATTCTAACAATTGGTATCAGAGCCTCCTTCATATTTGGATAATTTGGAAGTTCATGAAATTGCATGTTATATAAAGTTCATGTTTAAATTATGATAGAATTTTGATTATGAAATTCTAGTACCATGACATAGCATGATTTCATGAATGTTATGTAGTTGATGAACTTTAATGATTCAATATTTTGTTATCTCTATATGAATTGAAATATTGAAGTTTGCAAAAATTTGGTTGTTGAACAACAAGAAACTTAAACAAGGAATTGTTGCTACAAATAACCTTCAGTGACGGCAACTCCAGTTTTCAGTTTCAATACATAGTCGCCACTAATACATTTAGCGGCGGCTTCTATGGGTTTAGTGGCGACATTCGTCGCCGCAAAAGGTCCTGGAATAATTTTTAAAGTTCACCAAAATTTTGCAAAACAGAAGCATCACATAATCGATTATTCTTTGAAAATAATCGATTATGCAATTTGTTCATCAAAATTTTTGAAACAGAATCTGAGGATAATCGATTATTTTTAAAATAATCGATTATCTGGAGTTTTTCAGCAAAATTAAAAATTCCAGAGAGCTAAGATAATCGATTAGGATAATCGATTATCCTAGTTTTTCAGCAAAATTTGAGATTTCAGAAGGCCCAGATAATCGATTATCAGGCTCAGATAATCGATTATCTGGCCATAAATTGCAGAAACGTTTTGTTTTCTGGCTGTTTAATGAGGACATAATGTAAGAAACGTTTTTCATAATTAATGAAACGTTTTAAGTCTTTTAAGTTTCAGATTTTAATTGTACATTTATAATATGACAATTAATATTCAGTTTTTAATTATTAATGTTTTATACATTAATATTCAGTTCTAATATTAATTGTTTTAGTCCATCAAACTTCAGATTTTGGAATTGTCCAATTAAGTCTATAACAATTAATATTCAGATGTTGCATGTCAAAACATGTAACATATTAAGTTAAGATTCATAATATGGCTTAAGGAACTAAAGTTTTTAGCATCTAATATTTTAAATTAGTCAATTGAAGCATTATGTTGCCAAAGTAACCTCTATTGTGTAGATTGATTGATCTTGAAATATAAGATGACTGTGGATGTTAGTCTTCCATGCGTTTAACACCGGCCCAAAGGAAGGTTGTTATTTGACAGGAATTCGTACATGCTTGTGGTGATAAATATGTGACAATTATTTGGTTTTCCATGTAAATATTAAGTCGGCCCAAAGGAAGGCTTGATATTTGACAGGAGTTTATTGTCAATATTTGATCACTACACCAAGAGTACCACTTACAAGTTGATTTTCTGTCCAAAGACTAAAATCAATGTTGTGCTAGGTATCTTGTAATGGGATTTGCCTATTTTGAATCTATAAAGTAAAGTTAAAGTTCAAGTAATTGTAAGCATGTATTAAGTAATCCTTTTTTCTATTTTCAGTTAATTCTTCAGCTGCTTCGATATCTGCCAACATTAGTAGCATCCCTGTGCTTAACGGCACAAACTTTAAGGAATGGAAAGAGAACATCATGATCGTTCTCGGTTGCATGGATCTTGACCTTGCACTTCGGAATGAGCAACCTGCTTCTCTTGAGGATACATCCTCTTCTGATGAAAGGAGGGAGATGGAGAAGTGGGAACGCTCGAATCGCATGAGTCTAATGATCATGAAACGTGCAATTCCAGAATCATTCAGGGGCACTATGAATGATGAAGCTAATGCCAAAGTTTTCCTTGAATACCTTGAAAAACGTTTTGAACAAAACGAAAAGGCGGAAACAAGTACACTATTGAGTAACCTTGTTTCTATGAGGAATAAGGGCAAGGGAAACATTAGGGAGTACATTTTGGAAATGTCTCATCTTGCTTCGAAACTTAAGTCACTCAAGCTAGTATTACCTGAGGAACTGCTTGTGTACTTAGTTTTGATATCTCTTCGTGCACACTTTAATCAGTTTAAGGTCAGTTACAACTGCCTGAAGGAGAAATGGACTCTTAACGAGCTCATTTCACATTGTGTGCAAGAGGAGTAAAGGATAAAGCAAGATAAGACCGAAAGTGCTCATTTGGCATCCTCTTCTAAGGATACTAAGAAGAGGAAAGGTAAGGAAGTTGCGGTTGCAAGGCCCAAGATTAAGCAACATAAGGAACCTAAGGTTGAAATTACTGAATTAGGTTGCTTTTTTTGTAAGAGGACTAATCATGTGAAGAAGGATTGTACCAAGTACCACGCTTGGCGTGCGAAAAAAGGTACATTTCTTTCTTTTGTTTGTTCTGAAGTTAATTTAATTTCGGTACCTAAGGATACTTGGTGGGTAGATTCTGCTGCTACTACTCACATAAGTATATCTATGCAGGGTTGCCTGAACTGCCGAAAATCAAATGATGGTGAAAGATACATCTATGTGGGTGACGGCAAGAAGGTGCTAGTTGAGGCTATTGGAAAGTTTAGGCTGTTGTATAAGACCGGTTTTTATTTAGATTTGGATGAGACTTTTGTTGTACCGTCTTTTAGACGGAATTTAATTTCAGTTCCCAATTGGACATATCCGGTTATTCATGTTCTTTTGGTGACAATAAAGTTAGTCTCTTTCAAAATTCAAATCTTATCGGTACTGGTCTTTTATCAACATTTGATAGCCTATATTTGGTTGATACAATAACCTCACATAATGAAACTTTGCATACAAGTTTAAGTAGTACCAAAAGAAAATTAACTAATGAGAATTCTATTTCATTCTGGCACAAACGTTTGGGTCATATATCTACTCAAAGAATTCAGAAACTCGTGTCAGATGGAATTCTTGATTCTCTTGATTCCTCAAATTCGGATATTTGTGTTGAGTGTATCAAGGGAAAACAAACAAACAAGACGAGATTAGGTGCTAAGAGAGCTTCGGACGTCTTAGAATTGATACATACGGATATTTGTGGGCCATTCCCTACTCCTTGTAGGAATGGTCAACAATACTTTATCACATTCATAGACGATTACTCTCGTTATGGGTACCTATATCTTATTCATGAAAAGTCCCAATCCATAGACGTGTTCAAATCATTTAAGGCTGAAGTTGAAAATCAACTAAGCAAAAGAATTAAATCCGTTAGATCTGACCGTGGTGGTGAATACTATGGTCGATATGATGGCTCAGGTGAACAACGTCCAGGGCCATTTGCTAAATTCCTAGATGAGTGTGGGATCGTCCCTCAGTATACTATCCCAGGAAGTCCTACAATGATTGGTGTAGCTGAGAGACGAAATCGGACCCTTAAGAATATGGTAAGAAGTATGATTTGTCGTACTACTTTGCCAGACTCACTCTGGGGAGAAGCATTAAAAACCGCATATTATATTCTTAATAGAGTTCCAACTAAAGCTACAATCAAAACCCCATATGAATTTTGGACTCGCAGTATTAAGCACTTACACATTTGGGGCTGTCCAGCTGAGGCAAGGCCTTAAAGGCCGAATGAAAAGAAACTGGATGCTAAGACAGTTAGTAGCTATTTTCTTGGATACTCTGAAAGATCCAGGGGTTTTAAGTTTTATGATCCCACTTCTAGAACTATTTTTGAGACGGGTAATGCTAGGTTTTTTGAGGATATTGAGTTTGGGGGTGGGGAGATAAAGTTGTTAGAGATTTTATCTTTGAGGAAAAACATGTGTCTTTCCCTCAACTTGTTGATCTTGGTCAGGGTGTTCTCATTCCTGACACAGATCACACAACTCCAGTTCAAGACAATCTCGAAAACCTCCCCCATCAGGACCCTGATATTACTAATGAAAATCAAACTCAACAACATCAAGAAACTGAAGTGCCATTAAGGAGATCCACTAGAGAAAGGAGAAATGCAATTCCGGATGATTATGTTGTATTTCTCCAAGAACAAGAAAGTGATACTGGACTTGAGGAAGATGATCCAATCAACTTCCGTCAAGTCATTAAGGGTTCTAACTCTCAAAAGTGGATTGATGCCATGAATGATGAGATGAAGTCTATGAGCGATAATGACGTTTGGGAGCTTGTTACATTGCCCGAAGGTATTAAACCTATTGGTTGTAAATGGATTTTTAAAACCAAAAGGGATTCAGGGGGCAATGTTATTAAGAATAAAGCTCGTCTTGTCGCAAAAGGCTACACTCAAAAGGAAGGCATTGATTATAAAGAGACTTTCTCTCCAGTTTCATCGAAAGACTCTTTCAGGACTATAATGGCACTAGTAGCACGTTTTGATCTTGAGCTACATCAGATGGATGTTAAGACAGCGTTTCTCAATGGTGACATTGAGGAAACAATTTATATGGTGCTACCTGAAAACTTTGTTTCGGATGAATCAGAGAAAAGGGTTTGCAAATTAAAGAAATCCATCTATGGGCTCAAGCAGGCTTCCCGTCAATGGTATTATAAGTTTCATGCAGTCATTACATCTTTTGGTTTTGAACCGAATGTTGCTGATGACTGTATATACCATAAGTTCAGTGGGAGTAAGTATATTTTTCTGGTTTTATATGTCGATAACATACTGCTTGCCTGTAACGATATAGCATTATTGCATGAAACTAAGAAATTTCTTTCAAAGAAATTTGAAATGAAAGATCTTGGTGAAGCTTCTTTTGTATTAGGAATTCAGATACAACGAGATCGCTCAAAAGGTGTTCTCGGTCTGTCACAAAAGGGCTATATCGATAAGGGTCTTAAAAGATTTGGCATGCAGGATTGTAAACCAGGCAACACCCCTGTTGCTAAGGGAGACAAGTTTAGTCTCAAACAGTGCCCAAATAATAATTATGAAACTTCGAAAATGCAGAAGACGCCTTATGCTTCGGCTGTAGGTAGTCTGATGTATGCTCAGGTATGTACACGACCTGATATAGCATACATTGTTGGGATGTTAGGCAGATATCTAAGCAATCTTACAGAGAACAAAGGATTACATGCTTACATATCGGAGATCGGACCAGTTTGATATCATCGGGTATACCGACTCCGATTCCTTTATGCTAATAACAACAGTAGTTTGACGAAAGCAAAACATATGGACGTTAAATTTCGGGTTGTTAAAGAAAGAGTACAGAATGGACAGTTGTGCATTGAGCACATCAGTACAAACTCCATGCTTGCGGATCCGCTCACTAAGGGATTGACACCAAAAGTATTTCTTGAGCATATTGCTTGTATGGGTGTCAAATCAGTTAAGGATTATGTATTTTAGTGGGAGTTTGTATTATACAATTATATATTGTCCATTACATTCAGTAATTCAGTTATATCTGCGCAGATATTCAGTTTTAAAGTTTTTGTACTCTTACAGTTTATGATTGATCTCAATAAAGAGAAAGTTGGAAATAGACATTCTATTGACCACACTTTATGTTATTTCCATGCTACATACCTACACTTGATCCATGTCGTTGGTTATATTGATATACGTGATCTATGTTGGTTCTAGTTACGCAAGAGTAACTAGGAGCTCTTAGTTCCTATGTTGGTATGATTGATGGACCGGATTGTTCATGACAATTTTATTGTGATAGCAATTTTGAGCTCATAAGGTTATAATGTAACATATAAAGCTAAGGTTTGTACATATGTATGTGTATCTCGTCCAAGTGGGAGATTGTAAGATATATGGACTTATATCTACATACATATGAACAATATATGGATAAATCATATGTTATGTGCTATCTTTTGGTTTGGCCTAATTTTGTGGTCTTATGGACATTATGTTAAGGGGGCCAATGTATTGTCATATAAAGTGTAGGACTAATGTGTAGATACCCAAAAGGGTAACCTTAGTTAATGATGGGCTAACTAAAGTTACATATATGTAACTATGGTAACATGCTTATGACTCTTGAGTTTCATAACTCATTTGTTATAAGTGGGGGGTTATAGTTCCCACATTATAGCAAGAATACTTTGTGGAAAACTATACTCCAATTTTGGTTGTTGTGACATATTCTTGTGTAAGCAATACTTCAAGACAATCTTGAAGATAAGGATAAAGGAGTTTTCAAACAATCATCAAAAGGAGGCTTAAGGATTTCCACATATGGATTCAGGTATGCCTCCGTTCATATTTTTGTTTCCAAATTATTCGATATGAAGACTATTGTGTTTTAGTCGGAATCATAATTCTAACATAATTATCTGTCTATATTTAACGTGCAAGTTTTGTTTCAAGTTATCTTGAAATGTTTGATAAACGTTTGCAAATAGCAATAATGTAGAACTTCATATAATTTTTAAATCTCTCACAAATTCAAGTCTGATTAATACTTTATTACAGGTAAGAAACGCTTTTCCCTTTAGACTTATATATCGTATATCTAAATTAGTCAAAATTTTAATACGAGTAAATGAGAAATAAAAAAAGTCTCGTTTCTACTATTGTCAATATTGAGAAATAAGTTAAACTAATTTCATGCACTTTAAATTTATTCACATAAAATGGAAGAAATGAGTAGTTGAATAACAATTCCCAATATGATGTTGGTTTAATAGCTGATGTTAAGACATCAAAAGGCGCATGAAATACTAAAAATAGTACATTCAGGTCAATTGTTTTTGTGTTATAAATACACTTCTATTTAAGGTGAATGTCTTTAATTAGAGAGATTCTAGAGTTCTATTCTTGGTAGATAAATCATCCTCCTCCCTATAAATAGAGGTGCTCTCTACCATTGTAAATCACTCTTAACATTCTCTAAGTATCAATAAGAAGAACTCTCTCTACTCTTCTCTCTATTTGCTCTTGTTCTTGAGTTATTGTTCTTGTCTTTTATATTATTTCATAACATTTTGTGATTATTTAAAAATTAATTTTTAATTCTATGATCCTATCTCTTTTTTTATATATAAAAAATTTAGTTTTACGTATAAAAGATTTAAAAGATATTTTCTTAATTTTTAAACAATAAAAGGGCATGATCCACAGATAACATCTTCTTCAAAACTAGAATATATTGCATTCAAATATGTCTTGCGTATGCATACTTATATAGCAATATCATTAGACTTCTCATTAAGAGGTATTTTACACAAGTGATAGTCCAGAGTAACTATTTAAATTATTTAGATGATATACATAAATAATATATAAATTATATGCAGTTATATATATATTTCTTATATTTTTAATTTAGTCGATTTGGTGAATGGTAATATTAACTTGATTCTTTTTTTTTTTCCGCCTGTTTAGATATATTTATGGGATTTTTACCTAACTATACGGGATTTTTTACCTAACTGTGCTATATTAAAAATTTATTTGCATATGCTCTTTACGTTTTGTAGTTTTTAATAAGTATCTAGGTTTTTTTCCTACAAATTGTATATATTGCTCCTTAAAAGACTTCCACCCTATTATTAGTCATTCAATTAAGGGATTCAATTAAATCATTTTCTTTTTTTCCTTTCATATTCTCTCTCCTTCTTTTTGTTTTTACATCACTCTTAATGTACGCCTAGAATCCCCATCTTCTCTCTTTCCACCATTGTCACAATTTTATATTATTAAAAAAATTATCAATTGCATCGTTCTTTGTTGGGAGACTGGACAACACTGAAAATGAAAAAATATTTAGGAATTATATTATAATTATATAATAACTATAACATATTTGTATTTGAATTGTATCAGATACGTCAATGCCTAAAACATAATTGTATCATACTTGTATCACAGTTGTATCTAATTGTATATGGTACATTAATATACAGATTAACATGATATAATACTAATAAATTAATATACAGTTATCATATATTTGTGATACAAACTGTGAAATTCACTACGAACTCACAATTGCTCGTAACAATATACAATTTTCATATATTTGTAATACAATTCCTTCAACAATTATGATACATATACAATTATCATATAATCACGATATATTTATGAAAAATTATGTTCTTCATCTTCTTTAAGATTCAATCACAACTCTACACTTAAAGTCTAATATAATCATATTATAATTGTATTAGTACTGTATCAAGTATTATTTTGGATATTGATATATCATATACAAGTCATACACAATAAAGATTTTAGAAATAAAGAAAACAAGGATCAAAACTTACCCACAACTTGATATAGAGCAATATTCCGAATTTCATCTAAACTGTATCAATAAGAAATAGAGATTTTGGGTGATTAGTTAAAGAGAAAAATTGAGTTTGTAAACTTTTGAAAAAGGAAAAGAATCATGAATTTTGTGAGGGGGTGAGGGGGTTGGGGGAGATGATAAAATAAAAGAGAGATTTTGAGTGATTATTAAGAACGAGAAAAAATATTTTTGACATTCTTTGACAAAGAAATCGAATCTTAAATGCAAGGAATTATTGGAAATGGGGGTGAGTATCGTGTAACTGACATGTTACAATTACGGAATCTTATCTTTTTTTAAAAATAATTTTGTTTGTAAATAAAAATATATAAAGTAATTAATAAAGAATCCAAATAAAAATAATAAATATAATTTTATTATAATATAAATAGGTAAAAATCCCTATACTCATGTACCCTCAAGCTTTAAAAAATATCAAGGAAATCCTAAAGGCTAAGGTAAAATGAAGAAAGAAATAGGATAAAGAAGAGATCCAAAGGCTTAGATTAAGATCAAGAGAATAAAGACAAAGCCAACTTAATTTAGAAGGTTAAGATTATATCAAAAGCGTGAACACTCAAATTTGAGATGACGCAAGCAATGACGTCAGGCACTGGGGAATCTTTGCGTTAACATGATGGAAGATAGTAATTGGAGAGAAGATTATTTTGTGTATTGTACAACTGATATTAGTTATATCGGGTTCTTTTTTTATCTCATAAAATTATGGACTTCAATATTATATTTCTGAATCTACAAAACTGTGAGAGAAAAAGTTATTTTATATAATTAATATAAATTGTATGAGACACAGAATAAAATTTTTTTGAGAGACATAGTGTATACTTGTAATATTAGAGGTACCCCACGAATTAGAAGACAATTACAACACCTTCGAATATAGTAGTGATAGGTAGTTAGAATAGTAGATACACTTTTAATGTTATCTTACAGATAGTTAGCTAAATTGAAGCTAGATTATGATTTTGTAATATTACTTCATTGGTGATTAATGAAAAAGCCTTAATTACAAAAAAAAAAAAGTAATGACTTGATATTCGGAACTTATTAGCCCCGTTAATCCGTATTCTTGGTAGACCCGCTAAAGGGTAAAGTTTTTTTTTCTTTTTAATGTAGAATACTTTTATTCTCATAGCTCGAATTCGTATTTTTTGATTAAAGGTCCAGTAATCACAATTATCTTATCGCTCATTAGTGGTGTAAAATAGTTACTCTCACGCAATTTTTATACCAAAACCAAATAATATATATAATCTTAAAAAATTCGCATTAGAATGATGATATATATTGTTATTTTAACCATTTCATTTTTTGTGATACTACTTTCTTTTGAGTCCTTTAAGAAAAGAATATTTTTTTATTTTTGAAGCAATTTAACTTTCAACATTTATACCATTAACATCATGCTTTATAATCGCAAAAATTTCTTGATATGCTTAAAACCTCATATATGTTATAAATAGAACTCTAATTAGAGTGAATGTCTATCTTATAGAAGAGTTTTACTTTGAGGCTAAGTCTTTTCTATGCCTATAAATAGAGGGGTCTTACCCCATTGTATATCATCCCTAAGTATCAATAAGAATACTTCTCTCTCTACTTCTCTCTATATTGTTCTTGTTCTTGTATTATTGTTCTTGTTCTTATATTATTTCATAATACGTTATCAGCACGAGACTCTACCGTCTCAAGAATCGATTCTCGAGAAAAACTAAGGTATTTCTCTCTTCCTAATTTGATTTTCGATTATGTCTGACATTACGAAAAGAAAGTTCGTTGCCATTGAAATTTCGGCCAAGAACTATATGACATGGGTGTTGGATGCTGAAATCCACTTAGATGCAATGGGTCTTGGAGACGCCATTAAAGATAGAGATAAAGCATCCACCCAAGACTGTGCTAAGGCCTTGATTTTCTTGCGCCATCACCTTGATGAAGGTTTGAAGATTGAATATCTCACAGTTAAAGATCCACTCATCTTGTGGAATGGCTTAAAGGAGAGATATGACAACCTGAAGTTGGTCACTCTGCCACAAGCACGACATGATTGGGCTCATCTGAGGCTCCAAGACTTTAAGTCTGTTTCTGAATATAATTCTGCGATGTTCAAAATTACTTCTAAGTTGAAGCTCTGCGGAGATAATATCTCTGATTATGATATGGTTGAGAAAACGTTTACAACGTTTCATGCCTCCAATATGGTACTGCAACAACAGTACAGAGAGAAAGGCTTCAAAAAGTACTCTGAACTGATTTCTCTCCTACTCGTGGCTGAGCGAAACAATGACCTGCTCATGAGAAATCACGAAAATCGACCCACCGGGTCTACACCATTGCCTGAAGCAGATAAGGTGTATTCTCATTATGCCAATCATGAAAAGGGCCATGGATCTAATAATGGTCGTGGTCGTAATCGGGGTCATAGCTGTGGACGTAGACAAGGAAGAAATCTCCATGATGTCCGTCACCCCCCGAGGAGAGATAACCGCCGAAAGCAGAAACGGGATTATGAGGATCCTAAGGCAAATAGTTCAGAAACTATATGTTATCGTTGCGGTGGAAAAGGGCACTTGTCAAAAGCTTTCCGTATACCAAGACATTTGGTTGACCTTTATCAAGCATCTCGAAAGAGTAAAGGCCCTGAAATAAATTTTGTCTCTGACGACAATTTTGACATCACCCACTTGGATGTGGCAGATTTCTTTGAGCAACCCGATGGGAAAATAGACCACCTAATCGGTAATAGATCTGTGATAAAAGAAGATGGAGTTGTTTGATTTTATTTCAGTTATTTGTAATAGTTAGTGAATAAACTAATAGTCATTAGTATTAGCTCGTATTAGTTAGTTTATGATATAATGTTAGTATTCGTTCTTTAGAATGTTTCAATATGCTCAAATTTCAATAATATTTTTATTTTCCAGTAGAGGTAATCGACTAACCTAACAGTTAGTCGATTATCTAATATTTCGCATTAAAACTGCATAACAATCGATTATATTAAGACACAATCGATTGTGTATGTTTAACAATCGATTATATTAAGACAGTATGATCTGAAGTTTTTCAAAATAACAAATAATCGATTATGTATGTTTAACAATCGATTGTATTAAGACACAATCGATTGTGTATGTTTAACAATCGATTATATTAAGACAGTGTGATCTGAAGTTTTCAAAATAGCAAATAATCGATTATGTATGTTTAACAATCGATTGTATTAAGACACAATCGATTGTGTATGTTTAACAATCGATTATATTAAGACAGTGTGATCTGAAGTTTTTCAAAATAGCAAATAATCGATTATGTATGTTTAACAATCGATTGTATTAAGACACAATCGATTGTGTATGTTTAACAATCGATTATATTAAGACAGTGTGATCTGAAGTTTATCAAAATAGCAAATAATCGATTATGTATGTTTAACAATCGATTGCATTAAGACACAATCGATTGTGTATGTTTAACAATCGATTATATTAAGACATAATCGATTATGTATGTTTAATAATCGATTACAGTGAAACAAACGAATTGAATTTGTTTATTCTCATGTTCGTATATTTTCTTTTGTATGTCAAACCATAGGAAAGCAAATATGGATATCTCACAAATCAAGCTTGAATCAAATATTTGTTTAGTTGATTCATGTACTACACATACGATACTCAAAGAAAAGAAATATTTCTCTCAACTAAGTATGTGTAAGGCAGATGTTACTACAATCTCTGGTAGTAGTAAATTGATTGAAGGCTCCGGAAGAGCAACTGTAACTCTGCCCAAAGGCACGATGTTTATCATAGAGAATGCAATGTTCTCCTCCAAGTCTAAGAGAAACTTGTTGAGTTTTAAAGATATACGCCAGAATGGCTATCATATTGAGACAATAGATGAAGATAATCTTGAATATCTCATCATTACAAAGAATGTCTCCGGCCAAAAGAGGGTTATTGAGAAATTCCCATCTTTATCTTGTGGCCTGTATTGGACAAGAATTAGTGCAATTGAGGCACATTCAACAGTAAACCAAAAGGCTACTGATTCCAATACTTTCGTACTTTGCCATGATCGATTGGGACACCCGGGATCGATCATGATGAGGCGGATTATAGAAAGCTCATATGGGCATCCGTTAAAGAATTTCAAAATTCTTTCAAATAATGAATATCCTTGCACTTCTTGTTATCAAGGCAAGTTGATTATCAGACCATCACCAACAAAGGTTGGGACTGAGTCACCCACGTTTTTGGAACGTATACAAGGGGACATTTGTGGACCTATTCACCTACCCAGTGGGTCCTTTAGGTATTTTATGGTCTTGATAGACGCATTCTGTAGATGGTCTCATGTGTGCCTGTTGTCATCACGCAACCTTGCGTTTGCGAAATTAATGGCACAAATAATTCGACTACGAGCACAATTTCCTGATAATCCAATCAAGTCTATTAGACTGGATAATGCTGCTGAGTTTTCATCCCAAGCATTTAATGATTATTGCTTATCAATTGGGATAAAAGTGGAACATTCTGTAGCTCATGTTCACACTCAAAACGGTCTTGCTGAATCATTAATTAAACGCCTGCAGTTGATTGCAAGGCCATTACTCATGAAAACGAGGCTGCCCACTTCGGTATGGGGTCACGCCATTTTGCATGCAGCAATGCTAATTCGTCTCAGACCGACAAATTATCACAAATATTCCCCGTTGCAATTGGTTTTGGGTCATGAACCCAATATATCCCATTTAAGAATCTTTGGATGCGCAGTATATGTGCCTATAGCACCGCCATCCCGCACTAAAATGGGTCCGCAAAGAAGGTTAGGAATATATGTTGGGTTTGAATCACCCTCCATCATTCGCTACCTCGAAACATTGACAGGGGACTTGTTTACTGCACGATTTGCAGACTGTCGATTTGATGAGACACTTTTCCCAAAATTAGGGGGAGAAGTTGGTGAAACCAAACGGGAAATTTTGTGGAAAAATGCATCATTATCTCATCTTGATCCACATAGCTCTATTTGTGAAAGAGAGGTACAAAAGATTATCCATTTGCAAAGAATAGCAAATCAAATGCCTGACGCATTTACGGACTTGAAAAGGATAACGAAATCCCACATCCCCGCGGAAAATGTTCCAATCCGTATTGATGTCCCTGTTGGACATTCATCTAGTGTCATAACCAATGAGTCGAATGCACGCCTGAAGCGTGGCAGGCCATTAGGTTCTAAAGATCGAAATCCTAGAAAGAGGAAAGCAAATGTTAAAAATGACACTACGAAAGAATCTCATGAGGAAATTCTTGATTTAACAAATTCTGAGATTCATGAAGAATCCATTGAGCCCAAGACTCTGGAAAATACGGAACTATCCATAAATCCAATCAATATTGAGGCAAATTTTAATCGAGTAGATATAGTGGTGGATAATGTCTTTGCTTTATAATGTCGCATCTAGCATTATGCAAGAATGTGAGGATCTCGAACCTCAATCTGTTGAAGAATGTCGAAAAAGACTTGATTGGCCAAAATGGCAAGAAGAAATTCAATCAGAATTGATTTCGCTGGCAAAACGTGAAGTTTTTGGCCCTATAGTTGAAACACCTAATGGTGTTAAGCCTGTTGGCTATAAATGGGTCTTTGTACGCAAGAGAAATGAGAAAAACGAGGTACAAAGATATAAGGCACGCCTTGTTGCGCAAGGTTTTTCTCAAAGGCCTGGTGTCGATTATGAAGAGCCATATTCGCCTGTAATGGATGCTATAACCTTTCGTTATCTCATCAGTTTTGCTGTCCTTGAAAAGCTTGACATGCATTTAATGGATGTGGTTACTGCCTATCTTTATGGCTCACTTGATAATGAGATATACATGAAAATTCTCGATGGACTCAAAGTGCCAAATGCTCATAATTCAAAGTCTCGGGAAATGTTTTCAATTAAATTGCCAAGATCTTTGTATGGTCTAAAGCAATCAGGACGAATGTGGTATAATCGTCTTAGTGAGTATTTGTTAAAAGAAGGCTATATAAATGATGCCATTTGCCCGTGTGTTTTTATAAAGAAAACAACATCGGAATTTGTTGTACTTGCCGTATATGTCGATGACATAAACCTTATTGGAACCCCCATAGAACTCCAAAAGGCAGTTGATTATCTAAAGGATGAATTCGAGATGAAAGATCTCGGAAAGACAAAATTATGTCTTGGTTCGCAAATTGAATATTTGGCAAACGGAATTTTTGTTCATCAATCTACCTATACAGAAAAGGTACTGAAACGGTTTTACATGGATGGAGCACATCCTTTAAGTACACCGATGGTTGTTTGATCACTTGATGTGAGTAAAGATCCATTCCGACCGCAAGAAAGGAATGAAGAGCTACTTGGTCCTGAAGTACCATATCTTAGTGCAATTGGCGCACTAATGTATCTTGCAAATACTACAAGGCCTGACATATCCTTTTCAGTTAATGTCTTAGCTAGATTTAGCTCGGCTCCTACAAGGAGACATTGGAATGGGATCAAACATATATTGAGGTACCTAAAAGGGACTACCGATATGGGCTTATTTTATGGCAATAATTGCAGTCCTGATCTTGTTGGTTATGCTGATGCTGGATATTTATCCGACCCACACAAGGCTCGATCTCAAACGGGTTATGTATTTACCTGTGGAGGCACCGCCATATCTTGGCGATCGACTAAGCAATCAATTGTGGCTACTTCATCTAATCATGCCGAGATAATTGCTATTCATGAAGCAAGTCGGGAGTGTGTGTGGTTGAGGTCTATCATACATCATATTCAAGACAAATGTGGTTTGAAGTGTAATAAACTGCCCACGACTTTGTATGAAGACGATGCAGCATGTATATCTCAATTGAAGGGAGGATTCATAAAAGGAGATAGAACAAAGCATATTTCACCCAAGTTATTTTTCACACATGATTTTCAAAAGAATGGTGATATCAATGTGCAACAGATTCGTTCAAGCGATAATATGGCTGATTTGTTCACAAAATCTCTACCAACGTCAACCTTCAAGAAGCTAGTTCACAAGATCGGAGTGCGAAGACTTAAGGATATGAATTGATGCCCTTTTCAGGGGGAGTTAATGTGCGTTGCACTCTTTTTCCCTTACAAGGTTTTGTCCCTATGGGTTTTCCTTGCAAGGTTTTTAACGAGGCAACCAATAGGCGCATATTCAAACATGTGTACTCTTTTTCCTTTTATATAATTTTTTCCCATTGGGTTTTGTTTTAGTTAAGGTTTTAATGAGGCACATTATTGAATAGACATTCAAGGGGGAGTGTTATAAATAGAACTCTAATTAGAGTGAATGTCTATCTTATAGAAGAGTTTTACTTTGAGGCTAAGTCTTTTCTATGCCTATAAATAGAGGGGTCTTACCCCATTATATATCATCCCTGAGTATCAATAAGAATACTTCTCTCTCTACTTCTCTCTATATTGTTCTTGTTCTTGTATTATTGTTCTTGTTCTTATATTATTTCATAACAATATAGGAGAAGTTCTTCATTTATTGAGCAATTTGCCAAGTTAAGCAGTCACATAAGTGAAACAAAAAGATTATAACTCCCTCCGTTTTATATTAAATGAGCTATTTTCCTTTTTAGTTCGTTTCAAAATAAATAATACACTTTTAAATTTGGAAATAATTCAACTTTAAATTTTATTTTATTCTTTTTATCCTTAATGAGAATCTTTTATAGCCACACAAATAGTATGGTCTCATAAATTTTTTACCCCTTAAACTTGTAAAATCACAAGTTTCAATTTTTTTTTCTTAATCTCCGTACCGAGTCAAACTAACTCAAACAATATGAAACAAAGGGATTAAGTGAGTACATGTTGCAGTTAAAAGTGTTATAAAACTGCAAATATAACAACAATAACAACAACCCAGTATAATCCCATTTAGTGGGGTCTGGGGAGGGTAGTATGTACGCAGACCTTACCCATACCCTGTGGTAGAGAGGCTGTTTCCAAATAGACCCCCGGCATCCTTCCCTCCAAGAACTTTTCCACCTTACTCTTGAGGAGACTCGAACTCACAACCTTTCGGTTGAAAGTGAGGTTTGCTTACCAAAACTGCAAATACAAATTAATAATATTGATTTTGATGGCTTTGATGCTTATAGTGAAAGCTCCTTATTTGTATTCCCATTGCCCGGACAGTCTTGCTTCCCAAGTTTCAGAACTCAGCTAGTTTTTGGTCCCACTTTTGGCTGCAGTTTGGCTAGTCTTTGAGCCACTAATTGACTTGACAATTATTTAAAAAAAAAGAAAAAGAAAAGAAGTAAATATCAGAAGACCGCCAAATATTTTTTAATTTCTCCAAAAATTCCAAATTCCATCGAGCTGTCTCTTCTCTTCCTCAACCGCAAAAAAACTTTATCTATGTTGCCTCGTCAGTGACACATGACAACATTAAGACGTGTTTAACTTGTTTTCTTAAGAGTAGTTTTTGAGGATATGCTCTCAAAATACATTTCACACAATCAATGTTTTATATAAGGCCCTGTTTGGTTATATATTTTGGTAATACGTTTTTAAATATTTTTTGAAAAAATTATTTGTTCATAGATTAATGATCTATTTTTGAATAAATTTTGAAATTATTTTTCAAGTTCCCAAAACCTACTTTAAAATAGTTTTGAGTGAAACTTATTCTCCCATTCATAAAATTTTAATTTTTTTTAAATAAAACACATGTCCAAATATAATTTTAATTTTTTAAAAATTATTTTTTAAAAACTACTTCAAAAATTATTTTTTCAATTTCAACTAATTTTATGTCCAAGCGCTAGCTAAATATAACGCTTATAAAATATGCGATTGAAGTTGAATCAAGTCAATATTTGTCACCAATTCAACCATGAACCATCAATTAGTTTTATTAAAGTAAAATTTTCATAAAGCATTATCTTTTAGTAGTAAGTAGTTATTTATGGATATCATTTGCTATATTACAGAATATAGATACATTTTATGTAGTTATAAGATGTATTTAAGATATTGTATTCATGAATACAAATAGCAAAAATAGGCGTGAATCAAGAAAGTCCAGCTAATCATGAGTTATAGTATCCGAGTGTATTCAACATTCATGAAGTGAAACGTGAAATTACAACTGGATAGATTATTGCATTCGACTGTATTCAAGGTGTGAAATAGGGGATTACACTATTTTTAAAACAGAAATGAATCAATTAACATAATAGACTCCTAATATAACACAATAAACTCAATTATAACACACAATTTTTGTATTTTTCACTAAATTAAAAAAATTCTTAATCGCGAAATACAATGAAAGAGATAGAATACAGAGGGATACATTGAAATACAATGAGAAAAAAGACACTTAATTCAATAAAATACATTGAATACAAACGAGATATATTGAATTACAATGAAAAAAGATAGTGAATACAATCAAATACAGCGAGATACACTGATATGCTCTTAAAAAAGGTAACAAAATCTTCAAATTGCTCAACCCCAAACTTAAGACTCCGATGAACAATCGGATTCTGATCATAATTTCATAAGCAATTTCAATGTATCTCGTTGTATTTGAAAATTCAGTACACTCCGTTTGATTTTGATAAGGACATAACTTGATTACTTGCTAATTTGTGAGAAATAAGTTTCATTTTGTTGATAATTAATTTGTGCTTAGAGATGAGAGATGTGGGTTTTGTACAAATTCGATGGAAGAAGGAGGAGAAAGTTTTAACGGGATGGGGGGAAGAGAATGGAATGTATCAAAATAAAGAGAGAGAAAATGAGGTAACTGATTAGCGTATTTAGTGACTTAGGGCTATAAGGTAACTAAAATTAATTATTTTGTTATAAACCTTAAAAAGTATCTATAGAATACAAACTTTTTTAAATAATATTTACTTAAATAAATAAAATGTTAATCTTTGTTATTGGAGTAAAAATTCCTTTATTAAATCAAATGGTAGGGGCATATAACCTTTCAAGAAACAAAGACACTAAAGTGGGCCCTCAAGTTCCTTTAAGGGAATTTTTCATAAATCACCATCTTTTAGTCCTTATTAACAATTTATAGATATCATTTATTATATTACATTTTATAGATACCTTGTATGTTTTTATACAATATATTTCATGTATTTAAGATGTTGGTATCCTGTCGAAAAGCGAAAAAACCCCTTCTTCTATATGAGACCTAGCTCTTTCCTCCCTTTACTAAAAATTCTTCTATTAGTATTAGTGAAAGCTCAATCCCAACTCTCTCACTAAGACCGGATCTTGCAAGTGTACCATGAGAGAAGCAAGGAGGTCAACCTCTTTCAAATTTATTAATACAAGAATAAAAAGAGGCGATAAACAGGGAAATTAGCTAAATAAAATCTGTATTTAGCTATATTCAAGCGAAATTTTAGTTGAATACAAACCAGTTTTGCGCAATTTCTAGTAACTTAAAGTTGTTTTAAATGGAAGGAAATCAAATCACTGATAGTGTCCTAATTTAACTCAACGAACTAAAATTATTACATAAAAAATAAGTAAGATGAATACATTTGAAAACTTACTGGAAGATTAAACAGTTGTAAACAAAAATAACCAAATCTGAATACACATGAATACATATGAATACAAGTAAGGCTAATTTTAAATTTAAAGAGTTGGGAAACCAAATCTGAATACACATGAATACATATGAATACATATGATTACAAGTAAAACTGATATTAATTTTGAAGACTTTAAAACACATCTGAATACACATGAATACATATGAATAAACATGAATACAAGTAAAGCTAAACTTAAATTTGAAGAGTTGGAAAACCAAAGCTGAATACACATGAATACATATGAATACAAGTAAAACTAATATTAAGTTTGAAGAGTTGGAAAACTAAAGCTTAAAAAATAACTAAGATGAATACAGATGAATACATGTAAATACATTTGAAAACTTACTGGAAGATTAAATAGTTGCAACCAAAAATAACCAAATCTGAATACAAAAGAGAGAGAACGTGTATTTGGTGAGAGAAATTAGTAAAAAGGAGAGAGAAAAATATCAAATAGCATATATGGTGACTTAAAAGTAGGATTAAATAGCATATATGGTACCTTAAAAGTAGGATATAACTATAATTATTATTTTTGCTATAAAGAATGAAATATATTTATATAATGTAATATTTTACAATGGTATTTATTAAATATAAATAGGGTACTAAGATTTTCTATAGGGGGTAAAAATTCTTTCCTTTAATGCCTACCAGCCCCAACCGAAACATAGGCCCACAAGACATTTCTTGTTTGGGATTTTTACCTAAATATGCCATATAGCAAACCTTATTACCATTATTGTGCCTTGTTTGGTTATTACCCGCATATTCCATGTTTTCGTTACCAAAAATGTACCAAACCATATCTAGCTGATTTTATAGCCTAAAATAGCGCCAGATTTTAAGCATCCCAATTAATGTTTGATTCTGTCTTAATTAAATGATTTTTTTAAAACCTTAAAAGATCTAATCTCAGCGCAAATCTCTCTGCGTGAATCTCTCATACGTAGCCATCAGTTTCGAAAATCTCTCATTCTTCTACATCCAATACCGAAAATCAGAATTTACAGCGTGATAGTCAATCAAATTGTAGTTCTTCCAGATTATTGAAGCTAGGTTTGTTTATACAAATTGTAGTTAAATTGTAGTCAGTTTGTAGTTAATTGTAGTCCGTTTGTAGTTACTTGTAGTCAGTTTGTATTTAATTGTAGTCAGTTTGTTGTTACTTGTAGTCAGTTTGTAGTTAATTGTTCGTAGTTAATTGTAGTCTGTTTGTAGTTACTTGTAGTCAGTTTTGATTTAATTGTAGTCAGTTTGTAGTTACTTGTAGTCAGTTTGTAGTTAATTATGGTCAGTTTGTAGTTAATTGTAGTCAATTTGTAGTTAATTAGAGTTTTTAATAAATATGTCTGAAAATTAGATTTTTTTGTAGCTAATGGCTTGTATGTGTAGCTGAGAACTGCAAATGACATTTCAAGGCAACGTTAATTCATGATTCTTCATTGTTCAAGATAAGAAGCGACAACACACATGCTGCCGAATGGACGAAACATTCATACATCGCAAATGTACTGCAACAATAGTTGGTAGCATTGTCGTTCCAAAGTATTGTGATCCTAAGACTGTTTAAATGCGAAAAGACATACAAACTGACATGTTATCCGACTTCAAAGCAGAGAGAGAGAGAGAGAGAGAGAGAGAGAGAGAGAGAGAGAGAGAGAGAGAGAGAGAGAGAGAGAGAGAGAGAAATCGATTTTGTAGAGGGTTTCTAGCTTTGATACAAATTTATGGACTGAAAGTATGGTGGATTGAGAAGAACTTCTTGATCTGAAACTGTTCAAACTTCGACAATGGCGGATGAAATTCAAGTAGAGAGAGAGAGAGAAATCGGGTTTGGTAAAAAAACGTGGGGGAGGGTAATTAAAAAAGGGGAGAAAATCGTGGGTTTTGTTTGTAAGAGAGAGAAAAAACGTGTACAATAAAATCTGAAAAGATTTTCAGTTCCACAAATCAAGCCTATAATTAATATGTTGATAATTAAACCTTAAATAGAATTTTGGTACATAAATTGAAAGGTGATATACTTAAATGTAATAAACACAAACCTTAAACATGGGTGATAATAAAATTTACTATATGGTATGTATATGTAAAAATCCCTTCTTGTTTTATATTATTGGAAAAGGAAAATTTCCCGTTTGGACCACAAAAATAGGGCAAATCCTTCATCTATTTAATTGTTAAATAAGCACATTATTCTTTAAAGGAAAAATATTAATGAAAAATATAATTCTCTACTAGGAAGCTTCCAGTGACTTGTCAAAGAGACCATACATTTCTTTTTGTTTTATTGTATCAAATTACTGTTATATCTCTTGAAATTTATTGACTGATCTGATAGTAATACACATAGAATTACCCTCCTAATTCGAAAATGTTTCCTATTAATTTTTATTTTATTTTTGGGGTTCGAACTCGAGACCTCTAATTAAAAGCGAATGAATTTATCCATGTCACCACAACTAATGCTGGTGGTGGCTCTTATTCATTTGTGAACCATTTTAATAGTATGTTTGGTCAAATTATTTTTTCTTTTGGGCCAAAACTACTTTTGACAAAAAATTAAGGTGTTTGGCCATGTTTTTAGAAAGAAAAAAAATTGATTTTAAGAGAAGTTGAACCAGTTTTTGAGAAGCAGAAAAATGTAGCTTTTTTCCACAAGTATTTTTGAGAAAAATAAACTTAGATACAATTTTCAAAAGCTTGGCAAACACTAATTACCGTTCGAAGTATTTTTCAAATTAATTATAGCATATTTGGCCAAGCTTCTAAAATTAGCTTATTTTGATAAGTACTTTTCTCAAAAGTGCTTTTGATGAGAAGCTGTTTGTATTTTCTAATTAATTTGAAAAATATTTTTAAGCAATAATTAGTATTTGGCCAAGCTTTTGAAAACTGATTCTAAGTGTATTTTTCTCAAAAGTGCTTATCAGAAATGTACTTTTGGAGATAAGCTACTTTTTTCTGCTTCTCAAAAACTGCTTCCGCTTCTCCAAAAACACTTTTTTTTCTTCCATAATTTTTGACCAAAAATACTATTGGCTAAAAAAAAATTAGTCAAACAAACTATTAGCCAAACATATATAGATTTTCATGAAAAGCACTTCTCAAAAAGTCAATTCAGTCGTATGTACTTAGTATTCTTCAAACCTAAATTACTGTCTGGAGAAACATTTGAAAACATATTTCTCTTTTCTATTGTCAGCGCTGGTGTGAGGGAAACTCATCTATATAGATTTATTTTTTTATTTAACTTAAATTATTCCCTTAATATAGATCTTGTGCCACAGGCTCTCGTGGTGAAATACCTTATATTTGAGAATATAAACAAGTAGCTTAAATACAAGTTAAAGTGTCTCAAGATTATTATGAATGAAAATAGTATAATAAGGAAGGTAGTTATCACACATGAAATATGAGGAGGTATATATCACTAGCTTAAAATTCGCAATGACTTTTTTATTTTATTATTATAAATAATAGTTAATAACCATAATAATAAACATAAAGATTTATCGACGAAGAAACTTTTGTTGTTAAATTTATAAGGAGTTGCACTTATAACTTTTGATTAGTGGCGAAACTAAAAATTCAATAAGAGTATTCAAATTTCGAACATTCTTTGTCAGTACGTTATGCAGGAGTGTTCAATGTCTATTTTGAAACGCCTTTTGTTATGCTCGTGAATTTTTATTTCAAGATTCTGCCTACATAATTGAATATTCGTTTTCCCTCTGCTCAAATTCGATCTGACTCTCGTTTGTCATCTTTATACAAAACATTATTTAATTTGTGTATTTCACATAAAAATACTTAAAATACTCTCGAAATGTACAAGTTTTTTTAGAAGTGATGCAAATGAAAAGAAAACGTCAACTAATAATAAAATAATTTTCAATTATATTATTGTTGTAAACGTCTGAACTGAGATTTCATATAGATACCTTTTGTTTTGTTTTTTCGCTTTTAAAAGCTAAGCATGCAAAAATAATAAATTCTTCTAAAACATCTTTATATCAATTAGTGCTCTACTTTAAACTTTTTTCTTCGGGATCGGAGAGACTCTAAATTAATAGAGTATTAAACATCTTTACATCAATTAATGATCCTTCTAACATGATTTTTTTTAATCTCTATTCAATGAGAACATAAAAGCAAAAATCTTATCATTAATGTTTTGTTTATATTCAGATTGTTATAAACTAAAGCAAAAGACAAGAACAATAGAACAAAAACAATAGCAATAGAGAGAAGAGTAGAGAGAGTTCTTCTTATTGAGTTGAGAGGGGTCTCAAGGGATGATTTACAATGGTAGGGGGCACCTCTATTTATAGGGGAGAGGAAGATTTAGCTACCACTAATAGAACTCTAAAATCTCTCTAATTAGATACATTAAAGACATTCACCTTAAATAGAAGTGTAAGAATCTTCTATTTCATAACACTCCCCCTTGAATGTCTATTCAACAATGTGCCTCATAAAACCTTAAAACCAAAACCCAATGGGAAAAATTAAAGTAAGGAAAAAGAGTACACATGTTTGAATATGCGCCTATTGGTTGCCTCGTTAAAAACCTTGCAAGGAAAACCCAGTGGGACAAAACCTTGAAAGGGAAAAAGAGTGCAACGCGCATTGACTCCCCCTAATGAGTACATCAATTTAAATCCTTGAGCATTTGCATTCCAATCTTGTGCATCATCTTCAAAATGATCTTTGGTAGAGATTTGACAAATCAACCATATTGACTTGAATAAATATTCCGTACCTTTAAATCATCATTCTTGATAGATATGAACATCTTCATATAATGTCGTGGAATAGCTCTTCAATATCTCCATAGATGCATTCTCAATGCCATCATGCTTATAGTTATGGCAAGATACATATGTACACAAATTGTACTTAGGATGCGGTACTTCAGGACCGAGAATTGCATATGCTTCAAGCAACTTAAATCTTTCAAGTTAAGTCATGTAAGTCACATAATAGACTTTAGCTGCATATCAAATTTTCATGTCATGCTAAGCAAATAAGATATCGAAAATTGATTATACATACCTTTGACTTTATAGTTTCAAGCATATGAACTATAGGTTCAAAGCTACATGTCTTTCATATGGAATCAATTCTTCTTGAATTGTATCTCTTCCATTTAGTTACTTTCTTTGGGTCAGCAAATGCGTATAGCATGCTTTGCAATATGTTGCAATTGAATTATCCCTTTTATGAACTTCAGGTTCATATCATGATATTCGGGGATATACATATACAAATGAAAATTCATCCCATGTAACACTTTCTCAAGTGTTTATCATGTCTCCCCCTCATGTTAGTAAAGCTAACATGTTTCCTCAACTTTGGGAAATCATCTTTGTGCATTATGTCAATATACACAGCACCTTAATAATAAGATGAAATTATTTGGTTCCTGACCCTGAACCACTTGTGAGGGGAGAAATACTCTCGTATACAACTTATATCAAACTGATATATATATAACTTAGTTCTCATAAGAAACAGTTTAGCTATTAAGTGGAAGCACTCAATAATTATCTTGCTAAACCAACTTTAATATAAACCAACTTATCAAGATGAACTGTCTTGAGTAGAGAATCTGGAAACTATGCTCGAAGTTAGATTACTGAGCGATTTACCTCGCAAGCACTGCCAGGCTGCGGGTTAATAACAATGGCGCATGTAACCATATCATAGATGCATCATATGTGGTATACATGGCAGGTGAATGGGCCCATATTCACCTTTGATATTTCCAGAATCAAGGGGCTTCAACCCGAACTCTTTAGTTGGTCAGTTCATTACTGAGAACAAGAACTTCTAGTTCTTTGATATTCACCTATGTGAATTTGCACATCATACTTCAAATGAGATGGCTAACACGAATGTCAACTGAATAAATTATCAATATTGGTAAACTTCAAATTTACACCATGACATGTGCACTTATCAATAAACTTCAGGTTTATTATGACATGGGTTTTATACCAATAGATATCCACTTTATTGTGGCATTCTTTCGTTTGTGTAGTACAAACTGGAGAACAAAGCGGGTAGCTTTTCATATACAAATTACCCCGCTACAAGTTGTAGTAATAGGAGAATCAAAGCCTTCCTTTATTTATAGTCTCAATATAATCAATCGCTTTCGCGTGTACTTTGGAAACTGAATAAGTTTCTTTGAGACTTACTACAACACAATACTCAATTGTGTTTCTCCAACATAGTAATAATTGGCTCTTCGAGAGCTCTCAATTAATTTTGTACTACCACAGACTGAGGTTCGAGATCCTCACATTCTTGCATTCCGTATTTTCAAGAGTCTCAGGCTCAATAGATTCTTCGTGAATCTCGGAATTAATCAAATCATGAGCGTCCTCATGTGATTCTTTCATAGTGTCATTTAGATCGTTCTTTTTCCTCTTTCTAGGATTTCGATCTTTGGAACCTAATGGTCTGCCACGCTTCTGGCGTGCATTTGACTCATTGGATATGACACTAGATATTTGTCCAATAGGGACTTCAATACGGATCGGAACATTTTCCGCGTGAATGTGGGATTTCGTTATCCTCTTCAAGTCCGTAAGTGCGTCAGGCATTTGATTTGCTATTCTTTGCAAACGGATAATCTTTTGTACCTCTTTCTTTCAAATAGAGGTATGTGGATCAAGATGAGATAATGATACATTTTTCCACAAAATTTCCCATTTGGTTTCACCGACTTCTCCCCCTAATTTTGGGAAAAGTGTCTCATCAAATTGACAGTCTGCAAATAGTGCAGTGAACAAAACTCCTGTCAATGTTTCGAGGTAGCGAATAATGGAGGACGATTCATACTCAACATATATTCCTAACCTTCTTTGCAAACCCATTTTGGTGCGGGATGGCGGTGCTACAGGCACCTATACTGCGCATCCAAAGCTTCTTAAATGGGATATATTGGGTTCATGACCCAAAACCAATTGCAATGGGGAATATTTGTGTCAATTCGTCAGTCAGAGAAGAACTAGCATTGCTGCATGCAACATGGCGTGACCCCAAACCGAAGTGGGCAGCCGACGAACTAGCATTGCTTCATGCAAAATGGCGTGACCCCAAACCGAAGTGGGCAGCCGACAAACTAGTATTGTTGCATGCAAAATGGCGTGAACCCAAGTCGAATCGGGCAGCCGACAAACTAGCATTGTTGCATTCAAAATGGCGTGAACCCAAACCGAAATGGGCAGCCTCGTTTTCATGAAGAATTCAAGATTATTCTCATCTATTGTCTCAATCTGATATCCATTTTGAATGATATCCTTAAAACTCAACAAGTTCTTCTTAGACTTGGAGGAGAACATTTTGATTGATATCATTAAAACTCAACAAGTTCTTCTTTAGACTTGGAGGAGAATATTGCATTCTCTATGATTAACGTCATGCCTTTGGGCAGAGTTACAATTGCTCTTCCGGAGCTTTCAATCAATTTACTACTTCCATAGATTGTAGTAATGTTTGCCTTACACAATTACTCTTCTTTTCTTTGAGTATTGTATGTGTAGTACATGAATCAACTAGGCAAATACTTTTACACTTGGACGTTGGTCCAAGTTCGCATTGTGAGATCTCCATATTTGCTATCCCATAGTTTAACATACAAAAGAAATACATAAATATAAGTATAAACAACTTCAATTCTTTTGTTTCGCGTTTAAACAGCGTTTTGGGAAGCAGTTATTTAGGATATTCGAATATTGTATTCTAATATTCGAATATAATGCCTTGCGGAAAAAATAATACTTTAATGCGAAAAATATTAGATATTCGAATATTTAAGCACATATTCTAATATCTTGCCAGATATTCGAATATAGGAATTCTGATATTCGAATATCTGGCCCAGATATTCGAATATCAGACTCTGATATTCGAATATCTGGCCTGGCGGAAAAAAGTTCGTTTTATTGCTAAATATTAGACGATCGACTAGTTTTTAGGTTAGTCGATTACCTCTACTGTACAATAAAAATATTTGAGCATATTGAAACATTCTAAAGGGCTAATACTAACATCATATCATGAATTAACTAATACGAGCTAATGCTAATGACTATTAATTTATTCATTGACTAATACAAGTAGAATCAAACAGCTCCATCTTCTTTCATCATGGTTCCATCACCGATTAGGTGGTCTATCTTTCCCTCGGGTTGCTCAAAGAAGTCTGCCACCTCCAGGTGGGTGATATCCTCATTGTCGTCATAGACAAAATTTGTTTCAGGGCCTTTTCTCTTTCGAGATGCTTGATAAAGGTCAACCAAGTGTCTTGGTATACGGCAAGTCCGAGACCAGTGCCCATTTCCACCGCAACGATAACATATAGTTTCTGAACTATTTGCCTTAGGATCTTCTGGACCCCGTTTCTGCTTTCGGTGGTTATCTCTCTTTGGGGGGTGACGGACTTCTTTGGAATTTCTTCCTTGTCCACGTCCTTGGCTTTGACCCCGTTTATGACCGTGATCATGGTCCCTTTTATGTTTGGCATAATGCGAGTGCACCATATCTGCTTCAGGCAGTGGTGTAGACCCAGTTGGTCTATTTTCGTGATTTCTCATGAGCAGATCATTATTTCGCTCAGCCACTAGTAAGAGAGAAATCAGTTCAGAGTACTTCGTAAAGCCTTTCTCTCGGTACTGTTGCTGCAGTACCATATTGGAGGCATGAAACGTTGTAAACGTTTTCTCAAGCATATCGTAATCGGAGATGTTATCTCCACATAGCTTCAGTTTAGAAGTAATTCTGAACATAGCAGAATTATATTCAGAAACGGACTTAAAGTCCTGTAGCCTCAGATGGGCCCAATCATATCGTGCTTGTGGCAGAGTGACCAACTTCAGGTTGTCATATCTCTCCTTTAAGCTGTTCCACAAAACGAGTGGATCCTTGACGGTGAGATATTCAATCTTCAAACCTTCGTCAAGGTGGTGGCGCAAGAAAATCAAGGCCTTCGCACAATCTTGGGTTGATGCTTTTTCTTTATCTTTGATGGTGTCTCCGAGACCCATAGCATCTAAGTGGATTTCAGCATCCAACACCCATGTCATATAGTTCTTGCCCGAAATTTCAAGGGCAACGAACTTTCTTTTCATAATGTCAGACATACTCGAAAATTAAATTAGGAAGAGGGAAAATACCTTGGATTTTCGAGAATGATACTTGAGACGGTAGAGTCTCGTGCTGATAACGTGTTATAAACTAAAGCAAAAGACAAGAACAATAGAACAAGAACAATAGCAATAGAGAGAAGAGTAGAGAGAGTTCTTCTTATTGAGTTGAGAGGGGTCTCAAGGGATGATTTACAATGGTAGGGGGCACCTCTATTTATAGGGGAGAGGAAGATTTAGCTACCACTAATAGAACTCTAAAATCTCTCTAATTAGATACATTAAAGACATTCACCTTAAATAGAAGTGTAAGAATCTTCTATTTCATAACACAGATACTTTTTTTCTCGATTTCTTGTTGTGAATCTACTCTTTTTTACCTATTTTTTCTCCGTGTATCCATCGGCTTATAAATATTTACCTATTATAACATGTTATTTACTTTATCTTTTAGATTCTCAAATTTAATTTACTATAGGTAAAATTGTTTGTTGCTGCAGACCGCTTTAACTTAATTGTATAAATAGTTGACTCTATCATTATGCATAGGTTACTTTTTTTCTTTCTCGGTGCCCAAAAATAACCTAAAAGGAAAAAAATCGAAAAAGGTTCCTAATGTTATAAATAGAATCTTATTTAAGGTGAATGTCTATATTTAGAGAGATTCTAGGGTTTACTACTTGGTGGCTAAGTCACCACCTCCCTATAAATAAAGGGGTTCTCTCCCATTGTAAATATACCAAAGTATCAATAAGAATACTCCTCTCTCTACTTTTCTCTCTATTGTTCTTGTTCTTGTATTATTGTTCTTGTTCTTATATTATTTCATAACACGTTATCAGCACGAGACTCTACCGTCTCAAGAATCCTCTTGAGAAAATTAAGGTATTTCCCTTTTTCCGAATTTGGTTTTAATTATGTCTGATATTATGAAAAGAAAGTTCGTTGCCCTTGAAATTTCGGGCAAGAACTATATGACATGGGTGTTGGATGCTGAAATCCACTTAGATGCTATGGGTCTTGGAGACGCCATTAAAGACAGAGATAAAGCATCCACCCAAGACTGTGCTAAGGCCTTGATTTTCTTGCGCCATCACCTTGATGAAGGTTTGAAAATTGAATATCTCACAGTCAAAGATCCACTCATCTTGTGGAACGGCTTAAAGGAGAGATATGACAACCTGAAGTTGGTCACTCTGCCACAAGCACGATATGATTGGGCTCATCTGAGGCTCCAAGACTTTAAGTCTGTTTCTGAATATAATTCTGCAATGTTCAGAATTACTTCTAAATTGAAACTCTGTGGAGATAATATCTCTGATTATGATATGCTTGAGAAAACGTTTACAACGTTTCATGCCTCCAATATGGTACTGCAACAACGGTACAGAGAGAAAGGTTTCAAAAAGTACTCTGAACTGATTTCTCTTCTCCTTGTGGCTGAGCGAAACAATGACCTGCTCATGAGAAATCACGAAAATTGACCCACTGGGTCTACACCATTGCCTGAAGCAGATAAGGTGTATTCTCATTATGCCAAGCATGAAAAAGGCCATGGATCTAGTCATGGTCGTGGTCGTAATCGGGGTCATAGCCGTGGACGTAGACAAGGAAGAAATTTTCCTGATGACCGTCACCCCCCAAAGAGAAATAACCACCAAAAGCAGAAACGAGATTATGAGAATCCAAAGGCAAATAGTTCAGAAACTATATGTTATCGTTGCGGTGGAAAAGGGCACTGGTCAAAAGCTTGCCGTGTACCAAGACATTTGGTTGATCTTTATCAAGCATCTCTAAAGAATAAAGGCCCTGTAACAAATTTTGTCTCTGACGACAATTTTGACATCACCCACCTGGATGTGGCAGACTTCTTTGAGCAACCCGAGGGGAAAATAGACCACTTAATCGGTGATGGATCTGTGATGAAGGAAGATGGAATTGTTTGATTTTATTCTACTTATTTGTATTAGTTAGTGAATAAACTAATAGTCATTAGTATCAGCTCGTATTAGTTAGTTTATGATATAATGTTAGTATTAGTTCTTTCGAATGTTTCAATACGCTTAAATTTCAAAGATATTTTTATTTTTCAGTAGAGTTAATCGACTAACCTATCAGTTAGTCGATTATCTAATATTTCGCATTAAAACTGCAAAACAATCGATTATATACTTGTTAACAATCGATTATGTATGTTTAACAATCGATTATATTAAGACAGTGTGATCTGAAGTTTTTCAAAATAGCAAATAATCGATTATGTATGTTTAACAATCGATTATATTAAGACAATGTGATCTGAAGTTTTTCAAAATAGCAAATAATCAATTATGTATGTTTAACAATCGATTATATTAAGACATAATCGATTATGTATGTTTAACAATCGATTATATTAAGACAGTGTGATCTGAAGTTTTTCAAAATAGCAAATAATCGATTATGTATGTTTAAACAATCGATTATATTAAGACAGCGTGATCTGAAGTTTTTCAAATTAGCAAATAATCGATTATATATGTTTAACAATCGATTACATTGAGACAAACGGATTGAATTTGTTTATTCTCATGTTCGTGTATTTTCTTTTGTATGTTAAACCATGGGAAAGCAAATATGGATATCTCACAAAGCAAACTTGGATCAAATATTTGTTTAGTTGATTCATGTACTAGACATACGATACTCAAAGAAAAGAAATATTTCTCTCAACTAAGTATGTGTAAGGCAGATGTTACTACAATCTCTGGTAGTAGTAAATTGATTGAAGGCTCCGATAGAGCAACTATAACTCTGCCTTGAGGAACAATGTTTATCATAGAGAATGCAATGTTCTCCTCCAAGTCTAAGAGAAACTTGTTGAGTTTTAAAGATATACGCCGGAATGGCTATCATGTTGAGACAATAGATGAGAATAATCTTGAATATCTCATCATTACAAAGAATGTCTCTGGCCAAAAGAGGGTTATTGAGAAATTCCCGTCTTTATCTTGTGGCCTGTATTGGACAAAAATTAGTGCAATTGAGGCATATTCAACAGTAAACCAAAAGGTTACTGATTCCAATACTTTTGTACTTTCGCATGATCGATTGGGACACCCTGGGTCAATCATGATGAGACGGATTATAGAAAGCTCATATGGGCATCCGTTAAAGAATTTCAAGATTCTTTTAAATAATGAATTTTCTTGCACTTCTTGTTATCAAGGCAAGTTAATTACAAGACCATCACCAACAAAGGTTGGGACTGAGTCAACTATGTTTTTGGAACGTATACAAGGGGACATTTGTGGACCTATTCACCCACCTAGTGGGTCTTTTAGATATTTTATGGTCGTAATAGACGCATCCTGTAGATGGTCTCATGTGTGCCTGTTGTCATCACGCAACCTTGCGTTTGCAAAACTAATGGCACAAATAATTCGACTACGAGCACATTTTCCTGATAATCCAATCAAGTCTATTAGACTGGATAATGCTGCTGAGTTTTCATCCCAAGCATTTAATGATTATTGCTTATCAATTGGGATAAAAGTGGAATATTCTGTAGCTCATGTTCACACTCAAAACGGTCTTGCAGAATCTTTAGTTAAACGCCTGCAGTTGATTGCAAGACCATTACTCATGAAAACGAGGCTGCCCACTTCGGTATGGGGTCACGCTATTTTGCATGCAGCAATGCTAATTCGTCTCAGACCGACGAATTATCACAAATATTCCCAGTTGCAATTGGTTTTGAGTCATGAACCCAATATATCCCATTTAAGAATCTTTGGATGCGCAGTATATGTGCCTATAGCACCGCCATACCGCACCAAAATGGGTCCGCAAAGAAGGTTAGGAATATATGTTGGGTTTGAATCGCCCTCCATTATTCGCTACCTCGAAACATTGACAGGGGATTTGTTCACTGCACGATTTGCAGACTGTCAATTTGATGAGACACTTTTCCCAAAATTAGGGGGAGAAGTTGGTGAAACCAAATGGGAAATTTTGTGTAAAAATGCATCATTATCTCATCTTGATCCACGTACCTCTATTTGTGAAAAAGAGGTGCAAAAGATTATCCATTTGCAAAGAATAGCAAATCAAATGCCTGACGCATTTACGGACTTGAAAAGGATAACAAAATCCCACATCCCCGCGGAGAATGTTCCAATCCGTATTGATGTCCCTGTTGGACAATCATCTAGTGTCATATCCAATGAGTCGAATGCACGCCTGAAGCGTGGCAGGCCATTAGGTTCCAAAGATCGAAATCCTAAAAAGAGGAAAGCAAACGATCAAAATGACACTACGAAAGAATCTCATGAGGAAATTCATGATTTAATAAACTCTGAGATTCATGAAGAATCCTTTGAGCCCGAGACTCAGGAAAATAAGGAACTATCCATAAATCCAATCGATATTGAGGCAAATTTTAATCGAGTGGATATAGTGGTGGATTATGTCTTTGCTTTTATTGTCGCATCTAGCATTATGCAAGAAAATGAGGATCTTGAACCTCAATCTGTTGGAGAATGTCGAAAAAGACATGATTGGCCAAAATGGCAAGAAGCAATTCAATCAGAATTGAATTCGCTGGCAAAACGTGAAGTTTTTGGCCCTATAGTTGAAACACCTAATGGTGTTAAGCCTGTTGGCTATAAATGGGTCTTTGTACGCAAGAGAAATGAGAAAAACGATGTACAAAGATATAAGGCACGCCTTGTTGCACAAGGATTTTCTCAAAGGCCTGGTGTCGATTATGAAGAGACATATTCGCCTGTAATGGATGCCATAACTTTTCGTTATCTCATTAGTTTTGCTGTCCTTGAAAAGCTTGACATGCATCTAATGGATGTGGTTACTGCCTATCTTTATGGCTCACTTGATAATGAGATATACATGAAAATTCCCGAGGGACTCAAAATGCCAAACGCTCATAATTCAAAGTCCCGGGAAATGTTTTCAATCAAATTGCAAAGATCCTTGTATGGTCTAAAGCAATCAGGACGAATGTGGTATAATCGTCTTAGTGAGTATTTGTTAAAGAAGGCTATATAAATGATGCCATTTGCCCGTGTGTTTTTATAAAGAAAACAACATCGGAATTTGTTGTACTTGCCGTATATGTCGATGACATAAACCTTATTGGAACCCCCATAGAACTCCAAAAGGCAATTGATTATCTAAAGAATGAACGAGATGAAAGATCTCGGAAAGACAAAATTATGTCTTGGTTTGCAAATTGAATATTTGGCAAACGGAATTTTTGTTCATCAATTTACCTATATAGAAAAGGTACTGAAACGGTTTTACATGGATGGAGCACATCCATTAAGTACTCCGATGGTTGTTCGATCACTTGATGTGAATAAAGATCCATTCCGACCGCAAGAAAGGAATGAAGAGCTACTTGGTCCTGAAGTACCATATCTTAGTGCAATTGGCGCACTAATGTACCTTGCAAATACTACAAGGCCTGACATAACCTTTTCAGTTAATGTCTTAGCAAGGTATAGCTCGGCTCTTACAAGGAGACATTGGAATGGGATCAAACATATATTGAGGTACCTAAAAGGGACTGCCGATATGGGCTTATTTTATGGCAATAATTGCAGTCCTGATCTTGTTGGTTATGCTGATGCTGGATATTTATCCGATCCACACAAGGCTTGATCTCAAACAGGTTATGTGTTTACCCGTGGAGGCACCGCCATATCTTGGCGATCGACTAAGCAATCAATTGTGGCTACTTCATCTAATCATGTCGAGATAATCACTATTCATGAAGCAAGTCGGGAGTGTGTGTGGTTGAGGTCTATAATACATCATATTCAAGACAAATGTGGTTTGAAGTGTAACAAACTACCTACGACTTTGTATGAAGACAATGCAGCATGTATAGCTCAATTGAAGGGAGGATTCATAAAAGGAGATAGAACAAAGCATATTTCACCAAAGTTATTTTTCACACATGATCTTCAAAAGAATGGTGATATCAATGTGCAACAGATTCGTTCAAGCGATAATATGGCTGATTTGTTCACAAAATCTCTACCAACGTCAACCTTCAAGAAGCTAGTTCACAAGATCGGAATGCGAAAACTCAAGGATATGAATTGATGCCCTTTTCAGGGGGAGTTAATGCGCGTGGCACTCTTTTTCCCTTACAAGGTTTTGTCCCAATGGGTTTTCCTTGCAAGGTTTTTAACGAGGCAACCAATAGGCGCATATTCAAACATGTGTACTCTTTTTCCTTTTCTTTAAATTTTTCCCATTGGGTTTTGTTTTTGTTAAGGTTTTAACGAGGCACATTATTGAATAGACATTCAAGAGGGAGTGTTATAAATAGAATCCTATTTAAGGTGAATGTCTATATTTAGAGAGATTCTAGGGTTTACTACTTGGTGGCTAAGTCACCACCTCCCTATAAATAAAGGGGTTCTCTCCCATTGTAAATATACCAAAGTATCAATAAGAATACTCCTCTCTCTACTTTTCTCTCTATTGTTCTTGTTCTTGTATTATTGTTCTTGTTCTTATATTATTTCATAACACCTAAACAAAAGAAGAAGAGTTTTGGATAAAAAGAAACAAATATGATTGCTCTAGGTATCCGTTTGTCTCAAGAAAAGCATAAAGTTTTGAAGAAATGTCTGATCCCAGGAAATTTCGATCTCACTTTTTATCCCCAACTTTTAACTTTTGAATTTCTGATGTAGATTTAGTGGGCGCTATAAGAATTATGGAAAAAAAAAGTTTTTTTTAAAGTTGAAAATGATATTTTAAATTCACAGTTGTGTTTGGATATGCATATAATTTGGAGCTATTTTTGAATTTCTATGAGTGATTTGAGGTAGAAAATTTTGAGAAACGGCTTTTTTTGAAGTTTTTCAAATTCTAAAAAATTCTTAAATTCAACTTCAAGTGAAATTAAAAAATTTCATTACTAAATACTTATTTCAGAAAAAAGTAAATAAGCAAACTCTGAAAGAGTGAAACTATAATGAAACAATAAAGAAGAATATTGCAAAGAAAGAAAGAGAGAATTTTTATTGATTTTTGTAACGACCCAGCTGATCGTTTTGAAAAGTAAAGTCCCATTCGGCGGCATAAGGTCTTGAGCAGCTTCGTATTATGGGTTATGATTTGCGTGTATGTTCGAGTTCATCTATCGAATGATTCGGAATCAAATTGAAAGAAGGATTCTAGTTTGGAAGCTTAAGCAGTGAGAGCTAACCGGAATTTTGATTTTTATGTAAACGACTTTGGAATAAATTTTGGATGATGTCAACAATTTCGTATGGTGATTTGGGACTTAAGAGTGCGTCCGGATTTGAATTTGGAGGTCCATAGGGTAAGTTGAAGCATTTCGGCAAAAGTTGGAAAAGTTAAAGTTTGGAAGATAGAGAAGCTTGACCAATAGTTGACTTTGGTTATATCGGGGTCAGAATGAGATTTATAGAGTTGGAACAAATCCGTTATGTCATTTGGGACCTGTCTACAAAATTTGGCGTCATTACGGGTTGATTTGATAGGTTTTGGCACGAGTTTTAGAATTTAGAAGATTTGAAAGTTCATAAGTTCGATTCATGGTGTGATTTGTAGTTTTGACGTTGTTTGATGTAATTTTAGATTTCGAGTGAGTCCATGTTATGTTATGAAACTTGTTGGTATGTTTAGACGGGGTCCCACGGGCCTCAGGTGTGTTTCAGATGGGCTACGGGCCATTTCCTCCTATTTTTGGAGTGCTGCTTTTTGTCATCTGGTTTCCTTCATTTCGTTCGCGTCCTTGTCTTCACGTTCGCGTAGTGCTATTTTGGAGAATGTAATATTTCCTCTTTGCGTGTGCATTCCTACGCGCGTTCGCGATGTTCTGCCACTTCGTTCTTCGCATTCGTATTCTGCCTCTCGCTTTCGCGAAGGTGTACCAGTCCATTCTTTGTGTTCGCGTATTACTTCCTGCATTCTCATAGTTCAAACCTGGGCGATCAGATTTTCCCTCTATGCGTTAGCGAACCTGATGTCGCGTTTGCGTAGTACAAACTGGGCAACTTTCATTTTTCTTCTTCGCGAACGCGATCATTCTTCCACGTACGTGATACTTTAAGACCCGGGCAGAATAAATAGTACTCTATTTTGAGTTTTTGCCATTTTTACCATTTTTGTATTTTTAGAGCTCGGTTTTGAGCGATTCTTTGTGGGTATTTTCAAGCAAAACGTTTGGGTAAGTGTTATTCACCTAGAATTTATTATATTCTATGATTTTATCTTTATTTTTATTATTTAATTAGTGCTTTGGGTAGAGGAAAAATAAGGATTTTGAAGAAAACTTTTAAAAATGTAAAATGACGATCTGAACGACCAAATAGTATCGAAATTTGATAATTTTAATATGGTTAAACTCATATCAGAATAGGTTTTTGAATTTTGTGAATGTTTTAAGGTTTCGATGCGGACCCGGGTGTCGACTTTTGGGTTGATTTTTGAATTTTGACAAAGATTGAGGCTTTATGATCCGGAATAGTTTCTTATGAGTTTTATTTATGCTTTGAAATTGGCTAGATTTGAGCCGTCCGGAGGTCATTTCACCCGAAAAATTTATTTCAGAGTATCAGTTTGTCTTCTTTGAGGTAAGTAGCTTGCCTAATCTTGTGTGTGGGAATTTTCCTTAGGATTTGAATCATCTATGCTAATTGTACCATGTAAAGTCTATGTACGTGAGGTGATGATTACATGCTCGGGCTTATTTATGGAAAGTTAGCCTGTTAGGGTTCTTTGGTTCTTATATTCATTGAGTATGAAGTTGTTTTGTTATGATTAAGATTTCTATTTAAACTAGTTTCACCTCTATATGCTTTAATTGGAATTTATTGCTTCGCGACCCACTCTTATTGCCTATTTGACTTAAGTAATGTTGTTGCCTCTTCTATTGCCATGCCATCCTTCCCTAATTGTTCATCCTTAATTGAGGTTATGATTATCTTCCTGCTGCTTAGCTTTAATTGTATTTGTTGTATCTATTTCGTAATTGCACAACCTTAAAAGATGTTTAGATATCCTATATCTTAGTTAATTTATCCTTATTTGGAATTATTGAATTGTGTTATCTCCCTTGTTGTTGAACTATACTTTGTGGGATCGTTGTTACATATTATCTTCTCCCTTGTTAAGCTATTCTTGTTATGACTAGTATTCTCGGTTGTAGTTATTCCTTGTGGACTAGTTTACCGTTTCCTTGTGATGCAAAAGCTCTTGAATTGATTTACTTGCCATACTCTTGTGTTATTGTCATTTTGGCCGTGGTACTTAGTATTATAGTGCACGAGGGTTCTGCCGTGCGGTTGTTATGGTGATGCACAAGGTTTCTTCCGTGCTATTATTACTATTGATTATGCACATGTCGTACGACAAGGTGAGGTATATCTGCGTGTTTGCGTATGTGGCGAGACAAGGTGGGAATATTATTGTGCACGTGTGGCGAGACAAGATGGACATTTATATTATTATTGCACACGTGGCAAGACAAGATGGGCTATGTCGGGGACTGATTTGTGATGAATTGTGATATCCTGGGGCATTCTTGTTGTTGATATTTGTATGGTGACACACTTACCTGTGTGAGTTCTATTGGTGGAAGAATTATAGGAAAACCTTTTTACTTGATGTCCCCTTTCTCTATACTTACTATATCGCATAAACTATGTTAGAACACTTGCAGAAGCATACACGTAGTTAATCACTCATATCGGTTAAAAAGGATAGATCTTGAATTTGTTGAGTATTAAATTTGTAAAGAGGGCACACAATGCCAAGTGTTTAGGGTTCCGGAATTTGCACGCGTAAATTGTGAATACACTGAAGCTCAGTGCCTCGTGAAGGTTATTGAATAATACTTGGTGTGAAAGTGGTCATTTTTGTTGAGTTGCACTTGCCTTTCAATTTTTTGTTATCACCGGATTTGAACTATGTTCCGATCATTCTGCTGTGTCATTATATTGGTGTCCCATTGTTAGCTGTTATTTTCCTTTTCTTACTGAAAGTTCCGCATTATTTTGTCTTTATGCGTAGTCTTTATATAGATATCATAGTCTGTTGTTTCTACACTTATACTTGTTCAGGTTACTTAGTCTAGTAGGTGTCTTGATTGCTCCTAGGTACTACTCCACTGAGGTTAGCCTTGATACTTACTAGGTACCATTTTGGTGTACTCATACTATGTTTCTGCATACTTTTTATGTAGATCCAAGTATTTGATCATTAGTAGTTGTGCGGATCGCTGCTGTGGAGGCTCAAGGTAAACTTGCTGCAGTGTTTGTTGGTTTCAGAGTCATATTCTAGTGTTTGTATTGCACTGTTTATCCTCATCTTAGAACATTTGTATTTAGAGGTTTTCTAGCAAGAACTCTGTAGAGCTTATGATTTGTACTATTGGTTTTGGGATTGTAAATTTGTATAGAGACTTATATTTCGAAATTGTTAGATGTTAGTTGTATGTTGTTGTGATTTCAGTTAATATTAGTCTTACCTAGCCCCTAAGACTGGGTGCCATCACTATACCCTACAGAGGTAAATTTGGGTCGTGACAAGTTGCTATCACAGCTCTAGGTTAATAGGTCTTACAGGTCATAAGCGAGTTTAGTAGTCTTGCAGATTGGCACGAAGATTTCTGTACTTATCTTCGTGAGGTTACGGGACTATTAGGCAATCTCACTTCTTTCATTCCTATCGTGCAAGCTTATTGATCTCAGGGTTTGAACTTTTATCATTCTATTCTCTCACAGATGGTGATGACACGAGCTACAGTTATGGATGATGTTGCTCCCGGAGCAGGTGTCCCCAGAGGTAGAGGCAGAGGCTGATGAGGAGCATGTGCCACAACTAGAGCACCTACTAGAGTAGCAATTGAAGAGGCACCAGTAGCTCCATCTGGGGGAGAAGGTATCGGAGGCGCCTGCTCTTACCCCAGAACTTCAGGAGACTTTAGCACAGTTCATGAGCATGTTTGGTACATTGGCTCAGGCGGGGTCGATTTTGGTTGCACTAGCTATTTCACAGATTGGGGGAGGAACCCAGACTCCCGCTCTAGAGCAGCATGTTCATGTGGGTCAGGTTCCAGGTATCATGGAGACACAGCCTGTGGTTCCAGTTCAACCCGTGATTAGGACATCAACATATAAGGAAGAGCATCTTAGACTTGCAAGGTTCAAGAATTATGACCCTCCTACTTTCAATGGTTTGGCTTCAGAGGGTGCACAAGGTTTTCTAGAGGAGTGCCATCACATTCTCTGCACTATGGTTATTGCGAAGACGAGTGGGGTTGATTTTACTACGTTCTAGCTTATGGGAGCGACTTCTCAGTGGTGGCACGTGTATAAGTTGGGTAGCCCAGACGATGTAGCTTCACTTACATGGGTTCAGTTTTTAGAGATGTTCTTGAGAGAATTTTTACCTCAGTTCCTTCGGGATGTATGACACAATGTTTGATCAGCTGCACTAGGGCACTATGTTAATATTGGAGTATGCCATTAGATTTAGTGATTTGGCTAAACATGCACCTACCCTGGTCGCTACAATTAGGGATCTAGTCTGTAGGTTTATTGAGGGGCTTAGGCATGATATTCGATTTAGCGTGGCTGGGGAGTTGGGTGTTTCATCAGTAGGTGGTAGGGATCGCCCGCCGGATAGAGTAAATATAGGATCAGGAGAGAGAGGACATGCGAGGCCAGGAGAGAGAGGGCATGTGTGAGAAGAGAGAGGACAGAGACACGAGGAGGCCTCATAGACCGGAGAGATCCACTGGTCCTTATTTTGGAGGCAAGGTATGACATAATAAAGGTTTTGTGGATAAGCCAGTTCAGTTTGCACTTAGGCTTCGCACAGTGTTTTGGGTGCTCAGGGGTCTGAGTAATCATACTGCATAGTTCCCACAGCCACGCCAGTAGAGAGGTTTCTTTGAGTGTGGAGATACCAGTGACATGGTGCGAGATTGTCCTAGACTTCGGACAAATGTGTCATAGCAAGGTATTGGCACCCAAGAGGGAGAGGCCTGGCATGTTGATGTGTTTCATATAGCAGGCTTGAGGACGCTGTGTCAGATGATATCATACAAGTATGCTTTCGATTTGTTCTATAATAGCACCATCCATATTTTGTTATAGTTCTGCTGATCGGGGTGAATTCCCATATTTGTTGCTCTACTGTAGGTGAGTTCATGACTTAGTATTCTATTTATGTATTTGCCTATGTTGGGAGGTTTTATGAGTGGTAGGTCGTGTCTATCATTTTTTTTATTCATTATGGAGAGTTATGAGACTAGAAGGTGGTTCATGAGTAATTTGGTCATGATCTGTGCTTTAGATGCTCCACCGGTATGGGAGCCAGTACTTCTTGTAGATTTGTGATAGAATTGATCTAGTGGAAGGGTTTAGCTGGTTAGAATTATATTCTACTTGTGATTTAGAGTTCATGAGTAATTTGGTCATGATCTGTGATTTAGATGCTCCATCGGTATATGAGCTAGTGCTTGTTGTAATTTTGTGATGGAATTAATCTAGTAGAAGGTTTCAACTGGTTTAATGTATATTCTACTTGTGATTCAGAGTTGAGGTTGGGACCTTCACGATAACGTGTGATTTGGTGTGTTTGAGCTGTGTTGTGTGACGCTATGCGAGTTATATCATGATGAGATCCTTGTGATTGTTCATATACTTTGTTTTTGGCTTGTAAATTGATTCGTAGAATAGTAATGATAGAGAGTTATGCCTGTAGGGCTTGTTTGATGATTCTCATATGTATTTTTCCTTTCATATTCAATCGTTTTCGTTATGTGTATCTTGAGTTTTAGCTTGTGGGGTATGTTCCCAGTGGTGTTAGTTGTGACTTGTTGGTTTGTGTTAATAATTATGAGGTATTCATGTCCATTACATCTCTACCAGCGCTATGGAGGTTTGAAATAGAGTTCTAACGGATATGAGGCTAATTCCCGGTACAAGATTTGATTTCGGGCGTTTATTATGATCAAAAATATTATTATGGGCCTAGGTGTGGTATGTCACGTTGTGTGGTTGTACCTTGCGAGTGTAGGCATAAATTGTTGCAGTTGGTTGATACTGATACCGAGTGTGAATATGAGAATCGGGTCTTTTGGAGATGAACGAAAAGTGAGAATTCAGACTCTAAGGCTTTTTGGTATTATTGGAAAGGGTAAATTATAGTTGTGTTGATTTTGTCGGGCTTATGTAAATTGGGGTGACGTGGACCACCTGTGGGTGTATGTTGGGTGTGTGCATTCAGTGATTTGATGACTTCGAAGTTATTCTTCACATGTTCGAGGACGAACGTTTGTTTAAGAGGGGAAGGATGTAACGACCCGTCTAGTCATTTTTGAGAAGTAAAGTCCCATTGGGAGGCATAAGATCTTGAGTAGCTTCGCATTATATTTTATGACTTGCGTGCGTGGCAAGTTCTGTTACCGGATGATTCAGAGTCAAACTAGAAGATAGATTCTAGTTTTGAAAACTTAAGCGGTGAGAGTTGACTGAAACTTTAACTTTTGTGTAAATGACTCTATAATGGGGTTTGGATGATGTTAACAGCTTCTTATGGTAATTCGGGACTTAGGCATGCGCCCGAATTTGAATTTTGAGGTCTGTAGGTTAAGTTGAAGCATTTCAGCAAAAGTTAGAAAAATTAAAGTTTGGAAGATGAAGAAGTTTGACCAATAGTTGACTTTGGTGATATCAGAGTCGGAATATGATTTCAAGAATTGGAACAACTCCGTTATGTTATTTGTGACTTGTATGCAAAATTTGGTGTCATTCCGGATTGATTTGATAGGTTTCGGGCCGAGATTTAGGAGTTGGAAGATTTGAAAGTTCATAAGTTCAATTCATGGTGCGATTCGTAGTTTTGATGTTGTTGATGTGATCGAAACCTCAAGCGAGTGTGTGTTAGTTTATGGAACTTGCTAGTATATTTAGACGGGGTCCGAGGGCCTTGGGTGTGTATCGGAAGGGATACGGGCCATTTCCTCATATATTTGGACTGCTATTTTCTGTCATCTTGTTTCCTTCACCGTGTTCACATCCTTGTCTTTGCATTCGGGTAGTGTTATTTTGTTTTTACATATTACAGTTCTACCACTTCATTCTTCGCGTTCGCATTCTCCTTCTTGCGTTCGCGAAGGTGTACCAGTCTAGTCTTCACATTTGTGTATTACTTCCTGCGTTCCCGTAGTTCAAACCTGCGCGATATAATTTTCCCTCTACACGTTCGTGAGCCTGATGTCACGTTCGGAACATAGTTCCCTCTACACGTTCGTGAGCCTAAGCTATTTTGGAAAGATTTGAGCCGTCCGAAGGACATTTCACCCGAGAATTTTATTTTAGAGTATCGATCTATCTTCTTTGATGTAAGTATCTTGCCTTGACTTGTGTGAGAGAATTTTTCCTTGCGATTTGAGTCTTCTATGCTAATTGTATCATGTAAAGCCCGTGTACGCGAGGTGACGAGTACCGGCTCAGGCTTATTTGTGGAAAGTTGGCCTTTTAGGTTCTTAGGTTCTTATATCCATTGAGTATGAAGTTGTTTTGTTATGATTAAACTTTCTATTTATTACTTTCACCTCTACATACTTTAATTTGGAATTTATTGCTTCACGAGCCACTCTTATTGCATATTTTACTCTCATATAACTTAACTTAAGCTATTGCCTCTTCTATTTCCATGCCATCCTTCTCTAATTGTTCATCCTTAATTGAGGTTATGATTATCTTCCCGCTGCTTTGTAACGACCTGACTTGTCGTTTTAAGAATTAGCATCTTTTTCAACAGCTTGAGACCTCGAGAAGCTTTGTAATATGTATTATAGCTCATGTGTGTGATCAAGTTTGGTTTTCGGACGATTTGGGATCATTTGGAAGAACAAGTCTTATTTAAGAAGCTTAAAAGAAAATAGTCGACCGGAGAGTTGAATTTTGTGTAAATAATTTTGAAATGGTATTTCGATGATTCCCATAGCCTCGTATGATAGTTTCGGACTTATGCATATATTTGGATTTGGAATTGGAAGTCCGTAGGATAAATTAAAACATTTTGGCAAAAGCTGGAAAATGGAATTCATAGGTTTAACCGGAAGTTGAGTTGGTTGATATCGGTATCAAAAATTCAATTCCGAAAATTTGAATAGCTCCGTTGTGTCATTTATGACTTGTGTGCAAAATTTTAAGTAATTCCAGATTGATTTTAAAGGTTTCGGATGGTTAACACAACTTAATATTTTGATGTCGTTTCATCAAGAAAAAGTGGTATCAAATTAACCAAACGAGATCCAAATTTGGTTTTGATTGAAGCATTGGATCCGTATCAAAATTTCAAAGCCATAGCAAAAAGAATCGCCCAATTCGAACATCGTATGAGAGAGTTATGCTCATTTTTGTATCGGTAAAAATAATTTCCCACCACCAGTGCCCAGGGCAGCGCGGGGCGCTATCCATGGCGTCAGAATTATTTTTGTCTATTGGAACCAGTGCCTCAGGTAGTGCCCGATGCCATCTGTGATGCCCGAATCGTAAAATGCTATAAAAGTGGGGGGTTTTTGGTCATTTTTGACAAAAATAGAGTTGGGGGAGCTCGGTTTAGGCGATATTCAGAGGGGTTTTCACAAATTTGAACAAGGTAAGGGTTCTTTATCATAAATATTTTATAGATCATGATTCCATACTTATTTATATCACGAATCAATGAATTTATGGAAGAAAAATTAGATTTGACCAAATCTTTCAAAAACGAAAATATAAGACTGAAAAGCAATACCGACGTCGGAATTCGATAATTTTTGTATGGTTGAACTCGTATCGGAATGGGTTATCAGATTTTTTGAGTTTCGTATGATTTCGAGATATGGTGGTCCCAACGGGCAATTTTTGAGTTAAATTTCAGATTTTAATCCGAAAAGTTAGTAAATTCATATGGAATTAATTCCTACCATTTGTATTGAGTATATTAAATGTTGCGATTAGATTTGAAGATTTCGGACATGAATTTGCAAGACGAAGGTTTATTGAAATCTTGAATTTTGTTGCGAAACGTGCTAATTATCTTGCCTAACCTTGTGTGGGGGACTTCCCTTTAGGATTTGAGTCTTTTATGCTAATTATAGTCTGCACACGCTGTCACGCCTCCTTTTTCTTGCGAAATAGGGCTTATGAAATTTGAAAGGACAACTCGTTCCTTTTGGGAACCGGGTTTGCATTTGAAGAGTCGCCACCGAATAATTAAGGTGCATTAGGACATCAATAGAGATTCAATTCTAAGTTCCATTTGAATGACCAGAGAGAGGAAAATGGCTTGAAATTATCCTAAGGGGAAGGTATTAGGTACCCATTAGGATCCTCTAGCGTAGTTCCCGATCAGAAAATTATTGTGAATTTAGCAAATAGACATGTATGGGCTCAACCATATGGGGATTTAAATAATTATCTACCATTACTGATTTTAATCCCTAAGAGCATGATATCTAGCATTGATTGTGAACGAAGTGAATAAAATTTATTTAAGAATCCCTATAGACATGATTTCTATACATTAGTGATTTTAACACGTTACTGGATTATAACCACTTGGTCCTAAAACATGATATCTAAACGTGTAGAATTTTTGGATAATCCATATAGACAAGTTATCTGAAGTGAAGTTAAACGTGCAGAATAAATCTCGATATGCATGGTGTCTAAGGTGCAGAACTCAGAAGCCAGGGCATGGCCTAAGCCTCTTTGAACTATTTCGTTCGGTCAAAAGTATTCATCATATCTTTACCCAACAACTACTTCATCATTCCCAAGTAAAGAGGGACAACTGTTGTACCTAATTTTTTTCGTATATATTTTTTAATATGCAAAATACTTTCAAAACAACATGTGTATGCATATATAAGTATGTCCAAATATTTTACTTTTTTTCCTTAATTTTTAAAGATCTTTAAATCAATTTATGCCTATTTTATCCATAAAAACCCAATAATTATTCTCAAAATTATTATTTTTTGGTGATTCATTTATTGAATTTTCATGTTTATACTAAAATGTGGCTAATATATAATATTTTTAAAGTTAAATTATATGTAGTTATAATATTAGCCACTTTCAAGATTTTATTATGTTTATAGTCATAAAAATTAGGTTTGGTATTTTTTAAATAGTTAAGTATGTGTTATAAATCATTTTGGTACTTTTAATTTATTCCCAAAAATTAATTTATTATCTTTGATAAATCAAATAGGGGAAAACTCTCCATTTAAGTTGTAGCCAAATTTGGCTTTCAATTGTGGCCAAAATTGGACCAATTCCCATCCTAATTTTTATTTCTTATAACCCAATCACGACCCAGAACCTATACACGTCTACCCAACACAAAAAAGCCATTAGATCAGGACCGTTGATCTAAAAGATCAACAGCCAAAATTCGTTCTTACCATTTTAATTCATACGACCCCCAACCCTAAGCCATTTTTCAAAGACGCTGCCTTCAGATGCTCTCATCTTATCTCATCTCTCAAACCTAACTCTAGACTCCATCAATCGCCTCCTTCTCCGGCCATCTCCGGCTACCTCCTCTCAACCCCAAGCCTCCGATGGGTCATTTGGACCTAGGGTTTCCAGTTCCACGTTCGAGGCTTCTCTGACGTGATTTTGGAAAAAATCACACCATATATGTTACGATTTGTGAAGTTACAACAGGTTCTTTCGACATCTATTTGGGTCTCATTTTAAAACCCTAACTCTTTACTGAATCTCTTAGAACGATGTTATTTTCATGCTTTAAGCCTGTTTTCTTCTATGATCTGCTTATTCTCGAGCTTCTTGTGAAATATCATCCACTTTGAACCATTTTTACTTTCTTTGAAAAATTAGGATTTCTTGGAGTTCTTTTACGCATGTTCTAATCGATTTCTTTCTGATTAAACCTTTTTCTTGTTTATCTTGACCGATTTTATGACCCTACTACTTTTTAACTTGACTCTACTAAAAGCCCTAATTTCTAAAGATTTGCTTCGTTTTGGTTAAGTGTGTTAGCCTGCTTTTCTTTGCCTTGGTTCGGTGTGTTGGCATGATTCCTTCGCTTTGGTTATGTGTGTTAGCTTGGTTTTCTTTCCTTTGGTTCTGTGTGTTAATATGACTTTCTTCTCCTTGTGTGTTAATATGACTTTCTTCTCCTAGGTTCTGTGTGCTAGCCTGTTTACCTGATTCTTGTTAAGGCCTGGTGGTCACCAGACCTCGAATATGTACTGCTGAATCTTAGCCTACTTATACCACCTCTGAATGATTGTGTTTGGTCATCTCTTGTTTCTTTCAGTCTATATGGCTGACTTGATGACTTCCCGTGATTGATTCTGCTTTTCCTTAATTGATGGTAATTAAAAGATTTTCTTTTAAAGCACTAGAATTCTACTCGTCTGTTTAAATTAATTGATTTCACTACCTTATATGCTTTGGTACCTTGTTTTTCTAAGCTTTTCCTTAATTGGATTTTTTCTCAATCTTGTCCTAATTGACTACTTTATGCCTACTAAACCTTGACTCCTTCCTTATTTAATCATGCACTGATTTTTCTTCTTACCTTATATGGTACTGAATCTTTCCGTTTGATCTTGATTCCCTTAATTTAAGGGAGTACTTCCTTGACTGTCTAATTGATTGATTATAATTTCTTAAATTAATATAGTACTATGATTTTTACCTTATTTCATTACCTACTTTCAACTATAAATACCCCAAGTCCTTCACTAGCAAAGCATGAACACTATTTGTTCTGAACTCATACTTATACTCAAATACTTTCTTGCTTTACTACTTGCACTGTAGCCTGTTTAGCCGGCTGAAACCCAAGGCTATACTTAGAAGTCCTGCTATTTTCTTTACTGCATCTTTCTTCTTTGACTGGTACGTCGAATTAAGCTTTCAGTATCAACAACAACATGGTTACTTTATATTATTACATTATTGTCTTTATATTGCTTGTATCTAATTTAGTGCCTTCATTTAGCAAGCTATAATTTCTGAATCAATGTAGTATAAATCCTAAATCCTTACCCCAATGTGTTTAATACTTATGGTTTGTTTGGGGTTTGACAACATCGAATATTACTGAGCATGAGTCAAACTTGGTCCTCCTAGGATCATAATCTCCATGATACCCTTATCTATTGTATGTTCTAGTTGATTTTTCAAGCATGACAACACTCCCTATTGTTGTGCATGCCTAGAATTAACTCATACCTAAGTATATAGGCTCCTTGCAATGGACTCCCAATCCCTGCCCCATTTGATGTGAAATTATCAACTCCTTGAACTGTTTCCCATTACCCTTTCCCTCTCCTTTATTTCCTCAGCTTTTAAACTCGATTTTTGCACTTTCACTCTCCTCTTCAATTTAAGCTCTGTCCCCTCATGTGAGGCTTGCCTTGGGACCCATAAGCTCCCTCTGAACTTGGACACATGAGGGCTGGTATATCCACACATGACTTGTCCCTATTCTAGTAAAGTAATTTGGGTGTGAGCACTGCCCGGGATCCTGTAGAGGCCCTTAGGGAACTCTAACACACTCAAGTTTGTGAAAGGCTTTGAAGCAATGGCATCTTAAGGCATTTTATTCCATAGCTCAGGGAGGAACTAACAATCAGACCTCATCTAGTTGTATTTTTATGTATTTTAATGTAATTTATTGTTCCTGGTTTGTAATAATTTGTAATGAACATTTGGGGCCGGCTAGTGAAAGAGGTTGGGTATTTATGCATTTTAAGGGTAGAAACCATGCCCATATGGTATTTTAATATTCAAACGTCCTTTAGAAGCCATGCCTATGAGACTATTTTTAAATTTTCTGCATATTCAAATTGTATTTAGAAACCATGCCTATAGGTAATTTCTGCCTACATATCCCTAATTTTACAGGAATCAGGCCATATGTAGTTCAGAATCCGTCTGTGGAGTATGCCGATGGAGAATTTTCAAAAGCGGACGTAATATCTAAGGCTGGTCAAGTGAGTAGCTTATTGAAATGGTTAGGCTTGATGTGGCTGTGAGCACCGGGGCAGTGTAGCTCCTGCCAAGACGGCTGCTGCTCACCGGTTTACTTGCAAATAAGCAATAAAAGCATATATTGTGCGTAAATTTAAACATGACGCAATTTCCCGTTGGACCATGAGGATTATCTTTAGACGGTTAGAATGACGTCCTTAGACCATGATGTCCTAGGCCATGATGAATGTAATAAAGGATTCGCGGTCCATGAAATGATGCTCTCGGGTTTTGAGGATGATGCCTCCGGATACGTTTGAATAATGATATGCAAAAGATTAAAAAGGGATACTTAGGACATGACATGGTGTTCTCGGGCTATGAAGATGATGACCCCGAACGATGACGCCTTTGAATAATTTGGCAATCTTTTAGCCCATGAAAATCTATAGGTGGCTATCTTTCAGCCATGTAGAAGTAGAGGTAGCGATGTTTCAGCCATGCAGATGTAGAGGTGACGATCTTTCAGCCATGCAGTTGTAGAGGTGGCGATCTTTCAACCATGCAAATGTAGAGGTAGCCATATTTTATCCATGCAGATATAGATAAGGTGGCGATCTTTCAGCCATGCAAATGTAAATAATGTGGCGATTTTTCAGCCATGCAGATGTAGAGGTGGCGATATTTTAGCCATACAAATGTAGAGGTGGCGATCTTTTAGCCATGAAAATGTAAATATGTGGCGATCTTTCAGCCATGCAATGTAGAGGTGGTGATCTTTCAGCCATGCAAATGTAGAGGTGGTGATCTTTAAGCTATGCAAATATAAATATGTGGCGATCTTTCAGCCAAGCAATGTAGAGGTGGCGATCTTTTCAGCCATGCGGATGTAGAGGTGGTGATCTTTCAGCCATGCAAATGTAGATAAGGTGGAGATCTTTCAGCCATGCAAATGTAAATAATGTGGCAATCGTTTAACCATGCAATGTAGATAACGTGGCAATCTTTCAACCATACAAATATGGATGGAGGTAGCTCAGAAGGCAGAATGGTAGCCTTATGCAATGCAGGAAATGCAGAAGGAGACAATGTTTAGTCTCGGAAGGTAGAATGGTAGCCTTATGCAAGAAATAAAAGGGCAAACGGCGATAGAGTTTTCTTAGCTGATAGAAGATTGCAGTATCCTGACTGCCGGGGACATTGTGACACACGGAATATCCCCGGCGTGCGTAGATAACTAATATTGGTAAGTACGATAGTTCTGAGAATTGTATTTCTGAACACTGTTTGTCTCGTGAGTATATAACATGCATGATGATTTTGTAATCCTAGTACCTATATCCAAAGAAAAGTTGTGAGTTCTGTAGAGGGGGGAGGTTAGTTCGTATCCTCCTGGCTCTACTTGACCTGTTCGGCTTTGATTTGGTGATACAGTATATACCATTGGGGTAGCGTTGCTAAACAAGACATTTCGATAATAAACATGCATGAATTTGCAAAATATGATATATGTATGCAATTAAGAAATAACTTTTAGATGAACCGACGACTGTGACGTGGCTCAAGACATTGCGACCTCTCTTGCTACGAAATTTTGAGGGTCCTCCTAAAAATTCTGCCCCAGTTTAATGGGTTGATGCTTTTAACTTCGAAATTTTGATGGTTCTCCTCAAAATTTTGCCCAGTTTCTAATTTCAGGTGGAAAATGAAAATTTTATTAATTGTGACCGAACCTATAGGGCTGCCTATGTATCCCATCTTAAAGGGGAATCAGGTCAGACGTAGTTCAATTACATCATATAGGAAAGTATATAGATTACATGTAGTAATGTTTGACTGAATCTGAGTTGATTGGTTTTCGGCCAAACTTCTCCGTCCATTTCTGCAAGTATGAGGGCTCTTCCTGTTAGAACCTGGTGAACCATGTATGGACCCTGCCAGTTGGGAGAGAACTTCCCTTTGGTTTCATGTTGATGTGGAAAATTTTTCTTTAACACCATATGCACTTGTGTGAACTGTCTCGACTTGACTTTTTTGTTGAAGGCTCTGGACATTCTATTCTGGTAAAGTTAACCATGGCAAAAAACATTCATTCTCTTTCCATCTATAAGAGCCAATTTCTTGTAACGACTCTTCACCCATTCTGCATCGTCGAGCTCCGCTTCCTGTATGATTCTTAAGGAAGGAAATTCACTTCAGCAGGAATGACGACTTCTGTACCATAAACCAACATATAGGGAGTTTCCCTAGTTGATGTGCAGACTATGGTGCGATATCCTAACAGAGCAAATGATAGCTTTTCAAGCCATTGCTTATGCTTCTCTATTATCTTTCTCAATATCTTCTTGATGTTCTTGTTGGCGGCTTCTACAGCTCCATTCATCTGAGGCCTGTAAGTTGTAGAATTCTTGTGATTGATCTTGAGGGTTTCACACATGGCTTTCATCAAGTCACTGTTGAGGTTGGAGCCATTATCAGTAATGATTGATTTTGGAATCCCGAATCGACAAACGATGTGGTCACGGGAAAAGTTTGCCGCGACTTTCTTAGTCACTGCTCTGGAAGATGCTGATTCGACCCATTTGGTGAAATAGTCAATTGCTACTAGGATAAACCTGTGCCCATTTGAAGCGGCAGGTTCGATCCATTTCCCAAGTGACGAACGATCACGGTGAGCTTGTTGCATTAAATTCATTTGGAGGTACCTTTATCATGTCTGCATGTATATGATAACGGCATTTTTGAACATACTGGATGCAGTCCGTCTCCATAGTCATCAAAAAGTAACCCGCCCAGAATATCTTCTTTGCCAAGACAAAACTGTTCGTATATGGACCGCATGTCCAACATGAATTTCCTCTAGTATCCTG